>OY728126.1:1936511429-1937920462 GCA_963277665.1 Viscum album | reverse complement strand
GTTATTAGAAGATTCTATATATATTTTTCCCTCGTGTTGAAGATATTCTAATAGTGATAGTAGATATAAGGTATTTTTAGAATAATTGTTATGTTATAAAATCTATAATTACATATCATTTAGAAAAATAGATTCTCAAAGTTAAAGAGATTATATTAATGAATATAAATTTGGATAAATTAAAAAATATCAATGAAATTAATAATAAATTGGAATAATCTAAATAATAAATTTGAAAAATTATGTATAAATATCTAAAGATAATTTATGGTGAAACAATCAATGGATTGTTCACTCATGTTAATGAAATTGCAAGCACCAAGAGAGGTTTTCATGAGAATATGGAGGACTCTATTATTGATGACAATATATTATTTATTTTTCATAAGGTTTTAATGGAAAAAATTTATGGCTTGAATATTTTGATCCCAACACCCTTTTATTGGATGATTTGTAAAGAATATTAATCACTTAAGAAATTAGATCAAGGAGTAACTTAAAGAAAATTGAAATGGATAATAGTGAAATATGAATTAATATTTGAATAAATATAAGAGAAGTAATGATATTAATGGTAATAATGAAAAATTATATGAATAGGTGTATTTTTATATTGATTTTGAAAAAAACATTTATTTTAAGAAGTGTGAGAAGATAAAAAGGAATGTATTGGTGAAATATACCATTGAAGTTCTTCAATATTGAATATATTGGACCTTTTTTATCAAAATAAATGAAGATTGAATAAAGATGAAGAGTTTGAAGAGAGGTATGGTAATTAAAGGAGTTTCTCCAAGGAGATATCATTAATATTTGACAATTCAAATCATTATTCAAAGGGAAATAGTAATTATTTTTTAAAATTAAAAAGTTAAAATTATTATCATTGATTTTGGATAATGATAATGGTATGTAAGGTGAATAATAAAATATATAAAATGATTTTTGGTGAATTAAATCTAATTATAATGTTGAATTTAGAATGAATATCTAACTATGAGTGCTATAGAGATGGGTCTGAGGTGGAAACTCAAATGAATTTCATGATAAAGTTATATCTAAAGGAATGACATTAAAGGATTTCAATAATAGAGAAATAAAATAAGAATATGAAGGAATACATGAAATCATAATGAAATAATTATGACTTACATGCTCAAAGGGATAAAAAATTAATTAATGAAATTGATAACTTTTGGAAGATACTCATTCAATAGAAAAATTTGAATGTTTCCATGGAAGAGAAGTTTATATAAAAGATTAAAGATATAGAAAATTTTTAGTGGAAATTGATGAAAATAGAAAATGAATTCGACGAGTATAAATATATAATTAAAAATTATGATTAATAAGTTAAATAAATATCAATGAAAATGTTATTTAAAAATTAGACAAAAATACATATGTTAAAATAGATGTATTTATTATAAAAAAATTCTCAGAAATCTAAAAATACATATAATAAAATAATTAAGTATAGGATAACTACAAATTTTGAGCTAAGAAGGATATAAATAATTAAATAATGATAAATGGAGTATTTCGAGTGTATCTTAATTTTGTTTTAAAAAAATAATCCAAGGTATATGGTCAAATATTTTAATACCTATATGATTTTGTTTCATTGTAGCTTCTATTATTCAAATGGTTGTTTTCATTTTATGGATCATGCACTAATTTTAGAGGATATGGGAATATATAAAGGTGATATTGGTTTATGTAAAAATATTTATAGGAGGATAAATTCAATTATATATAGATATTTATGTTGATTAATCCCACTCATAGTATGAATATTTTATACCAATTTCAAAACTATGGAATGAGAGTTGAAAAAAAATTCAATCACTAGAATTTGTTTGTGGAATGAGTGATTTACCGAGTTGGTCTTATATATATTGTCTCACTATATTATCTTCCTAATTAGTCATCATTTTCAATATCCAAAATCAATATAAGAAGAAATGAAAAGGAATGGATAAGTTGTTCATTGTTGAATTCACATTCAAATCATCTCAAAATCAATGTTCATGGATCTTGGATAGTGGATGTTCATCAAATATTAGAATAAATTTAATGAAATTGATATATTTTTAAAATTTTAATGATGGATTGGGTAAACTATTGAATTCTAGATCACAAAAAATAATGGTAATTGGTCCAGCAATCATTGGGGAGGATAAGATAAACTTCAAGAATAATCTATTCAATAATGGGTTGAAAATAGATTTTTCAGCATATCTAAACTGTGTGATGAATTCAATGAAGTATTATTTTGAAAGGTTCAATGTTTGTGGAATAGAATGAAATGTGTATATACATTTATGCGAGAAAAATATAACATGGGGAAAATTGTTTCAGGTTGATGATGATGGAAATTCTTGTTATGTGAGATTAAAAGAATAAAATCAGTAGTAGAATTAAAGATATGGATATATTGGACATTGTATTTCATTTAAGCTTACCTAAAGAATGAATATTGATGAAGATGCTATTATGGAGACCGAGATTGAAATTAAAAATACTCTACATTCAAAATATAGAATATATCCAATTTTTTCACACAATAATGTGAAGATTAAAAAATAGCACATACTCTATCTCATTTGAATAGATATATATGGACCGATAAGGAAATAATCAACCAATGGTGATAATTATTTTTCTTTAATTATTGATTAATTCAGTAATATTATATTTATTATTTCTATCAAATATATGTTGGTGACCTTGAAGTTAATTAATACTTTTAATAGAAGTACAAAAAAAGAAGTATGGATTCTCTTTGATGAAGTTGTGGTCATATAATAGTTGTGACATCCCATAACCATTTCTCTCAAAATTAACTGAATATGGTTGGACACATTACCTCAATCATGCCTCCCATAACTCAAAATGTTTCCAAATCAATGTAACGGTCTATGATGGAATAGTGGGGAGTCTATACCCTCATGATCAGAGTGTTTCACTATGGTATAATCATATCGGTCAATGTTGTGGGAATAAAAGATAAATGAATAGTGGAATATTAATCATTTATAATATAGAGAACCATATAATCAAATCCATCAATGTCATATGAAAAAATGATGATAATTTCTTGCTATAGAAAAAGGGAAATATACGTGGTCATGGGAACACCAATATAAGACATTCTATAAAAACATTAACAAAGGACCCAAGGATATCTCTTTGAAAATCTCAAGCATATATGAGGATATCTACCTCTGAACACCATATTAGAAAAGTAATCAAATATTCGTTGTAGTTTTTTTCCCTTTTCCGTACCTATATCCGTGAAGTCTTTCTGAGTACCAAAAAGTGCCGCGAATAGGGTGTGAGTTTAGGAGTAAATAATAACAATTTTATTGTAATACTAAAATACATAAATGAAATTTGGTAAATAGATAACCCATATAGGACTATATTCTGATGGAACACAGATCCCCTAATCCATGCTTCAGCCTAAGATGGCATCATTCTAGGTAAATATTCATTCATGATTTAGTTATAATAATGTCTCAATACACTATTTTTAGCCTTGGAATCCTTTGTGAATCATATATGAGCAAGATATGAATATTAAGGCCATAAATAAAATTTCATGTATGGGCATAATCATGTCTAGTTCTTTGGATTAGAAGCCAAGTCATTTAATTAATTTATTACTTATTTCAAGGTCAATATAATCCCATCGTTTCCATTACTAATCATTATCCCATGTATCACTCAAGGCATAACATTGAACCATTTCCTAAAAATACTGTTTTTGATCCTCTCATTGGGGAGTGAGCATCTGTCTTCTTGAGTACTAAAGGTGTGGTTTTCTTTCCCCGCATTCCCTTTTTCCAAAGGTGGGTAGCATCTGTCGCTTGTTTAGGGATGTTTGCTACTTGATCAAAATAGTTTGATGAGATGTCTGTTTTTCCTTCTATGGATTCCTCCTCGGAAATCGTCACGTAATCCGGTTCTCTCTTAAATATTTAAGATGTTGTTTATGAAACTCTTCCTAGTGCCATATCTTCAAGGACACTAGTTTATTACACTACATATGTTGGGACATTCCAAAGGGTCCGGTCAGGGCAGCAACCTTTAGTCAGGGGAGTAGTCACATTGGACATCACTGGCGTGTCTGGATGCAGGGACACTGGTGCATATGGATTTCTTCCCCATATTATAAGGCTTTTCGAGGACGCGAAAGCTATAGGGATCCCATGTCAAATTCAGGGAAATTTATGCCATGGTCATGTATCTTATATTTTCCTCAGCTTCCCATGTTTAACATAGGGTATGTTGCGAGTTCAACGTCTAGTGGAGATGGATCAGACTAATCAGAACATTGATTAATGTGGACCAGATGGGTGTAACCTCTGGAGGGAAAACTGATGTTCGGGGGTGAGTTGTCTTGAACTCACCGGGAGGTGGTGGCCCAGGTAAGAATCAAGATGTATGATGGAGTGTTTGAAGGAAGTGGATGGTGAATGGGATGGAACTGGCATGCAGACGACAGTAATGTTGGGCTTGAGTCTCAAGGAGACTTCCTACGTATCCCCGTGGCAGAGAATCAAAGTATGCATAGTTTTGTAGGGTGAAGGTACACCTATGTAGGTGTCTCGTGTGAATGGACGCATGTATTTGACCCGGAGAAAATGGAACCTCTGGGTTGGGGCATGACCTTCCTGAAAAACATAGGCTCGAAGGGAAGATGTGGCAATGGACATTAATTGGGGGTGCACACAAAGGACCATGACCCGATGATGTCTATGGGGCTCACCCATGGTTAGGAGCCCAAGTGGGCCTGACTCCACTAGGATAGACCAAAGATGAGGGTACCAGCTAAAGGGATTACAATGGATTGCCGTTGAATTTGGATGTCAACAGCTTACCGCTAGATAGGGTCGTGATAGCTTACCAATGAATTGGGTCACAACGGCTTATCGCTGGATGGGGTTGATCCTCATGGAAGATACCTATATAACCTTCCTAAGACAAAGAGTTCAAAACCACACAGTTTTTATGGGATGGGGGACGGTAGACCGATGTGAATGAGGAACTAGGGTCCAAATGGATGGTGGGCTTGAACATCAAGGAGGCTTTCTACATACCATGCCATGGAAAAGATCAAAGACCTTGTAGTTCATGGTGGATTTTGGTGAACCTATTTGAAGTAGGGTCAGAACCAATTGGTGGTGGGATTGAACCTCATGGAGGCTTCCTATGTACCTCTACTTGGTAAGGATCAATGTCCAGATAGTTTATTTGGGTGCAATGGATTACTATTGACTGGGGGAACAATGCTTTACTGCTGATTGAGGTCAACAATTTAACGTCACGTAGGATGGGGGTGAACCAACGTGAAGGAGGAACTGGGGCCTAGATAAATGGTGGGATTAAACCTCGTGGAGGCTTCCTAGGTACCCTACCTTGGAAGGGATCAAATACCACATAGTTCATGGGGTGTTTGGTTAATCGATGTGAAGGGGGTCGGAATGACCGGGTTTTGGGCTTGAACCTCGTTTACGCTTCCAATATACCCTTCCTTGGCAAGGATCAAGAAATTCGTAGTCCATGGGGTGTTTGGTGAACCAATTTGAAGTGGGGATGGAATGACCGGGTGTTGGGCTTGAACCTCGTGGAGGCTTCCTACGTACCCTCCCTTGAAAAGGATCAAAGACCTCGTAGTTCATCGTTGTTGTGGGGCTTACATGCTAAGGCGGCCCGGAGAGGATGCCATGGTCGAGGCTTGCTCTAATACCATGTGAGTCATGCGCAGTGTGAGAAACAAGATACAGCTAAGACATGATGATCACGTCACGAAAGGTGTCTCCATGGGAATTAGAGTGGGGCATACACGTGGTTAGCGGCCCAAAGAGTGAACAGGGGTTTACGCGTGGCTAGCAGCCCAGGGAGATAGAGATTGGGACATACTCCATGATGGAGGCCGGGGATGTGATAAAGCCCAGCGGGAGAGGGTTTTGGAACCCCGGAAGAGATGAGGAGTATGGGTGCTTCCTCCTGTAAAGAAAACATGGGGCTTACACCAGGGTGGTTTCCCTTTCCCTGTGGATAGAAACCGATCCAATGAAGAGGATCTCATTCCATGTGAGGAATGATATCACTCTCATGGAGACTAGTGGGCATGCAGAATTTCTAAGGTGGGGTACCCTGCCTATGATACACAGGGCGAGGGCACTGTTTAATGTCATGCGTTGAGGATGAAGGTGCTTGGCAGTCTAATGTCTTGCAGCTTGGACATGGGTGGGTTCACTGTGCACCCCTAGGTCTTACATAATCGGCACCCTCTACACCTTGGTGAAACAAAGGGATAGGAAACACCATGGTTGGGGGGTGTTATGGAGCGAACCATTGGGGGTCCACGTTATCATGGCTATGAGAAAAAGTAATAGTCGTTAGTGTGCCTATGAGAAAAGGCATGAGGCGATGAAATGCAATGTGAAACACCACCGAATGGACTTTGAAGTTACTTCGTACGAATCCAGAAGGCCGTATGGGAAAATGGTTTGTTCCATATAAGTTTTGCACATCGGAGGCACCCAAAAATGTTGTCCAAAAGAGAGACATCGAACACATGCACACCAAGAAGGAGGCTTGCACGCAAAACGGAACAGTTGCAGGGAAAACACCAGTTCGGTGTCAAATTGAGACACTTGCATATAAAACACTAGGTTGCCATGGAATTGGGACACCTATGCAGAAAAGACCAGGTCAACGTGCCATTGGGACACTTTCATGGAAAAGACTGGGTCGACGTGCAATTGGAGGCTTTTGAAGCGTAAAGTGGGGGTTGCGATTTTGCCCACAACGAATATAGGTTGCGCGCAAGTGGAAGAGATTGTGCCCATGGAAAAAAAGGTTTTCATGCAATTGGAATGGATTGAACGCAATCGAAATGGATTGAGTATAATTGGAAGGGATTGCGCGCAATTGTAAAGGATTGTAAGTAGGGGATGAGACTCAAAGGGATTCGGACAAGGGTTAAGCCTGAGTGGTCTCGCGCGAAGGCGGGCCCTTGGGTGGCCTGTCGTCAAAATTCCCATACCCAAAAGCCATATTTTACGCGTAGAAGAGATTGATTTATTGTAGAAGAGATGGTTCAGATTCTTTATCCGTCAGAAGTTGAAGGGGCGCCCTTCTATTTATAGGTTCTTGAGGTTGCTCGATCTATGGGGAAACTAGTCTGTGTGAAACTTTGTGCACCGGTGTCGACAGCACGAAGGATCTTCCACGCGGGGCGGCATGCACGAATTTCCACACACATGGTTGGCGGCATGGATGTTTCCATGCCGGGGTGGATCCTTCCGCGCATCATGGCAGTTTGTGTGCAGGGGTGGAAGTATCCACATGGCGTGGTAGTTTGCGCACCAGAGAAGAAGCTTCCACGTGGTGCACAGTTTGCATGTCGGGGCGGCAGTTTAGGCGCGGCGTGGGAGTTTTTGCACCGGGTGGATGTTTCCATGCGGCGTGGAGGTTTGCGCACCAGGGAGGTATTTTCCACACATTGCGGGGTTTTTTGCGCAGGCATGGAAAACAGCCTCAGATCCCGCGGTTTTCTGCTCATGATGGATTTTTTCTTTCCCATCTGAGATTTTTTCAAACATCCCTTCTGGGCCCCCCAGAATGGATCGCCAGGTCAAAATATTTCTTCACTTTATCATGCCAAAACCTCCTTCATACCTTAAGAATTTTTTGGCATCTAGAAATTCCCCCACCTTGGAATCGAATCGGTGAGGGTATGAAAAGGTCATATTCCAAGGGAAATGCCGAAACACATGACTGCCTGGAGTCTGTGCGCGAAAAACCCATAGGTGCGTGGAAAAATGGGAAGTCACGCGCAAATAACTTTTCGCGTGTGCACAAAATTACTTCTTCATGCTTATAAAAACCCTTGTGGGTACCTTGGTCTATATGGATTTTTCTCTCGTTATAATTCCTGAGCTCTCGTGCACGAAGAGCATCTTCTCTCTTGCGTAAAAAAACTACTTCGGTTGCGCATAATTTCCCGAGTCCAGCTGTCGTTTTATGCGCAAACCCGGGGTGTTTCGCACCACTGCCATTTTTTTCAAGCTACCTCCTGATTTTTCATACCGCCTCCTGTACTTTCATGCTCGAGCAGCCTTTATTGCGCCAACTCCTTGAGAACGCAAAGGAAGAAGATGGCTGATAATCGGGCTAACACTGAGAGAGAAGCTGCGTTCACCGCTCGAAGGGCTGAGATGGTTGTCAACCCTGAGGTTTATGGAACACGAAATATCATATCCAGCAACCATACTCTATTCAACATGTTGACCCTAGCCCAGAAGGAGTATACACTATCTGAACATTTTCTGATATGGGACATCGATATTTTTAAGGAGGTACTCGTGCCCCAATTTGAAGTCGACACACCGTGGTCATGGGTGACCCATGAGGATAACCTGCATCGATATAATATCACCAATAATGGCCATCCTGCATGAGAAACAAAGCATATGGATGTTTACATCCTTAATCCCAGGACCATAACCATTTCAGAAAGTGACTGAGTCGTAGAGGACTCGTTGTCCGATTATGCCAGTACATTCCAATAGAGTGTCACTGATGAAACTAAAGGCTGGCTGCATGATTGTGATCTACATTTTGAGGGAAATTTCAATATTTAATGGGCATGGGCGTATTTGTTTTGCTAGAAGTGTGACTAGTTTGGGGCTGAATTTCTACACATCAGGTTGTTCGAGGTGATGTGGATGTCGCAGTTCCATTTCTATCGTCAACATGAGCATGGGCCTATGTTGTTTATCCAACGGTCCCTCGATACCAAAACCTTCCATAATCACCATGGGGAAGTTGATATCATCCTTTGGGACATTTATTGCATCGGGGTTATCCCTTTGGATTAGCACCAGTACAGTAAGAACCTGGTTCTTACTTTTGAGGTACGGGTTTCTTCTTTTCTCTTTTCCTAAAATGTTTTTGTGAAAATAATGAAAATGGGGAAAAATACCAAATATTGGAAGTACACGCCATGTACTTTCCCACACGTTGTGTATTATTGGTCGTGTGGGATGAGTACACAGGGTGTGTAGCCATGTCGGCGAAGAAGGGTGTAAAGACTGACTACATGCTGTGTAGTGGTCCCTTACACGCTGTGTAGTCAGTCGGTAGGAAAATAGTATGGCGGTGTCCAGTTGTGCGACAGAACATGCCGTATACTCAAGGAGACACGCCGTGTAGTCATATCGGTAGATGAATAGTGCCACACTGGCAGGAAACCGCCAGAGGAACATTTAAAAAATGGGAAGTACACGTTGTGTACTTGGAAATACACGCCGTGTACTTTTTTATCGCTTAAAATGGGAAGTAGCCTCCCTTGTTCATAGGTTAGGCTTAGAACCGGAGGAATGATTGGGAGAGGAGGCCATATCTTTGGAGATCTGTCGAGCGCATGTCGGGAATCCGTTTTTCGCACCGTCGATCTCGTTTGAACCGCACGGGTAAGATCTTCCTTCTACTGGAGTAGTTCTTACCAATTCTACCTCTAAGGGATGTTATTTAAGTTTAAGTGAGTTTTCTTCCACCTCAGATCTACATAGTTCATGGGACTTTCTGGAATCGATGTTCACGTATATCGTTCGTTGGCGTTTAAGGAAGGTGGCTTGGTGTTTAATTTCCAACTGTTGGGCGTCTGTGTGAATCGTTGTGCCACGAACCCATGTTGTGGTGTCGTGTGGCTAAGTCCATGGCTATTTTAAATACCTAGAATTGAATTGGTAATTAATTATGATAATAAACTGTTTTTTGGGATCGTTGCTTGGATCCAGGACCACCCTGGGGGTGCGTTCCTCTATTTAGCCATTTGGCCAGGATACCCTATGGTATGCCTTTAATGTAATGAATTTATAATTTCCTTGAGATGAATTTCCTGTTTAATGTTTTTTTACATGTTGGGCTTGGCCCGGTTGCCTGTTTAGCCTGAGGGCAGTGTTGTGATTAGCATATGGGCGCTGCACTATTTAGCCTGTGTGCAACTTCTCCCGCGCCTGTGGGCAGTTGATTTTGTGCCTGTGGGTGACACTACTTACGCATGTGGGCATTATCCGTATGCTTGTGGGAAGATTAGTGTGTTGGTTTCTCTTTACCCGAGTGTAGAGACCCGTATCTTGACGTACATGGACATTACATTACTTTTGCGGAATACTTAGTACATAACAAAAACACACACACAAGGATCGTAATAGTTTAGTGTCTTTGGAAACTCGGAACGTAATCTTCTAATCGTGGTGAAAGATCTTCAATATCTTCCATAAAGATCTTCCCTTTTTTTTACCTAAAAACCTTTCTTTATATCCTGGGGAAAAGAAAACATAAAAGGGTGAGCTCAAATGCTCAGTAAGGGTAAACAAAAGAGATATCAATCACATCATATACATAAGAACATAGCTTTTGGAAATCTTAACCTGCAAAAGAGCTCATAATATCATAACATGGGATAAATCATAGAAGTGAAAATGAGATCCCCATAATCATAACATGAAACTTGAAACTTTGTGGCATGCACACATAATCATAGAAAATAATTTCTTGTTAGTCATGAGTCATTTCCAAGACTATCTTAGTGGACAAAGTCCCTTTCTGAATCGAGTAACCCTCGTTTCAGTCCTGTTTCACTGAACCGGTATAACCTACCATTTCAGCCATGTCTATCTCATGAGATATAAAATCTTTACCCAATGCATTGGAGGGAGATATAGGTCCCACCCATCTCATGCTGATACCATTCTTATGTGTGCCACAAAATCTTAAAACATACATCATTGCATAACCCATGTAATAAAAATGGTAATCTTAAACATCGTGACATCATAAAACAATTCATATAAGATAAAGGAATTCATAATAAATATTTCCATCACAACATAATCAAATCCATGTAATAATAGGGATAAAAACATAACCCTTTTATTATCTTAGATGGAAAATAATTTTGATAAAATACTTGAACTTCATTCTTGAGGAAAATGTCCTTTCTACTTCAAAAACATTTTTTCCTTTCATAACATGTCATACAACTTTAAAATAAAAGAATTTGATTAAAAATAAACTTGACAACTTGTAAAGGAAGCTTCTTGGAAATAATGTTTTAAAAATCAATTCATGCCGTATAAGTTAAAAAAACATTCTTCGTACTTTTGTCGGAAAAGTCAAAAAGTACCTCGTACGAAAAACGACAAAAGATTCCTTTCGTACATATTACTAAAAACTCACCAAAGGGTAAAAATGGATTTAAACAATTGTAGGTGGATGGAAATAATATTACATATTGATGAAACATGGATGTGGATGATAAAATACACCCCAGTAAATACTTACGAATAAACAATCTCGGATAAAAATGAGATTGTGATATTTCCCTTACCTTAGGTCCGACTTGCTTTGTAAGTGTCCGAAACTCCTGTATAATGATTTAAATCATGTTATTGACTTATTACAGAATCATATTCATTGTTATGATATCATATATGGTTCACTTATGACATTATATTACCCGTTCTTTTGTAAATTCCATGTTAAAGAAGCGTTTTGGGTAAAATCGTTTCATTTATCGTAGGTGTTTTGACTTGTTGTTCTTGACATCATTATTACTTATATCATGATTTACCCACTTCCAGAATATAAAATATTATTTATATATCATATATATTCAGTATATATATATATATAATAGGTAGATAAATAAAATGAAAAACACCGTTCATGGAGACGGTAGTCCGTACGTACGCATGAACGCTGTTTTCCTTTCCTTATTGTCTTGAAATGGAAGTAAGTAGATGACATACATATGTATATATATACATAAATCCAGTAGCTTTATAATGTCATATATTTCATTATTATTTCTTATATATACATTATAATCATTCTTAAATGGTTAACATGGATAATGAATCTCATCGCGTCGTGGAGACGGTAGTCCGTACGTACGCACGAGTGATGATATCATTTCTATAAATATTGAATTGAATTGGAGTGGATTATACAATATATCAGAATCAATATGATGTTGTAATAACTATGTATAGTTATTATTTACACCATTATACCCATCCTTGTAAGGTGGTGGTGGAAAATAGTTTACACCACGGCGTGGAGACGGTATTCCGTACGTACGCACGCGCGGTGATTTCTTTTTCCGTAGGATGGATAGATGGTGAAATAGGGTTGTTTCATACTTATAATAACATATCAGTATATTAGTGATACTGATGTTATTACTTCATAATGAAACAACCTAAGAAGAAGAAGTGGAAAAAGAAATAAAGATGAAAGAATTGGTAACGGCAATTACCTCTTCTTTGAAGTGCCTCTTTGAGACCTCCTCTTAGGGCACTAAAATTTGTCTTTGAGGAAAACCAGAACCTCTAGGATTTTTTTAGGGAAGTGTAGAAGAGATTTTGGCAGGGTTTGGCCGAGCTTGAGTGCTCAAATTGGTGTGAGGAGGAGGGGGAGGAGGTGTCCTTTTATAAGGGAGGAGAGGGGCACCTTAGGAATATCTCAAAATATTATTTTATATTAAAGTCAAAATCGGTTTATAATGGTTCCAAAGGGTCTTATTTAGAAGCTAAAGTGGGGATGGATCTAAATCCTATCAACCAATAATATTTAGACAAGTTTAGGTTATTATTTTAACCTTATCAATTAGATTTAACTCTAAGTTAAATAATTTAACTTTTACCGTGTCTTTTTGTTTTCTTACATTATATGGTTAATAAACTTACTATAATATGCCAAACGAACCCCAAATTGTATATTATTAATACATATATCCTTATCTAAGTCATTTGTCCGAACCTTAGATTTTTAGGAATAAAATAACAATTAATAATATAATATTTGATTTAAAAACTATTTTGTGTCAATTTTGACACTATTTGATACATGATTTTTGTGAAAGTCATAACAGAATTATTTGTTAGAACCAAGTTGATTAAATCAACACTAATATATCATAGTAACCTAGAAAATTAGTGGAACTCGTAAAAAGTCTCAAATTATATTTAGTTTGGTGTTTATAACATCAATTATGTCAATATTTCATTAATAAGATAATTACTGCATCATCTTTGTGTCATAAATAAATTGACTTATTTGATGTCTACAAATTACAAATAAAATACCATCATGTAGGAAATCGTTTTAGCTTTCTAATGAATATTTACAATCGAATTTATCTTATGTAAAACCCTATATTAAAAATGATTGAGTAAATAAACTTTGATTTTGACTCTTTTAACTCTTCTTTGAATTAAATAATAATAAATGTCCTAATCTAATCAAAGTGGGCCTAAATGGTCATATTTTATTCCTAAGCTTGTTTTTGGTCTAATTACACCTATCCAATAGAATTAGGACATGTGTTAGGGTAATAGTAATATCATATTTACCCTTAGTTACCCTATTTACTATTAACCGTGGTAAAAAAAAGTAAAAAGTTACTATTCACCAAAAATTATTTTCATCTCATTGAACCACATTTTACTTACTGAAATCAACCGTGTCTCTCGGATTTTTGAAATTCCATTCACAGAAGCGGTAAAATTAATATTTATGAAGAAATTAATTTTTTTAACTACCACTTAGTAGTTTCACTATTCATAAAAAATTGATGTTTTTCAGAACAATGCCAAAATTTCATCCTAAGCTATATTTCATATTCAGAATTCAAAAATGAAGTCTATTTTACCGAATTCATAACATAAAAGTTGCATTAATTAATTTTATAATTAAATCCCGCTATTAAAACAAATAGCGTGTTTTTAAGAAACAATATCTATCAAAAGATTGGAACTTGTTTATGTCTAGTTTAAATGTGAAATGACATCCAATGACCAACATTGTATTAAATTGTAAAAATATATTCTAAATATACTTTAAAACCACTCAAATTAATAATTTATCACTATTAATTATTTCGATTAAAAAAGTTGTTTTTAAATATAATTTAGTAATTTTCACTATTCATCAGAATATGAAAGTTATCCGAAAAGTACCAAAATTTCACCTTAGGCTAAATTCGATACTCCGAATCAAAAAATGAAGTTCATTTTGAAAAATAAGATTTACAGAGTTTTGAAAAGTGGTTATTACTATTCATAACGGCGAGTTTTAATAATATTTTAATAGCATATCGTTGTTTAGTGAAACTCGGTATTGCGTATTACACACGCTATCGAGGAAGGTCGCAATTGCGTGTAATGCAAGGCAAGTCAAGGATGCGTGTTGTGCAAGCTCCTTTTGGTGTAACGTACAACACAAGACATTAATAAAATTATAAAGAATATTTTTTTATAAAATCTTGGGCTGTTACATTCTACCCCCCTTAAAATGAATTTCGCCCTCGAAATTCGTCGGGGTTATAAATGGTTTACTATTCGAAAGTTTCGTTAATAGAAACCCACATCGTAAAAAGGAATATCAAAACCAATCTTTAAAAACAAAAGTATGAAATGTAACGGTTACCCAAATAAACTAATCATTGGGTTTCCGCATAGGTGAACATATGGATATGGAAGAGAAATCTAACCATCATGTTCTGATGGAGAGTGGTAGAGAACATGGCTATGGAAAAGCCAGTAATCACAAATCCATAGATTTGTGATGATATAAGGTACCATCTTATTCATCAGGTATAAGATCACTAGGACAACATTTTTGGTTTTCAAGATCATTTCCCTAAAGTTGAAAATTTGAATTAGAATAAATACTTACTTTATTTTGGTACAATATCACTGTTGTTCGTGCCTTGAACAATTTCCACTTCATCTCTTAAATAAATGAAGTTGAATTTGTTATTCATGAAGTGTTAGCAGATCATGTGATAGAATGACGGGTCATTCCATCTGTCTCAAACAAAAGATTAGCAAAAATTATATGCATAAGTCGATCTATAGTGAGATTAATCATATATGGTTCCTAAAATGGACTTATACTTCATATATCATACTGCTTAATATAATAAAACTAGTTTCTACTAAACAGGGACTTCCTGTAGGTCAGTGGTAGGCGATAAAGGCCAGTCGCACTTCGGTTGTGGGTTCAATTCCTACAGCCTTGTCCGAAGCGATGGGCTGTCATCCGTCCTGCAGGTTGTCCTTTTTCTAAAACTACATTACTATAACATCCCATCAATAATATCGAGAAAACTTCTATCCTTAAACAATACTAACCTATGCCCAACATAATCCATTCCAATCTTTAGGCTTATCCATAATGCTGCAGTCGACTCTCATAATATAGTGAAAACGATTACCAGAGATTTAACACCATCGTCGATCCCCATATATCATAAGATATGTTTTGTTGGTCACATTCCAAACATTCAAAGTCCTTAATCGTGTATTCTCTTGAATACCTTAGTGAAAACATGAATGCAGTTAAAAGTTAACACTTTTCACATACAAAAATCCTCAAAATTCTATATACTCAAACTTAGTCCTTATATCAATCATGAGCTCATGAATACTGTTAAACATTTCATTTTCTCGTTTTCCCTTCATTATGTGCATAATATCTCAATCACTTTGAATACCACATTAGACCAATACATAAATATTCCAATATTCCATGATACAACATTATTTTGGAATCCCATTACATAAACACTTAATCATTCCACCACATCATTGGCATATTCAACATTGCCAATAGTGATCGCATGTGACTTCCCTTTGTCCTTTGCCTTAAGCGGTTGCTCATGTCGATCATCACTAACCCTTGGATTAGGGCATTTATTAGCATAATGCCCCATTTCATTGCACTTGAAGCATTGAATTGTTGGTGGTGCGTTCTCTGCAGTGTTTTCTTTATTCACATCATTAGAATCCCTTTTTCCATTACTTCGACACTCAGCTACTCGATGACCTTCTTTTCCACACTTAAAACATTTTCTAGTCCCTTTAAGACAATCTCCACCATGCTTCTTTCCACACTTTGTGCATAAGGAAACATTCATCTTCTTTTCACCATTATTCTGAGATTTCTCCTTGAACTCCATCTTTCATTTCTTGTCAAAACCATGAGATGGATATGTAACACCAACTTCCATTTCTACCTTGATAGCAAAACGCACAATTTCTTCATAGCTACTGAAGTCTCTTATAGCTAATGCCCTTCGAAGACTTGGTTTTAAGCCACTGAATAATCGATCAACTTTACTTTCAGGTTGGATGATAATTCCAGAAGCATACCTTGCAAGTCTTGTAAAATTTTCTTCATAGGTACCAACAGATTCATCGTCCCTTTGCTTCAGTTCAAGAAACTCTTTCTCCATCTTTGTTCGAAGAATACGAGGGAAGTACTTATTGAAAAATAAGTTCTTGAACTCGTCCCATTCCATAGACTCAATTTCATCCCTTTGCCTTGTATTCTTAATAAGATTCCACCATTGATCAGCATCTCCTTCCAAACGATACACTGCTAGGATGACTTTATCATGTTCATAACATTGAAGAACTGAACATATCTTTTCAGTAGTACTAATCCATTGTTCAGAAACTAATGGATCAGTAGACCCACTGAAAGAAGGTGGACGCTGCCTCATGAAGGATTCAACACAATGTTTCTCCTTCCTTTGCTCGTTTGGAAGTCCTGCATGATTCATAGCTTGAGAAAGTTGTGTGAGCATGGCTACAAGATTTTTCATTCCAGCTCCTATATCGTTTGGTTGCTCAGGGGGACAATCATTGCATTGCCCATCACATTCCGCATTAACACGGTTCCTTCGGGTTCCAGCCATCGTCTAAAACCCCAAAAGAATAGTGTGAGAGGCAAAAATAATGCTAGGGAAAACAACATAATAAAGGGTTAGTACCCTCAATATCTAACATCTTAGGTTAAATTCGAAGATCATTAGCGCAATTCTAGGACTATAACCTATACGTATACTTAACCTTAGAGACATCCCTAGACATACCTTAGAAATATCTCTAGGGATCTCACTAACGTTTTCGCATCCTAGTTTCCAAAGGTTGACTAAACCTTTCCTCTGATACCAACTGTAGAGACCCGTATCTTGACGTACATGGACATTACATTACTTTTGCAGAATACTTAGTACATAACAAAAACACACACACAAGGATCGTAATAGTTTAGTGTCTTTGGAAACTCGGAACGTAATCTTCTAATTGTGGTGAAAGATCTTCAATATCTTCCATAAAGATCTTCCCTTTTTTTACCTAAAAACCTTTCTTTATATCCTGGGGAAAAGAAAACATTAAAGGGTGAGCTCAAATGCTCAGTAAGGGTAAACAAAAGAGATATCAATCACATCATATACATAAGAACATAGCTTTTGGAAATCTTAACCTCCAAAAGAGCTCATAATATCATAACATGGGATAAATCATAGAAGTGAAAATGAGATCCCCATAATCATAACATGAAACTTGAAACTTTGTGGAATGCACACATAATCATAGAAAATAATTTCTTGTTAGTCATGACTCATTGCCAAGACTATCTTAGTGGACAAAGTCCCTTTCTGAATCGAGTAACCCTCGTTTCAGTCCTGTTTCACTGAACCGGTATAACCTACCATTTCAGCCATGTCTATCTCATGAGATATAAAATCGTTACCCAATGCATTGGAGGGAGATATAGGTCCCACCCATCTCATAATGATACCATTCTTATGTGTGCCACAAAATCTTAAAACATACATCATTGCATAACCCATGTAATAAAAATGGTAATCTTAAACATCGTGACATCATAAAACAATTCATATAAGATAAAGGAATTCATAAGAAATATTTCCATCACAACATAATCAAATCCATGTAATAATAGGGATAAAAACAGAACCCTTTTATTATCTTAGATGGAAAATAATTTTGATAAAATACTTGAACTTCATTCTTGAGGAAAATATCCTTTCTACATCAAAAACATTTTTTCCTTTCATAACATGTCATACAACTTTAAAATAAAATAAGTTGATTAAAAATAAACTTGAAAACTTGTAAAGTAAGCTTCTTTGAAATAATGTTTTAAAAATCCATTCATGCCGTATAAGTTAAAAAAAACATTCATCATACTTTTGTCGGAAAAGTCAAAAAGTACCTCGTACGAAAAACGACAAAAGATTCCTTTCGTACATATTACTAAAAACTCACCGAAGGGTAAAAATGGATTTAAACAATTTTAGGTGGATGGAAATAATATTACATATTGATGAAACATGGATGTGGATGATAAAATACACCCCAATAAATACTTACGAATAAACAATCTCGGATAAAAATGAGATTGTGATAGTTCCCTTACCTTAGGTCCGACTTGCTTTGTAAGTGTCCGAACCTCCTGTATAATGATTTAAATCATTTTATTGACTTATTACAGAATCATATTAATTGCTATGATATCATATATGGTTCACTTATGACATTATATTACCCGTTCTTTTGTAAATTCCATGTTAAAGAAGCGTTTTGGGTAAAATCGTTTCATTTATCGTAGGTGTTTTGACTTGTTGTTCTTGACATCATTATTACTTATATCATGATTTACTCACTTCCAGAATATAAAATATGATTTATATATCATATATATTCAGTATATATATATATATAATAGGTAGATAAATAAAATGAAAAACACCGTTCATGGAGACGGTAGTCCGTACGTACGCATGAACGCTGTTTTCCTTTCCTTATTGTCTTGAAATGGAAGTAAGTAGATGACATACATATGTATATATATACATAAATCCAGTAGCTTTATAATGTCATATATTTCATTATTATTTCTTATATATACATTATAATCATTCTTAAATGGTTAACATGGAGAATGAATCTCATCGCGTCGTGGAGACGGTAGTCTGTACGTATGCACGAGCGATGATATCATTTCTATAAATATTGAATTGAATTGGAGTGGATTATACAATATATCAGAATCAATATGATGTTTTAATAACTATGTATATTTATTCTTTACACCATTATACCCATCCATGTATGGTGGTGGTGGAAAATAGATTACACCACGGCGTGGAGACGGTATTCCGTACGTACGCACGCGCGGTGATTTCTTTTTCCGTAGGATGGATAGATGGTGAAATAGGGTTGTTTCATACTTATAATAAAATATCAGTATATGAGTGATACTGATGTTATTACTTCATAATGAAACAACATAAGAAGAAGAAGTGGAAAAAGAAATAAAGATGAAAGAATTGGTAACGGTAATTACCTCTTCTTTGAAGTGCCTCTTTGAGACCTCCTCTTAGGGCACTAAAATTGGTCTTTGAGGAAAACAAGAACCTCTAGGATGTTTTTAGGGAAGTGGATAAGATATTTTGGCAGGGGTTGGCCGAGCTTTAGTGCTCAAATTGGTGTGAGGAGGAGGGGGAGGAGGTGTCCTTTTATAAGGGAGGAGAGGGGCACCTTAGGAATATCTCAAAATATTATTTTATATTAAAGTCAAAATCGGTTTATAATGGTTCCAAAGGGTCTTATTTCGAAGCTAAAGTGGGGATGGATCGAAATCCTATCAACCAATAAGATTTAGACAAGTTTAGGTTATTATTTTAACCTTATCAATTAGCTTTAACTCTAAGTTAAATAATTTAACTTTTACCGTGTCTTTTTGTTTTCTTACATTATATGGTTAATAAACATACTATAACATGCCAAACGAACCCCAAATTGTATATTATTAATACATATATCCTTATATAAGTCATTTGGCCGAACCTTAGATTTTTAGGAATAAAATAACAATTAATAATATAATATTTGATTTAAAAACTATTTTGTGTCAATTTTGACACTATTTGATACATGATTTTTGTGAAAGTCATAACAGAATTATTTGTTAGAACCAAGTTGATTAAATCAACAATAATATATCATAGTAACCTAGAAAATTAGTGGAATTCATAAAAAGTCTCAAATTATATTTAGTTTGGTGTTTATAACATCAATTATGTCAATATTTCATTAATAAGATAATTACTGCATCATCTTTGTGTCATAAATAAATTGACTTATTTGATGTCTAAAAATTACAAATAAAATACCATCATGTATGAAATAGTTTTAGCTTTCTAATGAATATTTAAAATCGAATTTATCTTATGTAAATCCCTATATTAAAAATGTTTTAGTAAATAAACTTTGATTTTGACTCTTTTAACTCTTCTTTGAATTAAATAATAATAAATGTCCTAATCTAATCCAAGTGGGCCTAAATGGTCATATTTTATTCCTAAGCTTGTTTGTGGTCGAATTACACCTATCCAATAGAATTAGGACATGTTTTAGGGTAATAGTAATATCATATTTACCCTTAGTTACCCTATTTACTATTAACCGTGGTAAAAAAAAAGTAAAAAGTTACTATTCACCAAAAATTATTTTCATCTCATAGAACCACATTTTACTTACTGACATCAACCGTGTCTCTCGGATTTTTGAAATTCCATTCACAGAAGCGGTAAAATTAAGATTTATGAAGAAATTAATTTTTTTAACTACCACTTAGTAGTTTCACTATTCATCAAAAATTGATGTTTTTCAGAACAATGCCAAAATTTCATCCTAAGCTATATTTCATATTCCGAATTCAAAAATGAAGTCTATTTTACCAAATTCATAACATAAAATTTGCATTAATTAATTTTATAATTAAATCCCGCTGTTAAAACAAATAGCGTGTTTTTAAGAAACAATATCTATCAAAAGATTGGCACTTGTTTATGTCTAGTTTAAATGTGAAATTACATCCAATGACCAACATTGTATTAAATTGTAAAAATATATTCTAAATATACTTTAAAACCACTCAAATTAATAATTTATCACTATTAATTATTTCGATTAAAAAAGTTGTTTTTAAATATAATTTAGTAATTTTCACTATTCATCAGAATATGAAAGTTATCTGAAAAGTACCAAAATTTCACCTTCGGCTAAATTCGATACTCCGAATCAAAAAATGAAGTTCATTTTGAAAAATAAGATTTACAGAGTTTTAAAAAGTGGTTATTACTATTCATAACGGCTAGTTTTAATAATATTTTAATAGCATATCGTTGTTTAGTGAAACTCGGTATTGCGTATTACACACGCTATCGAGGAAGGTCGCGATTGCGTGTAATGCAAGGCAAGTCAAGGATGCGTGTTGTGCATGCTCCTTTTGGTGTAGCGTACAACACAAGACATTAATAAAATTAAAAAGAATATTTTTTTTATAAAATCTTGGGCTGTTACACCGAGGGTATGAGATTACATTTCTGGGGATATTGGCTAGTTACTCACAATATTCACTGTGGTGATATTTTTAAATTAAATGATTAAATGATATTAAAATGGAAATATAACTGGTTAAGTTAGTTACATTTTAGTGTTTCTTACTTTATTGAATTTCACTACTACACACTGTTGTTACCTGCTTTCACACAGTTGGGCATGAGCTTTTGGTGGGTTCCTACTGGGATTTATTTCTCACACCCTGGTTGGGTCATGCTTTTCGGCCCAAACTGATTAATTTTCTTCAGGTGTGGATAGAGGCAGGAGTCCCTATACAGGTACTTGATTGTTGCTGAGGAGTAGGAGGGCATGGGACCAAGCCTAGCCTCCCGATGACACTCGCTGTTCTGGGTTTCTTTTCTGTGATTGTACTTCAGTTGTATTGTATTTCAGTTTAACATGTTTTGGTTGTTTTATAGAATAGTGACATGTTGCATCTTCATATATATATATATGGCTACTGGTTTCCTTTTTTATCAGTTATTCATTTCAATTATATGTACTGTCATGGCTTCCGTTGTTGTTGTTTGTTTATATTATATTCTATTGTGCTAAACTTCGAAAAATATGGGCATAATTTCCCCACTATCAGACCTGGGCCCTTGCTTCTAGTCGGCAGCCTCTGGCGTTTGGGGAAATGAGCTTGAGGTAACATGGAGAACCGGGTTCGGGGCACCAGTTGAGTGGCACCCGGATCTAGGACGTTACAAAGTGGTATCTGAGGGGATTCATTTCTTTGACATACTATTTTGAGCCTTAGTCAGGGATAGTATGGGAATAGTAGTTGGTAATAATCTGTTCCCAGTCATAGCTAACCCATGTACAGGGAAAATCCAATTTACCTCGTGTTGCAATTTTGTTGATTTTACAATTTACAGTTGATTTGATTTTCATCGTTGGCTGAGGCACTCGAGATTGTGCTGTTTATATTTTAACTATGGGTTCTATTTAGTTTCAACCCAATGAGATGAGGGTATTCCATCTCATGCATCATTTAGTAACATGCTAGGAATTTCATGCCATGTATAGTTTCAATGCCATGTAGGTGCATTAGTAATTGCATGATGTTGTGATTGTTGTTGTGCTAGAAAAGCATACTATTGGGATAGCTACATGATACATACCTGCTATGTGATAGGGTATTTTTGTATAATCTTGTTGAAGGAATGGATTCCAAACTTTGATTTTTGGGAAGTATGGGCCCCCATTGACTGGAATTTGTGGATCATTGACTGTTTATTATGTTATAACATAGATAAGATGTTAAACTTTGATTCATGGGGAGTATGGGCCCTCACGGGTCGGAATTTGACACTTAGGTGTTTTTTTCGGTATTTTCAGGGTTTTGGGGAAGTTTTTGAGGCATACTATCCAGAAAACCAGTTTACACACCATGTAGTACCTTCAACATGCGATGTATGGTCTTCTGTTCAGGAAGAAAAATAAACTTTTTGAGTACACGCCGTGTAGTCTCTTCCCGATTCACAAACTGTTTGGGCGGTGACACGGGGTAGGGAATGTTTGGAGAAAACACGTCGTGTACCGAATGTACACGCTGTGTAGTGTTGACCCAGAGTCTGCCTGTTTAACTAACAACATGGACAGTGGATACTGTAAGACATACACACCGTGTCCACGATGGAACACGCCGTGTAGTCTAGCCTGGGGACCCGGTCGTGTAACTAACAACACGGGTCGGTGTAATCCCTTCGTGTACACACCGTGTGGATATAGAACATGTCTTGTAGTGTGAGCCGTGTGTTCGGCTGTGTAACTAACAACACGGGTTGGCGGAGCTCGTCTAGTATACGCCATGTACCTATGCGACACGCCATGTAGTCTGGTCCGAGGATAGACCGTGTGGACCTAACCGTGTGGCTGGGGAAATGGGGTGGTGTACACGCAGTGTATGGGTGTCACACGCGTTGTGGTATCAAGCCAAGTAGTCGGCCATGTCAAAAACGACACGGGAAGTTGGAAAATTATACCATACACGCCGTGTAGTCAGTATACACGCCATGTAGTTTTGTTCAAACGGGAGTCGTGTGGATTAGTCGTGTAGAAGGACCCGGGTAGGGGAAGAGAAGTCAGGTACACACCATGTAGTCAGTATGCACGCCATGTAGTTTAGTTTTATCTTGCAAAATTTTGAATGCCTTCTTCCTCTTGTTCCCTTTGTGGTTCCTTTGCTTTCAGTCTTGATAATCTGGAATCTAAGGTGTGTTTTGACCTTGTAGTGCCATGCCGTCGAGACGACCATGCGTTGTTCTCCAGGAGAGAGGCGATGATTATACTCCAGAGATGGTGGGCCATGGGCTACCAGTGGACCCTCTAGAAAATCTAGATGTGGCGCCAGCCATTATACCAGACACATGCGCGGAGGCACAGTTCTGTGAAGGCTTTATGCGGTTCTTGCAGACCTTTCAGGGAGCACCGCCAGCTGCCACATCTATGGCTGAGCAAACACATACCTTCCAGCAACAGCATATGCCTACGTTTTCAGGGGATGGTGGACCATAGACTGCGGAGTCATTACTGGGGTCAATGCAGACTATTTTTTATCACCTTGAGACGCCTCCGGGGCAGAGGTTCAAGCTCGCAATGTACACATTGTGTGATTCCTCCAAGGGGTGGTTGGATGTTACCACCCAGTCAGAGCATCATAGAGACATGGCATGGGAGGACTTTCAATAAGTCTTCTATGATTTTTTTTTTCAAAGATTCTAAAGAAATATAGAGCTCGTGAGTTCAGAATCTGCAGCAGGGCGCTATGTCGGTGATAGTTTTTCTGCTCGCTTTACCAAGCATCATCATTTTGCACCTGTTCTGGTGGGTGATGAGACATTGAGGGCCAGGCCCTTTGAGGATGGTATCTGATATGAAATCTGGGAGCTAGTGAATGTTTTCAGGTTTCCTACTGTACATTCTATTGTGAACCAGATGCTGATTACAGAGAAGAACCTACGGGAAGCTAGTGGTGTGGGCCAGGGTGGTTCAACACCAGTTTCTAGTACTATTTCTACTAGTAAGAGGAAGAGACAGATGAAATTTTCTTAGGGTGGAAATACCAGTCAGAATAATGGTTCATGTGGACAGGTCATGTGCTACCAGTGTGGTAGAGAGGGGCACAAGAGGCCACAGTGTCCACAAGACCCAGTGGAGTGCTGAGCTTACGGCAGAATGGGTCATCTGCAGTGCTTTTGCGGGGAGTTTCCACTGATGGCTAGTGAGAGGGGTTCTGTGCAGAATCTGCGTGCGGGATCAGGACTAGAAGTTTCTTACCAGTTAGGGAACTACAGTACGTCAGGATGTGTAGTTAGAGATGGTGGTCGTGGTCGTGGTAGCTAGACACCAAGATATCATAGGCAGCAGGGCAGGACAGCTCAGGGTACCCAGGCTATGTCGCAGAGTCGCGGCACTGGGCAGGCATATGCAGTGTAGCAGACCCAACAAGAGTAGGATCTCGGACCTTCTACAGTCTGAGGTACTATTATAGTAGCTTCTATCTTATCTTCAGTACTTTTTGATATGGGTTCTACACATAGTTTCATATCTGTACCCGTTGTGGAGATCCTTGGGCTCTGTGCTTCTACTTCTTCTGATATCATGACCCTAGACACTCTGTTGGGGACTAGAACGGCTGGTGTGCGTCAGTGAAAGGAGTTTCCCCTTGAGGTTGGTGGGTTTCACTTTCTTTCAGACCTCTATGTCTTAGATATGATAGCGTATGACGTCATTCTTGGGATGGATTGGTTGGTTCCCTTTTGAGAATTTGTAGATTTATATCATCACAGGGTGATTTTCACGTCACCATAGGGCGGAGAGTTTCTATACAAGGGCGAATGTGATGTTTAGGTAAGTCGAGCTGGACCATAGCATCATGGACGAGGTGGAGTCACATCCCAGATTGCGAGTTTATATCTCGATGATCAGGGGAATTTTCATACAGTTTTCCCTCCAGTGGTTGATCATTTCAGGGATGTCTTCCCTGATGACTTTTCAGGTGTACCTCCAGAGCAAGAGGTGGATTTATCTATTGAGCTTGTTTCAGGAGTAGCACTGGTGTCCATTCCTCCTTATATGATGGCCACATATGAGGTGTAGGAGCTCAAGAGGAAGTTAGAGGAGTTAGATGCAAAGGGTTTTATTCGACCCAGTACTTCTCCGTGGGGTTCTCCGATCCATTTTGCAAAGAAGGCGGATGGTACCCTCAGACACTGTGTGGATTATCGGAAGTTGAACCAGTTGACAGTTAATAACTGATATCCCTTGTCGAGGATTGATGATATTTTTGATCAACTTCGTGGGGGCATGAGTGTTCTCAAATATTTACTTGAGTTCAGGATATTATCAGTTGTGTGTGAGACCATTGGATATACCGCTTACAGCATTTCGGAGCAGATATGGTATGTACGAGTACTTGGTTATGTCATTCAGACTCACGAACGCGCCAGCAGTTTTCATGGCTCTGATGAATCGTGTGTTCCATCCTTATCTGGATTCTTTTGTGGTAGTATTCGTGGATGAAATCTTAGTGTACTCTCACACTCGACACAACCATGCCACCCATCTTGAGATCGTATTGAGTATAATGAGAGAGCTTCAGTTGTATGCTATGCTCTCAAATTTCCACTTTTGGATGGACTAGATTCACTTCCTGGGTCATATCATCTTGGTGGAAAGAGTTGCAGTAGACCAAGAGAAGGTGATAGCAATAGTTTCCTAGGAGCATCCTAAGAACGTGTTTGAGATACGGAGTTTCTTAGGGCAGGATGGTTACTACAGATGCATCATACATGACTTATCCTGCTTAGCAGCGCCGTTGAAGGGTCTGACTAAGAAGGGTGTGATGTTCGTTTGGTCGAAATCTTGCGAGACAGCCTTCTAGGACCTAAAAGGAAGGTTGACATCAACACCAGTCCTGATACTTCCAGAGCAAGGGAAGAGCTATGCTATTTACTATGATGCATCAGGTATTGGGCTGGGAGCAGTGTTGATGCAGGGCGATCGAGTATTTGCATACGGTTCTCGGCAGTTGAGGCCACATGAGAGGAATTACCTGACGCATGATCTCGAGTTGGCTGTAGTTGTTCATGCGTTACTCTGTTGGATACATTATCTTTTGGGAGAACATTTTATGGTTTTCACATACCAAAAAAGTATCAAGTATGTCTTTACTCAACTTGACTTGAATCAGAGGTAGCGAAGGTGGGTCGAATACCTTTAGTCCTTCGATTTTGAGCTTTCCTACACACCTGGTAAAGGTAATGCAGTAGATGATGCACTGAGCATGAAGACTCAGATATAGGCTGTGCAGGAGGCCATTGGTGAGTGGCAGCTCATGGATTTGTTCTCTGAGATGCATTTGGAGGTACACGTCAGTCAGTGGAAGACTTATCTTTCATCTTTAGCTGTTTCTTCTACACTCCTGGATAGAGTGAGGATGAGACAACTATCTGATTCAGAAGGCCTAGTTCAACGGGAGTTAGTGGCAAGTGAGGACCCTCCTCTGGGTTGGACGATAGTTGATGATAAAATTATCTGTTTCCATGGACGAGTGTGGGTTCTAGGGGATATTCGCAAGGAGATGATGCGGGAGTTTCATTCTTCAACATTATAAGTTCATACCAGGGTTACCAAGATGTACCGTGACTAGAGACATCAGTACTGGAGGTCGGGTATGAAGAGAGAGATAACTGGTTTTTTACGAGGTGTTCCACTGGTCAACAAGTGAAGGAAGAGCATCAGAGGCCAGCTGGACTGTTGTTGCAATTACCCATCCCAGAGTGGAAATGGGATGATGTCATGAGGGATTCCATGACTGGTTTGTCGAGGTCACCTCGAGGCAATGATGTTGTGTGGGTTGTTGTGGACAGACTCACGAAGGTAGCTCACTTTTTGCCGGTCAAGGAGACCTTCGGTGTTGATGAGCTCGGGAAGTTGTATATCTGAGAGGTCATACGCCTTCATGGGGTTCCTCGTTCAATCTTTTTTAATAGGGACGCCTGTTTTACGTCTCATTTCTGGAAGAGTTTTCAGAGGGCACTGGGAAAACAGGTGCTTTTGAGCACAGCTTACCACCCTCAGACCGATGGCCAGTCAGAGCGTACGATACAGGTGCTTGAGGAAATTCTATGTGCAGGCGTCCTAGACTTTGGGGTCTCTTGGGAGGGGCACATACCCCTAGTCGAGTTTACCTATAACAATAGTTTTCAGGCAACTACCAAGATGGAACCTTAAGAGGCTTTATATGGTAGGCCATTCCGATCACCTTTGTGCTGGTTAGAGGTAGGTGAGGCAACTTTACTGGGACCACGTCTCGTGCAGGAGACTCTTGAGCAGGTCCAGTTGATTCAAAAGTAGATGGTTACCGTGCAGTCTCGTCAGAAGTCATATGCTGATCGTCGTAGATGACCATTGGAGTTTGTTGTCAGGGATCAGGTTTTCTTGGGTGTTTCGCCGAGGCTGGGACACAGGAGGATCAGAAGACAGTGTAAATTTCATCGAGGTATGTGGGGGCATATGATATTCTAGAGCGAGTTGGGCCAGTTTCCTATCGGTTGTAGTTACCAAAGAGGTACTAGGCCATGCACAACGTCTTCCATGTATCTCAGTTGTGCCGCTATCATTTAGACATGTCTCACATCTGTCAGCCAGAGGTGGATGATCTTGAGGTTGATGCATCCTTTGAGGAGCATCTGATCCGTATCGCTGATAGGAGCATGATGGTTCTCTGAGGCCGGTGAGTTTCTCTCATATGGGTGCTATGGTAGCAGGGCCTAGTGCAGGACAAAACCTGGGAGCGGGAGACCAACGTATGTGCTCAGTGGCCAGAGTTATTCTGAGCATTATCTTTTCAACCCTTGAAAGGGAAATTCGGGGATGAATTACTTTAAGGGGAGAGTTTTTAAGAACCTGATTCTTACTTTTGAGGTACGGTTTTCTTCTTTTCTCTTTTCCTTAAGTGTTTTTATGAAAATTAGGAAAATGGGAAAAATTTCCAAATTTTGGATGTACACGCCGTGTACTTTCCCACACGCCGTGTACTTTTGGCCATATGGGATGAGTACACAAGGTGTGTAGCCATGTTAGTGAAGAAGGCTGTAAAGACTGAATACACGCCATGTAGTGGTCCCTTACATTCCGTATAGTCAATAGGCAGGAAAATAGTAAGGTGGTGGCCAGCTGTGCGATAGAACATGCCACACACTCAAGGAGACACGCCGTGTAGTCATGTCGGCAGATGAAGAGTGCCACGCTGGTTGGAAACCGCCAGAGGAACAGTTAAAAAATGGGAAGTACACACCGTGTACTTTTAAATACACGTTGTGTACTTTGTTTTTTTCGCTAAAAATGGGCAGTAGCCTCCCCTATTCACAGGGATGGCTTGGAACTGGAGGAAGGAGTGGGAGAGGAGGCCGGAGCTTTGGAGATCTGCTGACCGCATGCTGGGAATCCATTTTCTACACCGTCGATCATGTTGGAACCGCACAGGTATGCTCTCCCTTATCCTAGAGTAGTTCTTACCAATTATTCATATAAGGGAAGTTATATATGTCTAAGTTATTTTTCTTCCACTTCATATCTATGTCGTTCTTGGGTTTTTCTAGAATCGACGTTCACGTATATCATTCGTTGGCGTTTAAGGTAGGTGGCTTGGTGTTTAATTTCCAACTGTTGTGCGTATGTGTGAATCATTATTCCACGGTCCCATTTTGGGGTGTTGTGTGGCTGAGGCTATGGCAATTTTAAATACCTATAATTGAATAGGTAATTAGTTTTGATAATAATGTGTTATTTGGGATCGTTGCATTGATCCAGGACCACCCCGGGGTGCATTCCTCTGTTTAGACGTTTGGCCAGGATACCCGAGGGTATGCCTTTAATGTAATGAATGTAGAACTACCTTGAAAGGAATTGCTTGTTTACTATTTTTTTACATGCTGGGCTTCACCCGGTTTCCTGTTTGGCCTGAGGGTAGTGTTGTGATTAGCCTGTGGGCACTGCACTATTTAGAAAGTGGGAAAATTCTTGCGCGCCTGTGGGCAGTTGATTCATTACCTGTGGGAGACACTACTTACGCCTGTGGGAAATATCTGTATGCCTGTGGGCAGATTCTTGTGTTGGTTTCTCTTTACCCGAGGGTAGAAGTTTACGTGTCTGAGGAGATATGCTAGTTACTTATAATACTCACAATGGTGATATTTTTAAATTAAATGATTAAATGATATTAAAATGGAAATATAACTGGTTACGTTAGTTACTTTTCAGTACTGCTTACTTTATTTCATTTTACTACCGCACACTGTTGTTGCATGATTTCACACAGTTGGGCACGAGCCTTTGGTGGGTGCCTACTGTAATTTATTTCTCACACCCTGTTTGGGTCATGCTTATCGGCCCAAATAGATTGCGTTTCTATAGGTGTGGATAGGTGCAAGAGTCCCTATACAGGTACTTGATTGTTGCGGAGGAGTATGAGGGCATGGGACCGAGCCTAGGCTCGAGATTCCACTGGTTGTTCTGTGTTGCTTTTCTCTGCTTGTACTTCAATTCTATTGTATTGTAGTGTAACATGTTCTCATTGTTTTATAGAATAGTGACATGCTGCATCTTCATATATATATATATAGATGCTGGTTTCCTTTTGTTTTATCAGTTATTCATTTCAGTTATGTGTACTTTTACTGCTTCTGTTGTTGTTGTATGTTTATATTATATTCTTTTGTGCAACACTTTGACAAATGAGGGCATAGTTTCCCCACTATCAGACCTGGGCCCTCGCTGCTAGTCGGCAGGCTCTAGCATTTGGGGAAATGCGCATGACGTCATGTGGTGAACCGGGTTCGGGGAACCCGTTGAGTGGCACCCAGATCCGAGACATTACAAGTACAATAAATTCCTTCTGATGAAGAACATATCGAGGGAAAAATCACGAACTCTTATCCTAACATGGCATCCGTTGGATCTAGATAAGGAGAGGCTGAGGGTCAAGGACCTTTTGAAGCACATCACATTCAAAAACCGGTTTTCCTTGTTTCTGCAAAGAGATCCAAATGCCAAGATGTTGGGGCGAGGAAGGTGGTGTCTGACATCAGCAGAGAGGAGCAAAAGCGGATCGTTCAGGAGGATACTGGAGGCAGGGGAATATCATTCATGGGGTTTCAATATAAACGAGAGTCGAGACCCAAACATCCGGTACGCCTGATTTCTAGAAACCTTATTTAGTGGGTGCCTCCTACCAGTGAGGGAGGCAAGGATGGGAGTTCGTCCAGCAACATTGGTGATGGATCGCATCATGGCAGCAAATCAGAGGTTCAATCTATGAGTCCCCACGTTATCTCGTTTTTATGCCATCCTTGGGCGCATTTCGATAGGGGGCTAACCAAGGAGGATATGTGGTCCCCTCCAGATCCTCCATTGCTAGATCGTGACTCATTGCGGTAGATATACCATTCCAAATTCCATTCTTCCTCCAGATAACAACATGCGACCTACCTTCATGAATATTGCAGGGGTCATGTCATTAACTCTCAACGAGGAGGGGGTAAGGAGCATAATTGACCATCATTCCAACTTCACTTTTATCCCATTACCCACTCCGACAGGACAAATGATAGACAATGGGTAGATCTCACTAGAGAAAATAGAATACTTCTAGTGCATCGGAGGTGGGGTGCTTGTCGCCCGGGTTCATGGGAGGATTTTTTCTGAGCCCTACGTGCCATCAAGATTTACCAGGTAGTTTGGATGCCTCCAGCAGATGCCGAATAAGTTGTGTATAGATGTCCAACAAGATAGGAATCCCTATGTTCTTCACCAAATGTGGTTGATGTTTACAACCCATGGCACTGGCGACGTCATTACCTTTCCCCCCACCGAAGTTGATGTTGGACTCTCGACAGAATATGCCAAACATTGGGTCATAGCATACCCTGAGTGGCTTTTTTGTAATTGAGTTCGGTAGCTCAAGGTGACCAGTGTAGAACCTCAGTAGCCAGAGAGCAGACATGGCGTTGTTGGGGTGGAATGGTCGAAATAATGTCGGGCAACAATCCCACACCGGCCAATTTTACATTAGTGGGAACGTCGCATGGCATGGCTGCCCCTTCTTCGCCCATGGGGAGAGGGGCTCACGGAGTGGTCAAGGAACATCCCAGGATGCAGATAAAATATCTGATGCAACCTTCCGATGATGTAGTTTTCCCCACTCTGTGGTCGGCCTAGTTGACCCTACTATAGTCGATGGGTACCTATGTCCTTTGGAAAAAAATTAATTGGAGAGTGAATCTAGCTTCCAGAGTTCGGACTCATCCAGGTTGATGATAGGGTAATCATCCATTGTCGGCAGGCGTACCTGAAATACCTGGATGCATATGCACACCAGCGAGATCGGCGTGAGGAACCACCCCTCCTGGTGAAGGTAATTCTTGGCTCAGAGCATGATCCAAAAAAGATGCAGCCTGAGGATGATGACCTCAACAAAGAGCTAGAGGGCAGTTAGATGGGAGAGGAGGATGGGAAAGGAGAAGGTGAAGGAGAAGAGGATATTGAAGGTGGTGGGTCTCAGGGTACATCCCACCACGGGAGTCTTCTGGAGGGGGTGGGATCATTGGATCAGATGTAGACATAACTGAGTTACTTGATGTATGTCACGGCCCTTATCTATCCCCCCCTCCTTCATTTTTTATTTGTAACCCTCAATCAGATCTCTTTATTCTGCTTAGGGGAATATTGAAATTTTCCAAGAGGCTCTATCTGAAGTGGGGTAGGAGTCACCAATAGAACAAGGTGGGGAGACGACACCCATTATTGAGCTAACGAGCACTAAGGGGTCCCCTACAATGACAGCGCTATTAGCAGCTAGAACACTAGAGGTTGATGCTTTGGGCTCTTTTAATAGCATTACTTCAACACCGATATTTACCGTCGGAAATCTCAATTCATTAGGGTGCTCTTTATTTGTATAGTGATCACAACCTTGGAGGCTCTTCAGGCTATCAAATCCAGGTCATCCACGATTGATTCAATGGAAAATGTTTCATCCCATTCAGAGCACACTTCCCAAACTGAGATGGACCTAAAAATCGGTGAGCAAAGTGTTGTGGATATCAGTGATATTAATGTCTGGGTGGGTCCAGAAGTTGGAAAAGGATCTACCGAGACTGAGGCGAGAGAGGGATGTAACCCAGGTGTTGAAGAGCCAAACCCTTTGGGAGTAATAACCAAATAAGACCTTGTTGTTGGTCTCTTGGAAATGTTCACCGACTATCGGCCAACAAATTCTGAAGAGATAGATGATTCTAATTCAGAGGTTGCTGATGAGAGATGTATGATATAGCGCTATGGGTGAAAGTGTATCAAGAACTTTCTCGGTCATCCTCAAACATAATGGCTAAAATGGATGGGATCGTTCCACACCTTGCTTCCCTTTCTCTATGCTGGAGGGGTGGATTCTCACCATATTCATTCGACAGTCCGCGACTACATGGCCGAGAAGTTGCGCGAGAGCAGCTAACGCTCCGACGTTGCCCGGTGTCATAAAGAGTTGGGGAGTACCCAAGCCTTCCTGAGGGTGGAACAAGAGGTATGACGCCTTGAAGTACAAATGAATGAAAAATAGGTATTCATTACTAACTCTTCCAAGCATGTTGAGAAATTGGGGGCCAGCAGGTGGATGCCCAACAGCAGCTTGTAGAAGCGAGTCACCAAATGACTGAACTTCTAATAGAATAGACGCAAGCACATGCTAGGGAAAGTGCACTGTTCTCTGTGGCCGCTGATGAAGAGAGAGATCTCAGGGGGCGGGAAGAAATCCTAGAGGCCACAAGCCAAAAGTTAGTAGTACTTGAACAATCAATCCCAGATGCTAATCATTAATGGACCTATTTTGGTCGAACTCATAAACAAATTTCTCCTTACTACCTCTTGTTCTGAACTACATGTATGGATAGATGCATGGGTTGATTTATTTACTTGTTTGTTTGGTTTAAGGCATTCAACTACAATCCTGAAATAAATAGGAATCCATTCCTATGCTCAAGTGGGTCGTACCCCGTGTGAGAAACAAGGGACGCTTGAACTTATTGCCTATTTTGAATGTTGGAGTGCCAACCAAGCTCCGGGAACCCGAGGTTCGAACAACCAATTAGGATTCCCAGGAAGAGAAGGGAGCACCCGATTAGGGGATGGGGACCTCAGAACAATCAATGTGATGTCTTCCCAATGTTCTCTAGTGCACGTGTGGGGTAACACCTGGGGTGTCTGAAATCAACCCGAACATAAGGGAGTGGAATGTGTGAATCACGATACCCCAGATTCAGAACATCATGGGTGTGACATGACAATAGAGGATAACTGTTGACCTTGTTCGAAACATTGAATCAATATTGTATTATCCAGAAGTGGGGATGACTAATGAGGGCCGACAGCTGGCCATGTTCGAAACACGGGGCCTAACTCAGAATGTCATCCATTAGTCTTCTAAAACATTGGCCAAGGATAATAGGTGATCCATAGGCCAAGCATTCATAATGTTATGGGGTTCCTTTAGATGTGAAAGAGAATGAGGTTCTGAATAAAGGGAATGCAATGAGTGGAAGGTGGAGTGGTGGCATTCTCAAATGAAATCCAACAATCGTGGCATTACGCCACCTTGGTGAGAACACATTAGGTGGGAACATAGGTCTGATCGTGGATCATTACTTCTTCTAAACATGACCTCTATAGCGAGGAAACTGTCGACTCCTCGCATTATTGTGGGGCATCCAGAACTTGTTCAGGGTAGAACTATGGTTATAGGGTTCCCTGAAAGAATTTGGGACAAGGGATTGAAAAAGTGGAGGAAATAGGTTTTTTGATTCCTAGATATGGACCCAGAGACGAGGTGTCTAGTCATTCCTATATATCCCATGAATATGGGAATCAAGACACATGTAGTTCTGAGGGTGGCATGGTAAGATACTAGTGCTAGAGATAAGGTCATGCGGGTTTGGACCTTTCATCGAATGAAGAGGGATTTGATATATCTTGTTTGTCCTTTAGGTTGAATGAGTTTTTTTTGAAGTGATGAACTTTTGATAGAATGTTCCAGAATCACCACAAGAATCAAGCCGTATGTAGGTGTTGGAAAATGGTACAACGTATGATCGGTACCGAACATAAGGCCCACTAGAGTGAGTATTTCATGGTGCAGTGCTATTTTTCATCATGCGGCCAGGATGATAATGTCAATGTTTAGAATCATGTGAGGGGAACAACCATGAATTTTAACGTCATGTGACATAGATGTAGTAGAGAAGAGGATAAAGGGGGAATGTTCAATGTGATATAATGTATAACTGACGTGAATGCAAAGAGGTCCACATCACACAACGCATGATTCCGAGAAAGAAATCCTGGGCCTAAGGGGTAGAAAATGTTAGAGGATATGGGGCAGGATAGACTAGCTCTCAGTTGAGCTGGACCTGGAGACGAGATGTCGGGGTGTTCTTACGTATTCTAGGAGCTTGGGAATCAATCCATGCGTAGTTCGCAGAGGTTCCTTTTAATGTCATGTAGTTCCACATATAGTATAATGTCATGTGGGAGAGAAATTAGCGGGATAACTTCAATAAAGGGCGCACATGGTGTGGATATTGCAAACCCGACATGAACGAGGACATAATCCTCATTAAACGCCATGAAGTACCATAAGAGGTAAAGCCCTAAAGGCAGAACAGAAGATATAAATTTTTGGAACACATTTTGGACCCAGACACAAGATATATAGGCATTCCTCCGTATCCCATGGGAATGGGAATCAAGCTGTACGTAGTTTTAAAAGACACCTTAGTTTATGGTCTTATATCTCAGACCATAGAGGAGTGAAATCCTTCCAAGTATGTGCAAACCTCAACCCGATCCCTAATCCTGTGTGAGTCAAACTCGGTGTGGAAACAAGGGAGGAATAGGTTTTTTGCAATACCTAGAATGCACGCCAAAGTGAAATCGGTGCGAAGCCCTGAATGATGCCTTTACTACTGCATTGGTCCTCCTAACGTGTAAATTCTATCAGAGGGATAGAGCCAGGAGTGTCAAAATTCCACTAGGACATGAAGGGGTGAAAAACAATGTGAATCATATAACCAATATTCAAGGATTGAAGGGGATAGCATGAAAATAGAGGATAACTGTTGATTGTGTTCAAAAAACATCATCCATATTGTGTGGCCTGAGATGGGAACAACAAATGAGCATCAACCGCTAATCGTATTCACAACGTGGGTCTTTTTTTGATTTGTTGGCTGAAACCCTCGAGGACGTTAGCCTGTAATAGTAGGGGGAACCCTTAGGCATATAATCCATGAAATTGGTGGGTCCCTTCATCTGTGTAATATTAATGAAGCACAAATGAAGTGGAACACAAATCCTGAAAAATGGGAGAAAGAATGTCTACGTAGAATCAGACACTACGGGTGCTAAACCAGAGTACTCTTGGGAACATTAGTGAACCACCGTAGAGGGTAGAGGGGATCAACTTGAGAGTATCCAATTTAAAACGATGAGTACATAACAAAAGGATGGAGAACTCTCAAGATAATGAGATGCGTGGAATGGTTGTTACAAACCCAACGTGAATGAATACATAATCTCATACCGCACCATATATCCCTCTCATGGAAGAATTTGGGCCAAGTGGCCTAGATAACATTGAGTTATCAATGAGATGGGGCTAGGCCAACAAGAAAAAATGTTTGTTAATTCCTACGTATCCCATGATGATGAGAATCATTCCCCACATAGTTTTAGAAGAGGGTAATGTGTAGTTTAGTTTCATGCAGCAAGGACACAAATGGGTAAGATACCCCAAACAAGGGAGGTGTATGACGCGATGAGTAACCCAACATGAATAAGGAAATAATCCCATACCTCACCATGAAATAATTTGTGAAGACTTGGGTTGTGGGCCTGAAAATTCCAAGGGGCCTGAGGATGGGCCTCAGATGGAAAGTTCTGTACAGTTCGCAGTTTAACATCTTGTAGTGAGGACAAAGGTTGGGATAAGGTATCTCATTTAGGGATGTTTATGGCATAGTGAGAAACCCAATGTGAATGAAGACATAATCCCTAAACCACACCGTACATCCCTAAGTGATAACTTTGGCTGGGTCCTGAGAAGGCCAAGGGGATAGAGGCTAGGCCATGGATAGAAAGTCTCGTCCAGTTTTTAGTTTAACGTCTTGTAGTGAGGACGAAGGTTATCTTAGTTTAGGTTCATAGAGCATGGAGTGTATATTCCTAGTTTAATGTCATATGTGTGGGATAGAGAGGGCGAATCATCGCACTTATGGAAGAACACAAAGTGGGAATGATGATCATGGACAACAGTTGACCTGGTTCACAACACAATATCCACCCTTCTATGACCGAAGGTCGGGGAAAACAATAGGTCATCAACCACTGACCGTATTCACTAAACGGGGCATATATCAACTTGTTGCTTGCAATCCTCGAGGGTGTTAGCTCGTAATGGTAGGTGAGCCCTTAGGCCAAACATCTATGCCATTCAGGGGCCCTTAGGGATATAGAAGGTGATAAAAACACAAATGGTGGGTCATGCTGGCCATGGAAGGGCCTGTACTAGTGGAATGGTTGATAAATGAAGGAAGGGATATCACAATGGGATATGTCTGTCGTGGAGAAATAGCCCGACGTGAATGAGGATATAATCCCATATCGCACCACACAATCCAAAATGAGAACATGGGTGAGGGGACCAAAGGGGTCGAAGGACCTGAGGTTGTGCCTCCTATCCAATTGTAGCCATATGACCTATTGTGTGGTTACCGACTCATCACAACTCTTATGCCCACGTGAGTAGTGCTAGGTGTTGGAAACAAGGAGCTGGATTCGGATTTACCTATCATATAAGTGTATGAAAGCTGGTATCGCCCGAAGGGATTCATAACATGAAAATGAAGCGGGTAGTATAAACCACCACACTCAATGTGTGGGATCTATGGGGGTGGTGACAACGGCAAAGGATAGCAACTAAACATGTTCTAAACACAGTTTCCTTATAGTGTGACCTGAAAGGGGAATAAAAAATGAGCATCAACCACAGACCATATTCGCAATGCGGGGCTTGTATCAATTTTTTGCTCAACATCCTCGAGGATGTTGGCCCGAAGTGGTAGGAGAGCCCTCAGGCCGAGCATCAATGCCAGTCGGGGGTCCTTTTGGACGTGAAAGATGATGGAGTCCCAATCAAAGGAGTGGGTGAAGCATAGATGTGGCCATGCATTTTAATGTCATGTAGGGTTGTGAGAGTGATGGGCATCTAGGGGGAGAAGGATGTATGGTGGGATCGAGATGAGCTCAATGTGAATGGGAGAAAAGGAATCTACCACCATATGTCCAGACCCGAAGGGGGAATTCTGAAGTTCGGGCTAGGCCAACAGAAAAAATGTACGGTCATTCCTACATATCCCATGAGATTTGGAATCAAGCCGTACTTAGTAATTAAAGGACATGTAGTTTAATGTCATGTGGTAAGGAGGTGGGAGGATAGAAGAAAGGGGATGGGGTACATGGTGAGACCGTCGTAATCCTGACATGAGTTGGGAAAAAGAAGCCTACACTATACCAAGAAAAGATCCTCTGGGAGAACTATACCCAAGGGTAGTCGAAGAGAAGAGTTTGGGGGATAGACTTAGGACTGATCATCTAAGCATTTCTACATATCCCATAAGGATGGGAATCAATCCCTACGTAGTTCTAAAGGACCCATACAGTTTATTGTCTTACGGGACGATGAAAAGTTTAACGTTGTGTGGGATTAATTAGTTTAGGGTCATGCAGGATCCGACAGATTTGGGTCATTCAGGACCAGCTGGCTCAGGCAATGTATTGGTTGAGAAATTTGGAATTGGTGGGAGGTGTTATACGTCACCATCCATGGTCACCAGTGATTACACACCACTGGGGTAATCCATTTGAGCAACAAATGTTCCTTCCCATTTGGGCTCCATCTTGGGAGGTTTCCTGCCAGGTATCATTGGTGTCTGGAGGGCCAATACGAGATCACCCTATAGGAAAGAGCGGAGGTGGACCTTCTTGTTGAAGGATCTGGCCATCTTGTTCTATTGTCCTTCCAGGTTGTGCAGGGCATGAATCATGTTTTCATCAAGTGCTTCGAACTCGGCCAGGTGAATTTTAGCTACTTTATCTGGCACCTGCTGATCATAGACCACTATGTGTAATGAAGGAAACTGAATCTCGATATACAGGACAACTTCGGTTTCATATACCAGAGAATATCAGATCACCTGCATGGAGTTACAAGTCATCAACTGATAAGCCCAGAGGGCATTGGGGAGCTTTTCCATCCAAATCTTCTTGTTCTGAACAACCATTTTTTGTAAAATATTAGAGAGGGTGTTATTAAATGTCTCATTCTACCCATTTTCATGCGCATGATAGTGGGAGGTGTGGTTACATTGGATGTTTTACTTAGTGTACAATTTCTTCAGCTCATCCACTCAAAATTTCGTGTCATTATTGGTGAGGATGGTGTGATGGAGTCCTAAACAGTAGATGATATTAGCGCTCACTATGTCAATGATAGAACATGCCTTGACCTCCTTGAGCGGAACTACCTCTGCCCACTTGGAAAAGAAATCCATAGCGGTCAGGATGAACCAACATTGGCGAGATGTCACCGACAGATATAGTCCCATGACATCCAGTCCCCAGAATTTGAAGGGTCAAAAATATTTGGTAGTGTGTAGAGGCACTAGTTTCCAATGCATAAAGATAGCATGAATATGGAACGAATGACATATCTTGGAGAACTCTATGCAAACATGCATCATGGAGGGCCAAAAGTACCCCAGTAACTGGATCTAGTGAGATACCTTTGGCCCAGTATGATGAGCCTAGTAGGAACTAGCGTGAAACTCCTCTATGACCTAAGAAATCTCAACTCCTTAAATTCAATGGATTAGAACACCATCGAATATGTTCTATTGGATGATATTATAAAGACTATGACAAATCTGGAAGGTAAACTGCAGTGTGTGGTGTCAGATTCGCTCGTGCTTAGCCCGATCAGCTGGTAGGTGACCATTTTGGAGATTCTCGACAAAGGGGGCTCTCTAGTCTGGAATCACTTCACCCACTGCAACTGGGTGTCCTGACGTGGAGTCTCCGGTAATAATATGGCTCACCTGTAGGTTTTCGTCGCCATCTCGGGTGACGGGAGCAATGACTCTCTGATGTGCCATGTGGATAATCAGATCATCCTGCTAGGGTTGTGCATGTGATTTAGCCAGGCCAGCCCAGGAATCAGCTCGACCATTCTGAGATCGAGGGACATGAGTTTCTTCCGACTGAGATGGGAACAAGGCCATTAGCTAGAGAGTTCACTCCAACAATTGTACGAGCTCTTATTTTCTAACAACATAGACATCGTTGATCATCATGATGACTAGTTTGGATTCCCCTTTCACATGAAAATGGTGCACATCAATCTCGAGGGACAGCTTGAGGCTAGTGATAAGAGCCTGATACTCTACCTCATTGTTAGTGCAGCCTTCTGACAATAGGAATGAGTACGATAGAATGGATTGTGCATGGGTAATAAAGATGATACCCAATCCTACCCTATTGAGTCTCGGATCAATGAGCCTTCTAACAGTGGGGCGTTGAGAAGCACCATCGAAGTGCATCTTCTAGCACGACATGGCCTGGTCTACCAAGAGGATCGCCTCATTGGGGAAATCGAGATACAAGGACTGGTCAAAAAGAGTCGGATGGGTAGTAAGGAAGTTTTCCAGTGCTTTCCCCTTAATATATTTCTGAGGGACAAACCTGATATCTAACTGCTAAAGAATCACTGCCCACCGAGCTAGATGGCCTGTCAACATGGGGCAGTTTCGAATGTACTTCAGTAGTTCTACTAGAGACACCTGTTGTACCTCGTGGTTCTACAATTAAGGTCTTGTTTTTTGTACTGCAATAACAGTTTAAGGCATCTCTTTTCATTGGGGGAGTATCTGGTCTCTGTATCGATGAGCATACAACTGAGAAAGTAGAGGTTGTTTTCTATCCCCTCATTGTTCTTCTGGGAGAGAAGGGTACCGAGAGATCATTACAGGGTGGTCATATAAATGACCATTGGATTTCAAGAGACGGGTGCCATTAAGACTAGTGGCTGGAGTAGTTACTTTTTTATTTCCTCGAACGAGTTCTATCACTCTTTTTCCCACTCGTAGGCAGTTCCTTTCTTCATGAGCCGAGAAAAGGGCATACGATTGTCGTCCAGATTCACAATGAATCAGCATATGCAGGCTTTGTGGCCTTGAAAACAATGAAGCTCCCAAATATTTCTCGGGGGAGGCATCTGGATAATGTTCTTGATCTTCTCTGGGTCTATCTCGATGCCCTGGTACCAGACAACAATGTCGAGGAACTTTCAAGAGGTTACACAGAAGTCACATTTCAATGGGTTCATCTTCAGGTGGAGAGAATAGAGGAATCCAAACACAGTCTCTAGGTCCTTGGGATGGTCATGGTGATGGTGAGATTTGACCACCAAATCGTCCACACAGAACTCCTCCAATGTCTCAAGGATTGGCTTGAATATGCTATGCATGGCCCACTGATAGGTGGAACCTGCATTCTTTAGCCGAAGGGCATGACCTGGTAACAAAACGTACCTTATGGCACCCTAAAAGTTGTGGAATCTTCATCCGAGTGTGAAATTCGAATCTGGTTGTACCAGGAATACCCATCCATGATGGAGAGGTCTTGGAATGTAGTTGTAGTATCAATCAGCAAATCAGTCACAAGAAGTAGAAAATCATCCATTAGAACGGGACAGTTGAGATCCCAGAAGTCAATGCAGACTCTGATATGTCTATTCTTCTTCATGACTGGCACCATGTTGGCTAGCCATTTGGGGTACTGGACCTCCTTAACGAAATTGGATTTGATGACCTTATCAACTTCTGCCTCCACCATGGCACCATTAGAAGGGTGCATCTTCCTAGGAGGTTGTTTGAACCCGTGGTGATTTGCAGGGAGACCGAGGTAGTGGATGGCTACTTGAGGGTCTATTCCTAGCATATCGTCATAACTCTAGGTGAATACATAACGATGCTATTTTAGGAAATCTACATACTGTTGCTGCTCCTCGAGGGAAATAGAGGCACTGGTTAATGTAGGTCTCGGATCTGCATTGTTACTGAGGTTTACCTGTACCAACTCATCGATTGTGGCGGAAACACCCTCTTCAAAGGCAGGGGAGCATCCCCCAAATCCTCTTCTTCTATTTCGGAGGAGGGATCCTTAGTGGAAGGAGCTTCATCTGGGTCGACAGATCCCAATGAGAGGCTGGTACCATCCTGAGTGGCAGTGGTCACTGCATCGGGAGATTCTAGTGTTGCTGAAACCATAGAAATGAAGGATGTCGACCTGATCCCATCTTTTCTTCAGCCCAAGGGGCTAGGCTTGATTATATCAAACAATAGTGGCACATCGGCTTGATCTGGTTTATTCCAACCTGGTGAAATAGGAAAGTATGACATATTGTTGTTTCCATGGGGTGGACATCTCGATACCTTATGGGAGTGGGGGGCTTAGGGATCACCGAGGATTGATTTGTATAAGAATACAAAGTGATCTCCAGACATTTCATGGACCTGAGAATATGATCCCCCATTGTACTAGAGACAACAATACATTTCCCCATATCAGGGGTCGTGGATTCCAATTGATGGATCGGGAAGATGTAGGCATCACCCAGACTTTCCCATGGGTTGGTTGTAACCGCGGCATGCTCGACCTCATTTGCTAGAATCTGTTTGTCCTTTCTCTTGTATCCGGGTAGCTGGATTCACAAGAGGAAAAAATAGATGTGTCACCTTGTAACATTCCCACTCAACCATTGATGGAGTACTTGACACACTGGTGATACGATGAGGGAACCACTGCATGTAGGTTGAGCCATGGTCTTCCCATCAATGCATTGTACATGGTGTCTTGGGAGACAACCATAAACTCAGTATTGGAAACTAGGCCACCGAACTAGGTCTTCAAAAGGATATTGTCAAATGGGGTCTGATCTGTCCTATCATATCCATAGATTTTCATGTCATAGGTAGTCAAGTCATCTTTGGATAACCTATCTTCTGTAGTGTCCGTGTTAGGATAAGGATAATTCCAAAGCTATTGTTAACAAGAAAGCGTAAAACCTCCACACCATAGAATTTGCTGGTTATGTACAGTGGTTGAATGTTCCCCTATGTGGGAGAACCTTCATATTCTATAGATAATGAGATAATGGCCTGGCATTCAGCATTCTGTATTGATTCTTCCTAAAATTCCTATACAGCTCCTACCTCCGTCTCAAACTTGCAGGGGCTTCTTAAATCCTCAACGAGGGCCTCATGCATATCTGCGATAGTCGAAGAGCCTCTACGATAGAAATACTTGTTGGGATGATGGCATGGTCCTTGATAACATCATACTTCCACACTAGGTGTGAACTTCTTCTTGCAGGAGGTACAGTGGCCTCTGTCGGCTGGACTAGTAGCTGGCTGGTGCTGGAAATGTCTCGCTGCTCACTATTCGAAGCATGTGGAGTACTAGTCATACTAGGGATAGCTAACTATAACCGGTCCGAGGGTAGAATATCTGATCATAGTGAGGCCTAGGTGGATTTTCTTGGTCCAGTAGCACAAACGGCGGTGAAGGCGGGCCTGATTGACACCGAATTAGGAGGCTGTGTGTGCTGAGCTATATGTTGGGCCTACTCTCTAGTCTCAGTGGCATGCACCTCCTGGATAGAAGTTCAAACTGATGTGCCTCGACAACCCATATGGTCATGGATTTTCTGACATTGGCATTAGTTAGAGACGTTGGGGAGATCCTCATGGCGCTCCCCATCGTCGGGGGTCATGTAGGGGTTTACCAGCTCCAGGGTGTGAATCGAAGCGTACCCTTGACTGTCACTCGAAGAGTCATCCACTACTGGGCTAGTCCTGGGATGAATCCCCATCTCCAGGGGCATAAAGTTGACCAGTGTATGGGACGACGATGGAATTGATGGGGTGTGTTTCTTTCCCTTGTGCCGCTGGTGTTTGATCTTCTGGGAAGAGGTTGGCTAAGATGACAATGCATAAGTGGTGGCTACAGCATCTAAAGTCTCTGACTGATTTAGTCATGCTCAGATGATACCATGGTCATGGGAAACCATTTTTAGAGACATATATTCATCATACTTCTGGGATCTGTGAATGGAAACCATATTCCACTTGCCCTCAATATCGTTGCTTCTATCGGGCATCACAAAGAAGCATGTTACCTACGTCGGGGTTGGGCCCAGCCTGACCATGTTGTTATCGACCTAGTCTTGGAGCCAGTCTTTGAACACATATCACTTCTTGAGATTGTTCCCCAAGATACGGTGATAGGGGAAATAGTTGGGGTGATTAGTGAGGTTTGCCTCTTCTGGCCTTCTGTACTCAAGAAAATGCACAATCCCCTATTCCAAGGCACTTTGGAAATAGCTGATGACCTAATTCTTGTTGAATGAGTAGGTCCAGTTTCTTCTGTATAGAAAGGGGGCCCTTGAAGCCTAACCTTGACGGTGGGTTGGAGGATCCTATTATAGGGTTAGGGACTGATTATCCCACCTATGCGGTGGTGGTGCCTTACAAGAAGGAACCTACCGATTTTGAGGTGGTCGATGCTGGGCAGGAGGTTGCACCTGTGGTGGAGAACCTCTGTGAGGATGTGGAGGCGGATCTACTGGTAATAATTATAGCTATCTGGGGGACTCTATTTTGGCCACTGTGGAGGGCATGGCTCTGGTATCCCTCCTAGAGGGAATTACTGGGGGCAACGGACGTGCCTGGCTGGCTTGTTGCAGGGCTTCTTCCAGGTGCTGGGCCTTATCAGAGAAGTCGTGGAATCCTACAAGCTAGTTCTGGGTGATCATAATGGGAACCAATTCTGTCTTAACATTTACCACGCACACCGTCATTAATTTATCATGAGTTAGTGGCATGCCAAGGGAGTATGTGAGTCCTTTCCACCAGGTGAGGAAGTCTGTGACACGCTAATCAGGCCTCTGTTTTCACTTGAAGAGGTCTACGATTCTCTTTTTCCACATGGTGGAGCTCAACTGGTAGAGGAATTGCCTATGGAGGTCATCCCGGCTAGTCATTGATCTGATGGGGAGATGGTTGTACCAGAAAAACGCAGGCCCCTCCAATGTCTGTACAAAACATCAGAGCATGGTGGCCTCCTTCTGGGTTGGAGTCCCTAACATGGTCCCACACATTGAGGAGAAGTGGGCCAGATGTTGTGGCAGGTCCCCTCTCCCATTAAATGTGTAAGAGGTGGTATTTTTGAATCCCGGAGGTGCCGGCATATCATCCAACCATGCTGTATATGGCTTTCCATCAGGTGGGAGTGCCACATGTCACGTTTCCAACACCTTAAGGTATGCAATTAGTACCACCATTGAATCATCTAGAAGGGGGTCCATGTCATGATGGGGATTCCTAACCACGAGTTCATTTGCGGGTTCTTAAACATGGAAAGGTGGCTCAGTGGATCATGGCGCGGATGGTGGGGTGACCTACGGGGCAGCTGGGGGATCCCGAGCAGGGTTCCTTGGATTTCCATTCCATTTCGGAGGGTTTGGAAAAACATACCACACCCTCTTGTTGTATGTTCTATCCTTAACCCTATCTATAGGGGCAGGATGGTCAGGGTCACCTTGACGCAGCTCACCGAGGGGAAGTTGTTCCTGCCCCTACTGCCCGGGCCCAGGATTTTCGTAGTCTAGACGTTGCTCTATAGTACATTTAACAAGGAGTTCATTGACCAACTTCTTCTGTTAAAAAAGTTATTGGCACAACACGGCCTTCTCATGGTCCTCCTCTCTCTTCTACACTGAGGCGTATAGGTCAGAGTGTATGGAATCATTGAGGTTCTCTTTACCCTTACTATTATTTAGGCCAAGGACTAATGCATCAGTGGGCCTAGGGAGACCTATTAGATGACTCTACAAGTGAGAAACTCTTTCTAATGGATCCTATAGTGGTGGAATGCTCTCAAGGGGTAATTCCCCATCAAGAAGCTCCAGCTCGTTCTCCATGTCCAATATATTGGCCATGTTGACTGTGACCCTTCCTGGGGGCATGTCCTCAATATCTCCTAGTGGTTCGTGTTGCCGTCAGATTGGACTGCAGATGAGGGAAGCATATTTCCCCTATCAATGGATTTTAACATTGGAGGAGGGCTCCTTGATAATCTTGTAGAGTACCTTGAATATCTAAATGCATTGTTGATGGGGGGCCTTACGGAGGCCTAGTGACTCAGGGTGCTAGCCCACAAGAAGTGAATCTAGGTCGACCAGACGGTATTGCTTGCCGATGTCCACAAAATGTGCTTGGATCCTAGGATAAAACACCCACTAATGATGAAGTAATAACTGTGTCACCAAGAAGGTTTGATGGAAACACTCAACATCATCTGGGGTGAGGGATTCCGGCTTACTGAAATTCGGCACTGCAACCAAACTGAACATCTCGGGGAAGTGGTCGGCTGCAAGGATATTCTATAAGCTCCTTGGCTTGGATTCAGTGTCTGGAATGTCATTACATCAGTCTTCAATCGGAGGCGGCTATGTAACTAATAGTGGTATTGAGATAGACCGTTGGGATGGGAGGATGGCCGGTGGGGAATATAGTGAAAGGGGTGACTGGCTTCTGAATCGCGGGTTGTCCTCTAAAGAGTGTAGAAACTTAGCCACCACGTCACGGTAGGATGGGCTGATAGCCTCAGTTCTTGATGTAGGGGCAGGGGCTCCTGGAGATAGGCCCCGCTACTGCTCACCTACCATTGGTCCCCAGAATAGCTCCTTGTGATCTCTAATCGAGGTAGGGAGAGCTTCTGCTGATGACGGTGGTGATTTCACAGCCGTAACCTGTGGGGCTGCCAAATTTTCATCCTCCAGGATATTCCTACGGAGGGAGAAGGGAATCCGATGGACCTTGCATTCTATGAGTACTAGGATGATGTGCCTCGTTCCTGAACCAGCCCTTGGCTCAGAGGAGCGAGGGGAGGGTTCCTACGATGAGTTGTACTCTACTTTGGAGTCTGAGAAGCGGACTGGTTTGATCTCTGTTTGGACCTTCCCATAATTCTTCTTATGGTGGTGACGACCCGCCTTCCTTCCCCTGGATGGCTCTTCGAGACAGGGTAGATTCCTAACACAGCGAGGTCCTTCGGCCATACTAGTGTTGGGGCGGGGAGGATTTCCACCCGAGAAAGCCAGGGTGTGAGGATCACTAGGGCCGATATTAAAAGGGATATGGGGAGGACCTCCTTTTTTTCAGTAGAATCCTGGGTGGGACCCCAATTCTTGTTCCCTCTAATGAAATAAATATGATTAGGTGCCTCATACTGGTTTATCTAGACATGGGTAGGACCACCGTGCTGGGCGCTAGTGAGGCGAAGTTGACCCTCACTCCTATGATTTCTTAGGTCAGGAGGACCTTCGCCAGCTGCTATGAGGACACAGGTAGGGTCCCCACATTGAATAGTGATCAGATGTGCAACGACCCAATACAAACAGTCTGTGGCGGGAGGAATTACTCCATATCTAGTGTAGTGGGAAACGGAGAGGCTTCTGTATGGAGCGTCACCACCATGGGGAGGACCCTCATTTGGATTTAAGGTGGTATGGGGTGGACCTCCATGTTGATCCTCGAAGTGGGGAGGACCCTCGTTCTCTATGGTAGCAGTACGAGGAGGACATCAGTACTGGGTAGAATCGCTACGAGTTAGTCCGCGGTGGCCATTACCTGTGCCGTCAACCAAGAGAGTCGACCCAGCCTGACCATGGGGTGGTTGGGGCCTCGATCCAAGTCAGGCATATGAATGGCCATGTTCAGCATACATAGGGAGTTGGTGGAATACATCAGCGGTGTATTGGGCCACACTAGCCACTGATGTTGACGCCCATTGGAGAACGTCCTCTTCAGATTGTGCCCAATGATGGCATCGGGTTACATAGACTCGAGCCAGGGGCAGGTAGATGGCTTATGTGCTCCTCGGCCAGTAAGACTAGGTGGCAGTGCTAACACAGACTTATGGGAGCTCTTTCTAGGAGCCCCTTGAATGGAATCCTGGGTGGGATGACCTGGACATCCCCTACCTCATCTATGTAGGGCAGGGAGTCTTCGAGGCATTTCGGGGAGAGGCTCCTGAAGCGATTATATGTTGGAGTGGGGAGCAGTGGATCCCTACGCGGCCCTCATGGGAGGCCTTGATGACGATGCACAGATGCCTCTAAATCTAGTTGGGCCATATCCCAAGTTGGGATAATACCCTCCTCCGCGTACCAGCATATGTGGTCATTGATCACCCTTCGTTTGATGGACTCTGGGGGAGAGATGGGGTAGAGGCGCACAAAGGTCATGGCCATTAGGAACATCGAAGAAGAGGTGGAACCGCATGGGACTGTCATGCTGGTACGACCCCTACCCCTGTGTCGGTGGGCAGGTGGTTAACGAGTTCCGGGTGCAGCAGCTTATTCTCTGAAAACCTAATCAGTGCTGTAACAAAAAGGAATTGACGACCATTTCCCTAGGGTCGTCCCGTCTTCCATGATTGGTAAGATGGTTCCACACTGACAGAGTCACAAACTGGGATGTCCATTGTTCTACTACCCCAACTTCTAGTGAGTTTCACACCAGACCCGCTATTTTCATGGCAAGACCCAGTGCCAGATAGCTGGATTCGGTGACAATCTAATACTTTGATGTATCGAGCACTACAAATCTACATATTGAGGAGATGATATTCACATCAGGTTCACCATTTCTATTTCTGACGGTTTCGTCGGAGAGCGCGTGTTCGTCTACTTGAGTATGAAAGGCGTGGTTTCATTGCCCCACATTCCCTCTTTCCAAAGGCGGGTGGAATCCATTTCTTGTTCAAGGACATTTTCTCCATGATTGAAAAAGGATGATGGGATGTCAGTTCTTCCTTCTGTGGATTCCTCCTTTGAACTCGTCACCTAGTTCGGGTCTCCCTTGTATATTTAAGATGTTTTTCGTGAAAACTCTTCCCAGTTCCATTTCTTCATGGACACTAGTTAATTACACTGCTTCTCATGGGAAAATCGAAAAGGTTCAGTCAGGGTATAAACCTTCAGTCAGGGGAGTAATCATTTTGGACATCACTAGCATGTCTGGACACTGGGACACTGGCGCGTCAGGATTTCTTCTTCTTATTATTGGGCTTCTCGAGGGCATGGAAGCCCAAGGAATCCCATGTTGAACACGGGGAATTTATGCCATGGTCATGTATGTGAGGTTTTCCTCAGCTTCCCATGTTTAACAAATGGTATGACGTGAGTTTAACGTACAGCGGAGATATATCGGACTAATCATAACACTGACTAAATTGGATCAGATTGGTGCAACCTCTAGAGGAAACACTGATGTTGGGGGGTAATTTGTCATGAACTCTCAGGGATGTGGTGGTTCGGGTAAGAATCAAGATGTATGATGGAGTGTTTGAATGAAGTGGATGGTTAATGGGATGGAACTTCCATGAGGACGATGGTAATGTTGGGCTCGAGTCTCGAGTAGACTTCCTAAATATCCCCATGGAAGGTAATCAATGTCTGCGTAGTTCGATAGGGCGAAGGGACTCCTAAGGAGTTGGCCCATGAGAATGGATGCATATATTGGACCCATAGGAAATGGAACCACTGGGTTGGGGAATGACATTCACGAAACACATAGTCTTGAAGGGAAGATCATTCAATGGACTTGAATATGGGGCATACACATATAACGACAACCAGATGATGTGTATGGGGCTCGCGCATGGTAAGCAGCCCAAGTTGGTCTGACACCACTAGGAGATAGAGATCAAACCCACATATTTTGAATGAGATGGGGGTTGGTAGACCGACGTGAATGTGGACTTGGGGTCCAAATGGATTGTGGGATTGATCCTCATGGAGGCTTCCTACGTACCATGCCTTGGAAAGGATCAAATACCTCATAGTTTATGGTGGAGTTTGGTGAACCAAAGTGAAGGTGGTTTGTAACCAATGGGTGGTGGGCTTGAGCCTCCGGAAAGCTTCCTACATACCTCACCATGGAAAGGATCAAAGTCCATGTAGTTCAGGTGGGTGCAACAGCTTACCGCTGACTGGGGGAACAACAACATACCGTTGATTGAGGTCCACATTTTAATGTCACATAGGATGGGGGTGAACTGGCATGAAGGAGGACCTGGGGCCCAGAAAAATTGTGGGATTAAACCTCATAGAGGCATCCTACATACCATGATTATTCAAGGATCAAAGTGCGTGTATTTAATGGGGTGTTTGGTGAACTGATGTGAAGGGGGTCGGAACGACTGGGTGTTAGGCTTGAACCTCATGGAGGCTTCCAGCATACCATGTCATGGAAAAGATCAAAGACCAAGTATTTCGTGGGGTTTTTAGTGAACCAACGTGAAGGGGCTCGAAACGATTGGGTGTTGGGCTTGAACCTCATGGAGGCTTCATTCATTCTCTGGCTTGGAAAGGATCAAAGACCTCATAGTTAATGGTTGTTGTGGGGATTACACGCAAAGGCAACCCTGAGAAGATTTCATGGTCGATGCATTCTCTATGCCCACGTGAGTCATGCTCGATGTGAGAAACAAGAGATAGTAAAGACCTGGCGTTCACATCATTAAAGGTGCATCCGTGGGAAGTTGAATGGGGATTACACGTGGTTAGCGGCTTAGAGAGGAAATAGGGGTTTACACATGGCTAGCGGCCCAAGGAGATAGAGATTGGGACTTACTATAGGATGGAGGCCCGGGTGGTGATAAAGCCCAGTGGGAGAGGGGTTTGGCACCCAGGAAGAGAGGAGGAGCAGTGGTGCTGCCTCCTGGAAGGAAATATATGGGATTACACGAGGGTGTTTTCCCTTTCTCCACAGACAGATTCAACTCCGATAAAGAGAATCTCATTCCATGTGAGGAATGATCTCACTCTTGTGGAGACCAGTGGGAGTGTAGAATGTCCAGGGTGGGGTAGCCCATGTATGATGCATGGGGAAAGGCCAGAGATTAATTTCATGTGCTGAGGATGAAGGTTCTTTACAGTTTAACATCATGCAGCTTGGACGAGGGTGGGTTCACTCCTCACCCCTAGGTCTTACATAACCGGCACCCTCAACACCTTGGTGAAGAAAAGGGACCGGCAATGCCATGGTTGGAGGGTGTTATGGAGTGAACCATTGGGGGGGTCCATGTTAGCATGGCTATGTGAAGAAGAAATACTCGTTATAATTCCTATGTGAAGAAGCATGTGGCGAAGAAACACAATGTGAAACACTACACAAGGGACTATGAAGTTACTTCGTATGAGCCTAGAAGGTCGTATGGGAAAACAGTGTGTGTCATTGATGTTTTGGGTGTGGGAGGCACCCGAAAATGATTTCCAGAAGAGAGATATCAAACATGTGCGTACCAGAAGAAAGGATTGAGCACAAAACAGAATAGATGTGTGGAAAAAACAGGTTCGGCGTGAAATTGAGACACTTGCACAAACTGTCGCACCATGCGTATGTTTCTACAGTGCTGAAGTTTGTGTGTAAGGGCATAAGTTTCAGCATGGTGTGGGAGTTTGCGCACCAGGGTGGAAGATTCCGCACAACATGATAGTTTGCGCGCAGGGGGGGGGGGGCAGTTTCGACCCGGCGCGGAAGATTTCGTGTTAGGACGGAAGGTGTCGCGCGGAGCGGGAGTTTTCTACTCAGGCATGGTAGTTTCCACGTGGAAAATGATTTTTCACACGGGCATGTAAAATGGCCTCAGATCCCACGGTTTTCCACACAATAGGGATTTTTTTTACACCCATCTGAGATTCTTTCGTGCGGCCCTTCTTAGCACCCTGGAATGGATCCCTAGGTCAAAATATTTCTTTGCTTTGTCGCACCAAAACCTCTTTCAGTCCTTGAGCATTTTTCGGCATCTAAAAATACCATCCTAGATATCCCTCAATGGAATCATGGTATCTCTTTATGTGAGGCATAAATTCACCTCCCTAGGATCTCGTCAGTGGCGGTCCACAAGGGAGCCCATGTATCACTCATGGTGTATATAATGGTCTTCCCTATTATTCCTTCCTTGTCATTTCATACATGGTTTACACATATAACTCAAATAGATATAATGACATGCCCCCTGAGTCCATATTTATCATCTCACATATGGAGTCAAAGAATCATGAATGGCATATATAAAGGTGTTCCCTCTAATTTTGTCCTTTCCAGTCCAAAAAGTGAGTCTAATTATCACTATAGTATATATAATCTAGCTTCAAAGTGATTGTATCCATGAATTCATTTGAGAACCCATATCTAACCCAAGGTTCATGATAAATCAACGTATATTTGATTTGGTTAAATAAGATTCATGATTAATTTAATGGCATTCGGAGTCAGAACCCAATGTTCTCCCTCATCATACAATTTTTAATGGTCATCGGACCAATGTATAACTATACCATTTCTGTTCACATGGTCATAACATTTATATATGAAATTAACTCACCTAAATAGTAGGCTCAACTCATTTAATATTCATAGAATTCCATGAATCCCTTAAATTCTGTCATTTATCTTAATTGGGCTATTAACTATAATGCACGTCCCATGCCTAGGTGAGAAGAGAAAATTCCCAAAGGCATTCGGACATGGTATACTATTCCCTTATTCATTAATTCAATTTACACTTTAGTCATTTAATTTCACATCCTAAAATCAAGGTGTAAAGTAACACACCCTATAAGGTTAATCAAATTCATAGGCCACCGATCGTAGTTTTTATCCCATTATGAAACACACCTAAGGGGAGGTTCAATTAATGTCCTTAACCAACAAATATATTTATTAATGGGTCTCATTGGTCATATATTCCATAATTATCCCTTAAATTCAAAGACCATTCCCATTAATATGTGTCACTTAGAATAACCAATGCACTACACAAAAGTTTAATACATAAAAACTAAAACATTTATGAAAAGGTATGAGACCACATACATTAGATTGTTCATTCAATCATAATATATAGATGTCCTATAATTTTGAATAGAACATAGGAAATCAAGAAAATAGTAAAATTTCATGAAAATAGTGTATATGAGCTGGAACCAAAATAACTCCCTCTACATGAAGAAAAATGACAAAAGTTACATGACGAATGGATAGAATATTTGTACACATCTAGTGAGATGAATGGTGTCTTGATCATAGTCTAAATGGGGGAGATACCTCAATGCCTTGGTTGATTCTATTGGAATCTCCAATAGGAGGAGGTCCTATTGTGTGTGAAGGGATAAAGATAATTGGGTAGGAGTTATATTTAATCACGTGAAAATAATCCCCCCCTCCATTTAGAGGTTCATAGGGTTTGGATACATTGTTAGCCAACCTATGTACCATCCACAAACCCTAATCCAACCCTCATAAGGGCTAGGAACATGGTGTGACGAGCTATGTACAACCTATAAAAACCCATTTTTAATAGTTTTTCAAAACATGTATAGTTGTGTGTCCTAGGATTTGTGTCATAAATATTGTGAAGCCTCGAATAGAGAGCAAGCCACCCTTCCAGCATGGATTAATCAAACCTTGTAGACTGGGATACACTATTTCTACTAACCTTGCAACCCACCAATCCCCTCCAAACATTACAAATTTTCACTCCTTTCTATCCTTGAACATCGCCATAAATCTTGTTTCATCACTAGAAACTTACACTATGATAAGATTAAAGAATTAAATTGCAAATATAATTTTTGATATCTTACAACATACAAAACTCATCCCTAATATTCCATTCTTGGGGTGGTGAATTATCATATCAGAAAAACATTTTCCAACTGGAATATATGTTATCCTCCCACCATTAGGTCTCATCATGAACACTGATACTCTTCCAAAGCACTCATACCAAAGGAACTGACTGACCTTATATAAACATCATGCCTCATTTCATAATATAGATAGAATTATCCTCAAAGGATACATCCAAAACTAAATAATCATTCTTATGCTGAAAATTTTGATAAATTTTTTGAATAATATCGATGAAGATAAAATACATTGAAGACATCATGCATGCCCTAGTACATATGAGGTAATTTTATATTATAGTCCATCAGCTAGTCTCTCTCTAGAATAAATAAGGAACTGTTGTAATAAAGGGACAACTTAACTTGATTCTAAATCCTTTTATTCCCAAGTTTAGTTGAAACACCTAAGAATACATTTCTCCCCACCTCAATCATTAGTGTCTGACTATGAAGATGGGAATGTGACTTCTTCCAATACTAATATTAATACATAAACTAATGAATAAGATAAAACTACTCTAAAGTATCCTAAACAAGATAAGGACCAGGTTTTACTAACTCAACCAACTCTTACAATAATAGGGGTGAATGACATGGCCTACTATATAGGGACTCATAAGAAGGCATATGTATGTCCACCTGGAAGTTGTAGTTATAAGGAAAAAGTGTGAGTGGAATGATTTTCTCTAAATAACCTATGAAATCAAGGATGTATGCTCAGGTCATGTCCTCTAAAACATGCATCATTTAATTGGATTTAATTTCATTCTTTGGGTGATAACTTTTACTCAAAATTACTTGTGATCCTAGTGACATCTGCAACCCCATGAAGAATAGTGATATTAAGTGATAGACTTCTTTTGATATAACAGAATGTGGAGATCCAAGTAGTCATATGATCTCACAAATATAGAGCCTCCCAATATCATCCACTAAAAAGGATTCCTAAAACTTCATGAAATTTGATACCTTTGTAAATATTTTTATAATTAATCAAACAAGGTCACTTCTTTGAGGTGATCATGGAAATCCCATCCAGAAATCCATAGTGATGCCATCCGATTTCCATTCAGGAATATGAAACATATTTAAAATCCCCACTAGTCACTGTTTTTCTTCCATCACCTGTTGATGGGTGGAACACCAAGTATAAAACCCATAGAACTATCTTTTTTATCCCCAAACACCAGTATTGGTAGCGAAACTAATGATACATCTTCTTAAGACTGGGATGTAATGCCCATATAGAGGCATGTGGCTCTTACAAAAACTCCCCTAAAACATCTATATGAACCAATATGCATCTTTGAATGAGAAAGAACTCATTCTCATAAATGAACCAACCAAGAGGAAAGTCATAACCTGCAACGCTCTCCCATAGAGCCAAGCCTTGAGGATCTGATATCTTCCTCGTCTTAACTCTCTCTATAATTGAATATATCCCTAATAATTATGAAATTACATACTATCCTTGATGTTCATGATCCTCTAGTTTCATCTCATAAAATAGGGTTATCATCTTCCACATTCTATAGGACTCCTAAACTACAAGTTTTCGAGTCATCCAACTCAAATCATTGTCAACTAAATTTTCCCTTCTAGTAATATAGGAAACGTCAAAGTCATAGGACAGTAGGTATTCAAAAAAAGTCCTGAGATTCATGTCACACTATTTAAATATGAACATAAGAATTTTGTGGTCCATATACACCAAAAATTTCTATCCTAGTAAGTAATGACTCTAGAAACATAAGGCATGAACAAATAGTGGGAAACTAAAGATCATGTGTTGAATAATTCCTATCCTGTGGTATTAACTAATGAGACTCCAAATCTATGACTTTCTCCCCCTATATCTATACTTCTCCAAGATCGATGACTAATGAGTCAAAATAAACCATATAGGATCTCTCCAACATTGGTATAACATAGATCATCACTAACGTAATTATCACTTTCAACTCTTGAAAGTCTATCTCTTAGAATTATGACAATATCATCTTGACACCCTTCTTAGTGAAGACTATAATAGGATCATCTATTTTTATAAAGTCTTGAATGAAGAACAGTAATAACAAACTAGCACTAAGAAACTCCATTTATCAAATTTATTCTCGGTATTCTTCTGGGAAATTACACCTCTCACTTTCATTAGGTCAAATGATACATCTTCCTCTAAGATAATATGAATTACGGATTTAATTTTACTCATGAAAAGTGACATGTTTGTTCTTTGTATATAACTAATTACCTCTCAATGTATTCAATATGATATCTAGATATTTACCGGGGTCATTTTGACTATGAGATTACACCAAGAAATTATCCATGAAGTCCACCATATATGAATCTATATATGGGTAGAAATAATGATTCATTACTTCCATGAAAATAATTGGTGTGTTTATGAGGTTGAAAAACAAGACCAAATACTCATACAAGAAATGTATACTATGGAATTCTGTACAAGGTATTTCTGATAGTATAATAGGAACTTGATGATATCCCTATCTCAAATCAATATAATATAAAACACTTGATCCTCCAAGTTGGTTGAAGAGGTCATCAATATGAGGAATGGAAATCAATTAAGAACTGTATGTATGTTTAAAAAATGATAATAAAAGAAAATATTGAGGGTACAATCAGCCTTCTTGTTGAAAATTACCAGTGTATCCCATGGTAAAGAACTGGGTCTTATTAAAAAAATAGGTTTTCAATCCTCTATCTAATTCTTAACCTCATACAACATTTAGTAACCATACAATAAGGTGGAATGGATACTAGTGTATCTACTAGAACTAGCCCGATGGAAAACTTGACATGTTTTATGGGATTTAGTCCTAAAAATTCATCTATGAAAACTTTGATAAAATGGTCTAAAATAGGAGGTAAATATGCCTAATGCATTCCCTGGTCATCTAAATAAATTCTTGAAATATACACTATCATCCTTCCAATCCCATGATATTTGGGCGTAGCATGCCTTTCTTGGACACCCATTCTCCCTTATTTAAAAAAAACCCTCCCTATTGAGATAATAAATTCACCATCCAGTGATAGAATTTAACATAATCATGATAGGTAACCAACCAATTCAACATAATAATGATTTCAAACCCTATCATCTCAAGTAAAAAAGAGGTCCCATATGAAGTGACACTAACTTATCCGGATGGGGAACTCCTTGTACTGTCATACACTATCTGATCATAATCCCAATAGATAATCGATTTTTATCACACCATTGGAAAACCAATTATTTATCCCACATCTCTCCACAGAAGTATCAAATATGATGGTATGGGAAGCACATTTAACAAAATCAGATGATACTCAAGTAGAGGATACTAGAATGATAACTCTGTGCATAGAGGTCTAATACTTTAATTCCCAGTTATTAGCCACAATTCAAACATCTAGCCTTATTTACGGACCAAAGATATAGTATTTCTTCCCACAGAAGTTCCACTCGATTTTTGTGGTAATTTTTTTTTCTGACGACACGTGTCATGACCACCACCTTGGCCTTATCAGGTGGTCACACTCTATATCTCTACATAACAAGATGATTTTGACCCCACTCCTGAATTTGGATTTAGTGTTGACAATATTTCACTAGCGTTTAGAGGAAAGGTAATGGAAAATTTCTGAATATACCCCATATTTCTATAAGAACGGTATTTTATTGGGTCCTAAGTACACTATGGTTTAGTATTTTTTAGTCTACCGCACTAATGACACCTCAACTAGACACTTGAGTAAGAGACATGTATACTTGTATCACCATGTAGAATCTCTAGACAATGTATTCTATTGATGGTCAATGTATAACTAAATCTCTATTTTGAACCACCGTAGATTGCACCGCCAGCCTCTCTCAGGATAATCTTACTGATAATCAACTGATTCACTATCCCAGATATGGTATTAAGCTGTAATAAATTCACCTATAATCATATTCCATACCTAATAACATCCCCATATTGTTTATCATAGCATAACCCATCCCCTAAGAGAATAGGTTAGAAACATTCTATCTCTATGAAATGGAATGAATTTTGCATGACTAATAAGGAACCATTATCTAAGTCCATAAAAATTGTGGCTCTACAATCCCTCAATGTATTAGGATGGATATAATCATAGAAGAATATCTAATATCCCTCCAAGAAATATCACAATGAATATCTATCTCGGTAATAACATCACAACATCTATTGGTGGAATATAAAATTATATACGTAGCGAGCTTCACCCTCTTCTTGAGAGGTGTATGAAGATACTCAAAAATTGATATTATGGCCTCTATCCTTGACTATGAATCATGTTTACCACCATCAACTGTAAATATGGGTGTATTATTATTTTTAAACTAGCATTACAACTATTCCATAGTCAAGGAAAGTTGTGGAGATCCTTGAAATATATGCAAAAATCATAGGGAACCCTCTCGAAATTGGGAATCATCACCCCCATAAAGTGTAACTAGTGGTGCCTCAATTTTAACAACTAGTGGTTATACTGGTGACACATAGACCACAACCTTTGTATCATGGTCTTATTCACCCTCTTGGAGCATGACATAATGTCTTCGTAGTTGGACGTCTCTAAAAATTACAAACACACACCTCAGTACAAGATTTCAAAACATCTTGAATCATATATATATGTGTGTGTGTGTGTGTCAGATTTCATTAGAAATCCCAATATAAGATTCATACCCCTATGCTTTCTCTAAATTCTAGGTCTGGGTAATGTAAATATCCTATTAATGTCAAGGGACACTTCCTACTACTCACTACTGAGGTTGAGATAGGGTCATGTTCTCTACTATAAGTGAATGGGCACATTTAATAGAGTGTAACTTGAAATTTATTAATAAAACACACTTTATGTAACAATTTTAACCCATATATAACAAATCCCAATTAATTTTAAAATTCAATTTCATTTAAGTTCATACTGTTATACATAGAGAATCCCTTTAATTTGCTGTATTATATTGATCACTATTTTCAATTTATTAAGAACCATACACTTTATAAATTGAAATATATGTTATTTTTAATCACACCAAATTATTTATCAAATCCCTTCATGAAATGTTAGATTAATTTATTGTTCATATAAATAAAATCACTAAGACATTCTACATGTAATGCATTCCATAATTTAAACATGGAATTGATCAATCATGACATATAAGTCCTCAAGTTCCCATTATGATGTTTAATGCAATACATCCATCCCATATTTTCCACAGCTAAAAATGCATATCTATAAGGAACATAAAACATCATGTGCATCACCCAATTTTGAACAGAATGAAACTATAATAAGAATAATCCAAAACAAATTCGCATATCCAATGTAATCTGTCTTTTCATTATACATGGGTTATCTATTTCTAGGCACAAGATCTTGACCAAATCCTAACACATACTATTTTTCCATAATACAAACCCAATTAGTAAGGAACGGAAAATAAAAAGAAAATAATATCCTTTAATACTAATTTTTGACATCACATGCATGTTTCACTGAAAAGTAAACACACATTGTTGTCTAGAGGAACTCAAGAACGACTCCCCATACTCTATATGATTTCAACTAGTAGTGAGGATTTACAGTGGTACAGTGGGGAGACTATAAAATCATGATTAGAGTATAACACATTGTTATAATCATCTCAATCAATATTAAGATCCTAAAAGATAATATAAATGTTCAAGATTAATAATAAATCATACGAATATCCAATTAATCACATCCATAAATTTTATATAAAAAAATTGTGATAATTGCATGATATACAAAAAGGTAAATACAGGGGGATCAGTGGAACTATAATATATGACATGCTATAGGAAAATGAACAAAACACCCATGGATATCTTTAGTAGCATATAAATCATATGTTAAGTCCAATACATTCACACCATCCTTGAGTGTTAATAAGGAATCCATAGTAGGTCACTTTTCCTTTTCCCTTCTAGAAACCATGATGTATGACTATGTATCCAAAGACGACCTGAATAGGGTGAGTGATATACTCAACAGAAAACCACCAATTGTTTCTAATTCCATCTTGTCTATGAATACATAATAAACATTTTTAATGTAATACTAAAGGATATAAATGAAATATTTAAAATAATTAATCCACATTGTTTTGGGATCCCATCGAACCTTCATCCATGTTACCTAATTCAACCGATACTGAAATATCCTTGAGTAAACAGTCCGTCATGATTTAATGATAGTACAGTCTTGAGACCTTACGCATAGCCTAGGAATCCACCGAGAATCATTTATGAGATAGATATGTAAAATAAGTACATCAATAAAAATTAATGTCTTTTACCGAATCCAAGTTTGTTATTTGGGTTTTTAATCTTTTCAAGTAATTGATATATTAAATAATTCATAACCATCGTGATCACGTCATTATAATTCCTAATCTGGAACTTATGTTTTTCTCTAGGAATAACATGAACCCATAAACATACAATGATTCCCAAATCATCTCTAATAGCAACCATCTGGGTGTAGAATAAATCCACTTCCCTCTAAGTCCATCCTCGGTGGTATACAAGGGACAAAAAGTGTCACTCATGGTGTATATAAAGGTCTTCCCTATAATTTAATCCTTGAAATTCCACAAAGGGTTTCCAACTATAACTTAGGTGTATATAATGATATTCCCTCTTTGTCCGTCCATGTAATTCCATATAGGGAATCCGTGTATCACTAATGGGATATATAAAAGTCTTCCATAAGATTCTATATTGGGATTTGACATAAGGATTCCATGTATCACTCAGAAATATATATAAACTTGCTACCTTGTGAGTCTATCAATGGTATCTATATGAAAAATAATGTGTCACCTAATTAGAATTATAAATCCATTTAAAATTCATTTAGATATGTAATCTTGATGAGTTCATTAATGGTGTTCAGATACATGAACACATGTTTAAACCTTAGCATGGGAATATGGATGGTTCTGGGCCCACAGCCTAACCATAAAATCTTATTATAAAATTTCATTCATCTATAAAAAAATTTAAAATTAATTAAATCACCTCATTAGGTGGATCATGTCATACCCTAGACCAAGAAGTCCAACCATTTCATGAATTTTCTCATTGAACATAATTGGGTATTTTAATTAAAAATAAAATGTAAAACATAATTGAGAAAGGAAAATGGAATAATTCATAGGGAAAAGTTATTTCATTCCCCCTTTAATTAATATAATTTTGACACCAATCATTTTATTTCTAATCCTAAAATGAAATGGTAAAGGAACACACCAAAAAAGGTAAATAAAATCCGTAGGTCACTAAGTCTAGTTTTATACAATTTAAAAACACATAAATGGTGTAGTTCAATAAAAGTTCCATAACCACTAAATATATATATTAATGGGTCTCATGGGACATTTAGGATAATCCAATAACATTAATTCAGTGATCATTACATTTAATAAATTTCTCTCAAAATAAATTTCACACAGCCGAACATCGTAATACATAAACATTATGAAATTTACGGAAATCATGAGACCACCTACCTCATCATGGTAGTCAACTCCACATCAATTTTTGACCAGTAATATGAGCTCGAATGGAAGAAATTGATAAAATAGTGAAAGTCCATGTAAATAGTACATATGATTTTATACCAAAATAACATCATCTATAGGAATATAAATGATGTAATGTCTAAGAATAATGGAAATATTTTTTTATGAATCCAACATGATGAAAAATGACTTGATCAAAGTCTATATAGAGGATATACCTCAATTAATAGGAGGATTTCTTTGGAATATATAATGGGAGGAGGGCATGTTATTCTTAGAGGGAGAAATAAAAGAGGGGAGATAAATATAATCATGTTGAAAATCATTTTTTTATTGTTTCATAATGGTTTTTAAAAAAATTTCAAATGGATGGCCAAACTGTGCACCCACTATTCACCATGAATTTCCCCAAGCTAAAAATCATGTGGTCTAGGTGCTTGGTTTGACTAGATAGGCACTGCCTAGGTAAAACCCCTTTACCTAAAGGTCTACAACAGTCACATAATCATGAAGCATGTTCTGCGTGATTAGAATAAATTTTGATGCACCATGCATAACTCTAGACCACCCCACATGTTTTAATCATACTGTGCGGACAGAGCCACATAGTTTCTACAAAATGTGTGTCTTACATATTTCCTAAAAAACCTAGGGACTTGGTCTCCTTACAATCCCCACACACCCCTATAACTCATCTAACCACGTTATGTAATTTTATTACGATAAAATCAAAGAATTACCCTATAAATAGAATTTTTCATAACTTGATGAAAATTCAGGTTCTTATAATAGTATTGAATACAAAATCAAAATGATCAAAAATATCCAAAAAATCATGGTATTTTCCAAAACCTCATTACACTATTTCCCAAAAAAAAATGGTGTGGTTGAATAGAATAATGGAATATTAGTGGAAATTTCTCGCACCATGTTGGTGTAGTGTGATATGTCTCTATTTTTATAGAGTCAAAAAATAACTCTTGTAGTTTAAATTAATTACTATTTATTATGCCAATGAAATTAAGATATAACACCATAAGGAATGTATTATCTGAATACCCTAGTTTAGAAATTATTTAAGTTATTTTAATCTCTTTTATTATAAATGATAAAGTGGAATATATATATATATATATAAGTTTGAAAAATAGAAGTAAAAGTAATTTTCCTTTGTTATCCTCAAAATGAAAGAGGACGTAATTTAAATAATATGGATATAGAGAATATTATTGATAATTCTTATGTGAATGTGATGAAATTCAATTAATTAGTTACTAATCAAGAAGCAAGTTCCATATGTGAAGATGTTGTATAATTAGTTCATAAGTAGGATTACATTTTTTGAAAAAATAATTTTAAATAACTGAGGGTTAAATATAATGATTCACCCTTTTTTAGTGATGAAGTTAAAAAATTATAAACTCATACTAGAATTATATATTAAGTTCACATCTAAAATATTTTTGTAGATCAATTATTTCCAATTAAAATTTTGAGATCATTGAGGAGAGAAAATCAAGCCTCGATGTTTTATTAGGTTAAAACAAATGATGTGATATAATCATTGGAGAAATAAAAATTTCTCGATTATATGAATTTGGAGTTTTATTAGATTAATAATGATGAAACATGGGAGTTATCACTTAATCTACAAAATAATAATTTCATTATAATAAATTGTGTGTTCTATCTGAAAATTCAGGAGGAAAAAGGTGATGGGAAACATGGAATGAATTCTGTAAAAGGTTATTCATGGGTGGAGGGAATTGATTTAGAAAAACCGATTCAATAAGTTTTGAGTATTGAGACAATTAATATTTTTCTCTCTATTGTGTAACATAGGAGATAAAACATATTTCAAACATATATGTAGTCCTTTATCCTCAATTTAGATATGTTCCATTCATGGAAAATAAATACATAGGGTATAGCGACCTTGAATATTTATAAGGTGAAGTATATAACTACAACTCATGAAATACCCTTTAGAATATATATGAAAACATAATTATATTTTATTAAAGAGAAATTGAGGTTTCCACTACTCATGCTATGTAATAACAAAAATTAATTAAGGATTTTTAGAAACCTTTTATATCTTTTATGCTCATTAAAAATTGATATAAAATATTATTTCATTATGAATTTGGAAGTGTAAGGAAATTCTATGTTAGAGTTTATTCCAACTATGGATCATATTACTAATGTGTTCTCTAAGACACTTTCAGGGGAATAATTTCAAAATTGGAGGCTTCTAGTGGGATGTCAACCTCAATCCACTCAAGTCAATGATATATTGAACCTGACACTCTCTATCTGGTTCTTTTTGTCAAACTTGATGATAGAAACATAAATTTCTCATTGAAAAAAATCAAATAAAATAATATTCATTTTCTTTTATAGAGTATATATTTAATATTAGTTTTTTAAATTGGAATGTTATGAATTTTGTAGGAAACTTTGTGAGTTAAGATCACATTTAATATGATTGTTGAGAATTTTAATAGGGACTTCTTTTCAAATGTTTTAAGAAAGAGTTATTGATTACTATCAGAAGCGTTTTTTGAATAATATAATTTTAGTTTGTATCAAGAGATATGAATAAGTGGTTGTAATTCACTCTAAATGGGAAACACGATAATATTATTCAATATTCATATTTCCTACTTTGATCTTCCTAAAATATGTTTAAGATTATTCAATTATGATTCATTAATAGGTGTTAAGAGTTTGAATTTTAATTTCAGTTCATTGGTTAACAAGAAAATTCAAACTGGGGCCTTATAGTGACCTTGAGAAGATTAAGTTATATTTTATAAACATGAATAGTTGTTTAAGAAACAAGGAGGTTTTTTCATTGATTAACTATTGAAAAGGGAACCCCTATCATTGTGGTGATTTATTCATATGAGAATTCAAGGAGATATTTATTAGATATGGTTTTTGTGTTTTATTATTTTTGTAAATTCATAAGTAATGTTCAAATTTATAGTAAATGTTTTTTTGTGTAAGGATAAATTTTTTGAAACCCTAGATATGGATAAAAGAATATTGAAATTGAGATGTTAATTTTTGGAAGTGATTTTAGTTCTTCAAACTGAATCATGAGGTAACACATGTACTCACACCATGTTTAAGTCTATCTCATATTAAAATGAACCCTTTGTATGATTACAAGAACAATGATAGGCACTTCATAATGCTTATATCTAGAGAGATTGGGTTTAGTGATTCTATGAGTGCTCTATTCACTCTTCAATGACATAAATATAAGAATGAGTTGTTCCAAAATGAATTTTTAGAAGATTAAAAAAAATTAATGAATATTATATAATGTCAAAATTTCTTGTGTCATGATTGTTGTTATGGAATGTTATTGTCTCCTGAAAGAATATAGATTCATGCCACAAAAAAATTGGTTTGCACGTAGATTGGAGTGTTAAATATGATAATGATTTAAATTGGTCAATCATATCATGTAAACCATAAATGGTTTTAAATACAAATGGTTTTATGTTTTCACTATTTTGGGAGGTTCTTGGATTAATTACATAAATTTTTAACCCATTTTATAGTATTCGATAATGTATTGACTGCAACATGGGATTGAACTATGATAATACTATGTGAGAGTTTTTGGGCTTGATATATGGATTGTGGCATGAAATATGATTTCACACCATAGTTATTAATATATACAGAATATAATATGAACACTTAATCATTATGTATTTAATCACCAAAAAATAGAGATGTAGTTTGAGATGAAATTAGTGGAAAACAAATTGAATAGGCCAAAATGAAAGAAGCGACATCATCATTTATGAATATATTCAGAATTCAATATTTTCATGATGTTCCTCATTTTGTGATTCATGGGATACACCATATTTTATTTTTATGTCATATAACTATATCTATTGGTAGATAGATGGACTGAATATATCTACATGATGACAATAAAGTTTTAGTAGTTGAAAGAAATAACATTTTTAAACTATAAATTAGAATTCCAAAATTTGGAGATATATTTTTTATTTTAATGATAAAAAAGATGATATAATTCATAGGAAAAGATATATTATGAACTAATTATAGGATAAGAGTTCTTATTATTATGAATTTAGATGTAGAAGAAGCACAATAAAAAATGAATATAAGTTTATCTTAATTAAAGACTCTCTTGTTACTAAATCTCATATTAAATATCTCTATGTGTGTGAGAACAAATTACACATGTTCGGTGACACATTATGTATCATGGGTTAATTTATAATCCATACTTCTTTATGATTCACATGTTGATTCTAGTGAAATATTATATCAATGTTTTCCCATATCATTCCTAGGATACAATAACTTTTTCTGTATTGAACCCTTTAAAATCTATTTTTCCAATTTTTTATGAATTGAAGTTTGTTTTTTATATATAGTGATCTTCTAAAACAATTTATCATATGTTTAATTTTATTGAAATGATGAAATGTAAGATAATTCACAAATTCACCCCCCTTGCTGTGAATTATCCTTATCAATAAAGTCCCTTCCAAAATCCATGACACGGTCACACATGAAAACAAAAATATCTATTTGATTAAAATGAACAATAGATAATATTATATAATACTAAAAAATGGTTTATCACTATATCTATTTATCTTTAAATAAACACTCGAAATCCAAAAAATCTCATTTCTCTTATATCTTAATGGAACCCTCACTTTGAAGTAATATAATGGATTATTTTATATCATTGACTTGAAACATATTAATAGATCTCATAAGGAAAGTGGGTAATACACATTAGAATACATATATTATTAAAGTAAATGTAATAACATACCTTAATTATATATTATTATTATTAGGGAAATAGTCATAAACCTTCAGTTTGGATTTTTTTGATTCCTCTTTTCCTCATCATCACATAATTTTCATTGCATGACGTATCACTCAAGATAGTGCTAATATTGTTTTCATCCTATGTCCAAGTGCACATCACCATCACTATAAATTATGGGACCATCTCATATGACCTATGTTAACTACCTATTGAGTATAACTACATTTTAAATCCCTTCTATAATTTGATAAATATCATCATTATTAATTATTAAGTGTTCATTTTACCATATCTCACATGCTTGGACTCATCATAATAATCTAGTTTATCCTTGACTAGGTATTAACATGATAATACAACATACATAATCTAACCTATGAGTTGTGGAATAATTTAAATTCTATAAAATTTTAATCTCAAAAAACTATCTTTTCAATCCACTATTTAATTCCAATATTATCCCCTCTCATCATAAAGTCACTATGAATTTGTAATATATCTCACATATCTATGAAACTAAATAATATTTCACAAATAAATTTTTACATCACCTCTTTTATCAAAAGTCTCAAAATAAATATATCCCAATCACTATCATTTCCCTTATAAAATTGTATACAAAGGAAACTTCTAAAACTAATAAAAAATAAATCCTCATTTTTACACTGTACACATGAGTACAATCTATTTAAACTTGTAGAATATTAATGACCCATACCTCCATAATCAAAATAAAAAACGTTCATGGTAACACAAAAAAATATATTTGGGTGAAAACATTAGAAATTATTTGAATAAGGAATAAAATATATACTGGACTAAAATAAATCACCTCTAAACTCGACTCCAAATAACATTAACAACATCAAGGGTTTCTCCAAGACAAATATTTATACAAATTATGTGATGTAAATTAGATTCAAATAACCAACATAACTACCCCATGGTAATGCACTTGATTAGATAATAATCTCTTTAATAATTATGTATCAAGATCCTCAGCTAGTGGATCATGAAGTGTGCCACCACTATGATGGATATTAGATTCGGTTGTTATGTGTATATATCCTTATAATTAACTCCAAAAAATTACAAGGACATATATTCACCACATATCAATAAGAATCATTGGTGTATTCATGAACATTATGTATAATTTCTTCTCTGTTAACCGTTTCCACACACAAGATCAATCTCACTAAATAAGATAAATAGTTAATTCTCAATCATATCATAATTTATCTGCAACCCCACATGCTAAAAATATATTGTTATAATATCTGATATTGAAGGATATAAATATCTGATGAGACAAATTACATATATTTTCACTAAAACAACCAATACATGTTATTAATTTCATTACATAAATACAAAATTAATAAGATCAAATCTCATTTCATATGATCTTACCCGACATCTGGGTCACAAAAGTAATTAACCTATAACAATATAAAATATACTTTAACAAATGTAGATAACAAAATTGATCCATGAAAAAACACAAACATAAAACATAACCCCTAAAATATAGATAAAGTGAAGTAACTATATGATATTTTTATGCCTACTAATAAGTAAAAAATAATAGGGTGAATAAAAATTATACCTTGCAATAACTCTAATCCATACACCATGGATAACTTCATTACTCATATTTTTCATTAGATAACTCCTCCCCCTTATTGTAATTGATTTCAACAACCTCCTCAACAATTATAAGTTTAAGGTACATGTGGATCCTTAAATTGATATTGTACATGGATAGCTTTATGAGGCACTAGTGATCTAAAAACGCATCGATCCATCAACATTTATAGCTAGAGTAATTGAAATATTACTACTCAGTAGGAGGTTTTGATTGTTGGAAGATCTACCACTATTGAAACTATTCTTGCCACCTTTGTAATAGGTAGGTTTTCATATCCACTATTATAATTCATGATGGTATCCTCTATATTGCATCAAAATTTATACCTTCTACTTTTATAAGTCATTAGTTTTGGAAATCACAAACACCTTTTTAAAACAATTATAACTATATTTTCATATTAAAATTATTTTATTATGTTTTTTAGAAAACATTAATATATATTATACAATGAAATAGTTCTAATTTATAATTAATATAAATATTCATTATTCAATATGATCCATCGTACTGAATGTACATCCAATTAATCAGACAAACCTTTTTTCTGACTAGTGATTAGACTTATGTCAAGTATTATTGAATAAAAAATGACTTGACTATAAAAATAACCTCGGTACCGATACATATGACAATCACATATTCAGTTCCTTGAAGTTATAAAAATAAGGAAGTCCATCGGACTATCCTATGTTTTAATCAAATTATAGATATTTGTTTCTATATGAAAAAATATGATATATATTAGTTATGGTTCTAAAAAATGACATTGAATATTATATTAATTCATATCATTGTGACCTGTAAAAATGAATGAAGTATGAGGATGTTTCAACTCTGAAATATGAATGGTAGAGATTTTTCTATAAATGGGAGGACATTTGAAGAGTTGGTATCTAATGTATTTTCATCTAAATTTGTCAAAAGATTGTCCATTGTGAACACCTTATTTCTATGAATTGTAATTGTTTAGTGAATTTAGGTTCTAACGAATCCTTTTAAGTGTTTTAATCCCTTTAAAAAAATTATTTTTAATTTTTCATCTTATCGCAGTACTGATCTAAGGATTTTGAGGCTAGAAGGAAACGGTGAATCTGATCCATTGGATCAATAGATTCTAGGGCTAGGAATATAGATCCAACCATGATCATAATATAGAGGGATTATAAGAAAGTTGAAGATATATTTGATATCTATCCATTAGATCAATGGATTTTTTGGTAAGGAAGGATATACCATACATTTGGTATAAAACATTCGTTATATTTAGTTAGGATTTCCGAGTACCATAACTCTTATGTTTAAAGTGAAAATTTTATTATAATATTTTATTTCATTCTTACTAATATAATATTTTTTATTTTTTTATAAAAGATTTAATTTCTGTGGTGAATGTTTTTAGAATGATACTTTTTAACTTAACTTTTTAACAAATTCTTTTATCGGTTTAACTGTAAGACTAATAACACTCTGATATAATTAGATGTTTTTTATTCTGATTCTAACACTATGATCTTTAGAAAATTTGGGAGTGTGATATTTTTACTTCATAAGAATTTAGTTTGGATTAGTATAATTTCTAAACTAAAATTCACCCCCTTTTGTCATTGAAAACTCTTTCGATCCAACAATTGGTATCAGAGAAGGACTACTGCTTATACTTATAGAGCAGTAACTTCTTCTATAAACTGTATTTTTTTCATTTTTGTTATAAACCTCTTTTTTACTGATTTTTAACACAAAAATGATTGTACGTAAAGATTAATATTTTTATATGGAAGGTATTAATGTTGGAACATTAGAAAATCTTAATCTTATTCAACTAATAAATTTTTATGGAAATTAATATGAGTAATAGAAAGATGGGATGAAAACATTTTTTATTAATTCAAGATTTTCTAATTTTGAAATTATTACTATTGATTAAGAAATACCTAAGAAAGAAGTTACTAAATTGAAACATCAAGAAAAACAACAATATTAACTGAATTTTAGAGTAAGTAATACACTATTTTATTCAATAAAAAGGAACGTAAACTGTCAATTTTCCTCATGTGAGGATTTATATAGAATTTAAAAAGGTTATAAATAACACTTTTTGGTACTTCTAATGTTTTTGAAACTAGAATATCCATTATGGGAGAATAATGTTAAGCATTTTATTTTCGTTCCAGGAGAATAAATCACAACAATGCATCAAAGATTTAGGATTATTGCCTATATATTCAATTCATAGGGAGAAAAGGATCTTGTAGATGGAATCATGGTTGAAATGATTATCGAAATCATGAATAATAAATGGGAATCCAAATTTAAGTCCTTATATGATTCAAGAAAAATTACAAATATTACTGTAAATGATCTTATTAGAACTCTCAGGAAATATGAATGAAGAAATAAGAGATATTTTGATAGAATGAAAAATAATTATGGTGGTGTGGTTTTTTCAAATTCTTCTATTGTTACTACTAAATTTTATTCTATAAATAATGGTATAAGAATTTCAATGAAGAAGAATGTGATTATTGAATTAGATTTTATTTCATCAGAACATACTATAAATGAGTAATAATATCTTTCTAGAAGGACGATTAAAAACATGGGAAATAAATATTTTTATTATATATCTATGAAAATATATATGGTTAAGAATGAAAATAAATAATCTACTTGAGTCATTTTTTATGAATTTAATAATGAAGGACACATTCAACCATATTTTCTTATGCTAAAAATAAAATTTAAGAAGGAATGAAATTAAAACCGAAATGGAAATAATTATTATAAGTATTTGAACAATAATAGTTTAAAATATTTTGAAACATGGGGAGAAATTAGGGAGATAGTTTATTAGATAATTCTTCTAAAATGAATGTTATAGACCGAAGTACATTGGTCTTTGTTTCTGAAATACCTATAGTAAATAATTTTATAATGGAAAAGGCCCTAAATGATAAATCCATTTCCAGCCATACACATAATGAAAATTATCCTGATATTAATAAAGACATAAAGTATATATGTTAAGATGAAGAATCTTACTCATATAATGAGTTTAATACTTTATCTTGTTATTAATAAGTTTCATGGTTTTCAAATCTACATGAAAATGAAAATATTTATGGTTAAAAAAACATGATAATGCGAAAACAGTACATGTTAAGGAAGATTCAGGAGTTACTATTTTAAATAATGAAATATAATATATTCATAAATACTTGATAAAACTAATTATGTAAAATATATTCTTTTTACAGTACATGAAAATCAAATTTTAGGGAAGAATGAGTTACAATTTTTTTTTGAAACATTGTTAAAAAACTATTACAAGTGAGGATAACATATTGGTTGTAAAACTAAAATAAAAAATATCTAGTTTGAAGAAACTATTATCCAAGTTAACTTAATGGAAGGAAAACTTAAATAATATGTAAAAAAATTATCTCTCGTAGTGATAAAACTTGAATGGATTTTTAAAATTGAAAAAACGTTTTTAGTAATAACTATTTTATTTTAACATTTACTCCATTTTTTCACAAACTGTCAAAGTGGTGGACATTGGAAAATTAAATATATGTTAAATAGAGTTCATTCTATATGTTTTCATAAATCATATTTTTTTAGGAAATGAAATTTGTTCAAAATAATAGTGTAGGACAAATGTAGTTACCTAAAAAATTATTTTCTTATAATATAGGACCAAAGAAGGTTTGGGTTTTGAAAAATTATTTTCTTTTTTTGAGAACAATAAAGAAATTACCAAAAAAATCAGTACATGGATAGTGGTTTCTCAAGAAGTATGAGTGAAAAAAAGGTTTATTTAATAAGATTATTAAGATAAATGATAGAAAAGTAACTTTCACAGATAATACTCAAGGAAAATCGCTAGTATATGTAACATTGTTATTCTTGGGAAACCATTAATTTAAAATGTTCAATTTTTTATGTGCTCAAGAACAAACTTATAAGAATAATTCAGTTATGTGATGAGGGTTGTATTATGAAATTCATTATTGAAAAATTTAATGTGAATAGTTCAAAATATGGATTTATTCTATATGCTAGTCGGTAAGAGAATATTTAATCACTAAACATATAAGACCATAGGAGAAAAGACAGACCTTTCCTTACTGAAATATAAGATCCCTCTTGGTTATATAAAATATTAAGACATTATAACCTTATAACTTTAACTCAGTTATCTATAAAAGGACATGTTAAGTATCTCCATGAACATAGGATTGATACTTCAAATGTATATGATCATTTTCAATATGGTATGAAACATAAGTCTATATTCAAATATATTAGTGATGTCTCAAATTATGATACATTACGTTTAGTGTGAATTAACTTTTTTATCCTACAAACACTAGAGGTACTATAGGAAAATACTATGTTTATGTCTTAGTTGATGATTACACTAGATACACCCAGGTCTATATTTTATTAATAAAATATGAAGCATTTAGTTGTTTTAATAAATTTGTAGTCATATTTAAAAATGAGATAAACTTATCGTTGATAACTATTTGTTGTGATAATGGGGGAGAATTTTAAATTTCTAATATTTGAGAAATAATTTAAGAATGGTCTATGCATAATGTGTCAGCACCTAAAAGTCCATAGATAAATGGTGAAGTTGAAATAATAAATAGACCTCTTTGGATATTACTAGAACAATACTGAGTGAATTGTCATTTTCCAAAAAAATGGATGAATCAATCAGTATTGATAGTTATACAGTAAATCATGTTTTTATTATACCTTTCATTAACAAAAATACTTATGACTTTTTTATAGGAAGAAAAAAACATTCATACTTCAATTATTTTGGATTTAATGTATTTATCCTAAATAATGAAGTTAAATTAAATAAATTTTCATCAAAATATGATGAAGGAATATATTTACGTTTTTCCAATATTAGAAATTCTTATATAGTCATTATTAAAAAATACATGTACTTATGAAGAAGCATTACATGTTATATTTGATGAAACTGATCCCTTTGTTTTTAAACAATGCCATACTACATCTACAGATGTTATTTTTAAATCTGATTCTCAACCTATATTAGAAAGTTTGTATCATAAGAAAATATCTCAAGAATATGTTTCTGAAGTTCTTAGTCCGTAATATTTTCAACCTACTGTTGAAGGATAGACCATCAAATCCCCAAGAAGCCCATTTTTTTAGGAATCATCATAGTGATAATATAATTGGTGATGTAGATCAACTTATTAGAAGTAGAAGTTCATTAATAATTAAAATTGAGAATCCTGATTTATTATCTCAATCCAAACCTAAAAATATTGATGAGGCTTTAGGATATGAGGATCTGATAAAATATATAGCAGACTAACTCACCTTGTTTTAAATTAATAAGGTTTGGAATTTGGTTGGATGACCTAATGAAACATCTGTAACTGGAGTAAAATGGTTTTTTTAGAATAAATGTGTTTAAAATGGACTAATAATCAGCGATAAAGATAGAATTTTTTTTATTTGTTATAATAAACCCAAGGTAATGGACTATGAGGAAACCTATGATCCAATAGAAAGACTTTAATTTATTCGAATACTTATAGCTTATATGACATTATTAAATTTTAAACTATTAAAAATAGATGTGATGTGCACTTTACTTAATGGATATGATCAAGAATAAGTTTTTTTAGAAAAATACCATATTTCTTTAAATAAGAAACATCCAAAACATGTTTATAAACATAAAAATGCACTTTATGGAATTAAAAGGCGCTATATCTTTATATGATAGGTTTCTGAGAATTTTTTTAGCCAAATTCTTTTTAAGGGTGATGTTGATCCAACTCCTGTTATAAAATAATTTAATAAAGACATTATTATTTTTAAAAAATAATGATAATGACATTATATTTGGTTCAACTCAAAAATATTTAATTGATTCGTTTTCATATCTTATGAATTCTGAGTTTCAAATGTGTATTATAGGTGAGTTAAAATTATTTATAGGTTTTTAAATTTCACAAAAACTATAATAAATTTTATATCTCAACATAAGTATATAAAATATCTTCTAAATAAAATTAGTTATGGCATAACTAGATGTATTAGTACTCCTATTGTAACCTTTGATACTTTATATCTTGATGAAGCTGGGAAACTAGTAAAATAAAATATTTTTATAGGTATGATTTGAAGATTAATGTATTTAATAGAATTTCATCCAAATTTAATTTTTCAGTACTATTATGTGATATTTATCATGAAAATCGAAAAGTGTATCATCCTAAATTTTTAAAACATAAATTTTCATTACCTTTGTGGGAGTTTGGATTTGGTATTATTCTATTCTTCTATAAATGATTATCAAATAAAATGTTTTTCATGTGAAAACATTGGAGGATGTGAAATGGATAGAGAAATTACATCTCAAACATGGAATTTATTATGAGAATATTTAGTTTATTGGTTATGTAAAAAAAACAATAAGTATCACATTCCATTGATTATTATGAATATGTGGCAGTAGGAAGTTGTTGTGCTCAAGTGTTGTGGATTTAAAACACACTCATTGACCATGCTATATGTTTTACAAAAACTAAAATTTTGTGTGATAAAACAAGTTCCATTGCATTAATTCAAAATTTTAAAAACCTCTCATGTGATAATAACATAGATATAATACACTATTTCCTTCATTATCACACATATAAAGGAGATATAATTTTATAATTAATTAGAATGTAAGAACAACATGCTGATATTTTTACAAAACCCCTTATTATAGTATTTTTTAATAAAATAAACAGGGGAAAGGAATGATCAATGTTATGTTATTATTCATATTTAGGTATTCTATAACATTATCCTTTTGTTAATGAACACATTTTAATATGAGGATTACACATGATTTTGTTTTTTGAAAGACTTTTGTTTTCTAAAATTTTATGTTTTCTAAATTGTTGTTATTATAATAACTTTTTGGCTCACTTATTTTCAAAAAATCATAGTCATTTTTTCATATAAAATCCCAAATATAATTTTTTTAAATATTCTTTAGAATTATAATCTATTCATAATTTATCTCAAACACAAATATTTTAAAAAAAGTATTTGTATAGTCTGTTTTTATTGAAATGAATTCTATTCTAAACAATTTCAATAATCAAAAATTATTAAAAAAAAATTCTAGAGAATTGAATTTTCAAAAAATATTATCATAATGAATTTTATTTATGAAAAAACGAGAATAGAAAGTTACTTATAACAAAGAAAAAAATCTACCCAAAAAGGTATTATTATTTTAGTTTTTTCAAGTATTAATTACATTAGTTTATAATTATTTTATGTACTTGTTATTTTAGTTTTGAAACATTATTTTGTAAAAAAATATGTTTTTTTCTGAATGGAATGATATTCACTCTGATAAAGTTTTACATAAAAAACATTTATAGTTGAAATATACATTTAAAACATTCTTTAATTTAATCTCAGCCATCTGATCATTTAATATATTTTAATCTCAACCATTAAAACTTTTGTAATATGATCACTCTCCTTTCTAATCCTATATAAAGTTGATACATTCTTTGTGCCACATCAGGTATCCTCATATTCGACATCAACTCTCACCTCTGTTTTTAGTTCTCAGTCTCATGTTTTAGAATTTTTATATCCTCCTACACTAATCTCCATACGATGGACACTAAAGATGAATTTATAAAAAGAGATGTTTTTAGAGAATGAATTATTAATAGATCATGGTTTTATAAGTATGATTAAATACATAAAACAATCATTTAATTTTAGGTATGGGATACTTTCTATATTGAAAAACTGCATACAAAGATTTTCCTGATTTATCCTGAAGTGGTTAGAGATTTATATACATCGGATGAGTTTTTATCAAAAGATAGTACGAATGAAGTTTCTTTTACATTGATTACTAATAATTATATGTTTTCATAAAAAATGTACCCAATTGTTTGGAGATACTTCAAAAGGTGGGTCTTATCAACACTCACATAATTTACCTGATAGAATTGGAACATTAGAAAAATAAAAGGTGGATGCTTCTATGTTCCCATCTTATGAGAAGGACAAAAAAGTATCTCTGGAGTCGTTGCATTATGGCTGTTGGGATAACCTATGCTGAGGAAGTGTGGTAGGGAGTCACTATTTTTTTAGGATTTATTTATAATTTATTTCTTGATAATCATTAGTCAACTTAACATAGTTATGTTTGCCTTTATTATGGTGGATGAAATAAAGAATTCTTTAATAAAGTTTATGATCATGATGTTTCCTTCCTTAAAAATAATTTACTTATGAATTGAATGGAATTTTTCAATGCTGAGAATAATATTTTACAATGATAGAACAAAATCAATTTTTAGTGAAGAAAATATATTTATAGATGGATTAATATTTTGAAAAATTAGCAACATATGTATCAAAATTTAGGATGTTTGTAAAAGAGGTCAAGTATATGAATTATGAATTGACTGAGGAAGTGAATGTTCAAAAAAAAATCACAATTTGGAGTTAGATAAGTATTGTCTCATAACATATAAAGATGAATTGTTTCTCATCAAGGAGGAAAATAATATTATTATTGAGTATTTTTAAAGACATAAATCGGAATTTTGAATGTAGATAATGATTGATAAATAGATTATAAAGCTTCAATCATTAGTCTCATAATTCCATATGGATCATGATATGTTCAAAAAGATGAAGGAAATTGTAAATTCTTTAATGAATAAATATTGAGCACTTTAAAATTTAAACTCATGATGTATATTTTAAAACTTTTAAATTATTGTTAAATTTCAATAAAATTTTCATCCAAAATCATTTTTCTGAATGTTTTCCAATAAAAAATGGAAATATTTTCATTCAGTGATTTTTTGGATGATTATTTATTTCACATAAAACAAATTTTTATGTTATCTCTATCAAACATGTCAGATGTTAAACATTACCTAATAGTTTTTTAAATCACAAATGTGGAGAAGTTATTAAGATTTTATAATAAGTGTTATGGGAGAAGATATGTTTAAGGGGGGATAATTATTAATAGGGGTGGTAATTTGAAATGCCTAAGAGGATATATTATTCTAATATGTAGAGATTTTTCTATGGGAGAGATTGTGAATCAACACATTCAATTGAGTTATAAAGGATTTATAAACTCGGTGGGAGTTAATATATAATGTATATCTTCAAATGTATAAATATATAAAGTTATGTATGTTTTCAAAGTTATTTTTTCATATAATGTATTATAATTTGTGGTTTCAAAAAATGGGGATATTTTTGAGTTGAATGTATAACTTTCTAATTTTCCATTCCATTAGTTTTGGAAATCACAAACAGCTTGACAAATCTATTATTAATAAATTTTCATATTAAATGTGTTTTAGTACGCTTCTTTAAAAGAAATTTCTTTATATAATACATGTAAATATATCAAATATATATTTAATAAAAACAATCAATAATAAATTTGATACATCGAGCTGAATTTACCTATGACTAATCGGACCGGACCTTGTTATGATAAGTGCTTAGACTTATGACTTGTCTTTCTCAATGATAAATGACTAGACCATCGGACTGAACTTGATACCAATACGTAGAACTGAAAATTATTTAGTTCAGCAGATTGAAAATCAACATGGAATTCCATCATTCTATCTAATGTTTATAAGTAGAGTATATAGATTTTTTTCTATTGGAAAAAATACAAAACATCATTTTAATGGTGATAAAAAATGATGTCGGACATTCATTCAATATAGATCATTGGGTGCTTTGAAAGTGAAAGTTGTATGAGGCCATTTTAACTAACACTAAAATATGAATGTTAATGCATTGTTCCTAAATAGGAGGGCATTATAAGAGTCAAAAGTTAATGAATTTTCATCTCAAATAATTTAAATATTGTTCCAAATGAACAACTCATTCACATATTTTTAATTCTTTAAAGTGTTGAAGTTATAATGAATCCCAACTAGGATTGTAATTCTATGAGAACAATTTCTTTTTTATTCATTTTATGATAATGGTATTGATTTATGGTTTCTAGGGTAAGGAAGAAATAGGTAAATTTGATCCATCAGGTCAACAGATTTCAGGGAAAGAAAGAGAGATCTGACATCGAACATTATATAATGGGATTCTAGGGGATTGGAAGAATGATCTGATACTGGTCCATCGAACCAAGGGAATTATTTATAAGGAAATCTAGACCTAAAACAAGGTATAAAATTATGGATGACTTTAGTCATGATTTCTGAATACCTTACACTTAAGGTTAAAGACTAAATTATTTTTTATGCTTATATGTCATTCTTACTAATAGAGGATTTTTTAATTCTTATTCATATAAGAATTAATTTCAACTATGCATGTGTTTATAAATTTAGTTGTGTACTTGCCTTTCTAAAAAATATTTTTTATCCCTATAACATTGAGACTAATAACAATATGATATAATCAAATGCTTTCTTATTCTTATTCCAACACTCTAATCATCAAATCATTTATGATACTGACCTTTTATCCTCAGAGGAATTGGGTTTTGTTTCAGTTTAATTGTTAAAATAAAACTCACCTACCCACTTGTATCCATTGTAATTTATTTCTATACAGCACTCTACTAATTCATAGGAATCATACATTAATTTTTTATGTGTCCCCTTCAACCATTTGTTTAAGAGATGAGGCCCAAATCTTGATGGGAAATAAAAGAACTAGCTTCATTTAAACTCAGTGATCATAATAAAACTAGTGTGTGTTGTAAATATATGAGATTTACTCTCTGAGTAAAATAAAACTATGACTCTTAAAATCACATTTTATTAAGCTCTAAATAATCCTCTCTTATATATATAATCAGTATTACATAACAAATACATTGAAATATCTTCCCACTATATAAATCAATATAGGTTTTATTCTTTAGGGTCACTTTTTTTTATAAATATCTTTTCGTAAATTCCTAGGAATTTTTTTCATCCTTAAATAAAAATTATTAACATAACTATAAAATATTATATTGATTATATAAATATTTATCTAAATGTTAGAACATTATCACTCCAATATTGAATCATCACTAACACTTATTGATTCTCATCTCTCATAGTTTTTAGATGAACTCCCCTAATGTCTAAACTATAGTCTAATTCCATATAATTATTGACCTTTATCAGTCACTATGAAAAAACTATCAACACATAAAATTTGTACTCCATCAAAAATTTATATAAAATAGATCCCAGTATTTATCCAAAGTATGAAATACAAAAAATTTAATCTATACCAACTCAATATAGCTCGGAGTCTCAATATCAATGTTGGATCCCTGATATCTAGTTATCCATATCATTTAGAATTTTAAAATATGGTACTCCAAGCTATATCCTTTGCCGGTAACTTTTTCTCAATCATTTTTCTCACTAATCGAACATGTTTCTCCTCAACATCACATCTTTGATGATATCCCCATGAAATATATACTTGAAGGGGAATGTAGAACCAATCAACATAATCCCAATGATATGAATATTTATGAAATAATAATTAATATTTCTTGAACTTACACCATGTGGACTATTATTTCCTACTCTATATGTGCAATCATTATGAAATAAAGTAAAAAAATGATATATAATCCCATGCTTACAATGTACTATACATATTGTGTACTCATCACCTTGGATTTAAATAGATGTCATAAATCTATGTGAAAGAGGGAATCTACCACACATGTTCATAGATATATTTTTTATATGATTGCTACACTACGCTTATAGTAAACTATTAAACAACAAATCAACTCAAACCAGACATGTTCCTATAATAATTCAACCCAAAATATCAACGAAATGATCTATTAACACTATATTATGAACAACACCCATTGAAACCTCACCATGGGTCATCGATGAGAATAATTATAAAATTTAAAGTCCATATAAAATAGTAGACTTAGTAGCAACTAGAATCGAGGGATTAAACCATGTACGTGGGAGGAATTACCCTTAGAGAAAATTGAAATAAACAAGGGAAGAATATAAATCTCAATCCAATAACTTAATAATAAAATAAAACTAATATATTTTTTAACAAATTGAATGGTTGAATTTTAACATAAAAATTGGAACTAACCTACCCACATTAAACCCAACAAAAAATCCCTCAAATAAAAACACCTAAAAACCCAAATGCGTGAATAATATATGGAAATATATGAAAACACCATGGTCTAATGATCACTCAAGAATCTATCAAACACTTATTAGCTCTTTCATTAAACCAATAATGAAAATCATTATATATTATTAATGGTATGCTTTTTCACTGTCTCGTTGGCCTATATCTGTAAGGACTGATCAATAACCTCGGTATCATGCATTCATAAAAACCAAAGCAGTGTAATTTGGGTAATCATATTATGATCAAAATTCATTCTAAAAAATCTATATTCTAGGATAACCCTATATTGATGGGAAAATAATCATTGGATTTTGTAAGATACAATATAATTCATAAACCACATGGAAACTGATACTCAATATCCCTAAAAAATCATGTTCCTCAATTAAAAAAATAGATATATAGTTTAACAACACCACTAAAATATAGAAGGGACCTCATAATTCAATTTCCAAGAGACAGTACCTCGTTCCATCAATTTTTAATATAATGATTCCAACTGTAACCATTGTATATCCACAATTGTGGATTGGGAAATAAATCCACTAAACTAGTAAGATATCTTGTAATATGTAACACCTCATCCTGGATTGCTTCAATGGAAACTTAGTAGGGGGATGATTCATGACAAAAATATCACATCCCAATATTCCCAATGGTATAAAATAGTAGTGATGGGCTAAACATTCATGGGAATACTATTATCTCATAGTTAAATATAACATTCCTTTCCAAACTCTAACAAAAATTTTGAATGACTTGTTTGTATTGTGGAACATTCTAAAATACATAAACATAAAACTAGGAGCCGAGAGGTCCCACATAGCCCAAAATATAAAAGTAATAAAATATTTTATTTGATGAATCAAGTATAAATAAAATATTTTTTAGAATAATAATATTCAAAACAATAGTAAAAGGATAATAAATAATCGTACTCATATATTGGTTGATACATATAATATACAGTAACTAAGAAAGATGAAGAAAATCGCCTTCATCTAAACCCACATGATCATCCTAGTTGAATCCTAATCTTCCACAAACTACTATACTAGAATCATGTGTCTATATCCAACATGATATCTATTTGTAAAGAAAATTATACAGTTCTACCCATGTATATCTATGCTCATATCATATATGTGGGTTGGGGTTGAGTCCAATGACCTAGTAGGATTTTCTATCTCACCTCAATACACTGGGTACTTCCATAACCAATTGGATGGGAACACAATTTTTAGTAGAGAGTGAAATTTAGTTTGGGGTGAAACACACCCACCATGAAACAAAACAAAATGCGCATTTGAAAAAAAAACTAAAGTCATTTTTCTAGAGGACACACGCTCCTTGAAAAGTCATAGTAGTACTACCTAACCTATGAAAATACCCACCTATATACAATTGACAATATAAATAGAACCATGTCTCAATGAAGTATACCACACCTCTCCTATCTCATAACATAAAATAATTACAATGGTATAACCATGCCTACTTCTCAATTATCTGAGCCCCACTGCCTTATTGGACCTCGCACTGCCCATCAAAACCAAATCCCAAACATTATGCAGATAATTGATCATGAAATAATATAATAATGGTATATAATATATTATCCAACCATATTTCATATCTAAGTACAATACCATGATAAAACAGAAGGTAAACATAAATAATAGGGCCCAATCACATGAAATATAAAACTATCTCACATAGCCTAACCCATATTACCTCTTCATTCATCACCTGAGCAAATTTCAAGACCACCCACAAAGCACCTCCAGATCAATCCCCTTTATCACATCCCAACATAGGGGTTTCCTCATACTAGTCAACATTAGAACACCCCCTTTCAAATTAATCACTTTATTAATACATCAAAACCATCATAATCATCCAAAATAAATAATTATGTCATAGACATGGTCTTACCTCAGGTGGTCTCACCTTAAGTGGGTCCTTAGAAAGATCTGGGTTAGCAGTATTTCATGATTCTATTCATCACCCTTAAAGTTACATCCACTATCCTACCTTGTTCCTCTTTAGGAACAACTACATGTCATCATTCGTATGGGATAAGAACACAAATAACACAAGTTGTACCTCTGCTTAGCATATCAAACAATTCATGTGAACACACAATATCAAAAAAGAATTTTACTCCGCAAACTAATCATCAAACCCTGAGTTCATAAAAGACATCACCTTCCATATGTATCAACACACCATCAGAAGTTGAATCATAAAATTGTGAACTTTATTTTTCTACATGCCCTATCAATTTATCACACAAATGGAACCATCCATGTTAACTGGGTGGGGAACTCAGTATCCTCCAATCAACAACACAAGAATTTGACACTAATATTTATCATATCAATGTGTCAATGTTAATTATTTCCTTGAAATTAGGCCAATGTCTTATGAATTCATCCAACATTATTATTCAAAACACTAGTACTAACACCCACCCTAACCACTGAATCCTGTCTCTTGAAACCCCTCCAAGAAACAAATGAATCCATAAAACATACTAGAAATGTAATGAAATGAAAAAATTATAACAGAGAACATCTCACCTATCACTTGGTCAACATAAACATCTCACACCTACACCAATGGTATCCCATGGTTCCTATGTACCTATACTAAAATGAATCCAGGTAATTGTCTCCAACTGGCTAACTCGCCCATTACCCAAGGGATTGTATCTAACAAGATTCCAACACTATCTTACAACATCATATAATAAAAAAACATTTATGGAAACCAAAATAAATAAGAACACATAAAATAATACAATATTTCAAAAATATTAAATTTCCTACATGAGGTCAACTTGGATAAAATAAGTCTCAAATCATCCCATATGAATTCCTTTTAAAATCTAAGTCAATATATTTTTTTCAATCTATTTAAAAAAATAATCACATACTGTACTTACACACATAATTCCCTTGTAAAAAATCTAAATGAAAAAATTCATTAAAGACCCCTCATTTTTTGAAATACTATTTATAACCCCATTCATTTAATCACCATTTTCCTTTAAAATTACAATTAAATAAAACACCTTTTTAAAATAACATTTTATTATTGAAATTATATTTACTTTTCAAAATCCAACTCACTCTATCAAGAATACCATAATATTTTCCATTAGTACTTGCTCGAACAAAGAACTGCCTATGAACCATTAATTAATCTATATGGAATTGTTAATTTTTTGTTTAACCTGATCCCTTCCCGTTTTATTGTGTAAAATGACACAAGCCATGAAATATTTCAATGATAAATTTAATGTTTACCCAAACAATATGAAATTAAAATAACCCATATTCTAGGTAGTATAAATGCCATGCCCAAATATCATGGGATCTGAAATAAAATGAAATATTGTTCTACGAATTATCAATCTAATGATATCCCTTTCTATATATACACATCCAAGAATCTATCAAAAATAATTGGAACCAAATTTACCAACTTTTCATCATTGATTAAAAACTCACTTGGAAGATCTATGATATCGAAATCAAAATCAAATTTATTTTTTCCAGTATTGACATGTAACATGACGTAAACAATGAAAAATCATAAAATTAGAAATCCAATTCAATTACTAATTCTTCCTAATTTATCCCAAAACCCTAAATTAATTCATCAAGAAACTTTCATTAAGCTAAAAAATGAACTACAACATAAACATCACCTCACAAGACCTCATCAACAATCCACACATAAAATCATCATGAAGCGTGACTGTTTCTCTTTTCCATGGTCAAATGAACATTCCAAAAAACTAAAATCATCCAATTAGAATAATATATAATTAAGATTAGTGGATAATAGGATATGAGAAGACCAAATCACCTAGTTTCACAAAAACATAATGCAAAATATTAACCTAATAAAGAAAAAATCTGTGGGAACTAATGGTGTGGAAGAGGGGGAGATATTGAATAATAGTCACCTATATCAAGACCAATTCATGTACACAAGTTTGGTAGATCACCCAAACAATTATAGACTTACCCACTCATAAAAAATACCCCAAAAGGTACATCATTGGGTGAGCTTTAGATATATGTCCTAGTGATCCTAGACCTAATTTCATGTTGTGTCATAACCAATGAATCATAATAAAATTCCCTATTTAATAGTGGAATCAAAAAATAACATCAAATCATTATGGAATGATCAATGTTTCATAGATCATACCACCTTATTGTGGCTTGATAATTTACCAAACCCAAAAAATAATTGTTCCACTCAGTTTATAGCTTCAATATACAACAAAACTTATTGCTGTGAGAACTTTATTGAACTCAAAATGTTACTCTTATATTGAGGGTACATGGGGATACACCCCTTTCTAGAGTTGACCCATTACCTTGATAAAAAAATTTATATTTTTAAGGGATATAATGGTGTGGACCCCAACTATCACAGTGTAACCCTCTTCCTTCAAGTTGAAATTACCTTTTTTTGTGGTGTGGTTTACCTCCTTCTATGAAAATATAAATTCACTAATACACTAAAGTGACAAGTAGTAAATCCATTACTATGTCACTAATACTAAAATCCTTGGGTTGTGACAAACTCCCAGTCATAATTATTCTCATCCTCGATAATTTTGGCAACACATTTGACCATAAATAATGAATTAATATGTATGTTAGTTTCTCACCAATCACATCATTCTATCTTTGAACACCAAACATGCTTCTTATACAACTCCAAACACCAAAATAATATTTAGTAAAATCCTTATTACCAAATAACTAATTCATACACTACAAGAACCATGATTTCCATAACCTCATGAGATTTTTTCAATTATGAGCCATCCATCAATGCTCTTAGAATTCAGTTTTGATCACATGGGAATCCTTCTCATACCTAATACAAAAACATTAAAGAAGGTTTATAAATACAACTATTGATATGAAAACATTAAAATACCATCAATTGACCTGTCTCTAGACTTATTTCACTCAACCTCATAAGAACCAACTACTATCAAATGAGTATAAATAATGTTTCCCCCCACTATAGGAATCTCCTACTGAAAAAAAAACTCAAGGGGTCCAAAATATGGGACCATCAAAACCTATATCGAGTTACATTATTCCAAAATTGAACATGATTTCAATAATAATGACACATATGGATCTCTCAAAATAATCCTAAAAACATTATATAACAAAAAATTATAAAAACCTAGGTCACTCATAAGCAGGCACTAAAAATCAAGAAACCTTAGCTTACATAGGTACAATATACATTTTTTAAAAATTACGGAATCAAAATTACAGACAATTAATGCCAATTTATTTCTCAATGTAATTCATTATGTCCAATTTTTTTCAAACAATTCTGAAACCAAAAATCTATAACATAGTCTTTATTTCCCTTAAAAAAATATTTTTCTAAAAACCAATTAGGAAATATAATTTGGAAAATAATTTCATCATATTTTATCAATAATTAAAATTCTAAAATAATTACACATCCTCCATTCCACTGCATGGGTTTCATTCAAAATAGGGGTTTTTTCTAAAAAAATAATCATCCTGAAAATAAAAAACCTAGGGGTATTGAATTATCAAATTCAATAACCACACAAGTAAGTTCCTCAAATCAAAATTATTACAATCACCCCTTATAACCTATTTAAAAAAAATCAAAAAGTTTAATGATTTTTCAATTATTAATTGATCCTAAAGAGGAGGTATGTCAATAAAAACAGACCTAGTGATGTATATTATACATGAAGGATCAAACTACTGGGATACATGAGTAACTCAAAAGAACATGATTGAATCTTATATCTCATGATGAGTCTCATCCATCATGTATTGGGATTTTCTGTCCAACACCTCGCTCATCCTAGAGTTCCTATTTCAAAATACTGGACATGCCTGAGTAAAGTAAGTTTCAACCTAGGCCATGTTGTTCATGCATGCTCCCGGTTTACCTCCCAAGTCTAATTTCCCTCTCTCTGTATCTAATAAATATTTTACTGATAAAATAAATGCTTTGATTCTACTATATAACACCCCATCTAAGATTTCTTGATTGGTATCCAAGAAGGGGAAACTACAACACCTCCAGTATACCTACCTCGAATATATATCTTATCAACAACTATAAAGGGATAAGAAGATTCAGGTAAATAATATTACCTAGAATTAAAACTATATAAGTCTGGATTAATTATAATGAAAAATTGGAATGAACCATCATTGTAGTGGACTACCCCAAAACCTATATACATAAAATATGGTGTTGAGAGGGAAACATGGCCTATAATATAATAAGTGGTAAAATAGTATATATAATGCATCAAATATAAGGAAAATAGTAGTAATAGAAAATGATATATATATATATATATGGCTTCAATGGATGATAAATGATCACATTATCATATTTGATGATACATATAAAGGATAATAAATTAAAAGTAAAAAACTTCATCCTCCATCCCAACTCACACGATCATCCCTACTGAATCCCTGGCCTTCATAAATTGTTAGACATGAACCCCATGTGTAACTACATCATGATGTCTATTTCTGAAAGAAAATATGAATGTATTACAACTTACATCTAAAAAATATATTTTACATGGGTACAGAGAGTCGAACTGAAAGTAGGATTCCATTGCTTGCCTCGACACACTATGTACTGATACAATCAAGTAGATGAACATAAAACTCTTTAGATATATATATATATATATATAATGTAATTTCATTGTGAAACTCACCCACTTAAAACCATAACACAATGCACTTGAAAAAAACATGATCCTACATGGTAAAAATAAACAAGCACCATGAAAACATACACTAATACTACCCATCTAAACACATACACAATGCATCTATGATAGGTAATATGAATACCATGAATAACTAATGATTTATAACACACCCCAATTATCACATCAAATTTAATCATAAAAAAACACTCACTATATCTTCTATCTCACACATCAGATTCCCTCCTAACACATTAGCCCGTACATTTCCAATTAAAACAAATATTAGAAATATTGTGGAGAATAATGACCCCAAAAGTATATAATAATGATAAATAAAATATGGACCAACCATCAAGAACATATAAATTTAATGATATGATGAAATAAATGTTAAAATATAAAATGGTCCCAATCATATTAAATAACAATCTTAGTGCTCACACCCTATCCCATCTCACCATACTAGTGGGTTACATAGAAAACTTACAAAAAACTAGAATAAAAACTCAATATCAGTACTATTGTTATATGATTTTTAGAATAAAACACATAAAAACTAAGGATATATAGCTCTATAGTGTTTAGAATAATACGAACACTATATAACAATAAAAATATAATATACTTATTAATTGTCTCAATAATGTACAGCTAAATACCTTTGAACTCTTATTACTCCATAAGATACCCTGAGTAAATACGTAAAGTAAAATATTTGTTCTATAAATCCAATGAAGATTGTTAACAATGTAATAATTTATAAATATGAGAGGAAGTGAATAAATTGGTATCATAGAAGAGGAGGATTATATATAATAATTTGGGATAATGGCATAATGAAAAGGATATCATTAGAAATGGAATCATATGAATGTTGAAAAAACATAAAACATGAAATCATTAGTGTGATCGAAGTCTCTATTACATGACTTTAATATAATCACCAAACCAGATAATTTCCTAATCATATCTCTAGAGGCTTATGAATTATATACTACATTGGCGGGATATATAATTCTAGTTCTACCCATTCAATCATAACAATGACATGCATATGTGTACTATAAAATGAAATTGTAATTCTTAATGATAATTAAAAACTCAATATAATGAAATAGGTTACATAATCCCCTCTCAAAACATAATCATATGATATTTTATAAAGATTACTAAGAGAATATGTAATTAACTATTTTAGACATTAATTTTTTTTGAAATAAGAAACATATGTATTAAATAACTATTGTAAATTTATAATATTTCATAAAGAATAGTAGAGAGGAGGGAATATAAATTCACCTCTTCAAATTTGATTTATGAAATGGAAAAAAGAACAATTAAGGAAGATTAAAATGTGGAAATTTACATAAAACGAGAAGTAAAATAGAATGGTTTCTCATAAAATAGTCATAATTTTATAAAATCTTATAATAACACAAACCTGATTTTTTTAGTACAAGAAATAGATTATTTAATCTAATTTCATTCTTTAAATAGGTTTTTTTGAATAAAATTTAGAGAAGAGAATTTGTAAAACAAGTATAACCCAAAAAAATGAATTGAAAATAAACTACTTATTTATATATCTATGATATATATATATATATAAATTTTGGTGGGGCATCAAGGGGAAATACTAGGCCATCTGGAGTTGGGGTCATCTTCCAAGACCACAATGGGGATGTTATGGATCTACATTATGGATCTTTTGTAAGTGTCACTACACTAGAAGCAGAGATGTTGGGCCTCATCCGGGAGACTGACATAACATGTCAAATAAGTTGGAATAACATATGGTTTGAGTGTGACCCCACCACTGTTGTACAAGCTATCAGAATGGGAACAGTATATCTCTCCTGGTGGATGATAGCAAATTGGTCCAATTTTCCTGACAAACTTTTCTCTTTGAACTAATTCATCAATCATACCTACTGTTAATCCAACTATCTTGTTAATGGTCTTGAAAATAAATGGATTACTAAAGAGGTATCTAGAACTATTTTTTATTACGTGTGTTCTACTTTTGTTCATGAAAAATTTAAAATTCCTTCCTTTAGACTCTTGTAAATTTTCTTTTCTATAGTGTGAGAGCCTCTGTGGAAATTTTTATAAAAAACAAATGTATATATATGATATATAGAAAATACATATTACTAACTGAGGTCACCTTAGCATAATATACATATATATTTTATCAGTATAGGTGAAAACATTATATATTACATACTAATTCACACCCTATAAGTATATAGGTTTTGTGTATTTTGAGACTGGATAAATAATCAGTTTATTTCATGAAAGATATTCACCATATCTCATATACATATTCTCCTATATTACCCTTATTAGATATATTATAATTAATATCATTATTTATAACATGGTTAAATGGAAATATAAGAATATTGTTTCACATATTTCATTAAGGGTAAACATGGGAGATATCAATCATATATCTTAAGGGAGCATACGATAAGAATAAGGGTGTGAAATCATGATCATAACTTATGAAATATATACCTTATCAATCAGAGATCATAAATAATGTATTATAAAATAAAACACTTCTTAACAAAAGACCTGAGTCATAAGAGTAAAAAATAATCAATGATCAATCATGATCCATGATAGCATATTATAAGAATAAGAACATGAATTCAGAGTAGGTGAGATAATAATGATAATATAAAATCATTTCATTAGTAAAGTAAAAATTCCAATATTATAATAACATTGTTGGTATAGTCTTAGAGTTTATTAATTTCACTTCTTATTCCCTTTTCATTCCTTTTGGATAGATTCCCATAATGGATTGTGTTCACTCCCCATTCTATTCTCCGTCATAGTGGACAGAGTCCCATAATGGATTGGGTCCACTCATTGTTTCGTTGCATATTGTCGCATAAGATATCAATATTTAAATAATGAATTTCAGGGATATATGATTCCAATCCCACCTATCACATAACGAATCTCATACAAATGTGTGACATAAGATCACAAGAAATCATCATATCATCATGGTTTAATTAACCTCTGGGACTTAAATGTGTTTCATTAAAAACATCATCAAGAAATCGACATCATAATCCATATATATAAAGGAAGTGGATGGTATCATAAAATCATATACTAATTGAAGCATAAAAATTCTTATAGGATGTTAACACTGATTAAAAATAATTTTATTTATACATTAAAATATTCATTGAAAAAAACTAGAAAATATCCTTTTGTTTTGGTAACATTCAAAAAATAAACATTCCAAGCATAATTGTAGGAGGATTATTTTCAATAAACTATGTAAAATTGTAAAGGAATATTTATAATGAATAATTTTTAGTGTGGTGGGAAAATTTTTTAATTCATTAAATGTTAAAAAATATTATTTTCAGACAGTTGAAAAAAGTCAAATATAAACTGTTTAAAAATAATTGTAAAATTTAATTTTTAAACTTTAAAAAATAATGTAAAATATGTTGAAAATTAATTTTTACATTGAATTTAGAATATAAGAGAGAACTATGGAATCATTTTAAATAATATGGACATGAATGAAAAATATCCCAACAAAAAAGGATAAAAACATCAGTTATTCTTAAAAACATTCTTCTTATCTTTTGTGCACCAAATAGGGGAAAAATACATAAACCCAAAAAATAACTAATTTACATGAAATTATATTATTTTAACAGATATATATAGGAAATATAATTTCATTAATGGATATTTAAAAATGAAAATTTCTGATTAACAATGAGATTTCAACATAAACCCTTACCAAAAGACCCTATATGTTACGTACAAACTCTAACCTCGTGTTTAAAGAATTTATATTCAATATAAATATATATAAGAAAAAAATTCATTCTTATAATAACAGATATGATTCATTTATAATTTCCAATCATCCCATTAATTAATAATTCTCTACTAAAATCAATATTCTAGATGTTATCTATTTCATTTTTCTTACATGTTTCTGTTTAGTGATTATATTACATAAAATTTTTCTAGGATTCAAAATATAAATAATATTAATCATATTTTAAATATCATATTTAATCATTATATACAATTTTATAAAAATCCATCTAAGGTGATGATGAAAAGTTAATTATATCCCTTCGTGGAGGTAGTGGTCTACATGTACGGACGAGTGATATTATAATTCATATATGCATGGAAACTAAGGTTGTAAATAAATAATTTGTCTATATAGAATCATAATTATTCATAAAAATAATATTTAATCAATATAACCATCCAGATGAGGTATTCATGAATATTAAAATAGGTCACTACATGGAGACGATAGTACATACGTAAGTATGAGTAACACATTAATTTTCCATTGTATGGAAAAGATATAGAAAAATATTATACCATATACATAAAAAATAATTATAGTAAATATATTAATTTCATCATATTAAAATGTTCATAAACTATATTGATTAGGTCAAAGAATAAATGAACGTATTATAACATGGTGAAGAAGATTACATATTCTATGAGTTTCTTTATTTTTCTTGCATCATAAACCTTCATATAAAGGCCTTTTGGTGAGACCATGTACTCAATAATATAGGGAATAATGTTTTAATGGATTCAATTATGGTTTTATTTATCTAGAATGGAAAATTTGTTTGAAAAATAGAAAATAGTATGATCCCTTTTATAAGTTAAGAGAGTGGAGGCCTTGTAAATATTCAACATTTTTAAATAATATAAAATTATTTTCCTAGCTTAGTGTAATAAATTAAAAAATGTTAAATGATAGGGTAATATAAGGTTTAAATCCTTTGAAAATTTTTTGTTCATATATGTTTTTGTGATAACTTAATATTTATATCCTAGGCCCCGACATGTGGAATATGGTATATACCATCTTCAGTCGTTATCCTTTATGATTCTTGGGAGTTGGATGTCCATGGTGTCTTAAAGATAAGTTATCAATAAATATTGGGTAAAATTATCATTTCAATGGTTATAGTGGTATTCTTGGTGTTTTGGTGTGTTTCTTATGTGAAACATCTTGAGGCACCAAGCCGAGTACAAGTTTTGGTCTTGTGAAAGGCTGGTTAATGGCTGCTCTATGGATCAGGAATAGAAATCGTGACCATGGGAATAGAGAATCCCATTTCTACAAAAAAAACATTGATTTTTGAGTCAAGAAATTGGTTGTTCCCATGGTCAGTCTCTAAGGTGGGGCCACAATGTCATGGTGGGAAGTACCAAGGCATGGTGGTCGTGGTTTCATATTTTTAAAATTCCTAATCGGCTTCTGATCTTATGGGGTTTTTTATATAGACATATATTTTCCTAATGTGGGTTTTAAATGCATCACATAGCTCATTTTCACTCTGTTTAACAGTTTTTCAATCCCCATTATCTATAATTTTAGATCAATCACTTTCCTTGAAGTAGTTTTGGGTGTTTTCTCCCGTACAATAGTAGCATAGGGTCAATCCCATATTATTTGGATTTCTTCTAATAGATTGAGTTTCATAATGAATAGATCTACATGTTTCCCATTTATATTTTCAAAGGGAATTTTTTCCCTTCTCATAAGGTATTCATCTCTATACAATGGTTTCATCCTTTGATTTACCATGTTTTCATGTGAAATCCCTTAGGTTTGATTTATGAAATTCATTAATTGGAATTTTGTGAGGGTTGTTTTAATTAAAATTCATCTTGGATGGATTTTGAAATTGGTTTTTAAAAGGTTATTTTTTTACAAATATATTTACACATAGGATTTTGTTGTTTAAATGACTAAACGTTGGTTTTGAAATGAAAATTATTTTATATGGGTTTTTTAAAGGGTATTTTCACTCCTTTGAGCTAGACAAGGTGATATTTATTAGGGTTGTTATCCATGGTCATTGAATTCTTGAAAATGGATTTATAGACATAATACTCTGAGATTCTAAAAAAATGGAATGTGGACATGAATCACCCATGTTGTATTGTATTATCTTGGTTTAATTTAGATGTGATGTTTTATATTCTCACATGATTATCATTTAACATATAAATTATATCCTTAGTTCCCTATATATTTTAATTCATGATTATAAGTATAACCTTATGTCTTTGAATACAGATTTTTTTAAATAATACTAACAGATTATTTTTGAAAAATACATTCAATGGAAATAAATTTATAAAAATTGTATTATATTATATAACTAAATAATTCATGTGAATAAAAAAATATTTATTTTTACTTGTATCATTTTGATCTTTAATTCTCATAACCTAATTTTTAGTTTGTAAATTTTTATATTTTGTTTTGCAGGATATAAGTAATGGGAAGAGTTTCATATAGATTTTTGGATTCCCTAGCTAGTTTTTTCTTTCTTAGATGGTATAGATGGTGGTTATGGATATTCACGTGGAGATGTGGCTTTAACTTTGGTCTTGAATTTTACCTTTTTTCTAGTTTTCAACTTTTCAAGATTAGTTTATATGAATCACATTTGTTTAACCTTTTCATCTTCAATGTACTTCAATGGTTTATCTATTATATGGATTATATAATGCTTGTTTTGGTTCTTAGATTGATTTCTATCTTGTGGTGAGCTGTCTAAGTTGACATGTCATGTAATCCCTAATTGGTCTATTATAAAATGGTATCAAATGGAATAAAAAAGAATATGTGTGATGACACTATCTAGGGTATTTGTCATTCGTTATCTTAGATAGAATTTATTACTATTTTAACGTAGGTAGAGAGTACATATGGGTGGTTGTCCTACTCATTTTCATTTCTGATTGAGAGTTACCATGGGAGTATTGGGTTTTCATCAAGATTTATATTTGATTTTCGGATATTTAAATGAACCTAATTTTTGGGGTTTATTAAGATAATCCTCTATTTTTTTATTTTCAACTCTTTGATGTGTTATTTCCTTATATTTTTAACATTTAGTGGATTGGATATAGATTCAAGAAGTTTTCTCTAATAAATTGTTATCTATTGTTATTGTTAGACAATTCATCGCATGAGAGCTCTTCCTAATCGAATAGTATATATTGTGAGACAAGTTTCACATGTGGGACCACTAGTAGACTCCTCACTAGTGTTAATAGTTATACACACAATCAAGACTCTAGTTTACCTGGGTATTGGAAACCAGAGATGAATAAAAGATAATTTACTATAATTTTCCAAGAAGAATCAAAATTTATTCAATAGTGAAAATAGACTTCAATAATATGAGTGTGGATTGAATATTGAATGGAACATCCATTTCCCGAAGACTTCCTTGGAATCAAAGTTTAGTTTCATCACTTATATTCTTGAAGGAATATAAATAAAATGGTGGGACTCCATCATGCAATATATGATTCATGAGGATCATACTTAGATAACATTCAATAATATACTCAATCAACAGTTATATCCAAAAAAAATATGGTAATGAATTGAATATTTTTATCCTTAGAGGAATGGGACCATTCCATTGTGGACAATTCTACCTATTTCACTGAGTTATTTCACATATCACATGAGCTTATTTCTAATTACTACCATACATCTCACAGTTTCTTTATTGGTTTTAGATCCAACATTCAGTCGATGCTAATCCTTTTTTGTCTGCAATCTATTATAGATGTTGTTGATAAAGAAGTTACATCATATGAAGGCATATCTGTGATTATGGGTTTTATGGATCATTGGTCAGATTAGTTGGTTCCTACAATGTTCTTTTATTTCGATATAAGTAAGTGGAGTAAGGGTTCATAGTTTACATAATAGGTAGTTTTAGGGATTTCCATGGGATAACACCAGGTTGTTTTCTATATTTATGGGAAACTGGGTCATGCTAATCATGACTATAAATTAGTATCTAGTAACTTCCATAATTATGGAAAATAATTTCATCATTAGTGTTTATTAAAAATAGTTCCCAAGAAATTAGAGTTAGATCCACTCTAAAAAAAGTTATCTCAAATTGATTTTACTGTAGAAAACTGTGGTGGATCTCATTTTAAAAAAATGTGGATGTCATTGTAGTTAATAAATATTATAGAGGAGAAAATACTTGAGACATTTAGTTATTGGAGTATGAACTAGATGAATCTTAAGCAGGTTTAGCTACTATGAAAGGTAAAATATTTATTTCATCCCCTATTGTACATATTTGTTTGATACCAGTGTATCTCAGAAAAAAAAATTATCTATGTTGATTTATGTGTTGGGATTAGGTTCATAGATTATTACATTCATAATGGATATTTCCACTCCTTTGTAAAAAATGAAGTAAGAAGGTTTCAAATGTTCAGTGTTCCATTTCTTGATTGATGACCATAAGGTCATGTAGGATTTTATACTTCTTTATATTGATATCTATGACCTAATTATTAGAATATAGTAAATGGTTATATTTAAATCCAATATCTATTAATATAATTATTGGGTTCAGTTTCAATTTTCGGATGGTGGACCTATTTTATTCAAGGTGAGTGGGATCCTAGATATGGAAGGGTGGGGCATGTTGTTTCTGAAGCTATAATGATCAGATGTTATTTCTAAGAGATATTTCTTGGCTCTGTCCACTAGTTTCCTAGTAGTTCACTTTCTGTGTTAGTGGATGTGTAACCAGAACATTTTCCATTTGAATTTTCTAAGTAACTACCCAGATGATAGGTTGATTTTCCAATCAATTTTCATTTAGGGATAAATTTCATCTCTATTCCATCTTATCACAAGTATCCTACTGAGTTTTTGGAGTATCTTGTTTAACTTAAAGAACATGATTCTAAAGGATTTTTCAATCTTAGCATTTCACTATGGCCTTCACCAGTTCTCTTGGAAATGAATGCATATGGAAGCCTCCGGATTTGTGTTGATTACCAAAAGTAGAATCTGTTGGCTATTAAGAACATATATCATTTTTCAGGGATTTATGACCTCTTTGATCAAATTAGTGAGCTAGGCGGTTTTCAAAAATTTATCTTCATTCAAGGTACCATTAGTTAGGGTTTTGAAAATAATATATTCCTAAGATATCCTTTATGATAAATTATGAGCATTATGAGTATTTTGTTTAGCCTTTTGGACTCCCTTACACACATTTAGTGTTTGTGGATTTAATTATTCAGATCTTTCATAAATACTTGGAATTTTTTTGGTAATTTTTTTGATGATATTTTTGTGTATTTAAATTCTTAGTAGGAACACAGAGATCATCTATATATCATCATAAATACTCTGAAGGAACATCTTCTATATGAAATTCTCTCAAAATATTAGTTTTAGATGCAATTGATAATGATTATGGGATATTTTAAATCTATGTGAGTCATCATTGTAAATCTTAAATAGATAAAATAAGATATGTCTTCAGAATAATCGAGAAATGTGTTTCAAATTTAGAGAATCCTAGGTTTAGTAGGCTATTATAGACATTTTATTAAGGGATCCTCTAAGATTTCATATCTAATGAATGATTTAACCCATAAGGGTATTTATTTCAAATAGAAATATTCAATTATCATTTAAGTAACTAAAGGTGAGAGTGAAGTTGGATCCAATTACAATCATTCTTGAACAATCATCATGATATGAAATTTTTCATAAATCCTCGAGTATGAGATTAGGATGTATTCTGATGCAAGTGAAATAAATGGTGGCTTATGGATCTCACAAACAACACCCTTAACAAAATAATTATCATACTCATTATCTTTAGTTCGTTGTAGTGATCCATGCTCTCAATTCATAGTTCCATTATATCATCATTTAGTGTTTCACTATGTATTGAGATCATAAGAGTCTGAAGTATACTTTCACACAAAGATTCCTGAAATTATTTTGATCTACTAGATTAAGTATCTTTATAAATTTTATTTTGATGCTACTTATACACCTTGGATAGTGAATCTGGTCATTGATAAACTGAGTTGGAAGTTTTTGACATAATCATTGAAGGAATCAGTATAGGATTGGTATTTGATGAATTTTTTCATTAAGATGATATTGGATGTGGTGGAGGATGATATAAAAGTGTTTTCAAAATATGTGAAAGTTGATTCATCATATGTTGATCAGGTTTATCTCTCATAAGAGATATGCATTTTTTATTCATTTATTAACATCCATAATGGTGCAGAGACCTTAAGTGATTGGTCTTGATATATTAATAGTTTCATGGGTTTCTGAAGTTTTTTTGTTGTTCTGGTATCTCTAATACAAGAGTTGATGGATACTGTTAATTATTCTAGTTGGTAGGTTCACCTTAGGAATACTATGATGAACCAGGGTTAGATTTTTTAGTACTTGTGGTCGAGGATGATTTGGTAAACTGTATATATTGTTTCATGGTGCCTTATTTTTTATAAGATTAAGGTGGAGTATTACAGACCTACCAATTTGTTACATCCTTTACCAATTCCAAGGAGGGAGTTGGGGGAGATATATATGATATTTATTGTTGTTTTTCTATATAATATTAATGGGATAGATTTTATTTGGTTGATTATTTGAAAATATAAAAACCATATCAATTATTTCAAATTATGGAGATGATGAAGGTGGAAGAGATTGAGCACTGCTATGTTTAAGAGGTCATCAAGATCTATGAAGTTCTATCTATAATTTCATTATATTATGATCCAAAATTGAAATCATGGTTCTGAAAAGCTTTTAAGGTGGTGATGGGTACCCTTATAAAGTTATTAATGGTGTATCACCCTCATATGGATGGTAAGATTGAGCCCGACATTGGTATTCTTCAGGAGATTCATTGGGAATTCATGAAAGATTTTGGTTGATCATGAGAAAAGTATTTGTTCTTGGTTGAGTTCACGAATAACAAATAATTATTGCACCTCGGTTAAAATTGATTCCTTTGAATAATTTTATAGGTGTCCATATATATCTCCTTTGTATTGGTTATATTTTGTAGAATGGTCATTGGTTGGACAAAGAGTTGTTCATAAGATGATAGAAAATGTGCATTCGATCTGGACGAGGTAAGTGATAGCTCTGAGTCATCATAAATTATATTTATACCATTTTCATCCCCAATTATAGTTTTATGTGGGTTATTTATTATTTATCATGGATCCACCTTTCATGAAACATCTCCATCGAGTTATTAATGGTTTCATGGAATCAAGGATGTTTGCTTTTTAGATATGGATAAAAAACTTAGGAAGATGTCATATGAGTTAGAGTTCTAATCTCAATTAAAATAAATTAACAATGTGCATAATGATTCCAAATTATGTAGATATGATTTGGTTCCTTCTAATGTGATTTAATGGGAGGATATTAATCTTGATCCAGACACCTCAGTGGTTCAACATCTAATTTTGATTATGGATTTCCTAGGTAAGGCATTGCTCATTAAAATAATTCCTTCTGCCTGCAAACTATTATATTGTGGGAGGGACTTCCATAATAGATGAGAGTGGATATCATTGATGATGAAGTATTGGATTTCACTTTTTCATGTCCACAATATTGAGTGATTTATATGGAAAGAAATATTTAATAGTGGGGAGAACTGTCACACCCGAACATGTGAAATCAGGTACGGAGCCTCTCTTGCCTTTGTATTTTAGGTTATGCAGGACTTTGAGGATCAAAATGGAATAAACAATTTTTTGGAAATTCAAAGAAAAAAAGGCTATTACTACATGTGACACACTGATTTCTTAATATCTTATTACCTATAAATAATTAAACGTGTTCTATATCATACTCATCACACAACACTTAAGATAAATTAAACAGAAATATATTAAGATAAAATATAAATATATAAGTGTGATCATTAAAAAAACTATTATATTGTTAGGAATAAGTAGTGTCACCTAATTTATGAAATATATCCATAAACAAAACAATTTCTACATTTAAAATAAATGAAATTCAATCAGTTTACCTAGATTTTCTAATGAGATCATTTATTGTTTTGAAATGTATTTTCCTAAAAAATTCATTTTAATGTGATATAATTTCTTTTTTAAGAAACTTTTTATTAATTATGATATAATATATTTTATATTTAAATTGATTATTAAAAATTTAATTAGTTAATTTTAGGAAATATGAATGGGAATGATTAATATTCTCAAAAAGTTATTTTTATAAAAACTATTATTCATAATATATTATATTTTTATTTAAAAGATAAATTTATAAAATTTAAAATTTATTTTATAAAAAAGTTAATATTATTCATCTAATTCATTGTATTAATATATTATTAAGTTGAATATTTGGTATTTTTTCTAAAAAATGATTTCAGGTTAATTCTACAAAAGGCTATTTTTAAAAAATAACATGACTTTTATGAAATTATTAGTATATAAATGTAAATTTGTAATTCTTAAAACCTTTTTATAAAAATAATATGTATTCCAGAAGTTTCATTATAATTTTATATTTTATTTTAAAATTTGAAAACCTAAAAATTATGTTTTACAATCTAAGTAATATTTTATCAAAAATATTTAGTACATTATATATTATTATTTTAATTTGTTTCATCAATCTAATTAATTGAATAAAATTAAGTGGATTTATAATTTAGAATAAGGGTTTTCAAATTATCTAATATTTGAAATTTTATTTTTAGGTAAAAATATTAGGTTAACGATCGTAAAAAGTAGTTATTGTAGAAAAAGATAAAATGGTAAAAGAAATCATTCAAGGATTAATGGTCTTCAAAATAATGAAAATATATCTATAATTATTTTTATGAGTTTTTTCACAACCTTAAATATTTCCAATTATATTTTTTTCTTATTTTGGATCCACGTGACATTTTTACCATGTTATATATTTATATGAAGTTGAAATATTTTTAACAATTTCATTCTCATAATTTATAGAAGGGGATTATCACCACCTCTTCAAGAAACCTATAAAAATTCTATTTCCCCATGAAACTCTATGTTGGTTCCATGTTGGATGAAATATTTTTTTATAAGATTGAATACGTTTTTTTGTATGTGTTGCCTTTTGTTATCAATTAAATATCAAATAAGATGAAATGAGCTAACCTTTTAAAAGTTGGTGATCAGGCTCGCATTCGTAATAACATGATCAGTTTCAAAATTCTTAAGAATGTTCATTGGGTTTAGAAGAAGTTTTATAGAATAAAAGGTTCCTCAGAATCACCTTGGGTCTAGGAAAGATAGTATTGGTCATAATGAACAAGTGTCTAATATTCTTCATTTCTCCAATTATTATCAAAAGATAAATTTTGGTTTTCTAATTCCCAAAATTATTTAGTTTTCTATAAACATGTGATTCAAGCCTTATGGAGTTAGGGGAGAGAAACATTTCATCCAATATTATTGATGTTTGGTAGGAATGAAAGATGTTCATATAAGGACTGGAAGTTACAAAACTTCCCATATTAAGTAAAATGATGATAAATTTAATCATAAAATTTATAAAAGGTTATTGAGGAATCCATTAAATAAGTTGATTTTTGTGGTAGAAATACGTCTTTGAATTCAATGTTCTTCAGCCTCATCCCATCAATTTGGGATCCCTAGATGAAAAAAACTTTGATGAATTGGATGGTTTGTTGGAAATATAAAAAAATAAAGATGTTTTCTAGTCATAACAGAAATCTAAAATATTTACAGATTAAAGATAATTGTTTAGGTGTATCCTACTCAAAAAATAATGGTTGTTGAAGTCGAAGCAACTAAAATCAGTTCATTTTATATAGATTTTCACCGATCATCAGAGGATGATTTTTTTACATTGGGGAGTTGTTAGATCCAATTAAAATTAAAAAAATATATGTGACGTTTTTGGGCCCGATGATGGTGAAGAAAGTCAAAGGATGATAAAAAATATAGTCATCAACTTTCATCATGATGAATTTTTTTAATTTAAATTGTGCTAAGAGAAAAATAAAATTTTGGAATTGGTTATTTATTTTCAATTGGGTCAAGATACATCATTTTGTTGATGATAATGATTTTTTAGGGTGAACCTGATGTTGATTCATCAATCTAGGGATGACAATTATTACTCAATCAGATATAAGATCATCTATATGAGGAAAAGAAGATATGAATAATTGTTTATTGTAGATAAAAATCCATTTTCAATATGTTTGAATAATAAAGAATAAATTTTTTTATGGATGTTTGAAGATGATTCTGAAGTACTAATGAGCAAGATCTGGAATCTTAAGAATATTACAAATTTTTTTTTGAAAGAATGGTTTTAATGCCTCATTTCTGTAAGTTGGTATAGATGATCAAAATGAGTAGTTTTGTTTAGTTGATACCAATCATCTTAATGATAATTCATTTCCTTTTTATTTTTTGAAATTAGTGTGGAGAAATGTATTGAAGAATCTGTTGTTTTACATTATAAGGATTAAATCAGACATAATAATAAGAATCAAAGTGAAGATTTATTATAAATTCTGAATAAATATGAAGATTCGAGAAGGCTCGAGAAAAGTGGAGAAGTATTGATGGAGTAAAATACAAAGATGATATTTATGAAAATTTGATGATTCTGAAAATTTTGCTGACTGTGAATGTTTTTCATAATTCCACCTAAACCATATTTGGAACACCTATGAATAGTATATATTCTTTGAACATCCATGAAACTCACATTATTCAAGGGAGAAGAATGGAGGAGGAACAGTGGTGAATACTTTATATAGGAGTTTCTAGATCAAGAATTCATGAGGAAGTTAGCTAGATTGAAAGAGAATAGAGATGATCATAACTACATTTTCTTGAATTAGACCGAGTAATTTTATTGGGATTTCAAGAATGATACAAAAGTTGTCCAGAATTATTTTCAATGGTATTATTTTAGAGATATTTTATTAGATTGAGAATTGGGCTAGGGACTCAGTTAGGGGAATAGGACTGGGTTTCATTACATAGTATAGAGATTTCTAACATGCTAATGGGTATGAAATTGAAAAATTTATTTGAAGTTGATATTTTCAAAATTTGACATAGTAACTTATTTTGATGAAATTTTTGAATATTTCATTACTTGTTACACACAATTGTATTACATATTTTCATGATACATGAATCAAAAGCATTATTTTAAATAATATAGTCTTGTACAAATGTATGGGTATATACCTCTTGGTGTATCAATGAAAATGATTTTTTTCTAGTGGATTGTGTGGTATTGTATTGTTTCCAAACCATACTAAGGACGTAGCAACTCTTTTTGAGTAGAGAACCTTGTAAATTCGTATGTTCCCTTAGATTTTTTATTGTTTTGATTTTAGTAAGGTGATAACTCTTTAACAGGAGGTGAACTTTGTTTTAAAAGAGACTCAAGTTAAAATAAAACGAGGATGAAGGATAAAATAGTGATGATTAATATGAAATTTCTATTATGAAGGCTTGAAAGATTAAATTAATTATAACTATTAAAAATGAATATATTAGAAGTATAAATTCTAATGAATTAGAAACACATTTCTTATTTCATCAAAAAAATTGAAAGAATCTCTGAGGATGAGTGGAAGTCTTGAGAAAGACATCAAGAAGTTAAAAAATAAAAATTATTCAACAAAAAACCAAAATGTTTTCATATTAAAAAGAAAAATTTCTATAAGAGATTGATTATTTAAAGAAATATCTTGAGGAAGAAAAGAATCATATAGAACTTCTGGATGTTAAGATGAAAAGAAAAATAATAATAGTTGTAACTTCACAAAAAAACATTCCAAAGCCAAATAGAGTGTTAAAAGATTCAATACTTCAATCTCTTAGGTTGATGAATGTTCTCATAAGGATGAACCCAACAAGGATCCTAAAATTTTCCCTTCAATGGTTGAGAACAAATATGCAATTTTTTCTGAGAAGAAGAAAGTTTGTAAAGTTATGTGAGTGAACAAAACCAACAAAATAGAGAAGTTAGAAGTTTCTAAAAATTTATATTATAAAAAATATTATATTACTTGTATTTAAAATATGTAAATGAAGAAAATAGATCTAATAAATAATATTTTGATTGATTATAGAAAGGTTTTTGGTCAAACATGTTATTATTAGAATGATAAGAAGGTTTCTGGGAAATATTCGAACAACTCCATGCAATATGGTTGTTTCAGAGTACAATTTTCTTTCTATTAATATTGTAGTTATTTTTGTGGATTAATACATACAACAAACATGTTTTTGTTTAATTAAAAACATTTACACAATTCCAAAAATAATAAAAGGAAAATTTTGAGGGGTATTCAATCCTCTAAATGGAAGAACAATGAGATGTGCGTTTTGATGAATCCTGCGAAGGATGGTGGAAATGTATAAAATAGATTCCAAGAATTGGAAAATATTTTTGAAAGATGTTAACAAACTATAAACCTTTCAAAAAGATGTATTGGTTTATTTCTTTTTTAACTAATAGTTCTTAGAAATTATTATAATCTGGTAGTGAAGAAATATAAAGAGAATGAAAAAGTTTCTATTTATGAAACAATACTCAAATACTTAAAATAAGAATGAACATGGATCTTGTATAGTAGGTGTTCTTCTCATATTATTGGATACTTAAATTTTTTTTCAGAATGTGAAATAATTTAATCAATTAATAGTGACATTTTTCAATGATGAATCTCTCAGAATTAAAGGTGATGGGTCTTCCATTATTGGGGAATAAATTTTTATTCCTAAAAAATAATTATGTGTTGATGGAATAAAACAAAACTTACTAAGAGATTCATAACTCTATTGTAAATGAAATAAAGTTGATTTTAGAAAATATATTTTTTAAGGAGATGAAGATTAAAAGATACAATAACCCGAAACACAAAAGAAAACATGGTCCCAATTGCTAAAATACAAAACTCTTATTACTAGGTCATGGTAGAAGTAGATCTGATCTGGAATAAATGTTTGGGGAATATGTTTTTGAGAAAAATGAGAAAGTTATCAAATTGAGATAGTGTCTATTAAATTATTGATATTTCAAGAACAAGATATTGGTTATCACCATTTTTTTAGAAAGTAAATATTATAAATTCTGTGCATATAAATGTTGAGATTTCATTAAAATGACCCTTATAACATATTGTTTCTAATATCTATGGGACAATGATTAATAATAAACTCAGGAAGAAAATTAATCTATCACTTTCATTGATGACTTTACTCACATTAATTGTGTCATGTATATGATCCATAAGTAAGATAATCTACAAATGTTTAAAAGTGTTATGAGGAATGCGGAAAATAAATATGAGTATTCAATAATGAAGTTAAGAATAGACAATAGTATTGAGTACAAGAATAAAGAATTTGAATGCTATTTTGGTATGTATTTAATTTGGAATGAGTTCATTACACAGTACACTTCTCAAAGAAATATCCTATTTAAAAGAAAGAATAAATTTTTGGTATAAATGGGATAAACTATGTAAATTGAACGTGGTCTCTCTCATTACATTAAGAGGCAAGACAAGATCACTATTGTGTATATTGAAAACCAGTATTTCGATAGGCCATGTTATGAAGTGAGTCCATATGTAATGTTTTATAAAAAAAATTCATGTTTGAGTTTCTTAAGATTTTTTTGGATTCTAAGAATCATAAAGAAGGGTGGAATCCTTAAAAATTTTGAGCTAAGATGAGAATATAGAATTTTCTTGGCAATTCTCTATAAGGAAGAGGTATAGATATTTCAACAATGATTCTAGAAATTTTTTTGACACTTTTGATGTGAATGTTTTTGAAAAATATTATGAAGATAAACATACTATTCCAGATAAAGAACTTAAATAGGATGGAATAATATTTGTTAACAATTCTGATAATGATTTCAAAAATAGTAATCCAGCTCAGGTAGAATAATCAGACTCATCAATTCACAATAATGAGGATGAATCATGAAAATCGTATCCCAGGATGAGGAGGCTAGTGGAATCTCAAAACATTACTATTGATCAAACTCAAAAGGTACAAACAAGAATATCTTAAAAAACAATTACACATACATCATATTATTCAAAAGTTTAGTCGAATGTTGTGAATGATTTGTTTTGAGTATCTGGAATAGTTTCAGGCAAGGAATTAAGGGCTATGTCAGATAAAGATGGATGATAATTTGGAACTCATACCTAATCCAGGTAAAATAAAATTAATTAATAAAATGTTGGTTTTAGAGAAAAAGCTAAATTAATATAGTGTTGTGTTAAGAAACAAAGAGATATTACTATGAAAATGTCATTTACAAATAGATGGCATTGATTTTTTGATGCTTTTTCTATAGTGTAAAGGTTATAAATAATATAAATTTTTTCATTATATTCCTATGTAACAAAGTCAAAAAAATTCACATGGATGAAAAATTAGTATTTTTGAGTGTTTATCTTGAGGATGAAGGTTATAATGAGTAACCATGTGTCTTTTTTGTTGGGATGGATGAAAAATATATGTGAAAACAGATGAAATATTTATATGGGCTAAAGCAAGCTATGAGAGATTGGTATTCCAAATTGGATCTCTATTTATGAAATATGAGTTTTAATAAATGATGTTTTTATTGAAATATTTATATCAAATAAAGTTAAGATTCCCCATTATCATAATTTTTTATGTTGATGAAATTATATTTTGTAGGAATGAGGAAATAACTTGTGAAATTTTTTTTTAAAGAGTTGAATTTTTTTTTAGAAGTCCTTATTATGATAAATGGAATACTTTATTGGGATAAAAATCTCACTAAAGAAGAAACACATTTTTATTTCTCATGAAAAATATTCTAAGGAAATTCTTAATAAGTTTGGCATGGAAAAATAAAAACTAGTTTCCATGTAGATTATATTGGGACCCAAGTTGTCTGATAAAGGAGAAGGCATGGAAGTTGACTCTATGGATTTTTAAAAGATGATTGGAAGATGGTTTTATTTGACATCCAAAAGACATGACATTGTTTATGTTGTTACCTTATGTGCGAGATTTTAGATTTATCAAAAATAATCACATATACTTGTTTGAAAAATAATTATCAGATATATCAAATGCACGATATATTTTAGCTTTAGGTAAGATATACTGAAAATTACTGATCTATTTGGGTATTATAATGCTGATTGGGTAGAAAATGTTGATAATAGAAGACCCACATCTATTGTAGATTTCATTATGGCAAAAAGTATTTTATATTGGCATATAATGAATGAAAATTCAGAAAATCATAGAATGATTGAATCTAATTATGTTACTTCTACTCGAGCTTCTATTCAACTTTTGTTGAGGAAGTCTTATTTGGAAGAATTATTTTTTAAATGATGTTACCAACTCCCATGGTTTGTGATAATCAATGTTAAGTCATCCTTACCCAAAATATGATAAAACATCCCCTTTCAAAAAATATTGATATCAAATACCACTTCATCATAGAGTATGTGGTGATTAATGAATAAAATTTTGTGTATGTTACTACATTAGAACAAGTTGCTAGAATTTTCACAAAACCTTTAATGAAGGAATATTTTTATAAACTGAGGTTGAACAAGGGTTTCCAAACTCTTTCTTATCTTCTTTGAGGTATGTGTTTTTCCCCTCTTTCTTCAAGTCTTTGGATAGTTCTTTCAAGGGGGATAATTTTTCCTAAATATATCCATTTTTATGTGTTAAACTTTATAAGGGAGCATGTAAATAGAAGGTAATCTCACTATATTTTATTGTATTCCCCTTGAATTCACCTTCACTCTCTTGAGTTTCTAGTCATAATATATTATCTTATTTCATTCATCTGTAATGAATCTTCAAATGAAATATCCATGTTCTTTTTTTAAGTAATTATTTTTACAAAAAATATTCTATCTCTATGTAACTTTTACAATTATAATTTTAAAATACCAATTTAATGATATATTTATTAGTTTCATAAATAATTTCATTACGTTAGTTAAATTATAATTAATAAAATTTTCCATTTTATATTTAGAAAAAAGATGTTGTAATTCTTGTGTTGTGCAGACTACTGCCTCCAAGATGCAACATGTTTTTTTCTTTAACCAACCTTCACGGATTCTAGAAAATGGGAATTTAATAAATAATTACTATATTTATATCATTTCTATAGTTTTGAAATAATAAACCATATTAATCCTTTCAACCATTCTTTGTAAAATTAAATCATCAACTATGAATACATGTGGACTTTGTCCTCTATAGAATGATTGATTTTCATTTTTATTTTCATCACTTCTAAATATGTTTTTTCATAAGGATTGGATTAATGGATTAAAATGTTGTTTTTAATAACACTAGGTTTCTTTTATGTTAAATTTTAGAAATTAGTAAGTATATGAACAATATACTTCTATCTTTAATTCAATCATTTAAAATGAACGAACTAATAAGAAAATAGACTCCTCTTTCTAGGTTATGGATTTATATAAATTATAATCTCATTATAATTATTTAAAATTATTTTATATCATAGTAATTACACTATTTAAAATCATTACTCATCTTTTAAAATTATATTACAACCAAAACTCCTCGAATTTATCCATTAATCATGGTAGGTTCATATTTTTATTAGTTATTCCACCTACTTGAAAAAAACTAAATATTTTTATCATTAATGACTACGAGGAATTATTTAATAGTTTAATATGAAATAAATATGTAGATAATATTTTCTTATGGTATGTTTATATTAATATTTTACTCATTAATTAAAAAATTACCCTTCATTCATAAAGAAACTGTAAAACATGATAGTTGTCGATTACAACCTCATGCATCAAAACCTATACTAAAATGAAATGAATCTGTAGAATTATAAAATATATTAGAAAATTAATTATAGTACCTTATAATATCTAATAATTATGTACATTTTTAAATATATATATCATAATGTAATTTTATGAAAATAGTTTAATGAGATAAAAATACTTACACTTGCTGTCGAAAATAAATAAAAACTAATTAATATATATTGAATGAGATAATGATTGTAAATGATGAATATAAATGGATATAGTTATGAATAAGGTTACTTATTATATATATAATGATCTTAATTTATTAATTCATCACTTTTTGTGAAATTGAATAATAAATTTGGATCGAAGTAAGGGTTTTCTTCTCAAATTCCTATAGTTGAGACATGATTGGTATTATGCACCTACCTTAATTTATAAGGTCTATATACTACCTTTTAGAGATATAATATCACGATTTATGTTTTAATAATAATATTTTATTTTCTAATACAAGACCACTCTTCAAGGGGTTTAGATTGTTTGGACCCATCTTAGTGGGGCTCATGTCACGACTACCCCACGCCTGACTCTGATAGGCCTTGGGGTGGGGACTAGCACCGAGTAAGAATATCCCATAAATGGGAGGCGTTTTACTAAGTACATATACACACTCAAAAATATCCAAGATTAAAATTATTAAATGTAAAAACACTAAGTAAACTAGGAATTCCTATACTGAAATATGAACCAGTGAGTCCGACAGTAGAAAACTAGAAAGTAAATAGGACCAAGATACAAGCCCACCAAAAGGATGAGTCTTAAATGTGAATGTACAAGTTCCTAAAACTCATCCATATAAAACCCTACCTGAAGGGTAGGTGTAGGACAACATTCTGAATACATATTAGAAAATATTTTTTATCTACTCTCTTTAAGAACAACCTGGTCCTGGTTCTCCTAGGACTCTGTCAAAGCGTCGATCATCCGCATAAGTCACAACACATGTTGGAGAAGCCTATATAGGGGTGAGTAAAAAAATACACAATAGGACAACCCGTAAAAACAAAGGAATACAAATAATAAAAACATGAAGTATACCAAAAAATAAATACACAAAGTATACCAGAATGGAAATACACAAAGTTAAGTCAACTCACAGAGGTATATGTCTATGACATATATTCTAAGAAAGTCTAGATTTACTAAATATAATGTGGCACACCATCTCCATGAGACACATAGTCTTAATGAGACACACAGTCTATGTAAGGTACATAGTATTAATAAGACATACATTCTCAGTGAGTCACATTGTATTAGTAAGACACATAGTCTCAGAAAGACAAACAGTCTCAGTGAGACACACAGTCTTGGTGAGACACACAGTCTCGGTGAGACACACATTCTCGATAAAACACATAGTCTTAGTGAGACAAAAAGTCTTACTAAGACACACATTATATAAGTAATACACATTTATACTAGGTTATATAGCTTCTGGGTCACATAGAATCTAGGTCATACTGCTTCTAGGTCACAACTAGCAATAGGATTCTCTCGTAGCACACTCGTTTTCATAAAATCTACACCTTGTTCCATTAGGTTGTATTACAGCTTCCATAAAAAACTCACTTAGAATATCTCAAATGGATTTTCTCATATCCATGGTCCCAACACCATAAATGTATCATCAAACAGACAAATAGTTTGAATGTTATGACTATTTTTATAAAAATGGTCTGACTAGGGTCTGGTTTGGATCTGACTCGACCTGCCGGACCCAGCCCGACCTGCCAGTTAACCCAACAATATTGGGTCAGGTATATCCAAAATGGGATCATCCCACTGGGTCATTGGGTTCAGCCTGTTGGGCATCTAGAGCAGCTTGGATCCCCCTTATATGGCCTGTGCTGCGGGCCTGTTTGTTACACCATGTGCGGTCTTCCCCGACCGCGTGAATCTCATCTTCCCTACAGCTGAACCAATGTTGTGGGATACTACAACACATAACCGAGCTACATTCCCCATGAAATCTAAAAATGAGGCCTCCCCACACCACATCCTCTGGTCAATTAAGCGGCCACCTAATGTAGCCCACTCCCCTTACAATGTTCTGCCTACCGCCGGTCGCCCCGTCGGAGGCCTCGCCCTACCAGCTCACCATCCACCTTGACCCATGCCACATCACCTAAACTAGTAAGATCCACCACTTCCTTGAACTACACTTCACTACTATCCTGTCCAAATCTCATTATGTCTACCATAGCTCTTCTGTTATTCCGGCATGGGTTCGTATCCTCAATCTTGGATCCTTGCGCCATGAATTAGGGGTGCAATGGCCTATTGTTCTCATGGGGGTTTCAAATGTGGGAAGAGGATGAAGAACGCATGGATAATGATAGAGATTTAGGGGGCAGAATAAATTCACTAGTATAGCTGAATAATGGATCTTGTCCCTAGTTCGGGTCGGTCTCTATTGGTTCTTGTGAAAAGGATGAATGATGAAAGATAGAAATCACACAAGTCAATCTCCCATTTAAATCCTTGCAAGAATATCACTCATCCCATAAGTTATTGAACTGAGGATCAACATGTTTGTGGTTTGGTCCGAGTTTGTCATAAAAATTATGAAAGAGGAACAAATAAATGACAAACAACACCGTACTTGGAGTCTGGATTGGTTTTTGAAGATGGGAAAAGTTGCATCGTCATCGTTCGTCAATACGTCAATCATCGATCCATGTCTCGATCTCTGGTCTATTGTTTTCATCGATAGAACTTCCTTCTCCCCACCTCAATTGAATTATAGGGTTATGGTGATAACCCTGGATTCCATTAAAATACTATTACATAGAAAATGATTCATTACATCGATATAAAATAATTTTATTAAATATTTTATTACTGACACATCTAAAAAGTAACTTCCCTGGCCGACCCACTATAATTGATTTTTGGCCCTTCCAAATGTAAATTCAATGTTATGAATGCAATGGTGCACTAGGATTTATGATATGGGCACTCGTATAGATGTTATTCTAGTTTTAATATAAAACGGTCTGCACACTTTATTAAAAAATGAGCATTTTTCATCGATATGTTCTGGTTACACCAGGCCTCGGGATCACACGCCATCTCAGTGATAGGTCTCATAATTTTCTCAACTAATTTATAAAAAAATACAATGAATATCTCAGTCCTTACATTCTCCCCACCTTAGGGATATGTATCCCTAAAATCCAAAATGAGGGATACACAATAAAAATATGAGGGTACTGAGCATGAATATGAGCCTCTGACTCCCATGTGATCTCTTGGAGATTCCTATGTAGCCACAAAACACACACTATTAAAATTGACCTCCCACAAAGATTCATATCCTATCAATCCTCAATCTTCACCAAGTACTCCTCAAAAGTTCCCCCATTTTCAATGTCTAGCCCTCCCTAATCTATGATGTGTGATGGGTGGTGAATGTACATCCTCAGTTGGTAGACGTGGAAGACATCATGTACTTGATGAATTTTATAGGGTAGATACAGGTGTTACAACACCATGCCAACTCTACACAGAATCTAAAAAGGGTCGAGGATCCTCAGATATTGGTTTCCAGCCCATCCAATTCTCTATATCATGCATCAAGGATAGACCCAAAAAAACACATAGTCTTCCTCCTCAAACTCCAAAGGCCTCCATAAATGATCATTATAAGATTTTTGAGGGATCTACATAGTCTTCATTTCCTCCTAGATTACTTTCACCATCTCTGTAGTTTCCTACACCAACTCATGTCCCATGAGTGTTGACTCTCCTAGGTTAGTCTAGAAAAGTGGTGACCTAGATGGTTTCCTATACAAGGCCTCAAAATTTTCCATACCATGGTATTAGTGCTATTTCTTTTACCAAAACTCCACTAGAGTTAGGTGATCCTCTTGGATGTATCCAATGTCTTTGATTAAAGTACGAATCACGTCCCCTAGAACCCAAATCATCTCTTCATTCTTGTCATTTGTATGTGCGTGAAAATCCTTGTTCAAGTGAAGTTGTGTCCCAAACACCTCCTCCAATCCCTTCCACAACCGAGACATTAAATGAACATCATGATATAAAATTAACATCGATGGTACTCTGTGGAGTATAATTATCTCTTTCATGTAGAGGTATCCTAAGCTCTCTACTAAACCCCGCTACTAGATATGTAGAAAGTGGGATGAATTAGTGAGTCATTCAATGATCACCCAAATGGAATCATGTACCCTAGATGTGCATGGTAAACCTATCACAGAATTATATTAATATCCCATCCCACATCCACTATGGAACCTCAAAGGTTTGGTCATGCCCACTGGAAATCAGTGCTCAACCTTCACTTGCTGACAAGTGAGGCATCTAGAAATGAACTCTGTCACTTCCTTCTTCATCCTCAGGCACTAGATCTAATTATAGAGGTCCTGGTACATCTTCTCCACAACTGTATGTACCTCTAATGTTGATGTATGGAACTCCCTCAAGAACTCCTATCATAACGCCACGGGTACCACTATGCATCCATTGAAATGAATGGCGTGCTCCCCACCTTTTGAATATCCATTTGGGGCATTCCCTATGGATACCTAAACATGTATGGTGTCACTCTCAGTATCCCCAAGATGTACCTCCCTGACTCACAATAAATGTGGAGGGCTCAAAACCATCAACTAGAGGTAAGATTCTCCATCCCCATCCACAGAGGAAATTTTCATAGTGGCAAACTGATCTGACACCTCACTCAACAACTAAAAGTTTGATCTTCTACTGAGAGTGTGTACAATCAGGTTTCCCTTCCTAAGAGTAAGAAAATCTCAAATTTATAGTCCAAGAATAAATATACCCATTTCCTCTGTCTCAATTTCAAATCATTCTAAGAGAAAATATACCTGACATAGTTCTAATTAGAGTAGATGATAAACTGCTCACCCATTAGGTAGTTTCACCACATATTCTATGAAAAGACTATCGTCCCTTGGTTAATATCATGGGTCTCTTAGTTTTTCTCATGTTTTCTCAATTGGTGTCAACCATAGGCAATCACTGCTTTACCATACATCAGGATATGACCAAGCCTAGTACTTAATGAATTTCTGAATACTACGTACTCAGAACCCTCCTTTGGAAATGTAAATATGGGAGCCATCATCAATCTATGGCTTAGCTCTTCAAAACCCTCATGGAAATTTTTTGACCTCACAAAATGTTTCCAATTTCATGTCAAATCTGTCAAGCGTGTTGCTACTCTAAAAATATGTGTAGAAACGTCCAATAGTATCCAACCGGACTATGAAAACTATGCACCCTAGTAACACTCTTGGGTGGTTACCAATCAAGAATTTCCTCAATCCTCACTGGATCCACTACAACTCTTTCTCTATAGATGATGTTTCCTAGGAAATGTACCTCTCAAATAAAGAACTAGAACTTAAAAATTTTCACATAAAGCCGGTTCTCCTGAAGTGTTTTCATATCCATCCTCATGTGTATTTTATGCTCCTCCATGGATGTCGACTACACTAGGATGTCATCAATGAATACCACTATGAATTAGTGTAAGTAAGGCTAGAACATCCTGTTCAGGAGTCCCATGAACACTAATGGGGAGTTTTTATTTCCAAACAACATCACCAAGTACTCTTAGTGGTCATAATGATACCTAAAATCCATCATCAGTACATCCTCATCTTGTACTCGTTGCTGGTGATAGCCCAATCTAAGGTCAATTTTTGAGAACCACCTCGATCCTTCCTATTGATCGACAAAGTTATAAATCCCCTATAGTGGATACTTATTCTACACGATCAACTGGTTCAATCACCATAAGTTGATACATAAACTCAAGCTCTCATCTTCCTTCTTGAAAAAAACATGGGATGCCCAGGTTGAAACACTCAGTCTCACAAAGCCCTTCCTCTGTAGGTCCTTTAGCTGCACCCTCTTCTCACAAGGCACCATAGGATCCATCTGATATATATGTGTAGATATCATTATTTTCTGGAGGTATATATCAATTCAAATTTCTATCTCATTATGGATGGGTTGTCCCGGAACATCCTCAGAAAAGATTTTCTCACACTCTACCACCACTATAGGAAACTAAGGACTCCTACCATTGATCATACTAAGGGTGAGGCTAGCCATCTGGTGAGTAATCAGCTACACCCTCCTATGAGTAAGTCCCTCCAGTGCATCATGCATTTCCTTTTCACCAAAAAGGTAAAAATTGGACCATAATTGCATACACCCCACACTTTGTTCCTAAAATAGTTAATCTGAGCATGGACAGTGAATAACCAATACATATCGATAATGACATTGTAAGGTATCTAAACCACTACCATGTGATCCCAACTGAAACACTCGCCTACAGTAGTAATCTCACACTATTGACAGTAATGTGTGATCATCGAATCATATCCCATAGAAGTAGCTAAGCATATGGTTTGAGTCAACAGTTTAAACAGGATCTACAAGCCCCGAATAAGGTCTATGGCATGAAAGGGATGATTGCACCCTTTTTCTATCAAAACTACAGCTAGGGTGGAAAATACACAGAACATACCTTCAATCATCTCTGGATCACCTGGGTTATAAGCCTCCATTACTTGCAGTTTTCCTCGTCCTTATCCACCAGATCCATCAGGTGGGTGTGGACCACCTAGGCATGGTGGTGGTAATATGTCAATCCTCTTCCCACATAAAACTGCTCTACTTGCCCCAATGCCACATCCTCTACAAGGAGGACCACCTTGGTCATGCCTCCACCTTTTCCTCGGTTTTCCCTCAAACATCACCAAATTGTCCATATGTGGATTCTGGAAATCTCTATCCATTTGTTGTCGACTACCGCATAAGAAACATAGCTTTTCCTTCAACTGACTCACTCTTCCCTAGGAGCCTTGAACCTCTAATCCTATGTCTTGGGTACATCCCCTAGAGTTCCTAACACACTTGGGTCCATACTTATATTGTCTTCTACCCACCCTCAAAGGCACATCTACTTGGCGGCCACTGGTAGCTCCCACTACTAGTGTCTTCTCCACCATAAATCCATACATTAGCAGAGCTCGCTCCAGTAACCCATCAAATGTTGGAATTATAAGTGATTTCATGGATTCCCTAATCTCCTAAAATATCCCCATCTTGAACTTCTAATCCTTGAATAATGGGTCTCGTAGCATATCCATGGAGTAGTGAGAAAGATCTGTTAACCTCACCGAGTACTCTACCACAGACTGACTTCCCTACTGCAGATTTAGGTGATCATGGATGCACAATGATTGGAATGTATCAGCAAGGCACTCCACCCAAAAGAGTCACACAAATTCTACCCATGAGAAAGTCTCATCCTTGTGTGTATTTCTCACTAAACTCCGACATCACCTCACTTGTCCATGAAGAAGACTCACAACATGGAATTCCATCTTGTCATAAGGCCTCCTCATCTAGAGGAGGACACATGTGACTGCTTCCAGCCAATCCTCAGCTACCCAGGGGTATATCTCACCCTAAAACATATGACTTAACTATCTATAGAACTCATACAATGCACTTATCTTGTGTGCCTCCTCAAATGGTGGAGCTGGTATTAAGTACTTCTCTATGTGTGTTGGTATCACTGTTACACCACCCGGAGGAGCTAACACATGTACATAGAGTAACTTCGGTACATTCCCATATATCAATGCCTCGTCGCAAGGTGGATCATCCTAATGATCATGCGACAAAATCCTAGATACTAATTGTATGAAGGTATCCTGAAATGAAACAATATGTACTATGATCAATATAGTATACCTCCAGATCTGAATCAAGAAGGACATGAGAACACATTTAAAAACAATATGATGCACCATTATTTTCCCTACAACCAATGTTTTCATGTGACGAGTTGAAAATCACGTTCCAGGAGTCCATATGTATGGATACATCAGCTGCCATGCTAATACGAGATTCCCTGGCCTAAAATCCAAACTCGAAACAATCAACATTATTTCCCCAAAACAACCTCACCAACTTTTTGTCCTTTTAGTAGAACCGATCACCTCTGATACCACTCCATCAAGACCCACCCCAATGGGGATCTTGTCATGACTAGCCCAATCCCACCTCTAATATTATAAAGGATGCTAACTAACACCGTGTAGGAATATCACACTAACGTGAGGCATTTTCCAAAGTACTTCTACACACAAACTCATCCCCAAGCCCGAAATGAGGAAATGGAAAAACACCATGTAAACCATGCATGCATACATGAAGATCTCAACAACAATGAATAATAGTAGTAAAATAGAAAGTATACAAGGAAAAAATACAATCCCACTAAAGGAAGAGACTTAAATGTGATTTCACAAGTTCAAAAAACTCATCCTTAGAAAAACGTACATGGAGGGTGGGTGTAGGATAGATGTTTGAAGACACAGGAGAACACTTCATCTATCTAATCTCTCTAAGAACCACTTGGTCCTGGTCCACCTAGGACTCCATCAAAGAATCAATTTTCTGCAGAAGACACAACATGTGAGGGAAAATCCCATGTATAGGTGAGTAAAAAATACATAGTAGGACACCCTGAAACCACATAAGAATACCACTAAAAAATACACAAAGCATACCATAAGGAAATTACATAATGTATACCATAAAAGAAACACAAAAATTTTAGTCTTCTCACTCAGATATATGTCTACAACATACATTATAATAATTTCCTAATATTCTCAATCCAATAAGACACATTGTCTCCATGAGACACATAGTATCTTTAAGATACACTTTCTAGTTAAGAAACACAGTCTCGATAAGACACATTGTCTAGGTAAGACACACAGTCTCGGTAAGACACACAGTCTTGGTAAGACACATAGTCTATGTGAGACACACAGTCTCTGTAAGACTCATAGACTCTAAATAATACACATAGTTACTAGATCATACATCTTCTAGATCACATATATTCTAGGTCACACAGCTTCTAGGCCGCACATCTTCTTGGTCAAAGGCCAACATAAGATTCCACTCCTAGCACGCTGGTTGCGGGGGAACCTACTTTTTTGAGCCATTAGGTCATATTGAACCATCCTCAACAACTATCATAGTGTATCTAAAAAATATTATCTCATTATAGGGAACTCAATGTTGTAAATGTATCATCAAATGGACACATTGTTTTAACATTATGGCTAATTTTATAAAAAAGGGTCTGACCTGGGCCAGCCTGACCGGTAGGACTCGACCCAACTAACTGGATGACCTGTCCCGGTCTAGTATGTTCGAATACAAAATCATCTAGCCAACTGGACCATTAGGTACAGCCCACCAGACCACTATAGATGTTTGTCTCCACCGGTTTAGGCCAGCGCTATGGGTTGTTTTGCTGCGTCACACGCAGTCTGCCCCGACCGCATGCCTTTGGTCTGCCTCATAGCTGATATGTCACTACGAGCTCCTAAAATGTTCCATTGTTCCATTTTCAACCCAGATTCCACATAAAAAGACTCCCCTCATCGCTTTCCCCAGTCAACATCAGGGAAACCTACCATGGCCCACTCCCCATGCCTTGTTTTTCCTCTCGTCGACTGCCCCGCCAACGACCTCACCATGCCTACTCACTGTCTACTTGTACCATACCCCTTGACCCTTGCCACATCTCCTGAACTAGAAGGAGAAATTCCATGCACCACTTCCTCTTTCATTTATGAACTTTTGTCCCAGCAACTTCAAACCACGCCTGCCATCTCTCTTCTGTTGTGTCATCGCGGGTTCAGATCCTTGATCTCTGATAATTGCGCCATGAATCGGGTGGTGCAATGATTGATCGTTATCATAGGTGTTTCAAGGTAAGAGAGATGAAAAATAAAACATATAGAATGATGAGATTATGGGTAGTGAATAAATTCACAGAAAACATGATGAATGGATCTTCTACCTTGTTCGCGTCAGCCTCGATCCATTCTTCTCAGAAGGAAGAACGAAGAAGGATAACAATCACACATAATTTTCTCCCATTTAAATCCTCTCAAGCATAGAACCCATCTCGAAAGAGATCAAACAACAGATCAACCTATTCATGGGTTGGTCCATAGTCAACATCAAATTTAAAAATTGTGAATGAATCACAAAGAAAAAACACCCTACCTAGAGTTTAGATCAGTTTTTTATTGAACGCGAAGTTGTGTCTTCATTGTTCAATGATCCATTGATCTTTGATCCATGTCCTGATCTCTGATCATTTATCACCATCGAGAGAACTTCCTTATACCAATCTAATTTGAATTATAGGGTTATTGTGTTAACCTTGGATTCCTAAAACCTCTATTATAAGGAAAAAGAGTTGATACGTCAAAAGAAACAATTTCTATTAAATATTTTATTACTCAGACGTCAACAAACTAACATTCATAGTCGACCCGTGTTGGTCGATGTTATGCCATTCCTAAGGAAAATTCATTGTTTTCAATGCAATGATGCCCTCATATTTCTAATATGGACACTCATCTAGAATTTATCCTAGTTTTAAATAAATACTATTCTCATTATTTATTAAAAAATGAACATTTTTCATTGATTTCTTCTGGGAACAATGGGCCTCGAAATCACACGACATCTCAACGTATGGTCTAGTAATTTTCACAATTAATTTATAAAAATAAAAATATAAATATCAAACACAATACATTGATTTTTTGTTACTCATTCCATAATTTTTTTTGTCTCAATTCAGATTCTTTGAGGAATGTTTCTTTTTATACACTATGTTTCCATTGTATTATGTTATACTAATTTAATATCCCATAAATTCTATAAAATTAATATCCTAGTAATTAATGGGAATAAAATTACCCAAGTCATGTTATATTCTTAAAATGTATTTTGATTCAAGTTATAATCCAATCGTAAGAATTTTTTGTATCTCAAGTTTCAGTCACTGAGTATACAATCGTTCAGTTGAACTTATTTCATATATGTTGGGTATATTATATCATTTGATTTTATTATTAATTTCCCACTTATTTTTTAGATAATTAGCATATAAAACCATTTTCAAATTATTCATTCTTCATGAGTATGTTTCTTGTAAACGATATTGACCACTCAATACACCTTTAGTTGAATTATATTGGTTTTTCTTGAAATTATTCATTCCATTATTTGGTTCTCCCATCGGAATAGTTTTTTATACAGTTTTTATAATCAACATTGGTAAAATGTAGTTTCAATACCAATTAATTTTTTTACTCTTCTAATAATTTTATTTTTAAACAATGTATTTTTTAAAATAATAAAAATGGTTTTTCCATTCACTGCCACTTTCTTTTATTCTTCTATCCAATTCATAAAGATATAATTTATTAATTTCCAAGTCTCAATTTCTAGTGACTCTTTTTCAAAATAAATATTTTTAAAATCTTAAATTTTACCTTTTTAATAGTTACATTTGAAATTGACATGTAAATTTTATTTTTATGTAAATGTTTGAAATGTTTTCCAAAAGATAATTGAAGACTTCATTTAAACGTCCCTTTTTATTTTACAAAATATTTACTATGGTGGGTATGGTGTTTCATGATTTATTTTCTAATATATATATATATATATATATATATATATATTTGTGTGTGTATTATCATTTTTGGGATTGAACTCATTGTATCTAATGATTCGATTCTTGGTCCCTTCTTTTATGATACTATTTGAATCATTGTTTTTGTGAGGATGTTTTCATTTATGTCAACACCCTTAAATTTTTACATATTGCATTGGGGTTATATTCATTTCAAACCATCTAACTTCATTCTCTAAATTTAATATTATCATGATTATTCTGATATTCACATTGTAGTATACTCAATTCTCTATACGACGTGAACATCACATTTTACATAATTCATATTGGATGATGTTCTTCTATAAAGGATTGTATTCAATTTCCATGGGGGAAATTATTTTTTGTATATATATATATTAATTTCAATATAGATTGATATATGAAATTTTACCATGTATGTTTTAACCATCCACATTTTTCCTCTTGTTAGGCTATGATTATGTTAACTATTTCATTAACATGGGTAAATTGATAGGAATTCTGTATATTATTATTCTAAAATGATAGATTATATACAAGTTAACTTTATAATGTTTTACTATAAAAGTTATTTATACATATGGTTTGGGATAATTTTATCACTTTTATTGAGACGGGAAAAGGTTTTGGAATTCATGAGGATTATTAACTGTTAATGCTGGTTTATTATGTATTTCATTTCTTCGTTTCTCAATTTATAGATACCAATTTTTATTCAGTATGAGGTACCTCGTCAAATAGTTGAATGGTATTGAAGTCTCTTATAGAGAATGATTTGTATATAATTAGGTGATGGTTGGTGTCTATGATAATATATCCCCTTAATTCATATATATGTTTATTGATATAAATTAGGTTGGGTTTGGGTGTATTCCTTTTCACCTGATAGGTTAGTGTCTTATAATAAGGCCTTAATAATAGGTTTTTGATTTCTGACATTATGCATTCCATCAGTATTAGATCTGTACTGTTTATATATATGTCTTCATTTATTTTTATGGATATATAATGCTCCTAATTTCAAGATGATAATAGGTTCATGTTCACATATTCCTACCATAATATGTTTTCCACTGTTATTCCATGATTGATTTAGTAGTATGTTTCCACTTACTGAGTGCTTGATCTCACCCCTTCTTTTGTTTCCATTTCAATCTCTTATAATGAAAAGTAATAAATTTTATTTTTTTCTAAAAGGATATAATATCTATAGAAAATATAGGAGATGTTTAAGACTAATAATTTAACAAATAGTTACAAATATAGTGGAAACATTTTCTTCTTTATACCAATAACATGGGCTTCAATATTTTATGATGTGTCTTAATTATATAAAGATCCAATCCTAAAAATATCCATTATATATAAGAGAAGAAAATATAATTATTGAAATTTTAATTATGTAGGTATGTATCCAATGTTTTATAATTGGTATCAAAGTTAGTATGTAAAGTATGTGTCTACGAGCATTGAGCTCCGGAGTGTGGGTCATGGGCATCACAATTAGTATAAAAATAATGGTTAAGATAAATTTAGATATTTGGATATATGTTGAGGATAATTTAAAGAGTGATAATTTATTTTTATATCATGATAAATAACCCTTTCATAGATAATATGATTTAATGATAATGTAATAGTACAAATTTGGATTGGAGATTATGGTTAATGAACATTAGTAAAACCCCTATAGATGATTCTAAGGGTATGATGATATACACAATAATTAGTAACATATTGTGTGTGTGGTTTTTATTGAAATAAATCCTTGTATGGATACTAGAATGTCGATTCAACTATGTCATATATGCATCTATGGGTAATCACCCTAAAAAGGATGATCGATCATTGAAATTATCTTCATTATAGTGCATGGTGAATCATCCTAAGACTGCACACCTGGATAGAAACTCCTATGGGATATTATTTGGTTAATCACATTATATTTATGAACTATTATAAAGGATTTCTGAATCTTGTTGAGTAAATAGGTTTTGGAACCCAATAGAAAACTTTCCCTGGATAACAAAGGATTAAACATTGAGGGTCATTGGATTATATAAATGTATCATATGTTAAAAACAAGGTTTTCATAATGTAAGTTATATTCAGAGTGATGTTTTCATATTCCTATTTTGGTTATTATCATAACCATTTATGTATTGGAATTTTTTTAAAAAGATCACAAATATGAAGTTGAGAAATTAATGTATTTAGAAACCAAAATGTATTATATCCTAATAAGAGAGAATATTTAAATGTTTAAGAAATGAATTTTAATCCTATTATGATTGGAAAAGGTGAGTTTCATAGTCTCACATAATGTAGTGAGATTGGTATTTTAATAGAAATTAAGTCTCGAAACTCTTATTTATTATAATTATTGAGAGATATTTATCAATGAAATATTGATATATAAAAAAATTTATTGAGGATTATGTGAAACATAATAGGATCATTCTTTATTAGATTTGACTTAATGGATTGAAATAAAATATTAAAAGGTATCAATATCCATGAGAAATTATTTTATGGACAAGTTATAATTTTTGGAGATAATTATTCAAGAACACTTGTTCGAGGTATGGATATCTCATTGGTTTAATATAACACTGATATTTAAATCATAAATATTGGTCTGATTTTGAATTTATAGGTTACTTTGTATTGGTAACATTGGGAGTGATAATTGATTCGGGATTTTATTTTTTGTTTTAGTTCATCGCATTTTGTGGTTTATGATATAAATTTAATAGTGTATGATATTATGAACTAGTGGTTAGTTCCATTTTATAGTTTAATATTGGGATAATTTATAGAGGAATATATAACATCATCATGGATTGAGGACAGAAAGATTCAAATCATATCAGTAAAGGTATGTTATGGAAAATAAATTATATATGTGTAGACATACTTTGAAATTTGATTGTATGGTTTTATAATTTTTTTGAAGAAATGTATGAAACTCGATATATCCTATTAGGGTATGGTAAATTTCATATCCGTTGTTATGTCCTGTAATAGAAATATGTTAATAATATATTCACCTAATTTCTTCAATGAGTAATAGTTAAAATTGAGAGAAAAAAAATTATAGGAAGAATGTATCCCCGTAGATCGTAGTATATGAATATCATTGGATAAGACAATGTTTTTATAGCTTTCTCCATATTCATCACTGAACTTAAACAAACCAGTGATTTATTTGGCTAAAATATAAATTTAAAAGTATGGAAAGTAAAACCTACTCATTGAATTATTAGGGATGAATAATCCTAACTAAATTTATAATTATATGTTTAAATAAAATAAAGGCTTCTTTAAATATGATTGAAATTAAATTAGTTTACCAAAAATGACTAAAAAGAAAAAGTATTGTTTAGAAAAGTATTTCTCAAAAAAATCCTTTTATGCCATATGGAATTATATTTCGAAAAAATTATTGATGTTGATAAAATATATTTGATATTATTAAATGGTTAATACTATATTAATTGATAAATTATATGAAATATGAATGAGACTGGTAAATATTATTAATATATTATTTTCTTATAAAAAGATTTGTTCATTATATGTCACATTTGTTTTAAAAAAGTTAAATTTTTAAAATTTAAATATTTAATTATAAAAATTTAACATTATATTTTAATTAGTCATATCAATATTTTATTATGGTTAATTTTTTATATTCTAGTAAAAAATTATTTTTATGTGATTGATGAAAAATATTATTTTTACAAATAACATGAATTTTATGCCATTATTAGTATATAATTATGAATTATAAATTCAAGAAAACAATTTATAAGAAAATATTTTTATTTTATATGTGAACTTTTATTTTTAACATTATTTTTTATTTACAAACCCATATTTCACGTTTTATAACATACTTAATATTTTTTCAAAAACTATTATTACTACATTATACATTTTTTAAAAAAATTAATTTTTTATTCCTTTTGTAAATTCAATAAAATTAAATCTATTTAATATTTATAATAATTTTTTACAAGATATCTAATAAGGACCACATTATTTTTTGGTATAAATATTATTTTAAGTTGCGTAGACACTAGTTAACACAGTAAATGCTAAAATGGTAGAAATAAACATTCAAGTGTAAAAGGGTTTGAAACATAATAAAAACATGTGAAGAATTGTGTGTTTTGGGATTGTATCTACATTGTATCTTCCACACTCAATTATTTTTCAATTTTTGAGTCACTTTAAATGTTTCACATCTGTTGCCTTTTATAATTTTCAAATATTAATAAAAATTTCATTATGACCAATTATTTTTGGATTCTCTAACCACCCATTCAAGACAATCCTAAAAATTTGGTTTCAAACTAAAGGAATTCTCTTTTTTAATCCCATAGAATACTCCTTCATTATATTTATATTATGGTCACAAGATATTATCCAATTAAATCTATTTCCAGGGGATACTCTAAGGAAATATTAAACTGGTCAATGTGGGTAATTATTTTTTTTGAAATTATTCCATTTGCATTTACCTTTTATAATACTAACTTTTGAAAACCAATACAATGAAATTTTTTTTAGTTAAATACCTACTTTTATTATGTTATAATAATAATAATTAATCCCATTTTATCTATTCTATGTAAAAACATTACACCATAATTAATGAATTGTACGGAAAATCGCCACCAAAAAACAACATGTTTTGTTTTCCTTTACCACCCTAAGAGGCTAGTCTAGAAGGGAAATTTATTAAATAACTATAATATTTATATAATGTTTATTTTTTTCACAAAATAAACCATCTTAATACTTTCAACTGTTATATGGAAAATGAAATTTTCAACTATGTGCGTGTGGACTATCGCCTACATGAAATGATTGATTTTAATTTTTATTTTCATCACTACCTTATATAGATGTGTATAAATACAATATTAAAATATTAATATTATGTTTATGATATCATAATTTATTTTAAAATATAATTATTTATCCTATTAATATTATTATCAATAAAAAATTTGTTGTTAATTCGATTTTATAAACTGAATGATCAAAGAGGAAAATAGTCTCTTCTTTCCAATTAATTACATTATATAAATTGAATTATTTTATAATTTTTTTAAATTACTATATATAATATTAATATACACTATATAGGATCATTAATATTATTTTATAATTATATTACAAGTATCCACATAATCACCCACTAATCATGGTATGTTCATGTTTGGGATGGTTTTACCAACTTCTTGAACAATGTTATATATTAATTTCATGGAATACTATGAGAATTTATTTTATATCTTAATATTAAATAAAGATGATTTAAAAGATGTGGTAAGTCTATTTGAATATTTAGCCCATTTATTAAGAAAGCACCCATCTCTCATCAAGAAACATTGAAACTTGATCGTCTTTGATTTCATCCTCATGTATCATAACCAGAACTACCTTGAAAATACATTTTAGATTAATAAATGATATTTTATCATATATTATACTACCTTATATGATTTAATAATTAAGGAATTTATAAAAACAATATATACCAACACATATTTTATGAAACTATTTTAAAGCAATAATGAATGCTTACAACAAGTGTCGAAAATAAGTAAACTCTAAGTATTATATATATATTTATTAGTAATTATAAATTAGGATTATATATGGTCATATTTAGTAATAATGTTATTGAGCATGTATTTAGTGCTCTTAATTTAATTATTTGGGATGTTTGGTGCAAGTGAATAATGAATCAGAACTGTGGTAGGGGTTTTCATCTCAAATTCCTCTCTTCAAGACATAATTGCTATTATGAACTGATTTTAAATTTTTTGGTGTATGAACTAAATATTTTCAATATAATAACCTGAATTATATTTTAAAAATACTATTGAAGTTCTATTAAAATCAGATTCTTTCAAGGGGTTTTGAATAAAGAGTTACTCAAGCTGTAAGGGTTTTCTTGGTCTCAATTTGGATTCTTTGAGACATGTAACATGTTATGCACCAGGATTCCCTTGTATGGGTTTATATTGATTTAATATGAAATTAATGTTATATAATTAATTTCATTAAAATTATTTAGGTGAACTAATCCAAATAAATTTCTTTTCATCATGTTTCTTTTCACCCAAATTTCACCTCACTAATAAGAGTTTAGAGTTATTCATATTTTGTTTATTAATTATATGATCATTCTATTGAACTTATTATATATTTTTTGGGTATATTATTCTATTTTATTAAATTAAGTTGTAATATCTCATTTTTTACATCTTTACATAATAAAAACCTTTTCAAATGATTCAGGCTTCCAATAGTATGATTCCCATAAAGAATATTGATAAATCAAGTATCCTTTCCTTGATTTATATTATTTATTCAAGAACATATTACTTCTGTGATTGGGTTATCCAATAATAATAATAATTTATTATAATTTATTTTATAACCCTATTTTAGAAAAAAAAATTAATACAAAGGAATATTTTCTTACTTTTTTTTTACATTGTGAGTTTTAAACAATGGTACTTTGATAAAAAAGAAAAATGGAATTTCCTTTAACTTTCACATGTTTTGTCTTCCTATGCCCACTTATAAAAGATAAAAATTACTCCTTTTATGGTATCCATTATTAGATATTATTTGTATAATTAATTTTCTTAAAAAAATTTGATGTATTATTTTTAAAAGTTTCCTTTAAAAGAAAATTATATATTTTTATTTTTCACCAAGGTTAAAAATGTTATTAAAAAGATATTTTAAGATTTCATTTCCACTTCCATTTTTATTTTCAAAAGGACTTATCGTAAAGAGATTAATATTTCATGATTTATCCTCTAATATATATTTTTTATCATTTTTGTTATTCAACTCTTGTAATAAAATTATTCTATTCTAGATACCTTTTCTATAATACTATTTGACACATTCTTTTTTCTAGGATGTTTTTAATTTATGTCACTACCATTATTTATTTCATTATTTCATATGGATTATATTCATTTGAAACCATACATCTTCTTTATCAATATTATTTATGGTCATGATTATTCTAATATTTACATAGTGGTATATACATTTATCTATACTGTGTGAACATCACATTTTACATAATTCAGATCATATGATGTTCACTGAAAAATAATGTTCATCTATTAATATACAGATATGTATAGTGTTTTTTTATATTTTTATTTCAATATATATATTATTTTAATGTTTAAAATGTATTTTTTTAACCATTAACCTTCTTCCTTTATATGGGTTATCATCATGTTATCCCTTTTACTGACATGGGGAAATGTATTTATTTTCCGCAAATATTTATTCAAGTATGGAATATTATTGGAAAGTTGAATATATAATATTTTTTCTTCAAAATTATTACTTTATATGGCTTTTGATCATGTAATAAATTTTATTTACATGTGGAAAAGTATTTTAATTCATGATTATTATTCACTGCTATCATAGGTTGATTATGTATTTTATATTTGTATTTCTCCTTATATAGAGAACCCTGTTTTAATTGATTAATTGGTTCTTTATGGAATGATATGAAAGTTATAGATTACACATACGATAAATTCATTATACATAACAAGGTAATGGGTGTTCCCCTAAGTTATATATCTTCTTATTGCATCTACATGTGTAAATATACAAATCTTTTTAGGTTTTCATGTATACATATTCCCATGATAGGATAGTGTCATCAAATAAGGTCAGGAAAAAACATTATATATGTCATTATGCATTCGATGACCATGATATTAGTATTATAATTATCTATGTGTTCATTTTTTTTCATGGATATATAATTCACTCAATTTCATGATGATTGTGGCTTTATGTAGTTTACATATTACAAAAAATTTAGTTTTTCCTTTTTTATTCCATGATTACTTCAGTTGTATATTTTTCCATGCTGATAATTTCAGCACAACTCTTATTACATTCCCATTTACCTGGGATATTAAGAAAAGTATTACATGTTAGGTGTTTTTAAGGATAGCATGAGTGGAAGAAATTGTGGGAGATTTTGAGGTCTCATTATTAAAAAAATACTTTAATATATTGTGGGAAAATTTATGTTTGATATAATGAAAATGGGCCTTATTAGTTTATGATGTATCCTAATCATATAAATTTATAAATCGAAAAAATACTTTGAATTTAAGAGATGAAAAAATAATAATTTATTTTGTAATTATGGAAGGTTATATACATGATTTTATAACTGCTATCAAATTGATCATATAATGTGAGTTTATATGAGTGCCTAGAATTGGTGTGTAGGTATGGGGTGTCACACTATGGTAGTTGGGGTGTCTGTAGTGTACTAATGCATTTACATTGTAAAAAGGTTCGAACCACCTTTCCCAGTGTAGTAGATGGTCTGAGACATGCCTTGATGGGAGTCTCCCTCTGCGCCACCACCAACAAGCTTCAATAAGGGAAAGGAGGTGCCCATGGCCATTCCAGAATAACCTGGATCTCAATTCCAGGCCATGGTCGACGTCTGAGGCTGGTATTTTTTGTTCTACTCCACATCATGGTGGGGTAAACTAAGATGTGGTGGTGGAATTTTCAAATTTTTGAAATGATTGACTGACTCCTAATCTTTTGGGTTCTTTGTTACATCCCTGTTTGATAATAATGGGTGTGTAAAAATTCAATTACATTGTTTTCACTCTATTAAATGATTTCCCACTCCCTTTTGGTTCATATTTCAGTTTGATCACATTTTAAGATGGTTTTCTAGGTGTTTATCTCTCGTCAAACATCTTTTTAAGTTGAATTACATACATTTTGTTCTGATTATTATAGATTGAGGTTTATGATGGATAGATATACTCATTTCCCATCTCTAGTATTGAAGAAAATTAGGTTCTTTTTTCTCTTGAAGTAAGAGTATCAATAAAATGGTTATATCCCCTAATTTAGAAAGTGTTTTTCTGAAATTCCTTTTGTTTGATTTATGAAATTCAAATATTTTAATTGTTTGAGATTCATCTTAATGAAAATATATCTTCGGTTTCTTAAGAAATGGTATTTAAGGGGTGTTTTATTTTTAAAAAATATTTCTTCCCATGATTTTTTTGTTAAAAGTTCTCAATGGTGGTTTTTAAATGAAAATGGTTTTAGATTTTTTTTCCTTAAAAATATAATTTTCACTACTTTTGTTTTTGCTTTATGAAATGTGTACTTTACACTACCATGTAGGAGTATATTATCTTGGTTTCATTTATATATCATTTATTATATACTCACTTGATCATCTTTTGATATATGAATTCATTTATGGGTTCTCACTATATTTTCATTCTTGATAATAATCTTATTCTTATGTCTTTGAATATGGAATGTTTTAAAAGAAGACCAAATCATTCATTATGAAAAATAAGAATTGGAATTTGATTTGTAACATTTTTATATATGTATAAAAATAGAACTAATAGATTTATATAGTTATACAATGTATAAATTATTGGTTGCACCATATTGATCTTTAGTTCTCACACCCTACTATTTCATTTAGTATGTTTTAGATTTCATTTCATAGGATACAGGTACTGGGATGGTGTCATATCACTCATCTAATTCCCTCAGTGGTCAATATCTTCATAGTGGGAGTGGTTGATGGTGACAGATGTCCATATGGAGATATATTTTTGGATTTTCTTTTAACATTGTTATATTTTATGATTTTATCCTTTTTGGATTGGTTTGTATGTATCATCTTATATACCATTTTCTTTCATGACATATTCTGATGGTTTCTCACTTTTTTTGTTTATATGAGGAAATTTTTGGTTATTATATTGATTTAAGAATCTTTGTGACCTACCTTTAGTGATGTTTCATGTTGAACTAGGTTGGTTAATTACATTATTTTCTATTTTAACCCTCTCGTTAACCCTTTTAATTCGTAACATAGTGACAATATTTTTAACATGGTAACTATTTATTATGGATAAATATTAAGTTAACCATATTACCAAATATTTATTATTCTAATTACAAATATGGAATTTATATTTCATTATTTCATTCCAAGAGGTGGAACAAATGAATCAAATATCTTTGAGTAAATGCCTAAAAGATTTTTAGAAAAAACAAATCTATTTTTATTCATGAAAATGTTTTAATTCTAATTAAATTACTAGTATTATCCATTAAATAAGTGTTACATAATGTGAGTGAATATATTGTATTAATTTTTTTTAAATCATTTAACAAAATTAATTAAAATCCTTTTATAAAATAAAAAAAAATCACACATAAATATAGTTTTATAAAAAATATCTCTTTTTTCCTCTAATGGTTTTATCTTAATTTATAATAATTTTATAATGAATTTATGATTGATTACTCATTTTTTTACCTGTGTAAAAAATAATTTACCATAAGTTTAATACTCGAAATACAAAAAAAAACATATATCATAAATACAATATTTGTAAGTTAAACATTTTAGTTTATCCCATAATTACTATTCAATCATTCCTTATCATTTCTCAATTATTTCATGAATTTCATTTCTTGATTTTGTTACCGGAATTTAATAAATTTAATTTTACAATTTATTAATTTATTTCATTCTTTATATTTTCTCTAGTCAAGCAACTCTCAGACACTCCCAACATCAACAATTCTCTTAAATACCATGGGGTATATCATGCCCAACCAAAGATAATGATTTCTCATTAGGTGTTCCAAGAGGGTACTTCATTTATATCTTCATCTATAATGGTCTATTTCTTTCCATATATGGTATTATATTGAACATTTTGAAGAGTAATGTATAATTAATGCGTATTAACCCGACATTTGATTTTCAGGATCCTAGGGCCATGATAGATTTTTTTTTGTTTCACTAATGAGGAGGATATAAAACTAGCATTTTCTAGGTTTGGAAAACATGTTCACAGGTTTTATTTTTAGCTTATTCACTAATTGTTCTACCTATATATGATTTGTGACTCATCAACTATGGGTATAGAGCTTCATCTTCCTAGACTATCACTTCTCTCCCAGAACCAAGATCCAATATTCTCTATCGGTAACTCTCTCAGTTTCCCCTTATGTTCTAGTCATAGGACCTATAATCGAAAACACCATGTAATGGATTTTTTTTATTAAAATAGTACTCTCATGGACCGTTCCATAAGTGTTTTGTACCATTATTGAGGGATAATAGATGTTCTCTTAATAAATCATTTATATATCGTGTATAGATCCTTGTTCTATTTGTCATAGGAAAGGGCACATTCATTTTGATTTTAATAAGAGTGATTTAGGTGTTCCTTTGGATTAAAACTCACACCCTCTCTAAAAGAAAAAGAAAACCCCTACTCCTATGATGGATCTAAATATTCAAACTCTCCAGGTTGTTGATGATGCTTCTTCAATGAGGGTAGGGGAATCTTCATCTTCTAATACTCTCCAGGGTGTTGGGAGATCACTCCCCCATAATTTGACTAGATGTTCAATATCATCTAATGTGGGAATTTCTCATACAATTTTTTTCCACAGAAAAAGCCAAAACATTTCATCCAATAGTTGAGGTTCCCTATGGGTCTAAAATAATCACCTATGGTGTCGAACTTCTCTATAAGATTGTACATCATGTGGAAGATGAAAACAATAAGGATCATTTGAGTGTCTCTTATAGGCATAGTGTATCATGGCTTGAGTTAATATTTTCAAAATCAACATAGGTATCATATTTGGTAATCTAATGACTTTGGGATGGTGATGAATCTACTCATAGGGGAATTTTGACTCATGATACTAAATTGATTTGATCTATTAGCAGAACATGCAATAAAAAATGATGAAACTAAGGGATTTTAGGTTGTAGTTTCATTGTGGAAGAGAATACTTGATAGAGCTAAGGCCATTGAGTCTATACTTGTGGTGAATGTCCATAAATAGGATTCATAGTGTTCCTCTAGTGAAATATATATTACCACTCAATTCTAGGATCATTCATAATTAAGGAAGGATAAGCATTGATTTTTTCACTTAGGTATAAATAATTGGAAAAAGAATGGAATTGATTTAAATAAGTATCTTTTCTATTGTTGGTGAAAATGAAGACAATGAAAATATTAGTCTATGCATCCTAAACCAATAGTCACTAGATCAATAGAAAATTTCAGTTGATTCAAGGATCATATATGCTCATTCTTTATAGGGGATGTATTGGAAAGAAAGAGTTGGTATTAGTAAAAACCTGTTAATGGAGAATTATTTATTATTAAATCATGTCCTGGAGCCATTATACATTCACCATTTGAAAACCAATGTCTCCCTTCCTAGGTAAACGGACCAAATGAGAGTAAAATTACAGATCTTCTAAATTGAATGTGCCAAAGGACTTTGTATAAGTGGTTACCCAAGAACTTCTGAATACAATTGATGGTTGATAGGCCCATGTTGAAAAATAAATGAGATACTTAAAATTTATTCCTAATTTCTCAGAAATTATGATGAATATTTTCAAAAAAAATTAGAATAAATTCTTATGAAGAATACATAAAATCATGGAAAAAGGTTGTCATCCTATTTCATAAGGAGTGATCTAAAATGGGATAGTTAAGGCTTCCCTAAGGAATCATAGGTGACACTAAAGAATGGTTTTAAAATTAGGTTTATTACACCCTTGAGATATTGGATGAGTGGTTCTCTTATAATGAATATATAGCTCTCATGAATTTCATTACTACTATCATAAAATAGAACTTCTAATTCCACCCCAAATATTTTATCGAAATTTTTTCGTGGAAGGTCCAATACATTCGTTTAGTCTAGTAGTCTCTCATAGCTTGACCTTTCTCTTACTACATTTACTAAAACTGATGCATGGAAGTCTTTGGTGTGGACTTTTTAGTGACGGTTGAAAATATCTCATTTTTTGATGTGTTTTATAGATATATCTTGAACTCGGTTTTTGATTTTCTATTTGATTATATGATGGATTTGTTCTTTGATTTTGGAAGCTTGTTCATGTCTTCATAATGATAATATAAGATGTATAAATCACAGACTCTCTTTTCAATAGGTGGTTTTGTTATTATTTATTTGTTTTCTAGTTCTATTTCATTTATATTTCCCACATAAACATAAATTATCATTGGTGAGAATCCTCACAAAAGTTGGATGGTTGAAATAATAGAGAGGGAAAATAAGGTTTAGGGAGAAACCATAAGCCAAAATAGAAGAGGTCGGTTTGGAAGAACCCTTACCTCGATTCCTCACTCAGTTGGTTTATATATATAAACACTTTTATAATCAGATTAAGTTAATTAAATAATTTTAAACTACAAAAAATTATAATCTATATATGATTTATTGTTATTATTTTGTTCTCATTTATAATCATTTTATTAAGACATCATCTTTATTCTTACTATCCTAAGGGTGGTTAATTCACTATTCCAATGTAGTTTTTTTATGATTATAGAAGTTCTTATAAAATGATACCAAAAATAAATAAGTGAAATGACATTATTTTCATATAATTCATGATTTGTAACTGGTCCTAGATTTATTTTTCATATTGTGTAAATGTTATCCTTTAACAGAGTGTTCTTCTGGGAAGATTTGATGACCATTATAAACTACATTAATTTTATTTAGATTAATTATAATTCATCCACTCCAAACCATGAAATATTTTATAATAATATAATTAGAATCAAATTTAACCATAAATTTATTTCTACAACCAACCATAAAGAAGTCAATGAAAGATAAAACAAGTCATCCTTGGAGGTGGTAGTCCATATATAAACTGGGAGTCATTTTCATTATTTGAATAAAATGAGGGTAGGTTAGATAATGGATACTATAATAACATAATAAAATTTAATTATATTTGTGATACTAATGTAATTATTTCGTGTTTTAGAGAACATATTTATTACACATAGAATAATAATAAAAAATTTAAAGAGATCGATTAAGATCGTTACCTCTTCCTTTGGATGTCCTCTACTGGACTACATCGTAAGGAAACATGGATTGGTCATTTAGTGTGAAAAACCCCTCTATGATGTTGAAAAGAAGTTTATAGAGAGATATTGGAAGAATCTGGTGATTTCAAAGGATAATGGTGTGAGGGTTAGTGTTGTAGTGAATGGATCCCTTTATAGATAAAATTAATTGAACTTTTATAATTATAACTTTCTAATATAAAAATTTATTTCATAATCAAATAATTTGGAAACAAATTGATAATTTAATTGTAAAATATTTTTAAAGGTCATGAAATCCCTCACCCACCCATTAAATGATGAATTTTTGAGGTGTTAACCTCTTTACATAACATTTTCATATCATTTTAACAATTATCTTTGTCTATTCTTTTTACATTGGTAACTTATTTTTATGACCCAAATTCTAATTAACCATATTAGATAATTCTAATTATGATAATTCCGAATTTGAAATCCATTTTATTAAACTCAATTTCTAATGGTGATAAAAATAACTTCAATATAAGTAATAAAAAAAGTTTTTATTATTCACTAAAAATATACATTCTTAGAAAAATCAAAAAAAAATTAATCATATGACAATTTCTATGAGTTGATTCAAAAAATAAAATTACTTTTATAAAAATATTATTCAAAATATAATATATTTTATTTTTAACAAAATTTTTATTTAAAGAAAAATATTACTTTTTTGACATAATCAATTCTAGGACCCTTAAAAGAATTAATAATGGTTTCATATAATTATATGATCAAATAATTTGTATTAATGAAAAAAAATTATACAAAAAATTTATTTCAAAGTGATAAAATCATATTTTGATGAAAATAAATCATATATGTTTTACTAAAAAACATGTGTTCTTTCCTTGTGTCAAACTTTTATTTAGTCATGATTAATAATTTTATTTTGTTTTCTAATATAGATTTATTTAATATAGTATTGTATGTTAATTTAATGAAGTTAACGGGTTTAATAATGTATTGTTAAATATTACACACATGTTAATCTACTGTGGGAAATATATTTATTATGTTTTCATTCACTTCATTATTCTCCCTTATGAAATCTCTCCCTCAAAATTTCATTTCATACACTAAGGTGAAAGCAAATGGTGGTAATTATGTTTCATTTATTCCTAGGTTTTATCTGTTTTCATTTCAAACAAATGGTTCCCCTAAATTACACATATCAATTTGGTGTCCTTATTTTATATAACATTTTTATATTGTCAATGATCTTTATCAGATGCTCCTCATAAGAAATATCATTCTCAAACTATACCTCCTATGAATTTAGTACATATGATTGACCTAGTATATATATCCTCAAGATGAATAAGTTTAATAAATTATGTAGTTGAGAAAGTTTTAGTGGGGTGAAAATCTATAAGCTAAAACTATAATGTGATCAAAAATATTAAATGGGCCAATTTTCTGGGACATAGAATTCCCTTCTTCCCAATCCCCATTACTCTCTTCCATACAAATATATAAAGGATCATTTTATTTCCAACCTCAAACTCCATATCTTATCAATGATTTTTTATATATACATCACTCACTCTATGTTTCTCTAAGGTTCTTTTGAATGGGTTTGACCTTATCTATCATTTCATCATCTAGTTCAAGTCCTAGAATTTTTCATTCACCAACATTATCCATGTAGATGTGTGTTATGCATCTATTCCCATAAATGCATCATAAGGAGTAATCTAAAAGATCAAGTGGAAGATATTGTTTAATAAAAACATAAATATAGTGAAACTCTAGTCCCAATCTCCATTAAATTCCATTATGAATTCTCACATCATATCCTTAAGTGTCTAGAGGGTTTCTCATATTGGCCATCAGTTTGGTGGGGATAGGACATATTGATGTTCAAATCTATTTTCAGAGAATGTTAAATAATTTTATAGAACATTTAGTTGAATCAATAATCTCATTTTAAAATAATTTATATTTGTGTTTCTTGAATCCTCGTCACTTCTATAATGTATAACATTGTGTTTTGATCATGTGAGAAATCCTCTCAAATGGTGATGAAGTGAGAGATTTTTATAGATAACCCACTATAGCCAATCTAACGTTTTTACCATTACATTTATTCATAATAACCATTCAAAAATACATGGTTATGTTCTCTAATATATATATATATATATATATATATTGATAATAGTTTCAAGATCCCCGTTGGAATCGAGAAATTTGAGGCCCACACTTTTCTGTTGAATCTATAACATGGTCCAAACTCAAGTGAATATAAGTCAGGTTTGAGTAATAATTTCTTCCCATGCCCAAAGAAGAAAGATATTCAATTTACATGATACATATAACAACTCAAACACTAATTAATGGATATCCTTCAAAAAAAATTCTTAGTGAAGTGATTTTGGGGTGGTAACATCCCTCTAGAAGAAAGATGTTGATTTCATATTTATTTTAGAAAAAGGGTTTCAAAACCATAAACCTATTTTTAGGGTATTATATAAACCTTTTTCCTTATAAAACATACTATTTTGGCGTATACACCCTATCCAAAGGAATACATAAATTTTAGGACCTCAATTTGAGTATTCATGGTCAGAAAAGGTACATACAAGTCAAAATTTGTGAACTTTTTAAGTCATATTTCATTAACACATAAAGAAAATTTGGTAAACGTACTATCTAATGATCACATAGAATACATTATGTTTACATGAACCGTATTATACCCAAGTATTTCATATATATGAGTCAATTCTATCAGGTAGCTATGAGTTACCCTCACCATATACAAAATTATTTCATTACCACATGATTCACTCGTAATATGTGGCTTATATATGAAGACCTCATGTGAAATCATGATCCAAGTCTCTAATGTTTAATTCAAATATAAGTCATGATCGTATAAGGATAATTCCTCACCACCATTTTTTCTTATAAATTCCTAGGTTATCACCTTCTATAAAGGGGGAGACTTGGAAGAAACCCTGAGACTAAGGGGAGATGGAAAAGTGTGAATAGTTGTCTTAGATTCCAAATGTGGAAATTTAAAAAATTACACATATAAAAATGGATAAAAATATAGACCTAATGAATTAATAATACCTCATTATATGAAAATATGTCATAATTCTTCATGATATTCTTGTGAGATCAATGCTTGAAAATCATTTAGTGTCGTATTATATGCATGATCATAATATAGTAACATTATATTGGAATCGTTGTTTGTTCAATAAATGTACATCTCCCATAGATTCCATTACGTGTGAATATATTATGTGAACAAACTCACATGGTCACCATACGTGGGTCAACATACAGGTATCATCTCCCATTGTAACTATTCATGGTAGGCCTTTCTCACACTATATGGTTGTATGTGGTCACATCATGTGGTTGCATTAACTGGTCAGGGACTTTCGTATGATGCATACTCCCAAAATCATGATTTCCCAAAAGTGTTCTTCCTCCACCCATACTAATGCTTCTAGAAATTGCAATTTTAATTATTCATAGAGTTTGGTGGTGTGATTTCCCCTGGTCCATCTAATTAGACCATTTTTACTCATAATACAAACATGACCTACTTTATCCAAGGTTAAAACCTCTAAAAAGGACCACCTGTGACATCCTTCAAGACCACATGATATACACTATTAGGGAATTCATTCCAACCCAAAACCCATTATTCATTGATTCTACTTTTAAATGTAAACACATTAATTATCCTCCCAGATAGGTAGAAGACAAATGGGGTTCATGATCATGGATTTCCTTGATAACATGGGTCCCTATCTGAAGGACTCTAGAGTGGTCCCTCCTAGATTGATGGTAGATTTCTTCTCTACCCATTGATTCTGGTTCAACTAATCATTATTCTTTGGTGTAATCCCTAATGTATCCTAATTGGAATCCTCTATAGGTATAAGTCCCATCCAAATGTGATTGTGTAATTCACTTGATCTTCTAACATATCTTTTTTCACGCATTAAGCATGAATCAAATAAAATCAGATATCTGAGTTTATTACACCATTAGAACAATTCAATCATTAATCATGGGCCTCATCCATAGCTGTAATCTCCAACATATATTTTATCATAGTCCTCGAATTAGGTGTAAGCCCTAACAACCATATATTATCTTTTTGAAAGGGATATATTACCCTTGAGACATTCCTTCAAGGGGAAATATTCCCAATGAATCACATTAGAGTATCCCTCTCATTGGTATGTCTTTCTCGATTATATATTTTCATACCTTTCATGATATAAAAATCAATGTCATGTGACATTGACCAATGAATTATGTTAAATTGTATGGTATGGTTTCACCATGTGACCTTAAACTACGACACTCAATATTCATTAGATATTATTACTTTCTTGAACTGGATATGTAGGATGCATATTCAAGTTCAAAATAGAATATTATCATAGCTTTATTATTTTATAAGCTCCCCACATGGCTCTACTCCAAGTATAAATGTATTCTCTTGATGGGATATATCTAAGATGGTATCATTCCACCACATAGAGGGTCATATTAACTCTAGTTATCAACATAATTGTTTCATTATTACGTATTCATGATTAAATATTATTTTTCTCGGCGGTAAAAAATATTTATAGTCAATCCAACCTCATAGATCACATGGATGAGTACCTTATGAAGTTTTCCCTTCCTTATTAGATCATATTCCCTTTAAGGGAAACTAGAAAGGGTATCTCATCCATAATTCTGAAACAAATCACCGAGGGTTAACTTCGGCCTATAAAATCCATTCTACATTACTTTAATTTTTTTATAATTTTTCCTTGAAACATAAACATAAAATGTATGACATATTTCATTACATGGAACATAACTATATGGGTTCTGATTCCTTTTATAGAGATATTTAGGATGCCTATTTAATAGGCCCAATCCCAACTCTAAATCATTAATTGTCTCTTGGATTTCTTAAAATTCCAAGGGGTCCAATAATGAGGATTCAAACTAAAATAGAATCCCTTCACCCAAAAATAGTAGATATATATAACATTAATGTATACAACTACTTTTTCAAACATTCACACCTAAAATTAATCAACCACCTTTCATATGGATAACCTATATCATTATTAAAGATACTAAGTAAGATTCATGAACATTCCTTAAATCTATAACAGTTTCTCAATGTAGACTATAATACCCGCCCAACCACTACCACCTAAATAGTGCGGATGAGACTAAACCCCCATCTTCTTGGTTCAACGTGAATTCTGGGAGTTTCTTGTATGTCTTAGTGATGTCCTTCCTTTAGAAGTTAGGACTATGAACCAGAAATAACCACAAATAGTGCATACGCATCAACAAAAATGGATTACCTGATGTGAATCATCTAATCATGATGTGATCATTGGTCCATTACACTTCTGTAATAATAAATAATAGGGTGTTATTTTCCATCAACTTCACCCTATGATTTCATACACATCGAATATAAAAATGGTGAAATCAATGTGAATCTATAATCATGATAGGTTAGTGGTCAATTACACTCCTAAAATAAAACACACTAGAGTGGTATTGGGTGTCAAATTTACTCTTTGATTCCATATTCCTTGAAAACAAAAAATTTGAACCCAATATGAATCTTATAACCATGAAAATGGTCAGTGTCAATATAACATCACCACTATCGATTTCACCCTTCAACATGAATACACATAAAAAACATAATTAAAGTATATTGGATATCTCTTTGATCCAATATGATGGAATCATCATCATATACTCATTTTTTTCTTGTCTATCAGCATAGGCATGAAACCATCTAATAAAATAGAATTTAGACCCACTCGGAATCTTCAGTGATAGGTTGTTCACAACATGGATAGGGAATACTACCATAATAGTACCAAACCAATCCTAGAGGTAGCTTGAGATAGTATCTACAATTTGAGGTCCAATAACCTGGCTCATCAAGGGTGGTTGGCAGCCAGACATGTGGTACCCCTTATGATAGCCAATCAATTTTCAGAGCCTTTATCTATAAAATAAATATGCATACCTACCCTACTTAAGGGAGATGGGAAAATATTCCAACAACATCAATACCCTTAAAGTGATAAAAGAGGATCCCTATACTAACTAACACATTCATCATTACAAAACTCTTACTCCCCAGAAGCCTTTTGAGGAGGTTGTTTACTAAAACTATGCCCTGGTTTCTCCAGCTATGGTTCCTCGAAGGTCTAGTTGTGGGTAGTGGGCTGTAGTACCTAGTTTATGGGTAGATACCATATTTTTTAGAGGAATCCAATCAGTATATTCTAAATATTGGTAGGAATGTGGTGAATATTTTAGTTCCCATAGATTAATACCACCAATATATCATAAAAACAACCCATGATCTGGCCCATATTCTAGTTCCCTGTAATGGTACATGATAATATTATGTGAAAATGTAGTGGAATGCACGTAATCTTTCTCCACTAGTTCAAAACCATCAGTAAACACTATCATCAGAAAGGGGATATGATTAGGTATAAATCCCCAATTTTATTGAAGACAACTACCAGCATATCTTAGCAACATTAAAGTGTTATTCTTATATCCCTACAAAAACTATTTCAAAAATCAAATATATTATGGAATCCATAGATAATATGTGACTATATATTTAACTAATCACAAATATACCAATGTGTATTCTTATTTCCATTTTCGGAATAGCTTATCCATATATTCATATATCTACTCAAGGGAAAGAACTTATTTTCATCCAATTCATGATGATATCCATTATATTCTTATGAAGGATGAGGCATAGGATTAGGAACAAATTCTAATTCTAGAAGGGGCTCATCAATATAAATTGATGATCACCTCAGGATAGGTTCTTATACATATAAAAAAAATATAAATATATGTCATTATATTCTAAAGAAACCCCAAGATCAAGAATATACTCTTCTTAAAAGCTAGGTTCTTCAACATATTCTAACGGTTAATTTGGGGAATGTTCATATCCCTTCCCACAAGAGTAAGGCCTATATTCGAACTCTTGCTAATAAATGTACTCATAAACACACCTCAGAGGTGATACATGTATAGAAATTTATTCTAAATCACATTCTAATGGATCACCCGTATATTTTGATGAAGATTGAAAATCAAGATCAAGAACATATTTTCGATCCATCCAAGGATCATCAACATATCCCAACTATCACTAGGGGTGGATCATACCACTTCAAACTACATTGAAATTTCATGGAATTCTATGTTAGCTACCCTGATCTACAACAAACCTCTATATCAAAGATATTAATGGATATGTTTTTATATCAATTAAATTTTCTTCCAAGAGGTTTCAAATTCATAACGGTTCCCGCTGGTTGTATATTCTCGTAGTAGCTTCACGGGGACTATCTAAAGTAAACCATCATTGGGAGTAACATAAAAATAAGAATAAGCCTTATATTCCTAATCTAATAAATGATAATGTCCTTGGGGAATTACAACTATTATAAATAGTATCATATGGATATACTTATTTCACATGAGAAAGAGGATATAATATTTACCACGGGGGATGTCCCCACAGTAGCATAGAGATGGATAATAGAGAGTCCTCCCTTGATTTTCGTCTATAGGGGTACTCCCTATAATAATATATTAAATAAAAAAGTATATCCCCACATTTTTAGATAACCTTCAAATATATAGTTACTTGAAATATCAGGGTCAACTATATTCAATTACTTATTATTAGCTAAAAATCATTCACCATGATTAGTTGATTGTTGGGGAAGTACCCATCACCTCTTCCTCCCACAGATTTCATGTCATCAACCTTATAAAATAATACTTTGTGGTATGATTAGATAGAGTAATATGAATCTATGTATGATGAAAATAAAGATATGGTTGATATTTCACTCATTTTTTCCCACAATTATCTCTCAATATGAGGTTAATGAAGAATAAATACACTATCTATGTATCAGTCTTTGGAAAATCCATTTCCACCTTAAGGAGAAATATTTTCCCTATAAGGGATATACTTATAATCTTAAACTGATATGAAATAAATACCACTTGGCTAACTCAGTAACATTTTCTATGTAACATTCGCTAATTTCTTTAAAATATCATAAGAATCATCATCTTGATTTTTACAATAGCTTGATGAATCTCCATATGATAATTTCATATGCTTCATATAATATGAACATAAAAGTGTGGGGGAATATAGATCATTATATTTTACTCCGCTCTAAATTTAGAAGATCCCTCAAGGGCAGAAGTCATCTAATTTTTCCCTTAGCACTATTCATAAGATAAGAATGTGCATATAACAATTGGTTTGTTCGATGAAATTTCACTATTTCTAAATACCATATATGGTATACTTTTAAAGAAATATTAATTTGTCGATTGGTGCATTAGGCCTCTAGGAAAGTTTAAAAGTCCACCAAGTTGAGAAATGTTGGCCCATATCCATAGAGAAATATCTTGAACCAAGTAACTAACACTCACAATGAATTCTTCACTTAGCCCATGCATATGTAATAATAAGACAATACAAATTTCCTCAACAGAAACCGCTTTATTGGTAATCAAGGAACAATACCAGTCTATAGGCAAGGGGGAATTTTCATCATATTTTCCCTGACCACCTCCTTTAGGATCATAAAATCTCTAATGAATATAGGATATAGTGGTGAGGGTACTTGTCAATCCCATCCTATAGGGAAGTGTGGATTTATATCATCACAATTGCTGCAACTACCCTTAGTATTATCAATGTCGAAACAATATATGGATATTGAGGATGTTTTATCTAGAAAAACCTAGCCTATAGAGATGGGGGAATTTATATTATTATAACATCAACTACTAAGGGAGTTAGTGTTCACCATTATTATAGAATAATCATATAGAGTATATGTATCATTATTTATAATGCATGGAATATCTTACACATTAGGGAAATGCTCAGAAAGATTCATTGGAAGAACATTGTGGGTAAATATCTATAAACTACTCTATAGTGAATAGGAAAGAGGAAATGTCAAACCATGATGGGTCATAATTCAAAATGACCTATCATTAAGAAAAGTGTCAAAAGATATCCTCAACCATCCCTAAAAATATTTATGGGATATTATAATAACATATAATTAATGGGATGATAATAAACTGATTCCAACTGCCATTCATTCTTCATTTAAGGTCTTCAAAAAATTGTTTGAAAGAAATATCATTATTTAGGAACATGGTGAAGAGGTTTAAGTCCATCACAAAGTATAAACTGAGATACTTGACAAGGGTGTCCATTCTCAAAACTATATACAGATTATGAAACCTTGAATCCACAAGAATTCAAGTACCACCCCCGTGACATGAGTTAGCTAGATAAATGGTTAATGGATTTGTGTTAACTTAAATGCTCCTTGAAAAGACATCTTCAACTTCCACTGAGGAATGATTTCCATGATATGAAGAAAAAAATATAGAAGATTTGGAACAATTCAATGTTGAGTTACTCGGGGTAAATATTCGGGATGAATATAATCCCATTGTAGGAGCCGATTTCCCTATTCAATGGGATATCTATAACTAGAAATTTAAAATACACTAATTGGGTAGGTTTCCAGTCATCCTACTAGATCTAGACCAATATTTTTATTTTATTTGACTATGAAATCCATGTACTATTAGTATTTACCTTAATTGAGACCACATGAATCATTACATCATAAAAACTACCCAAAATCCTTGAAATATGGGTCCCCATATTAATCACATGCAAGTCAGTCTTATACACCCACTATTAATAATCAATCTTCTCCTCAGTTGAAAATACATCAAGAGTCACTCGACCCCATCCTATCGATTTTCACTTGGATAGAGACCATATATGCAACGTTTTCTATAGTAAAACAAGAGATAAATATTTTTAATGAATTTTTGGACATTACCCCACCTTCCCCCTAGTTTAGAAGCCCTTCCTTCAATTCATTAAATAGTAATGGTGACCGAAAACACATCTAATGAATTTTCTATATATTCATGTTCTAATAAAAGGAAAACTAAGGAAGAAATATGTATAAAATATAATGTTTCATATATAATTTGGAATTCCCATGTTTTTATATTACATTAATCTCCCCCATGAAGAAATATTCAGATTGAGAGGATATCTCCTCTAAATTAATTATCAATTCAACTTCATATTAACGAATACAAAAATCACTCATGTATCAAATTGAAGGAAAAAATAAGAGAATGAGAGAGTAACATGATTTATTTTTAGATGGAAGCGCCTTATATATTCTCTAGATATGTATTATCCATAGAAGTATTTAGTAGTGTTATGTTTAAGAACATCAATGATAAACTAGAAACACCTATTTCACCATTAAAATTTCATGGTTGTTTTAGTGAATTGGATGTTTTATCCCAATTTTTAGAGGATACTCACTTCCAAAATAAGTCAAATGATTGAGTCATTCTATCTTATAATGTAAATAAAATTGATAAGTAAGAAGAACTAATTGTCACAGTTAGTCTGTTGTTGGTTCCAAATCTATCTCTAATGTTTCTCAATAATGGATGGTATCTCTCACTGAATGAAAAAAATCTATTATTCATGAATGGAAGAGGGGAATGGGAAGAGTTATATTAGTATTAAAAAAAATAATAAGAATTATTTCTAAAGGATATGTTAGGTTCTATCCTAATTTTTCATATCCCTAAGGAATAACTTTCTCAGGCAATTGGAGATCAAAAAATTAAAGGAGTTCAATCTTAATGATAACCTAAATTATTATCCATATCATTTGATGTAGGGAAAAAATATCTAATTCCAATTTTTACTCAATGATATACTCTAGAGGATGGTTGAATATAGAGAATCCAAATTGTGAAAATCATATGAACGAGTGTCTTATGTATCCACAATTCTACCAAAGGAATAAGGGGAATGGAAATAGGTCCATGACTGATGTGAATAGAAATTCAACGATTGAATTACCTAGAAAATAGTTAATTTATCACATTACATGAACATGGGACAATATATTCTGGAAATTATGACCCCAATTCTGATAAAAACAACTAAATGATATATTTTATCATATTGACCTATTAAATGTAATCATACAATACAAAAGAGAAATAATGATTTATAATAATAAGAATAACCAAGACCATTCAGTAATTCAGTTTAAACTATAAAATTATTATCTCACAAAACATTTTGGCTGTGGGAAACTCACCACCAAATAGAACCCTAAAAAGATAAATAATAATTATGTGACATATTCAACATAATGTTCTTGAATGGACACTTTTTCAATGAAGATTAAAAATATAGATATGAGCCTCAATTTCCTATACATAATCTGGGAGGAGGCTGACTGAGAATATGCCTTAGAGGCTGATTGGGATATGTATGAACAGTCTATGGCAGATTATATTAGAAATAATCCATGTAGAGTCCATATATAAAGACAAAACTCACGTAAAGATAATACAACATGTTCAGTAACAGAATCAATCAACTCATAGATCATCTAGATCATAGTCAAATACATTTTTATTATAATTCTAATTGATATATCCATATATAACTAGACACGATTGTTAAAATATTGACAGGTTTACTCAATATATCCCATTAAAAATTAGATCTCTGGTCATTGAATAGAATTCCTTAGAACAACATGTAGTGACCTATAAGCCTTAACTCAAATAGAATCTTCTTATTGGTAAGTAAATACTATTTTATAAGAAGTATGTTATCATAAAAAAATTGGTTTCATTTCTATCTAAATTGTTTTTCTTAGATTCCCCACAACACTCAAATGACCTTAGAGAAGTATTGTCTATGGACCTTTGAAATCCTTATGAATTAAATGTGGAATTTTTCATAGTGTAAGTAAATTCAATAGGGATTCATTGATTTGAATTCCATATGGTTATATTTTTTTATATAATATGATCAAGATGATTCTAAAGAAGGGAACATTATACCATTTTAAATTACTGGAAACCAAAATGACATCAATGTTCATAAATAAGTCATGAAAATGTATCTAAAATTAGCCATATCCAAGTATGAACACTTTTGTTATTAGATTTTAGCAATAAGAACATTTCCCCTTCCAGATTGACTATTCAGTTTTGTTATATGAGTGAACTAAAGTCCCTCAGGAGGATATATATTTGGATGTCCAAATTAGGTACCTTATTTACAACCCTGAGTCCATGAAATTCCATTGGGACATCGAATTAAATGTTTTTTTAGAAATACCATTGACTAAAATGCATTTTTGGTGCCCTAATAATATAATAAATGATTTAAATATGTGTTTAATGGATCGGTTAAAGAGTTTTATGTACAGTGATCATTGTTTGATACTTGTGAGCCTCAATATATGGTGGAATCCTACAATATATGGGAAGGTTAACAGATAGAAATAAGTGATACTAAACATTTTACTGGCTCAAAAGTCTTGAAATCTATTATTATTCCATGGAGAATTCTTGGTGATGATCACATGGATCCAATTAATAAAATAGAGGATCTGATTCCAAACTAGTTATGATATCAATTTATCCCAAACCCATGTGACCAAGTTAAAAATTCCTTCGTTATCATGATATAATTTTTATCACTAATATATATGATTGATCCTCTAGAGTGTGGTAATTCCACTAATATTTATGATCCCTAGCAAAACATGGAAGCACAAAATTTGACCATTAGCAATATCCCCATAGATTGTCTCGTTCCCGATTATAATACACTCATGTTTTGTCCAAAATCTCTTATAGTCAAATTTTATTCCAAATTATTAAATGATAGTTCCCTAGGTATTTAACACCCAATTTTTTATATTTAATCCTTTAAAATAAATTCAAAGCCTTCGATAGCTTTCAATACAAGAAATCCCAAGTCTAAATGAACCATAATGTATTATAACTTTTATAACCAAGAGGTTAGATTGATGGATATAAATAACATTAACCACATTATAATATAAATATATAATTGTTTTAATAAATTAAAATTTATTTATTAATTCAAAAAAAATAAGTTCTCTATTTTTAGTAATGTAATTTTACGCTTAAGAAATATCATTTCGTTAAAAATCATTAATATTTAATTTATTTACAGAGATTATAATTAAATACAATCTTATAAAAAAAATTCAATGAGGAAATTAATTCAATTTTTAAATCATCATTTCAGTATTATCTTAGGGTGGATTCTTGGGTTTTTTCAAAAAAAAAATATTTGTATTTGAAGAGTGAAAAATAAAAAAAACTATAAAACTACCAATTCATTTTATTAAATCTGGTAATTTAAAATCCCATTATGTTATTAATTTTTTGATAAATTAACATATATCTAATTTATTTATAAATTAATCAGTTAATTATATTTTAATCATCATTATACTTGATTTTTGTATAAGTTCATTTTTGGACTGAAAACCTATTTTCCCAAAAATTGTTATTCCTTACATTTTATGCGTTTATAATAAATTTATTTCTTCCAATTCTATAAATTTATTCATAAATAATGGATTCCATACCTTTAATTGTGAGGCTAGAATTTATTAAATACATTTACTTTATTTTTTAATTGTGAATAGTTATCCTCGTAATGATTTCTTTCCACGATATGAGTAAAAATGTAAAATTGGGTTTAAACTATGGGTTATGACTTTAGAATATCCCAAATAGTTCACTTAATCCTATTTAATGAGTGTATGTTACCAAATAAATTATATATAGTAAAATATCCAAATAATTTTCCACATTCCTTTGATTATATCATTATATTATTTTATGAATATTATAAATACAAAATGTGACTCTCTTGATTTTAATTTATATTATATGATTTCATAAATATAAAAAGATGTTATGAATGAATATAAAATGTTATTTTAAAAATGAATAAATTATTTTTATGATTTTAATTTTCTTTTTTTTGTTATTGTATAATTAACTTAAATTCTTACACATTGCTGACTTAGTGCTCATTAAAATGGGAGAAAATTCATGTAAATGATTGTAAAAAACCATAAAAAGAGTATGTTTTTATTGAATTATGGTGTTTCAAAAAAATGGTTAAAAATATTTAATTAATTAAGTTATTGTTTTTACATATTAAATCCATTAATTTATTGATGAATTTAAATATATTAAATAAACAGTCCCAAAAATGACTTATTACATTTTCTGTTAAATAATATTTTATAAAATCATTTCAAGATAAAAAAACATTCACAGGAATAGGATAAATTTTAAAGATTATAAAAAAATTATGAACCATTTTTGGGCCACTTATCAAGTTAGATGTAAATCTAATATCATTAAAGAATAAAAAATGACTTACCATTGTTAATGTTAAAAAGAGTTACTAAAGTGGTTATACCAAAACATATGGTTTAAAATAACACAAAAACATATAGAAATTTTAATTTATGAGGATGTTTAGAAATTATAATCTCATTTTTCAAATTTATGTCCATTTTAAAAAAATCATGAGAGAAAATTAAATATATTTTAATATTTTATGTAATTCGAAGCGTGTCCTCTCTTAAATTATAAAATGCACCACCTCCCCTCCCTTATTCGCAAATTTGAGAATTTTAGGTTAGGAAATACCTACCATAATACTTTACCATATCTCTTTTCTTCACTATTAATATTTTTATCTCATTATAAGACTATCCAATAGGGGATTTTTGTGTAAGCCGAAGGAGCTCTCTCAAAGAAGACGTAATCATTTTACTCGACACATTCAAGGATTTGTTTCTTATAATTACTCCAAGTCTACTTTAACCATACTAACATTATTTATAAGTTATAATTACTAAACTAATATGTTATTATATTTATGGTAAGAAAACTTTCCCCTACCTTTCCTTCAAATGGTAAATGAAATTATCATACATGCATATGTGTGGACTACCACCTCCATAAAGGGATATAATTCATTTTCCATCACCACCTCACATGGACATTGATAATGATTTATTTAATATTATATATATTATTTATAATAATATTATTATTATATAATTCTAAAGTAGTTTTTATATTTCTTTCCTTTATTTTTATGGAAAATGAGAACAATATTCATGAATATGTATGGGTTACCGTCTCCATGGTTGACGTAATTCTTTTTTTCAGACATTCATATATAGTGATAAATATTTATATAATGAGTATATAAAATATAATATAATTATTTAAATTATATATAAGATGTAACCATGATAAATATGTATGGAATATAATAATTGAATCAAAACATACATGATAAATGAAGCATTAAACTCCTGTAAGAATAATGATAATAAAAGATTTTTAATTAATATGTTTTTATATTTTAAATGTAAAACGTGTATGTTATTTTACGTATTAATACAGTTTTGGAATATAATTAAAATAAATTTCAATTTATTATATAGCAGGATAAAATTTCATACGATGAAATTAGGACTTGAGATAATGGTTTCTCATCTCACTTTTTTTCTGTGAGACATATGCCCTATTCAATAATTATTTACTTCATGTGGTGTATATACTATAATTTTTCTATAAATCATGAATTTATTCATATATCTAGAATTTTTTTATATTCATGGTATTTAATAAATTATTTTATGTTATTTCATTAATGGTGGTTGTGACTCAAAATTTACCAAAGCGGTAAGAATTTTATGTTATAATCACACTTTTTATCAAGATCATTTGTGCTTAAATTTTAAAATGATGAAATTATATTTTCTAACTCTCATAAATAATATTTATTTTCCTAAACTATATTTATTCTTTGATATTACATGTTTTGCCTTCATTTTTCCCATATTATGTACTCAAAATTATGAAAGCGTATTTTTAACAAAAACATACTTTTATGCTCTCTTCAGTGAGGAATATTTTCATCCATGTCCATATTATATTTAAAAAATATCAAGAGTTTTTTTAATATTCTACAAATATTTAATAAATTCATTTTTAGTAGTGGTTTACTTTCTATATGAATTTTTAAAATGAATCTTTTGATAGTTTTTTAAACGATGTACTCTTTACCAAAGGCGTGAACAAAATCATTGTTTTCATATATAAAACAAAAATGGATTTTCCCGCCACCATGAAAAATATTTTTTTGAATATTATTTTTCATGTTTCAATGGTTATTCCCAAAAAAAATATTTTTCCTAAAAATTTTGATATTTTTATATTTTAAATAAGTTATTTTAAAAAGAAAAATGTATTTTCCTCAAAAAATATTCCAATACTATTTTAAAGTTATTTTCATCTTTGAAAAAATCCATGGATGTTACTCATAAACCATAGAGGATATGATCCATTTATTTTAACTTTATTCATTCCCTGGACAGTCTATGAATATGATGATGAGATATTGATTAAACCCATTTTATTTTCCATTGGATAAGCTATGATTAAATGATAAATGTTTTCAAGATTTTCTTGGAATATATATAAATGTATTATGTTGTTATTAGGTCCATTAAAAATATCCAATTAATTGGGTATTGATTAATGATTATGATTTCAAAGGGTACACAGAAGGTCATCCGAAGCACAAAATAGTGTATAAGGGAGGTTATCCCAACACTGATGTCGGTACACTAGTGGTTAGCCCAATCCTAACATGTGATGAATTTAATGGTGGGTATAATTGGTATAGGATTTATATGATTATGATTATTACACACATTTTATTCCACTCTCTATAACATGTTTTTATTCTTATTATATGTTCTCATGGATCATGCTCTTTGATTCATCTACTATTCATGTATTATGATCTTCCAAATCCTTAAGTCATGATTGTGATCTAGGAATTTTTTGGTTTGATTTTCAAATTTCAATCTCATGTTTTCATACATGTATTCTCATTATAATCATAAATATGATCATTGATTAATATAAACCATATTTACCCTTACTGAGGATATGATATCACCCTTCCTTATATTTTCTTTTTCCTAGTTTAAAAGGAAAGGTGTTTTGTATGGTATGTCTAAGAAGTGTATTGTGTGAGAAGAACTTTTTTGGGTATTTTGAACATCATTTATCAAATACGATGATTATTTATCTTTTATTCAATGATCATAAATTTTTTTTGTTCGGGTCATTTATTATTATGATATTTATTGAATATTCCTAAAAAATGTTTCAATTTTTATGAATGTAATTTTTATATCTCCATGATTTGTATCAGAGTAGGGTTTAGTTATTTTTAGAGATTAGTATTAGGGGGGTTTTTTAAAACATCAGGATAAGTCCATGTGTAGGAAAATATCCTGAAACATTGGTAAAATATATATTTTCAATTTTTCATAGAAAGTAAATTAATTTCAAGATAATTAAAATTAGATGTGGTTATGGCACAGATTCACCTAGGGTTAATAACTCTAAAAAGGGTTTATGTAGTACTAACTCAATCGTTCCTAGTATATTATGAGTGGACCTAATACAACACACCAAGATTTACACTATTGGTTGATATACTTTGGTTAATTCACATTTGCTTTATGAACTCCAACGATGTATTTGAATCTATAATGACAATGGGTGGAATAGATTACGCCTACAGTGTCTTAGATTGAAAATATAGTTTCATGATTTAGAAATAATATGAATTATTTTACTTGATTTTATTAATAATCACTATAATTATTATTTCTCAGGTTATTATTTTTGGTTTAAGTCAATGGATTGAAATAGGAGGAGTAATTTTAACACTAAATAATATGGATAATTTAAGGATTTTCTTACTAGGAAATTGATTGTTATAGAAGGTAGAATATATAATAATATTGTTATTATTATGTAACTTTCTCATGTTAGGAATCATTTTTAGATTCCAAATGTTAAAAGAAGGTAACAACATACTATTGATCCCTTCATGACGAAATATAGGCCTTTTGTTGGTTTTATTACCTAGTAATTCTTCAGTAATGAATCAATACCACTAAAAATATATTTTTTTATTTCTAGTGCTTGAATCATGAAAAATTTGTCTTCCTTATTAATCTTTTGGAAGGTGAAGAATATACGTGGTCTAATATTGTTACAAATAGGAGGAAACTATGATATATTGACTCTATGGAGTGAGATGTGTTTATTTGTATGTTTTTTTGTAAGTAATTTCTACTTATTAGTCATAGAAAAATGATGCATTAATTCCTTTAGATAATTTAGACGGATGATGAATCCATTAGTACGTCGGAGGAAAATTTTACATGACTCTTAAGGTACAATTATTTTATTATAATTAAAAGTGAAATTATTATTTATCAATTATTCAGTGGCTTAAACCCAATTACTGAATGGTCGTTATCAATAAGAGAATTAAATATATTTTAAGGAATAATTTGATGTTTTATCAAGTTATAAATTAAGATTAGACTCACCTAAATATCTCAAAGTTTTAATAAGAAAGGAAAGATTTAATTAAAATGAAATTATAGTTACAAAAACCATGGATGGTAGAATGTGATCAATTCATTATACCTGATGTTTGAAAAGGTAAATAGATGAAATTTTATTATAGATCCTATTAAATTCATTAATACTATAAGGGAAGGCCATTGGGAAATATAATTTCAATGTTATGTGTAGAAGTTAGATAATGATGTGAATAGATAGAATGATCCACCAGAATCTCAACCCACACTCCAGTATTTTAATTTTAAAGATAATAAGTGTTATGTATATCAGTGCTCAAATCTGGGGGTTAATGAAAATGATCAATATCAATATCTTCTTAAACCAAGAGACACAGGTAAATATCATATAATAATAATTATTTTTGTGTGTCACAAGAATGAAGTGTTGAAATGTATTATTACTATCCAATATAGAATAGATAATGTATAATTTGATTTTTCTTCCAATAAATCTTTTATATCTTAAGAATTTTATAATGTTATTAAATTACCACTTCAATAATTAGACATTTAATTTGTAGTGAAACACGTAATGGTACTATAAAACCCCATTATGGGTTGACTTGACCTGTAACCTAGTCTATCCCTCCAGAAGGCCTCATGCACACATCCTTTAATGTAAAAGGATGCTAAATAGCGGTGAGGGTCTAATGGTGTAGTGGGAATACAATTCTACTTTATCAGTGTAGAATAATAGCTTAAAATAACCAAATGCATACACATACTTAAACATCATACTACACAAATAAATAAATGGAAACAAATAATGCAATAATAAATGAAATGTAGCATACAGTCATACATTCTTGAATCATGAAAAATAACTAATAGTCAGTATCCCACTATACTGACCATATATACAAAATAGTGAAACAAAAAATAAATTTAACTATATCTACTTATAATGTTGATCCAAACCACATACCTGTTATCCACAACATTTTTAAGATCCCAAAATTTTCTAAAGACTTCTTGAGTACCTTTTTTTGTTACCTTTGGGAGTTTTGGGTGATGTTGAAAAATTTTGGAAGGCAGAGGGCCAGTGCAATGTTGGCACACTGTTAGCCTAAACCATGGGACTATCCCATAAAATTTTGAACACCAAGGTGTATGGGGTTTTCATGGATGGTGCATTGTTTTTTAATGCGTGTTCCCTCTTAGGTGAAACAGTGCCCCCCCAGACGAGGCTCTTAGTAAAGGTGCATGGTTTGGAAAACCCTATATGCAGTTTTAACAAACTCAAAAAATAGAATTTAAATTCCTAATACATCATAATACACACTAATTTTACCTAACGTAGTCATAATTGATTCTTCTAGTTTTTTAGGCTGCCATATGAATTCCTTATGCTAATGACCTCTATTCTTAATGATTCAAAGTCTGGATCAAAGATATGCACCTCTACTAGTAATAGATTCTTATCTCGTAAGCTTACAATATTTTCCACTTTCTTATCCTCTCTTTTGAAGGGATTACTTTATCTTTTAATGATATATCTTGATCTTAGTTTAATAGATCTAATCCATTTTTATCTCTGATCAAGGTTTCAGATCTAGATCTCATTCTTCTTTGTGTTCTTGATCATTCGGCTTGAATAGGGAATTTCTGTTTGGATAGTCTCATAAAAAATCATCAGGTAGGTTGTATATTATTCAAATTCAAAATTCATTATTTTAATTATGTTTACGTAATTATATAAGTTATATTTAACATTTAGATATTTAATTTCATAAATTGAATTAATTTATTTGGTTAATTATTTAATTAAGGGACTGTGGGATTGAATGGTTAATGGGGTCATGGAACTTTTCAAACAATGGGTTATTATGATTATTCAATTGGTGGAATGAGATTAATTAATTGATTAATAAATTAATGTAATATTTTGAGTTTGTAATTAAGGGAATATAGCAATTGTGAAAATGGATTATTTAATTGGTTAATTAATTAAAGTAACCTTGTGTTTATGGAAATTGGATTAATTAATTAGTGAATAAATTAATGGGTTATTGGGATTGTGCAGTTGGATTAATTAATGAATTAAAGGGGTTTACAGATTATGTGGTGAATTGATTATTTTATTACATGTGATTAAATTATTTAACCATGAGTTATTTTGATAGTTGAAATAGTATATCATGATGTGAATTGTGATAAGATGGTTAATGTTGATTAACCTTGATCGATGTGGTATATGTGATATATTTTTAACTGATTAGTATACAAGTGTGGGATAAGAACTAAGGCTCAAAATACCAATATCATATTATTATTGTATAAAATTGGGGCTGAGGTTCCATGTACCCATATCTGATTATTATTGCATGGAATAGAAACTAAGGCTCTAAAAACCCATGTGTGAGAAATGTGTGCGGGACAATGAATGTGGCTCCAAATAACCATATAAGATAACTAGTATGGGAAAGGGAGTGAGGCTCCAAACACCCATGTGAAACATAGATGTAGGATAGGGACTGAGGCTCAAAATACCCAAGGGGTGTTAGATGTGGATTTCTATGCCCATTACTGTACTGTGGTCGCAATCAAACATCTTATGATTTGAACTGAAGTGATAAATTTTGAATATTGTATTATTATATTTGATATCCCATAGGGATAGTTCCGACCGAAACATGGGTCAAAGTTGTAATTGAGGGCTTGGGTGTCCTTTAAAACCCTAATGAAAATTTTTCTAATTAGAGAATAATTGATATGTGATAATTATTTACTTATGAAATGAACATTATTCTTTATAAAACTACATAAAGTGTTATTAAATGGATACATACTTAGACACTATCGGTCATGGCATACTGAGTTTTTCTCAAATACCACCTAGGATGCAAGCTCGATACCAAAATAGTGTTCATGTTTGGAGGACAAGATAATGGTAAGAGTCCTTTTCTAGATGGATGTGTTGGGATAGAGCATAGATGACAGAACCAAACATTATTTGGTAACCACTTGGGAGTTTATAGTGTCTTTTTTCTTTTAGGTTTTTCATATTGACACATGAAATTTACTTGTTATGAAATATTTTCTTCTTTGGTTTTTGATATTGTATTTTATGTTTTATTCATCATGTGATACTGTTTTGTCAAGTCATTGGTTGTATTATTTGGTTAGTATTATTTATTTAGATTATTATGATACTCTGATAAAGAGGGTGTAATATCCCTCTAATCAATATTTGACCCTAGCTACAATTTAGTAGCCTCTAGCATACAGAGAGGTGCACCTAAGGTTATGTGACCAAGCAGCTCAGGGCACCATTGCGTGGCACCTGAGTCAGGATGTTACAAATTTGTATTAAAGGTGGTTTTCTTCTTTTTTTTTCTTACTATTTCGAAAAGGTATACCGGAGAAAATGATGAGTTCATCCTTGGATAAGATCTCGTTCATGGGAGTATCTAACCCATGTACTAAAGTAAAATCCAAGTACCCATGGTGGGAATATGGTTATTGATGTGTGTTGATATAGTTTATTCTCCTTGAGTGATGCATTTCTAATTTTCTCTATTTTATGTCACTGAAATATTCTAATATTTTAATCATGGATCGATATGGAATGAGAATTTATTTTTCATTCAACATTCTAGGTAGTCAAGATTATTTTTTAACATCCATCATTTAAGGAATGCATGGGAAAATAATGTTTTGGGAATGTTGTTATGTGATAATAATTTTCTTGGATTCAGTAACATAAATGAAATAATGACTAATTTTAACATATATATTTTAAAATGATTCCAAATTTGGAAAATAGGAATCTAATGAGACTTTAATAATGATAATGTGTTTACAATTTGTTAAATATGACCTTTATGTAGGTTGGTTAACAGTTGTGATAATGCTTCAATTTTGACTGTGTGGCGGGGTTTTCAAGAATAGAATTATTGTTGTTTATTGGTATTTAATAACACATAAACATGCTTATGTTGTTTTATGGACCTATTACAAGTGTTTTTAATTGTATATATATTTCTCCATGATGATTCTTATTGAGAATATGATAGAAGGACATGGCTGTAGATGATCCTCTATTAGTGTATCATGAGGCTCCATTAGTGTTGGGTGAGGAGTTCAAATAGAAGTTTTGATAAAACCTTAATCTCTTTAAGATGTTTATGGAAGGATACATAGGGCGGGTTGTGAAGATTATGTATGACCTGAAATGGGAGTGTCAATTGCATCTCCCTTTAACTTTCACCAAAGTGGGTAGAACTAAGGCTATAGATTTGTATTGATTCCATGAAGACTATACCTGACCATCTAGAGACTCATGATGAGAATATGTTCATGTTGGTTAATTATATGTTTTGAGGATCACTGATGTGTAGGTGGAATGTTTAGGTTTGGTCCAAGAAAGGAAATTGTATTTTATGAAATGAATTTTTGGAAAATTTCTCCATGCACTTTTATCTAGAGACACTAATATTGGAGGGAGCATCTGAGTTCATGTGCTTGACTCTTGGGAGTAATACTCTGATGGACTATTTTTTTCACTTTATAGACCTACGGTGCTCTGATCTAGTGTTTTAATGATATGAGATAGTCATGGTAAACCATTTCTAGAATGGACTTAAATGTGATATTAAATCCCATGTTAACATTTTTCAGTTAATGATGCTTTTTTAGGAAGTGGATCATGCTCTCAAAGCAGAGGGGAACCGTAAGTAGTCTTATAGTAGATGATAGGTGGTTTATAATGGTTGATCAGGATGTATGTCCTCCAATATTAGGAATAATTTTATGAGAATGTTGACCAAAGTAGTATAATGATGATTGGAAAGGAGGAAGGATCAATTACATAGGATCTTACCTAAGTTATTTATTATTAGTGCAGTTGGTTGGGCCACTATTATAGACATCATCCCTGACCACCTGTAGTTTTTCTTCTTACATCATAATGGTACATCTATAGAAGTTTTGTTGGAACCCATGATAGATGGGTAATGAAGGATAATCTAGAAGAAATCATAGTGTGGGAAGGGGGCCTTCTACACCATAGTCGTCAAGCTGTTCAAGTAAAATAGGTCATGGAGACCGAGGTAGTGGGTGATGTGCTTCTAGGAAAGAGTTCCATTTTCAGTAGAGTAGTGAAACTTTGGTACTCATGCACTATCATGGGAAAGTGGGGTTGTACAGTTTCATGTATTTCATCATATAGTTATGTATAGCGAGGGTGGACCACCAGTATATAGAGATACTATTCTTGTAGATTAAAAATTTTCTAGTTCCTTATTAGAAAATAGTTCCTCTAAGTCATTTATTTCTTCAAAACTTTTGAATGGTTTCATCATTGTTGTGGAATTCATGATCAGAGTGTTGATGATAGAAACACCATTGGGAGTACAGTCAATTGATATCTGTATTTGAAAGGGGTGTTCCCTTGAGGCTAGGGAGTATTGATTTCTATGGGAAATTTGTATCCTTGATATATCTGGATTCAACCTAATTATGGGTATTGAATGGTAGATAGAATACTGACCCCATGTTGATTGTTACCGTAGGATTTTGATTTTTACATCTCTTGATTATGTAAATCATGGAGTGTGTTACATCAAGGTAGGTCAACCTAGGCTAGTTCATTAGTAAATGGGGGATCTTACAGGCCAACATTCAAGTATATTTCTAGAAGGTAGAGTTGTAGTTCAATATTTCATTCCACCCATAGTATAGAAGTTCCATGATATGTTTCCTAAGGAATTATCTAGGCTTCCACCTAAGATATATGTGGATTTTACAATTCAACTCATATTGGGGAAGAGACAATTTTTATGCCACTCTATAGAATGGAAGCGATATAGCTTCAAGATCACATGAATCGGCTAGAAGAGTTGATGGACAAGAGGTTTATTATCTTGAGTACATCATCATGGGGTTCACCAGTTTTGTTTGCAAACAAGGCTGTTGGGCCTCTAGTAAAATTTTTTGATTTAAAAAAGTTAATGTGGATGATTATAAAAAAATTATCCTCTTCCATGTATTGGTGATCTATTCAACCAGTTAAATGGAGATTTCTTTTTATCTAAGATCTACATTAAATTGGGGTATCATCAGTTGAGATTATGGCCTTCTGATGTACGAAGGACTACTTTCAAAAGCTCGTATGACCATTATGAGTATTTTATAATGTTTTTTGGGTAGATTAATTCATCAGTAGTGTTTATTTCCTTGATGAACATAATATTCCATTCATACCAGGATTAGTTTTTTGTTTTGTTTTCGGATGAAATCTTGGTATACTCTCAGACTCGTGAAAAAAATTCCCAATATATTGACATATTTCGGAGTACACTGGGCGAGCATCCACTATAATAAAAGAAATATAAGTGTCATTTCTATATTGATCAGGTACAATTATTAGGAAACATCATCTCATATGATGGTGTGTTAGTGGACCCGAAGAAACTCTTGGAAATGGTTTCATGGGAGCAGCCCAAGAATGTTTTCGATATCCATATCTTTCTGGGGATAGTATGTTATTATCATAGATTTATCCCAGACTTTTAGTAGTTGGAACCAAGACATTAGGGATTGAAAAATTAGGGTGTAATGTTTGAATGGATGGAAACATATGAGAATTCCCTCCAGGAACTGAAAAAGTATTTGACTAGAGCACTGTTCGGGATCCTACCCAATCTAGCTGAAGAGTATAAAGTGTTTTATCATAATTCTTAGATCGGTCTGGGAGTAGTGTTGATGAGGGTGATTGATTTTTGTAATATGGGTCTTAGAAGTTTTGGCCACATGAATGGAATTCCCCTACACATGACCTAGAGTTATCTATAGTTTTTTATGCCTCGAAGTGTTGGAGACATTATATGTTGGGAGATAATTTTAATGTGTATACAGATCAAAAAATCTTAAAGTATATATTTTCACAGGGAAATAAGAATACAATAAAGCGAAGATGGATTGAATATATGCAGTCTTTAGAATTTTATTTAGAATATAAACCTGGGAGGGGAAGAAATTTGACTAACTCATTAAATAGAAAACCTCAGACTCAGGCAGTTCACGAGTATAGTGATGAGTTGAAGATGATGACTTTACTAGCTGATATTAATGTTGTTTTTTAGGAGATATAGAAGTAGAGGACTCGTGTATCCTTATTACTAGAGTCTAAAAATTTTATTTGTGTTAATGATAATTAATATGATGATCCATAATGTTTATCCAATAGGGAAATCATATAAGATAGGGAGACACCTCTAGATTGGACCATAGATGGGGATGAGATCATCTATGTCCTAAATAAAGTTATTGTATCTATATAATTTTCATTGGATCTGATGTATGAATTTCATTCCTTGAAGTGGGTGGTTCATCCCAGTGTTACCAAAATGTACAGTGACCTACGATGCCATTTTTGGTGGTATAGAATTAAAAAGAAGATAAAAGGGTTTGTGACAAGATACTAAACCTATCAACAGATGGTGTCTAGGCATCAATGACCTAGAGGTTTACTACAACCCTTTCCAATTCTAGGAAAGAAGTGGGATGAGGTTACTATGAAATTTTTGGTGGGTCTCCGAATGATTCATCAAAGGAATTATGTTATTTGGGTAATTTTGGACTGATTGAAAAAAATAGCACATTCAATACCAATCTATGAGACCGTATTAGTTATGAAGTTGGGAGACTTGTACTTATGGGATATAGTACATCTGTAAGACATTCCAGGGATTGTTGTTTCAAATTATGAATTCTTTTTTCATTTTTTCTGGTGGTTCTTGAAGAAATCACAAAGTACCTATGTTTTACTAAGTATAGATTTCCACACACAAATATTTTAGTAGCTAGAATGTACTATACAGGTTCATGAATATTTGAAATAGTTATGTGTCTTAGAATTTTGTAGGTATTGCAAGAAGATCCTAGAATTTGTAGATTTTTCCTAAAATATAGTTTTCTGGAAACTATTCAGATGGAACCAATGGATTCACTTTATGGTAGGTTATGTTTATCACCTATATTTTGGATGGATGTAGGTGAATTAGAGATACTAGAACTATGTATCATATAGGATACTAAGGATAAGGTATAATTGATTCAGGAATGTATGTAAAGGGATCAATTTACATAGAGGTCATATTGTAATATACATCGATGACCCATAGAGTTTAAATTGGGTGAACATGTATTTCTTTGGGTGTCTCCTGAATTGGGTCATTATAGTATATGAAGTTAGTATAAGTTGGTGCCCAGGTTTTTTGGAATGTTTTAGGTTGGGGAGAGAATCATTCCAATGGTGAACTAATTTTCTCTTTCACAAAGGTAAAGTATTAGGCATGATTTTTTTCATTAATCAAAACATTAGTGTTATTACCCCGACCATTCTTATTTGATCAAAATATATGATGTTGAGCGTAACAATAATGTGTACTTTGGGGAACAAAGGATACATGTGTTGGGCCATAGTGAGAAAGTGTTTATCGGAAAGACTCTGCTGATACATTGAATATTATGGTAATATTGGAATGTTCAAGAGGAAACTTTGTAGAGACATGTGAATATGTGGGCTTAGTGTCACAATATTGTTGACTTAAAATCATAGAGGTGCTTTACAGTATAGCTTGACGATGAGATGTTATATGGTGGGGGAGATTTTATAATCCCGCCTTTTTCTGAAGATGTATTAAGTTTGTTTTCAATTACTCTTTTTTATTTTTTTTCTTTGTACATTTTCTTTTGCATTTCATCAGGGAATTTTTGGGTGAAATATGAATATTTTGGATGGACTAGATCTAGGGCACAGTTGGCACATGGTTATCCAAAATTGTTTGCCCAACCAAAAAATAATTGTGATCCTAGATAGAGGTAATTCACATTGTTGGAGAATGGGTTTTTAAACCATATACCATCTAATGAGAAATCATTCCCCCCCCCCTCAGAAGATCCCTAGGGTTAAGGGCCACAATTTGTAAAACCATGTGACACTGCCTAGGAAACTGTTTGTGGAGTTTTAATTTACCCAACAATTTATAATTTAAATTACTGAACCCCACGGACTTCTCTCTATATCATTCTAACTAAACCATAATCAATTCCTCAAAAAAAAGTACTCTCAAACAAACTCATTGGGATTATGACCTTCTTTTATGATGATTTGATGCCCATATTGAACATCTTCATGTATCTTAGTGAGAGATTATTCTCATGTTGGCTTCCCATCATTCCATCATTCTTCTCCCATCCTTTGAAGAGATTTGTTTCTCTATTGATGATGTATCTAGATCTATTTTTAATATATCTGATCTGTTTTAGTATTGGATCTTGGTTTTGGATCGATTTCTCATTATTCATCTTATTCTTGATCATTATTCTTGAATTGGGGATTTCTGTTGGCAAGAACTTTTCAATGATATTGAGGTAGGTGGTCTATTATTTAAATCTTGAAGCCATTATTTCAATTATGTGTATGTAATTTTAGAATTTATATTAAAATTTTATCAATTGAATTTATTAAATTGAATTAATTAATCTGGTTAATTAATAAATTAACGGTTTGTGGGATTGAATGATTAATAGGGTTATGGAATTGGTCTATTAATGGGTTCTTATTATTGTTCAATATGTGGAAAAGGAGGGTTGATGATTATTAACCTTGATTGATGTGGAATTTGTGATATATTTTTGAATGATTGGTATATGAGTTTGGGATAGAGACTGAGGCTCCAAATACCCATATGTGATTATTATAGTATGGGTTAGGGACTGTGGTTCGAAATACCCATGTGTAATAAATGATCGTTTGATAGGGATTGAAGATCCAAATACCATTATGATATAGTAACTATGGGATAAGGACTAAGGCTAAAATTAGATATATTACATTCTGGTGTGGGACTAGGATGGAGGATCCAAATCCCCTTGGGGTGTCATATAAGAAATTTTATGCCCATTAGTGGGAATTAGAATGTGGTTCTAATAATATGTTTTGTGACTTTAAATGAATTGATAAATGTTTACCATGGTATTGTGATATGTGATATTCGATAGGGATAATTAAAACTATGTAATGAAAGGTATTGAGAGTTAGGGTTTCCTTAAGAACATGGTGGTTTATGTGGTTAATTAATGAATAATTAACAAGTGATAAATGTTTTTCTTATGAAATTTACATTATTCGTTATACAAATTCATACACTATTATTGACTGGAAATTGTATTAAAAATTGTTCCTAGAGGCCTAATAAGTTGTAAACACACACAAATCAGGCTACCTGACCGGTACCCAAATGGAAATCATGTTTGATGGACTAGGTAAGGGAAATAATCTTTTGTTACATGAATTTGGTGGGATAGAACATAGAAGAGGTAACTGGATACGAATCGAGACCCGCATGGAAGATTTCAGTGACTTTATTTATATTTAGATTTTCATAGTTTCACTTAACACATACATAGTATGACATATTTCTTGGTTTGGTTTTGGATGTTTTATTTTCTGTTTTATGCATCATGTGATATAGGTTTTTCTGGTTATTGGTTGTATTATTTGCTTAATATTATTTATTTCTATTATTGTAATACTTTCATAAAGAGGTTATAGTCTCCCCAGGGTCAACATTAGACATTTTATGCTAGTCTGCAACCTCTGGCTAATGGGGAGGCATGCCTGAGTTTATGTGACCGACCGTCTCAAAGAACTACCAAATGGGTTATATCCTGATAGGACTGGTTTAGTCTACTCCATTCCAATCTCCAGACTCAACATAACTAGCTCTCCTCGATCCAACATCATTAAGACTTGGACCTATCCACCGCATAACATGTGTTCCATCCTAAAATCATACATCATGTCTATATTAGGACTATGTTTCACAGACTTGGGTGGGGAATAAAAAATTGTAGTCCAACCCCAATGGTGAACCTATAAATCTATTTTCATAACAAGTTCATGAAAATGTTCTATAAACAACCTAGAGAAAAACTAATACCAACATGCATGAAGAAAAATGGTGCATAAAAAGGGTTTAAACAAAAAAAATCAACCAACTAATGGGTTATATCCTGACACATGTGGAAAATATATACCTTCTATGGTCCCTTCCAAAGTATTTACAGCGTACAACCCACACAACCACATGACAACCCACACATTCTACATATCTACAATAGCGATCAATGATTTCTAAACACAGTAGGCACAAAATCCAAACCTCAGGGAATAACTATAGGTATCCACATGAACAATGGGTATCTATTAGGCTCTATGACTCAAATAGAACATTCTACACCAGATATAGGAACATTTAGTTTGAAACGACTAGAGAACATGTCAGACCTGAATGTCCTATAGAATTAATTACATAGAAGCTATAGAACTAGAATAATTCCCATGGGAAACACATACACAATGAGGAGAAAAAATTATCCATGATTTTAATAGAGTGAATAGAATTCACGATTCTAAACCCAGTCTATGAGTCCCACGACACCTCACGAGCCTGAAGATGCACTAATCAGTGTTAACACTCAACTAGATGGGGTTATAGTCATCCAGATTATCCTTTATCACCCTAATCTCATCTAACCACACAAAAATAATGGATGAGATAAACCTATCACCACTCCGAGACACTCCCAAATCCATGTTATCCCAAGGTTATCCACCTGGAACCATAGTTCTAAGTAAAAACTACCTCAATAAATAAATCCAATTTCTTAATTATTATGGGATGATCCAAGATTGAGCCCACCATCAAAATATCTATACTATAAAACATGATACACTCTCACCCAAAAAATATAAAACCCCTTTTATCACTCTATATATTAATATCTAAATAAAACATCCACCATAAGATCTCAACCTCATATTCAAACCAAACTATGGGCTACCACGGTTTTAGGGGCCAAACATAAAAAAATTTCTACCATGGGACTACCCTAGTACACCAAGGATATTAATAAATTCCCATATAAACGACCTCAACTGGTTTAAAATCCAAAACAGGCACAATACACCCTATGGTGGGTTTATCTAGCTCATCCAAAAGCACAAGACACACCCATTGATGAAACATCTGAAAAAGGTCCACAACAATGACTAATTGATCCTCATTCAACAATGAACACAAAATGGAATCCAGAATCACATAAATTACAATAGGGAAATTCACAATGTTCCTCTTAACCACCACAAAATATGGAGAATACCTTTAAGGTTTCCTCAGTACAAATCCAAAACCAAACATGCCATACAGTCATTATGAATAACCGACTTTGATAGGTACTGATCACTTAATGAGAAACTAGCCCATAATGGAATCATTAAGAGTCCTTCAAACATGTCTCAGAATCTCAATGGAACCCATACAAAACCACTATCCATATTCATCAACCTATCCTGAAGGATCCAATAGTTCTGGTTCAAAAAACCAAGTGATAAACCTCAACTGCTCTAACATTGAGCAACTGATCCAATCACATTGGGACAGTCCAAGATCTCCCTTGAGATATCACTCAATCATGCCTAATGGAATATATCCAAATAACCTAAAACATATCTCCATTTTACACTCGATCCATGTCGATCACTGAGCTCACAACCCACACATGGGCCTCGTAGCTCACAACCGAATCCTCAACAGGATTCTAACACCAACCCTCAAGGAAATCCACCTACTAAATTCTCATAGTCCAAAACACCATGAAAAGACACTCTAGATACCAAAAGGATTCCACCATCAAGATCTCCATGGAAAATCCCTCAAATGGATATTCACAAGTCAATTATGAAATAAGGTTGAAAATAGGAAAAATATTCCATAGCAGGAAACATTACATGGTGTATACACTAAGTACATAGTGTGTATCCCAAAAATAATCATTGGTAGTATAACACAAACCAATAGGCATGAAATTCCCAAATTACAATGATTTTCCACCCTATACATGGAATGTACCCCCATATGAGGTACCAACCCATGTACCCTAGACCCACTAAGCATGAAAAATTCCTGAGCACACTGCATGTACCACTTTTACATGATTTTGACCCCACATAGGTAACCACCCGTGTACCTAGTTGTGTACTCTTCCAGGTATTTTATGCCTACGTGTAATTCAACCCACATGTGTAACACCCCAAGATTCCATGGTACGTTTTCCTTCGAATAATGCAATGGTGTGCATTATAGCAACTTCGAGATTTTAACACACCACAACCAATCAAACTAGCCGTTATGAATAGTAATACCTACTTTTTGAAATTTTATAAATTCTATCTCTCAAAGTGGACTTTATTTTTGGATTATTAATAGAGAAATTAGCCTACGTTGAAATTTTGGTACTTTTCGGATAACATTCATATTTTGATGAATAGTGAAAATTACTAAATTTTAATTAAAAACAACTTTTTTAATCAAAATAATTAATAGTGATAAAATATGAATTTGAGTGGTTTTAAAGTATATTTAGAATATATTTTTACCATGTAATACAATGTGGGTCATTGAACATAATTTCACATTTAAACCAGACATAAACAAGTGCCAATCTTTTGATAGTTATTATCTCTTAAAAACACGCTTTTTGTTTTAACAACAGGAATTAATTTTAAATTAATTTCTTCCACTACTGTGTTTCAAATTTTGAAAAATGGATTCCATATTTGGAATCAGGATGTTCAAATTGTGTAAATAGGTAACTTTTATTTTTAGAAATTTTGGATAATTACTTCGGTAAATATTTTATTTACCATGGTTAAAGGGTAAATCCGGTAAAAAAAGGGTTAAAAAATAATATTATAATAATACTAAATTACCCTAAAACATGTCTTAACCCTATTGTATAATACATGGTCGACCATGGTCATCTTTGGGTCGATTTTGGGACCCCATGGATCCACTTGTAAGTGATAATGACACTTTATTTTAATTAAGTTAAAATAAAAACAAAATTGACACAAGCATATATCTTTTGGAAATACAATTGTTACATAGGGTTATATGTGTTAGATTTTAGACTATAAATATTAATTAGAAATCTAAAAAGATTCCCTACATAAATATATTTTACTTATAATTTTTAGACATTAAATAAGTTAATTTATTTATGACACAATGGTGATGCAGTAATTACCATAATAGTGAGAAATTAGAATAATTGATATTATAAATACCCGAATAAATATAATTTGAGACTTTTATTGAATTAAAATAATTTTCTAGGTTAATATGACATATTAGGATTGATTTAATTAACTTTTTTCGATGTAATAATTCTGTTATGTGTTTCAAAAAAATCAACTATTGAATAGTGTCAAAATTGACATAAAAGAGTTTTTAAAACAAATATTATATTATTAATTGATATTAAATTACTAAAAATCTAATGTTCGGCCAAGAGACTTATATCATGATATTAATATCATTAATGGACCACTTGGGGGTCTCTTGGATTTATATATTAAGTTTATTAACTATATAATATAAAAATACAAAGTGACATGGTAAATGTCAAACTAATTAACTAAGAGTTAAAACTAAAAGATAAGGTTAATATAGTGACCCAAACCTGTCTAAATTATATTGTCTTAATGGTTTTCAACCTATAACCACCTTAACCTTTGAATAATCAACTTTGGAGCCATTATAAACCTAATATGAATTTATTATAAATTAATATTTCTAGCTTTTCCAAAGGATCCCCTCACCCCTCTTATAAAAGGGCACTCATCCTTCTCATTTCTTCACACCATCAAAGCCTTTTGGTTCTGCCAAACCCTACCCAAATACTCTCTAAACTTCCATCAATACAACCTAGAGGCCTTAGTTTGATCAGAAAGCCAACCTAAGGAGCCCTTTTGATCAAATCAAAATGAAGAACTCGAAGAAGATGTAATGTTTTCACCACCCCTTTTCAAGTTCCTTTCTTCTTCCGCTTCTTTTTTCTTTGTTATTACCATTATAAAATAATGAATCCAGTATCATATATATACTGTGATGTTATTATAAATATTTTACAACCATATTCAGTATTCCATCCATCCTTTGAATAACATGTCACCATACCTGCGTACGTACGGCTTACCATCTCCACGTCGTGGTGTAATTGTTATTCAATATATTATTATTTCGATGGGTATAATAATGATTTTTAACTCATTTAAATAATAAATATAACATGATAATTATTCTTTATATATGATATACCAACAAATTATATATTATTTTAATATCAAAAGAATGATATTGTCGCTCGTGCGTACGTACGGACTACCGTCTCCACGAACGCGATGAGATTCATTCTCCAATATATCCATTCAAGTATAATTATAATTTGATGACTTAAAAAAATAGTATCTAAAGACTTGATATCATTCTGGATATGAATAATATACATCCCATTAATAACGAATATGACTCACATAACAAAGAATATAAAGTAAAATGAACCCGTTAACACCCTAAATGACGATAATTCTAAGATATTATTAACTAATCAATGTTAAAAGATTATATATGATATCATATTAAAGTAAATGATTCTTGTATAATTTAATAACAATTATATCACCATTATATAGGAGGTTAACCTACCGTCTATCAAGGAAAAAGTACAAAGTAAGGGGTTTCTTATCTCACTTTTAATTCCGTGAGAATTCCATTGTTCACCACTTATTTATTACATGTGGTATATATTTACTGCCCATGATTTTATCAATTGTGTAATATAATTTAATTTATCGTTATTTACATCATCATTGTACGATCCTTCTTTCATGGGTGTATGTTTCATAAGTTACCAAATCAATAAGGGAATTTGAAATTTCAATTTCCATTTATTCGGCTTTACGCAAACTTCATTGATTATTTTACTCCGAGATTTTGTGTGGAATAACTATTCATTTGCTTATGTCATAATTTCCACTCCCCTTTTCTATGGATATACTTTTGATACACATAATCACTCCATTGATAATTTCTCAAGTCATCGATATGAATTTGATAAGAGTAATTTTAACTCATTCTCCATTTGTTGAGTTAAACATCCAATTCATTGGTGTTGTATTTACAAGATTATGTGTGAATATCCTTTGATTGTTTTACACTGAATATCCAATCATATTTAGTGTATTTATATTTTTCACACATAACTATGTTGTTGATTTATCATTAACCTAAGGATACGACCTTTATGAGAGATTTCATCTCAACTTAAATTCCATTGAGACTTATTTGTTGTTATACACCAAATCACTTTTATGTGGTGTATATAATGTACTTTGACATAGTATATCATGAATCCCTTTATTCTCATGATATTAAAAAAATTATTACCTCAATTATTTGTATTCAAGTGTCTCTCTTTTGGTTAGAATCTCTAACTAAAATACCATTTTTAAATGTTTTAAAGGCCTATTCTTCTAAATCTTTCTCATTAATGTCAATGTTTTAAAAAATGGTTTTAATGATTTATTTATATAGACATTAATGTTTTAAAATTAAAACTTATTTTGAAAGTTTCAAAGTGGAATGAGAAACTTTGATTCAAAAATCTATTTTAAATGGCTTCTTGACAAATAGTGTGACTTTTAAATGATTTCAAGAAAAAGGGGATATTTCTCTCAAATAGTTTTGATGATTATTTCCATCTATGTAAACATCCTTCATTATTCTTGATTTAGGTTAATGTGATACAATACAATCTTCCATATTGTATCAAATTAGTCATGTTTGACATTGGATGTGCTATTTTATACAATTCATGGTTTGTGGTTAAAGTCTTGACATTTCGTATGCTAGTTTTAATAAGAATGTTTATGTTATGTTTAAACATGTTCATATGAGGAATGCATTGGACTTAATAAGTGATGGGTGGAGCCCTCTATAGCTCCTCGATGCATCGGTAGGTCTCATGAGACAAACTAGTGTCTTGGCACATGGCCTTGGAAAAATCTTATTTTTAGTCTTGGCACGAGGCCTTGGCTATGTGGTTATGATAGTCTGGAATTATGAATTCCATCATTATGAAAGTGGCTATTGATATTTCATGTGATCATTCGACTAGTAGAATATCCATGTGAGTAAGTAAATGGCATTAATTTATTTTATCTTTTCCATTTTATGCTGAAGTTCAAGTTTAAAAGGCTTTTCGTTTATAGTTATAAACTACCTTAAGTGTTTATGTTTATCTATGAAAGCTTCTTCTATAATGTTATCCTTACTGAGCATCTAAGCTCACCCCTTTCAATGTTTTATTTTTCCAAGGATTAGGAAGAAGTAATTTATGATTGACCTGCAGGGATAGTATGAAGGGATATGAAGACAAGATGTTGTTGTATTTTTTTTACCTTATGATGTAATATAATACTTATGAATATATCTAGTGTTTCAAAGACTACTAAACTAATCGGTCTTTAGAGACTTGATCCTTTGTGATCATACCAATGTTATGTAATAATGCACCGACTCTGGGTATCTATGGTCGGGGCGTTACAGTTGGTATCAGAGGAAGTTTAGTACAAACCTTGGAAGCTAGATTTAGATAAACTCTGATTAGAGCACGTAGACTTAAGATGAACTTTGAGGATTAGTATAGAAGAACTTCCTAGAATTTTGGTATTGTAGTGATTTTGTGAGTTTTCCGAGCAATACATCCATGTCTGGATACGAGCAGGTAGAGGAAGCTCTAGCACAGATGTACCTAGGGGTAAAACCCGAATACACCGCTTTGAGCTAGACTCGAACGGGAACTGGTGCACGACAATGGGCCTTACTGCACTTTTGGTTACGACACTCCCTGGGGATATGCTTAGGATAATTTACATTTTCTTTAAAACCCGATTTAAGTAATATATATATAAGATGAGAGTAAATTACCTTGTTTAATCCTAATATGTTTCAAATTGAGAATATGGTGACATGTTAATCTCTAAATTATTTTACTACTATTGTTACTCACACAATGCTTTCTGGTTTTAGTTAATGGATGGATTCCAAGGAAGTCATAGTGACTTTGAGAATGATGTACAAGGTGGGAATGGTGGTGCCAATGAGCAACAAAATGGAATGTTGATAGGCGTAAAAGATATCGTCTTTATGCCAAATCAATTTTCCAAAAATATGATCAACAACATATATATTAACCAACTCTCAGACTCCACAAGGAAGAGAAAGGTGATGAATGATAAGATCTCCAGCAATGGAGACCATTGAGAAAAGAACCCTCAATTTTCATCATGAAGGAAATGTGGAAGGAGACACCCAGGAAAGTGTCTCAATGGGACAATGAAATGCTTTACGTGTAGGAAGAAAGGAAATAAAGTGAATAATTTCCGAAGAAAAATGAAGAGTACTATGGAAGAAGATAAAAATGGTCCCAAGAGTCCATTTATAGTCATTTGCCGTAAATGTAGGGGACCTGGCCATTACCCGGGTGAATGTCATATTCTATAGGATATTTTCTTGGTCAAAGAAGAAGCTATGTGGAAATAAATGGTTGGAGAAATGTTTAAAAAGTATTAGCGCTCCTTGTTGATGGGTTTACTTTGGAATAATTTTCTCTTCTATTTGTAACCCCGCAGTTTTCCATGTGAGAATGATATTTGAAGAAGAATTGTCTCTTCTCTTGTGGATATAGGTATAAATAACCATTTGGTTTTATATGATCATTGGGGTTTGAGATAATTATAAGTTATTATAATTTTGGATGAAAATGCAAGGTATGGTATAACATTTGTGGTTAAATTATGTTATTTTGAGGAATTTATCTCATTTTGGTAATATTATAAAATATAGTTTTTGAAAAAGGACAACACGTAGACCGTGTGACAACTCGTCGCGTCGGATAAAGCTGTGGGAATCGAACCCACAACCAAAGTGCGATTGGGATTTATCGCCTACCACTGGACTATGTGAAGTCCCTGGTTAGTGTGACTATTTTTTTTAGTTAAATGATTTTATTGATCAATAATATGTTGATTTGGGTTCTTATGTCTTATCAAATGAATACCCTTAGTATAGGAAAATGATTTGGTGATTAAGTGATAAATGTTATTTTGGAAGATGTTCACTTTGTTGGGAACACTATATGTCCAAGGAAAATAGAATACTATGGGATGTCATTAGAGGAGTAATGGTGGATTTTTATCTATGTTTTTATTGGGGATCTATAGTGATTTGGGTTATTTATGTAAATGATTAACCTATAATAAAGAATATGTGATTATGTTAATTACTTTAAAGTATGTGACTTTAAGAGTAGATGATGTCATTTGGAGATACAATTTAACGTGGAAGACTACATTCTTATAATTTTTGGGTTTCAATATTAGTTTGGATTATATTGAAGGATTTTAAGGAAAATTTATTATTAAATGTTATTTATTTATCTTTGGTGTATTGTTGGTTTAATTTTAGAAATTAAGATTAGTATTTATTTTATCTAATGGAATATACATTTGGGGGATCATCAGATCTTATACTAACCATTTTGGTTTTGAGTAATCTCTAAAGACAAGTTAAATATATAGTTTATCCTACATGGATCATGTATTTCTAAAGAAGTTTATTCTAGCTCTTTTATTGTGACCAAGTCTTCTTGAATACTCATTGTTCAAAAAAATAAGTTAGTGGTAAAAAGTTATTAAATAATGAAACTATACTTAAAAAGTAAGTATATCTCTTTATTTTCTTAGTCAATATCATAAAGGAATTTCTCATCCTTATGTAATGTAACTTAAAACAAAAAACAATGTTGTATGTTTACTTTCCTACTAGGAGACTAATGGTCATTTGTCCCAACACAAGTTTGTGGTTTTCTTATTGTTAACTTTCTCCTGATCATGATTTCTATCCCTCTCCATCATAACTTGACACTTAGTTTATCATCCATATCCATGTTTTCCTACATGGAATCCGAGTATGGGTTATCTTGGATGACCTTTATACCTCTCTTTCTTTCTTTTAAAGTGATAGTTTTATTGACTCTTTTTCCGATGTGGGACTTTCCATTATATTCCCAAGCATAATTTTAAAAATTTCGAGGATGCAATTTATTTAAGGAGGGGAGAATTTAACACCCCAAGCTTCCACGGTACGTTTCCCTTCTAATAATGCAATGCCGTGCATTGTAGCAACTTCGAGATTTTAACACACCACAACCAATCAAACTAGTAGTTATGAATAGTAATACCTAATTTTTTAAATTTTATAAATTCTATCTCTCAAAATGGACTTCATTTTTGGATTCTGAATATCGAAATTATCCTAGGGTGAAATTTTGGTACTTTTCGGATAACTTTCATATTTCGAGGAATAGTGAAAATTACTAAATTTTAATTGAAAACAACTTTTTTAATCAAAATAATTAATAGTGATAAATTATGAATTTGAGTGGTTTTAAAGTTTATTTAGAATATATTTTTACCATGTAATACAATGTGGGTCATTGAACATAATTTGACATTTAAACCAGACATAAACAAGTGCCAATCTTTTGATAGTTATTATCTCTTAAAAACACGTTTTTTGTTTTTACAACGACAATTAATTTTAAATTAATTTATGCCACTTATGTGTTTTGAATTTGGAAAAATGGATTCCATATTTGGAATCAGGATTTTCAAATTGTGTAAATAGGTATCTTTTATTTTTATACATTTTGGATAATTACTTCGGTAAATATTTTATTTATCATGGTTAAAGGGTAAATCCGGTAAACAAGGGTTATAAAATAATATTATAATAATACTAAATTACCCTAAAACGTGTCTTAACCCTATTGGTTAATACATGGTAGACCATGGGCATCTTTGGGTCGATTTTGGGACCCCATGGATCCACTTGTAAGTGATAATGACACTTTATTTTAATTAAGTTAAAATAAATACAAAAATGACACAAGCATATATCTTTTAGAAAAACAATTGTTACATAGGGTTATATATGTTGGATTTTAGACTATAAATATTCATTAGAAATATAAAAATATTTCCTACATAATGGTATTTTACTTATAATTTTTAGACATTAAATAAGTTAATTTATTTATGACACAATGGTGATGCAGTATTTACCATAATAGTGAAAAATTAGAATAATTGATATTATAAATACCCAAATAAATATAATTTGAGACTTTTATTGAATTAAACTAATTTTATAGGTTAATATGAAATATTAGTATTGATTTAATTAACTTTGTTCGAAGTAATCATTCTGTTATGTGTTTCACAAAAATCAACTATTGAATAGTGTCAAAATTGACATAAAAGAGTTTTTAAAACAAATATTATATTATTAATTGATATTAAATTCCTAAAAATCTAAGGTTAGTCCAAGAGACTTATATCATGATAGGAATATCATTAATGTACCACATGGGGGTATCTTGGATGTATATAGTATGTTTATTAACTATATAATATAAAAATACAAAGTGACATGGTAAATGTCAAACTAATTAAATAAGAGTTAAAACTAAAAGATAGGGTTAATATAGTGACCCAAACCGGTCTAAATTCTATTGGCTGAATGTTTTTCGACCTATCCCCACCTCAAACTTTGAATAATATACTTTTGAGCCATTAGAAACTGAATATGAATTTATTATAAATTAATATTTCTAGCTTTTCCAAAGGTTCCCCTCACCCCTCTTATAAAAGGGCACTCCTCCTTCTCATTTCTTCACACCTTCAAAGCCTTTTGGTTCGGTAAAAACCTGCCCAAATACTCTCTGAACTTCCCTCACTACAACATAGAGGCCTTATTTGGATCATAAATCCAACCTAAGGAGCCCTTTTGATCAAATCAAAAGGAAGAACCCGAAGAAGAGGTAATGTTTTCACCACCCCTTTTCACGTTCCTTTCTTCTTCCACTTCTTTTTTCTTTATTATTACAATTATAAATTAATAACTCCAGTATCATATATATACTGTGATGTTATTATAAATATGGTACAACCATATTAAGTATTCTATCCATCCTTTGAATAACATGTCACAGTACGTGCGTACGTACATCTTACCGTCTCCACGTCGTTGTGTAATTGTTATTCCATATATTATTATTTGGGTGGATATAATAATGATGTGTAACTCATGTAAATAATAAATATAACATGATAATGATTATTTATATATGATATAGCATACAATTATATATTATTTTATTATCAAAAGAATGATATTGTCGCTCGTGCGTACGTACGGACTACCGTCTCCACGAACGTGATGAGATTCATTCTCCATCATATCCATTCAAGTATAATTATAATTTTATGATTTAAAACAATAGTATCTAAGGACTTGATATCATTCTGTATATGAATAATATACATCCCATTAATAATTAATATGGCTCACATAACAAAGAATATAAAGTAAAATGAACCCGTTAACACCCGAAATGATGATAATTCTAAGATATTATTAACAAATCAATGTTAAAAGATTATATATGATATCATATTAAATTAAATGATTCTTGTATAATTAAATAACAATTATTTCACCATTATACAGGAGTTTAACCTACCTTCGACCAAGGAAAAAGTACAAAGTAATGGGTTTCTTATCTAACATTTAATTCCGTGAGAATTCTATTGTTCACCACTTATTTATTACATGTGGTATATGTTTACTGCCCATGATTTTATTCATTGTGTAATATACATTAATTTATGGGTATTTACATCATCATTGTATGATCCTTCTTTCATGGGTGTATTCTTCATTAGTTACCAAATAGATAAGGGAATTTGAAATTTCAATTTGCATTTATTCGGCTTTACGCAAACTTCATTGATTATTTTACTCCGAGATTATGTGTGGAATAACTATTCATTTTCTTATGTCATAATTTCCACTCCCCTTTTCTATGGATATAATTTTGATACACATAATCACTCCATTGATAATTTCTCAAGTCATCGATATGAATTTGATAAGAGTAATTTTAACTCATTCTCCATTTGTTGAGTCAAACATCCAATTCATTGGTGTTGTTTTTACAAGATTACGTGTGAATATCCTTTGATTGTTTTACACTGAATATCCAATCATATTTATTGTATTTATATTTGTCACACATAACTATGTCGTTGATTTATCCTTAACCTAAGGATACTGCCTTTGTGATAGATTTCATCTCAACTTAAATTCCATTTAGACTTCTTTGTTGTTATACACCCAATCACTTTTATGTGGTGTATATAATGTACTTTGGCATAGTATATCATGAATCCCTTTATTCTCATGATATTAAAAAATTTTGATTACCTCAATTATTTGTATTCATGTGTCTCTCTTTTGGTTAGAATCTCTAACTAAAATACCATTTTTAATTTTTTTAAAGACCTATTCTTCTAAATATTTCTCATTAATGTCAATGTTTTAAAAAATGGTTTTAAGGATTTATTTATATGGACATTAAAGTTTTAAAATTAAAACTCCTTTTGAAAGTTTCAAAGTGGTATGGGACACTTTGATTCAAAAATCTATTTTAAATGGCATCTTGACAAAAAGTGTGACTTTTAAAACATTTCAAGAAAAAGGGGATATTTCTCTCAAATAGTTTTCATGATTATTTTCATCTATGTCAACATACTTCATTATTCTTGATTGAGGTTAATGTGATTCAATACAATCTTCCATATTGTATCGAATGAGTTATGCTTGACATTGGATTTGCTATTTTTATACCATTCATGGTTTGTGGTTAAAGTATTGACATTTCATATGCTAGTTTTAATACAAATGTTTAAGTTAGGTTTAAACCTGTTCATATGAGGAATGAATTGGACATAATAAGTGACGGGTGGAGCCTGCTATATCTCCTCGATGCATCAGTAGGTCTCATGAGACAAACTAGTGTCTTGGCACAAGGTCTTGGAAAAATCTTATTTGTAGTCTTGGCACGAGGCCTTGGCTATGTGGTTATGATAGTCTGGAATTATGCATTCCATCATTATGAAAGTGTTTATTGATATTTCATGTGATCATTCGACTAGTAGAATATCCATGTGAGTAAGTAAATGGCATTAATTTATTTTATCTTTTCCATTTTATGCTGAAGTTCAAGTTTAAAAGGCTTTAGTTCTATTTATAAACTCCCTTAAGTGTTTATGCTTATCTATGAAAGCTTTTTATATAATGTTATCCTTACTGAGCATCTGAGCTCACCCCTTTCAATGTTTTATTTTTCCCAGGATTATGAAGAAGTAATTTATGAATGACCTGCAGGGATAGTATGAGGGGATATGAAGACAAGATGTTGTTGTAGTTTTTTTTACCTTATGATGTAATGTAAGACTTATGAATATATCTAGTGTTTCCAACACTACGAAACTAATCGGTCTTTCGAGACTTGATCCTTTGTGATCATTCCAATGTTATGTAATAATTCACCGAATCTGGGTATCTAGGGTCGAGGCGTTACAATATGGGTACTGTCTAGGTGCTTTTTCATGGAAATGTTCCCCCACACTGGGTGTCTATCCTAGTAATTTCCCACACCCCAGAATCCAAATACATATCGTATACCCATGATACATGGTGGGTAGTCCCCAAAAACTCATCTTCTCCAAAAATAACATATGGAAAGTGTTCCTTTAAAAACACATCATATACATGGGAATCCCCAAAGGAAACCCATCTAACATGCCCTAAACACCAGATTTATCCTATAAACTCTTATATTGACCCACAAGGGGTCCAAAACATCACATATAAGGATTCAAAAAAATACAAGCAATTACACTATGGGGATTTAGAAAAAAAACATAGAATATGCCTACCACCGTGTGAAAACCACTAATGCATCGCATCAATCCATGATATCCAACTATTGCATGAAGATCTGACATGACCCCAACTCCATGATGGTACCTCACCCTTTACATATCCCTCTCTTCTCCACCTCTCTCTATCTCAGCTGAAGACCCCAAATAGGTAATCCCATTGAGAATATGTGGAAGTAAAATGTAAAATAAATAATAAATAAAATAAGAAAGTTGAAAAAATAAAATAAAAGTGAAACATCCTTGGGTTCGTTGTAGGGTTATGCCTCACCTAGAAAAAACTCCCCATTACAGTCTCAACTATATAGAATGAATCTCATGCTGAAAATCAATTTAAAATATACATCCAAATAGACATGCTCAAATAAATTAACAATTAATTAATTAAATATTAAATATTCCACAAAAAGTTTAATATATTGGATTTCATCAAAATCATTTCCTAGGGTAAGAAACCAACTCTAGGACCAACTGTGTGGTAGTAAAAATTATCTGCAATCATAATATAGAATAAATTACAATTTTTTACCTAAAACACTCCCAAGATGAAAAAATCAATTTCTTGACAATTTTCACAACTCGTGATGATATGTGTCATCCAAAACTACCCACAAAAATCACTTCTCACTCCCTGAGAACCCATAGTATTATCCAATAACCATGATCTCACCCATGCAATGGGAAATCCAACACTACCTCTATTTTCCAATGATCAGTTTTACAATGTCCACAACTCTCTGCCAACACAAGAGACATTCAACGGTGACTTATCTAATGTTCCCCACCCTAAGATCAACCTTATCATCACCCCTCTTCCCAATTGGAAGACACATGAGACATTCTACATCCATCACTGAATATAATTTATAAACATAGAAAAATAGATAACACCTACTTGAGAGAATGAGAACCTATAACCACCAAACACAAAGAGCAACTTAAAACAGGGATCAATACCTCCACTAGACTTTGGTACACTCTACACACTTTTATTTTCTCATTCTGATCATTGAGCTCACAACAAGACATGCAGTCACGTTGGCTACAATGTAACAAAACTAGGCTAACACACCTAACACCACTGACCATGCCCCTCACACATGTTATTTCCAACCAACCAGAGCAACGTCAACACTCCTCTAAGAAATTGAGGTATCTCCCTCATTCCATGATCTATCACATAACCACCCTCAATTTATGAATCTATCCAAATCCACAAGAATATAATCACACTCTCACCGTGCTACCCATAGCGCGACCAAAAATGAGTTATCCAGGGGTGCAACCAAACCATCCTTCTCGAACACCAAGAATACTAATGGCTAACCACATCTTGGTGATATTTGACTGCAATTACCACACCAAGGAAGAATCGGCATTCCCATACAATTCATCGATGATAGCAGGCTCGCAGGCCCAACCGTATGACCTTTCAAACAATGCATGGAATGAATAGTTCCCTCCCAAAGAATAAGAACCTAGGAATTTAGGATAATCACCATCTCTAACAAAAAAAATTAGGATTCAAATATCCCACAGGAATCCTTTTCCTCATCGATCCACCAATAGGGAACTCAGATCCCATTACCATCACACTAAGGTTTCCATGTGTCCCTCGACAAGGGGACTACATCTCCAACACTGACGAACAACTCACCAGACAATCCACATGACCTTTCATCCGAATAAAATATATACATCATTAAGACCATAGAGAGGGATATTTCATTTCAATCCTACATGTATTGAATAATGCATGAACACTTGCCTCTTTCCCATGGGCCAAGATCCAGAGACCATAATATAACCTAAATAAAAAAAGTCAAGTGCATCATAGTTAGTGAAAATATGAAACTATAAAAAATGATCCAAGAAATGAAATCCCATTCCTTTGAAACCAAAACATCGTATCAAAAAATGTGTTCATGAAACACCATTTTCAGATCAATCACAAGTTGAGACAAATCTATAATCCACCTTTATATCAAACTCCCTATGTCATAATACCAAAACTCCCTAATACTATTTTCTGAAAAAAATTTCCGATTCAACCTAAAATGTCACCCAATATGGACCACCGCCTGGACTCAAGCAAACCTCCCCCAAATCCTGAGGCATCTGACCAAAGGAGAGGGTGTAGTATGTGCATTGAGATGACTACACCATCCTGTCAGAGTGAGATAATAATAGAACATACAATAATCATACATAGGGGTAAACATCAGTGTATTCAAATAAATAAAAATAAATAAAACAATGCAATAATAAATGAAATGTGAAACACAATCCAATAGACTCAAAGAATAAAAAACATAAAAACTATCATCACCCATTGGGCCAACCACATATAAAAAATAAATAAATGAATAATAAATAAAAACATATAAACTACAAACACTGAGCCAAGCCATATTCTCAGTCTCCACGATACAGGTGCTACACTAGATCTATCCTGAGACTCCACATGAGAAAAAATTCTCTCTTAAAAACAATTATTCTCATCCATAACCATTGGGAACCCTATACTCTAACCTAAATGAATAAATCAGTTATGCACACACACTGAGGTGAGAGTATAGGGGGTGATAAATAAATCTCACTTTTCGAACCCTAATGGTGATCCTATAAATCAGTTTTCATAAAAATTTCTAGCACTCTTGTTATGAATATCCTATCCTAATTATTACAGCATCAGGATTAAATAATGAAACTCCCTTAAAAAGGGGTTCATTAGAAAGTATCCAACCAACTAGTTTTATCTTGGAACCAATGCTAAATAAACCCCCTCTCACCCTGTCTAGAGGATTTGGAGCATGTGACTCACCCAGCCTCATAAAAACTAGAACATCCACAAAATATAAAAAAGATATTTAACACGTCTAAAATAAATAGAAAAAAAATCCAAACCCCATTCCATAACCATAGGAATCCACACACAAAAAATTTCATCTACCATGTTCTAGGACTCCAATAGCATGATATAATTTTTTGATAGGATCATCTAGGTTGACACATATAGAGAATTTTTTATCCCCTATGGTTCCACAGATATAACTGTTCACCATATATAGACCCAAACAAAATGCCACATGGTCTCCACATATAAAACCCAAAGCATAGATCATTAACGGTGTTGGGAACTCAAACAATATCAAAGGTAATAACCTCACTCTATGAGTTTCTAAGCACCTCAGGAACCTTAAGCCACACTACTCATGTCTAACACTAATCTAGATGGGGTTTTCACTCATATAGACCATCCATTATAAACCAATTATTATCTAACAATAGAAAGACAATGGAGGATAGAATTATATCCCCACTCAGTGGCACTTCCCAATCCAAGATATCCCATGAGTCTCCTCCTTAGACCACAATCCTAAAAAAATGGATCCAACCTCATTGAAATTAGAAAATCAAATGTGGAATGTCCAACCTCAAACCCATCATCCAAATAGTTGAACTAGAAAGTTACATTTACTCTCAACCAATAAGTAAATGGATTATTTTAGAACCTTGGATCCCAACATCAAAACTAAATAGCCACCACTGGATCTCAAAAACCCGCCTTAGGGTCAAGTCAAACTTGGGGCTACCCTATTCCATGGGGCTACAACATGAAGTGAAATCCACCAAAGGACACCAATGTTACACCCAATATCTTGGTCCATGCCTACAAAATAATCCTGAAAATACATAAAGAATCATGAAATAATAGGACACTATACGAAGGGTTATCCTAGCTTATCTAAAGGAATGGGATAAACCAAGTACTAAAACATCCCAAGCATCCCTCAATAGCCTCCAACTGATCTGAAATCAATCAAGAAGCCAGAAAAATCTTCCAAAACCACACGCCATCTAATTTAGGAATTTAAAATGATCCTCATGACCACCTAAAAAAAAGAGACCCTCCACAAGGGTTCCTCATCAGTAAAAAAACAAAACATTCTAAAAGAACATTCTAGGAAACTGATAATGGAAACCACTACTGACTACATTAGAAAATAAACCATACGTAAATCCTCCGGATTCATATAGACTCATATTTGACTGATAATATTGTATAGTAGTAACTTCCACCAAAAGGCTTAAACCAAGACCAAAGGTTATAACTAATATGTTCTAGAAACCCAGGATCTAATCCTTAACTACTCCAACCTCATGTAATAATTCCCAACAAATATGTACATACCAATATCTCATAATAGTTTCTTCTCAATACCACCTATCAAAATCATCTAAGGAACCTCAAATATATTTCCTTAGAACATTCGATCAATGATGATCACTATGCTAACTACACTCATTCAGGTCTCACATCTCATAACCTAAACCCCAAGAGGATTTGTAAACCAGAACTCAAGGAAATATTCCTACTAAACTCATAGATAGACTCTAAATGCCAAAATTATTTGATCATTACAGTCCACACAAAATAATGCTCAGAAGGGACTTCTCACAATCCCATTATGGCATTAGATTGAAAAAAACATGCGAAGAAAGAAATAGTACATTGTATGCACCCCTAGTTACACAAAATTTATCCAATAATTCAATCTTTTCATGTGGAATAGGCTAATTGTCTTGTACTTTCCCAATGTAAACAATGTTTCATCCCATTAAACGGCATGTACTCCCACATGAGTACCTTCCCTTGTACCTCATCACCACTCAGCATGAAAAATACTTTAGAACATGGTGTGTACCTCTTTTACATGGTGTGTAACCCCACATGGGTACTAACCCATGTACCTGGACATGTACGCCTCCATGTCATATAAGCCTACTTGGCATGGACCCCATATGTGGACTATCCATGTACTTTTACATAGCCATGTACCCACACATAGGGTGACTGGCCGAGTACCCAACCACACTTCGAAGCCAAATACATGGTGTATACCCCTGGTACACATTTTGTAGTTCCCAAAAACTTATATTACCCAAACATGAAGAACACAAAGTGTGTGTTCTCTAACAAAAATGTTGTGTACATAGGAATCCTGGAACATGAAACCCAAAACCAGAAAGAAATAACCAATTTCTCCATGAACTCCTAGATAAACCCATAACGGGTCACAAACAACCCATAAAATGATTTAAAAATGGTGTAAACTATACTATGCGTATTTTCAACAAAAAATGTTAAATTGGACTACCTTTGGGTAGAAACTTCTAAAACATCACACTGATCCATGATCTATAACTACCACTTATTGATCTAGTATAACCTGAGCTCGATAATGGAATATAAACCTTTCCATATCCATGTCTTCTCTCTATATACCTCTCTCATCTAAATACCCAAAATGGGTAACCCCCTCTGGCATTCTTAGCCAGACAAGGAAAAAGAAAGAAGAAAAAAGAAATAAAGGAAATCGGAAAAAAGGGGATCGGCTCTGACCCAAACATCTGACCCTGGGTTATCCCTCATCAGGGAAAACCCATATCATTTGGGACTTAACCAAAGAGACAAAATACCAATATGATGCTTAGTTTAATATATATGACCAAATGAACATGTGAACAATAATTAATATATAATTTTCTAGATATGAAATATTCTAAGAAATTCTTAATAGCTCAAATTTCCACCAAACTCATCTTTATTGGGTAAAGATATTATTCTAGGATAAAAAGAGAGGTTAGAGAAATTATATGAGATCATCATATTTGATAAATTACCATATTTTCACTAAAACACTTCTGAGAAAAAAATCTAATATCGTCTAGTTTTCACAACCCATGACGACATAGATCATCATAGGCATAATGATCAAATCTAATGTCTAATATTAATCATTAATTTAAGATTATGTAAATTTTATTCCTAAAATTATTATTTTTTCCCCTAGTTTAATTTTATATAATTTTTTTCATGGATAGTCTCTCTTTATATAGATCCAAAATCAGTTTCCCTGAAAGGGAAGACACATATGATATTCCAAATGAACATGTGATCATTTATCAGTGTAATGATAAAAATGTTATTATAATTGAAATTGTATAAATTTTATGTGTATTGATTAATGTTCTTAAGGTTCTTTTATCTCATATTTCTTGGGATAAATTAAATATGAAAAATATTTCTATTATACGGGAGTTTTTTTATGTTTTTTGGAAGAGTTTTCTAGTCTAAATCTGATCCATGAAGTTGAGTTTTCAATTGAACTCATGAATGATGGTACACCTATTTCAAAGACTCCATATTTAGTGTCCCTAATTGAGCTATATTAATTAATGAAGAAACACCAGGAGAGTCCTGATATGTGATTTATTCACCCAAGTTCATCAATAAGGGTGGAACATATTCTTTTTTATTACTAGAAAAATGGATCAATGCAAATCATCTTTGATTATCCTGAACATAATAATATCAGGATCAGGAATAAATATCATTTTCCTCATATTGATTATTTGTTAGATCAACTTCAAATAGATCAATACTTCTTAAAAATTGACCTTCATTAAGGATACTAACAACTAAGGGTCAAAAGTGAAGTCATACCTAATACAGGTGTTTTTACAATGTATGAACACTATGAATTTATATTGATTTCATTGGAATTTCTAATACCCATTATATATTCATAGATTTAGTGAATATATTTTTTCGATATGACCTTAATAAATTCATGATTGTCTTTATAGAAGATATTCTTATGCATTCAATAAGAAATAAAGATCATGAAGACCAATTGATGATTTTGTTTAAGACCCTGAGAAAATAAAAACTATATTCCAAATTTGAAAACTATGATTTATAGTTATATACTATTTCATTATTGTGTTAGATGATTCTAAAAGAGGGTATATCAATGAATCTTTCAAAGACATATGTTATTGATAAATAGCCCAGACCAACCAGATTGGATGACATATGTAGTTTTCCTAGGTTTTTTTATGTATTACTGATGATTTTTATATAATATATCAAGGTATTCTAAAAAACAATGTTAACATTGTAGGCAGTCATGTTCATTTATAAAAATGAATGTGAGTAAAATTTTAATGAGATTAAAAGAAGGTTGTTCAACACACCTATGCTTACCCTACACTACAATGGACATGGGTTTGTAATCTATATTAATGAATAATATTAGGGACTAGGATGATTCATCAAAAATAATGACATGGTGGTAGCTTATGCCTCTCATAAATTAAATCCTTATGAGAAAAATTACTTAATTCATGACTTGATGTTATCATCATCAATATTGTAATTGAATATATAGAGTAATTATATTTATAGAGAAAGGTGTGACATATATAATTATCATAAAAGATTAAATTATATATTCACTCAAAAATTGTTTATTAGGTTTCAGAGAATTTGGTCAGATTTAATTGAGGATTATTACTACTCAATATATTACCACCTTGTGAAGGAAAACCAGTTGGTTGATGCTATGAGTCAAAAGGATCATACTAGATTATCTATGATGAAAATCATCAGAAATTTATCTATTTGAAAAGTATGGACCAAGAAATTATGAATAAAGGGGATAGATATTTTCATGATAAAATGTGTTTTAAACTTTCTATCCATGTGAAGATATAAGAGGCATAAAAAAGGTTTAGTACTAAAAAGATGGCGAGAAATGATCAAGAGTTAAACCTTTATCAGCATGGCATTTTAAGGTTTAAAAAGACAATATGTGTATCCAAAATACTATAATTGTTGAAGGACTTGTTGGATGAAGTTCATAGATAATCATTCTTTATTTATCATTGAAGTACGAATATGTATCGATACCATATGTTTCATTTTTGGTGGGATAATATAAATAGTTTTATTTTGGATTAAGTATCTTGGTGCTTTGTATACTAAAAATTTAAAGCTGAGTGGAAGAGGTTTACGGTTATTTTACAACCATTACCCATTCTAGTATGGAAATGGAAAAATTTAACTATTTATTTCATCATAGTAATCCTTAAAACATAAAAAGTGTAAAATGTTATTTGATTTATAGTTGACGACCTTATGAATTAAGAATATTTCATTACAATAAAAGAATATCTATATCTTGTTAATATTTCATGAATGTATATTAAGTAATTTGTAATTTTATATATAGTACCACAATCTATTGAATCTGATCAAGATATGAGGATTACATTAAAATTCTGTAGAAGAGTTCATGAAGATCCAGCGATGGAGTTGTGTTTTAGTATTGTGTATTATCACCAAAAATATAGTAATTATAATAGGTCCATTCAAATTCTAGAATAAATAATGGGATAATTCTCTATGTATCTCAATGGTGATTAGGATCAACACCTTACTTTGGTGAAATTTTTCTACATGAATTGCTTTCACTGAAACTTTCTGATGGATCCTTTTGAATCCCTCTAAGGAAAGAAGTAAATAAATCCAAAATGTTTGAATGAAGTTAGAGCATGAATGATATTGGGATATAAGATAGCTGATAAAATGGATTATTAGGTTATATTCATTCGGCAACACATCAGAGCATCTCAAAGTCAACAAAATGTAACTTTCAAAATCATTAGTGGGTTTTGGAATTTGAGGTAAGTGATAAGATATTTTATTGAATATCTCCTTGGAATAAGTATATGTTATTTGGAAATAATTTAAAGTTGATCCAAAGATATATCATCCCCTTATATATTATTTTTCATAAAATTACATTAGTTTATCACTTGGTGCTTCAACTGAATCTCTCTCAAATTCATGATCTATTCCATGTATATCTCCAGAGTAAGTACATACCTAATCCTTCAAATGTAATATACTAAAATTTCATACAATTAGATAATGGTTTTTACTATAATTAATAACCAATAGATATATTTTATCATAGGTAAAAATGGAACAAGATAACTCATATGGTTAGTGTACTTTAGAGAACTCATAAATTCAATGAATCTACATGTGAACTCAATGATGTAATGAAGAAAATGTATTAAAATTTGTTTGAATTAGAGTAATTAAATATAAATGGATAAAATCATGTTAATGTGTTTTTAATGTAACACCAATATATTTTATATGAATTCATTTGAAATAAATTTTACTTATTAGATATCATTCTTTACATGCAACCATGAGTATAAATAGACCATGATATATTTAAAAAATTAACCAAGGATTTGGATTGATGGGTATTGATAGGATTAACCATATTATGAATCATATGTATTATGTTTTTAACACAATTTAGATGTATTTATTATTTCATAATATATTATTCTTTAAGTTTTATTAAAGTTATTTTATCCTACAAGAAATATGTTTTCTTCAAAAATTGTTTTTATTTTATTTATTCATAAAATATATAATTATTTTATAAAATTCTTTAAAAATTTATTTTTTAAAATGAGTATAATTTTTCAAATATTTATTCAAATATTATCTTATTGTTAATTTTTGGGATTTTTCTAAAAATTTATTTTTTAAGTGAATGGTGAAAATATTGATTATTATAAAATTGCCATTTATTTTCATTAAATAAATTACATGAAAAGTGAAATTATGTGTTGAATTGTATATTAAAAATTACATACTCATAATTTAAATAAAAATAATATAAATAATTAAGTTTGTATAATAATTGTTATTGATTTTTCAAAAATTCATTTTTGAACATAAAAACACTATTTCCTAAAAATATTTTTTCTTTTCGATTTACGAATTTATACTAAAATCGATTTCTAACACTACTAAAAATGTTTTCTTTAAAATTGGATTCCATATTTAAAATCAATAGGTTAAAATTTTTTAAATATGTTCCTTTAATTTTTGTTCATTGTGAATAGTAACCCTGGTAAATATTTTTCACCTCGGTAAGGTTAAAACATTTATAATAGAGTTAAAACTATCGTGTAAGGCTTTAAAATATCTCTAAAACTTTTATTTGTCCTATTTTATTATTTTTTGACCAAATAAATCCTATATATGAAAATATTTTTTAATTTATTAACACATTACTTTCACTATAATATTATGATTAGTTAGGAAAAGGATAAATATTAAATTTCACTCTCATGATTTTAATTTATATTCTATATTTTAATAGTGATAAATATATATTAATAAATATAAAATTTTAATCTAAAATGATTAAAATTTTTATGGTGGTTATTTATTTCTAATTTTTGGTGATGGAATAATTTCATTTAATTCTAACACCATGCTGACTCAGTGCTTGTGAAAATGGTAGGAAAAGTAATGTAAATGGTTTTAAAAAAAATTAAAACAAATATTTTTTGTATGATCTATGGTATTAAATTAATTTTAATGTTAATAATAATAATATATAATTGATGGTAAAATAATTTATATTCTAAATACAGGTTTATCATGACGTATCTAAATTCAAATTATGTTAATAGTCCTAAAAATGAATTTAATGATGTTTTATGTTAAATCCTATTATATTAAAAGATCTAAAAAATATCTCAAGAGGAAAATTTTAGTGAAAAAATTACATAAAATTTCATTTGTGGAAAAAAATTTGGTCTAATTTTTACCTTAGAAGTAAATATATTACCCTTAAAGTATAAATATTATGTAATAATGATTAAGGATAAAAAGAGTTTAGGAAGGGGTTTAAGCAGTATACATAGGGTTTAAAATGCCAGAAAAAAACTGCCTATGTTTCTTTATATGATGTTATTTCAACCTTATCATAATTATATTTGAATAAATGTCCATTTATAAGCATTTTACTTGAGGAATACATTAACTATATTTAAATCACTTATTTAATTCCAAGCGTGTCCTCTCCTCACTTATAAAAGGGAACCTCATATCCTCTATTATTCATAGTGTTTTATCTTTCCATATCATCCAATACATAACATAATACCTTTGTATATTCCTACCCTTAATTATTTATAATCTATTGTTATCGTAATAACATCCTATAAAGGATTATGGTGTAATCCAAAGGAGATCTATTAAAGAATAGGTAATTATCTTACCCAACTATTTTAGTGTTTATTTATTCTTCTGCATCCTATAAATATGTTTTATCCATACTAAAAAAGTTAATCTAGTATCATAAATATAACTGTATGTTATTATGATTATTTGTGTACCATCTATCACCTCCCTTCTAGCAAATTGGAAATGAAAGTATCATCCTTGTGTATGTGTGGAGTACCACCTCTACAAAGCTATGCGAATCATTTTCCATCACCGCCTTACATGGATGATTATAAAAATAGATTAAATGAATATATATCATATTTATCATATTATTAGGATTATTTTATTATAAAAAAATTGTTATTCTTTCTTTCCATATTTTCATTGAAAATTAAGACAATGTTTATGAGTATGGATGGCTACCGACTCCTTGAACAGTTTAATTCATTTTTTATCAATAATTTTTATGGATTGTTATAAATATTTATATATTTAATATAATTTAAATTTATATAATTATTAAAAATATATATTATGTAAGCACGATCAAGATTAAAGGATCATAACTATTGAATCAAAAAATACATGAAAAATGAAGCAGATTACACCTGAAACAATGATGATGAAATATTATTAATGAATAGGTGATAAGATGTTATAAGTAAACAATATATGTCATTAAAATTATAAGTATGTTTCTATTATAAAATTATAATACATATATATTTTTAAGATAAGAGTTTAATGTACATTATGAATCAAGTTGGATTTGAGTCAAGGGTTTCATGTCTTAATTTGGTTTATGTGAGACATATTCCATATTCACCACATATTTCTTTCATGTAGGGTATATACTGAACCTATGATATGATATATCATGAATAACTTTATTTTCACGGTATTTTTTTTTTAAATTTATATATTCCCTGGGGTTTGGATTTAAATGTTACCAAAGTGGTAAGGAATTTTTGTTACAGTATTACTTTTTATTGGTATTGTATATACTTAAATTTCATGAAGATGAAATTATATGATATATATCTCTAAAATAAAATTTATTTTTTTCTTATTTTATAATTTTATGATAATAAATAACAATTCTATAATTTTCCACCTATATGTACTCAAATGTCAGAAAGTGTGTTTTTTTGGAAAACTAACTTTATTTCTCTCTTTAACCAGGAAAATTTTCTTTCATATCAATATTTAATTTAAAAAAAATCAAGAATTTTTTTACTATTCAATAAAGATTTATTAAATTCATTTTTATTCATTTTTAAATTTATATTAAATTTTTTAAAAGGAATATTCTTTTTATTTTCCTAATGAGGTACTTTTTATCAAATGCGTGAAAGAAATCTTTCTCTTAACATATACCGCATGGATAGCTTTTCCTGAAATCATGACTACTCTTTACATAGAATATTATTTTGTAATTTTCCTTGAATAATTCTAAATAATTTTCCCCTAATACTTAGGGAAATTTTAGATTTTAAATATGTGATTTCAAAATGAAAATTTTATTTTCCCCAAGTAATGTTCTACTGATCTTTCAAAGGTTTTTTATTCTATGAAAATTTACATGGATTTTACTAATTCTTTATTATAAATCTAATACAATGATATAATCATTATTCATTATTCAGATTATTATGATTTGTATTATGATATACTTATGAAACTCATTTTCTTTTCCATGGATTGAGCTATGATGAAATGATAAATGCATTCAAGATCTCATGGAATACATATTATTTGATTATATGACTTTTTGGTTCATTATAAACCTATAAATAATTTGGTAATGATTAATGTTGATGAGATCAAAGAGAACATGGTAGGTTATCTCATGACAAAAAACGGCACACAAATGGTTATCCTAATCTCAAAGAAGGTATATGAGTGGTTTAAAAATACTTACATGTGAAGAATGTCCTGGTAGGTAGCCCTGACATAATATTTATATTATTATGATTATGACATACATTTTATTCCACTTTCTATTTAATATTCATGTGCTTATTATATGATCTCATGGAACATGATATTTGATTCTTATATTATTCATGTCTTCCAATATACCAGATCCTTATTTCATGATTTTGATCTATGAATGTTTTGGTATTATTTTGAAATTTCAATCTCATGTTCACATACACTTATGCTAATGATGTTATTACATGTGATCATTGATTGATATCTCCCATATTTAGGAATAATCATCATCTTAGATGACCCTTTCTTATGTTTTATTTACTTAGGTTGTGAATAAAGGTTTTAAGTAGTGTATTTCTAAAAATTATAGTATATGAGAATAAATTTATGGGATATTATTAAGATCTTTCATGAAATAAGATGATTATATATCTAGTCTTAAAATACATTAAGCCTTTACAATTTTGGGGGATTTTATTTTTATGATATGTATTGAATATTCATCTAAAATGATGTTATATTTATTTCTGTAATGTCATTTAAAATTTAAAAAATGTCCACTTCGGTATCTTTTCTAGAAATGTAGTGGAAATTTTTTCACTAAATTCTTGGATCTTCGTAGGTTCCATATCATTAACCTCAAAAACTAATTCCTCTTCATTATCATTAGAATTAAATCTCCTTATACCTAAAGATGTAATCACTTCTAGAAATCATACGTATATTATGATTTCTCTAAGTGATTTTGGATAAGATGAAGAGATTGAGGTTGATGTCACACATTCCCCTCATTCATTTTAGGATGGTTCATCAACCATAGTAGATGAGATCATGTAGGTAGACCTCATTACAGATCATGATATATGGTACACATTAGTTAATTCCATTCTATCTTCTAATGAAGAGGATAAATATTTACCCATTATAAAACAATATCTAGATTTTTTCTCCTAGATTTATAATAATATTTCTAAGATATACCCTGAGGTAGAAACCCATAATCTAGGGCTAACATATGATTTCCATGGTTATAACAATGTGGAAAGAAGAATGCCTCTTACCCTCACTGCTAAAATAGAGGCTAATATTGAAAATCCATTCATTTTTATCTTTATTTGGGAAGTATAATATACAAAATAATAATCAAATATTGTCATTATCAATAAATTAATTGGGAAAATACTTCCCATCATTCATTTTTGTGATCTCAAAACAAATTCAGAAAATTCGGGATCCTTATCTTGATCATAGGATTTTTGATTGATCACACTGCAAACTTATAGTTAATTTTCTTCAGGGTTGGATATTAAAGGTAAAAGAGGATTTGGATAAACCATAAAAAAGAAAATTCCATCGATTTTGGATCTCCACAAAGGTTTTAATAGTACATAATTGTTTCCTTTAGTTTGAATAATTTTAGTGCCATAGACTAACATTCCATGCACTATATCTTGAATGCCCTCCTATGGGAAGATCCTAGAATGTTGTATTAGTTATTTTGTAGTAAAATAATTACATCTATATAATCATATGAATTATCTTAATATTTTATTTAGTATTATAAAACAACACAACATGAAGATAAACCCCCTAAAGTGTGTCTTCTAGGGGACATCAGCAATATTCCTTAGTTTTATAGTATTTCATCATGGTAACGAGGTTGGTTCAAATAAAACAGAAGAAAAAATAAATATTCCACAACCATGAAACCTAAAAGAGTTGAGGAGTCTATAGGAATTTCTTTCATATATAAGATTCTTTATTTACAACCTATCTTAAAAAAATTTAACAATTACAATATTTATGAGGAGTGGAATTCTGTAAAAGTGGGATGAAGGCTTCCAATAATCCTTTGATGGACTTAAGAAATATCTTCTAGAACCACATGTACTAATGCATCCTACTGAAGGGAAACCACACATTATTTATTTAGTATCCCAATATTAATCAATTGGTGCACTACTTGAATATAATACTAATATAGGAGAAGAAAATAGCTTTTAATATCTTTATAATTAAATGATCAATGCCGAGACCTGATATTATGACATTGAGAAGAATTTCCTGAGACTGGTCGTTGTAAAAATGACGCTTGAAAATTATTTTAAACACTATGCAGTATGCCAAGTGTATTGAATCAACCCACTCAAGTATATCCCCAACATCCCAATACTGATAGGGTTATTGGAAAATTGGGTGGTCATACTAAAATAATTTGATAAATAGTTCACACCTCAAAAAGATATCAAGGGGCATGATTTAGCAGATATTTTTATATCACATCCACTCACAAGGAAAACACTTATAGATACAAATCACCCAGATAAATAATTATTTTCTATTCAAAATTTCCCTCAAATATAAGATATTTATTTTGGGGGGTCCTCCATGAATCCCATAAGAAAGTGAATGGATGGCCCAAAGAACAACTGGGTAAATTTGGGAATTGTGTTCCTTTTCCAAAGAAAATTAGTCTTCACAAATTCCTTTCTAGTTTTAAAGGGTTTCACCATTAATAAAAAATAATATCAATCCCTCGTTATCATATTATATTTTTATCTTCAGTTTTTAATTGTACTTTTCATATTAATGGTGATTCAGAAATGGTAATTAATAAATTCAATGGTTAATATACTATCAAAAAGTATTTAATGATCTATTTATTAGATCGTGTCTATAAACTAATATAAATATTACTTTGGGAACTAACCCTAACCAATGTACAACTATTCAAAAATGATCACCCAGATACATTTGTATATGTTACTTAAATCCCGGATAATATTGACCAGGAAGAAATGACTATTCCATACCCACATTTATTCATTTATTTTTAAAAATAGTAAATAAAATACAAGACAAAAAAGAAAAAAAAAAGACAAAACAAATATTGGAATCTATGGAGGCTTGAAGTGATGACGTCCCAGCGTGTACCCTCTAATAAGATTCTTCCTTTCAATAGAGAAAAAATAAAAGGCCAAGGGAAGAAAAAGATGAAGACCCTACAACGAGATAGAGACAAGGTGATCAATAACTTTATTTCCCTCCCTCCAAGTGTGAATAATGTATGTGTCATTACTAATAAGAGTCCTACACCTTCTAAAAATATAATATATTGACCAAGTAGTTTTATGATTTCTATGCATGGAATCATGGATAATGATAGAGTCAGTTTAGACTGAATCAAGACAAATATTCCATTTCCAACAATGCTAAAGACCTATAAGCATCGCCAGAGCCTCAGCTAGTATGGAATGTCCTCTACCAAAGTTAGTTTTAAAAGTAGAGATAAATCATCCCATGGAGTCCCGAACCACACCACCACCTTTCATGGAATTCCAATAGATGAATTTTTAAAGATATTCTTCAGTCCAAGGGGTTGATAGGACCATCTAACCAAGTGACCATGATTATTCGAGAAAATGTAAAAGGTCCCCACCTAAAGTGGTCTAAGATAGGGAGCTTCATGCCATTTTCAACATAGGTGAACAGTATCATGAAGAATAAAATTGGTTCATGAAACCAAAGACCATCCTGAGCACTAAATTTCCTCTTGTATGTCTTTATTCCTTATCATCTAGTGCACTATCACCCAGCTGTAAGGATAACTACATGAGCTTTACTCTCTAGTCCATTATTCCCCACACCATGAAACTAGAGATCTATGAAGGAAATGTTCTTCAAATCCAAGGTAGAAATTCCTATGAAGTCGCTAAAGGCTCAACCCACATGACATGCCAATTCACTAATAATGAAAATATGTTTTGGACTTTACACTCTATAATCCCTATAGCACATGCATCATGAATCTAGGATTACACCATATTTTTTGACATTATCTTTCATAGTTAGATCTTGGTTCCTAATATTCGAAAAAATAAATTTGAGTTCGGAAGGTATTTCCTTAACCCACAAGGTCGGGATCTAGATGTCCTATTTGGCCTCATTTCTAGTCAACCTAAGGTAATCCTTAGAAGAAAAATCTCATGGGGACGATACAGTGAAAACACATCTATCTATTTCATCAATAAGACCAAAAATATTAAATTCCATGTAAGGCTTTTTATACATTAAAACACTAATAATCATTGGGTACATACATTCCTTCTCGAAGACGATGTTAGTGGTTAGACATCCGGGAATCATGAGGAGAACACCAACCCAGTTATGATGACAAAAGAAAATCTCTCGAGTCCCCACAATCTATCTAATATATGCTTGAAGGGAGGGGATGTTGGAAGAAACCATAGACCATAGATATGACTAACTCGAATATGTACCATTTATGCCTCTGCTGATCTTGGTAGCCATGAATCTTCCCCACTAGGTACATGCCCCAATAACCTTCAATTCCATCTTCACTTGAATTCAATACATAATAACTGAGATGCTCTTCACATCAATTCAAACCTCCTGGATGGGTCTTGTGAACTTTATCCAAGATTCACAATGCTTCCTCCCTTCCTCATGATAATCCCAAATGAAGGAGTAAATAATATTATCAATAATGGTGATCACCCCTTCGTAACATTGGTGGCCGAGAGTTCATTTTATGGGATAGATGATAAGACATTGTTGGCCAAATTTATTTTTCCTCCAAAGGATAAGAACTGGTTATTCAATTTATGAACACAACCAATCATTTTCTCAACAATATTATCAAAATGGTGGATTATAATACGTACATGGGAGACAAGGGTTCCAAGATACTCCATGGGGGATGATCTATTCTGTATTCCTAGCCTTCTACTTAGTGAATAAATCCTCATATCCTTGAAACACTTTGGGATGTAAAATTGACTCTTCATGTAGTTAACAATCTATCCACTCTTGTGGAAATAATCATTTATAATTTTAGAAATCCCATTAATATACCACATTATATCATTAATTAAAATGATCTAATTGGAAGAAAAAATTATATGGGATAAATAGCATGATTTTTACATGCACTAATTGTGAAGGATGGCACCATGAAATATAGATTTAATGATGAGGTGACTAAGAAAATTCTGTGAAAGAATAAAAATACTCAGGGAAAGAGGATCAACTTACCTCAACCCATGGATAACTTTTAGGAACCCATAATACCTACCCATGAAATGTACATCCATCTATAAAGATCTAATATACCTGAAAAGAAACTCGACAAACCAAGAGGGTAAGCCCATACCTCTCAAAAAATTAACAATAAAAGGACAAAAAATCATATCATAGGCCTTGTCCATATCCAACATAAAACCCATATTAGAACCATGGAATCTAGTTTTATTTTTATTAGTCACCTCCTAGTATACATCAATTTCCCCATGTATGGATCTTCTTTTAACAAATTCGTGTTGTCTGGAAGAGATCCAATGGGGAGTATGAATACTCAATCTGTTATTGAGAAGCATGGAAATGACCATATATGTTAAGTTTCACATACTCATAGGGTGATAGTGATGAAGAATAGAATGTTTTTTAATTTTAGGAATTATAACCATAGTTTTGGCACTACCAACATGAGGATGGATCCCTCTATAAAAGAAATCCCGAATAGAAACCACCATGTTAGATTTCACAGTGCTCCATGAGGCTCTGAAGAATGATCCAATATTCCAATATGGGCCTAGGGAATTGTTCAGATTGAGTCTTTTTTCAACACCTATGATTTCTTCTTCTTGTGTTATGGATTTAATATATTCATTAACATGCCTAGACACCACATTGAAAATAAAAACAGTAATCTCATCATGACCACTCGGGAAACCATCATCCATCTTAGGATTAGCTCCTACAAGAATGTCCATGGAAAATCTCTCTTTAATGCCACCAAAACCATTCTAATCACCAATATAGGATCCATACTCCATTTGAATATAAGGCAAAGATAACCTCTGGTTTTCCTTGGTGCATTCATTGAAGTATTCTATATTCTGATCCCCCTCATGAAGACACTGAACTCTTTATTATTCATGATTTGTGCACTCTTGTATTACAAGCATGTAATTTATTTTTTTCTTCTTTTTAATGAGATACCTGATGTTGTTCTCATTCCATTGTACTTCCATATTTGATTCCAAGAAGCTGATATCTTATTGTACATCATCTAGGTCACAAGATGAGGGAGGTTGGTTATTAATCCATAGGTGAAGATCATCCACAATTAAACTTAATTTATTATGAAATATTTCCCATTCATTGGTATAAACTACAGATAAAATGGGAGACCTTGGAATTCTGATAAGAAGAAATGGAATGGATGTTAGAAAGGTAGTGGTACAATCTACACCAGTTTTTATGTGAACCTATTTGATTATTACGCCATGTGAAACACCTCTCTGAGAAACCCAAGTCCAATGAACTTTTAGATAAATGAATTTGGAAATATCCATTCTAGCTCAGCGGGGGAAGGGACCCCTACCCCTATTCTCACTGGGGTCCACTTCCACATTAAATTCCCCCCCTCCCACAAGTTAGGGGTATTCCATGGGCTCTAAGGCTTTAATTTAACTCTATAAAAGTGAAACTTCCCTAATTAAATAGAAACCATGCATAAAATATAAGAATAATGTTTGGGAACCACGTTAAACTATTGAAAATGTACTGTTAAATATGAATTTATCACCAAGTAGTTGGATTGGTGAGTACGACTAGGACCCAATAAATTATAGAAAAGTTTTTAACATGTCTATAATATGAATTCATTGATTATAAATTGGTTATAAATTATAATGAATCATTTTAATGTAAAAAATAGATATTTTTAGCAAAAAACATTTTTTATAAATACAAAGTGTTTTATATTAATAAATTAAATTAATAACTATTGATGAATTCATTTAAGGAATTTTGATGATTATATATTTAATAAAATATTTCAAAATTTTTCAAATGATTTTTACTTGGAATTGAATAATAATATATTTAGTTTTATGCATAAAAAATATAATTTTATAAAAATAGATTTCATTGCGTATTATACCCTTATTTTATCATTAATATATCCAATATATATAAATTTAATCTGATAAAATGGTTTTCATATTTTTAATCATAATTTAAAAACATTTTTATGTGCTCAATTTCATTTTTTGTCCTTGTGAATAGTGACAATGATAAAAATCCACTAATATATTAAGGTTAAAAGTGTTAACAAGATGGTTAATTAAACCGATAAGGGTTTAAATAACCTAGAAACATGTAGAAATTTTATTTTTTAACTTTATTTAGTCAAAATATTATCTTATATTATATTTTAGATTTATTTGGTTTCAAATTCAAATGAATATGACTATTATATTTAAATGTTCTAAGTATTTACATGAGTATCCATACCCAAACTAGTATAAGGAAACCTTTTCTCCTCTCTTCTCCATGCCACATGAGCACATTAGATCAACCATTATCTTAAAAAAATATTGTCTCAACATTCCATATCCATGATATTTAGGTTATTTTCTTCCAAAAATACCCATACAAGAACAATTAATCATCTTTTAAAAGGAGGACACTTGAAGGAGAGGTATTTGTGCTTATTTATTTGTTTCATGTTTATTTCTTATTAAACCCCATATAAATGTTCTATAAAAATATTAAAATTATGTAATAATAATATTTAATATAATTATTTGTTTTTATGTTATTATTATATCCATTTTCTAACTCATTATTATCTGTTGTAAAATGATAACATTTCATATGAATAAGTGTAGACTACCACCACCATGAGGAGTTATTATTTTCATAATTTACACTATAAATGTATAGTCATAAGGATAGATTTAATGAATATATAATATATTTATGATATAATTATTATTTTTTAGGGTTATTATTATTTAACATTTTTTTGTTCCATCAATCAAAAAATTGTGTCCATTACTCATGAATGCGTACATACAACCGTGTCCACAAAGCGATGTAATTCATTTTTTCATCACTGGTTTATATGAATATTTATAAAAGTTTATATAATGACTAAATTTATTATTTATTACATGACTAATATTCTTTAGATTATTACACCATAAACAAGGTTAATGGATTGGAACTGTCAAACTGAAACATCCATGGAAAATAAACAACCCTTCACCTAAATAATAATTTTAATGAAGAATTATTAACCAAAGGGTAATTATAAATTTTAACTAAATTGTATATATTAATATTAATATGAATATGTTTGATGATATTTCTATAATAAATCTATATTTATTATACTAGATCGTTTAATGTGTACAAAAAAAATATGGGACTTCAGGTGACAGTTTATTTTAGAATCTCATTAATTGTGGAGATTTTTTATATTAAAATTTCATTAATGTAAACTATATGATACTTATCCTTAAAAACCCCATATATTTAATTCGAATTCATTAATTCATATAATTTTGAAGTATTGGTGTTGTTATTCTCCCTTGGGTATATACAAATTTTAGGAAAATGTTTTTTAGAAAACTTTCCCTAATTTCTTCTATGGTTACTGAATATTTTCTTTCATGCCAATATTCATTAAATAAAATTCAAGAATGTTATTTCCCAATAGTTAAATTATTATTAAAATTAATTTTCAACCATATTTTTATTTCTTATAAATTATCTTTTACATGTTTATAAAAAGATTATTTCAGGATTTGAAATAAAAATGTTAAAGGACCCTTTGATTTAATGCTTACTACAAGAATAGATTTTCTTTCATTCTGGACTATTATTTAATTTTAATATTCATTTAAATGTTTTAATATTTATTTTCATATAAAATATTTTTCCAATTTTTTTTGAATTTTAGTTTTTAATGAAAAAAAAAGAAAATTTTATTTTTCTTATTCTCAACAATATTTTAAAAGGCTCAACTTAATGTATTGTTGAGTTGTGAGATCATTTCAAGATAGTATTCCACCTTGAATATATATTCCTATTAAAGTTTCATTTTGTCTTGTCTTTCATCTCCACTACATTAAAAATGTGAACATTTATCAATATGACTAAGAGGAGTGACTTAATTATCCTAATTTCTTGATGTGTCTTCATCCCTACAAAAAAATGATTCATTTTTTTGGAATTTGAATTATCCTTTTTCTTATCATTTTATTCCTTCCATATATTTCATCTTCCTTATGTGATTCTTGTTCCTCAAACTATATTTTTGAGAAAAACATTTTAATGTTACCAATATTATTGAAAATAATGAATATAAGATATTTTTTACTTTTTCCCTTCCATTTTACCTTTATGAATCTCTTTGACTAGAGAGAAATAATTTGATTGAGATATCCATATTTTAATTAAATGGTTGATGTCTTAAACATAGTTACTCTTTCCATTTCTCATAGGTTCAATAGAAATATCCACATTCACTTACTTTTAAAAGTTATTTCATTTCTCATTTCATACTCAATATCAATATTTTCTATCTCATTAAGTGAATGATCTTATTGATATTTCAAAGTGGATACCTTGGGATAAATTCGATCGGGATTGTCTCTCATAAGATTATTCAAAATAGTGGAGGCTTAAAGTTTCTCATGAAATACGTCAATATTTTTAACTATTTTTTACCTGAGTGAAATTCTTGTTAATATAATTTTCTTTATCCATATTAGTGTCCAAAAATATACTCATAAAAATTTAGATCTTGGATTCCTTCACTATTGCAATTCTCTTATAGTTTCTCCTTAGTTTATCTCAAATCTACTTTGTTACCCAAATGGCCTGAACACCTTCTTTTTATTGATTTTTGATAACCCTCCTTTCAAGGGATGAGGGGGAACCCTTTAAGGGCTCATAGGCTTAAATATTACATGACCCATAGGTCTTAGTAAATATACATACTATACTTGGAACTCCTCCTCCCATCTTCTTTCATCAAGATATCAGCACTCCACCTTCGCATGGCTATTCAGCTAGGCTTACTATTTAAGAAAAGTCTAGTCCCAATGGAAATTGCATACCCTATCTTTCTGACAAATCGTCATATCGTCTACTCCGGTGAATGCGCCTTCTCTGATCCCCATTTGGAGTCTACACCTTACAGAGTCTTTCTGATCATTTATGCCCTATTTCAGGTAGTTTTAAGGCCTTGAGGTGGACTGAAGGCCTTAATATGGCCTGAAGTACTTGATTTGGCCCAAAATCCTTACTATACTGAAGGCCTTGGGTTGAACGAAGGACATAAAGAACCCGATTCCCAAACTGGTGGCCCAAAAGCCCCAAACGGATGAATAGTTCTGACTTCTACAGTGCTGAACAATGTCTGCTACAATACAACTACAATACTACTACATTAACCCGAAAATATTTCTTCACTCGGTTTTGATAATGGGTCTCTTGGATTCACTTGTTGAGTCCTCACCAACTGGGCTGATGCTCTTGTTCCCCAGATCTCTTTTTTTGTTGCAAGACTCGTCCCCTTAGTGTAAACCATCTTTGAAAAATAAATCAAAATTAAATTATGTTCCTTCCATAAATCTCTTGATTTATTTTATCAGCATGTTTTATATGATAATTTTTAGTAATATGTATAAAAAAATTATAGTATCATCACATATTATAAGTCCAAAACAAATAAGGTAATTAAGAATTTTTATTCTTCCAACTATGGTATTTTTTTGAATAAAAGTTTAGAAACCCCCGGTTTTTTATAGAATTTTGATTCCCAATTTCATAGAAACATATCTTACATGATTACTCGTAAATCCCTTTGATTCTAGTTTTTAGATCTTACATGATTTTATTAGGGAGAGGTGTAGAATTAGTGATTTTATTCTCCTTTTACAAGTTTCTCCCTCTTTAACTAAACATATTGAACAAATGGAGGTTATAGATCTTCTCAATAGAGTCTCCTAGCCATTACCCAATAATATAAATATAACATAAATAAAAAATAAATGATATTTACCTGGATGGACACCCATTTCTACTCCTTTAAATGTCTTCTGGTCCCCCAAACATGTATTAATCCACTAATTCATAAACATATTTACAATGCTAAGTAAACAGTGTTCACATGATGCTTCTAGAAAAGATACAAAAAATCATCAAACTATAATCCAAGGAGGATAGACAAAACCTGGTGATCACATCATCTCTTTATAATCCTCTTATAATTTCCCTAGTTAATACGAGTTGAATGTTTCATAAGGATTTTGAATTTTTAATTATAAAACAGCTCATATTTTGTATCGGGGCTCACAATGGAATTTCAACAGTTTCAATTCTTCAAAAAAATGTTTCCATTTAGGGAATGATTCTTTTACTGTAGTGTTGGTGATCAGGTGATCCAAGAGTGTATCATGTTATTATCTAGAAGTTTTTGAGTTTTCTAGCTAGGGTTCATGGTTTGGTGTCCATGTTTTAGGTGAAATCATTTGACACTTTAATGAATAGTGTTTTTTTAATTCAATTTTTATAGATCATGGTTGAGTTACATGTTTAGCACAAGGTTTATGGTAAACTATAAGATCAAAATTATGAATTGCGATAGATAGAGGGATCTTGATTCATGATTCATGGTTTGTAAATAGTTATATACAAATAATGATCCTTGATTCAGAGTGGTGGTAGTTCTAGAAGAATGGTTGATTCATGGATGTCATAACTCTATGGGCTAACCATGGGAGATATTTTGAGATACCTTGTAAAGGGTATATGTTTGTTACATAGTTTAGAAAATAATGTGTCCAAACTATGTTTCTTACCATAATCTCATTTAAATTAGGAAATTGAAAAAATTCCCTCTGGGTTTTTAGCGACTTTCACACGTCCTCCTCCAAGAGCTATGCATAGACTAGGGGTTCTCCCAATACCATCACTCTAATACAACCCCTCGATTTTGTGTGTGGTTCTTGACATTCATTCATTATTTAATATAATATTTGACATCATGTCTATTCTTTCATCGAATTCCACCTTTCTAATTTTGGGGTTACCTTGTTTAGGATTTTTTATGATTCCATTTGAGAATGGTGGAATCTCTTATTTCTCATTTGTATTTTGGTTTTCTTATGCAGAGGAAATCCCCTGATGAGTTTTTTCACACCATTTCTAATCATCTCATTAAGTTATGAAACCATGGTGAATTGTTTTGATTTTTTATTAATGATTTAATTTAATTAATTATTGTAACGGTAAAACCTCATATTGATTTTTCTAGGAACAGTGTTTGGATCCCATTTTGGACTACATGTGGATGTTTCATGGAGTTTTATAATAGTTTATCACCTAATGAGTTTACATACAATATAAAAATTGATGAGTTATTTAATTAATTAATTATACTTTTTAAAATTAATTAATTTTTTGTTTTTTTTAGGTTTGTGACTAAGTGGTTGTGGTGAGCTCATTTTGAGGTTGAGTAGTTTGGAAGAGGTGGGGGTGGGCCTTGGAAAAGTCTTTTTACCAAATAAATGTTTGTTAATGATCCATTAATTAGTTTGGTGGTCTAATGCCTTTATGCATAGTATTTTTAATTTATTTACATGTAGTTTTAGTAATTGTTATAGTTTCATGGTGTGGTAAATTTTCATTAATGATTTAAGGAAATATATTTGGACATTTGGTAGATGCCTTATAAATTCCATGGGTCATGTTAGATCTGTTGGTTATTATGAGACTAGATCTATATCCACTCATGGGTGTGCTAACTCTTGAAAATTATATTGTTGTTTATATTGAGTTCTTATGGAATGAAAATTAGTCTTTTGAAAAGGTTATATTTGTGTGAGTTGAATTTTAATCAGTTTTTGGGTTTTAATGGGTGAAAATTATGTTTTAAAGAGAATATTATTTTAAAAGGTGGTATTTACCTCAACTAATTTGAACTATTTGTTTAGATAAATTTTAAATGTTGATTTGAAATCACTAGGTGGATTTTCATTTGGTGGAAGTGCCATTATATCCCTTTTTATGGATATTGATGGAAAGGAAGCCTTTGGATTGTTTTTTAATGTTAAAGAGGGAGAGATATGTTTTTAAGTGGTGTCTATAAAATTTATTAAAATCGATATGTCATATCAATACTGTTATAAATAATTTTATAATGGTGTATTGATTTGTGAAAAGTCTCAGTATTCCACGCCCTATTTAGGGTGTTACATGCCTATTGGGACCTTGAATAATGATATGGTTTTAAAAGGGATAGTTTGTAGATTTTGAATGCCTTGAATGGTTAAGATAATGAAAATTGGTATTTCAGAAATGATTGGATGGATTAGATATCTGGTAGAGGCTCCCATCACCTATCATATTTTTTATTGTTTGGAATTTTGGACATGGTGTTCTCTGTAAATGGTCAAGAATGGTGGAAAGCCACATCTGGGGATTAGAATGTTGGAAATCATACACTATATCAATACCAATAGTTTTGTACATGTTTTTGGAGATGAACAGAGGTTCTATGAATGATCGATATAGATACATGGTTGAGATGCTAGAATGAAGATCTGGGAAATGAAATCCTGGGAAAATAATATAGTTATCATAGATATATGTTTTCTTCTTCCATGTGTTAAATGATAAATTAAAATCCCCATATTATATTTAGTGTATGTATCACCCCTTGTTTTAGGACTCTAGTGAACGGCATTAGTCAATGCATTTTTTGTCTGCTCATGTGTTTCATTAAAACCCAGCATCCCAGAAGTTAATCATGAATTGGTTGTTTTTTAATATATCTTCATTTATATACTATTTATTTATCCCATTTTTTATCTTTTTACATGGTTTATCTAACTGGTATTTCTTTAGACAACAATAGTGGTGGCCGACATAGTTATACTCACCCCCATCTTGGGATTTCACTGCACTTTAGTACCCAAGAAGCTCATGCATGTTTATTTTAGGATTATGTTTGATCTGAGGCTTGGGTTGATATTTTCATGATAAAGAATTATAGATCATATGGTATTCGTAGACTAGATAAAGTTCAACTATGATATGTGGTTGATCCCCTATAGAATCTTTTATTTCATTTTCATATGTTTATGTTACCATCCCATTGGGAATTTAGTTTTATAGATTCAATGGTTGTTCAGGCCCTATTATTATTTATTATTTATTCAGTATTGTTATAATTATCTACATTTGTTTTTAGTTTATTTTGTGATGTGATATATGTTTATTTTTACTTACATAGATTCTTATTACTATTTATGATACTTCATTATTTATTTATTATTTTTCACTCTAATAATATGGTATATTCTCTTTCGAAAACTAACCTAGATCCTTGCAACAATTCAATTGACTATAGAATATTGATAGGTGCACCTATGGTCATGTGGAAAATCAGCTCATAGTTCTCGCTTAGTGGCTCTTGGGCTAGGACGTTACAAAATCAAATCAAAGGATTTAATTTTATTATTTATTATAATTTTCAAATCTAATGTACTATTGATTTAGTAATTTCTCATATCCAAATATGTATAACTAATTAGTTCATTTAGAACAATAATTTAGGTAGAAATTCAATGTTACTATGATCCGGATTTCTATTCTAGTTTTTTATGTTCTAAGATTATTGGATTTTCTCATTGAGTGATTCAAATGAGGTTTGGATTTTTTTTATTTGTGATAGATCTCTATCTCTTGGACTGTTGGAAAGAGGATAATGTTTGGATTTTGACTCTTGGACTATAATGGAAAGATATTCCTAATGCATTATATCATTCATGTAGAATTCATATGACATATAGGCTTGGTAATTTTTTATTTCACTGACATCTGAGGAAGGGTTCTTTGAAGTGTCAACAGATTCTCATTCGAAATTTTTCATATAATTACTAAGAGGAATTCTAATAAATTTGGATAATTTTTATATGTATTATTTTCTAAATGTATACCATGTGAATATATGGTGAGACACACAATGATGAGGGTGATGATTTAGTCCTCATTCATATAATGTATAGTGACCCCGATGGGTCCTTTTGGGATAGGTGTATGACTATTGGACCACTTATGGATTGTTTTGAGGTTACCTATGTTTCCTGATCTTCTAAGAAGAATTCTGATGTGAACATTCTCAAATAATAAATTTTCCTTAGTTATGGACTTTTTGTTTGTAGTATGAATTTTATCATATGTAACACCCAATAGATGGGTGTTTTGACAGGTTGATTTTGTGTGATATTAGGATGAGTGTGTTATTGATTCCTTGTATGTTGTGTCCTTCTATGAGTAGGCCTAGATATAGGTAGTTTGACCAAGTCTATTTTCATAAGACTTGATTGGTTGGTCTAGGTTGAATATCCTAGCAACCTTCTTGACATAACTCATGTTTAGGGAGTTGGATTCATTTGAAATTTGAGGGTGACCTGTGAGTTGGGTCTATTGGGTTATGTGTTCCTTGGTGTGTGTTAAGAAGGGGATGATAATTTTTACTTTTAACAACAGTCCACAAAGATTGTTACCATGTATGGATTTGAGGAACATTGAATACCTACTCTTCTTTAGAAAGATAATTTGGTGGTAGTGTTCTAGAATATTGGTTCTTTATTGAGGGGAAGGCTGATTAGGATACCTAGTTTGAATAATGGTTTTTCATGTGTGATGTACCTAATGGTTATGAGATGGATCCAAAGAATTGGAGGTGTTCAGGGGTATGTGGTTTGAGACATTTGATTTTACTTGGGTAGTGATCGTAAAGGTAAGGTAGACTCGATTCATTTAAGGATAGGAAAAATGGAAATTTATATAGATATGGATATCCTTAAATGGGGTTTTGGAATGACTGGCATTGAGATTTATAGTTTCTATGAGATTTTAGGCATTTCGGGTGTTGATTCATTGGTATCGTACACGGTTTTTTAGGGAGAGACCAGTTAGGTTCCTATCCTGGTCATCCATGGATGTGTCTTTATAAATTTTGTGAGAGAGTATGTGAACCTAATGGAAATATTGATAAAATCTCAAAACATTAGTGGTAAATAATTTTTTTTATCTCGGTGAGTGTTCACAAGTTCTGGGGAGCACAAATGGTGATCTATATTGGTTGATTTGTGAATGTGTGTTAGGCATGGCTAGTGGATAGGTCATGTGAGCTATGGTTTCATGATATGTGATTTTATAGATCCATAAATAGGTTATATATTGCGGTTACACAAGAGCATTTAATGTTTAAGAACTAATGTGATCATACATGCACAAACATGTTGAGGAATGACGTGTCATTGGGTTTGTGTCCTAGGATATATAGAGGCATGTGTCTTGATATTTAAATATAGTGGTATCCATTTAGTGGGATGTGAATCAATATGGGTGTGATTAGGGGATTTGAGGTACATATTCCAGGGGCCTTTACATGGGTTTTATATTTCATTATAGTTATAGGTGACATCAGAAAATGATAGGATTTTAGTAGTATTTTTCAATAACATCTTAGTGTACTCTTAGTATAGAGATGATAATTCCCAACATCATGATATCATCCAGAGTAAAATGGGAGAGAATAATTTATATTCCAAGATATATAAGTATGCCTTCATTTTTGATAATGGAACTCCATGTCGATTTCATTTATAGATCAATGTAATTGATTTTGTGTCGTAGGATGAGAACCATCAGATATTAATGTGTATGGTCCTTATGATGGACAAGATGTCATTGAATTTCATGGGTTTTATTTTCATATGTTGGGAATGGTTGATTGTTGGAATTTTTTTCTACCAATCATGTGATAGAAAGATGACCACATACAATTAATTGGCTGGAAATGAAAAGAATGTGAGTTGTAGGTATTGTGGTTTCTTGAGTGAGGTGTTGATAGAAACACTCCTATGGTTAGGAGTGATGTGTTTGTTGCACATGTATGATGCCCATACAATAAGGCTCATGGGTATGTGGAACTAACCATTGGTTTGGCATGGAAGAACCTTGAACTAGTGGTAAACTAAGGAGGTGTGTTCTTAAATTTCATAGGGAATGAAAACATGAAATCAGATGTTGTCGATAATCAGGCTATGCATTGGCTTTAGGAATGACGTAGTTTTAAACAATAATATGAGGTTCTTGTACTGGAGGTGCATTAGTGGTGTGGTAGGGTATGATGATCTTTTTGGTTCGGTGGAGGGTCTGACCATGGAATCTCATTGGGAGTTGGGTATGGACTCCAGTGGGTATTTTGAAGTGTTCCTATAATGCCTCTATACATAAAGGCATCATGATAAGGTGAGGTGGTGACATGGTGGTCGTTAGAGCTGATCATTTTTGGTATGAGTCAACCGAGGATAGTCTGACTTCGGTTTTAATGTGTCATATATTTATTTTAGAATGTAAAAATACCCATTGAAAAAAAATCATGTTTTCTCCTAGTTCATACATGGATTGTGGGTATGTGTTCACTTGAATTGGTTTTCGATTAGGAGGATGGGTGTTAATGATTTAATGGAATTATGATAGATGTTTGGGCATTATAATTTTTGATCCATATTAGGTAGGATATGATAGCTTGAATTCATTACTTCAAAGGAAATTTCTGATGGTGGAGGTGACATGCATCAAAACTAAATGTTCATGAGCTAAAGATTATGGTGGGAGAACCATAGGAACGATGGGTAACAGATTGATGAAACCTTAAATATTTCAGGATGGATGGGCTAGGGTAGGTTCTATGTTGGTTTTTTGGTTCTAATGGTGGGTGTTACCTAAGATTTTGGCTGATTGAGGGACTTGAGTTGGAGGATGGGCCTTGGTTTTGATTCAGGCAATCGAAAAATGAATGTGGATGCTAGCTATAAACTCAAAACCAATTATTGTCAGATTTTTTAGTTTTTTGACCACTAATATATCTTTGGAGTGAGAAGAATTATGGTGGGTAGGTTCTAAGGTCCCGTAATGACCCATGTTTTGAACCGAACTAAAGCCCTAAGGTATTTGAACTTTTTCGATTAATAAATCGGTTGTTTTTAAAACCGAGCTTTGGAACAGATTTCATAGAGTTGAAATGATTTTTTGATTTGTGCTTAGGCGAAGGCCCGAGGAGTTTCTGAAGTGACTCGGCAAGTTTTGGAAGTGTCGGACCCAAGTTTTTAAGGGACTGTAGAGGGTGCACGGTTGGCGCACAGGTTGACCAAACCGTGCGGCCCAAACCGTGCGGCCTAAATCAGGTGGGAAGTGGCTTGCGCACAGGTTGTTCACGGTTTCCCAAACCATGCACCTAGCCCGTGCAACGTGTGTCTTGGAGGTAGTTGACTCTCCACGGGTTGCGCACGGTTTGGAAAACCATGCGGGTCAAACCTTGCGCTTGGGTGAGTTTAGGTTTTTAATTGAAATTAAAATAAATTAAAATAAAAACATAAAACTAAACTCTCCCTCAATCCTCTCAGCCCGAACCCACACGACACCCCCCCCCCCTTCTCCCCTATGAGATATGCGACACCCTCCATCTGGCCTCCTCTCGTTTGCGGATTTTCATAGGATTTCTATTGGTTTTTTGTTCGAATCATCATGGTAAGCCTCTTTCTCGCTTCTCCTCCTTTCTTCCAGCAATATTTCTGCCAATACATCGACCCGCGGGATTCATCTGAACCCTAGGTATTGGCGGTTTCTCGATTGTTGTTTTTACTTCATTCTAGGGTAGTTCCAAGGTTGTCTCGGGACCCTTGGGTTTGAGTTTGGGCATCCGCCGCAGAAGGCGAGGTGGTTTGTGGTGGATTCGGTCCGCCGGGATGATTCTCAGGTAAGGGTTTTACTTGTGGCTTGTTTCTGCAGATTCTAAATTAATGCCTTAGTTGTTATAAAGGGTCCTGGTTTGTTTTTCATTGTGTGTTGGTGGGTTCGGGTTGGATTTTCTTTGCCAAAGCATAGGCGGCTTGCCTGTGTAGGCATAGGTCGTATGTGAAATCACATATTCCTCGTGGGGGAGCAGCAGCAGCTCTTAGTTTGAAAGCGTTTAGAGCCAGAGTGGACGGATGGATCCACCTTGAGGTAGGGTCCCTCTCCTTTCCCTTTAATTTAATGTAAAGTAGTAAGTAGTTATTTCTTCACAGTATTAGTATTTGAATTATGAAAGTTAGTCTTGGTTAAATGCTTCTGTGAAAATATTGTGAATTGTAAGAATAAGATAAATTTCATTTTCTGCTAACTAAACTCACAATTTAAAAATAAAACCCCTCAATCAGAGGTGCGTTGTCCTCCAGATAAAAAGTAGTGATAGACTTTTTATGCTTTCATGTTGGATTGTTGTGGTCCCTCTTTGATGCTTTGTATGTGAACTTGCTTTGTTGAGACAAAGGGAATGAAATGGCTATTATTCTTGTGTTTGGGTCAATTTTCCATGTTTAGGCAAATTGATTAAGATGAAAACCATATTGGGATGACTTGAGACTAAATGACTTCTTACCTCTAGAAGTTATCAAAGGGTTAAAGAATGATAAATGTATCCTTTAAGATGAAATGGTTAAACAAAAAATGAACAGACTAGGGTGGTACGACCACACCTTGGGATAACGTAAGGAGCACTGCTTATGTTAGTATAATGAATATGTGAATATCATGATTTAGATACTTAAAATGGGTTTCCTTAAGTATGAATGTGAATATTTTCGCTTATGTGTATGTGGGATGATTCTTGGAATGATTATGAGGTAATTCTATAAGCAGTATACGATAGACATGTTTGTATAATGAGTTTTCACATACTAATGCCACATAATGAATGATAATAAGGAGAGTGCATGCTGAGGCCAACTAGTGAAAGATACGTGGTTGGATGGGAGGCAGTTATACCCCATACCAGTGTGATAGTACATTTATGGAAGAGAGGCATTCTTACCCCTTGCCAGTTGACTTATAGGGACGAGAGGAATTCTTACTTCGTGCCCTCTAATGTAAATTTATGGAAGGGAGGCATTAATACCCCTTTCCAGTTGACTTATAGGGACGAGAGGCATTCTTACCTTGTGCTTGCTAATCTTGATTGATGGAAGGGAGGCATTATTACCCCTTTCCAGTTGACTTTGAGGGACGAGAGGCATTCCTACCTCATGTCGATGTTATTTATTAATGGGTGGGAGAAATTCTTATCCCACTCCATCTATGATCTAAATGAATTTATATATATATATGGTGAAATGATTAGGATACTTTACCAGAAACGAGTCGAAGCTGGTATAACTGTCAGGTGTCCCTTGGGAACCTGGACGGGTTTTGTTTACTTATGTAATTCTGCTTACTTATTTCTCCATACCTGCTCACTGTTTAATTATTATACACTGTTTGGATTGGGTTTAATACCGGTGGTGCTGGCCTACTGAGATTTATATCTCACACCTTACTCGGGCTTCCATTACACTAGGGTACCCAAGTAGACCTTCTTGCTTGCAGGACCTAGGTTGTGTGTTGTGTTGTTTGTACATGAGGGGTTAGGAGAAAAGGACCAAGCTGGAGCATGGGATGCTCAGGGGATCAACGTCAAGCTTTGCTGTCAGTTAATTTTGTATTGTTTGTAAATCATTCTATATTGATTCCTGATTTCAGAATCGTATCATCATCTATACATGAATTCATTGTAAACTGGAATTTGGCACCTTTTCTAAAATGGTTATTTCCTATCTTTTTCTTCTACAATTCAATTGTTTTCTGCTTACATGATTGAATGTTATTTACTCTGATAATACTGTTATGTTACTCTGATTTGAGGGTATAGTCTCCCCAATATCACCTTCTGAGACCCTCGCTGCTAGTCGGCAGCCTCGGGTATACAGGGAGACGAGCTTGAAGCCATGTGACATACCGGTCTGGCCACCGGTTTGATGGTAAGCCAGTCTGGGACATTAAAAAATGGTATCAAAGTTGTTTCGTTTATTTTCATTATAGTTTTTGGCTGGTAGATAGGACATTAGGAAAGTTTTGGTGCTTGGCTGATATTCTTGTTTGAGACTGATCACCCCACGTACGAGAAATGACCAAGTGGCCAGGGCTGGGAATTGTTGTTCATGTTGTTTTCTATTAAAGTTGATATGATTTCACCTTGAGTGACTGTTGTATTTTCTGCTGCTTATGGTTTATGAAATTCTTTGAATTTTACCCTTGTCCTGATATGGAAAGAATGATGTATTTCATGCATCATATTAGGCACATAGTAATTAACATGTCATTCATGTGCCATGCCATGTAGTTGCATCTTATCTTGCCTATATAATATGATTAAGTGATTATATGCCTTTCTTATGTGTTAGAAAATGCTTCTGTGATATAACATTTTCTTTGTTTACTGGTTTTGATGGCATGTCTTGCATTGTTTGTACCTGGGTTTTAAATGAATGGGAACCAATTTTCGACTGTAAGGTGTATGGGCGCCTTACAACTGGGAATGGGTAACCCATTTATTAAAACCATTTCTAAGCAGGATATAAATACTTTTGTGGGTATATTGATGAAAATGTAAAGGTGTGTAAATTTAAATGCTAAATTAAATTGGTTTTGATTAAAAAGGGGATCCAAATTCCAATTATTAAAGTGTATGGGTGCTTTATAGGTTGGTAGATGACCACCCATATACTTGGGTCGTTATATGTAAGCATGTTAAATTCTAGGTTGGAATCTAGTTTTGATAAAAAGGGGAGACAATTTTCAATCCATGAAGTGTATGGGCGCTTCAAGAATTGAGAAATGGAAACCTGTATTAAATGTAAAGGCGTATTGTATTGTGAAATGATTAAATGGAAAATGTTTCCTAATTTTGAAATTGAAAGGTTTTGGCTAACTGTTAAGTGTGCAACTGGACCCAAGTAGGTCAGTTGGAAAGTATTGTATGAGATAACCCGATTTGGGTGTTGGAATTTTAAAAATAATTGAGTACCTACTTTGGGTTTCTTTTTGAAGAACCTAGGATGGATAAAATGGGACCCTCGTAAGTCACCCTTTTTTTAAATACTGTTTTTTTTCTCAATTGATTGATAAAGAAGGGATTTCTGTGAATGTTTGATGTTCTTAAAAGGAAGTTTTTGTAAAAACTTTCCTTTTTTGTTATTGTGTGGTTAATGTTTTTAAATGGTTGGAGTTTAAATGAGGTAATATGTTAAGGTCTTGGTAATGGAAAATGTGGTGGTGCGTTGAAAGCCTAGTGTAAGGGGTAGTTTTGAGTTTCTCTTTGATTTTCCCTGGAATGGGACCATAGGTGTTTCCCATGGGCATTGTTTTCTTAGCGGTGTTTTGATGGTTGGATTTTGGGCCTAGCGACTTATTTGGCGTGACCCATCTTTAGGGTCTATGTTTGATCTTCATAAGGGGCTAGCCCGTGGTTGGTAGCACCCTCAACTTTTTAATTCCTTGCTTGTACCATGAGTTTTCTGATGTGAGGTGTTGTTTGGGTGCCATTGTCCCTTTTTGGACTCTTGTTTTTCTAATGACACCCTTTTTCGGATGGGTGGTCGTTGGGTTTTGACTTTCATTGCAGCTTTGGGTCATCTCCTCAGTAGAGTGGCCCAATATTAGATATTTGTTTCGACCCAATGTTTGGGATGGATTTCGAATGACTCTTGTGTTTTGACACATTGGTTTCCTTGGATTGGATCTTCTTTGTTTTTTTGGTGATGTGATTGTGGCGGAGGAGCGTCACACGATCGTTTGTGGTGTTTGTGTACTAGTGTGCTTGTGCTCAGCTAGGTTATCACCATTCCCTTCAGCGACTAGGAGACTCCTAAGATTGGGAGCACGTCGTGTCGAATATGGTAAATGTGTCCTTTCACATGGAATGGATGCTTCTTGGAATGCCTTGGGAAATGGGTTGGTTGTGTCAGAATGCCTTGAGCCATGTGAGTTTAAAACGTGTGGATGTGTCGGCAGGTGAAGCTGAGTTCCTTCCATGAAGTCGACCAGTTGATGTTCGACTGCTCTTACTTCTAGTAGTCTGGTATGATTAACTAGAATCCATTCGAACCTCTTAGTGCATTCTGTTTAGTGACGAACATGTCACATATCTTGTCCTCATACAAGATTCACTAAGAGAGCATCGGTCTTATCTGTGCTAATGATTTTAATCCGTTGGGCTTGATTGGATGGTCCTCTTTCGACATTGCAAGTAGGATGCGTTGTTTCCCTTATGGTATGATCTTGGAAACTTCATCGGAAGTCGGGTGTAGGCTTTGGTGAACGTGTTTGTGATAAACGTAAGGTTCCTTGGAGAAAGGCATTGTTGTTCTATTTGAAATATGTCGGTCGTTTAGGCCAAGAGTTCTTGTAAATAGTCAGTCGGGTATGGCTTGACTCGAGGTTCTTGTTTAATATCTGTGTTCGATGACATACCATTCTTTGGAATGTCGTTAGGTAGAGGCGAGTGCGGTTTGTGTCGGCCGGTGCCTAATATGAACAACCGGATCAACTTGGTACTTGAGGTCGATGGGGAATCAACCGTTTTATCTGTCTCAAATCACGCTAGAAGCGTCGTGGGAACACTTGGGGCATTCTTTGAAGGTTAATTCCAACGGTGGTCTGAACCGTATTTTGGAGTTGGTTGCTTAACGTTAAAAATCTAAGGTGGGATGTACCTGTGGCAGGATGCTGGAAAGACGACGACGGGTTCGTGTATCTGGGTATATGGGCTTGGAAAGAGCCATATTGGTGTTTTGGTTGGGAAATGAGTGTCGGCTCAAGTTTTGGTGGCTTAAGCACCGTAGGGTTTAATGGATGATTAAGGGTGTGTTGGATGTTTCTGAATGCAAAGTGATCATTTTAATGAAGCTTCATGGCCCTTGTGGGTATGGTAATGTTTAAGTTGTTCCCGAAGGCTTCTCGGGGACGAGAAGTTCTAAGGTGGTATGGTTGTAAGGACCCACATTTTAAACCGGACTAAAACCCGGTGGAAATTTGATCTTTTTCAATTACTGAACGGGTTGATTTTGAAACTGAGCTTCAGAACGGAATTTCGAGAGTTGAAACACTTTTTTGTTTTGTATTTTTTCTTGGGCGAAGGACCGAGGAGTTTCCCAAGTCATTCGGAAAGTTTAGGAATCGCCATACCCGAGTTTTTAAGGGACTGCAGAGGGAGAACGGTTGGCCCACGGGTTGTCCAAATCGTGTGGCCCAAACCGTGCGGCCTAAATTAGGTGGGCAGTGGCTTGTGCATGGTTTCCCAAATCATGCGTCTAGCATGTGAAACGGGTGTCTTGGAGGTAATACACTATGCACGGTTTTCACACAGTTTGGAAAACCTTGTGGGTCAAACCGTGCGCTTGGGTGAGTTTAGGTTTTTATTTAAAATTAAAATAAATGAAAATTAAAACTTAAAACTAAACTCTCCCTCACTCCTCTCGGCCAGAACCCATGCGACGAACCCCCCCCCCCCCCCCCCCCCCTCTTCTACCTTGTGATCCGTGCGACACCCTCCATCCGGACTCCTCCCTTTTTCCAATTTTCACCGGATTTCTACCGGTTGTTTGTTCGAATCATCATGGTAAGTCTCTCTCTCGGTTCTCCTCATTTCTTCCAACCATATTTCGGCCTATCCGTCGAACCGCAGGATTCGTCCGAACCCTAGGTATTGGGGGTTTCTTTATTCTTGTTTTTCCTTCGTTCTAGGGTTGTTAAATGGTTGTATTGGGACCCTTGGGTTCGATTTTGGGCGTCTTCCACCAATGGAGAGGTAGTTTACGGTGGTTTAAGTCCGCCGGGTTGATTCCGATGTAAGTGTTTTACCAGTGGCTTGTTTTTACAGCTTCTAAATTAATTCCTTCGTTATTATAAAGGGTGTTGGTATGTTTTTCTTAGTGTGTTTGTGGGTTTGGGTTGGATTCTCATTTCTGGAGATTAGGCGGCTCGCCTGTGTAGGCATAGGTCATATGTGAAATCATATATGCCTCGTGGGGGAGCAGCAACAGCTCTTAGTTAGAAAGTGTCAAGAGCCAGAGTGGATGAATGGATCCACCTTGAGGTAGGGTCCCTCTTCTTACCCTTTAATTTATAGTAATATAGTAAAGAGTTATCTTTCCATGGTCTTAGTATTTGAATTCTTCAAGTTAGTCTTGGGTAAATGCTTCTGTGAAAACAGTGTGAATTGCAGGAATAAGATAAGAATGGTTGTTTTCTAAATAAACTCACAATTTAATAATAAAACCCCTCAATCAGAGGTGTGTTGTCTTCAAGATAAAAAGTAGTGATAGACTTTTTATGCTTCCTTGCTGGATTGTTGTGGTTCCTACTTGATGATTTGTATGTGAACTTGCTTTGTTGAGACAAAGGGAATGAAATGGCAACGATTCTTTTCTTTGGGTCAATTTTCCATGTTTAGGAAAATTGAGTAAGATGATAACCATAGTGGGATGACTTAAGACTAAATGACTTGTTACCTCTAGAAGGTATCAAAGGGTTAAAGAATGATAAACGTATCCATTAGGATGAAATGGTTAAACTAGAAATGAACAGACTAGGGTTGTAAGACCACGGCTTGGGATAATGTATGAAGCACGGCTTATGTTAGTAAAATGAATATGTGAGTATCTTTATTTAGATACTTAATATGGGTTTCCTTAAGTATGAACATGAATGTGTTTTCTTATGTGTATGTGGGATGATTCTTTGAATGCTTATGAGGTAAATCCATAAGTAGTATAATATAGACATGTTTGTATTGTGAGTGCGCACATGTTGATTCCACATAATTAATGATAATAAAGGTTAGTACATGCTGAGGCCACCTAGTGACAGATACGTGATCGGATGGGAGGAAGTTATACCCCATTCCAGTGTGATAGTACATTTATTGAAGGGAGGCATTATTACCCCTTTCCAGTTGACTTATAGGGATGAGAGGTATTCGTACCTCATGCCCGCTAATCTCAATTTATGGAAGAGAGGAATTATTACCCCTTTCCAGTTGACTTATAGGGACGAGAGGAATTCATACCTCATTCCCGCTAATCTCGATTGATGGAAGGGAGGTATGCATACCTCTTTCCAGTTGACTTATAGGGATGAGAGGCATTCCTACCTCATGTTAATGTTCTTATTAATGGGTGGGAGTAATTCTTACCCCACACCATCTATGATCTAAATGCATTTATATATATATATATATGGTGACATGATCAGGCTACTTTACTGGCAAAAGCCGAAGCTGGTATAACCGTCAGGTGTCCCTTGGGAACTTGGATGGGTGTTGTTTACATATGTAATTCTTCTCACTTATTTCTCCATACCTGGTCACTGTTTAATTATTATACACTGTCTGGATTGTGTTTGACACCGGTGGTTCCGGGCTACTGAGATTTATATCTCACACCCTACTCTGGCCGCCATTGCAATGGGGTACCTGAGTAGACCTTCTTGCTTGCATGAACTAGGTTATGTGCTGTGCTGTTTTTACCTGAGGGGTTAGAGAAAAGGACTAAGTGGGAGCTTGGGATTCTCAGGGGATCGTTGTCAGGATTTTTTTTCCTTCATTTTTGTATTTTTTGTAAATCATGCTGTATTGATTCCTACTTTCATAACTGTATCATCATCTGTACATGCATGCATTGTAGACTCATGTTTTCTGCATTTTATAAAATGTTTATTACCTATATTTTTCTTCATCCATTCAATTGTTTACTTATTTATCTATTGAATGTTATTTACACTGATAATATCATTATGTTACTCTGACGTGAGGGTATAGTCTCCACACTATCACCTCGTGAGACCCTCGCTGCTAGTCGGCAGCCTCTGGCATACAGGGAGAAGCGCTTGAGGCCATGTGAACTATCGGTCTGGCCACCGGTTCGATGGTAAGCCGGGTCGGGACGTTACGGGTCCCATTTTGGTATGGGTTTAAAATTTATTAAGGATCTTGAATTTTTGTTTACAGGATTAGTCAAATTTTAAAGCAATACTCAAAATGGAATTTTGAGGGATAAAAGCCTCAATGTCATGCTTTATGATTATAAGTGAGTTATGAGAGGTCACTAAGGTGTTTGGGTGAGGCTCTATAACTTTGGGTTATGTTTCATGTTTTTTAGAGTTTTCTACCTTAGGTGTATCTCTTGTTGTTCTAAGTCTAAGAGAAATTTTATGTCACATTGATGATTAATGAATTTTCCGTTCAATTTTTAAATATCATGGTTTTTTTCATGGTTATTTTATGGTTTAGGGTAATCTGTGTGAGCCAATAGAGACCCCGTGCAAGGTGGTGGGAATCTAAGGCATTGAACATGGTTTTCCCATAGTTTCTAACAAACTATGTTTTGTGTTGTAGAGGGGAGGTAATACTGACTAAATGGTAGTTCACAGCTAACCTAACCATGTCGCATAATAATGTGAGAAATTTTTAGATGCCTAGTGATGGTCACATAGTTGGTACATAGTTTGGAAAAATGTATAGCCAAACTGTAAGGCTAATCATAATTTCATTTAAATGGGTAAATCACCAAAATTACCCTATGGGTTTTAGCCACATCCTCGTGTTCCTCCTCTATGAGACACACATAGGATAGGGGTTCACCCAACCACTTCCTAATTATGTGACCCCTCAATTATTGGTGTGTTTATAGCAATTCATTATTTTTTTGAGGTAATACTTATCTTCTAGTGGGTTACTTCCTTCTTCTTCTTCCTCTTCTCTAATTTTGAGGTTCCTTATATATGTTTCTTTTGAATATTCAACCAAAAAATAGTGGAATCACCTATTTCTCATGGGTATTTTTGTTGGATTATGCATAGTATAACCAAAGTGATTTCGAGTGTTGTTTCCTGGTGTTTCATTATCTTATGATACCATTTCACATTTTTTGTGGTTTGGTTAATGATTAAATTTAATTAATTTTTATAATGTAATATCCTCTTCAATATTTTCTTAGGAATTGTGTTGGGATTTCATTTTTTCCCACCTTTGACGGTCGTATATATTTTTTATAATAGTTGAGAACCCATTGAGTTTTTCAGCATTATTCAAAGCCAAAATTTAATTAACTAATTAATTATATCTGTTATAATTAATTAATTGAAATTTATTTATGTGAGGATAGATATGGGGTTTATTTGGAATTGTTATTTTGATTCTAAGGAGTTTAGAGGAGACTTTGATGGTCCTTGGAATAGCCACTGGACCTTGGTAATGTTTGTTAAAGATTTTTTAATGTGGTAGGTTGTCTAAGATCATTACCCATAGTCATTATAATTTATTTACATGTTTATATAGTCTATTTGATAGTTATATGGTGTGATTTTTACACTTTAGAGGCTTCATGAAATATTTTTGGACCTTAGTTTGATGCCTTTAACCTTTCATGGGTCCCATCAAATAAGTTATTTATTATGAGACTGAATCCATAACCACTCATGGTTTTTTCTGACTCTTTAAAATGGGATGGTAGTGTGGGTTGAGATTTATTGATATGTATATGATACTTTTGTAAAGTCTATAATTGTTTCAGTGGTATTTTAATCCAATTTTGGGTTTTAATGGGTGAAAACAACATTTTATAGTGAATATTGTTTTGAAAAGTGGTTTTTAACTCACTGACTTATAAAGGGGTTTTTAATGGAATTCCAAATAATAATTCGAAGTGGGTGGCTAGTTACCCCTTCAGTGAAAATTCATTTATGTCCCCTTTTATAAATTTTTATGGGAAGGAAGGATTTAGCCTTATTTTGGATATTAAATATGAAGACCCATGTTATAATGGGTGGCTATAAAATTTTTAAAAAATGATATGTTGTATTAATTGTTGTAAAAATAATGTAAGAATGGTGTTTTGATATGTGAAAAGTGATTAGAATTCTGAGAGATTTTTTTTAAGTTAAATGAATATTGGGAACATGGAAAATGATAAGGGTTTTCAATTGTTATTTTTTGGTTTTTGAATATCTTGAATGGTTATAAGGTTGAACCTTGGTATTTGAGAAATGATTTCACAGATTTGATGTGGAACTTAGGCACCAAAAACTAGTTGTTTTTTGTGGGTTGGAATGTTGGACATTAATTTACATATATATGGTTGAGAATTGATAACATTGGGGTACACATATATGGTTGATAATGTTATAAATGAAGTACTACATACATGGTTCTAGATGTCAAACATCGTGCTCCACATCCATGGTTTATAATGTTAGAAAATTACTCTTTTTATTAGTATCGATAGTTTTTTACATGGTTGGGGTGGTAAAAAAGGTTCTAGGAATGATTGATAAGGATACATGGTTGAGATGCTAGACTAACCCTCTAGACATTGATAGTATGGGAATATGATATCTGTACCTGTTATCGATTCTTTGTTATTCCACGTGTTAAATGATAAATGAATCTCCTCCAATTTATTTAAAGTATGCATCACCGCATGCATTATGACTCGGGAAATCATCTTTGTTATATACAGGTTTGGTTAGCCCGAGTGTCACTTTAAAACTCAAGCGCCCACATGTTAATCGTTAAATGGTTATTTTTAATTGTATATTAATTTTTATAATATTTATTCATCCCACTATTTATCTACATAAATTTTTTCTCTAACTCATATTTCTTTTGAAACCATTGGTGGTGGTCAACTGAGTTGTACTGACACCCTAATCAGGCCTCCACAACACTTGGGTATCCTAGTAGCTATCTCGTTCTTATTGCAACACAAATTTGGGATAAGGTTTGGGTTGATATTTTCATGATCATGCATGACAGATCCGATCTTATTGGGAGAATTGATGAGGTTTGGCTTAGAGACACAATAGAGCCCCATTAGGATGTTTTTTTTATCATGTTATGTTTATATAACCATCCCATAGGGAATTTAGTTATATAGATGTTATGGTTTCTTGAGAGCTACTTATTTTCATTAATTTTTAAGTCTTTTATATTTATCATTTCCTATTTTTAGTTTATTTTGATAAGTGATATATAGTTATTACTGTTTACTCAGAGTCATATAATTGGATTATGATAATTATCTGTTTATTTTTTATTGTTCACTCTATTAATTGCCTGTATTCTCCACATGGTGCGACCCAAGACACACATTTCTAGTCTTTAGCCACTAGAATATGGGGAGACACACCCGAAGTCATGTGGAGAACTATCATGGGTAACCAGCTTTTTGGATCCTGTGTCTGGATGCTATAAATTTGAATTAGATGGTTTCATTTTGTATTTTCTTATGATTTTGTTATTTGGTAGACAAGATATTTAGTAATCTATCACATCTTATGATGGATATCATACTAGTGTATTAAGAACACTTTTTCTAGTTGTAATTATAGTTTCACATGGTTGGTATTCCCATTTTAACTTTTCCTGTAACAATTTTATTTTATTTTTACTTCGAGCAGCACATATTTGGTTTGAATGTTTTGATTTTTGATGGATATCTTTCTATTATCCTATTGGGATGAGGATAGTGTTTGAAATTTTACCCTTGGCCACTATAGGCAAGAGGTGTCTCATGCATCATATCAAAAACATTGGATTCACATGAAATATTGGTTTGTTAGTATGTGATTTCATTGACATATGATTCGTGGTTGTTTGATGTGCCAATAACTGATCATGCATCGTTTCCTTGTATAAGTTATTAGTGTAATTATACTCTGTTTTTTCTAACACATACATTTATTCTTTTCTAATTATAGGTCATGTAAATCTATTGTTATATACTTAATGATGATATTGATTAAGTAGTCCTCATGCACATGAGGTGTGCTAACCCTAATGGGCCATCTTGGCTTATATGTATGAACATTGTACCCCTTTTAGGAGGTTATTTTTGAAGTTTTTTTATGTTTCCTAATCTTTTAAGGAATATTCTTATTTACAGATTCTCATAAAGGAATGGTTCCCAAGTTGTGGTTAATTTGTTTATCTTAAAATTTTATTCGTATGTGAGACCCTATGGATTATTTTTTGACATGTTTGAAAGTGCCCAATTAGGATAATTGTATCACTAAGAGGGTGAGGGGTGAATCAGTCATACTTTTTTCTTTTATGTTTCTCTAAACCAACCTTCCCCTCGGATTAAAGGTTTCAATTCCCTACTGAAAACCAATCCAACACATATCCACAAGAACACAAGAATTTACAAGGATCGCTATTTAATAAAAAATTCTTTGTCCTTGGTATAGTTTGAAAGTAATCCATTACCAATAAATACACTATAAATCAATCCTTGGATTACAATGAGTAGGATATACTCTTACACTCATCTAGTACATTGAATACAATCCAAAAGTATGTGTACACACTCTTTGAACAAATAGGGTAATACAATGTTTCTGTAACAACTCATATTACCTATTCTTGATTGCAATTTAAAAAATTTATTCAATTGAATACACTTCTTCAATTTCATACAGAAAACAAGGAAAGAACATCCTAGTCATTGTTACAGAAAAACTAGTCCGATTTTCCCAGTATGATTTTCCCAGTCAGATTCCTCTGAGACTAATTATCTCCAATTCAATTCTTATCAATATGATTCTTCCATGTACAATTATCCCTAGTACAAAAAAATTAATTTAACATAATATGACAAAGATGAATCAGTAGTAATCTAATTAAGAGTAAGAAAAAAGAAATATGATTGTTCCATCCTGAAGAACAAACTATGAAAAGATATAACAATGGTTCAGTACAATTGAGATAATTCAAAACTCCTTCTTCCTCACTCTTGAAAACTGAGTATATAAATCTGGATTTTATAATTACGACTCATGCGATGATCATGAAAATAAAATTGACAATAAAAATATTATAATCAGCTGAGTATGATAATTACTAAGTATATTGCTTAGTTGAATACAATGTGGCAATATTGTCTCTTCTCTTTAACTTTAATCCATCAAAACTTTTTCGACAAAGGCTCAGTAAGAAAACTTATTCTTCTCTATAAAAACATAGATCTTATCACTCTTATATAGTGAAAAGTACATCAGTCATCAAAAACATGTGATGTTATTTTTTCCTTTTATAGGAGACCCATAACTGTTTTTTGCGGGAAACCCCAAAAAAATCATACTCATATAAATTCACTGAAATCTTAATTTCTCCTAAAATATCAGGTGTCTTTTGACCTCTTCAATGCTTCTCAATGATTCTTGATTATTATAAAATCATCACTTCCACTTTAGACTTTCATTTCAATTTCCAGTCCAATTTCCATTCATGAGTCAGATTTTATGAAACAATTTCTTCAAAATAAGTCTCAGTTTCAATGGAATGAAAATTTATTCTGAAATAGACACCACTCTTATTTTATTAATATGATGATCTATATCAATTGAAAATAATCGTTCTTTTGATTGCAAGAACCCCCTTGATAGAACATTCTGTAAACTACTTCATCTATCCCCTCGAATAACATTTATATCTTTACCTTTTCTCTCAACCCACTTGAAAATTCACTTGAAATAAAACAAAGTAACTAAACCCATTTTGAATGATTGACTACATTTTGGATCAGTTTTTGACCATTAAAATTTTCATCGGTCTCAACTCTTCTTCATCAAATTTAGTTATTCACAAATCCATTCTTGTATCCAATCTTCATTTAGGAATTGAAATTCATTTGAGAACAGCTTCAGTATCATCAAACTTCAATTGGAAAATATAATAACTTTCAATTCATTCCAACTTCTTTATTTACTTTTCATCCTCCGTATGCTATTTTTTTAATATGATTGGATGGGATATGATCATCCAGAGAACGATCATACTCGATACGATCATTAATGAGAATGATTAAGCTGGATATGTTTTTCAACACCCTTTGGCATTGTATCTTTCTTCTCTTCCACCAAGATACATTTAATCTGGGCACGATTAGGAATACATTTTTTCCCTTCTTTCTAGGTATGATCGATTTGAAAAAAATTGACCACATATCTTATACACCCCATTTATTTCTTTAATCATGATTCCTAATTTTCACAACTTACTTATTATTTATGAAAATTAAAAATTATCAAAGCATCATCACATTTATTTAATTGAGGTCGTGCAGACTCTAATTCTCTAATAACGAGCACTTTTTCCACATCGATTCTAGACTGGAACTGATGATGATTTACTTCTAGTAATATATTTACATAAAACCATTGATCCTTTCTATTTATAATTAGTGTGAATACTGATAACAATAATTGTGATCTTTTTCCATACCAGACACATGGTGAGTCTGATCATCACCATATACAAAGTCATGTGATTTTCTTTCTTCAAAAACTTTTCTTGAAAACAATAAAAAACACATTTATAAAATCACCTTCATCATTAGTTTGGTCCTAAAAATATTACCCTTTTGATTTTTTTATCCAAGTTTCATAAATCACTGAACTTTGTATCCTCATGAAATGTATTAATTGTTAATAATTTTAAACCTATGTGAGGTAACTCATTATAGGAAATAGGAATCATTTACTGAAAACCCATTCTTTCTAAGAGTAGTAATTATGAACCTTTTTCATATTACTTCCTCATCTCCTCTTCTTTCCTGAGAAATAATACAATTTTTTCCTACAACCACTCCAACAAATAGTTATAATAGTTCACTCACAATACAATGCAGAATTCATAGTTTACCCACAACTCCCCTTTTTTATATGAAATAAAAAGGATAGGTATGTGAAAAAATTACCCCCTTGACAATATAATAAAAAGGTAAGATGAAAGAGGGTATAAAAATACATACCTCAACCATGATAAGAAAGAGTTATGACTCCCATGTTTAACCTCAATTTATAGAATGATTCCTTCAGTAATGGTTTTGCGAAAATGTCTACAACTTGATTGATGTTGGAGTATACTCTTGATTCAATTCATTCCCCTCCACATGCTCTTTTATGAAATGATAATTGATATCAATATGTTTTGAAAGAGAATGTTGAACATGATTCCTAGTGAGATTGATTGAAATTTTATTATCAAAAACTAAGAGAGAGTCTAAATTCACTTCAACAAATAAATATTCTAATTGAGTTTTCATCAATATAAATTTACGAGCATCTTGAGTGGGAGTGACATACACATCTTTATACATACTGAGAGTTACTTAATTCTATTTCTTTGAATGCCAAATAGCACAATTCTTTCCTAGAAAGAATGCTCCACCCTATATGAATCTTCTATCATCAACACTTCCTACACAATCAACATATGAATACCCAGACCATTAAATACTATCTAAGCCTCCATACCTAATTCCAAATTCAATTGCACCTTTTATGTATCTAAGAATATTTTCCAGAAGTTAAATGTGATTCTTTTAGAGTAATCTAAAATCATACACAAAAGGTAACACCATAAATAAGGTCAGGTATTGAAGTAGTCAAATATTATAAAATTATAATCCTCTTTCAAAAAAATTCTGATCAACTTATTTTCCTTCTCTATAATCAGAAAAATTTGTTCCCACTAATATTGGGGTAGAAATAGATTTTGAGTTTTCCATTCCAAAACTCTTAAGAAGTTCCATAACAAACATTTCTTCAAAAAGAAAGTGGTATTTATCTTTTTATAGGTCTTTTAACCTAGGAATGTATTTCATTTCCCCAAGCATGGATATTTCAAATACCTTTTTCAATTGTTTAGCTAACTTTTCACAACATTTTTCATCATTCCCAGTAAAGATAACGTCAATGACATAAACAATCACAATGAGGGAATACTCTTGACTTTCTTTGAGGTAGATATTGGTCTCCACTCTTCATTTCTTAATTCTCATCTTCATTAGAAAATTTCTAATATGGAATACCATGCCTTCGAAGATTTTTTTATTCCATACAATGATTTATTCAATCTACACCCATAACATTCATCTTTCCCAACAATAAAGCCACAAGGTTGTTCAATGTAAACTTACTCATCAAGATCACCATTGAAGAATGAATATTTGACATCCATTTGAAATAAATTGTAACCTTATTGTGTAGTAATAGACTGAAATATCAATATTGTTTACAACCATAAAATCTAAGCAATGGTTTCATCAAAATAAATACCCTAAATTTTTTAATACCCTTTTCATAACAATATTGATTTATTTCTTATCACATCACCATATTTATTCATCTTGTTCTGAAAACCCCACTTTATGCCAATAATGTTTTATTCTAGATAGTGTACATGTTCCCTTGTATCATTAATTTAAATTTTATGAAACTCTTCATTCATGGCCAGAACCCATTTCAGATACTCAAAAATTTCTTTCACATTATTCGGATTTACTTTTGAATATACAGAATTATGTGTAATACCATTTTTTATTCTTCATGTTTGAAACTTTTGAAGTTGATCACCAATTATATTCAAATAATAAAGTTTCTTCCTCATCCTTGGATGATATTTTCAAATATATTTCTCATAACTATAAATATCTAAGGTCATTTCTTCTTCATGAATAGGAATAAAATTTTTTGTATCCTTATCTGAATTGACATGTTCAACTTTCTCAACTTCCTTGTCTTCTTAAGCATGTTTATCTTTTTCAATTACTTTCACATCAATTGAATCAACAATTCTTTCTATTTAATTGGTGAAACATTTATATCATATTATTTCTGAAGCATGTCAAGAAATATTTCATCTTCTCTTTTCTTCTCAATCATTCCATAGTTTCTATCTTTCTTCTCTATAATACATGTACTCCTTAAAACTCTTAAGTGTTTTAAATGTTGATTTTTTCCATAAAATAATTCATATGAATTAATATCTAATTGATTCCTATATAAAAAATTGTTTTGATTATAAAAATTAGTACTCATGGATTTCCTCCATAAGTAATGAGAAATACCATGTTTATGTAGCATAGGTTTTCCCATTTCCACCAAACATATATCCTTTCTTCAAACAATATCATTTTGTTGAGAAGTATATGGGGAACTATAATTATGCCTAATTCCATGATTTCCAAGATAAACATCAAATTATTCACTTCTATATTAACCCCATTTTATGTCCTCAACTTCTTCACCAAATACTCACAATCCTTATAATATTTTCTTTTGAAACCTTTACACATTTTCAATGCATCTAATTTATTTTTCATATACATAAAAAAATTAATGTGACTAAAATCATTAATGAAAGTGATGATGTAATTATATCTATTTATTTACTTGTTGATCATCTTCCCAAAATGATCAGAATGAATCATCTCTAGGGGTTTCTTGAACAAATATTGAGTTTCTTATGCTCTAATTTTGTAATTTTTTCATTCTGAAAATTACTGCAACACTAATATATTCTTCATATAAAATTATGAATGTCTCTGACAATAACTCTCTTTGATTACATTATCAGGTTTCTTTTACACATGTTTACAAGCCTTTTATGCCACAATTTATTATCTTCCACCATACTCATGTAACTTTTGTTTTGTATTTCAAAAATAGGAAACAAGTTTCCTTTTGTATGGTATCCTCTTGTTACAATTCATTCATCTTATTCACTTTTCAGAAGAAAATAATATTTTCTGAAGCTAAATTTGTTACCCTCCTCACAAAATTGTGAAACACTTAGTAAATTGTGTTTCAGCCCATCAACATACAATGTTTTTCTAGATTTCATCTTTTCTCTTCCAATTACGGATGATCCAACACCTTTGATAATTAGATATTTATAATTGAAATATTCCACTATGCCTTCTTTAAAATATTTCACATTATTCAATAATTTAAAATATCCAATCATTTGATAAGAACAAAAAATTCAATAATCCAAGGTCATTCTATTTTTGTAGCTTTCAATTCGATTTCAATAACACGGGAATATTCTTCTTCCTTTTCTTTCTTCCACTTCTGCTTCTGATAATTTTGTAGAATTTTTTGTTGTACCGATAGAAAAATAAGGAATATTTTAGAAATATTTACCGTTTTTCACATATTTCCCAAATAGTTTCATATGGATGTAACCTCTTTTAAATCATTACTCAATCCTTTTAAGGTTTCTTCGACAAAATATTCTCAAACTTCTTCTTTTGAGGGAATTTTATCCCCCTCAAGAATTACCATTCATAACCTATGGAATAATAATAATAATAATGTTTTTGGTTAAACAAAAAATTGTTTTATGTATGTCTGTATCCTCCATAATACCATCAATAGGTATAAAATGAGTATTTACCTAGCGTGACTTCATGACTCAGCAACCCAGCGAGAATATGTGACTGAGATATTAGTGAGACTTCTTCACATAGCTACCCAGTGGGACTTCATGATTCAGCTATTAGAGAGACTCTGTGACTTAGCAACCAAATTAGGTTTTGTTCTTAGATATCAGTGAGGCTTTGTGACTCAGCTACTCAATATGTTTAGGTGACCTATATATCCTAAAGGACTCATTGGGGATGAGTACCTTCAGAGTGATTGATGTTTAGTGTTTGCAACCATTGGTTTTTCTATCAACACATTATGTTATACCTATTTTAATCTTACTCTTGTGACTCTAATCTTTGTGAAATCTTTTGTGATTTTTTTGGGGATTTCTGTGAGACCCGAGTTGTTTTAGGGGTCCCTATTGATTATTGTTATGCTCCCCCCTACACGAGATTCACCCACACCTATTGTGTCTTGTGTAAACGATGGACATATTTGATTGGGATTATAGAGATTTATGTCCAAGTGGTCCTCATAGATGGATCTACAGATTCAATATTCTTTAGCAACATCCAATAGTGAGCTACACCAACCCTTCATGTAGGATCCTTGGTGGACGAACTCAGGATTTTGTACTTATTTTTACTATACATTCCTTTTCAGTTGGGTTTGTATTCTGGCCCCCTTTTTCCTTTCATTTTCACCTTTCCTTGTGTGGTTTATTCCTTCTGTGGTCTACTAGTAGTTAGTATCCCATTTTTAGCTTTACACTCTATAGTATGGGTTGTGTATGTGTGTATAGTTTCAAACTCAATGCCTTCCTTTTTTGGGGATATTAATTTTGGTGCTAGTATCTAGCCCCTAGCCTATAGAATTCAGCCTAGGGGTAGTCACAGCATGGGCCATGGGGGACGGGTCATGATGGAGTGTTATTAGAGGTGGTCAGTTCTACCTCAAAGACCAAGAGTCAGTTGTTTTATTTTTGGGAAATAGTGTAAAATGTTTCAAGGTTGATTTTTATATTAGGGGAGTCCATTGTTGGTTTAGTGACTGACGTATCCATACACTAGGACCCTGAATTCTTCTTTCTGACTGGATTCATGAAAACATTGGTTGCTTGTATCTTTAAAATGTTATTCAAGATCTCTTTGATTCGGAGTAAGCTCACCAAGTATAATTAACTGACTGTGGTTCATCTTAATTTCTATTAGGATGCCTCCACATAGATAGTCATGTAAGATTGTGGTACAGGATCATGATGTTGGTCCACCAAGCAATGAGGCATCAGTGTAGGGATCAGTTCCTGAGATGGAACCCCCAGGTGGTGTACTTGAGGCACCACCACCCATCGAGAAGCATTTTCTACCATCATTACCATTAGAGGATACATGTTGATTGAGCACAATGCATGAGTTCCAGAGGAAGAGGCCTCTGAGGTTTTTAGGAGAGACAGATCCTTAGTTAGTAGAGGATTGGTTGGAGATAGTGACACGAGGTTTCTACCTGGTGAGGACACCTTCCGACCATATGGTGATTCTAGATTCTAGCCTTCTACAGGGCACGGAAGGGAGATGGTAGAGCTTGACACTATATACTCCCTAGGAGGTTACCCTCACATAGGAAAACATTGAGCGCCTTTTCAGAGAGGATTTCTTCCCCGAGACGTTGTGCTCAGTGCACATACAGGTGCTTCTCCACTTTCGGTAGGGTAGCCTGACCGTGGCTAAGAACTCTGTGGGGTTCACATACCACTACTGATACTCCTCTGATATGGTGTGGGACCCTTTCTTCAGGGCCCAAACCGTTGAGAAGGAGCTCATATAGAAGATTAGTGCATCGATGACTTCTCTCAGCATCCCTATGCTAGATGGGGTGCTGAAGTGATCCCTTCTAGTAGAGAACTTCTTGTTATAACCTACACCGACAATGAGAGATACCACTGGATGGTAGGTAGTATAGTCCTCAGTATCAGGAATCTTATAGCTGACACTAGGGTCAAAGAGGGCTACAATATCCATGGGATGGCCCCATGATATTGGACTGGTAGTGAGAGGCCCCACATGAATTGGACACCAGCATAGGAACAGGATATGATTCACATGCGGTGGGCAGGGCCACATAGCTCGAGACAGCCTGGCCCTCCATACAGATAATCAGCATGATGTCAAAGGACTACCAAGGTAGAGGGAGAGAGTTAAATAGGGTGGTCCATAGAGAGGCAGATGTGGTAGAGGATTATGAAGAGTATCAGACATTGGGAGGAGATATGAGGTACTACCACAACCACCTTCAAGTGGTCTACCATGAGCTCTGGGAGTAGGTGGACAGGGTTGGCGCCAGCTTCATGCGATGGATTCCTATGACCATGGCCCTCCATAAATGATAAGAGGTAAAATCTATGTCTACTCCACTTTATATGTATTACTTATAGACACAGGTATCAGTAACTATTTCCTTTCCACGAACCACATTTGAGGTTAGAAGATTCCGGAGTTTTCATTGGCTCGATCATTATGATTACAGACTCCTATAGGAGGGGATTCAATGATTACACACTGGTTCTAGAAATGTGAGATTACTCTTGGAGGAAAAAGCTTCAACTGGGATCTCTTAGTAATAGAATCGATCCCTTACGACCCCATATTGGTTATGTACTAGTTATCTACATTCCATACTCATTTCTACTATATTAGGTGCAAAGTGAGGTGTTTCCGTACGGATGGGACCAGGTTTTCCATCACTGGTGAGAAGTGAACTTTTGCAGCACGAGACAAACTTTCTCAAAGAAGGTTGTAGCCGATCACTCACTAGTTGGCGAGCCTCACCCTCGGTGTAGCGGAAGATAGGTGTTTGAGTTTTTCTGTGGTGGTGGATGAGTGTGAAGATGTATTTCCTTGTGATGTTCCAGAACTACCTCCTTGCATGGGAGGTAGACTTCAGAATTGACCTGTACCAAGGAACGACACATATATCCACACCGTCACATAGAATGGCCCATGTGGAGCTTCGTGAGTTGAGTATATAGTTACAGGACTTTCAAGAAAAGGTCTTTGTGAGGCCCATCATTTCACCATGGGAAGTGGATGTGTTTTCTGACAAGAATTTAGTCATGATCTTGAGTCTAGGTGTGGACTTCCGGTGCCTAAAATAGGTGATCTTAAAGAACAAATATCCACATCCAAGGATTGATGACCTCTTCGGCCAGCTGAAGGGAGTGAGGTGGTTCTCAATGATAGGCCTTAGATTAGGCTATCATCAGCTTCATGTATAGGATGAGGGCGTACCAAAGACAACCTTTAGATGTCGGTATGAACACTATGAATTTTTGGTGATACCTTTTGGAATCACTAATTCCCCAATTGTGTTCATGGGACTCATGAACAGGATTTTCTTGCCTTACCTCAATCGTTTCATGGTAGTCTTCACTGATGACATCTTGGTGTACTCAGAGTCAGAGGAAGAGCCCACTAAATACCTGTAGAAATCCCTAGACACACTCTGAGAGAACTAGATTTATGGTAAGCTCTCGAAATTCTTGTTTTGGGTTTGGGAGGTCCACATTCTGGGACACTTCTTCTCAGAGGTAGGTGTTGGATTAGATCTGATGAAGATTGAGGCCATGCTTTCAAGGGAGCCACCTAGGAGTGTGACTGAGGTGCAGATATTCTTGGGGTTGGCCAGATACTACCGGTGGTTCATGCCCAACTATTGTAGAGTATCATCACCTTTATTTGCCTTCACACGAAAGGGACCACCATTCGGGTGGATGAAGAAGTGATAATAGGTTTTCTAAGAGTTGAGGAGGAGACTAATGAGTGCCCCCATCATGATACTACCAGAAGAAGGTGTAGGGTATTTAGTCTTATGTGATGCCTCAGGGACTAGGAATGGTTGTGTCCTGATGCAGGAGTGAGCATTGGTCCCCTATGGATCACGACAGTTGAGTTAGTATGAGAATTACTATGTGACCCATGACCTGGAGTTAGCTGGAGTGGTATTTTCCTTCAAGATGTGGCGGCACTGCTTTATTGGTGAATAGTTTACCGTCTACTCTGACCACAAGTATATTAGGTATATCTTCTCACAGAAGAACCTGCACTTGAGACAGTGGTAATGGCTGAAGTTCCATCAGGACTATGATTTTGAGATATTATATACTCTTAAGAAGGGTAATGTGGTGGCAGACTCACATAGTAGGAGGTCTGTCCTATAGCTATAGAGTGAGGAAACAGAGCAGCTAGCTGTGATGCAGGTATCCTTCATAGATGATGATAGAGTAGCTTACCTCCAGTCAATGACAATCACTCCCCCACTCTTATTGTGAATCAGGGAGGAACTACTTGTGGATGTTGACTGCGAGGCCCTACATGCTTAGATATCCTCAGGATAGGAACCTAATAGATTTTTTATAACTGGGGAGCACATCATCCTTTTCAAAGGATGCACCATAGTACAAGTGATGTCGTGGAGTGAGGTGTTGAGTGAGTTCCATATATCCCCTTTGAAAATACATCTGGGTGTATCAAATATGTACCAGGACCTACGATGTCAGTACTAGTGGCATGGAAGAAAAAAGTGGTGGCCGAGTTCATTTCAAGATGTCTCACTTGTTAGAAAGTAAATGTCGAGCATCACGATATAGTAGGATTTTCCCAGCCACTCAAGGTATCGGAGATAAAATGGTATGGTATCTCAATAGACATTGTGATAGGGTTACCACACACATCTATCGGCCACCATTCTATCTTGGTTATCGTTGACCGACTCACCTAGTCGGCTCACTTCCTAACCATATGGGAGTATGGATCAGTAAAGGGCTTGGGATGCCTCAACTTCAAGGGGATAATGCATCCCCATGGGTTGTCTTTAATGATCGTCTCATACCGTGACACTCAATTTACATCCCAATTGTGTAAGGGAATGCATGAGGAATTCAGGAATCAACTATGCTTGAGCAAGGCCTTTCACCCTCAGACAGATAGTCAGAGGGTGCATACCATACAGACCATGGAGGATATGCTTTGTTCTTGCATCCTTGACTTTGCTCATATTTGGGAGGACCACCTGCCATTATTGAAGTTTGCATACAACATTATTTATCACTCCACCATTGTCTTGGCACCATTTGAGGCCTTGTACGGGCATCCATGCATATCACCTCTATGTCGGACATACCCAGGGGAGTTGGTACTAATGGGTCCAAAGTTGGTATGAGATACTACTGAGAAGGTGCAAATCATCCAGGAGCAGATGAGGACTTCACAGAGTATGTAGAAATCGTATGATGATTGGAGATGGAGACCCATTGAGTTTGAGGAGGGAGACCGCATATTCCTTCGGGTCCCACCCTGATAGGGATTACGAAGCTTTCTCCTGGCCGGAAATTTATCTAAAGGTTTACTAGACCATTCCATGTTCTTAGTATAGTTGGTGAGGTAGATTACCACCTAGAACTTCCCTCACAAATGCAGCAAGTATAGAATTGTTTTCACGTGTCGCAATTGTTGTTGTACTTGCATGATCCATCGCATGTCATTGACTGGGGCGAGCTGGACATTGATGATGGGGAGACATTTTCGGAGTTCATAATGGAGATAGAGGATCGAAAGTAGTGGGTATTTCATGGACATTCGATTCCTCTGGTGCACGTTTGGTGGAAGCATGGGAATCTGTAAGAAAGAATAAGGGAGAGGGAGGCTCATATTCATGCCCAGTACCCCCATAAATCACTAGGGTGGGAAGAATTTAACATCCTGTAATTCCTATGTAATTTTTTTTAATATAATATGGAATTATTTGAAGGCCACACACTTTTATGGAACATGATTCTGAGGCCCGGTGATCTTGAAACAAAATTTTTATCTTTTTTAAGTTCATTTAAGTATACATGAAAATGGGTTTCTCTAACATTTAAAAAATGATCTGATCAAAAATATGAGGGCACCTTTGAACTCAGAAATCTAGGATTCTCCTAGAAAGGTGCTAACTGCGACCGGCAGGGGTCGGAGAGAAAATTTAATTTTCATACTTTTCGGGAAAAAAATAAAATAATATAGGAAGATATATTATTTTGTTATTTGAAACCATTGAGAAGTGGACGACGTCGATGCAGTGTAGTGATGGGGAACATTAAATGAATATCATTAATTGATTATTTTTTTGAATTGTATAGATACAATTTCATAGAATAATAGAAATTTTGTGGTATGTTTTCTGTTAATGGGTTAACGTGTTGGAGAGTTTTCAATCGAAGGGATGGATTTTACTCAGAAGAAATGAAAGCAGAAAATATCTATAATGATGAATGATGAAAACTGGCGGACCGTTAATGACATTAACACATCTTAAAGAATAAGATCTTTGAGTGATGAATGCCTTCGACCTCTTGAATCCCAAAAAACGAAACGCTCCAGTGGTGAATGTAAATTGAAATAGGGGTTTGTTTCATTTCAAGTTTTCCATGTTCTTATTTTAAAACAACAAACACGGATCAACCCATAAACTAGTTGATTTATGGATCGTGTGTTCTTGTGGGAGGGTGTTTACATTCTTGTTTTTACACAGGGATTGATGATTTTCAAATAGAAATATGATCCCAAGCCTCCTTATTTTTAAACCTCTAACGTGGAGGGTGCGGGATGATATAAACAAGACCTGAGCCCCTCCGTGTGTGCATTAATTGTGTTTGTATAATTTAAATGGCATCTAGGTGGATCCAATGTTGTGGTAGTGATGGTGGAGACCCAAGATGCCGATGGGTGTATTCGGATTTGAGATCAGACCACTGGAACGGACCCGGTGGCCCGCGGAATGTGCTTCTGGTGCGACGGTGGTGGCGAATGGTGGCGGCGAACACCGGCGGGAGGTGGTTCCAACTGGGACCGCGTGCAGAATAAAGTGGTCGGCCCTTGCCCATACCACTAGAGGAGGCGGCACACCTGGTGTGTGCCATGGTGGAGGAGTGATACAACTATGGGATGGACGCGATGCCAGCGTGGTGCTGCGTAAGAGGAGTGGTCCGCTCCCTGAGGACCTTGTGCTGCAATGGGTGGTGGTCGGGAGATTGGTCACGCACGCCCAACCAAAATGGCTGAGCCCACCCATTGGTCTAGGACAGTTGATTGGGAAACCTGAGCTACCTGTGAAAACATTCAATCGAGTCCACTTTAGTGGACTAGGCTAGTAAGATAAATTCGGGTCGTTTGGTGGCCCGGGCTAGGAAAAGAGATCGGCTCGCTAGTGCAGGCTAGGCTTGATAAATTCGGGTCACTGGGTGATCAAGAGGACTGGACCCATGGCCAACCTTTTCCAGGTCTAGTGAGACATAATTGGCTAGGCCAATGGGATAGATGGACAAGATCGGTTCATGCGACACCCAGGGTCAGGTTGGTCATGTTAGTCAGAACCAGTCAGACCTGGCACAGATTCAACTGGCCCCTATTTACAAAAAGGCATGTATCTCCTAGACCGTGCATCCTATTGACGTGAAATCTGTGATGTTGGGACCCACTTGATGGGGAATTCCTTATGAAATACTATAAGTTATATTTCATGGAATTTGACCTTGAGAGGCTTCATGACTCGGCTACTCAATGAGATTCTATGACTCAACTATCAGCAAGACTTTGCAACTCAACTACCCAATGAGACTCTCTGGCCCAGCTATCAGTGAGACTCTATGACTCAACTACCCAGTGAACATGAGTTACTCAAATACCTATAGAAACTCTATGACTCAGCTATCAGTGAGACATCGTGACTCAGCTACCCAGCAAGACATCGTGACTCAACTATCAGCGAAACTCTATGACTATGCTACCCAGCGAAGCTTCATGACTCAACTATCAGTGAGGCTTTGTGACTCAACTACCCAGTGAAGCTTTGTGACTCAGCTATTGAATTTTTCTAGGTGACCTATCTCACCAAAAGGACTCATTGAGGATGAGTGCCTTTGTAGTGATTGATGTTCATTGTTTGCAACCGTTGGTTTTTTTATCAACACTTTAATTTATACCTTTGTCAAAGTGACTCTAGTGACTCTAATAACTGTATGTTCTTTTTTATTTCCTTTTTGTATTTCTATGAGATCCAAGTTTATTTTGGGGTCCCTATTGTGTATTTTTATGCTCACCACTACACGGGATTCGCCCGCACCTATTGTTTCTTTTGTAGATGATAGAACCCATTGATTGGGATCTTAGAGAGCCAGGACCAACTAATTCTTAGAGGTGGATCTATATATGCAATACACTTCAACGACATCCAACAGTGAGCTACACCTACCCTTCCAGTAGGATCCATGGTGGATGAAATTAGAAGATTTTACTACATTTTTTTGTACTTTCCTTTTTAGTTGGGTTTGTATTCGGGTCCCTTTTTTCTTTTAGTTGCACCTTTAATTTTGTCTTTTCTTCCTCATGGTATATACATGATGTTGGTATCCAAGATTCATCTTTACTTTCCCTAGTATGGGAAGTGTGTGTTTATTTTTAAAATAAATTCCTTTATTTTTTTTTGAGATATGCCTTTTAGTGCTAGTCTCTGACCCCTGGCCTATGGAAAGAGAGCATGGGGTGGTCATGGAATAAGCCCTGGGAGACAGTAATGACAATTAATCCCAATAGATAGACAAACAAGATTCAAATTTCTATATATACAAATCAAAATAGGGAAAATATGTAAACAAATTCACAAGATGTCATACCCTAACCACCCCGGGTAACATAAGTTTCATTATGTTGGGAGATGGTTAGGCACTCAATCACAACTACCTCCTATGTTCCAACAAGAATAAACAAATGCATACTGACTTCAAGATATGTATCTTATCCTAGAGCTTTGATCCCACATTGTCATGAACCATCCAAGGTACCCTTATCTCCCAATAACTGAGTCGGTCCTAACATATACCTATAGTAATTCTCAATACCCAAGCATCGACAACTAGCACCTTGCATCATAAAAAATTAATGTGGGAAAGATGTTTCCACTAACAATTCAAAATTAAAGAAAAAAGATAGTATGCATATCAAAAGAAACTCCTTTGGGAGTAATGTACTAGAAGTCAAACAGGCATAAACAAGCCCAAAGTACTATATCCGAAGTACCAAAATAAGAATACTTACAATCCCCAAAGGAAACAACTCACCAAGTCAACATATCAATAGCTAAAACCACCCACAATTGATCCTTTTCCCTTGATCGATCCTAGAAAGAGGTAATATACACACTACTGAAGGAAAATTTATGGTTTGATTCAAATAATAGTAGTATTTTACCAATTGGTTCCATAACAAGATGTCAATATCAAATTAAGAAAATAAATTCTTTCAATTTTTTAAAAAAAGGTCTCGCATTGAAAAAAAAATACTTTTAAATATTCATTATTTATTATTCAAAAGATAGAAATAATTTATAAAATCCTTCTTTACATTTCCAATGATGGAAAATAATTTTAAACAAATTCTTCATAATAAAATTTATATAATATTTATAAAACAATAGAACTTTTCACAAATGGAATAATTAAACACTTTTATTAAAAATGGTTTATATAAATCATAATGTATGTAAATAAATTTTAAAAGAGTGGAATATATCATTTCAAATACAAACAAGTGAGAAAAATTGTCACCTTCCTAATAAGGTACAATAATTTTATGCTATAGGGACTCGACATTGTGAAATGGAAAATATCTAAGTACACCCCTTTAGGCATAATGTAAAGGGGACTCATCACCCTCAAATTTGGGATGTGATGTGTTAATATGAAGTTTTATAAATTTATAAGTCGTAATGTGCCACCCAAAATAACTCACCAACTACCTAAGCGTTTAATGTTCTTTAGTACAAAATAATTATGGGAAATTTATTTTAAAACTTCTTAAAATACAATTAAGTCCCATTCTCCATTTTAAATTTTCCAATTTTCTTTTATAAACCAATAACCAATTTTTAATCCAAAAAATTCATTTTCCTCAATAAAACCACTAGTTTTCCATCAAAATCATTTTAATCCATTTTTTCAAATATGTATTTGAAATCAATTAACAGTCCAATATCACCACATAATTTCGCAAATGATATTAAACAATTTATTTTTCAAAAAAAATATATCAATTTCATAAAAACCACAAATTCACTATAATTGGGGGTTTTCAAAATATTCCATCAAATACATTTCATAATTAAATTCAACAATTTAATTTGAAAAAAAAATCCATCTATTTCATAATAATCCCCCAGTTCATTAGAATTGGGGATTTTCACAATTTTCCATAAAATAGATTTCAAAATTAAATCCCACAATTTAATTGAAATAATTTGCAGCGAGTCCAAATTTTATATTAAACAATTTAAATTTCCATAAAATTCCATAAACACACCCTAGTTCAATGGAATTGTTGTTTTTTCAATTTTTTGACAAGAAACCTCGTTTTCATTAAAATCCCAATTTAATTGAATTGGGTTTTTAAAAGAAATTGAAATCCATTTAATCAAAACCAATAAATTTAATTTAATTAAAATAATTGAAATTAAAAAAATCAATTTAAAGGTGATATAAATTTGGCATCGTAATAGAACCACCTCCTCAAAATCCAACGGATCTCGAAATGTCAATCCCTAATCAGGATTTGTCCATGAAGAATGAAGATCCTGGAAACTGGGAGATGATGATCAAACCTAGAATTATAAACCCAAAATAAGGAGTATTAGTTCAAAAAAATAACACAAGGATACATGGAACCCTATAGAAGAATATAGTGACAGCAAGAGATTATGAAGAGGAGGGGAAACTAACTACGATAAGATTGGAGGGAATTATTCTAGATTTGGATTGCTTCTGGGAGGGATTTGAGAGGACAAAAACTCATCATAGGTGCTCCGTGGAAGGGATAAATATTTTGGGTCAAATGATATCTGTTGGGAAAATAAATGAGGTTTTCATAAAATTTTAATAAAAATTCAGATTAAAGAAAAACGGGTCTTCATAGTTTCCTAGGTAGAGGCGCGTGGTTTAGTTAAAGCATGCGCAAGACATGGACCTATTACACATGGGTTGCATGGTTTTTCCATATGGGTAGTGTGGTTGGGTATACTGTACACATTCCATGTAGATCCTATTGTCTAGTATTCCACAAATTTTCTTGAGATGGTGCCTGGATTGGGAAACCACGCACCACCTGTTCTTCAACTGTGCACTAGCCTAGAAAATTCCAAAAACCTTAAAATTTCACCTGAAGAAACCTAAAACAATACCCAACCAATCATGTTAAAAATTAGGTGTATATTAATACCTAAAAATAGTAACAGGATGTTATAGGTGGACTATAGGATTTCATACATATTGATGTATGTATAATAATGAGCAATCAAGAAAGTGGTGGTTTTAGGTAATTCCTTACATTTACCTACGACTATAGTAGGTATGGTTATGTGTTTCTAATTATAAACAATTATGTAACTTTTTAAAATTTAAAATATTTTATGAATGAAGTATTAAATCAACTAGGAAATACAATTAAAATTCCTTCATTAAATCAGGTTGGTGAATACTTGTGGAAAAAATTCACCAATCATATGAGATATTGTGGAATTGTTCTGCAACTCACTCCTCCTATAACAACATAGTGGACTGGTGTCTATGAGGAGTAATTTTACTATGTAATATATTGTTCAATCAATAATAATTTAGTGTGACCTTCCTATTTCATTTTAGGGGTATTCACTAGAGACTTTTATATTCCTATTAATCAATGTTCTATCTAAATAAATCATAAAAAATAATATGAGATATAGAATGAGAATTATACTAAAAAATATTTCATAAAATTTAGGGTTGTATTGCACTATTATAATGATTGGTTTCTGAAAATTTTGACCCATGGTAATAGAAATGATTACATATTGGTTATGCCAAGGATACATTCAGAAATTATTTCAATAATCCAACTAAACACAATGTTTTTATGTACTGAACTACTATATTAATCGAAAATTAATTTATAATTCATGGAACTAGTGGGAGGAAAGTAAATGTTAGATAAGGTCAAGACCAATAAACAAGAATTATTTCCAAGGTGGAGGTTTAGTTGGTTCCATAAAACATTGTATTGAAAGAGCTAACTCATGTTACACAATAACCTCAAATTTCTAGTAGGATTATCCACGAGATCATGAGATATGGATTTCTCATAGCCAATTATGATGTGGTAGTGCTTATATAATATGATCCTATAACCTACCAAGAGGATATTATGTATTTGAATTATAATAAATAGTTAAAATTCAAGTAATCAAATATGGAATCTGTATACAAGAAATAAGTTTGAAACATGGTGGATGAACCTTAATGGGAGATTCCCATATGGTGAAATTCAGATTTTTGTATGAAAAATAACATGGAAAGAATAGTGTAATACTATAATTAACTTTTAGTGAGAAAGGGTCATTAGAAAATTCATTATATTGACAATGAATAAACCATTTCACATGTATTTTTGATAAAATCCATTCATATTTCTCTATCCATAACAACTCATTTTGATTATTATATATAAGAAATTGATGTCAAAACTACTTTACATAATATGAATTTAGTAAGGGATGTGTAAATGAAACATTATGATGGTTTTGAAGTTTTGAATATTTATTTTATGGTATTAAAGCTACAATATCATAATTATAGATTGAAGCATTCTTCTCAGTGTTGGAATATCTTGTTTATTATTAAAATAAAAGAGTTTGGTTTCATCGAAAATCGGGATGATTATTCAGTATATCATAGTATTAGTGGGTGTTTAGTTTTGTTTCTAATAATTAATGTAGATTCAATGCTTTTTATTGAAGTGAAATTATGATTCTTCACACTATGAATATGTGGTTGGTTAAATGATTCTCTATGTGAAAATTGGTGATGGAGCCTATATACTAGGTATAAATCTCTATAGAGATAGATCTAAGAGTTTTCATAGACATCTCTAAGATACAAAACATTGTTATAGTTATAAATATTTTTATCATAGATAATTATAAACAGGGGACATTACCAGTGTTACATGGTATGAATCTTTGGAAAATCAGGGATACAAATATAGACCTAGAAAGGATGTATTGAATTTATTATGTGTCTTATATTTGTTCTATCATGTATTATATATTTTTTACTTGAAATTGTTTCACCTATACTATTAGAACTAACAATAGGAAACAATAAAATCATATTAAGGGTCTCCATATTTTTGTAAATAGAATTCATATGTACTTGAGAAGAACTAAGGATATGTTCTTAGTCCTTGAAGGAGAGTATGAGCTTGGTGCAAATGGTTATAAAAATGAATTATTTGTTTCTAATTCATTCATGAATGTTGTATTTTAATTTATATAAATAGTTAAATGATATTAACCCCACAAACTAAAACTTTTATTTGAACCTAATAGATGACCATCATGATGTAGTATGGGTTATGATGATATATTAAAATTACAATGAATTGTGGGATCATGAGATAATTTGTAGAATCTTATTATCTAGACTTATCCACCAAATTATATCTCAAAAAATTTCAAATGGTCATTGATATAGTTAAGAGTGTATGCTTATTATCAATCCTTTTTACCTAAATTTAGTGACATTACAAGCATGTGAACCGTATACATGGATACCATTATTTAAAAAATCCATTGATGATGCGCTAATTGGGGACAATTGAGTATATTTTTGATCATGTCATCAGTTGTAGATCATACAAGGTGGAATTTATCCACTCATTGGTTGAGAAAATTCATCTAGACCCTGATTTAATTAGACTATGTAAATACATTTCCATGATTAGTTGATTTATATATGATTTTTTGGCTACTATAATGGGAAACATGTGATGTTATCATCTATCAGATGAATGAGATATGATATATTCTTCGACTATGTTGGTATTTTTCAAATAATCACGAAATATTGATACATCCTTTAATATATTTTCATTGTACCATGTCAATTTGTCACACTATGTCACAGATAAATGGATTATATATTTATACATATGATGTATATAAAACATACTATGCTGGAAAATTTTATATGATATTTGGGTATATTTGATTTTTATCCCACCAAACCAATAATGACCCAAGAATAAAATTCTTAGATATTACATATTTTTATGCATAATCAATATATCAACCAAATAAACATTCCTAGGAACTATAAAATTTTAGTGTACTTGGAAAATGGATACACAAACATCTTATTTAAGTATAATCATCACCATATCATACATTATTTCTTACATATGGTAACCCTTTAGACTCATCATACTTAGTACCCTTCTTCTAACATGGGGTAAATTAAAACACCAGAATGGGTGATATCATATTCTCATTAAATGTAATAAGTGGAGATATTGATCAATGATCATATGTAACAATATCATAATCATAATGATAAGATAAGATGATTTTATATAAGGACCCAGCCTTAAACATTACATAATATTGAATTAAATGAATAATTCACATTGAGGATATTTTCATGTTTATAGTTTTAGAGATTTAGGCCATAACTATTACATTACAACTTGAATATTACAAGTAGACACTACTAATCAGTATCCATTTTTTTATAAAATAAAAACTCTTAAAAAGAAACATGTCTAGTTCCATGTTTTAGATAGCTCGACTTTTCCTCGATCCCATCCTTGACCCTATTCATCTTTAAGTCCTGTGGAAAACATTTAAAAAGCTTGGGATGAGCATAAAAATCTCAGTAAGGGTTATAAAATAAGGAAGGAAAACATTATCCCATCAATAAATACAAATAAATGAAACCATACTTTTCAATCATAACATACCTTTTGAATATTGGGTTTTATGAATAAAACACACAAATCATAAATCATAAAGGTTACTTATGGAATCCATATAAAACATAATTTGTAGCTATCATATCTACATAGGGAGTTACACTTGGAATTCCCATCACAGTATATTCCCTAAATCTCTTAGGAGAAACATCGCGTTTATCTCTGTCACATTACCCAATGCATTGGAGAGCTATCTCGGGCTCACCCGCCCTAGGTTTATCACGGAACCACCCGTATACGAAAAAAATGCCCAATAACCACAACATAATCATAACATATAACACATGTATAAAGAATGATAACATTTCCACATTATAATATATCAAATCAAGATATTGAAATAAACAATGTTTTATCAAATCATTTTCAAAACCTTTTTAAAAAGTGATTTTTGAATCAAATTGTCCCATACCACTTTGAAGCTTTTAAATGAATTATTATTTGAAAAATTAATGTCCATATAAATAAATCATAAAACCCATTTTGAAAACATGGACATTAATGAGAAATATTTAGATGTATAGATCTTTAAAACCTTTAAAACATTATTTTAGTTAAAGAGTTTTTTAACAAAAAGGGTGACACTTGAATATAAATAATTGAGGAATAAAATTTAATCATAAATTTATAATATCATGAGAATAAAGGGATGCATGATATAATATGTCAAAGTACAGTATATACACCATATTAGATTGAATTGTTGCATAACAACAATGAAGTCTCAATGGAAATGTAAATTGAGATGAAATCCCTTATAAAGGTGGTATCCTTAAATTAAGGGCAAATCAATCACATAATTATGTATGAAAAATATAAATACACACAATATAAGTTGATATTAAGTGTAAAATAATCCGAGTTAATTCACACATATTCATTTCATGACATATTCAATAAGTACAAGTTGAACCCAAAGAATTGAAATTGGGTTAAGAAGTTCCCTTACCAATTTGGTAACATACAAAAGATATGCCACATGAAAGAAGGATCATCAAATGAAGATGTAAATACTCATAAATGAGATTATATTACACAAATAGTACAATCATGGGCAGTAAATACACCACCCAAAAGGAAATAGTGGCAAGTATAGCATGAATCTCACAGGAATAAAAAGTGAGACGAAACCCTTTACCATGTTGTAATCAACTGAGTCATATGGCCAAAAGTTAATAACCACAAAATGAATCAAAGAATAAAATGACTATAATGAGAATAATGATAATAAATATAAAATTTCAGTACACAATACACCACATGTAATGAATAAGTGGAGAACAATGGAAATCTCATGGAATTAAAAGTGAGATAAGAAATTCCCTTACAAAAATCTGGCAGCCTAACGGCGCCACTTAAAAATTATTAAAATGAATTGATTAGAGTAAGAGAGGGTCTGTCATTGTATTAAAATAAAAATTACAGTATGTTTCATATAAAATAACATCCTCCAACATAAGAACATGGTTCATAAAAGAAATGATATAAAATAGAGTACTTGAAAAGAAAGAGAGAGGTCGGATCCCTTACCTCGTGTCGGACTTGACTCGATCGTTCTTTAATTTCATGAATAATAAACTAAAGTTAATTTATACTTTCTTAAGAACCTTTTTAAATTTTATTATTCCTTTTATATCTCTTATTACCAGGTTATAAACATTATGTAATCATTTATGTTAATAACGTTCATTTGGTCGATATTTGGTACTTGAGTCAAAATTAACACCTTATATTTACAAGTTGTCCATGTGGTCAATAGTTCATTATATACCAAATGATATTATTGATTTTTATATCCTATATATTATATATATCTATTATATACATGTTCTTATAATAGTCCATAACATTTAGAGGTAAGAAATGAAATGCACCGTTCATGGAGACGGTAAACCGTATGTACGCTTGAACGCTACTTTCATTTTTATATCTTATTTTAATGTAATTAAAAAATAATGATACATAAGTATATTATAATTCCAGTATAATATAATATATAATATCATTAACTCCATCCTTTATACGTCCCACATAACGCATTAACGAGTCACATCATTTTGAGGGGGTGGTAGTCCGCACTTCCTCAAATGAGATTATCGTATTCACCCACTATGGAAACCATAATGGTTTGATATAATTGGAAAGTACAGAAGCATAAAGAAATAATAAAAATAATATATATCGTATATAAATACAGTTCCATCATAATGTCCACTATGAGAGGCGGTAAGATGTAATTGAACAATCATCGTTTCGTGAGGCATTAGTTTTCCATCCACAGAAACAGTATGTTCTTCATCCGTTATATGGCGGTGTGTGTAAGTTTACTTCGAATACTTCTCATAAAAACATCCTAGTATATTGAGGATTTTTGTTTTGTTACAAAATAATGGAAATAAAAAGATTTTAGCGGTTGGATAAGTAAAATAAAAAAAACAATTTAAGTGAAACTGTTGCTTTTAATTTGGGTAACTCTCTTTGGTTTGAACCAAACGACTTATTGAAATGACTTCTTCCTAAGTTAAGGATTCTAGGAGGAGTATATGGATGTTGGGAGCTTAATTGGTCAGATTTTGGACGAGCCAAATGGATTGAGAGGTGTGAGTAATTGGATAGAAATGGTCTCCTTTTATAAGGGAGAGGAGGGGATCTTTAGGAAAGTGTGAAAATATTATTTTATAATATAATGATATTAGGTTTAAAATGGTCCAAAAATAATTAAGGTAGAATATAAGATGACTCATAATCTAAATAAAATCATCCCATCATAATTGGACATGTTTTGGATAATATTTTAATCATTATAATATTATTTATTTTAATCATTTATTAATGAGGAAAATACAGCATCATTATTGTGTCATAAATAAATTAATTTATTCGATGTCTATAAATTATAAAAAAATACTATATTGTATAAAATCTTTATATCTTTCCAATTAATATTTATAGTAAAAAATAGGACTTATATATCACCATATAAAAATTAATTACTAAAAGCGTTTTGTTAATGTCAATTTTGTCTTTACATTAAATTAATTACTCTAAATTGTCATTTTCACTCCCATGTGGATCAATGGGGTCCCAAAATCGACCCAAATATTACCATGGTCGTTAATTACTCAACCAATAAGGTTTGGACAAGTTTTAACATAATTTTGAATTATTACAGTATTCTTTTAACCATGATTTACCCTATTTACCTTTAACTGCGGTAAATAAAAGTCAAAAGTTACTATTCACAAAACATTATTCTCATCTTAATGAACCAAATTTTACTTCTTGATGACAAACATGTATTATGGATTTTTTAAATTCAATTCATAGAATTGGTAAAATTCAATTTAAATGAAAAAGTCATTTTTTTAACTACCACTAAGTGGTTTCACTATTAATCAAAAATTGAAGTTTTTCAGTAAAATACCAAATATTCATCCAAAGCTATATTTGATATCCCAAATTAAAAAATGATGTATGTTATGAAAAATTCTAAAAATATAAGTGGCATTAATTACCTTTAAAATTAATTCCCGTTATCAAAACAAATAGCGTGTTTTTATGAAACAATAACTATCAAAAGATTGATACTAGTTTATGTCCAATTTCAAAGTGAAATTAATTCCAATGACCAACATTGGATTAAATGTTAAAAATATATTTTAATTTCACTTTAAATACAATTAAAAATATAATATATCCATATAAATATATTAGATTAAAAGGCACTTTTGAATTAAGATATAATATTTTTAACTATTCAATAAAAATTGATGTTTTTCGGAAAAATTCCAAAAATTTACACAAAGTAAATTTTGATGTACCCATTATAAAGAAGGATTTTATTTGGTCATATAGAATTTATTAATCAGACAAATACTATATTTAAAATGGGTTCACCATTAAAAGGTGATAAATCCGCATTTTAATTTAAATTATGATTAAAATTAGATTCATTCACATTTTAAGCCTCTAACTTTTATTGGATAAATGTAAATACATTTAAAAAATATGTATAATCACATTGTATTTAGTTTTTTTCATTCCTGACAATACAACGGCTCAGAGTTGACTACCATTTAAATCAATAATATTATATTATTAGTGTGCAACGTATGATTTTAAAGAAACCCATTATTGCGTATTGGGTACGCTATCGAACATACCAACCCTTTTAAAGTAAAATTAATATTCAATTCAAAAATTAATAAATATGAAAAATTCATATTCTTTATTTAAGTAGGATGTTACATCTTTCCCCCCTTTTGGGAATTGCGTCCTCACAATTCTAAAATTTGGGCTCAGAAACTTTGTTGAAAGTCCCATATCGGAAAAAAAGAGTCAGTAAAACTATAACTTTAAAAGATATAAAGAGAAGTACAATGGTCACCCAAGTTAACCCATACTAATATTCCATGAAAACATGGATATGGAGGAGAAAAAAAAAGGTCATGTTCTGATGGAGAGTGATAGGAAACATATTTAGCAGAAATTTAACCACCAGAAAATAACAAACTTATTATGGGTTAAATAGTCTTTGATTCCCCAGAAAGAAAAAGTTAACAGAAAAGGTTTTTGTTTAAAGTTACTTTTAATTGAGGAATTTATTTATGATCTTAACCCAAAATATATGTAAATATAATTACTTTTCATGTAGAAATTCATATTTAACTAGATATCTAACACAAACTCATATTCTCTCCAAATGATGAATATTCAGGATGACTTTTTCACATTAAGAGCAATGTAATCAACTTTGAGAGAATCACATAATCCACAAAATATGAACTATATATTTCCCATGCCTTTAGATATTAACTAAAACCAATAAGATTATATAATCACCAAAAGGATAATCCTTTATAAAAATAAATACTACTCTTAATCTCCAAAATTCAACAAAAATAACCCAATGTTCAAGGAAAACCATTAAATAAATAGTTATCCTTAAAATTAATCAAATTAATCCAAACTAATATTGAAACCCAAATCTCAGAAGGATTTAATCACATAGTATTCCAAGGTTAATCTTAAAATTTATCTCCAAATAACATCAGTTACACTTAAAGTCTCATACTGAAAAGTAATTATCCTAATCACATATCCTCCTTGATATGTTAATCATTTCCATTGATAACCCAAAATCAACTTATTCCTGATTAATAAGATCATATAACTAAAAAGAATTAGTCATATTAACCAAGGACTTCATGTAGTCCAGTGGTAGGCGATTAATACCAGTCGCACTTTGGTTGTGGGTTCGATTCTCACAGCTTCATCTGACGTGATGGGTGGTCACATGGTTTGTGTGTTGTCCCTTTTCAAAAACTACATAATTTTATAACATTACCAAAAGATATAAGTTCATCAAAAATAACCATAACATATTTTAACCACAACGGTTATCTAATAAATTTCGTTTTGTATCCCAAAATGTATTAACTAGTAATTGCCTCAAATTCGAGGATCATATAAACCCGAATTGTTCTTTATAACTACAAACACAAAAAAAAATTATTCCTTCAATAAAATATTAATATGTCAAACTTCATGGTTACACATACTATAAAGAGTCTTATAATGCAATCCCATCATCAAAAGAGCCTTAATACTTTTAAGCATTTCACCATCATGAAATATACCATAACTCTTGAATCCCTTATATGTTGACCTCTTACTCACTCAAAATTCTTCATGCTTCATTAACCATTCTTTACTAACTTATTCTGAAATACTTCTTTCCTACATACAAAATCATGAATCATATCCTAAGATTTCAATAATAGGAAAACATATGTTAAGAAATAATCCATACCTTTTATTGGTCATTTTCAGTTTCTTCATCCTCAATAGAAATGGAATTAGGTTTTGGTAAATGAATATTTTTATGATCCTCGTGATCCCATTCCTGAAACTTCTTCATAGGACATGTGTATGCATAATGACCATTCTCACCACATTTAAAACATTCAATTGATCCCTCATAAATTACTTCTTTCCCTTTCCCAGAGTCAACTAGATTCTTCCTTTTATCCATGGAAGGTTCTTGCTTTATGACCTTCATTTCCACATCTATAGCATCTTTCTGTCCCTTTGAAACATTTTCCTATGTGTTTCTTTCCACATCTTTGACACATAGGTTTTTGAACATACTTACCTTTATGATTATTACCTAAACATCCGTAAGTATTTTTTTCTCGCATATATGATGTCTTATAAAAATCAATAAGGTTCAGGTGGTCAAACATGACTCTAGATAGTTGGTTGAGAATAACCACAAGAGTTCTCATTACAGCTCCCATATCATTCAGCTGCTTGTTCAGAAAACTGTCATAGTTTTCTTCATATCCATTGTTACTTTGGTGCCTGCTAGATCAAGCCATTTACTATAACCAAAATGTTCAGTGTGAGTATATTAGTAAAATCATCATATAATATCTTATAAGGAGCTTAAATAGTAAGATATACTTATTCATGTTATCTAAAATTCAATCAATTTATAAAAAAACTATGACTCTTTATAAAATCCAAACCATTAAGGTAATGTAACTTATCCTTAAATTGTACCCTAACCTCTAAAGTTATCTAAACCGACCTCTGATACCAACTATAAGGACCCAGCCTTAAACATTGCATAATATTGATTTAAATGAATAATTCACATTGAGGATCTTTTCAGGTTTATAGTTTTAGAGATTTAGGCCATAACTATTACATTACAACATGAATATTACAAGTAGACAGTACTACTCAGTATCCATTTTTTTCATAAAATAAAAATTCTGAAAAAGAAACATGTCTAGTTCCATGTTTTAGATAGCTCGACTTTTCCTTGATCCCATCCTTAACCCTATTCATCTTTAAGTCATGTTTAAAAAATGTTAAAAACATGGGATTAGCATAAAAAGCTCAGTAAGGGTTATAAAATAAGGAAGGAAAACATTATCCTATCAATAAATACAAATCAATGAAACCATACTTTTCAATCATAACATACCTTATGAAATCATTAGATTTATGAATAACACACACAAATCATAAATCATAAAGTTTACTTATAGCATCCATATCAAACATACATTGTAGATATCATAGATATGTAGGGAGTTACACTTGGAATACCCATCATAGTATATTCCCTAAATATCTTAAGAGAAACATCGTGTTTACCTCCGTCACGTTACGCAGTACATTGGAGAGCTATCTTTGGCTCACCCACCCTAGGTTTATCACGGAACCACCCGTATACGTAAACAATACCCAGTAACCATAACATAATCATAACATATATGACATGTATAAAGGAAATATAACATTTCCTCATTCTAATATATCAAATCATGATATTGAAATAAAAAAGGTTTTATCAAATCATTTTCAAAACCTTTTAAAAAAGTTATTTTTGAATCAAAGTGTCCCATACCACATTGAAGATTTTAAATGAATTATTATTTGAAAACATTAATTCCCATATTAGTAAATAATAATCCCCATTTTTAAAACATGGACATTAATGAGAAATATTTAGAAGAATAAATATTTAAAATCTTTAAAACGATATTTTAGTTAAAGAGTTTTTTAACAAAAAGGGAGACACTTGAATACAAATAATTGAGCAATAAAATTTAATAAGAACTTTATAATATCATTATAATAAATGGATTCATGATATAATATGTCAAAGTACATTATATACACCATATTATATTGAATTGGTGCATAACAACAATGAAGTCTCAATAGAAATGTAAATTAAGATGAAATCCATTATAAAGATGGTATCCTTAAATTAAGGATAAATCAATAACATAATTATTTATGAAAAATATAAATATAATATCATTAGAATAAATGGATTCATGATATAATATGTCAAATTACAGTATATACACCATATTATATTGAATTGGTGCATAACAACAATGAAGTCTCAATGGAAATGTAAATTGAGATGAAATACCTTATAAAGATGGTATCCTTAAATTAAGGATAAATTAATCACATAATTATGTGTGAAAAATATAAATACACCCAATATAAGTGGATATTAAGTGTAAATAAATTAGAGGCCATTGACACATATTCATTGGATGACATATTCAATAAGTACAAGTTGAACCCAAAGAATTGAAATTGGATTAAGAAGCTCCCTTACCGATTTGATAACTTACAAAAAATATGCCACATGAAAGAAGGTTCATAAAATGAAGATGTAAATACTCATAAATGAGATTATATTACGCAAATAGTAAAATCATGGGCAGTACATACACCACACAAAATGAAATAGTGGCAAGTATAGCATGAATCTCACGGGAATAAAAAGTGAGACGAAACCCTTTACCACGTTGTAATCAACTAAGTCGTATGACCAAAAGTTAATAACCACCAAATGAATCATAAAATACCATGAATATAATTATAATCTTGATAATATATATAAAATGGAAGTAAAAAATACACCACATGTAATTAATAAGTGGCGAATAGTGGAAATCTCACGGAATTAAAAGTGAGATAAGAAAATCCCTTACAAAAATTCGGCAGCCTAACGACACCACTTAAAAATTCATAAAATGAATTGATAAGAGTAAGAGAGGGTCTATAATCCTATGAAAATAAAAATTTTAGTATAGTTAATATAAAATAACATCCTCCAACATAAGAACATGGAGCATAAAATAAATTATATAAAAGAGATACTTGAAAAGAAAGAGAGAGGTCGGATCCCTTACCTCATGTCCGACTTGACTCGATCGTTCTTTAATTTCCTGAATAATATACTAAAGTTAATTTCTACTAAATTAAGAAGTTTTTTAAACTTTATTATTCCTTTTATATCACTTATTACCATGTTATAAACATTATGTAATCATTTAAGTTAATAACGTTCATTTTGTCGATATTTGGTACTTGAGTCAAAATGAACATCTTATATTTACAAGTTGTCCATGTGGTCAATAGTTAAATATATCTATAATGATATTCATTATTTGGATATCATATATATAATATATTTACTGTATATACATGTTTTTATAATAGTACATAACATTTAGTGGAAAGAAATGAAATGCATCGTTCGTGGAGACGGTAAGTCGTACGTACGCATGAACTCTACTTTCATTTCTATTTCTAATTGTAATGGAATTAAAACATAATGATACATAGGTATATTATAATTCCAGTATAATATCATATATAATATCATTAACTACATCCTTTATACGTCCCACATAAGGCATTAACGAGTTACATCACTATGAGGGGGCGGTAGCCTGCACTTCCTCAAATGAGATTATCGTATTTACCCACTATGGAAACCATAAAGGTTTGATATAATTGATATTACAGAAGCATAAAGAAATCATAAACATAATATATATCATATATAAATATAGTTCCATCATAATGGCCACCATGAGAGGTAGTAAGATGTAATTTAACAATCATCGTTTCGTGAGGCGTTAGTTTTCCATCCACAGAAACATTATGTTCTTCATCCATTGGATGGAGGTGTGTGTAAGATTAGTTCGAATAATTATCATAAAAATATCCTAGTGTATTGAGGATACTGGTGTTGTTAAAAAATAAAGGAAAAAAAGAGTTTATGGGTTGGAGATGTAAAATAAAATAACATAATTTAAGAGAAACTATTACCTTTAATTTGGGTAACTCTCTTTGGTTTGAACCAAATGACTTCTTGAAATGACTCCTGCCTAAGTTAAGGATTCTAGGAGGAGTAGAGGGATGTAGGGAATTTAATTGGGCAGATTTTGGACGAGACAAATGGCTTTAGAGGTGTGAGGAATTGTATAGAAATGGTCTCCTTTTATAAGGGAGAGGAGGGGCTCTTTAGGAAAGTGTGAAAATATTATTTTATAATATAATGATATTCAGTTTCAAATGGTCCAAAAATCATTAACGTAGAAGATAATATGACTCATAATCTAAATAAAATCATCCAATCCGAATTGGACATGTGTTGGATAATATTTTAATCATTATAATATTATTTATTTTAATCATTTATTAATGAGGTAAATACAGCATCATTATTGTGTCATAAATAAATTAATTTATTCGATGTCTATAAATTATAAAAAAAATACTATCTTATGGAAAAGTAATTTAGCTTTCCAATGAATCTTTACTGTAGAAAATAGGAGTTATATATAACCATATAATAATTAATTAAATAAAACGTTTTGTTAATGTCAATTTTGTCTTTACATTAAATTAATTACTCTAAATATCCATTTTCACTCCCAAGCAGATCAATGGGGTCGAAAAATCAACCCAAAGATTCCCATGGTCATTAATGACTCAACAAATAAGGTTTTGACAAGTGTTAAGGTAATTTTGAATTATTATAACATTATTTTAACCATGAATTACCCTATTTACCTTTAACGCTGTAAATAAAAGTCAAAATTTACTATTCACCGAAAATTATTTTCATCTCAATGAACCACATTTTACTTCTTCATGACTACCATGTATGATAGATTTTTTTAATTCAATTCACAGAAGTGGTAAATTTTCATTTAAATGAAAAGTCAGTTTTTTAACGACCACTAAGTGGTTTCACTATTCATCAAAATTGATGTTTTTCATAAAAATACCAAAAATTCAGCCTAAGATATATTTGATATCCCGAATTCAAAAATGATTTCTGTTATGCCAAATTCAAAACATATAAGTGGCATTAATTAACTTTAAAATTAATTCCCATTATCAAAACAAATAGCATGTTTTTAAGAAATAATAACTATCAAAAGATTGATACTTTTTTATGCCCAATTTCAAAGTAAAATTAATTCCAATGACCCACATTGGATTAAATGGTAAAAATATATTTTAATTTCACTTTAAAACCAATTAAAAATAATAATATAACCATATAAATAAATTAAATTAAAAGTCACTTTTGAATTAAAATACAATATTTCTCACTATTCATTAAAAATTGATGTTTATCAGAAAAATTCCAAAAATTTAAAAAAAGTAAATTTTGATGTACCCATTCTAAATAATGATTTTATATGGTAATATATAATATATTAAACTGACCAAAACTAGATTTAAAATGGGTTCTCCATTAAAAGGTGATAAATCGGCATTTTAATTTAAATTATGCTTAAAATTAGATTCATTCACATTTTAAGCCTCAATCTTTTATTGGATAAATGTAAATACATTTAACAAACATTTATTATCATATTGTATTTAGATTTGTTCATTCCTGCCAATACAATGGCTCGGAGTTGACTACCATTTAAATTAATAATATTATATTATTAATGTGCAACGTAAGATTTCAAAGAAACTCATTGTTGCGTATTGGGTACGCTATCAAACATAGAAACCCTTTTAATGTAAACTTAATATTTAAATCCCAAATTAATAAATTTGAAAAATTCATATTCTTTATTTACAAGGGATGTTATAATTTATCAATAAAAAATCATACCCAACATTTCATAGTTCATAATCCAAATCGTGGACTAAAACAATAGCATGCTAGGACATAGGGACATCATCCAGAATATAAATCATGGGCCATGAGTTCAATTTATAAGAATGAAAAATTTTATAATATTGTAGAACCATCATAGGTATAGAAACCATATCATATTTCCATGTTAACAATGATATCATCATATCATAGCTGATCTGACCTCACCACATGTTTCCCATAACGTAGTGGATTAGGAACCCCTTCCAATTTCCCATAGTGGATTGAAAAAATAAACTCATTTTACAAAACTATATCATGAGATATAAGGATTTACCCAATGTATTGTAGGGCTATATAATTTCAGTACCACCTATCACATAATGAAATTCATACATATGTGGCCCATAAGATCATAAAACATTCATCATATTGTAATAGAATAACCCAAAAAAATAAATAGGTTTCATAAACATTTCATCATCATAATAATAAAACATCCAAATAGAGAACCAAAATATTATCATTGTATTATATCCCCATTAAAAAGTATGTAAAATCAATTGATGTTGTCGTAGATTAAACATTCCATTAAAAGATCACTGAAATATTTCAGGTGGAAAATAATATTTTCCCTTTTAAATAACATAATATTAAAAAATTAAAAATAATTGGGAAATTATTCTAGTTTAAAATAAAAATGTTAACTATTAAATAAAGATTCAAAATAAAGAATATACATGATAATAGGAAAATATGTTCATACCGTATATGTTAAAAGAGAACATTCTTTTCACACTTGTAAAAAGTCAAAAATGACTTATTCCAAAATGTTGGTTTAAAAAGATTAATTTAAAACCATTTTATATAAATTAAAAGTAAATTAAAATTAAATATTTAAATTATGTCATGTATATTTAAGAGATACTATAATTTTTTTTTGAAAATCATGGTTGTGAAAGAAAAATTTTATCGACCAAAGAGGAAATAAGATCGAATTTCCTATAAAACATATTCTTGATCATTATAGGTACCCAAGAGAGAAAAAATGATACTATTCATATGAAATTATAGTAAAACCTTGATGGTAATAAAATCCATGAGGTCTTAAGAATAATATTCATATAACTACCCACAATGATAATTTAGCATATACAATCACTAAATGAAATGAGATTATAATATAAACTCTCACTTAATTGGTGACTTTTGAATCATAACCCCCCTAAAAGAAATAATGGAAAATTACAAAATGAAATATTATGAACATAAATATAATAATGATATAAAATATCAAAGGGATATTACACACACCACATGATGTAAAAAACTGGTGAATGTGGAATATGTCTCATAGATACAAAAGTGAGGCGAGAACCAGTTACATCAAGTATCATCTTTCTTTTTTACATGGACGAAAATCCAGTAAAATAATTATATATTTATTATAAATATATTATATAACCATATTAATACATATCAATACATATATTATTTATTTATAATATCATACCACCATTTTATTGACAATTCATTATTAAAATCATTGTTCTTAGTGATAACTGTTTCATTTTTTATGCATGTTTCAGTTCAGTATTTATAGCCCTTATAAATTTAACAGGATTCCATAATAAGTATAATTTTATTTATTTCACAAGTATAATTTTAAATCATTATATACACTTTTAAAACTAATAATATAAATAAGTGATGAAAAATGAATTACATCACTTCTTAGAGAGAGTAGTCTGTACATGTGTGTGAGTGACGTTTCCATTTTTTTAGATGGAATAAAAAAAAGTAAGTATTAATTCACATTTACATATAAATAATAATTTAATAAATATAATATATATTAATTAATTGTATCATTATAACTATCTATGTGAACTATTTATGGGAAAATGGATCTCATCATTTTGGGGAGGTGGTAGTACGCACGAGTGATAATTTCATTTCACATTTGATTAAAAGGAGGTGGAAAATGGTTGTACCATAATCATAATAACAAATAAATATATTTATGATAATATATTAATTATTTATGGATGTATAAAATATATTTATTTCATGTAGAATAAGAAATAAACATTGAAAGAGTTGGGAATGACGATTACGTTTTCTTTGAGAGACCTCTTTATCTTAAACCTTAATCCTTCACAGGATAATCATAGAGAAAGACAAGAATTATATTATGAATAAAAAAAATATAGGAAGGTATTATGGTATATATTTTCTAATATGTAGTTATAAAACATTATGAATAAAGTAGAATATTAGGGTCTCTTTTATAAGTGATAGAATGGATACTATTTGAATTTCCTAATAGACTATAGTATAATATATAACATAATTCAATCATGTAGAACCTAGGAAAACCAAATTAATATATAATCTATTATAATGTTGAAATAAAATAAACAAATCACATTTATAAAAGATATAGATAAATTTGTATCTATATTTTCTATTTAAACCACTTGAAACCAGTTTTTTCCTTGAACCGTGATAACTTAACATTTTACCACGATAACTAATTTATATGACCAAAAAAAGTTATCCTTCTAATCAAATTTAGAAATTATTATTCTAAATTTGGAATATATTTTATCATATTCAATATATATATGTCATTGAAATTACTTTGAATTTAATAACACAAAATGCGTGAAAACCCTTTTTTAGAAAAATACCTGATTTAAGAGTAAAAATAATTTTACATTGAAATCATGTAAAAAAGTTTATTTCCATGATATTTTGACTATTTAACAAAAAATAAATGTTTATAAAATTTTTTAACAATCCAAAATTGAATTTAACCTTCCAACCATACCATGAAGTGCGAAGACCCAAAAATAGTTTTTAATTTGAATAAAATATAATTTATGTTTGCAAAATTCATGCTTGGGATAAAAAAATAAAAAATAATATTTTAAGATAATTATATTAACGAAAATATATTTTTTTGTGCCAAAGGTTTTACAATTTTTTAATTCATTCTTATATCATTATAATTCCACAAATGTGATAGTATTTGAATAATCATTAATTTCACTATTCACTCTAAAATCAATCTTTTTGGAAAATTCTCAAACAAATCATCCTAAGAATATTATTACAAGATAATTTAAAATATGGTGGTAATTGTTTTAAATAAAATATATATAATTGGAATAAATTATTTATAATATTTCCTGACAAAATAAAATGAAACCCATTTTGAAGAAAATAAGTTTTTGAATCATAAAATGGATTTATTCTCATTACTTTCATAATAACCATAATTAAATAAATTTAAATATATATTATTGAAATTTTTATCTAAAAAATCATATATATCATTCATAAATAGTGGTTAATTTTATTTATTAAGATAAAGACTCACTGTTTGCATAAAACTAGTGTTTCAGAAAAGCATCTCTTTTAACCTTCATATGATTTTATATTTTTTTATACCAATTAGTAACCAATGAATTAATTTTATACATGTATAAAAATAATTCTTTATAATTTATTTACTCTTATTGATAAAATCTTATCACATTTCTAAGTGAGAAATTTTGCATCAAATTATTATAGTTCAATAATATATCGTATTTCATTTAAACTCGGTGTTTCATGTAAATCAAGGTATAAAACACATCATATTTATGAAAGAGAAATATATCATGAAACCATAGATTGTTATATGATTCCCCATTATAATATTTTTATCAATTTTTTATCACTCTGATAAAAACAAATAAGTGTACTTATATCTCATTAAATCCTTTGGTTCCCACATATATTTCTCTAATTTATGGTTCCATCATGATACCCAGACCAGGTGAGTAGTCTAGTTTCATATCGTGTTCTATATTTTATCTATAATATCTACCAATTTTTCCACATAACATAGATCATTTCCCAATGGTATGACATCTATGTTCAATAAATGTGATGGATCGGGTATGCACTTCCTCAAGAGTGATACATGGTACAAAACATGGACTTGTGAGAGATTCATTGGAAGCACAAAGAGATAATAAATTGTCCTATTATGATCAATAATTTCAAGGGGGAAAATATATGTTGGTATCATCCTGCCCTTATATTTAAATTTCATTACCATCTTCTAAGGTGATATTTTTAGGAATGCCTTATCACAAAATTTGAACTCCAAATATAAAGGATGATTGTTAGCATAACTTTTTTTTTAACTATGAGTAGTCATGATGTGATCCTAAATGGAACATACCATCTCCTATATTTCCATACTCCTATAATGTCCCAATATCTTCTGTCCCCCATCATCATCCTAGCACATTGAATTTTTTCACTTCATTCCATAGAGGTCTTCTTACGAAGATATCTAAATCTTGAGTGAAAGAGAATGTAGTATTAAAACTCAAACAAGGAAAGGTGTTGATCCTAAACACCTTTTAAATCCATATAACATGATCTTACCATATCTTATAGGGTTTTAATGGTAATCTAAGAATGAATTTCTTTTTTTATGATAACATTCATAGCTAATGTTTAACTCTTAATTCAAATCTTCCAAAATACTTCTCTAGAACATTTAGTTAGACCTTGTATCTTGATTAGATACTATAGAATGAGGTACCCCTTGAGACCTTACCACTTCATTAATGTATGTTATATAAATATTATCAAGAGATAAATATTCTTTAATTATATGTAAATTTTTTAACTTCATAAATTGATTGACTATAAACCAAATATCATTATGGCCTTTCGATAATTTGGGAAATATGACGATGAAATCCATAGTTATGTTTTCCCATTTCCATTTTGTAATGGTTAATGGTTTTAATATTCCTTTAGACTTCTGAATCTTAGTCATAACTTTATAACATAACATACATTGAGATACATACTATATAATATAACATTTCATGTTATCCCACTATAATACACTTTTATATCTCTATAAATATTTATTATTCTAAGATGAATAGAGAATGATAAACTCTGAGCTACATCTAAAATATCCTTCTTCAATTTTGATATTGATGGGATCCATTATTGTTTCATGAACCATATTATTACATCATAATCATGGTCGAACACCAGAACATTTCTCAACTTCGTTTGCAGTTCGACATCCTCTTTTTTAACCATTAATCAATGATATCTAGCATAAAGGTAAATCAATGAATAGTATTAAGATATTTGTAATTGATTAATCATGACAATTATACTGGGTAGATGATATAGGTTATTGATAGAGATATAGTTATGTTCTTAGTAATCCATGAAAATATTAATTGATCTATATTTATTCTTAATAAAATGAGTAGGTTCACCCCAAGGTGAGGAATTAGGGTGTATAAATCCCTCTTCTTGATTCTTCTCATGTTTCTTCCTCAATTATTGAAACTCAATCAAGGTTATTTTTTATGGAATCATTAACATGGTTTAGAACCAGGTATTATTTCAATTGAAATTTAAACTTAAAAATTGGAGGAAGCCTAGGAAACTCTTCTGAAAAGATAATAAAATCAAATTAACAATAGGAATATCGTCAACATTTATATTCTCCCCCAACATTTGAGATAAATATCCCTTGTGAATATGTAGTATGACCCACAAAAAGTAATTAATTTCAATAAGAAGTTCATATTCATCTATACACTAAAATATGATCATAGGACAATTATGAACACATGACTTGACTTACTTATTCAATAAATGTATTAAGAATATATGTATAAAAAGATAAAAAATGATACAAATCACGTGAAACTCCACTAAAGGATGAAAAATAATATTTGAATTTGGGTAATTCCTATAAAGAATAACATGATATGCCTAACTCTAGATTAGAGGACATGTGTTCCTTAATCATTATGATTGGCTTCAAATATTGACATAGCATAGGCACTTCCACAGTTTTGGATTTATCCTTTAGATTAGGGAATTGGATCATATAACTATCATTTTCCTCACATATATGACATTGAATTTATATTGGAACCTTAGGATTATCTTTATTTACCTTCATTTAAATCTTCATTTTCCCTAGAAATTAGTTGTTTTATACCCTTATTTTCCACATATAAAACATATTCTCATTCCTTTGATTCATTTTCAAAGGTTATTCTACCAATATTATCAACATGTATAAAACTTAATATTCTTTCCACCATGGTCTTCATCAATTTAACTCCCATAAAACTACATTTTTATCTTTTTTGTTGTGTTATAAAACTCACCCAAGTTGTGTTTGTTAATCATATATTGAGATATATGGTTAGGTATAATCATAAGGTTTCATATTCAATATCTCATTTCAAATGGTTTCTCATAAGTATAATCATTTCATTGTTTGTTACTTTTGTTGTTCACACGATCCATCCTAGTTCCATCCATTAACTAATACCCAAAAAAAATTTGTGAGTATTAAACATCAATAATAAGAGTAAACAGTAATGTTATTATTAAAATCATTCTTATGGTTTCCTAAATTATTGAACCTCTATTCATTACATGACACTTTAATTTCCTCTCATATCACCAAGTTTTATAATCAGTTGTCATAGATTTTATGCTATCATTCAACATAATTTTTCAAAAAGAGAATGTGAATTAACTAAATTATTTTCATTAGGGGTGTCTATCTAGGTTTGTAGTCTTAGGCACACTAATTTTTCATCGTTGATGATCAAGGTAATACCCAATACACCCCTTCCAAAGATGTTACCCCTAGGTGAATCAGTTCTATGGAAGCATCTATACACAAATATCTAGAGATGGAATAATTTTATAGAAAAACATATAATCTTTTCATTACCAAAACATTGGGATGTTATCCTAAACATATAATCATCCCCAAGGTTTTAAATAAATTTCTCTAATAATGATCACTAAAAATAAATAAACTTTTCTCTGATACTAACTATAGTGGCCCAAGAATTACATTCATAAGTATTACATCATTTGATGAATAATAAATATAACTCCCAAATAAATATTCCCAAGAACTATATATGTTTAGTGTAATTAGTGACTAAATACATAAAATTATTATTTTAATACAATAATCATTATCTCTATAATCATTCGTTATATATGGTACATTCTAGACTCATCATACGTAGTACCCTTCTTCATAACCTAAGTAAAAGTAAACCCTTACAAGGGGTGAAATCAGATGGTAAATAAGTGTAAACATGGTAGATATCAATCAATGATTACATATAAAAATACCATATGATTAAACGTATGATAAATTGAGTTTAAAAATAGAAAATAATTCCCAATATTTCATTATTAATACTTATAAATTATAGAACAAAAGTTTAGCATTCATAAGATTGGGATTCCATAAAAAATAAACCATGATCCATGAGTTATAATCATAATCGTAATAATATTTTATAATATATTGGATCCATTATAGAAATAAGAATTATATCATTTGTCAAGGTTAACTACAAATTCCAACATATCATAGTGGATCAGGCATCACCACCAATTTCCTTTATGATAATGGACCAGGAACCCCCAAAAAAATCCATAGTGTATGAGCACATCAACTCATTTCCTATAATTATTTCATGGTATATAGTGTTTTAAAATATTAGTGGGATATATATTTCAATTCCCACCCACTACATACTAAAAATCAAACATATGTGTGCCAAAAGATCACAAAACATTCTTCATATCATCATAGTAGAGCCTATTTGAAATAAATAGGTTTTTTAATCATCTCATCATTGTAAGAATAATCTATTCAAAGAAATAATAAATATTGTATCATTGTACCAAATCCCAGAAAAAGTGTAAGTAACATCAAAATATTTTATCATACTATAAAAATGAATTTAAAGGATCATTATAATATTTCTTGAGGAAAATAATCTTTTCATTTTTAAATTCCTTAAAATATAAAAACATTCAAAATATTATGGAAATAAATTTATTTTAAAACATCCACATGAAATTTAATGGAAGGTTCTTTTTAAATAATTTAAATGATAATGGGAAAAGAGATTCATACTCTATTCGTTAAAAGGGAAAATTCTTTTCATGATTTTTTAAAATGTCAAAATTGATTAGTCGAAAAATATTTTATTAGAAAATATTCCTTTCAAAAAATTGTAAATAAATTAAAAGGTAATGAAAATAAATTTTTAAAGAATATTAATTATATTTAGTAACATATATAAAACTATTTTGAAGATAATGGTCATGAAATAAAAAAATTTCGACCTAAGAGAAAATAAGGTTTATTTATTGTTAAAAAAATTATCAATCAGTTTCAATAACATAGAGTGTATAATCATACTAATTCTTGAAAATTCCAAGAAATAATATCGGATAATAAATATATAGGGTATAAATGATAATATACATATAATTTCCCTTAATATAAATTTAGAAAAGACAGTCGTGAAAAGAAATAAGATTGTGACCTAAACCCTTAACGCTTTGATAAATTTTGAATCATAACTTCCATGAAAGAAATAACATCAAATAAAAGATTAATTTTCATGAATATATATATATATATTATGATTATATAACATATATATGGTTTATAATATACATCATATTAAATAAAAAAGTGGTGGATATGGAATAAGTCACACATAAATAAAAGTGAGACAAGAAACTCTTTCCCAAGGTCTCATTTTCCTTAGAATGAATTTGAAACTGATATATAATATAAAAAATATTAGAAAAATATTAAATATATATATTATTCCATATAATTACATATATTATTTTCTTATCACATATTATCACTCATTTATTAACAATTCTTTATAAAAATCACAATTTCAGGTGATAACTGTTTCATTTATCATGCATGTTTTCGCTCAAGAGTTATGATCCTTGTACATTAGTCTTGGTTATATAGTATTATTAATTTTATTAATACAATAATTATCATATTTAATCCTCATATACACTTTTATAACTATTCATACAAAATTGTGATGGAAATTAATAGCATCACTTCATGGAAATGGTAGTTTGTGTGTATGCACAAGTGATGTTTCCACTTTTCAATGGATGGAAAAGAATTAAATAATAATTCAAATTTAAATATGTATAAAAATGTCATAAATATCATATATATTTTGTAAATACATCATTATCTACATCAATTTGAACCGGTGATGGGAAAATGAATCACAATGCTACGTAGAGGTGGTAGTTAAGATGTACGGACAAGTGATACTTTCATTTCCAATTTGATTGAAAGATGGTGGAAAATGTTTGTTCTATTTTCATAATAACATATTAGTATATTTATGGTACTTTATTAATTATGTTATTATTTACACAATAGATCCATATGAAGTATAATTAAAATAATCTTTTGAAGAGCTAGGAAAGATGATTTTCTCTTCTGTTAGCGACCTCCTTTGGCTTACAGCTTAATTATTCATAGGACGATCTTACAAGAATTCCAGAATATCAAGAATTAATGTATTGAATATTAGAATTTATTAGGGTTCTTAATTTCCTATATATATTTATAAATATTTTGATAAAGGATAAGTTGAGGTTCCATTTTATATGTTAGTAAAAACACACATGGAGTTAATTAAAATATTTAAATATAATATATATCAAAATATTGTAAATAGGTTCCGAGACAACATATATTAGTAGATAATATGGTATAGAGTCAAAATAAACTTAAAAACAACCTTTAGTCAAGTTATGGATACCTTTTAATCCATTTCTTCTACTCAAACCACATTAAACCCGTTTTAACCTTAACCATAATTAGTTAATTTTCAACATGACAACATAATTTTATAAAAAAAATAATATGAGGATTACAGAAACTTTTGAAATTGCGATTAAAATTTTTTAGTATATTATATTAGATTAAATTTCTTTAGGTGGAATAATTTAATTTAAATATAATAATGAAAAACATGAGAAAACAGTTTTTACAAAAATACCTGACTTATGTGTAATAATAATTTTATATTGAAATCAAGAAAAAAACTATTTACATGAATTTTTTTGATTATTTACTAAAGAAAGATTGGTTTTGTAACATTGGATCATTCAAGAATAGAATGTATCCTACCAACCATACTCTTAAATGGAATGACGCAAAAATAGTTTTTAATTTTGAATAAAATGTAATTTATGTTCACCAAAGTCAATATTGGGTTCCAAAATTAAATTTTTTTTCAAAAATTAATTATTTCACCTTATAAAGATATATTTTTTCTAGAAATATGTTTTAAAATTATTTAAGACATGTGATAATCTGAACTATTATATACATTTTACTATCATTTGATTAATGATTTTCAATGATTTGTATGATAATGCACTTGGTATGTATTGATTTCTATAGGAATGAGGATTCCAATATTCAAACACAACAATTGAATAAAAGAAGGAAAACTGTTTATTGCATGTCATGAAACCTCATTATAGAGTGTGCAGTAGTGTTTCACATCATGTTGTAAGTCGTGAAGCACGTCATGACAGAAGTTGTGAAAACTACAAGCGAAGAATCCAATACACGATGTGAGTTCCATATACATGATTTAAAACTATTGAATTAAATTCCAACACCAAATATAAATCCTGATGTAAGGTAAACCTCATGATTATTAGATACACATTGTAAAGGGAGTCAAATCTTAAAATCTAAAATGAGATAAGTGTGAGATACGTATAGTTTCTAAACCCGCAAAGAGAACCACAGATCAACATTACATGACGTGAATCTCAATTACACGTCATGTAATATTTTCACTATCTATATAAGATGGGAATTGGATTTAAAAGAGTTCTAGACCAGAAAACTTTTTTATTTAATTCCACTCTTGTTTCCAATTACTCCCTCTACCCCAAACTAAAAATTTCTTAGTTTCTAATTTATTTTTGACTTTAATACAAGCATCGTGAGGTGTTTTCAACATCATTATTTCTTCATTTTCACATATATAAGTGTGTTAATCACCGTTGTGAGCACCTATTATTGGTGATTTTTCTTGCATTCATTATCACTCCTATTTCAAGTAGGTAGTTTAATAAATTGTGTTTAGTCGACGATTTTTAACTTCTTGTTCTTAATTGAATTCCTAGAATGAATCATTGCATGTTTTATAATACTTTACTCTCAATTATTTCTGGCATGTTAAGTATGAATTCAATTATTTATTTAATTTCTTTTGATCCTACTGTGAGTGGCTAAACCACCTAGTGTAGAAATCTAATGTTGGAATCAGAATTCCATATATTTCTAATTCTAAACATGGTGACTTTAAGGGTTAGTAATCGGGATAAATAAACCTTATCAATTTAATTCATTAAAACATCTCTAATTATAGAAAACTTAAATAAAGGACCCTGTCTTGATTGGATTAGATTAGGTTATGACTAATTGAATAATATACTTTCTTCCTTTTAAGCTAAGATTAATGCATCTAGGTTGTCACTATCTCAATATTAAAGAACAATTACCTCTTAGGTAAAACTAGTTGATTTTATCATATTCAACTAAAAACATCCTCTTTATTCAAATCCTAAAACTTATTATCCTACCATGTTAGAATTTAGATCATATTTTATATATATCCCCAAAATTGATCCTGGTCCCTTTCTTATTTTTGAATTCAACCCTAAACTCTCTAGCAATAGTTTTCCTAAACATATTTAACTCATGAGGACTACTACACCAAATTTTTCCATCCAAATGTTAGAATTCCCAACCTAATTCCATATTGTATTAACCCGAAACTACCGCTATACTATTTCCTATTAGCAAGTGAAGTTGGGTAAACAATCAAATATAATCTAATCATTGCTCGCATGAATTAAATGACATGTGTGGAAATTACATATTTTAGTGCTATTGTCGGGGAAGTGAGGTTGTGATTCACATAGGAAACCTCTTAGAAAAGACATGGGATTACCTCTCCCTCACCCCATTTCTCTCTTCTTCTCATTCAAGGCACCATTGTTTCCCTTCTCTTACGGCATATTGCATGAATCAGGGCCCTTCAACTCATTCAAGGAGACTCGAAAGACAAGAACGATTGTACTTCGATCCCAAGATCAAATGGTACCTCTTAGCATGTTATCGGTTAAACATGGTCGGCCAAAAAATCCAGCAAAACCCAACCCACCTAACCCTCCAAACATGCAATAGTTAGTTCAAGGGTAGAACCCAATTCAACCAAAGAGAACCATCATGCACTATGGCATGCCATCAATCTTTTTTGTTACACCAAGAATTGTGCATCCTCCTTTTCGTGTCCAAAACATTGAAATAAAACCTCGACTCATTCACATGATCTAGAACATGGTCCAGTTCAGTGGACATCAAAGTGAAGATCCTCACAAACACATCTCCAAATTCCTAGAAGTATGTGATAACTTTCTCAACCAGGGAGTATCATTGGATCCAATTAGGCTTTGTGTATTCATATTCCCTCTACGAGGCTGATCTAAGTATTGGATCTAAAGTTAAGCTCCCAAGTCAATAATGACTTGGGATTATTTTTCCAAAAGGTTTTTAGGAAAATACTTTCTACCAATCTAGAAATAAAATCTACATAATGAAATTCAATAAATTTCTCATATTGATGGAGATTTCACATGGGATTCTTGGGAAATATTCAAGGAACTGATGAGAAAATTCCCACACCATGGATTAGATATATTAATCCAAATCTAGAAATTCTAAAAATTTCTACAACAAGTCGCACTCATATTCATCTATGTTGTTGTCGATGGAGTACATTTATTCAAGAAACTAGATGCTGGAAGATAAATTATGGATGATGTTTCTCACAATTTGAGCCTATGGTAGAGTGATCATGGACCACCTCGGCATGGAATCCACCAATCTGATTAAATTACCAGTGTAATTTCACAATTTTATGTGCTCAAAAAAATGCTTGAGGGATTCAAATTTTATACTACTACACCCCCTCCTAATCATGTAATGGGGATATAGTAATGAAAAATGTACAATATCCCACAACTATACCAAGACTACAAGTATAAGTTAAAGAGAAACAAACTCATGATTTTGACTGCATCAATTACAATTATCAGAACCCACCATTTCAACAGTAGTAATAGTATTATCAGTAGAGGATAGCTTAGAAGATTCCTCAAAACAACCAAGTCTATTATCAACAAATAATTTTTCAAGAACCATTTTTTCCCGATGTACCACCACTTTACCCACACATCAAACATGTTCCAAGACCAAAATATTAATAATATCAATAAACATTCCCTAAGAGAGCACGACAACAATTTCAACCAGCTAAACCATGACCTCAATAACAAATTTCCCCTCTATAGAATAACTAAGATAACCTCCTAGCTACGTTTGTTCAAAAATTAGACCATAAAATGACTACATCCCGAATGGCCCGAAGGCCTTCATTTTTTATTGATTTTTTATATCTTCTCTTTCAAGGGATGAGAGGGAATCCTTACAAGGCCCATATGCTCAGAGATTACAGGTCTATAGGATTAGGAGATTACATGACCGAAAGGTCTTAGGGAACTAAACCTGACTATCTACAAGGAACTGCCCATCCCCAGCATTTGTGTCATGATAGTAGCTCTCCATCTTTTCATGGCCGTCTATATAGGCTTCTCATGCAAGCACATGCTAGTTCCGATGGCATAGCCATACCCTCTCATTCTGAAAAATCCATTTGGCTCTGCTCTGGTAAGTTCACCTGCTCTATATCCTCTTCTGGGGCTGCTCCTTTTGTTGTAGTGTGTGTGGGGAAACTGCATGTGGCCTAAAGGCCTTGAGGTAGCCCGAGGGCCATAAAGGTGGCTCGAAAGCCCTACTGACCTGAAGACCTCGGTGGCCCAAAAGCCTTAAGGACTTCAAGCCCAAACCGGTGGCCCAATGTGAATAGTTCCAGCTACGACATCACCGAAAATTTCCTGCTACATTAACTGCTACAGTTCCCGTATAGTGTACACTCTACTACAGTACATGTACATTGTACAGTTCTGCTACAGTAACCACACAGTGTACAATACTACTACAGTACTTGTTATAGTACTGCAACAGTACCCAGAAATATACCTTTACCTAGTTTTGAACCTGGGTCTTGTGGATGAACTTAAGGATACCTCACCAATAGGGTTGAGGCTCATGTGCCCATAAACTTTCTACTCTAGAGATGTATTTTCAGAACCAATGAGCTTCCCTATTCATTCATGATGTTCATATGGGTGATATCTCAAAGGCTCTTTCAGATTGATTACTGAGTACCCTACCCAGTAATACAGAGACATACCCAATGGAAGAAGATAAAGTTGTAGTGTTTAGAAGTGTACAAAATTTAGATTTTCAACAAATAGGTGGAATATATGAATGAAAAACTTAGTAACCTAAGAATAAGTCACTTTTAAAATAAGAAAAATTTGATGACACCACTCATCTAATACCCAAATAAGAATCACTAGCCACAAATACCAAAACACCAGAGCAGTCAAAAGATCCAGCATATATTGCCCCACCACCATAGAATCCGTCTATTCATTTTTCAGAAAGATCAAGACAATGCAGATAGGAAGCACAATACAAGAAGTTCAATTAAATATTCAAGAAATTACATAACAACATACCATTTTCAGAGGCTATTGCTTATATGTGGGTTTTTGAAAATTTCAGAAAATATATTTTTCCAACATATGAATAATGGAAATTTTTTTGTGTCATCTAACTAAATTATGAATGATTTACTTTTGTTCCGCCAAAAAACTCCACAATGATGAGAGACCCTGTAATTTTTTCCTTCCAATGTTCCATTGGAGAGTGTAAATTTGTACGAACATTGTGTGATCCCATAGCAAGTATCAACCTCATTCCATTGAGTGTATTTCACAAGTTGGGACATAAAGAGCTCAAACCAACTAGTGTAGCACTAAAAATGGAAGACTGATCGGTAAAGAACCCTAGAGGTGCTCTCTAGTACGTGTTAGTCAAAGTCAGTAAATTAATCTTTATCACACACCTCCTAGTTTTAGACATGGAAGAATATTTTGGAATCCATATTATTATAAGAAGTCAAATCATAGCCATAGCAATGGCTCTAATAGAACTAAATCAAGGGTGTTGAATCTTTTGAGTTGGAAAAGAACAGGTAGTCATTAAACTCATCAAGGCTTCTAAACAATAAGATGATACCATTAATATCAATGATACCTCTCTTACCTAAGAAGGAAATTAATACATTTTCATATAAGAAGATTGTGAAGAGTCACTCCCCAATATAGTATAATATTATGAAATTTAGGAAGTTTGATTTAAAGAACCTCTCACAAGGGATAATTTTCCACCCTTCATTTTCTCGATTATTCAACTACCAACACTGGAGTTAAAGCTGCAACCTAGTACTCCTAAGTATTCATACGTAGAATATTCAACCTATATACCAATAATTATCAACTCTAAACAATCTCATGAAAAAGAGGAAAAATAGGTTGATGTCTTGAAAAGAAACAGGCAACCAATTTACTGGAGAGTGGTTGGAATTAAAGGAATCAGACCTACTGTGTGCACCCAAAAAATACTGCATGAGGAAGTTGAAAAACCCTAATTCCAACATCAAGGTTGTTTTAAACCACCAATGAAGGAAGTGGTAAAAAAAATAAGTAATGAAACATCTAGATGTTGGAATAATGTTTTCAATATTTGATACTGAGTGGGTGATCCCACTACAAGTACTTCCTAAGAAAAGTGGGATCCTGATGGAAAAAATGATGAAAATGAATTGATCACAACACCTATAATCCCATAATGGAGAGTTTGAGTAAATAATTGAAGCTTAAATGCAGAAATTCGAAAATTTCATTTTCCTTTTCCATTTATGGAGCAAATTTTAGAAAGACTAGTTGGATATGAATTTTATTATTTTCTGGATAGATATTCATGATACAATCATATTGTAGTCAACATAGTTGATTACTCAAAAACCACATTCATATGTCCATTTGGAACCTTAACCTACAAGCACATGTCATTTGGTATGTGTAATGATTCATAAATATTTCAAAGATGTATGATGCATATTTTCCCTGACATGGCAGATAAATTATTATAAATATTCATTGTTGACTTCTCAATTTTTGGAAGATATTTCAGTGTCTTCATAAACAATATTTAGATAGTCCTATGATGTTGTGAGGAGAAATGCCTCATTTGGAATTGGGAGAAATGCCATTTTATGGTTCTAGGTGGAATAGTCCTCGATAAAAAAAATCCAAAGAGGTAATATAAGTCGGTCCCACTAAGATAAAGGTCATAAAATATTTACCTGGACCTTCAATATTTAATGGTATAATGGTTTTTCTAGGACATCAAGGATTATACAAGAGATTTGTAAAAGACATTTATAAAGTTTCTCACCCACTGACACACCTGTTGTCAAAGTAAGATTCATTTGAGTTCACTGGAGAATATTGGTAGGCATTCAATACATTGAATAAAACCCTAATAGAAACCACTGTAATCATTTCACCTGATTGGGATAAAGAATTTTTACAAATGTGTGATGCAAGATACCTTGATATTAGCTTTGTTTAAGGCCAATGAGTTGGTCACATATTCTATATTATATACTATAACATCCTCACTCTGAATAAATATCAAGTAAACTACACAACTACATAAATATAACTCTTAGAAATTGTGTATGATTTCAAAAAAAATCATTATTATTTGGTCTTATCCAAGGCGATTGTTCACACCGATCATGATGCCCTCATATATTTAACGAAAAATATGGATGCTTAACCAAGGATGATAGGGTGGATCATCCTACTCTAATAATTTAATATATCTTTCAAATATACTAAAGCAATATAAAATGTGATCATCTTTCATCTATCTCATCTCCCTCTTTCACCCATCAAGGACGACAACTATATCACCGTCGATGTAGATTTTCATGATGAAACCCTTTTCACCATCACGATACAACTGTGGTTTTCCAATATTGAAAATTATCTACCAACAATATTTTTGTAGAATATCATTCCTACCAATAAAGAAGAATATTTTTCGTTGAAGAAAAACATTACTACCAAGATGAACCACTCTGGTTCAAATGTTATGTTGATGGGTTGATGCGTCATTTCATTCCTGAGAATTAAATCCTAAATGTGATAGAAATATGTCATTTGTCACCAAATAGAGGACATAATGGAACATAGTTAACTCTAGGGAAGCTTCTATAAATTGGACTCTTCTTTATCACTCTACACCAAGATTCAAGGGAATTGTTTTAAAGCTATGATAGGTTCCAGTGAACTGGGACCATTGGGAAAAGGAATTAAATACCTCATATCCAAATCATGGAATTCTAAATCATTTACATATGAGGAATATAATTCATGTGACCATTTCCCAAATCACATGGAAAGTCATATATTCTTCTTGGAATTGAATACGTCTCAATGTTTGTATAATCTAAATCCATATCACATGACACATAAAAAGTGGTCATGAATTTCGTCAAAATGAATGTGTATACAAGATCGGGATTTCATAGATTACTTATTAGTGATTGAGGAAACATTTTTCCAATCAACATGTTAATGGATTTCTAGAAATGTGTGGAATCTTCTATAACATAGGAACTACCTACCACCCACAAAAAAGTGGTAAAGTTGAATTTTCAAATAGAAAGATTAAACAAATATGATAAAATATTATGAACTCATGTCGAAGTGACTGGAGTTTGAAACTAGATGATGCATTATGGAACTACTGCACTACATAAAAAACACCCATTGGTACGACACCATTTATATTGGTTTATGGGAAACTGTGTCATCTTCCAGTTGAAATAGAACATCTCTTCTATTGGGAAATTAAGAAGTTGAATTTGGATTCTCGGAAAGACGGAGAAGCATGAATGCTATAACTAAAAAAATATAAAGAAATCAGGAAATATTTTTAAGATACTTCCAAGAACTACATAGAGAAAAATCAGAAATTTCTTGATCAACACATTGAAATATGCATCTTTGTCCCATGAAATAAGGTCCCTCTATTCAATTCTATACTTAAATTGTTTCTTGGGAAGATGAAATCTCGATGGCCCAGTCCTTTTGAGTTCATTAAAGTTTTCCCATATGGGACCATTAGAATTCATAAGGAAGGTGGGCCAATTTTCAATGTTAATGGTCAAGGTTCAAAACCATTCAAGAAGCCTTCTATGAAGTATTTGTTGTCATCCTGAAGTCCATATGATCCTAGTAACAGTCAAGATCTTGAAGTTTAATGAAGCACTAATAGGGAGACAACCTAGGGAAGGTCATCTTATTCTACATTATATTATAATAGCCTTAAGAAATATTTGGATATTACTGGATCTAAAGGCTATGGTTTGAAAAAAAAATTAGCAAAAAGTCAATTACACACCGTGTAAACCTATTACACGGCATGTGCCTTTTCTAACATAAATTCAACAATACACGACTTGAAATGTTGTTACATGTAGTGTAAAACCTCAGGCTAATTTTTAAAAAATATTTTGGGAACCTAGGTTTGTCGACCAGAAAAACCGCCCCTCCCATGACCCTCTACCTTCCTCTTATGTAGCCACCCTCCCTCCCTCTCCTTCATACCTATCGATCATGAAAACCTTCCCTATCCTTATTCTCCCTCATCCAAAAACCCAAACCCCCACTACACCATGACCCTATGCCTTCCTCCTATGTTTCTTTTAATCATTTTTCTTCAAAAATATCTAAATAAAACATGTTTAATTCTTAAATAAACAACCTTTAATACCATATATATATTTTTTATCATCCAATGATAACTGGAAGAAAAAAACTCAAAAAAATTACATTTAATAAATTAGAAGTGTAAATATAACCAAAAATGAGGTAAAAGTAGAATCTAGTATTCATCCATTATAATAGTTTCTATCGTCCTTCGATAAAGTGTATTTGAGGAAGGTCATGAGGACCAGGTAACAAAAGCACCATGCCTTTGATAGAATAAATAGGTCAAGGGATCAAGTTCATAATATAAGGACTTTCTAATACAGTAAGGGGTACTAATGCCACCAGGGAATGAAAAATGAATTTTATAGGTAAGAGATATTAATAAACTTTTCATTAAATTGATGATCACAAATTTTTCCAATGAAAATTATCATTACGCTCACCCCAAATGAAGGGAACGCTTCTCATTTTATAGGTGAATCCCAATTCTACCCATTTGTAACACATCATATGTGTTTCTACCTATTTGATCCTAACATTCATTAAACTCATTTTAACAAATACATGAAAATTTTAATGAACTAACTTCTAGTTAGAAACTAATGAATGTTATTTAAGAGAACATAATTGAGTCCATGCATCGCATGAAATAGTCTAAATATGAATCTCATGAATATTTAATATTATATATATATATATATATCAAAAATATTAATTATATATTCTTTCATCATATGCATGATGATATACATGTTTCATATTTATATAATAAATGTAAACTATATATATAATATCATATTATATGTATACATCATACATCATATCCATGTGTACATGCATCTCATTTATGTATATTTTAGTGCACATCCAATAGAGATATCCCTAGAGAATGATTATTCACCTTATTCATGTCAACATAAAGATTCCCTATGCTCATCACATAGTTTGTCCTAGGCTCATCAACTAAGAAAAATTTATCATTATTACCATATTCTCTTCACCTAAGGAAGGTTTGGTTAATCCCATTATCATCACATGGGTTTCATATACTCATGATATAATAGGAATATAGATTAGGTTAGGTAATTCACCTAGAAAAAGGCCCATATATGGAAGTCCACCTCATAATAATTAATAACCAAATTGGAAGGAAACCATGAAAGGTAGGGTATTACCCCAATTAGAAGGCTCATTTTTTTTCCTCCTATCAGTTAGTAACTAGATAAGGATGGACGACTAGAAATGTAAGGTCTTACACCAACTAGGAAGCCCATTTATGATGCACATTCTATAAAAGGAACAATAATAGGTGATTGCACATGGCTAATGAATTGGGTTACCTTTAGGTGCCTCGTATGGTTAGTGGCTCTACTGAAACATGGAAGGATTGGGGGTTACACCAAGTTGTATGACCATGTATGGTTTATCATAGAGAGTGAGCCAGTTTAAGATTTTTTTTTATGTTGAGAAGAGTATCTCAACTCGAGGAACTTTGGGAAACCCATAGGAGTATCTCGACTCAAGGTGGGGGTCATGGTTATTGTGGCCCAAATCCTATTTGGCTCGGCATAAAAATTTCTTGGTGTGATTCTTTCTTTTTCATGGGGATCACTAATATAAGTGGGGGGGATTGGGATGATGTCTTGAGACCATTTTTTAGGGTTATGGAAAAGTGGGCTTCCTAGTTTACGGTTTGGCTAAAGGGTTATCACTATTTGGATGCCTAAGTGAAATATTAACACTTTTATGAGTCTTTGAGGATCAGTAGGTTGTGTTGATCCTTAGAATGTGATCCACGGGATGACTATAGATCAAAAAGACCTAGTGAGGGGGATCCAAAATAGCTAGGGTTAATGGGTATTGTACCAAATTAACTCTCTAAAAATTGTTTTGATAATTGGATGTAGGGGCATGTTTATAAATCAAGGGGAAATAGCATGCAACACTTCATATAACAAACCAGGGTGCATATACCTAATAAAATAGAAAATAATTATTCTAAACTGGGTGTGTGGATATAGGATAAAAAAACTTGGGCTTTCCAGTCTAACTCATAGAACTAGGTAAAATACACCTAGGTGTACCAACCTAGGAACACCAACCTATGTATCCAAAACTAAGTGAACAACACCTGAGAATTTGATCCAGGTCATTCAGACCGAGGTGAATGAAACCTATATTAACTATCTTAATTGGGTAGTGTAGAGACCCGTAGCTTGACTTACATGGACATTACATTACTTTTGCGGAATACTTAGTACATAACAAAAAAACACACACAATGATCGTAATAGTTTAGTGTCTTTGGAAACTCGGAACGTAATCTTCTAATCGTGGTGAAAGATCTTCAATATCTCCCATAAAGATCTTCCCTTTTTTTACCTAAAACCATTATTTATATCAGGGGGAAAAGAAAACATAAAAGGGTGAGCTCAAATGCTCAGTAAGGGTAAAAAAAGAAATATCAATCACATCATATACATAAGAACATAGCTTTTGGAAATCTTAACCTGCAAAAGAGCTCATAATATCATAACATGGGATAAATCATAGAAGTGAAATGTAATCCCAATAATCATAACTTAAAACATGAAACTTTGTGGCATACACACATAATCATAGAGAATCATTTCTTGTTAGTCAAGACTCATTGCCAAGACTATCTTAGTGGACAAAGTCCCTTTCTGAATCGAGTAGCCCTCGTTTCAGTCCTGTTTCACTGAACCGGTATAACCTACCATTTCAGCCATGTCTATCTCATGAGATATAAAATCTTTACCCAATTCATTGGAGGGAGATATAGTTCCCACACATCTTATAATGAATCTTTTCTTATGTGTGCCGCATAATCATAAATCATACATCATCGCATAAAACATGTAACAAAAATGGGATTCTTGAAACATCATGACATCATAAAACAAATCATATAAGGTAAATGACTTCATAAAAATAATTCCCTCACAACATAATCAAATCAATGTAATAATAGGGATAAAAACAGAACCCTTTCATTATCTTAGATGGAAAATAATTTTGATAAAACACTTGAACTCCATTCTTGAGGAAAATATCCTTTCTTCTTCAAAAAACATTTTTCCTTTCATAACATGTCATACGACTTTAAAATAAAAGCAGTTGATTAAAAATAAACTTGAAAAAATGTAAAGGAAGCTTCTTGGAAATAATGTTTTAAAAATCCATTCATGCCGTATAAGTTAAAAAAACATTCTTCGTACTTTTTTCGGAAAAGTCAAAAAGTACCTCGTACGAAAAACGACAAAAGATTCCTTTCATACATATTACTAAAAACTCACCGAAGGGTAAAAAATGGATTTAAACAATTGTAAGTGGATGGAAATAATATTACATCTTGATGAAACATGGATTTGGATGATAAAATACACCCCAGTAAATACTTACGAATAAACAATCTCGGATAAAAATGAGATTGTGATATTTCCCTTACCTTAGGTCCGACTTGCTTTGTGAGTGTCTGAACCTCCTGTATATGATTTAAATCATGTTATTGACTTATTCCAGAATCATATTCATTGTTATTATATCATATATGGTCTACTTATGACTTTATATTACCCGTTCTTTTGTAAATTCATGTTAAAGTAGCGTTTTGGGTAAAATCGTCTCATTTGTCGTTCGTGTTTTTAACTTGTAATTATTCATATGATTACTTAGATCATGATTACTTAATTACAGAATATAAAACATGATTTATATATATATTCATAATACACATATATAATAAATCAGTAAATGGAAAGAAATACACCGTTCATGGAGACGGTTGTCCGTACGTACGCATGAACGCTGTTTTCGTTTCCTTATTAAATTGAATGGAATTAAGTAGATGACATAAATATAAATATAAATAATTCCAGTATCATTATTAGGTCATATATTGAATTATTACTTATTATATATAATTTATAATCATTCATGAATGGTTAATCATTGAGAATGAATCTCATCGCGTCGTGGAGACGGTAGTCCGTACGTACGCACGAGCGATGATATCGTTCCCATGGTCGTGGAATTGTGTTGAAGTGTATGTATACTATTTCAGTATCAATATAACTTTATAATAATCATATATAGTTACTCATTACACCTTTATACCCATCCAATTAAGGTGGTGGCAGAAAATAGATTACACCATGGCGTGGAGACGGTATTCTGTACGTACGCACGCGCGGTGATTTCCTTTTTCCATAGGATGGATAGAAGGTTAATTAGAGTTGTTTCATATTTATAATAAAATATCAGTATATAATAAATACTGATGTTATTACTTTATCATGAAACAACTAAATAAGAAGAAGTTGAAGAAGAAAGAAATTGAAAAAGATCGGTAATGGATATTACCTCTTTTTGACGCGCCTTTTCTTAGCCTCCACTTAAAGAACTAAGGATGGTCTTTGAAGAATACCAGGACCACTAGGATGATACTAGGGAAGTGGAGAAGGGATTTTTGCAGGGGTTGGCCGAGCTTGAGTGCTCAAATTGGTGTGAGGAGGAGGGGGAGGAGGTGCCCTTTTATAAGGGAGGAGAGGGGCACCTCAGGAATATCTCAAAATATTATTTTATATTAAAGTCAAAATCGGTTTATAATGGTTCCAAAGGGTCTTATTTAGAAGCTAAAGTGGGTATGGGTCGAAAGCCTATCATACAATAGGATTTAGACAAGTTTAGGGTATTATTTTAACCTAATCAATTAGATTTAACTCTAAGTTAAATAATTTAACTTTTACGGTGTCTTTTTGTTTTCTTACACTATATGGTTAATACACTTACTATAACATGCCAAACGAACCCCAAATTGTTTATTATTAATATATATATCCTTATCTAAGTCATTTGGCCGAACCTTAGATTTTTAGGAATAAAATAACAATTAGTAATATAATATTTGATTTAAAAACTATTTTGTGTCAATTTTGTCACTATTTGATATATGATTTTTGTGAAAGTCATAACAGAATTATATGTTCGAAACAAGTTTATTAAATCAACACTAATATATCATAGTAACCTAGAAAATTAGTGTAATTCATAAAAAGTCTCAAATTACATTTATTTTGGTGTTTATAACATCAATTATGTCAATATTTCATTAATAAGATAATTACTGCATCATCATTGTGTCATAAATAAATTAAATTATTTAATGTCTAAAAATTAAAATAAAATACCATTATATAGGAAATCTTTTTATCTTTCTAATGAATATTTACAATCGAATTTATCTTATGTATAACCTTATATTAAAAATGTTTTAGTAAATAAACTTTGATTTTAACTCTTTTAACTCTTCTTTGAATTAAATAATAATAAATGTCCTAATCTAATCCAAGTGGGCCTAAATGATAATATTTTACACTTAAGGTTGTTTTTGGTCGAGATAAACTTGTCCAATAGGATTCGGACATGTTTTAGGGTAATATTAATATCATTCTTACCCTTAATTACCCTATTTTCTTTTAACCGTGGTAAATAAAAGTAAAAAGTTACTATTCACCAAAAATTATTTTCATCTCATTGAACCACATTTTACTTACTGACATCAACCGTGTCTCTCGGATTTTTGAAATTCCATTCACAAAAGCGGTAAAATTATGTTTTATGAAAAATTCAGTTATTTAACTACCACTTAGTAGTTTCACTATTCATCAAAAATTGATGTTTTTCAGAATAATGCCAAAATTTCATCCTAAGCTATATTTCATATTCCGAATTAAAAAATGAAGTCTATTTTACAAAATTCAAAACATAGAAGTTTCATTAATTAATTTTATAATTAAATCCCACTGTTAAAACAAATAGCGTGTTTTTAAGAAACAATATCTATCAAAAGATTGACACTTGATTATGTCTGGTTTAAATGTGAAATTACAACCAATGACCAACATTGTATTAAATTGTAAAAATATATTCTAAATATACTTTAAAACCACTCAAATTAATAATTTATCACTATTAACTATTTCGATTAAAAAAGTTGTTTTTAATTATAATTTAGTAATTTTCACTATTCATCAGAATATGAAAGTTATCCGAAAAGTACCAAAATTTCACCTTAGGCTAAATTCGATACTCTGAATCCAAAAATGAAGTCCATTTTGAGAGCTAAAATTTCTAAAATTTAAAAAGTGGTTATTACTATTCATAACGGCTAGTTTTAATAATATTTTAATAGCATATCGTTGTTTCGTGAAACTCAGTATTGCGTACTACACACGCTATCCAGGAAGGTTGTGATTGCGTGTAATGCAAGGAAAGTCAAGGATGCGTGTTGTGCAAGCTCCTTTTGGTGTAGCGTACAACACAAGACATTAATAAAATTAAAAAGAATATTTTTCATAAAATCTCGGGCTGTTACATTCTACCCCCCTTAAAATGAATTTCTCCCTCGAAATTCGTCGGGGTTATAAATGGTTTACTATTCGAAAGTTTCTTTAATAGAAACCCACATCGTAAAAAGGAATATCAAAACAAATCTTTAAAAACAAAAGTATGAAACGTAAAGGTTACCCAAATAAACTAATCACTGGGTTTCCACATAGGTGAAAATATGGATATGGAAGAGAAATCTAACCATCATGTTCTGATGGAGAGTGGTAGAGAACATGGCTATAGAAAAGCCAGCAATCACAAAGCCATAAATTTGTGACGATCTAAGGTACCATCTGATTCATCAGATATAAGATCACTAGGACAACATTTTTTTGTTTTCAAGATCGTTTTTGAAGAATTTGAATTAGAATAAATACTTACTTTATTTTGGTACAATATCACTGTTGTTCATGCCTTGAAAAATTTCCACTTCATCTCTTAAATAAATGAAGTTGAATTTGTTATTCGTGAAGTGTTAGTAGATCATGTGATAGAATGACGGGTCATTCCATCTGTCTCAAACAAAAGGTTAGAAAAAATTATATACATAAGTCGATCTATAGTGAGATTAATCATATATGGTTCCTAAAATGGACTTATACTTCATATATCATACTGCTTAATATAATAAAACTAGTTTCCACTAAACAGGGACTTCCTGTAGGCCAGTGGTAGGCAATAAAGGCCAGTCGCACTTCGGTTGTGGGTTCGATTCCCACAGCCTTGTCTGACGCGATGGGTTGTCGCCCGTCCTGCAGGTTGTCCTTTTTCTAAAACTATATTACTATAACATCCCATCAATAATATCGAAAAAAAACTTCTATCCTTAAACAATACTAACTTATGTCCAACATAATCCATTGTAATCTTTAGGCTTATCCATAATACTGCAGTCCACTCTCGTAACATAGTGAAAAAGATTACCATAGATTTAACACCATCGTCGATCCCCATATATCATAAGATATGTTTTGTTGGTCACATTCCAAACATTCAATGTCCTTAATCATGGATTCTCTTGAATAACTTAGTGAAAACATGAATGCAGTTAAAAGTTAACACTTTCCACATACCAAAATCCTCAAAATTCTATATACTCAAACCATAATATAACCTTCTCCTTATATCAGTCATGAGCTCATGAATACTATCAAACATTTAATTTTCTCCTTATCCCTACATTATGCGCATATCATCTACATTCCAAAAATATCTGAATAACCATCCATGGATACTAGTAACATTAATCATACACTTTCAAAAGTCAAGGAAAGACAATAGTGTAACAATCCTTAGATGTCTCGTTATTCCAACATTACACATGATAAACATGTAATCATTCCACTAAATTCTTAAACCATTGTCCAAGATTCAACTATTCTTTCATCTCACATATCATTTGTAGTCTCTTCATCATCATCAACATAAATACTTTCCTTACGACCATACTGATTCTCTTCATGAGACTTTCCCTTAGGGCATTGGTTTGCATAATGCCCGTACATTCCACATTTAAAACATTTAACCATTGTTGATGTCGTAGCAATACCATTATCCTCATCCCTGGTGTTAACTGAACCTTTTCCTTTGCACTTAATGGCTTTGTGTCCTTCTTTTCCACACCCAAAGCATCTTCCAGTTCCTTTGAAACATTCTCCTTGATGCCTCTTCCCACATGAATTAAATAGGGGAAATTGAACTTTCTTTCCTCTATGATCATCATGAAACTCCATCTTTCTCTTATTAGCCGAGTCAGGAAACTTACCAAATTTTACTTTATTGATCATATTATGAGATTGCTGATTCGGCATAATAATTATGTTTGGACTTCCAAATCCCATTTCATTATGAAGAATATCATTCCATTGTCCATCATATCCTCCATTATCGTGAATCATCTTGTTTCCAGCCATTTTCTAAAACCCAAAAAGAATAGTGTGAGGCAAAAATCATGCTAGGGAAAACAACATAATAAAGGGGAAGTACCTTCAATATCTAACATATTAGGTTTAATTCTATGATCGTTAGCGTAATTCTAGTACTATAACCTATACGTATACTTAACCTTAGGGACATCCCTAGACATACCATAGAAATATCTCTAGGGATCTCACTAAAGTTCTCGCATCCTAGTTTCCAAAGGATGACTAAACCTTTCCTCTGATACCAACTGTAGAGACCCGTAGCTTGACGTACATGGACATTACATTACTTTTGCGGAATAGTTAGTACATAACAAAAAAACACACACAAGGATTGTAATAGTTTAGTGTCTTTGGAAACTCGGAACGTAATCTTCTAATCGTGGTGAAAGATCTTCAATATCTCCCATAAAGATCTTCCCTTTTTTTACCTAAAAACTTTCTTTATATCCTGGGGAAAAGAAAACATAAAAGGGTGAGCTCAAATGCTCAGTAAGGGTAAACAAAAGAAATATCAATCACATCATATACATAAGAACATAGCTTTTGGAAATCTTAACCTGCAAAAGAGCTCATAATATCATAACATGGGATAAATCATAGAAGTGAAATGTAATCCCAATAATCATAACTTAAAACATGAAACTTTGTGGAATACACACATAATCATAGAGAATCATTTCTTGTTAGTCAAGACTCATTGCCAAGACTATCTTAGTGGACAAAGTCCCTTTCTGAATCGAGTAGCCCTCGTTTCAGTCATGTTTCACTGAACCCGTATAACCTACCATTTCAGCCATGTCTATCTCATGAGATATAAAATCTTTACCCAATTCATTGGGGGGAGATATAGGTCCCACCCATCTTATGATGAATCTTTTCTTATGTGTGCCGCATAATCATAAATCATACATCATCGCATAACACATGTAACAAAAATGGGATTCTTGAAACATCATGACATCATAAAACAAATCATATAAGGTAAATGACTTCATAAAAATAATTACCTCACAATATAATCAAATCAATGTAATAATAGGGATAAAAACATAACCCTTTTATTATCTTAGATGGAAAATAATTTTGATAAAACACTTGAACTCCATTCTTGAGGAAAATATCCTTTCTTCTTCAAAAAACATTTTTCCTTTCATAACATGTCATACGACTTTAAAATAAAATAAGTTGATTAAAAATAAACTTGAAAAAATGTAAAGGAAGCTTCTTGTAAATAATGTTTTAAAAATCCATTCATGCCGTATAAGTTAAAAAAACATTCTTCGTACTTTTGTCGGAAAAGTCAAAAAGTACCTCGTACGAAAAACGACAAAAGATTCCTTTCATACATATTACTAAAAACTCACCGAAGGGTAAAAAATGGATTTAAACAATTGTAATTGGATGGAAATAATATTACATCTTGATGAAACATGGATGTGGAGGATAAAATACACCCCAGTAAATACTTACGAATAAACAATCTCGGATAAAAATGAGATTGTGATATTTCCCTTACCTTAGGTCTGACTTGCTTTGTGAGTGTCCAAACCTCCTGTATATGATTTAAATCATGTTATTGACTTATTCCAGAATCATATTCATTGTTATTATATCATATATGGTCCACTTATGACTTTATATTACCCGTTCTTTTGTAAATTCATGTTAAAGTAGCGTTTTGGGTAAAATCGTCTCATTTGTCGTTCGTGTTTTTAACTTTTAATTATTCATATGATTACTTAGATCATGATTACTTAATTCCAGAATATAAAACATGATTTATATATATATATTCATAATACACATATATAATAAATCAGTAAATGGAAAGAAATACACCGTTCATGGAGACGGTAGTCTGTACGTACGCATGAATGCTGTTTTCGTTTCCTTATTAAATTGAATGGAATTAAGTAGATGACATACATATAAATATAAATAATTCCAGTATCATTATTCGGTCATATATTTCATTATTACTTATTATATATACTTTATAATCATTCATGAATGGTTAATCATTGAGAATGAATCTCATCGTGTCATGGAGACGGTAGTCCGTACGTACGCACGAGCGATGATAGCGTTCCCATGGTAGTGGAATTATGTTGAAGTGTATGTATACTATTTAAGAATCAATATCACTTTATAATAATCATATATAGTTACGCATTACACCTTTATACCCATCCAATTAAGATGGTGGCGGAAAATAGATTACACCACGGCGTGGAGACGGTATTCCGTACGTACGCACGCGCGGTGATTTCCTTTTTCCGTAGGATGGATAGAAGGTTAATTAGAGTTGTTTCATATTTATAATAACATATCAGTATATAAGAAATACTTATGTTATTACTTTATCATGAAACAACTAAAGAAGAAGAAGTTGAAGAAGAAAGAAATTGAAAAAGATCGGTAATGGATATTACCTCTTTTTGACGCGCCTTTTCTTAGCCTCCACTTAAAGAACTAAGGATGGTCTTTGAAGAAAACCAGGACCACTAGGATGATACTAGGGAAGTGGAGAAGGGATTTTTTCAGGGGTTGTCCGAGCTTGAGTGCTCAAATTGGTGTGAGGAGGAGGGGGAGGAGGTGCCCTTTTATAAGGGAGGAGAGGGGCACCTTAGGAATATCTCAAAATATTATTTTATATTAAAGTCAAAATCGGTTTATAATGGTTCCAAAGGGTCTTATTTAGAAGCTAAAGTGGGGATGGGTCGAAAGCCTATCATACAATAGGATTTAGACAAGTTTAGGGTATTATTTTAACCTAATCAATTAGATTTAACTCTAAGTTAAATAATTTAACTTTTACTGTGTCTTTTTGTTTTCTTACACTATATGGTTAATACACTTACTATAACATGCCAAAAGAACCCCAAATTGTTTATTATTAATATATATATCCTTATCTAAGTCATTCGGCCGAACCTTAGATTTTTAGGAATAAAATAACAATTAGTAATATAATATTTGATTTAAAAACTATTTTGTGTCAATTTTGACACAATTTGATATATGATTTTTGTGAAAGTCATAACAGAATTATATGTTCGAACAAAGTTGATTAAATCAACTCTAATATATCATAGTAACCTAGAAAATTAGTGGAATTCATAAAAAGTCTCAAATTACATTTATTTTGGTGTTTATAACATCAATTATGTCAATATTTCATTAATAAGATAATTACTGCATCATCATTGTGTCATAAATAAATTAAATTATATAATGTCTAAAAATTAAAAATAAACTACCATTATATAGGAAATATTTTTATCTTTCTAATTAATATTTACAATCGAATTTATCTTATGTATAACCATATATTAAAAATGTTTTAGTAAATAAACATTGATTTTAACTCTTTTAACTCTTCTTTGAATTAAATAATAATAAATGTCCTAATCTAATCCAAGTGGGCCTAAATGATAATATTTTACACTTAAGGTTGTTTTTGGTCGAGATAAACTTGTCCAATAGGATTAGGACATGTGTTAGGGTAATATTAATATCATTATTACCCTTAATTACCCTATTTTCTTTTAACCGTGGTAAATAAAAGTAAAAAAGTTACTATTCACCAAAAATTATTTTCATCTCATTGAACCACATTTTACATACTGACATCAACCGTGTCTCTCGGATTTTTGAAATTCCATTCACAGAAGCGGTAAAATTAAGTTTTATGAAAAATTCAGTTTTTTAACTACCACTTAGTAGTTTCACTATTTATCAAAAAGTGATGTTTTTCAGAATAATGCCAAAATTTCATCCTAAGCTATATTTCATATTCTGAATTCAAAAATGAAGTCTATTTTACCAAATTCATAACATATAAGTTGCATTAATTAATTTTATAATTAAATCCCGCTGTTAAAACAAATAGCGTGTTTTTAAGAAACAATATCTATCAAAAGATTGACAATTGATTATGTCTGGTTTAAATGTGAAATTACAACCAATGACCAACATTGTATTAAATTGTAAAAATATATTCTAAATATACTTTAAAACCACTCAAATTAATAATTTATCACTATTAATTATTTCGATTAAAAAAGTTGTTTTTAATTATAATTTAGTAATTTTCACTATTCATCAGAATATGAAAGTTATCCGAAAAGTACCAAAATTTCACCTTAGGCTAAATTCGATACTCTGAATCCAAAAATGAAGTCCATTTTGAGAGCTAAAATTTCTAAAATTTAAAAAGTGGTTATTACTATTCATAACGGCTAGTTTTAATAATATTTTAATAGCATATCGTTGTTTCGTGAAACTCAGTATTGCGTACTACACACGCTATCCAGGAAGGTTGTGATTGCGTGTAATGCAAGGAAAGTCAAGGATGTGTGTTGTGCAAGCTCCTTTTGGTGTAGCGTACAACACAAGACATTAATAAAATTAAAAAGAATATTTTTCATAAAATCTCGGGCTGTTACAGGTAGGCCAGTGTGAATGAATCTTATTTGTGCAATCGTTATTTTCCAAAAATCCTTCCAACTTCAAATGAACGTAACTTTTGATTGGGGGTCTTTTTGGCTCCATGGATAGTCAAATTAAATTTTATTTAGAAAAATACTTTATGTATATAGTGTCCCCCTATAGAAGGAATTTTTATATCCAGAATTTCCTAATAATACTCTTAATATTTTTTTATAGTTTTGACACCACTTTTATCTTCAATGGCTAAAATACATGGCATACTTCTAGTGGAATTTTCTTACCACTACCTCACCTAAATAAGAATTTATTTGGATGAATTTACATTCCTTGATGTGTTAGAAACCATGTGGCACTTGGAAATTCCAGTTTCACATTCTTCATACAAAAATCTTATTTTCATTTCATGTATGACTTGTGTTATCAAAGTTAGGATCATATCATGTATCTCATGGAAAAGTGTGTGGTACATAATTTTAGGATCCAAAAATTTTTCAAATGAGGGTCAAATTATATACATTTATAGCTTGAGTATCATAGATTCCTTTATAAATTCCACTCATATGTTATAATTATATATTAGAGAACTCATAATTGTTTTCAATTTTTCAAGTCCCATAGGGTCATTTTTTTTTTAAAATGGAGGGTTATTTTTTAATATCAACTTAAAATATGTTTTGGAGGAGATCTAAAATAATTGTTTGATGGATTCTCAAAATATATTACATATGATGTAAAGGATATTGAAATTTTAAAGATAAATATTCAAAAACGTGTTTTAGTGGACATCCAAAAGGAGTTTTGGATATCATTTCTTATGTTATTATATTTAATATTTCATAAGGTGAAAGTGCATAAAGTAAATAAGGTTTTAGTGCATGTGGGAGATTGACAGAAATATGAACTAAATATAAAACCATGAAAATGGTCTATCAACAAAATCTTGGTTTTTTTGTAATTAAATAATATCATAGTAATGGTTAATACATCATGGATCATTAAAAAGTTGTTCATGAGTTATATGATAATTCATGGATCATCTTATTTATTTTCTATTAGCTATCATATATTTATTATAACATCATTGGATGATTTTTAATGAATTTCAATAATCTATATTGATTATTTAAATGATAAAAAATTGATATTAGGATTTTATCACATATTTAGAAGAGTTTTATCATTTTTAAATGATCTTGAATTGCTTCGATAAAAATAAAAAATGTGAGAAGCATTTAAAAGTATAAGGGGCATATTTTTCATCCAATCTAACGATTATTAATCCTTAGGGATGGGTCTGAAATCAATAGATATCTGTGTTTCAAGAAAATGACATGAACCTTCTCAATAAAAATCTCCTTTTCTCCATTCCTCATTAACTATGGTTCTAGTAGATCATGGGGAAGAGATAATTCTTCTTAAATGTTAGGATATTCATGACAACTCATGGATTTACCTCACAAAAGGGATAATTTTAACTTCTATAGTTCTACATCAAGATAATTTAGAAGATCATGTACATGTCTTATTCATGTGAAAAAGAGGAATGTTCATTATTTATATTTAATTCAATTCAAAGAAATCATTGGATCATGTGGTAAAAGGATCTTAGTTTTTAAATGTATACTACATTTTTTAAAGTTTTTTCCATACTAAACCCCTTTATAAATGGTGAAAAGATATCATATAAATTAATAAGAAAAACATAAAATGACTTTGTAATATTTTAAATCCCCAATGATCACAAATTTTTCTAATTTGGGACCTCTCTTCCCTCATGACATTTTTTCTCATGTGCCAACCTAAGAATTGGCCTTGGGATGAATGATGTATCTATTATACCTAAGGAATTATTTTTTCACCCCTATAACTGGTATTTTGTTTACTATCCTTAGAAAAAAAGGAGTTAGTTATCCCTTATAACAAATAGATCTATGAAATGAATTTTATTCCATATGTAATAGACATGTACACCCATGATCATGATATTTTCCACTTTGGGTCCTTGTATACCTCACAACATTGTTGTTATTTTATCCCCCATAGAACATTCACTAGGATGGGAGAGTTATTCATGATCTTTTAAGATCAATTCATCTTTTACCCATCCAATCAATGTGGGATATAATATCAAATGTAATTCCTAGATTTTGTATATATGCATGCTTTGTGGTATTTGGAGTTTTTGAGATGAAAGTTGGGAATTTTTAAAAAGTGGTGAGAGATGCTAGGTTAGACGCATAATTAGATATATCATTCAGGTGAACCGTGTGTGTGAAGAAATTTACATAATAATTGGATTGGTTAGAAACCATATTAGAGTAACTATGTCACCAAACCGAGGCATGGTTTTTTAACCCTAACAGGTCAGCACATTTAGTCACTTGTTTAGAATAATTGTATAAACTTACCATTATATCAAGTATTATTATGTGGATTTGTTTTTTAAGTCCCATTTGTATTTTATTTTACTCCCCAAGATCCCACCTAGACTAGTAGTAACGTGATTGTACTTCCCTAGGCCTACCTCTAAAAGACTTGGGGATGTGGACTTCCACAATGAAGGGAGATCACACATATGAAGGGACATATCCTATAAACAAATATACAACCCTGTGTTACGGAAAAATTATATAATAATAAAAACCATATATATATATATAACTAACTATGTTACATCACGCATATAAAACACAGAATATCTCAATAGTACAATAATGTAAGGAATTACAAACAATGGCTAACTAAAAGTCCCATCATACCATAACAAAGAGAAACATTGAGAAAGTGAAATAGATATAATCCATGTCATACATATACTAAGTTTAAGAACAAAAGAAATGATCATATCCAATCTCCTCTAGACATCGTCTCTACCAGAAACACATCTACCAAGATCAAATATGAAATATGCATCGTCTGCACAGACACAATGTGTGCATGCATGATGCCCATGCAGGGGTGAGTATAAATAAACCAAATTGGATTATTTAAAATCACCAAGAAGAAATTATGTAATAAGTTATGTCATACAGCTATATACTCCAAATATAGTAAAGGAATCATGATATATAAGAATTTCAGAGAATATAAATATTTATATCCCAGTTCTATAGAATTTATATGATGAAGTGAAGCTAGATTTCCCATAACATCAATGAACACAAAGAACTTGAACTATCTAATTTTAAATAATTCCATAACAATCATTTTAAAAAGTAGTGGGGGACCAAAACCTCACTAAATAGACTAAGTTGATCGAGGGGTTACCAAACCTTATAGAGGATCCATGTCTCATCATGTAGGATGTTTACCATCTGGGGGGTTACCAACTCCATAATTTGGCAACCCATGCCTAATCACTAAGGGGGTTACCTAATCCACCAACAATATGGAGAAAAAACACCCTATAATTGGTAAGCTTCTAGGTGTACTGACCCCATGTCTACTCAAACCATATCACCCACTTGTTTCATTATCACATTGAAGCGGATAAATTTGGTATTCCTAAAAACCTCAAATAAAAAAAGCATAATAAATAGATTTTCACTATCTCATTGAATGTGGAATAATTCTTAGAGTAAACTGCTTATGGGTATAAATTTGACACTGGGATAAGAAATATATGAATAAAACTAAAAAATTTCCCATACATGGAATGTAATCTAGTTTAAAAATAGGAGGTGGCCTAAAAAATACCTATGAAAATTACACCATAGTCTAGTTCAAGTAGAATTGACCTCCCAAATGTGTCATATTGGGTAACATTATGTGTGAGACCCTCAAAAAACATAGAAATATTCTATTGGTGATATCTATGTTGTGTATATTATGTTCATAAAATGTAATTTATTAAACATAGTGGGTGGAGTCTTCAGATGACTCAACATATACTATAAGAGTCATACAAGATAGATTATAGAGATATATGGTGTGTCTATAGGACCACATGGTATATAGGACCTATGCATCACCCTATCATGTACTCAATTACATATTGAGTTACATGGTCCTAGGATACATTGCATTTGACCCAAGTTCCCACACCATAAGATATTTGTTAATGTATTTAAATATTATAGTTTCATTTTTTGGGGTTACATTGTGTGAATCCTGGAGGATTAAGCATCATGTAATCAAGATTTATATATCCAAAACCTGAAACATTTATTGTTTCACATTATGACCATAATAATCACCTTGTCCTCTTACCACACCTCCATCACCAGCATAGCCTGATTCTCTAGATCTCTTCATAGATTCCCTTCACAAACATTCTTCTTCCTTTCATTATCATCGTCTCCTCTATTTAATTAATACCTAACCCCGCCAAATAACCCCATTGTGTTCTTTCTTACTCACGAAAACTCGAACAATCAGCTAACCATTTCTGTTGATAAACATAAAAAATTAAACCATAGAGTGAAGTATAAGTATGAAGGGATCAAATAATAGTGGTTGGTGAGAAGTTAGACCATCCAAATGGGTTTGTGGTCATGCTCATTGTAGAATAAAAGAAATAGAAATCTTGATTCATTGATTGAAGAATAGTTACTCAAGGAAAGTAGATATAATGACCTTCATTAAAAAATAAAGATAAATTATTATCATAAAATAAATAATTTAATTTAATATTCCCTATTTATTTTCCAAATATTTTTTCAATAATAAACTAACACAATATTAAGTTCATGTAGAAATAATTCATCAAATAATCAAAAAAATGAAACCTGAATAATTATACTATGAAACTAAATTTATCAAAAGATATAATAAAATAATCCAACTTAAGATCAAATAAATATTTTTTTAAAATATTTGAATAATTTATTTAATGTAAATATTTTATCAAGATTTTCCATGAAAAATGTTTATTCTTGAAGGATAGAATTGTAACATGAAAACAACATGGTGAACATAAAATATAAAATACCATACCTCAATGGTGAATCATAATTTCTTCAAGAATGAGTTTTTTTATTCACAACCATCCTTGAGGACAACATAAAAAATGCCTCATCAAATCCTGGAGAATCTTTTTGACTCATATATATCTTCTAAAATATCTCCTAGGTGTTTCTCACAAAAAGGTAAAAGTGAGAATAAATTTCTTAATGAATCTAATAGAATAAATAATTGGTATTTTAAATATTCCCTAAATTAAATCCATATAATTAATCCCACCATTAATTTCATTAATAATTCCCTTTAAAAATCCCCTGATAATTAATACATCTATTCAATAGCATCAAAATATCTTTTAAAACCCCCTCCAATATTCCACATCATAAAAACCCTACCGTATCAACACCACAACCACAAACATAATAACAAATAGGTAAAAATAATATATTTCTATGATGTAAATAGAAGGATAACTTAGTTTTTAAAATAAGAATCTAATAATTCTTAATCATAAGGTTCAAAGTATATTCATGGGAATTAACCCTCTAATTTGTAATGATACTTATCTTTTACAAATAAATAGTGAAAAAATATCAATTTCGAAGTCTATTTAGGGATTAAAATTATTATAAATCACATAGAGAAAAATAATATAATATATGTATTGTTTAATATTTTAAATACCTATGAAACTATTTTAAAAAAACTAAACCTTTGAATACTTTTATAAATATTATTAAAAATATTCAAATCAATTTATTACAAAATAAAATGGATCATGACATCCTACACACCTTTATGGTTTTTTATTTTAAAAATTATAACTCATTAAAAGAGGTGACGATACTAGGAACACATCTAGATCTCATTCTCTCATGATCTCTTAGAATGATTCCAGTGTTTTCGAAAAAACATGCACAAATAAAATCGCTCACCAATGAAGGAACTTATATTGTCAATCCTTAATATCTACTGGGTACACCATGCATATAGTGGTATCCTCAATATCTATCTCACACAAATTGATAATGTATGATGAATCACGCACAAATTTTCTCAACCATGATACATGGAAACCATTATATAGTTGATCCATCTATGGGGATAATTACATTCTATAAGAAACCTCTCCTACCCTACTCAAAATATGAAAAGTGTTGATGATACTTAGAGAGAGATTTTTCCTTAAATAAAAATTTTCAAGATATATAATTTATATAAATTTAAATATACATGATAAAAATTATCAACCATTTATTTTTTTCATATTTACTTCATGTGGGGATTTTGACTGCTAGGGGTTATCCTCATATGTTCCTAGATCAACTGCACATTCTTCATCATCAACCATGAAAATTCAAGATTCATTAGAGATGACTCACCATTATCCATCCAATATAATGGATACATAAATGGTCTACCATAAATGGAATGAAATATTTTCATATCAATGGTGTAATTTTACCTATTATTGTGTACAAACTCCCTTAAAGGTGGGTGTTTAGCCCAACTCCTACCAAAATCTACCATAGAAGCTCACACCATATCCTCAAGAACCATAATGTTTTTCCCTGTGTAAATATATGAATTGGCTTTAAATTCCAAACTGAATTAAAATTAGGTCCCAAAATCCTCTTTCAATCTCATTTATAACCATTATATGAATTGTGAATCATAAGAGGTGACAATATCCAAGGGTATCTCAAGAAACCATATGATCTCATAGAAGTACCAAAAACACAAACCTTCCACTGAAATCTTCTCTTCAATAGAATAGAAGTAATTAATCTTAATCAATCACTCAATGATCACTGACATAATTTCATTTCCCCCTTTCGGATATGGAAATCCACTCATAAAATCAATAAATATATTTTTTCACGTATACTCAAGAACCTCAAGGGGTTAGCTCAAACCTATTGGTACTCGATGCTCAACATTCACTTACTGACAAGTGAGGAACTGATAAATGAACTCAATAACACCACTCTGCATATATAGAAACCAAAACATAGGCTTGTGATCCAGGTACAACATCATCACTCATGGATATACTACCATGGGAGATGTGTGGAATTCTATCAATACCTACTCATACATCTCACCTAGAAAAAATATCCACCCATATTATTGTATGATGTGCTCCCCACCTCCAAATAATCTTTCCTGTGAATCGATTATGGATATTCATACATAATCTCATAACTTATTTCTCTTATTTGGTCCTCCTTAACCTAATGAAGAAGTGTATTGGCCACCACCATCAATCAATGGTGTGCAATGTATCCTTTCTCTGCAAAATTTATCCATAACGAGTCTTACTACTCGAATACCTCATACATAAACTAATAATTTCATTTCCTAATAATCAAATTATCTATAATATTTACCTTCCGTATAGTATAGGATATCTATAAGTCATATTCCTATAAAAACTCTAGCCAATGCCTCTAACTCAGGTTGGTACCTCAATAAGAGAAGATATACTTGAGAATATGGTGATGTTTTAAGACTATAAATAATTCAATGAGAGTAAAATGGCTCCTCATCTCTATGGAAAATAATTGTTATCATTTCGAAGTCGGCGTTTAGGTAATTCTATTTTTGTCGTACGAGGTGAAATAACCTGTAAGAAATCATAGTTCATAAATACCTTAGTATAAAACCAATCATAGACCTTGAGGTATCATAGTACACTTTAAACTCAACTCCCTCATCCAACAATAACAACATTAGGTAATTGGTCACACTAATATAAATGAACCTATAAATATTGATGGATTTAATAATTATTTCTAGATAACTGATGATAAATTATTTTAAGCCTGAGTTTTTAAAATTTATTTCAAAAAAACAATTTTGAAACATATTTTTTAATTTTATTTTTTATTAAACTAATTTTATAACCCCTTAGAAATTAAAACTATCATATATAAGACCTATCTCCTCATTTTATTGATGCTCGTTATATGGAACCCTAATTATCGTGAGTTAAAAACTCATGATCCCTTTGTAAACTCTATATTTTGGCTGCCTCTTGAATGATTCTACCTATATCATCCACTTATTTCAACCCTTAGTCGACTTAGGTAATCCATGGTTGCATTCCAATGTCATCGTCTATCATTCTATCATTAATCAAACTATCAACCCCATTGTTTGTTTGTAACTTATTCTTTCAAGTATTTTTTTTATTTTTTTTATTTTTAAATACAATTTACTTTAGTAATATTAATAGGTACAAATATTTATTGTATTGGTTTTTTTGGAATCTATCTTTATTCATATTTATTCTATTAAAAGTAGAATTTTACTAAAATAAGTTGTGGTTTGTTGAATTGTAGTAATAGTTTTTAATAAAATTAATTATTATATAGGTTGATTTTATAATTTTATTAATTTAAATAGTTATTTTGATCATTTTAACTTTATTTACTTTTCATTTTTATTTTTGATTACATTTAATGTTAACATTTATTATTTAATTAGTTTCATGTTGTGAGTTTTATAAAATGATAATATTCAATATTATAATTAAATTTAGGCAGTAGAGGTTTTGATTCTCATTATAGATTCTATTATTTCAATATGAATTCAAATGTCTATTTTTTTGATATACATGATTATATGTTTATATGTTTTAAATATATATATTTATATGTGTAAAATTTAAAGTTTAAATGTTTTATATTGTTAAAATTTATATGTGTCTATATATATTAAATTTATATGTTTTATATTTATGTTTATATATTTATATATTTATATTCCTTAAATTTTACATTTACTATGTTTTCAAATTTATATTTTTATTTTTAAAAATTTATATTTTTTAATTTATATTTTTTTAATTTATACATTATAAAATGATATGTTTATTTATTTATATAATTATATGATTTAAATTTATATGATTATATTTTTATATGTTAATATTTATTTTTTAATCTTTGTATGTTTATATATGTTTTAATTTATATATTTAAAAGTTTTATTTTTGAGTTTATATGTTTATAAATTTTTTATTTATATATTTCAATATTTATAGATATATATGTGTCATAAATTTATAAATTTATATATATGTTTATATTTTTATATTTTTATATATAGTAACAAGATTTTTATATGAATTATTGTTTTAGGAAATTAATTGATTATAATTTGACAAGTGCATAGAGAAAAATTGACAAATATGAGAAACATATAGATAATTTCGTGAAAATTTATAAAAAAATATTGAAAATGGATACATGTATTTATATACATTATTTAAGTTGTTGAATATAAGAAAAATAAGATCTAGATAAATTAACGATCATCTAATTTTATGAGGTTTTAATAATAGTTTTTCACATTGGATTTGATATAGGGAAAAAACAAATAAATCAAGATCTAACATTAATTAAGATATTCAGTATGAGAAAAAGGATCATATTTATGAATTAATTTGTCATGTAGGCACTAAAATTATTGATAAAATAGGATGTTCTAAATGATTTAATTGAAATTTTTAAAAACCCTTATTCCTAAATTTACAATGTTTTCATTTGTTTTGAAATTACTTAATGTAAATGTAATAAATTGCATGATTGAAATTTGTTTCTCTAAATTTGTTTAAATTTTTTAAAGAGATGCTTATATAAGGAAATGATCTTATAAATTCCAATTATGATGAAAAATAAATATGATGTGAAATGGTACTAGGATATAATAAAATAGTTTTTTCCCTAAATATTATGTTTTTTATTGGTTGGAATGTGAAGGTTTATCAAAATTACTTAAATGTGAGCCATCATGATAAAAATTACATGGGATATATAACTGCAATTATTTCTGAAGGATAAGAACCAAACATTTTTCTATGGAAATATTTTATCTACCAATAATTACATTTTTTAAGAAATTATTATCAAATTCAAATAATGTAAAGAGGCTATGATGGCATGAAAAAAAAGAATCACTAATGGAAACCTACATCACCTTGCTGATTCACCACAATGGAATATATTTTATCAAAAAATAGATTTTGGAAATAAATTTATAATATCAAAATGATACTGTGCATATATGGAATAAATCCATATCAGATACTCATTATCCAAAATAATTTATGGCATATTATGTTTATTGATTAAAACTTGTCACCATAGATATGAATGAAGTAAAAAATATATTATGATGATCTTGGTGATTTCTAGACTAAGATATCATGGAATTATATTGATTTTTTCTTATTACTATTAGTTGTTTGTTTGAAATTTCTATGGAGAAAAGTGTTTAAGAGTTTTATACATTCAAGAAAGAGTATTTTATTTTGGTTTCTATGGTAATATTCATAATAAATGACCTTGATGTATAATAAAACCTAACAAGATATAGTGTTAAAGGACATAAATCTTATCCAATTTTCAAAGATGTTATTGTATATAAATAATTTCAGAATGGTAGAAAGATTGTGTAAATAAATCATTGAAAAATATTTATTAATTGTTCACCCTTATTAACGATTTAAAAAGGAATTTAAATATTTTCATGATTTTTCCCCCCAAACCACTTTTTAGTTGAATAATATTATGATAAGGTAAAAAATATAATGTAATATTTAGGAAGATAAAAAATATGGGTCTTTAAAAAAATCATTTAAGAAATGGTCCATATTACTAAATCTTCCTTATTCGATAACATTGAAATTATGCATGTTGATATAAACATATAAAACTATTTTACCGTATTATTTAGATATAAAATGGAAGTAAAATGATATATTTTATTAATTATTAGACATTATATCTATGAGAATCTTTTTAGAGTTATGTCTCACTATGAAAGGAAAAAAATGAACATATTTACCACCAACTTTTCACACATTATAAAATATTGAAAAGATAAAATTTTTCGATGTTTTTAGTTTTTTATAGAACCTAGTGGTTGTTATTAAAATTTTGAATATTTATTTTCATTAAATGATTTTTTGTTAATAATCCTAAAATATCATGATAATAATTTACTTATGAAACAACTACAACTCATTTCATTGTGTGACATATTTTCATTTCATATCTTAAATACTATCACCAATTTCTGTTTATTTTTAAATTATATTTAAACAAAATTCATTGATACACATTTATCAAATGCATTGGATAATGAATTTTTCATCATATTTTATCAACTTGAGATGTATTTTCCAATATCATTTTTATTTATTCCATGGGATAGTTTAAACACCTATGAGGGGGTGGATGAAGTGTTACTTTTTACTAAGTTTTCTTTTCATCTATGATTATCTTGTATTCAACCTCAGTCCACTATATTAGTTAATAGGTATATATATTCTTAGTGCGAATGTGACCCTCTACATGGTATGTAATTTACTAAAGAAAAATAATAGAAACACAAACTTTTTTGTATGGTTTGACTTATTTTGGAAAACCTACTCCTTGTCATATTTGACATTGTTGAGTACACAGATTTTAGTATCACTTTAATTTAATGTGATTACATGTGAAATGAAGGAGAGGTAAAAGGTTTGGGATAGTATAAACTAATTCCCTATGTAAATTTCACACCATTATATAACCTCATGCCAAACATTCAAGGAAACCCCCCATGTGATCTAAATGCACACCATATTCATATTTTCTCACATATCATAGTCTTTATAATAGGAATATAGTTCTTAATGAGTCATCCAAAAACATTTTAATAGTCTCTCAAATACTAGGATCCAATTAGAACACCTTCATTCATGTTTTACTTGCTCACCGCTTGGTCACAATGATTCAGAATCATAGTGGATCTTATATCCTCAAATAATCTTGATGCACATGATGAACAGTAACAACAACATCATCCCCTCCTTCTATCTTCTCATACTTAATCAAAACATAGGTTCTATTTTTAATGTTTTGGGTTCTACTTCTTCAAAACACATCAAATGTTCACTTAAAATAAGTACCATTTTCTCTCACATTCCCCTTTATTCGTATCCCCACATACATATATCACTATATAATACCTTGAATAATATAGTGAATATTATTATCATAATATTCATATTTATGGTTTACCAAAATTTAGAGTGTTATTTTCAGATTTGAAATCATTAAAACCACTCACTCAAATTAATTCAATGTCTTTAAATATTCATTAGTAATTAGCTTCAATGTTCCCTTGAAATATTTGAATATTTTGATCTTCTTATTACCATAAAACTTATTTTTTAAATATTTATAAAATATTTACATGTACATGATTTAAATGAATTGGAACTTGGCTCTTTCATTATTTATCATGGAACATACCATCACATTTTTTGTTTTTAATGATTTCTTATTTTACAAAATTTTATCACTCATTTTTTAATTTTCATCTTTGAATGAATTAAAACATTCAAATTATTTATCTATATTCAAGGCCACCATGAATATTGTATGACTTGTGATGTCATACAAAATTATGAAGCCATAAAAGATAAATAATTTTATAAGATCAATTGATGTTGTACACTCAATACCCTAATTTTAAAGTCTTATATTCATTACATTCAAAATATAAATTATGAGACTTCTAAAAACATCCGTAGATAATAGACAATTCTGTCTTATTCACAATTTTAAATATCAGATAGTCAAAGATAAAATTAAAATGGTGTGGTAATTATGTCATTTATATTGGATCATAGTCATACTATTGATCTTTATAATTGATCCATGATGATAATAATTAAAACATCATGTGATTTTTTCCAAAATTATTCTGAATTATTATTCTAGAAAAACTCTTCATTACCTACATATAAGTCTTAATTCATAAGGGTTACCTTTTTATAGGAATTGGTTTACCTTGACATAGCTTCTAGTTTCCTTTATATGGGTATTTAATGAACTATGTATAACATTTATATACTATGTATAACATTAATGTATCTTAGAATTACATTTATGTAGCCTTTATAATTTTTTATTTACCTATGTGTTGTTTATGCAGCGTGTATATTACCTTTTTGTAGTTAATGTATTAGCTTCATGAATGTTCTAATATTATGAGTTATATTCATATGGGTATCCAATTACCTTTTGGATTCATAATTGATTAATTTTATATAAGTAATTATATATTTATTTAACCCATAGGTATCCTACATAATTATGTATTTAACTTTACAAAAAGATTATATTTATCCAACTCAACTCTATCTACATAAACCAACTTAAAAACCTATTAAACTTATCCACAGGAATTTTCAACTTCTCAAAAGAATTCTAAACATTTTTTAAAATATTATAATTATTCTAATGTTGTTTATCTCTATTCTAAAGGTGTTTTAGGCACATTTACTCCTCTTTGAGTGTTTCTAAGAACCTAAAACACACTTAAAATTAAAAACAAGTTGTAATCACCATCAAAGGAGATTTTCTTATTATTTTAATTTACCATAATTCTATGAATTACAAGGATATTTCATTCAATAATTTATATTTTCATTCTTTAATTTATCCATTTGTAAACTTATTTAATAATAGCTTATGCAAGTTGTTCATAGTTTCAAAATCTCATCATTATTAGAGACAATACATCAAGCTCAGTTATTATTTTTCACATCACTATGATGATCATCAAAAACAACTATCACGTGTAAACTTTTCATGAATATGTCTAAAAATTATCTACAAGAAAAACCTAAAACATTATTTTTCCTTCTTTTACAAATATAATTGTAGTAAAACCTCAAATCACATTTTTATTTATTGTGGTATTATCTTCTAAATGATCTTCACCATCAATGAAACACATTGATACCATATCACATTGAAGGAAAGCATCCTTAATGAAAACAAATACAATTCCAATATGGGAACTTTAATAACACCATTTTTTGTTTTGTAATACCATTAAATTCATTTTTATTCAATATTTGTTCATGAAAATTCCTTTTCCTCTCCCCATTATTAAGAATAAATACAAAGGTTCATGTTGGGGTGTACCTAGTCAATTTCTTTTAATTATACATTAGAAAAGGTTTTTTCACCACTTATTCTCCCTCTTATATCTGAACTACATCCTAATTCATTTTTAGGAGATGGTTGGAATCACAAAAAACTTAACTAAGAACCTTTAGTTAATAAACTATATTCCTATATGGTCTAACACAGTGTAGAAAACAAGAGACACATCACAAATACATCATGGTTTTCCATAAATTATTTTTTATGTGATTTCATTCTCAACTTATAATTTGGGGGTTATTTCAAATAGATTTCACAAGAAATTAAATTCCTACACACATATTATAATACACATAAAAAATTATAGTTAATTTCATATAACTCCACCTTAATCCTATATTATTCCTAAAAAACATTCCAACTTTATAGACAGATTTATTACAATCAAAATAGTGTAGAAATTTGACCAGGATACCACTTATTCTAAAATTTTAATATTGTTTAGAAAATTCCATATTTTATTGTTTAGAAAACATTGATTGTCTTTCATCACCCCCCCCCCCCCAAGGAATTAAACCACGTTCTCTTCATTATTGTATTTTATATACGCTATAATGAGCACTTTATATTACTATATAATAGTTACATACTCATATAACTTATTCAATATTTTTACTTAAATTACCTATATGTTATAACACATAAAATTAAAGTAAATGAGGAGGGGGATTTCTAGTAAAATTTTTTATTAGGAGAAACAGGTTTGAGACTTCAATCTCAATCTATATATTGTTTAAATTGAAACTATAAATTTTTGAGTGGTTTTGAAGCTTGTATCCTCTTAGATTTTCCAATTATGAAATTCTATGAGAAAATTGTAATTATTTTATTCTTAAACATTTTTTTGGATTAGGCTCCTTAACCTTTTCTAATAAATAATTTCTGTCCACTATTTATTTTCTTTTCTTTTTAATCCTCTTTATCATTTATTCTTAATCTTGATGAAGATTCAGCTTATATATTACATCATGTTCATATTTCTTGCATATTTAACGTAGATTCTCTTCACTCTTATGTTTAACCATAAAGGATAACTGATCATAAAATTCATTTTCTTCATATGAAAAATTATGTTTCCTTTATCATGTATTCTTTATTCATCTTTATCTATCTCTCTATCCTTCACTAATTGTGTGGTACATGTTTCTAGGCACACCTTCAGAGAAACTTTTGATTTCTGGAACATTATACAAGGTTCATCTCTGGTTTTTTATTATAAATTTTAGATAACATCTCCAATTACTATTTTGAGATGTCAATAACTAAACCTATTCTCTTATATCACTATGGAATTGATTCTTCTCAAGAATTAAAATTGATTCTTCTAGATTTTATGTCCTTTTACTTTTTTTAGTGTTAAATGTTGTGGGAATTCATTATATATTAGAAACATATTAACTTATGTATCATGAAATCTTTACCTGTTCTTATTTATTTTATATTTTTTGTTGTTATTTTCCTTACATTGTTTTTTTGGTTTAATTCCTAAGGTAGTCTCATTAATCATCGTTTGACTTCACATCATCTATTTTGGTCTTATCCTTTCATTAACAACATATGATATGTAATATGTTTGATCATACTAGAATTCCTCCTAATAGTGATTTTATATGTTTCAAAAATAAAAAAAAATATTTAAATATTCATGTCTAGGTTTTCATGATAAATTCCTCTTACTCTATGATAACTCCCTCTTTTCCGAAATATTTATCTTCTATTTAACTCATACATCCCTTAATTTTGTGTTTATTTTGTTTTAATAAGTATAAATATTTTACCAAAATTTTATGGCCTTATTCTTAAACCTCTTTTGGTAAAAAAATAGAAAATATATATTGTTATTTTATCTTTAACTATAAGATAAAAAATATACTTGTGTAGCTTACTATTTTTGGATAATAACATTTTTGTTTTTGTCTCTTACTAAGAATTTTATTTTCTTGGATATTCAGGCATCCACCTTGATGTATTGGTGAATTTATTTTAATTTTTAACCGTATATTTTTTCTATATTTCTTTGATAGACAGCTCATTCACATAAGATTCCATTATTGAAGACAAAATTACTAGGACATTCAGTTACATTTTTCCAAAATATTTTAGAGGGATGATCATAAATTTATTTAAATATGTTATTTTTACTAGCATATCCCCTTTTTTTAAACCTCTATATTATTTTTTGTGGAATATTTCTTCTCAATGGTTTCAGAATTTCTAACTTGTGTATTTTCTTGGTTTCTCACTCTAACATCAATGTTAAGTCATTACATATTTAGAGAGTAATTCTTATTCTCCAAAAATATCAATATTTCTTCCAACTCCTTATTAATAGTATTATTTAAAAATCATTTATTTTTCATGATTCTTTTAATGAATCATCATGTTCTTTTATTGTTTTTTATTTAACCCCCATCTTAGTATATTTTAAATTCATAGGGGTTTTATAAAATTTCCTCAAATCATGGATTACTTATTTAATGAATATTTTGTTGCTTATTTATTATAATAATTATCTTAAAAAGATTAATAAATTAATAAAATTATTGATTTTCAATGATCCATTGAATTTTCCTTAACATCAACTAGGTTTTTGATAACATTTTACTTTTATAATTTTCTACATAGTGCATAATATATTTCTATATATTCTTATCTAATTTCTACATTATAATAAAGAATAACCTCAATAAAACATAGAATATATTAATCCACTACATTGGTAAAAATATTCCCATACCTTTCAAATTTAGAGTAGAATTGTTTAATGGTTTTGATAGATTCATCCTCCCTGTACGACATAGATATTCTTATTTAAAATGATCTCAATCAAAAAAATTAGTATGTGATAAATTATGATATTGATCAAATTAAAATAAATATCGATCCTTATCTTACTTCCATTATATATTTCTCAATATCTTTTCTTATTTCTTATTCTTATTTATTTTTTTTTCTGAAACATCACTTTTATTTTCAATAGGGATAGAATTATAATTCTTTATCTAAGGTACATATAAAATTTCATAAAATATGTACATTATATAGATTATTTAAAAACAAATATGAAAAATACAATTTCATCCAATAAGAAGTAATCATATTCCCTAATACCACTTGTTGAGATAAATGGATTATATAGACACCTGATTAAGGATGAATTAGGTGTCACTTTTTACCAAATTTATTTCTCTTCTTATATTATTTTCTCTTCACCATAGAAAATCTACTTCTATTAAGATGTCTGGATCATATTAGAGTGAATTTAACCCTGAATTTGGTATATAATTTTGGAATGGAGACATAAATTAGAACATAAGGTTTTTACAAGGTCCAGATTCTCTAAAAATAACCTAACTATATATAATGTTTAACTTTACTGAGTAAACATATTTAATTATCACATTAATTTAAAGTGATTAAAAGTGCACTATAGGTTTCACAAAATGGTCGGGTTGGTAACCTATAAGTCCCTAAGTGAATATTGTACCATTTCATAGACTTGCATCGTGCTTACATGTCCATAGACCATGTGAACAAGAATCGTACTAGATTTCATGCTATCTTGCATAGCTCAATATTTATGACTGGAATGGGGTTCTTAAAGGGTTATCTATGGAATTTCAAATAGGCCTTAAACTACTATGATTTTATCAACATTCCTTCATGCACATTTCTTTTATTCTCTTCTCCATCTCTCTATGATATAAAATCACAATAGATTTTATAGTCCCTAAGAGACTCTTTGCATAGAATAAAAATCAACAACAACATCAGTCTATCTCTCTATATTTTATTCCTTATTCAATGAATGGGTGATATACTAAATGTTTTGGGTTCTAATTCTTTAATACACATCAAATTATTTATTGAAATTTGAATCATGTTCACCCACATTCCCCATTCTTAATCCCTTTATGCATATTTATCTCTAGAGAATGTCTTGAATAATACAATGTTATTTTCATAATATTCATATTTAATATCTCTTAAAATATCAGTAGGTTATTATAAAATTTATAATCATTCAAACCTCTCGTTGTAATTGAGTCATGAACATAAAATATTATTTAATACTCAACTTAAAATATCTCATACAACATTGTAATATTTTTATTGTCTTATTCCCACAAAAATAACATATCAAATTCTATTAAAAATATATATGTGTAGAAAATATGCATGAACTATGATGTGGGTATTCCTTCAATGGTTTTTAACTCACTTTATCATTTTTATTTTTTCATTTTTTTGACTTTTTATGTCATATGATGTTATCATTATTTGATGAATTTTCATATTCAGATGAAGTAATATGTTCACATCCATTTACCATATTGTGTTCCACCCTGAATATCACATGACTTGTGACAACAAACAATAGTATTGATATCATAAATAAATAACCAAATTTTTTTAATTTAGTAAATTCATATGGTCAAAAACATTATCTTAAAGTATTATACTCAATATTTTCCCATTCCCAGTCAGGTGACTTCTCAAAAGAGATATATAAAATAGATTTGGTTTTTTATTCACTATTTTGAATCACAAATAGTCACCATATACTTTATAATGGTGTCGTACCAAATTATTTTATCTTTAATCATGACAGAATTATTGATCATAATAATTGATCCATGAATATTAAAATAAAATAATTGTCTAATTTGTTCAAAAATTATTCAAAATTTCTATTTTGGAAACACGCTTCATTGCATTCATGTAGGCCCTAATTTATTAGGGTTACAATTATATGGGTACAGGTTTACATTGATAAAACACCTGATTACCTTTAAATGAGAAGTTAATGGTCTTTATGTAGCCTTTATATACCTTATATGACCTTGATGAAACCTTCTTAAATTTCAAGTTACCCTTACATAGCTATTGTATTATACATATTTCCTTTACATAAGACATGGGTTAGTTTTATAGGGATTCTGATCATTTAATATGTCGTCTTATAGGTATCAAATTACCATAAAACTACAAACAAGAATAAATTTTTATAGGTAATTTTATGTTGAGGATACCATTATTCATCCTGCAAATTTTTTTAGTTTCCTATATTTATCAACTAAAATTTATTTTACTCAACTCCAACCACCTCAAATAGCTTTATAATATCCATAATTTATATTTAGAACTTAAAATTTTAGCAAAAGTCTTCGAAGTACTTTGTAAAAATATAATAATTATTTCAATGATCTTTATATCACTTCCAAGGGTAATTTCATCACATGTACTCCTCTTTGAGTGTTTCTAAGATCCTATAATACACTTAAAATTACAGATTTAATTTAACCACCATCTGAGGATATTTTCCAACTATTCTTAGTAAATAATATTATATGAGTTCCTTGGATTGTTACATCAATACTTTTTATCTTCCTTGTTTCTTTCATTCATTTATAAATTTTTAAAATAAAATCTTATGAAATCTGTTGACAGTAGCCAACTCTCACCTTTGTTCTATACAGTTATTTTATCTCTCTCATCACTTTTTATATATACATGATGATTAGCACATGTAATCATCATATGTAAATGTTAATTGAATCTATATCAACAATATATTCCTAAAACATCCTCAATATCATTCTTCTATATTTTCCAAATATAATATAAGTGGATCATTTGATCACATTTCCATTTATTATGAAAGTAGCTTTAGTATCTTCTTCCTAACCAATAATATATATTAACACCTTTTTATTATCAAGGAGATCATCCTTATTGAATTAAAATACAATCCTGTAATGGACCTTCGATTTTTTGATATAATGGTACATCAAGTAATATATTTAGTGTGAGAGATAAGGATATATGGTCCAATATATTTACTTTTGATATATCCTTTTGAATGATATATGAAAATGGAAAAGGGATATGCTAAAAATCCAAATATACTACAAGACTCTACTATTAAATAATATATATCAGAGGATGTGGTTGATTTATTTTGTTACAACATGTATAAAATAGATCACGTTTGTCTCCCAATATATTTATTTCTAGAAGTTAATAGGTAAGGTAAGGGACTTTGTGGTTTAAAAGTAAATTTAATTCTATATGATATAATAATTAAAGAACAATTGTAAATTTTTAATAATATAGTTGAATCTCAACAATATATATCATCATATTATTTATTGATATAATGTATGAAATTTGAAAAGAAATAAAAATTAGTTAATTAATGAGCATAAAAAAACATTTTTTATAATGGTTTATTGATAAATTCAAAACTGATTTATCTACATCAAAACATTTAAAATTTTATCTAAGGGGCTTCTTGTTAATATGATCACATAATCTAGTTTTGATATTAAGTGTTATAAATTTAACATTAAAATCAGGAAAAAAACTATAATTCAAAATAGTGGATTAATTTTCATCATTAAAGAAATGCATTGTTAAATTTCAAAAGATAAAACTGTGATTTATACATTAAAAATATATTTTGGTGTTTTGGGGATATATGAGAAATTGATTGTACTAAATTTCTTGTACTAATGTTTACATGTAATTTGGTTGATAGTAATAGTGGTCTAAAACAAGATGATTATAGATTTACACTTATTTATTAGAAATTATTTTGTTTCAAAAAGAAAAAATTTATCATGGAGATTCTTGTGAAGAAGATATTTTATGTTATTCTCCACCCAATCGTCATTTTTCCATAATTTTCCATGGGAAAAATCATTTTTGTGATGAGGATATTGATGATTATGTATAATTATGTGATATTTCCCCTCTATTACACAAATTCTAGAGGATAACAAAAATTGTGATGGAAACATTTTCCATTCCATAAAAAAAAAGAACATATATATTTTATATGATAAAACACTATGTTACTCTCTTAATTATTTAGGTAAATATTTATTTAATTTTTTAAAAAAAAATTAAAAATTTAATAACACTATTTTTTAGCTTATATATTTAAATCTATAGATGGTGACCATTTCTAACATTTTTTATTATTTTTATATCCATCTATTTCCATTATACATTTTTTTTGGATGAAAAATTCTAACATAATTGTTTTTTTTAATATGTCTTTGTATTCATCATTTTTAGTTATGCATTTTTCTTTAGTTGTTTTAGTTAACACAATAAATATTTTTTTTCAATTATGAAAAAAAAAATTTAATAATAATTTAATTCTAATAAAATATAGGTATATAGAATATCATTATTGATGAATATATATATTTAAATGGTATATATGGAGTAATATGAACATATATTAAGGTATATGTATGTATTTTTAAGTAAATTTTCCGGAAATAATTAAATTATTTAATGGATTTAAATTCATATTTGTAAAAATTATATATATCACTATGAATTAACCTACAATTATAAAGTCTTATTATTATCTAAAGAATACTATGTTGAAAGTTAATATATGTATGATTACATGTTTATAAAAAATCACTTTCTCATGGGAGGAAGTAGAGGCTACCAATTGATTTTGATGATGATAACAACCCAGTATACTAAAATATGTTTTATTTTAAGAGTTACATGGCCATGAAGAGCCGAGGTAAGATTATCATATTATATCATTGTTAGAGGAGAATTAATCAGATGAAAAACAATCAGTTGTGAGGGTGTGTCATGATGAAATATCCCAAGTCATTTATTTTTTTCCCAATTTTTCAAGTATATTTCATTTGTTTGAAATTTTATTTAGTCAAATACAAATTATATTAGAATTTCATAATATAAAAGAAGTTAATAAGAGTCGTATTCATGTTTAGAAAAATAGATAGAATGATTTTAAATCTAGGTCGACATTATTTTATACTTTTGATGTTAAAACAGAATTAAAAACTACACCTTGAATATAGGTTCTTAGATGCAGATACATTGAAGAATAATGTCTCCATCTTGTCGGAGGAAGCCTTTAAAGTGTGATAATTATTATTTGTAAAATAAATTTATAAAACTATTTGTTAATTAATATATGTATTATTATTTTATTCTTATGTAATAGGAATCTGAGAGATCTCACAAAGAGATACAGTCACAAAATGTATACCCACAAACCTTTTCATGAGTGTAACCATTATTATGGGAGAAAATGATTATTGAAAAGGTTGATGAATTATGATATAAATATAGTGTCATATCTAACGATTTATAATTTGTTCCTCAATCTACCCTGACTCATAGAAAAATAGAAAAGTTAGAGAATGAAAAAAATGGTAATTTTTTTACAAATATTTCAAAACAATTAGATTATAGGGTTATAAGAAATTAATTACTATTTTTCTTGAATATTTGTATTTTATAAATTCATCTCACTAAAATAGAATTTATATATATCGTTTAAGATACTTTTCATGAGAAAGTGATGGGTGTGACCTTTATCCTTAAGGGTATAATGGAAATTCTTCTGATTTCTATAGGTATGAAAAAACACATGGTTCACATAAAAGTATATGATACAGGTGTTAGAATCATAAATTATTTTGGGTTTCCTAGTATAGAATTAATGGAGGAATAATAAAATGGAAAAATAGCTTCCTTTATGGTTCATCTTTAAGAGATGTATAATTTAATGGAATAGATAAATAAATCATCTACACAGTCTATGTTTGTATAAATTTCAAGATAAATGTATATTTTCTGTCAAGATCATCCACCTCCTCTCAAGAAAAAGATGTGCGCTGTGAGTTTCATGATGGGTATCGCAATTTACATATTTTAAAATATATAATAATACATAATTTGGTGGATTATGTACATTATTAGCTAACAAATCCAGATTAATTAAGAGAAATGGTACATGTTATTATTGAACTAACTACGCCAATGTTCTTATCTACTGAAGAGTTGGCCATGAATGGATAATCTGTAAGACATTTGTTACCCTATCTAGCTGGCGTTGTTAGTTAATAGACATATGAGGTCTGTTTTTTCAATTTTTCTTTATTTTTTATTTCAAATTACTTGTAATTTTTTTATATCATTTAATATATATAAAAAAAATTAAATATAAATAATCTTTGTAGAAGAATAAAAATTTTCAAAAACTAGAACCTTTAGATACCTATCAAATTCTTCATAGGCTAACAAAATTAAAATGGAATTATTTATTGTTGAATAATATTATGAATTTTCAATGAATAGTGAAATATATGTGAGATATTATATGTTAAGAATATTTAAAAATACATCATGGATGTTTTCATTGTGGGGGAGTTCTCGGTACCCATATTGCAGTTGTTTTCCAGGTAAGATAGTTTAAATTTCAATATTAATTTCATTATATAAATATAACTTATAGTGATTTAATTCATCACTTATACAATTAAGTATCATCACACTCTTTTCATACAAAACAATTTCCCTTTAATTTCTGGTCTTATGGATCCAAAATACATTTCAATTAATTTTAAATACTTGATAAATCCTACAATATTTAAATATATATCTAGATTATTGGAGAACACATGGATTAAATGTTGGTTTTTCCATTACATGATAGGTAATAATTATTATATAATTATAAACTATTATTAATTATAATTTCATTCATGCAACACATTTTAGATTTTTTTAGACATTGTATGTTATGTATGTTATCCATAGATGATTTCACCACATATTTGTTATTCTCTTTAATGGGTAAAGTTCATGAAGTTTTTCAATATCTTCTAAATTTGTGAATTTTATTCCGTTATCTTTGTTATTTAATATTAAAATTTATATGTCACATATGTTTTGGTAATTAATATATGAAAAAAAGATATTTCGTGAAATTTATTTTAATAGTTTTCACTAGTTAATAAATATGCCGAATGAAATTATATATTTTCCAATGTAGATATATAATTTTTATATTAGTTAATACATATTTTTTCTTAAATATAGATACACTATTTTTTATTTTTAATGTGTTGTTTCATAACTATAGTTCCATCATAAAAGAGGAAATTTTGAAAGTGGTTATTATATTTTATGATTTGTTTTTTGATATAATCATGGTTGGAGAAACCCAAATTTTTCACAAGGTCAGTTCCATTACAACTCGTAATTTTAAAATCAATATATTTTATCATCAATTTTATAAAATTTATCTTTTTTATAGATTTTCTATGATCTTTAATAATATTTAGTATATTATGTACACCACCTTTTAGTATTATTTGTAGAATATTTCATGGGTGTGATTAATTTTTAGATGTATATATAAAAGTTTCCTATATTGTAATTTATCTTAGTAAATAATTTTTTATAATTTTTTTTGAGTTTTTATTTTTTTGGTTATTTCTACTGATACAAATATATTTATAATTAAAAGCAATGGGGTACTTTATTTTAATATATTTAAAAAAATGGTTTTCATGTTTTTCTATATGAAAAAACATTGAAAGTAATTATATATCTATATTTAGTTGAGATTTCAATATAATTTTTATAATAATTGCTATATAAATTCAATTTCAACGTCAGTTTTTAATAATTGAAATGAAAAAAATATCATTAATCATCCCACCAGGTGCCTTATGGCTGGTGGTAATCCAAGAATGACATCCCCATACCACCTCAAAAAGGATAGGGAATGACTACTAGCAGTGAGTAGGAAATCACACGCTATGGAGGCCTTATCATAAAATACTTATACACATGCACAAATATCTATACACAATTATAATGTATAAATTTAAAATATTCATACTATAAAAAAATAAAAAACATCTATCTCACTTCCAAGTATAATAAAAATTACAGAAAAAGTGTAAATAGGACAAATATACACCCACAAAAACTGAAAAGATCCCAACTTACTGACAATAGGTAAGGAGCTACCCAAATGAAACTCTTGGATCCATCTGAGGTATATCTATCATAACTATGAACTTGCTCAGATCCATCTTCTCCAAGTCCATGGTAGACTCTGAGAAAAGAACTATGTCTACAGAAGACATGAAATGTGTAAGAGTAGCCCATGAAAGGGTGATTATATACATACCTAGTTGGACACCCTGAAATCACTATACATAAAGAATCAAGAGAGTAGTCAACTCATCACTATGAAGACATGTTAACCAAAAGGTGATATATAATAACAAAAACAAAAACACCAACACATATATACTAATGGTCAACACTAAGTATCATTTTAAATTAGTAACCATACTGCTTACCTAGGATTCTAACTCAAGGCTTCAAGGTAATGATAATCTAGAAGAACTCTCTCCATGAGTCTTATAACATTTATGGTGCTTATATAAGATGTTGGGGTCATCATGCCTTTCCATGAATAAGTACAAACCGCAACTCAGAATATATTGATACATAGATAGGGGATCTCATCCATGGCTTATATTTTATATTGAACCCTACCTATAATAACCCATTAAGTAAGGGATCATACACCCATGTATGTTTTTCATGATGATTCCTAAAACCCCACCTCAGAAAGATGATTATGGGAATGGGGATATAACCATAGGTCGTCACTAAGGGATTCCTTCTCTTGTACACCAAGGGGACCTTTTCTAATGCATTGAACAAGATTCCAAACTCAACTCTTATGGAGTTGGACTGAGAAAACTCACACCATAATTTTAGATGGAGGGAAGACACCCACATAGAAACAATTCAAGGGAACACACCCATACTCGCACTAGAGATAAAATAAGATGAACAAGGGATCTAACTTCCCCTTGAAGAAGTAAAGTATGTGTACATGTGGTTACAAAGCATGTAACTAGGGTTAAATAGCATATCTCAGGAAGATTGGCACTTCCCATGTGTCTTAGTATCACATAAAATGTTTTTCTCCGAATAGATGGCATGTCTACTTGGGGTACATGGTGTGTAGAGGAAATCATGAAACTCACCATGTAGTCCTCGTCATCCATTGTACTATGTTCATATTCTTGTACAGTTTTCATGCCCAATATCATTCCCATGAACTTTTATATGTAGATGTTGTGTTCCCTGAAAAACACAATGTGTAGGGATTGGGCCGAAACTCAACGTGTGTCATATTCCCCAACCCATGTTCCTTTTGAGGTACATTGTTTCTACCCTTCCATACATGGTTTATAGGTTCCCAATGTCTCTTAGGCCTATAATACATGTACATAATCAGTCATTTATGTTACATGGTGTGTGATCCAACCACACAACATGTGGGTTCACATGGCCTCCAGGGAATGTTCTCTTCGTACATGCCAAGTTGGACAACTAAGGGTCTCATGATGTGTGGGGAAAGCACATGGGGTGTGATATTTATCTCAAAGTGATAAACCTGTTAAACATTAGAGGAAACTGAATTTCATGTCTCCCTCTTGAATTTATGGTATGTATTTGCGAATTTCATATAAACTCCAGTTCTTCATGTGGTTTCGCATGTGCCTCTTTCATTACCTCTGATTCTTCCAGGAATCTTACTGTAACATCCGGATCTGAGTCAACCATGATCCACAACTATCTAGAAGCTAGATTCATGATTTGTTTCACTAAAAACTTCATTATTATATCCATCCTAAGGATTAACATAGAACTACCTCTAAAAACCCCACTATCTATGAACACCATTGGTTGACTCTATCATTGATGGCTAGATTCCATCCTACAATCTATTTGGGATCTATCCGCCATTATTTTTCATCATTGGGATACACAAAACCCAAAAATCATGAATTTATGATCTTATCCATAACCTCTTCCATTTTCACACATTGAAACTATACAGTCTAATTACAAAATCAAACATATGGCCATGATCTTTTGTACCAAATACTTATTTCACAATGATCACTTTTTGGGTATTTATTGAACAATCATAAAAAGAGAATAATGATGATGAACATGAAAATAACGATAGGAGATATGCTGAAAAAATGAACATAAGGAACTAACATAGTCTATTTTCTAGGTTTTCCTCAATTTTTTTTTATGATAATGATGAATGAAGAAAAATAAACAAAGACCAAAAAAATCATAATCCAAGAATAAAAATTCATCAATTTTAAATCATAATTTGAACCACGAATCAATTTTTAGTAGTATTGATTCATGTTGAACAATGAATAAACAATTATTTTATTTAAAATAATATAGACAAATGTCCTACCTCAGTTTTGGATTGATCACTGATTAAGAACACTTTTTCTTCATTATCATTGGTGAGATCCGAGAACTCCATCGATGGAAAAGATCCTCATGGTACTTTTATCCTTGATTTAAAATCATCCTCTAATATAATTTTCACTAGATATCTCTCTCCAATATAGCATTCCGTCTAGGGTTGTGTGGATAACCCTATGTAATTTTCAAAAATAGGGTTTATATAGGGGTTCTGTTAGGATTCCTAAAATAAAAGAGAATTAAACAAATTTATTCACTTAATTCATTTTATTCAACCATGAAATTGTTCTATCCAAGAACCCAACTTTGATAATTATTATGTATCACATGGGGTGAAACCCATATTTTCGATTTAATGGAAGAATCTTATTTCTCATCCAAGACTCTATTTGAGAGATATTCCATTATTTTTTTAAAAACATGCACACATGATAAAATATATTTAATGTTTTTAATGTTTTTAATATATCCATACTAAGGCTCTCTAATACCCAGAATCACACAGTGAATCATCTCCTTGCATTGATAAAATTCATTAAAATAATAAAAAAGTATTATAGGTAAAAAAAATGGATTTGTTTCATACTCCCCACCTTCAAGTACTTTCATCTTGAAAATAAAAAACAAACATATAAAGGAGGGAATGAATATCATATCTGAATCTCCCACTCCAACAAGCTCTACTAGAGGTTACCACGCCATAAAAATTCATGAAACTAATGAAAAAACTTGTGTATGAGGGTTTTCATCTTATCAACACTCAAATTACACTAGACTCCTCAAAAAGGTAACTGTATCCTCAATATCTAGCTCACCCAGGTCGACATAATATAATGGTTCATGCACATATATACCCAGTTGTGACACATGAAATACATCACAAATAGGGTATAAAATGGTGGTCATGCTAATAATTACTCCACCTCCCAATCCCAATACAGAATCTAAAAATGTCCAAAGAACCTCAGAGATATCTTATAGCCTCAGCCAAATAACTACAACCCTTGACAAGGTGAGATCTCTTGAAACATATAATCTCCTCATAAAACACCAAAGGCCTCCTTAATTGCTGCACAATGGAATCCTAATGACTATAATCAGTTCTCATCTTCCCCTTTATGAACTGAATATTTACAACCATTTATCGCACCAAATCTATTCCCATATGTATTATCCCCCACTCTCTCCATATATAACCCCAATCCTTTTACACGTACTATTTCAATATTTTAACACTAAATTCTATTAATACAATATCAGGATTTTAAAAGGAATAGTGTCCTTGAAAGAATATGTTTATAAAACATAAAAGTGAGACTAAAAATAAAACATTTTTATTTTATTATCCATAAGAAGATCCTATATCTTTTTGAGCCCTTAAACTACCATGGAAAACATGGGGAATTCATAGACAAAAGGGGTGAAGTAAAATAGACTGGTATGAAAATTAACATGATAATGAATCATAACATTTGTTACAATCAAATAAAATAATATCATTAAAGATATGTAACATGAGTAATCACATGGAAACATAATTAGAAGAACATTCTATAATAAGATCATCGAATCATAGAAAGTTTGGAAGCAACATAAAACATGACATAAACATAAGTTAAGACTAACTACCAAGACAACATCACATGGTGGAAAGATTCCCATAATAGATTAGGATCACTCCCAAATCTGATATTTGAGTAATAACATAATAATTACCCCTGTAAATAAATGTTTTACAAAATAATGTCTCATAACCTAATCAAAAGAGGTTTATTAAATAAAAAATTTGAGAAATTATCACAAATAATATATTACCTCATAATAGTAATTGTGAGTGATCTAGGAATATATATAATGTTCATATATATGAAATTTAGAATAATTCCATAATATAATGGATTTTTTTCATTGATGAATTGAAATAATTTTAAAATGATTAAAAACATTATTGAGGAAAATAACATTTTCACTTTGGAAATCACATTTTAGAAACTATAAATTTCAAAAATATTTTAGAAAATATTTTCATTAAAAATAAACATAGAAACTTATAAATTAATCATCAAGTATTTGAGTTTTTATAAAAACATGTAATTCAATACATTACGAGTACATTGAAATTAATATTCAGTTCACAATTTTGTAAGAGAATTAAAGGGTAACCGGTTTCGAAAATGACAGGAATATTCATTATAAATTTTTTTGTAAAAATCCAATATTGAGTTAAAATAAAAATAAAAAATTATAGCATAACATTAAAAATTTTAAATAACTTTTAATAAAACATGAAAATGTAAGAGAAATAATTTTTCACCGAAGAGAGAAACGAGGTCGGTTTTCCTTAAAAACAATTTCACAATAATTTTCGGTACCAAAGAGAGGGAAATGATCCTATTTTCTTAAAAATTCATGAATAAATATTGTATAATAAAATTAATAGGTTTTATTATAAAATTATTAAATAATTTTCTTATAACATAAATCTAATCATGAACAATCGCGATTAAAATGAAATTAAAACATGAACCCTACTCATTTTTTTTAAATTTCGAATAATTACCCCCATGAATGATGTAAGTGAATGGTAACATAAAATTCCATTATTTATGAAGGAGTAATTATATAATATGTAATGGGTCAGTATATGCACCATATAAAATAAATTAGGTATATTAAAGAACATGTGTCTCAAAGAAGGAATCTTTAAGAGAGAGACCCTTACCTCAAGATTCCATCATCATGTATGTCCATTATATTTATAAATAATTTACATATGTTAATTATTTACTCAATTATGAACCTTTTTAAAGTTTATTATTCCTTTTATTTGATTTATTAACATTTTCTATGAAATTACGTAACCAATTAATTTCACGTCGGATGTTTTAATGATAAATAGCTCATATATCCAAAATCACCGTGGTAAGTTGACTAAGGTAAAGTTGATTATTATTTAATCATATATATAATTATAATAATTAAATAATTCTAATTTTTATACCTTAATTATAAATATAAAATCATCCATTAATTATGTTAATGAAAAATGAACTATGTTACAATAATTGATACGGTATGTTTTACACACGCATAAGTAACATTACCATTTTTTCAAATATATTTATGGAAATAATTTTATTGTAATTTTAAAACTACATAATAATAATTATATCATAAATATAATATTGTTTCATTGAATATTATTTCATATACCATAGATTTTATGCTGTCATAAAAACAAATCACATCATATTAAGAGAGGTTAGTCCTTTAAACACAAGAACGGTGTTATAATTTGTTCAATGGATAGTGAGGTAAGAAATTATAGGATATATTAAATTTCAATAATGTTTAATATTTCATTATTATCATATATAAATATTAAATTAATCATTATTACATTTCATTTAAATCATAAGTAAAAAAAATGAATTACATTGCTTTGCAAGGCGTTAGTCCGTCATACACACGAGCAACATTACTGTATTCTTTATAGATTGAAAATAAATATCTATTATTTAAGTTTTATAATTCAAGAAGTATAATTATATAATAAATATGATATATAAAAGTTAATTACACCATTATATCCATCTGTGATAATCACATATAGAAAATGAATTACGTCGGTTGGAGGGGTGGTAGTCTGTCATACACATGGTCAATGGTTTTGATTCCCATTTGAGGGAGGAGGAGATGGTTTTAATTCATGACCATGACATAAAAATATATAATTATATGGAATATATTTAGGCTATTATATATGTATTTTTTAGTAATATGTGATGTAGTTGGAAGAAAAAATGAAATAATATTCTCAGTTTAAGGGTGTTATCTCTTATTCAGACAACATCTTTAGGTTTTCATCAAAACCCTTCCTCGGATTTATAAATTATAAAACCAATGATTATAAGATGGGTTTAAGGAAATAAGGAATTAATATTTTCAGGGATTTTATAAACGAACTAGTTTTATAATTGTGTATAGTATATGAGATGGGGTGGCATTTTCTAAGTGGCGGAGAGGACACATTTGGTATTTTTGAAAAGAAAGAATTACAGAAACTTTTTTCTCATAAAAAAGGAAACATATGAGATAATTTATAATGATACAATATATATGGTCTAAATATCATAATAAAATAATAACTAGAATTTTTTTGGGTAATTGTTAACCTTTATTATTTTATTTTAACCCTCCAATGAACTCGTTCTTACATTAATTGTGGTAAATAATTTCTACTATTCTCACTATTAATTATAGTGAAATTTTATGTTTACCAAATTAGAAAATATATCTTTATAATAAAAAAAATGGAATCCATTTTATGAAATTCAAATCACAAAAGTGGAATAATTTCATTTAAAATAAAACGCACAAGAACAATGAAAATGTGGTTTTCCAAAGAAGAAATTTGTATAAGTATGAAAAATATTTATATAAATATTTAACATAAAGTTTATTATGCTGGAATAAATTTGGAAAATTGTATTATAATAATACTATTTTTTATTTTAAAATCATTTTCAAACAAATTTTATCTTTTAAAATATTTTTAACGATAGGACAATTCTTAGGAAAACCCAATATTTTCACTATTTATTGAAAAATAAATCCTTTCCAAAAATTATAAAAAATTCCATCTAAGAAAATTTTTATACTCTTATTTAAAAAATTAATTTAATTTTTTCAATTAAATTTAATAAAAGTTTGGAAAATTAATTTTAAAATAAGTGTACAAAATACGAAATGTGATAAAACCAAATTTTTGAAAATTAATGTTTTCAAGCATTAAATTGGTTTTATTTTTTGTCATTCCAAGACAAAATATTATATGAAAGTTAAAAAATGATATTTAATATATATAATATATAAATGTAATTAAAACATGTCATGAAAACTTATTTATTTAGTTTATTATGATAAAATGTGTTTTTGTGTAGAAAAATATCTCTTCGGGAAGATATTTCCCTTTTTCATCAGTTTTTATTTTGATTTATAATTAATTAATAACATAAGAAGTCATTTTATATATTCTTAACTCTAAAATATTAATAATTTATTTAATATTATTCATGGACGTCATTCCAACAAGTAGGCGATTACTACTACATTAAATAATAACTTTTTAATAGTATATCGTGGATCGTTTAAACTTGGTCTTTCATGTAATGCAATATATGAAAGAAATTATATTCATTTGAAAAGAAATATCTCATAAAATAAATAGGTTACACATTCTGACCCACCCCCTAAATAAATTTCACCCTCTCAATTTAAAATTTTGATATGTAATCAAGGTTTTTACATTCAAAAATTCTTTTATGGAAAACCCCCTTTTAAAATAGGGTTAATAAAACATCAGACAAAATTGAGGTAAATAAAAATAATAAAGTCATATTTTATAAAACAAGCTATGGTTCCAAGTTAAATAAAATTATAGGAGATTTAAAATGGTGATATTGAATAAAAGTATAAATAATTAGAGATAGTGGTAGAGATCATCGATCACGAGAACACGAATGATCAAGGGAGAGTGAACAACCACAAAACCATAAATCTGTGATGAATTAAAATGACCCTTGATTGTTCTGATATAGAATTAATATGATAAAATTTTGTTCTAAGATCCTTTTATAATAGTTGAGTGATTATTTTATTAAGATATAGAACATCAGAAAATATACTTTCTAGAAATATTTTTATTTCATAAACACAATTCCATTATTTGGTTATTCTTCTATCACTTTAAACTTATCATATTACTCGAAATAAATATTATCCAAAATGAATTTTTTAGGTCTAAATAAATAAATTTATGCTTTAATGGGTCATAAGTTCTATAAAAAAGTAACAATTTCTCCTCCTATATTTTTTAAAACTAAAAAGGTTAGAAAAAAGTAATATAGTACCGAAAATGGATATAGATATATTATTCTCCAAAATAAAACAATGAAGCCAAAGGTTTAACCAAGATCATTCTGTAAATTAATAACCCTATATCCCAAATAATCATATATGTTAAGCCTATAGGTTATACATATATCTTAACACAATAAAATGTTTCCCAAAATATCATTTAAAATCCTATAATCCTTTAAATTAAAAAATATTTTATCCTATAATATTTTTACTAAAATCAACTTAATATTTATTTACCAAATAATTTCTGTAAAAGAAATTTCTTACTAACTAGTAGATCACATAGGCTAGTGGTAAGTAATTCACCCTTGTTATCCTTTGGTTATGGGTTCAATCACCATGGAATTTCTAGATTCTATGCGTATCACCCAGGATTTCAGTTTTCTTTTTTATACAACCATTCCCAAAAATAATATGAAACCCAAAAAAATAACACTAATAATAAAATTAGTAATTTTAAAAAAAAATCTTCTATACATCATATTTTATTTATAATAAATAAAATAATCCTAATCAACTATAATTACATAAACATAACATATATATCAAAAATTATATTTTACTAAATCGTTTATTTTTTAATTAAAAACCTTCTTTCCATTAATTATCCTTTGTAGTTATTTAGTACTATTCAACATATTCTTGAAAATCCTTAATGAAAATATACTGAAAAATGACCCTTAGAAGTTTACTGATACCATAAAACACATAAATAACATGATTCTCTAATTCAAAATCCTAAAAATGTCAACCATTCCTCTTCAATGATTTTCACAACATAAGCCCTTATGAATTAATCCTTGGATATGGTCATTGACATGGATAATGAGAAAGTTCTCCACATATGAGACATTAAATTCCATTGAAATTCATTTTTATATTCCCTTTATTTTTACAAATAAAAAATATTCTTCTCAATTTGATATATTCTTCTAGGTTTTTATTCTAACATTCTTGAAATATTTGAAATTGATGTTTTATCTTAATTATATATATCAATTGAAATTCCATGATATTCCATCATTCTCTTCATTGTTACATTTGAAAAAATCCACTATATTTCAATTATTAATCATTATTCAGGTTTTTTCATTTTGAATGATCACCAGATGTATAACTATTGTTACCATTAGGTTAGTAATATCATTAGTGAAATAATTACATTTCCCATCACATTGTCTGTTTTAAGTCTATCTCATATTTCAATCCATTAACTTAAATAATACAATAAACAAGATGCGAATGAATTAACATACATAATGGGAAATTATTAAACCTAGAAGGAATAAATTTTAAATGATAATTTTATCCAAACTTATGAGACCCCATGTTTAATTCAATGTTATAAATTATAATTTTCTTAATATCTTTTCTAACAAATCAATTTTTTTTAGTTCTTCATAATGGTTCATAAAGAGTTTATAAATTTCAAAAGCATGTCCCTTGGGAGTGTCAAACATGGTGTGTAGTAAGTCCCATTGTCATGTACTAGGTAAGGATCAAGTAAATCCCAATGTACCTTTTTTTATATTTATTGACCACACGTATATCAATTTCATAATCATTTCCACTTGTAGTATATATACAGGGATTCAATTTTGAAAAAATTCTTTCTCTATAATTTACTAAGATTCCAATATATTTTTTTATTATTAGTCTTATCTTTAAACTCATCCCTAGGGTTATCACTAAAGTTTTCTCATCCTAGTTTTAAAAGGATAAATAACCTTTTATTCTGATACCATCTATTGTTACTCAAACATTTTACACATATTATTACACAATTTTAAACATAAATATACATTATTTAAACATAAGGATCATAAAGTCTTAGTTTATATGGAAGACTAGTTTCATAAAACATCAAAATGAGACTAAAAATAAAATATTTTAGATTATTCCCCATAATTAGCATCAAAATTATTTATATCTTATAATAAATATTGGATAACCTAGGGGGTAAATAGATAAAAGGGGTGAGATAAAAATCTTGTCAAGAAATAAATATGATAAAGAATCATAACATGTAAATAAAAGCTATAACTTGATATCATAAAAGCTAATTCACATGAGTAATTACAAGAAAAATTAACTAAAATAACATTGTATCATAAAATCATGGAATCATAGAAATTTTGTAAGAAACATAAAACATGAAAAAAAACATAATTCAAGGATAACTATCGAGAAAACATCACATGGTGTAACGACCCGACCTTAGTAACTACATATTCATGTATATTTAATCTATGATTAACTTTCATAAATTACCAATGATATTTTTAGTTTAGATTTTTAAAGGATTAGGACAAAATATTACATATTAATCCCATACAATAGAAGTGAACACTTGTACTCATTATCCATTTTTTCCACCAAACAAAACCCTTTTAAATAAAAAATTATTTTTTTTCATGATAAATATTCAAAATAATTATTTTGAAATCACTTATGTCCCTACTATTCATTAAACCTTCTTAAAAATATTTTAAAATTTTGGATAAGCCCAAAAATATTAGTAAGGGTCATAAATGGAATGAAATAAATAGTTAGTCCATGCGTAATTAATTTTTATTAGCATTTTTGAAGGTTATGGGCGCAGTGGAAGCACGTGGGTGGATGTGCCCACTTGTATTTTTGTCATTAACAATGATCAATCTGGGATCAATACGACGATAAATTCCAGTCTCCACGAATCGAATCACAGAAATGGACAAAGAAAATGAATGTCCCGGAACCACAAAGTAAGATTGATACAGGTTGATTATAATTAATTTAATCAATTGAAAAGAAATAACTTTTGGGTGTTCTTTCTCCGTTAATGCTCTTGATCACGTTCCGATGTGATTCGCCGTTACGTCTCAAGAGAAAAGTGTAGACTTCCTCTAGCGGTGATCCGCACGTGTGCCTCGTATCTCGGGACGTCGCCAAAGGATTCTCCAGGTGCTAGTGTGGATAAACCTTTACCTGCGTTGTCCGCCTTAGATCATCTTGATCCGATTGAAGAGGATCTCTCTCAGTCTTGAAAGCGTTCTTGGAGGAAGAGGTTCTTTCGGCCTTGACAGAATTCTCCAGAGATGTTGTGTGTAGGGAAAGAGTTGGGGTTGTGAGGATATTTATAATCGAGTGTGTGGGGTTATAGAGTTATGACAATAAATAAACGCGTTACATGTTTTATTTATTTCATTGACTCTTATTTAAAACCCCCATGTCCAATAATTAATTCCTTGACAGGCGCCCATGCTGATTATAATAAATATCATTTAAAACAATGTTATATCCTCAAAATCCCGACTGGAAAAACTACATGGCATGTATTAAAAAATACACGGTGTGTACTTGTTTTTCATTAAAAACTATATGGCGTGTACATTCAATGTACACGGGGTGTATATATTGTTTTCATTTATTCATTTCGTTTCCATAAAGAAAACTACATGGCGTGTAATTATTAATACAAGGCGTGTACTTGTTTTCCATGAAAAACTACACGACATGTAATCTTTAATACATGGCGTGTATTTCTTGTTTTTCATTTCATTCTTCCTCCATCATTACAAACGATTTAGGCTTCCTTGAATATTTATTAAACCACATATGGGAATAATCTTTATTCTACTTGAGATACTTGAATACACTTAGTGTGTTACCCTCTAGGCCTCTTTCTCGTTGGCATTAGGCGGGCTTGCCTAAAGTCCAAGATTACTGTCTAGAAACTGGTTAAGGCACCAAAAAGAATGAAGTTGATTTCGCATTGATGTATCACCACATACGAATGCTTACGGTATAATTTAATCCCTTTGTCTCGATATCTCATCAAGAAGGTTTCATGGCAGTGGCACAAACCTATATGCTTGATCTGTCATTCTTTGACTACCTGAAATAAACTCATCGTTCACACCATGGCCATGGAATTTAATGCGATAGTTCTATTTCAATCAAAGGGCCGAGATATCAACTTCCATAAATGGAAGGGACAAATCCTTCCTCGATATATCCACTAACAACATGTCACTCGTGACGCACCCAATGTACCCTACTTCTCGCCAACTGTCTGCGTGATGGTTTTCGTCAGTAAATCTAAGTGTGCGAGTCATGACATGAGTTAATGATAATCTTCCAGTCTAAGGACCATTACACACGCTCGTAGATAGCAATGTCCAATGACACGAAGACATGAAGAATTGCTACTAGTGGGTCTATTCTCATATTCTCCCATCTTGGAGATTGCCAAGTGTGAACTCCATGAGAGAGAGTCTCGTCTTCTTACGAGTACTTGCACATGATGGTCTGTATACTATGTATCCTATCATAGTATGTCATCCAACCGTAGAACATTATTTAAGAATATTTTTATAGCATTTCAATTTTCTCATCATAGTGGGGATCTTCCATGACCTTATTAATGCAACAAATATTCCAGGACATTATTATATTATTGTCATGAAGAACAATGAACAATATATAATAAGTGAACATTCATGTAATCAAAGTTCAAAACGGTTGGTTCTCAGGACACCAACCCTTACAAACTCCCACTTGGACTAGAGCCAACTACCTACGACTTTTAGGCCTCTAGACCTCACATGATGATCATGTTTCTGCTGAGTCAAGGATTTAGTCAAGTGGTCGGCCACGTTGTCTTCCATGGAAATAATGCTCACTGCAACTTCACCTCTCTAAGAAAAATCCCTCAAGAGATGATACTTCTGAAGTATGTGCTTTGTCTGAGGATGTGACCTTAGCTCTTTAGCAAGTGCCACCACTGCAGTATTATCACAATAGAGTGTGATAGGATCTTTACTGCTTAGTACTACATTCATCTCTTGGACGAAGCTTCGCATCCATACTACTTGTTTAGATGCCTTAAAAGCTGCGATATACTCGGACTCTGCTGTAGAATCTGCCACCACACTTTTCTTTGAGCTCTTCCAGCTCGCTGCACCTCCATTCAAACTGAATATGTATCCAGTATGTGACTTCATGTCATCTTGATCAGTCTGGAAACAAGCATAAACATGTCCTATGATGACTAGTTCCTCATATCCTCCATAAACTAGGAACATATCCTTAGTATGACTTAGATACTTAAGGATAGTCTTGACTGCCATCCAATGGCGGTCTCCTAGATCAGCTTGATATCTGCCTACCACACCTAATGCGTAAGCAACATATAGCCTCGTACATATCATAGCATACATGACTGACCCAATCGTGGATGCGTAAGGGATCCTTTCCATTCTCTTTCATTACTCATGTGTCTGAGGACACATTTTCTTGGAAAGATGAATTCCATATGACACTGGCAGCAATCCCCTCTTGGATTGTTCCAAACTAAATCTCTTCAGTATCTTGTCAATGTATGTACTTTGACTCAAGCCCAGAATTCTATTGGATCTATCACGATGGATCTTGACCCCAAGAATATATGCTGCCTCGCCCAAGTATTTCATGTAGAAGCATTTATGCAACCATGCCTTAACTGAATTTAAGATAGGTACTTCGTTTCCAATTAGTAATATTTCATCAACATATACTATTAGGAAAATGACTGCACTTCCCTAAACCTCTTGTAGACACAAGGCTCACATTCGTTCTTAACAAAGACAAATTCTGTTAAATCTTCATCAAAACGAATGTTCCATGACCTTGATGCTTGCATTAATCCATAAATGGATTTCTGTAACTTTCATACCTTTTTGTCATCCTTTGGAGTCACTACCACAAAAACAGTTTTTCGCAGTGCCCCCCTTTATCAGCGCTTGCTTAGTAGCGCTGATAAAGGGGGGCCTTTATCAGCGCTTTTTTCAGCGCTGATAAAGGGTCGGCTTTAAAAAAAATTAACATATATTAATATATTAATATATAAATATAGTTATATTGTTATATAAATATAATATATAATTTTTAAATATATTTTAGATAATTATAAATGTACATTTACACTTATTATACTTAATATATAAGATATTTAGTGAAAATGACTTCTTAAAAAATTAAAAAAATATTTTTAATTAATATTTTTATAATAACTATGGAGTAATAGCCTTTTAATAACAATTTTAGGAATAAAAAAATTAAAAAAAATTAAAAAAAGATCCAAAATATGTTGAAAACGCAACTCAAACTTCAAACGGCCATAACTTTTGATCCTGGTGTCCGTTTGAGCTCTACCACATATCAAATCGAAGCCTGCGACGAGCTCTACGTCCCTGTGGCTCATGGGGACCCTAGTCAAGCGATTTTCGAGGACAAAAGAGTCCCAGAAGGCCTCCAAAACTGAGTTTTTTGTCGGGGTACCCCGATTTTTTAACATTTTGTGGATTTTCACCCTCGTTTAAGGGGGTATTATTGGATTTTTTTTGGTGGGGTATGAATTTATTACAAGTTATTATATTTATATTGATATTATATCTTTGAAATTTCATCATTTTTTATAATGCACTGCTATTTATAATCAAATATATAACAATATATTCATATTGTTTAAATATTCACACCTAAAAATTTAATTATAAATATAAATAATAAAATATATTTAAATATAAAATATATTAGCTTTATCTAAATAATAACTAACATCCATTTTATTTAAAATACCAATGTATGAATATTTATATACCTATATATTAATCTAACTATATATATATATTAATCTAACTATATATATATTAATCTAATAACTATATATATATTAATATAACTACACATATATATATTAATATAACTACATATATATATATTAGTATTACTATAAATATATATATTAATATCACCATAAATATATATATTAATATCACTATATATATATTAATATAACTATATAAATATATATTCATATATATTCATATAACTATATATATGTTAATATAACTATATATATGTTAATATAACTATATATATATATTAATATAAATATATATTACTATATGAATAAATATAACTAAATATATATATATATATAGATATATATTAATACCACTATATATATATTAATATTACTATATATATTATAATATAACTATATAACTATATATTATAATATAACTATATATATATTAATATAAATATATATTACTATACGAATAAATATAACTAAATATATAAATATATATATATATATATATATATAGAGATATCATGAATTGGAAACCAAATCAAAAGAGAGTAGTGGTAGGGGCTTAGGCGCGCAGGGGGGAGGTCTCGAGTTCAAATCCTGGTGGAGGCAGGGGTGCGCGCGCATGGGGAATATTGGAGCAAGCGTTGTTAAAGGGTGGAGGGGGGTGCGTGGGGTGCGTGGGGTGCATGGGGTGTTGTATAGGGGCCAAAAAGCGCTGTAAAAGGGGGGGCTCAAGCGCTATAAAAGCCCCCCCCCCCCCCCCGATTGGCAGTATTTTTCAAATTTTTAAAAAAAAATTAAATTTTTTTAAATTTTTTTAATTTTTTTAACTTTTATCAGAGCTTTTTTAAAAGCGCTGATAAAAGCGTCCTTTATCATCACTAAAACGAAAGCGCTGATAAAGGAAGAGCTGATATAGGACCCCTTTATCAGCGCTTTTTTTGAGCGCTGATAAAAGACACCTTTTATCAGCGCTTTTTTTTAGCGCTGATAAAGGGTACCCCCCTTTATATACGCTGGCTTTATCAGCGCTTTTCAAGCGCTGATAAAGTCCATTTTTAGCGCTGATAAAGGCTGTGTTTGTATTAGTGAGTCACAAACCCTTCAGGTTGTGTCATGTAGACATCTTCCTGGAGGATCCCATTAAGGAATGCTGTTTTGACATCCATTTGCCAAATTTCAAAGTCATGGTAAGCGGCAATGGCCAATAGGATTCTGATGGATTTCAACATCGCAACCGGTGAAAAATTTTCCTCATAGTCAATTCCTTGACGCTATCTAAAACCTTTTGCAACTAGTCATGCCTTTTAGGTGCTGACTTTCCCCTCCATGTCTAGTTTTTTCTTGAATACCGATTTATTACCAATAGGCTTTACATCAACAAGAGGATCTACCAAAATCTAGAATTGGTTTTGGTACATGGAATCCATTTCAAAATTCATGGCTTCTTGCCCCTTGGGAACGTCTGTTCCTTCAACTACATCCTTGTAGGTAAGAGGATCATCGTTGACCACCAATATTGAGTCACCATCCTCGGTGACAAGAAAACCATATCGTTCTGGTTCTCTCAGCTCTCTCATGCTTCTACGCAGTTCTTGTGTCTCTGGAACAGATTGTTCTTCCACGGTGCTTTGTGGAATCTGTTCTTATACCAACTCTTGTGTATCTTGAGCCTCGACTTCATCGAAGTCTATCTCGCTCCCACTGTCTCTTTTGGAGATGTGCTCCCTCTCATGGAATATGTCATGTCTTGCCACATTAACCTTTTTGTCTGAGGGGTTGTATAGGTAATATTCCCTTGTTTCTTTGGGATATCCTATAAAGATACACTTTGTGCCTCAGGGTGCAAGTTTGTTACCTGAAGAGGACTTAACAACTTATTTACTACCCCACACATGTAAATTCGATAACATGGCTTTGCGTCCACTCCAAAACTCGTATGGAATACCATTTATCGATTTAGTTGGTACTTGGTTTAGTATGTGCGCTGCTGTTTGTAATGAATATCCCCAAAAGGATAATGGAAGACTCGCATGACTCATCATTGATCTCACCATGTCCAACAGGGTGCAGTTCCTCCTTTCACTTACACCATTCCACTGTGGTGTGTAAGGAGGAGTGAGTTGAGATAGAATCCCAAACTCCTGTAATAAATCAATGAAGTCCTGATTAAGATATTCTCCTCCTCTGTCTGAGCGGAGTTTCTTAATCTTATTACCAAGCTGGTTCTCAACCTCATTCTTGTATTCTTTGAACCGATCAAAAGAATCTGAATTATACCTCATTAAGTAGATATATCCATATCTACTAAAATCATCAGTAAAATTTATGAAGTACGAGAACCCACCCCTTGCCTCAACTGGAAATGGCTCACACACATCTGTGTGAACTAATTCTATAATCTCTTTAGCTCTTTCACATTTCCCACTAAATAGGGCTTTGGTCATTTTTCCTTGTAGACACGCTTGACATACACCAAGTGGTTTTAGTTAGAAAGAATCTAAATACCCGTCTTGATGTAGTTTTGTCAAACGTTTCTCATTGACATGACCTAGACAGTGATGCCAAAGTTGGCTGTGGAATGAGTCATGTGAATTGACATTTTCATCGATTGAAATTACTTGTTTTTTGTAGTCAAACACATAAAGTATATTATATAAATGTTCCCTACCAAAACAAATGCTATCTTTATAAAAGTAGCAACATTAATTTCCAAACATGAACATGAATGCATCAGTATCTAATCTGGATACTGAAATAATGTTTTTAGTAACCGAAGGCACAAAATAGCAACCCTTTAACACCAAGATCATTCCAGTTGGCAACGTGACGTGGTATTCTCTGACAGTTACAATAGCAAGTCTGGCTCTGTTGGCTGCTCGTAGATCTACCTCCCCTCAATCAATCTTCTTGAATCTACTTGGTTCCGGTATTTGGATACATATTTGAGCACCACAAGTAGTATCTAATACCCAATTAGTAGAAACAGATAGATTGCATTCGATAACAAACGCACATGATGCTTCCCATTGCTTCCTTGGCTGGGTGCAGTTTTTCTTCCAGTGGCCCTTCTTGCCACATGCAAAACAAACAGCATCATGTTCCTTTGCCTCCCCTTTGATCTTCCTTTTCTTGGAAGGCCTTGAAGAAGCTTTGGGATTAAAGCTCTTAACCTTCCCTTTCCTTTTATTCACCATAAAGACAGAAGGCTTTTCACGCTTCATGTCATTGTCCAATTGACGAATAAGGATAAGAAGATCAGATAGAGACTTCTCGATGTTCTTCGTTTTGAAATTAACAACAAAGTTTGAGAAGCTCTGGGGTAGTGATGCAAGAATGAGATCGGTACCCAGCTCTTCGGGGAGTTTAAACCCTAGAACCTCCAAGCTCTCAATGTAGCCAATGAGCTTGAATACATGAGGCCCGGCTAGGGAACCCTCTCCATGAATGCTCTAAAATAGAGCCTTGGAGGTCTCAAACCTTTCCTGTCTTTCTCTCTCTTGGTATAGACTATGGAGGTGCTCGAGCATGCTATAGGCATCCATGTCTTCATGAGACTTCATGAGCTCACTAGACATCGATGATGGAATCAAAAATTGAACGTCGAGAGCATTGTTCAAATGTTGATCATAGACCAGGGAATCCTCATCACTCTCCCCTAGGGCAGGAGAATCAGGAAGTGAGGACTCCAGCACGTAAAATTTTCGTTCATGGCGTAGGATAACCCAAAGGTGCCTAAACCATTCCTGAAAGTTACTCTTGGTGAGGATACTGTCTTTATCCAGTATTGATCATAGAGAAAATGTGGTTGATGAGTTTTTAATCTTGATTATACAATTTAAAAGAACAGATTTATTATTACTTTCTTGATTACAATTTATGAGAAATAATGAATTAATTAATTAATTCTCCCACTATTTTATCAAGTCCCAATGGCCCCCACCATTGAACTCGGAATGTCCAGTTTCTTTGACATTCAAGTGGAAAGGATCCATATTCCCCTTCGCATAACCCCAACAAGGGTTGGTCCAGATATTTGAAGGTATTTAGGTAGGCAGGTCTTTTCCAACTGTGAGCTAATAGTTCCTTGATCTATTGAGTGGACTCCCCAATCCTGAAATCATGACTTGGATTTCTTCAACTCTTGCCTCCAATATTACACCAAGTCTAGCAAGGGATACTTCTCTTGATGTAATATGGTTAAGTCAACCCGAAACCTTTCATAAGAATTTCCTTTATAAAAGTAATTGTACCAACAAGGGTTGGTCAAACACATAGTTTTATTGGGTCTTTCCCTTAATCAGGTAACAGAAGGATTGGTCTGACTTAATATGGTATTGAGGTAATTTAGTCCTTTATGCGTAGTTTTTTCATTATCACATGCTTGTTAATATTAAGTGATGCTTTCTTAAGTGATTAACCATGTTCTGATAATGTGTACGCATAGTCTAGTTTTTATTTTATTCGATCTTTGCATGCTTGTTCATTTTATTAATTATGTGATCGCGACAACACATACATAATAAATAAACCATGCAATTAGATAGAAATAAAATAAGATGGCATGATCATGAGCTTCTATTTGGTTAGCTTATATAGAGGTTTTGATAAGATAACCCTGACCTAGGGAAAACACCTTGAACCTGATGGTTCTTGTTTTGAAGCTCCCACCTATCCACATTTGTATCTTCTTGCATCGGTTTCGCCTCGGCTTCGGGATTTGAGCTATCTCCTCTGGTTTGGGAGATCCTCCATTACATGGGTTTACATTAAAGAAACCATGGGCACACAAGACCTACATTTTATAGGAAGAAGGCTCGTAGGCCAACAAATTTAAATTAAATAAATTTAAATGAAACCATAGACATACAAAGGTTCTTTGGTCTATCTCATGATCATCCATAGCAAGCAACGACATTTAAAAAAAATTAGAATTTAAATTCTTTTAATCATTATTTCATTTAAGATAAGTCGCGCTCGAATTCAATTAATTATGATCTTATAATTAATTAATTCTTTATGTTAATTTCCTTTCTGAATTTCCTTGAGATTCTTCTCATCCATATTCTTTGTACAGGTCTTTGTACATTGGAGGAAACCTGGTGAAATTCCATTTCTGGAAAGTACTTGGCGTGTAGTTTATAATTACATAGCGTGTATTTCTTTTCACCCTTTATCCAAAAGTACACGTCAGGGGCTTTGGCGTGTTTTTTTTACTTTGTAAATTTTGGTGTACATGGAATGTAGATAAATCATATACGGCGCGTACTTCCTTGTTACACGGTAACCGGCCTGATGATCCTGTGTATGGGGTATGTGGCTTATCCTTGTACACGGTTTCACCTAGGTCGGAACGGACTACATGGCGTGTTGCTCTAACATACACGTCATGTATTCCGGTTCCACGCGCCGTTCAATTCTGGTCAACACGGCGTGATTAATACTTAGGAATATTCAATTTACACGGCGTGGTTTGGCAGACCAGTGCCAGTTCATTGAACCTAAGTACACGACCTGTAGTTTTAATTACACTCCGTGTAATCACGTGTTGTACAGATAGAAAGAGAGGATCCTCCGGATGAGTTCATCATTTTTATTTTAATCAAAAATTAAATTTAAAAGGTCATTTCTGTGATATGAATCGAAAAACAAAGGAAGAAGAATAGATCTTGTTTATTCAGATTAATAGTACGATATATTTCAAATTGAATCAAATATAAATGTGTAAATTATCAACGAAAATTAAATAACTATAATCAACGTTGTAACCTCCCTCTAATATTGTTTTAAGGTTTCGGGCATAGCGAAAGCGCGTGGTCGGATGTGCCCACTTGGCTTTTTGTCATTAACAATGATCAATCCGGGATCAATATGACGATAAACGCCAGTCTCCACGAATCGAATCACAGAAATGGACAAAGAAAAGGAATGTCCCGGAACCACAAAGTAGGATTGTTACAGGTGGATTATAATTAATTTAATTAATTGAAAAGAAATACCTTTTGGGTGTTCTTTCTTCGTTGATGTTCTTGATCATGTTCTGATGTGATTCACCGTTGTGTCGCAGAAGCCAAGTTTGGACTTCCTCTAGCGGTGATCCACACGTGTACCTCGTATATCGGGATGTCGCCAAAGGATTCTCCGGGTGCTAGCGTAGAGAAACATTTTCTTGCATTATCTCCCTTAGATCATCTTGATCTGATGGAAGTGGATCTCTCTTGGTCTTGAGAGTGTTCTTGGAGGAAGAGGTTCTTTAGGCCTTGAAATAATTCTCCAGAGATGTTTTGTGTAGGAAAAGAGTTGGGGTGGTGAGGATATTTATAAACAGGTGTGTGGGGTTATAGAGTTATGACAAAAAATAAATGTGTTATTCATTCTATATATTTCATTGACTCTTATTTAAAACCCCCATATCGAATAGTTAATTCCTTGACATGCTCTCATGCTAATTATAATAAATATCATTTAAAACAATTTTATATCCTCAAAATCCCGACTGGAAAAACTACATTGTGTGTATTAATAAATACAGGGCATGTACTTGTTTTTCATTGAAAACTACAGGGCGTGTACATTCAATGTACACGACGTGTATATCTTGTTTTCATTTATTCATTTACTTTCCATAAAGAGAACTACATGGTGTGTAATTATTAATACACGGCATGTACTTGTTTTCCATGAAAAACTACACGGCGTGTAATATTTAATACACGGTGTGTATATCTTGTTTTTCATTTCCTTCTTCCTCCGTCATTAAAACGATTTAGGCTTCCTTTAATAACTATTAAACCATGTATGAGAATAATCTTTATTCTACTTGAGATAATTGAATACACTTAGTGTGTGACCCTCTAGGCCTCTTTCTTGTTGACATTAGACGGGCTTGCCTAAAGTCCAAGATTACTGTCTAGCAATGGGTCAAGACACCCAAGAGAGAGAAGTTGACGCCGCATTGATGTATCACCACATACGAACGCTTACTGTGTAATTTAATCCCATTTTCTCGATATCTCATCAAGAAGGTTTCATGGTAGTTTCATAAACCTATATGTTTGATCTGTCATTCTTTGACTACCTAAAATAAACTCGTCGTTCACACCATGGCCATGGAATTTAATGCGACAGTTCTATTTCAATCAAAGGGCTGAGATATCAACTTCTATAAATGGAAGGGACAAATCCTTCCTCGACTTATCCATTAACAACATGTCACTCGTGACGCACCCTACTTCTCGCCAACTGTCTGCGTGATGGTTTTCGTTAGTAAATCTAAGTGCGCGATTCATGAAATGAGTTAATGATAATCTTCTAGTCTAAGGACCATTACACACGCTCGTAGATAGCAAAGTCTGATGACACCAAGACATGCGGAATTGCTACTAGCAGGTCTGTTCTCATAATCTCCCATCTTGGAGATTACCAAGTGCGAACTCCATGAGAGAGAGTCTCATCTTCTTACGAGTACTCGCACATGACGGTCTGTATACTATGTGTCGAATCATAGTATGTCATCCAACCGTAGAACTTTATTTAAGAATATTGTTATAGCATTTCAAGGTTCTCATCATAGAGGGGATCTTCTATGACCTTATCAATGCAACAAATATTCTAGGACATTATTATATTATAGTCATGCAGAACAATGAAAAATATATAATAAGTGAACATTCATGTAATAAAAGTACAAAACATTTGGTTCTCAAGACACCAACCCTTACAATTTTTTCCAAAATAAACATTGGGTTGAAAATAAAAAAAATTATTACACAAAAAAACATCTTATCGTTCCAAAAAAATTCATGAAACATTTCTTTAGAAATATTTTAGTTAAAATATAATCATAATGATTTCATTTAAAACATTAAAATAACATTAAATCATGTTCCCAATGTTATACTTTCACTCTTAAAAATGGAATAACCATCGTTGTTATAAATGGAGTAACCATCATAGTTACACTGGTATTATTCATAATTGATAAATTTGAAGTAACCATAACACCTAATTATGGAATACCATAACAGTTAACTTCTAAACATTGCTTTAAATTCACCATCATAGTTACTCATGGATTAACCATCAAATTTGATCTTGTAATAACCATCACGATCAACTTATAAACACTACCCAATGCATTGGAGAGCTATAACAGGGATCACTCTATGTATAAGCTATATTGGGATCACCCATGAGATATAATTTTTCTCAAACCTTTGTAAATAATGTAAAAAGGCCATATCATGAATACAACACTTGAAAAATATCTTTTAATCCCATGTACAAACCACTTTTTGATATCAAAATAACTTTTTTCTTAAAAATCACTTTAAATTATAAAATGCGCACAAAATAGAGAAGAAATTTTTATTAAAATTAACCACGGAATCATATAAAAATCATAAAATAAATGAAGATTCATAAATGTGGTAAATTATTCTCAGGATATATAATTCAAAATGAAATTCCTTTATAATTTTCTAAAAAGGGCTTCATAAGGAACTTTAAAAGAATGTTTCTTAAAGAAAGCCCCTTCCCTCAAGTATGATTCATCACATATGTCCCTTGTCTTACTCAATAATAAACTTATGTTAATATTAAACTTCTTTAATAAACATTTTAAATTCATTATTTCCTTTAGATAACTTGTTACCATGTTATATACATTTACTTAATCATTTTAGTTCACATCAGATGTTTTGACGATATTCGGTACATAAAACCAAAATGACTTTTGTATGTTGACTACGGTACAAGTGATCACTATTAAATCTTCCCAAGAACAATAATCATTAAATAATTATAATTTTTATAAATAAATTTTAATTTTAAAACATTCCATTAATTATTTTTATGAAAAAGGAATTATGTTACAATCATGGAGTTGTTAGGTCTTAAATTCACATTAGTAAGGTTTCCATTTTTCAAATATAATTACTAAAAGAGGGTATGTATTATTTTATCTTTATAGAATTTCCATAATGTAATATATATATATATATATATATATTATTAATTCTTTAAAAACTTTTATATCATCCATGTGATGTGTTAATGAAAAACTTATCACATTTCATTGTAGAGGTGGTAGTCCACATGTATGCACAAATGACGTTATCATTTTTCTGTGCATTGAAATGTAAGAACATAAATGATATATTATCCTTTCATAATGATAAATATTTCATTAATATAATATATATACATTAATTACATCATTATAACATGTCTTGGTAGATAGTGACGGAAAACGAATCACATCATCTCTGAGCGGGTAGTCCATCGTACACCAAATTGATGAATTATTTTTCAATTTGATATAATTAGATATGGATAAAGGTCATGAAATTAAAATAATAACACATAATTTTATTTATAGTACTTTATTTTTTATTTATCATATTTTAATAATGTTTTGGGGATTTTTAAGAATAAACAAAAAAATATCAATTAAAAATGATATCTATTATTTGGAAAATCTCTTTTTATTAACACTCTAATCACACTAATGATGGTGTTTTCATAGAAATATAACATATAGAAGTAGTTATGGGATTGTATGAAGTTATTTTGGTAGGTATTTGAAAATAAAAAATTGTTTTTATGTGTGAATAAATGAGAATAAGAGGTTCCCTTTTGTAAAGGTGGTTGGGGAAATCTTGCAACATCTCAAAACAATAAATTAACAGAAAATAAAATTTAAGAACAAATGAATAAAATCTTATTAATTTAAAATATATAATTATTATGGGTATAAATAACATAACAATGTAAAAATGATATAATTTTTTTCCATATTTATGCCCTTATCTTTGGGTTTTAAAACTTATTTTACCACTTTAACTCTTACCATGAGAACATGTATTTTTTCCATTTGAGGGTTAATATAGTTACTATAAAATTAAAAACATCAAATAAATGGATAGTGGATGATATTTTAAAATTATCATAATCACTTGGACAAATTTATTATTTTTATGAATTTTATATCATTTAATAAAATATTATTTGTTATAAAATACAAATAATGTCAATTTTTAGAACTAATCACTACTTTGGAGTCAATATTATCAAGATGAATCTTATAATTTGAAAACATTTATTTTATTACATCCATAACATGACAAGGTTATATAGAAAATTCATTTATCACATAAATTTTCTCAAATTATATATATTTTATTATTTTATTATCATTTATATTATTTTTCAATTAATTAAATAACTACAAAATCATCATTGTGAAATAATTTAAGGCAATTATTGTTATTATCATTATATTTGTAACCTAAATTACCTGATTTACCTTTTACTATGTTAACAAAAATTACTAAATTTACTATTCATATTGACCAAAAATAAAAGAGACCTATTTATTAAATTTGGAACCACTGATTCCAAATATATAATCCATTTTTCCAAATTCATAACATAGAATTTGGGAAAAAATATTTTAAAATTAAAATGGGAAAACACAAAAAATAATGTTTTTTGGAAAAATACCCTTTTAAAATATAAATTATTTTAATACAAAATTCATGTTTAAAATTCATTTAAAAAAATGTATTATTGTATTATTTTAAATCAATTTAAACTAATTAAAATTTTAAAATCTTCAAAAACAAAATTTTTTCATGTAAATACTTTAAAATAAAATACATTTTTAAATAAAAATCAATATTTTCACTATTCATTAAAAATAAATATTTTAATAAATATTTTAAAAAATAATTTTAAGATAATTTTTAAATTTTGAATTCAAATTTAAAATTAATTTTTTCAAATAAATTTTTTATAACATCCATAAATTAAAATATTTAATCCTAAAAAGTTGAAAAATATATTTTTTAGGAAAATAATTTTTTTAAACAATAAAAAGAATTTTCTAATACTTGTGTGATTTTTTTATAAGAAATTACCCATACATTTATATTGATTTTAAAATTTATACATATTTAATAAACCAGTTATTAGTATTCATACTCCCCCATTTAAGGGTTAGTTATAACTGTCAAATTTAAATAGTAATATTTAGTTGTTTTTTTAAGCTTGATGTGGCATATCTTGTTTTCTATTTAACACAGTGTTTCCTTTTAACATATAAATATGTTACACATAGTTTACATAGTCCCATAATGGATTAGTTTCACTCCCAAAAATATACATCACATATCATGGGACTAAAACATAAACCATTGCATTGGATGGCTATATTATTCCAGGCTGAGTTGTCACATTCATTTCATGTACATGAATATGTGTTCTATAAAAGGAAATAAATCATAATTAATAACTTAAAAATTACCCCTAAAATGAAATGGGTTTCATTTTATTGTCATAAAATAATAAAAAGTGATTTTTTAAATAATGAAATTTAAAAAATGATCATAATGAATATATTATTCCATCAGAGAAATAGAGAGTGAGATATGTATATATGTAAAAGAAATATACACATAATTAAAATAAATCTATAATATTATGGGTTTTTCATTGCTAAAATAATATACTTTTAAAATATTAAAATCATTCATGTGGAAAATAACCTTTTCAGTTTAAAAACACTTTTGAAAAAAATTGAAAATTTACAAAAAAAATATTGAACTAATTTTCATTAAAAATAACCATGGAATCTAATAGAGTAATATTTAAAGATTTTAGTGGTTATGATTGTGGGTAATTTGGTATACGTTAATTACATTAAATCATAGATTCCCTTCTCATTTTTGTAAGAAAATTCAAAAGTACATTGTTTCGAAACGATTGGAATATTCCTTATAAAATATTTTGTAAAAATATAATCATGTGTAAAAATGAATTTAAACAGTCCTAGAAGAATATAAAAACATTTTAAAAAAACTTTTTAGAAAACATAAAAATAGAATAAAAATTGTATTCCTTCTAAGCTATAGGAAAATTAATGGTTTTTATTAAAAAATATTCAAAAAAATTTCACAATGGAAATTCAATCATGAACAATCTATATTAAAATGGCATTGAAGCATTAAACCTTACTACTTTGGTTGATTTTGAATCATAAACCCCATGAATGAAGATATTTTATAGTAACATAATATTAAATTAAGAATGAATGATTAAATTTATAATATATAAATGGGTAGTATATACATAATATATTACAAATTAGGTGTATAAAATTATATGTGTCTTAAAGAAGGGAGTTTTGAGAAGAAATCCCTTACCTCGAGACTGAATCATCATGTGCGTTCCTTATCTTCCCGAATAATAAAAATATGTTAATTATTTACTCACTTAATAAAAATTTAAAAGTTTATTTATACTTTTATATTATTTTTTACCATTTCATATTCAATTACATCACCAATAAATTTCACATTTGGCATTTTAACGATAAATGACTCATTTGTCCAAAATCACTTCGGAAAGTTGACTAAGGTAAAATAGATTATTATTTAATCATATCCATAATATTAATCATGAAATGATTTTAATTTTTATACATAAATTATACATTTAAAACCACCATAAAATATGGTTATTAAAAATGATCTATGATACCATCATGGTGACAGTAGGTCGTATGTGTGTAAGGGTAACATTTATATTTCTTAACGATATTATTGAAAAAAAGGTAAGTGTAAGTTTACACTTATATAATTATAATATTATCATAAATATAATATTATAATATGAAATATTCTAACATATACCATCCATGTGATTCACTAATAAAAAATAATCATACCACTTAGTGAGCCAGTAGTCTTTCATTCACATGAACCACATTATCATTTTTTCAATGGATAGTAAAGAAATAAATTATATGATATAATAAACATAAATAGTGGTTAATATTTCATTATTATCATATATTAACATTAATGTAATCCTTATTACCTTATATGTAATGATTGAGTGAAAACTTAATCACATCGCTTCACAAGGCGACACTCTTCCATTCACATGAGCGACATTATCCTATTCCCTAAAAATGGAAATCAAGAAGGTGTATTTGATATTTTAATTTAATAAATATAATTATATGATAAATTTCATATATAAAAATCAAATACATAATTATATACTTCCATTAGAATCTATTATAGAAAAATAATTAAGTTAGTTCGTAAGACGGTAGTCTACTATACACACGATCAATGGTTTGATTTCCAATTTGAGGGAGGAGTAGATGCTTATAGGTCATAAACTAAACATAAAAACTCTAATTATATTTAATATACTAAATTTATTATAACATAATGTTTTAATAATATTTCAATGAGGTGGAATAAAAAATAAAATAAATCTCTCGGTTTAAGGATGTTATCTCTTATTCAAAAAACATCTTACGGTTTCTACGAAAATCCTTACTTAGTTATATTAATGATCAAAACAAGGATTATAGGATGATGGTGGGAAATTAATTAAGTTATTTGGGTAGTTATTTTATTGACCAATGTTTTTTTGATGTGGGAGAGTAAAGGAGAGTTATGGCCATTAAAAAGGGGGCGAGAGGACACATTTAGTATTTTTGCAAATAATAAATTACACCAACATTTTTATCATGCCAAAAGACTCCAAAATAGATAATTTGTTAACCGTATAATATATATGGTTTATATATTAACATAAAATAAAAATTATTCAATTATTTTTAGTTTTTATCCCTTATATTTTTAGTTTAATCCCCTGAAAAACACATTCTTACCATAACCAAGGAAAATAATTTTTCACTTTTCACTTTTCATTATGGTAAAAAATTAATCTGATTTTATTAGAAAATATAAACCATACTAGCTCCAAATAATGATTCCATTTTATCAAATTATAATCACATAATTTTATGTATTTATAATGACCCATTCTTTTCTTATATAGATATTACAACAAAATAGATGGATATTCATTTCATAACATTACAAAACTATGCCTGAATCAAATAGGTTTAGTTTATTTGGAAACATGGAAAGAAATAAATTGTTTTAAATAAAAAATACATTATCTCATTTTTATTACTTAATTACTATAGTCCTTTTTTACATCTCATTCTAAACACCTTCCTTCATATCTTGGGGAAAATAAACATAAGAAAATGGTGATCTCAGATGCTCAGTAAGGGTAAACAAGGGAGATATCAATCATAAAATAATCATAAGTGCATAAGAACATGAACATAACAATTGAAAATTATACCATTAATATCAAAGAGCATAATCTTGAGTCATGGAATAAATCATATACGTTCCTAATACATGAATCATAATATAACATGATCCATGAGAGAATAACAACGGTATAAGACATAGAATGTGGCATACATATAAGCATTGAAAATGATTTAATTAATACTCACATATAATTTCCTAGACTATCGTATTTTAATTTTTTCACTCCCCAAACCATCATAGTATTCAATATTCACTCCTATGACTATCATAGTGGAGATAGTCTTTCACTAAACAGGTTTCACTTTATGTTCTAGTCAAGACTTACTAAATAGAGTTCACTCCCCATTCTAGTCCTATCTATCTCATTATATATAATATCATTACCCAATTAATTGGAGGTAGATAATAGTCCCATAAATCACATAAAGAAAACCATACATGTGTTTTCTACAAAATCATAAATCATGTCATCATATTAGAGCCCATGAAAAGAAATGGGCTTTGTAGACATTTTATCATTGCATAACCCATGGAAAAGAAATAGGATTCATAAATATCGTGTCATCATAAAAATTAACCAAAATAATAATAAATAATAATATTATAATTGATTCATAACCTCATTAAATTATAAATAACATCAAATAATGCCATTGGATATGGAAAACAGATTTTTTTGAAGGATCACTTGAAATAATTCTTGAGGAAAATTTCATTACTATTTTGATATTTTTTTTAAAAAAATATCACACAATTATAAAATAAAATATTTTATTTGACAATAACCTTATATTATTTTAAATAAATATTCATATCATTAAGTAATCATGATGGTAGAAAAATCTTCTCATACTGTAAATGTTAAAAAACATTCCATCCATATTTTTTAGAGAAGTCATCGAGAACCTCGCTTAGAAAAAAAAGTAATCCTTTCAAACCAATTTGTAAAAAATTATAAAATGAGTAAAAATGAATTTAAATGGTCATAGAAAATATATATATATATATATATATATATATATATTTGGAAATAATATTATAAAAAATGGGTGTGAAATAAAAACAGATTTTTAAGGGAAAATTTAAAATGATATTTCTTTAAACAAAAGTACATATCATATTATTGGAGTGGGATTTAATAAAATTAATATATTATTTTTATTAACTATAAATACACATAAAAAATATAAATACATTAATATAATAAAAAAATTATTTCCACGAAAAATATTAGTATCACATAATCAATGATGCAAATGTTTAACCTAAATAATGGAAATATTGATAAGAATTCATGTACAAATTTGTAATCAGACGAATCATATACCCCATAAAAGTAATAATTATATAATGAATCATTTAATAGAATTAATAAAATTATAATAATGATATTATATATCAAATATAATTATATGTACTACACACAATAAATAAGTGGTGAATTAAACATATATGTCACATACGTAAAAGTGAGGTGAGAATCCCTTACCTCCCACTTCCCTTTAGTTTTTCATACTATGAACCCATATATAATGGTTTAAATAATGTTATTAAATCACTAAAAAATCATATTCATATTTATAATACCTTATATGTTTTTTTATAACATTTTACCACCTTTTCATTGTTTATATTTCATTATTTTCATTGTTTTGATTGCGTTCATTTCATGGTTTTATGGTCAGTTCACTTGTGTATAATTATGGATTTTCATTTAAAATGTAAATAAAACTCCAGAAGTGAAATGAAATGGTATTCAAGAAAATTAATAAGCTTAAATGGTATGATATATCATTTTTCTTTTCGACATGAGTATGATTCATTTGATAAAATTATGGTGACAAATGTTTAGCTTATTTTGGCGGTTTTTCCAAAAAACACAAACTACTTTCATTAGATTTAATATTATGTCTATATATTAGTTTGAGAACATTAAATAGGTTATAATATAACTATTATAGAATTATATAACATTAATAATACTTTAATTACTATCCATGAAGTCAGTAATAGAAAACAGAAAAAATCATTATTCACGGAGACGGTTCACCGCCATAATTTAGACAATGGTTTCATTTATTCGAATAAGAAAAGATAAGAAAAGTGATGGGTATAAGATATTTCGTTAGAAATATAAAATTACAGTACATGTATGATACTATATTTATTTTTCTTTAATGGATGAAGGAGGTAAATATGAGGTAGAAAATGAAAAGAAATTAATAGAGATTGTTTGAGAAAATTACCTCATAAATATCACCTCTTTGATGGTTCCCCTCAGGAATATGGAATTGGTATTTGGGTGAGACCATCAGCCCTTGGACATGTGGATAGTGGTGGTGAGAGGGTTTGGTGTAGATTTTAAGAGACTAAAATCTTGTGAGGAGAAAGGGGGTGGTGAGGATTTGTATTGATACTTGAGGAGGGGTGGTTTTATGTGATTAAATAATAATTATTTTATATTTAAATCCAAAAAATTGGGTGGAAGTAATTCCAATGAATTTGGTTGATAATTAATTATTTTAAGTACATTTATGGTTTAAAAACACATCAAACTCCATTTTAATTTTATATATTTAGGTAGTTTAATCTTTTAACTTTTAACATTAACCTGGTACATTTTCTTACCTGTATTACCATAAATATTTTTTTACCATAGTAAATTTTTATCCCTAAAAATGAAAATAACATTATAAAATATTTTTAACCTTCTGAAACAAAATATAGAATATATTTTTAAAAAATCAAAACAATTATGTTTCAAAATTACATTTAAAATTAAATCTTTAAAATATAATGAAATAATGTTTTTTAAGAATAAAATGTGTTTTTAATCCAAAAAATGAACTTATAACAAAATATAGTATAAATATTGTTTAAATTTAATTAATTAGATTATATATAATGAAAAAGTACTCAATTTACATTGATGTTAATTTAAATTCATAAAATTACTTTTAAATAAAAAAATGAGATTTTTATAAAAATTGGTATTTGTTTAATATTCACTAAAAATTAATCTTTCTTATAAAATATCAAAAATTCATCATAACATAATTTTTATATGTTGAATCCAGAAATTATGTTCATTTTATCAAGTAATTTTTATAAAAGTTTCAAAAATTATTTATATTTATTTTCTCATAGAAGGAAATAAAATTTTCTTTTTTGAAGAAAACATATATTTGAAGAACAAAATGACTTTACAAAAAAAATCTAATTTAAACATAATATATTAATATATTAAAAATGAGTTGGAAATTTATCTTTTTCATGATGTAGTTAATACTATTCATTCCCTTCAATTTAATATATATGTTATAATGGTTGAGTTAAAATAAAAATAATTTGGATTTCTCTTCAGCATGGTGTTCCATGAAAAGTATAAATTTATTTAAAAATAAACATAAAATAAAATATTAGGGTGTTACACTATAACCCCATTAAAATGAATTCCACCCTTGTTATTCATTAATGAGATATAAACAAGGGAGGATACCTCTACCTCATAACATCCTCAGGTTCCCATATAGCTTCCTCATAATGGATTTTTCACCAAAAAACTATAACAAGGTGAGTGGTCTGGTTTCATAGAACGTTATATCTATGATATATAATATCTACTTATTTTTCTTTGTAGGAAATACCTTTTTGTAGTGATACAATATCTGATTTTAGTATATGTGAATTATCATGTATGTACTTCCTTAGGAGATATACATGGAACACATCATGAACAAGAGACAGATTCAATGGAAGCACTGATCAATAAGTTACCATCCTAATTTGATCAAGAATTTAAAAAGGACTAATATAACTATTGCTTGGTTTTCCCTTATTTCCAAATATCATCACCCTCTATTAAGGAGACATTCATAGAAATACCTTATCACCAATATAAAACTCCAGATCCCTCTGAAGATTATCAACATAAAAAAATTTAGCTTTGAGCTTTTATTATGCATTGTTGATTAGATATAACCATCTCTATAATATCCTAAGCTAGATTAGTTCCTAATTGTTTTTCCCCAACTTCATTCAATCATTTTGATGTCCTGCACTTATTACCATACAGAGATTCATAAGTATCAATCTTAATACTATATTTAGAGTTATTGTTATAGGAAAATTATACCATTGGAAGGTGTTGATCTCATCCACATTCGTAATCCATAGAGAAAACTATCAACATATCTTCTATAGTTTGAATATTCCTCTCAGAAAAATCGTTTGTATGGGGACCATAGAAGTGTTGAAACTTAACTCTATATGTAGAGCATACTAAAGACTTCACTAGAACATTGCAGTAAACCTAGGATCCTGATTAGATACAATGGAAAGTGTTACCCCATGAAATCTTACCTTTTCTTTAATATGTATTCTATAAATATGATCAACAGTGAAATATTATCAAATAGAAATAAAGTGTTTCAAATTTTTAATTTAATTGACTATATACCATATGGAATTATGGCTTTTAAATGATTTGGGGAGTTCGAAGTCAAAATATTAGGTGATGTTTTCCCATTTCCATTCAGGTATGGTTAATGGTTGAAACTACTTTTAGACTTATGCCTCCCAAACATAAATTGCTGACAAACCAAGAACCAAGAAACGTGATCTTAAATATATCGCTCCATGTCATCCCACCCAAAATATTCTTCCATTTCTCCATACATCTTTATACATCTAGGATTAATAGAGAATGATGAATTATAAGACTCATCCAACAGGTCCTTCAAATCAAGTATTGGTGGAACATATCCACGGTTCCTAAACCTTAAATTCCATCGCAATCAAGTTTGAACTCAATAAAATTTCTTACCTTCTTTTGATTCTCTACCACATCCATATTCTATTATTAACCTTTTCTTATGTAGATAGTTAAAAATTCATTGGATCTAGATAAGAGTTACCCCATTCCACTAGGATTTACAAGTCCATCCTTTGTAAATCCTTAAATATTGGATATTTTGTGGCCCTCACCATAGATAAGTTAGCATGATCCTTTTGGCCCAATCCATCTTCCACCTTGTTCACTTTCCTAGGGTGGTAATGAATAGATCATTGAAAATATTTAATCAAATCTGACCATCTTATTTGGTGCATGATAAGCTCTTTATGAGAGAAAATATAATTTAAATTTTTTTGATCAAAATATATGTTAAATCATTATCCATATTGATAATGCCTATATATTTTTAATACAAAAATTATTTCTTCTAACTCCAAATAATTAGTTGGATTATTTTTTATTGGACCTTAATTTGGTTTGAGGAATAGTTTATCAATGTATAATTTTTCATGTGAACATATCCCAGACCATTATTAAATGCATCACTATGGACCAAAGAATATCTCCAATACATGGTAGTGGGAGCATAATTGTACTGACCAACCTTCATTTCAAATCCTTGAAATTATCTTCACATTCCTCTATACATATTATATTACATCCTTTCGGAGTCAACTTCATGATTAGATTAGATAATCTTGAATAATCTTTCAAAGAACATTGATAATATCTATCCAACCCTAGAAGAATAAGAATTTATTTCACAGTGGTTCGTCTAGGCCATTTCTTAATAGATTCTTTCTTTGAAGAATCTACCAAAATACTCACACATGAGATTATATGACCCAAAAATAAAACTTTTTTAATCCAAAATTCACACTTGGTAAATTATACATAAAGATTCTCCTTCATCGGGCTCTTCACCTCAATCCTCAATTGATCTTCATGTTCTTCCGTAATTTTTAAATATAAAATAATATAGACTATACATACAACCAAAAACTGATCAAGATAGTCTCTAAAAACTCTAGTCATTAAATATATAAAGATAGAGGGAGAATTAATAAGACCAAAGGAATCACTATAAATTCATAGTTTCCATACATTGTAAAAAATTTCATCTTGGGTATATCCTCCTTATTTACTCTCAACTAATGATATCCAAAATGAAGGTCAATATTTGTAAAGTATTGAGCTCCACATATTTGATAAAATAAGTCATCAATACGGGGAAGAAGATACTTGTTCTTGATAGTGATCTAGCAATGTTCTCAATATTCAATACAGAGTCACATTGATATACATTTCTTCTTAACTAATATAACATGTTCAGCCCATGGTGATGCACTTGGGCATATGAATCTCTTATAAATATTCTGTTGGATTTTCTTCTTCGGTTCCTACAACTGAATTAGATTCATTTTATAAGGATTCTTCGAAATAGTCAAATCACTATGTATGATTTCTATTGAAAAAATAACTTCATGATTCAGTGGACTACCTAGAAATTAATAAATAATTACATCAACAAACTACTATGAAATAGTTTATTCCTTACTATTTGGTTTCTCCCTAACCATTTTATTTAGATAACCTTCATTTATAGGAATTACAACCCACAAGATGGAAGGAATTTCCATTGTATGTTCATATTTATCCTTGAATTGATAAATTATTATGGGTTCATTATGAACATGAAATGTGACTTACCTTCCAAAAAAATTAACAAGAGACCCTATAGAGAAGTTGAATCCTTGTAAATAATCACATATAATTATAAAAAAGGGGATAATCACAAGATTTCCAGGAAGCACTTTCCCACAAACTTCAATCGAATAATAACTACAAACATAAAAAGTGGTAGTTGTTCCGCTAGGGGTTTTCACTTATAACTCAACATATAATTTTTGAGGTGATATGGTGATACCCTTATAAAATTATTTTGAAATAAAATATTTGGTTACTCTAGAATCAAATAAGAGTTTAGTTATTCTATATTGGATGATAAGTTTACCTTTCACCACATCATTCTTATAACCCACTTCAGTAGTTGTGATCACATAAGATTTCCATTTTTATTTGGTCTTAAGAGGTTCTTGATGCTGATCATAAAAAACCTTCATACATTTTCAATGATTTTCATAATTTCTATAATCCTTTCATTTATATCATTTGGCTGGGGTGGTCGGTTCTATGGAGCTTTGTGTCTTTTCAAATCACTAGTTAACTTCTTCCCATCACATCGGCATTAATTTTTTTGATGAGATTCATTTCCACACTTGAATCATTTACCAATCCCCATAAGAATATTTCCCACTTTTTTCCTTCCACACATTGAGTAAAAAAAGAACATTTTCTTTTCCCTATGGTTTCTAGAATTTCCTTTGAATTCCTTTTTTCTTTTCCTGTAAAAAATATAAGATTGATGGGTAACTCCAATATCCATATTAACCTTGAGGTCACCTCAAATGATATATTAAGATCTACTAAAGTAAATTATAGATAACACCTTTTGGATACTTTGTTTTAACCTAATGAAGAATTGATCAATCTTGAATTCAGGATGTAAAACTTTCATCATAGTTTCCAATAGATTTATCATCATTTTTATTTAAATTAAGGAATTCCTTAACCACTTTTTAATGACGAATATAAGGAATGTACTTATTGAAAAATAATTTCTTGAACATTTCCCAATCCATTGAGTAAATTTCATTCTCTTGACTCATATTCTTGATAATATTCAATCATTGATCTACTTCCATTTATAAATTATAAATAGAAAAAATGACATTATCATGTTCTAAACATTAGAGAATATAAAATATCTTGTCTATGGTACTCATTTCACAGCTACTGGTGGATTAGAAGATCCACTAAAATAAGGTGGGTGTTTTCTCATGAAGGACTCAATAGAATATTGTTCCCTCCTTTTCCAAATTTTATGTCCAGTATGATTTGTATCTTGTTTAAGCCAAGAAATAAGATTTTTTATTATATATCCCATACCATTCAGTTTCTTTGGAGGGAAATCATTTCATTTCTCGATGAATTCATCATTAACATGTTTCCTTCACATTTCATCCATTGAATAAAACCAAAAATCATTTTGTCAGGAACACTAATCATAATAGGAAAACCACATAATCATTGAAAATTACTTTTGAAATTTCAATATATGACACCTTACATTTATCTTGTGTTATTCATGATCATTACCAATAATCTAAGATTGTAACATATATATTCCCTTAGGATTCTTAATAAGGTTTTCTTATCCTAGTTTCCAAAGGTTAATAAAACATTTCTCTTATAAAAACTATACCAACTAATTCTTATCATATAGAGATATTAAATCTAAATATATTAAAATTCATTACAAAACATAACATCATCATTCTAGAATCATATATGTTTAGGGTCTTTAGAAACGTATAAAAAACAAATTTCTCAAAAAACATCTTCATTTCATCTCACTTATTCCTTCAAAACCAGAACCCTTTTTGACATGTCATACTTAATACCATTTTTTATATATTGGGGAAAATGAATATAAGAAAATGGTGAGATTATATGCTCTTTATTAGTAAACAATGGAGATATCAATCATAACATTAACATAATTTTATAAGAACATGAACATAACATTTGAAAATTATACCCTGGATATCAAAGATCATAATACTGATTCATTGAATAAATCATAGAAGTTCATAAGACGTGAATCCTAATATAACATGATCCATGAGAGAATAGCATTCGCATAAGACATAGAATGTGGTATACACGTAATCAAAGAAAATAATTTCTTTAGTAGTCAAGGCTTTTTTCCAAGAATGTCATAGTGGAATGGATTCACTCCCAAAACCATTATAGTAATAATGGATCACTCCCAAGACTATCATAGTAGAAAAATTCCATCACTAAACTAGTTTTACTTCACATTCTAGTCTAGTCTTTCTGAATTGGGTTCACTCTCCATTTCAGTACTATTTATCTCATGAGATATAGCATCATTACCTAATTCATTGGAGTGATATATAGGTATTACCTATCACATAATTGAAACCATATATATTTCTTCCAAAAGAGCATAAATCATATCATCATATCAAAACCCATGAAAAGAAATGGGTTTCATAAAAATTTAATTATAGCATAACCCTATGAAAAGGAAAAAGTTTCATATATATCATGCCCTCTTAAACATAAACCAACCATGGAAATATTAAGAATAATATCCTTGAATAGTAACCCTTTTAAAGCATATAGAACATCAAATAATTTTATCTAATATAGAAAAATTATTTTTTTGAAGTCTCACTTTAAATAATACATGAGGAAAATATACTTTATATTTTGAAAATATTTTTTTTATTCCATGAAATTATAAATGAAACAGATTAATTTGAATATAAAACTGGATTCATGAAAAGAAATATTCATGGAATTAAGTCTCCTGGATGTTTGAAAAAAAATCTCATTTCGTATAAGTTAACAAATGATTCCATCAATATTATTTCCGGAAATGTCACAAAAAACCTTTCATAGAAAAAAAGAGTCCTTTAAAAATCTTTTGTAAAAATTAAAAAATTAGTAAAATGACTTTAAAATATTAATATAATATTAAAAACATTATTGGGGACTATTTTAGAAAGCATGGGAATGGAAAAAAAATTTTAGGGAAACATTAAAAATATAAATTTTAAAATAAAGTAAATATCATATCATTGAATTGAGAATTAATAAAATTTATTTATTTTGTGTGTTCACTATAAATAAAATTACAAAAAGTGAAAATTAAATCATAAGCTAATAAAAATTTATCCCACCTCTAATTTTAGTGTGATATAATTAGTGAAGTAGATGCTTAACCCAAAGGATGGAAATTGGGTTAAGAATTTCCTTACCACTTTATAGTCGATCGAATCATATGACCCATAAAAGTAATATTTATCAAATGAAAATTTGAATAAAATAATGTAATGAGATTAATTTTGTGATATATAAAGGGTTATTATATTCACTACACATAATAAATATGTGGTGAATAAGACATAAATCTCACAGAAGAAAAGTAAGACAAGAAACCCTTACTGCATGCTTCCCTTTAGTTTTGTGTAAGTTAACCTCATGTATAATGGTTTAAATATTGTTATTAATTCATTAAATAACCATATTCATATTTATAATTCTTTATATGATACTCTTATAACATATTACCACGCATTAATTAATGATATCCCATTATTTTCATTGTTTCTGGTGTACTTGGTTCATGGTTTCATGGTCGGTTCATTTATGTATAATTATGGATCTTCTTGTAAAATGGAAAAAAAACTCCAAAAGGGACATTAAATGGTATTAATGTGTATACATAAGTTTAAATAGTCTCTTATATCATTTTATGAAACATTATTATGATTTATTTGATAAAATTTTAATGATAAATGATTAGTTTATTTTGCTAGTTTTTTTTACCATCACAAACTAGTTTCAATTTATTTAATATTATGTTCATATATTAGTTATAGAAAATGAAATAGGTTATAATAGACAAATTAAAATATTATTTAACCATAATAATACATTTATTACCATCCTTTAATTTGGTAATGTAAAATGAACAAAATCATTATTCACATAGATGGTTAACGACAATAATTTGGACAGTGGTTTTTTTCTTTGAATGAGAGGGGATAAGAAAAGGGATGGATATAAGATACTAAATTTTAAATATACCATTAAATTATATACAAGATACTATATTTATTATTATTTTATGGATGAATCATGTGAATAGAAGGTATAAAAAAATAAAATATGAGAGGTTGTTTGAGAAAGTTGCCTCTTGAATATCACCTCTTTGAAGGACCCCTTAAGTAACTTGTGTTGGTCTTTGGTTGAAACCATCAACACATAGACATGGGGAGATTGGAAAGGATACATTTTGGAAGATATTTTAATATATTCAAGGATTATGAGGACAAAGGGTGTGGTGAGAGGTGGTATCAATATTAGAGGAGGGGTGGTTTTAAGTAATTAAATATTGATTATTTTATATTTTTAGCCAATCAGATTTAGGTGACATTAATGACAATTAATCATGACGATAATTAATGTTTTAATGGATGTTTAAGTTATAGAAACACATAAAACAATAATTTAATGTCATTTTTTCTTGGTAGTTTAAGATTTTTACCTTTTAACTTTAACTCGTTGCATTAACTTACCTATACTACAGAAAATATTTTTATTTACCACAATCAATTTTTTATACCTAAAAATGACAATGACCATATAACGTATTTTTGACCACAAGATTCAAAATATGGAATCTATTTTTAAAACTTAAAAATATAAAATATGAAAAATTATATTTAAAATTAAATAATTAAAATGCAACGGAATATAGTTTTTTGAAAAAAAAAATATGCTTTTAATCCAAAAAATGTACTTATACCAAAATAAGGTATAATTTTTTTTAAAAATAATTAATTATATTTTATCTAAATATAAATAAGCTAAGCTAATTTTATATTAATTTAAATTCATAAAATGAATTTTAAATATAAATAAAATGATAGTTTTATTAAATTCAGTATTTTTTACTTTTCATAGAAAATTTAAACTGTTCATAAAATTCATAAACATTCGGCCTAAGATAATTTTGAAATGATGAATAGAAAATTTATTTTTATTTTATAAAATACATTTTATAAAATTCTAAAAAATCAATTATTTTTATTTTCTCATAGAATGTAATAAAAATATCTTTTTGAAGAAGACATATATTTGAAAAAAAGAATGAATTTACTAAAAATTATTTTTTTATTTCCTAAGAATAAATTAATATAGTATAAATGATTTTGATAATTTTATATATCATAATGTGGGTAATACTATTCATCCCTATGAATTTAATGGATATGTTATAATTATTATGTTAAAATAAAAAAAAATTGCATTTTTCTTAAGCTCAGTGTTCTATAAAAAGATTAAATTTATTTAAAAAGATACACTATATAAAATATTAGGGTGTTAAAGTATTTAATTTTAAATAAAACCCATACTCATGAAAAAAAATTTGTTTCCCAAATAAGGATTTTTCATAAGAATGAAAAGCTTTTATATCAAAATTTAACATAAAATTGATTCCAATGACCGAAATTGGATAAATTATAACATATTTTGGATAATTTTACTTTTAAAACAATTTTAAAATAGATTGAAAATTTTAAAACACTTTAAATGAAAAGAAAATTCTTAAGAAAAAATAGTATTTTTCACTTTTCATTGCAAAATTCAAATGTTTCAAAAATTATCAAAAATTCACTATAAGATAATTTTCACATGATTTTAAAAAAAATGGTGTTCACTTTGTCGAATACATTTTCTAAAAGTGGGGGGAAATAATTTTAAAATATGCGTACAAAATGAGATAAGACTTCCTTTTTAAACAATACAATTTTCAAGCATAAAATTTGATATCTTATTATCTCATTCATATAAAATATATTAAATGAATGTTAAAACATGATATTGAACATATAATATATAAATTTCATTAAAATCATTAAAAAAAATTATTTAGTTTATTGATATTATGCATGTTTGTACACATAAAATAGTTTTTTAGAAATAGATTTCCTATATTTTCAATGGAGTTTTATTTTCATTTCTAATTAATTGTTAATTGAAGAAATCATTTTAAATATGTTAGACCCATCTAATTTTTATAATTTATGTAATATTATCCATACATGCCATTCCAATGGCTAAGAGACAATGGTTACATTAAATAATAATATTTTAATATTATATTATGGTTTGTTTAAGAATGGTGTTGCATGTAATATAATATATTGAAGAAATTAAATTTAATTAAAAATTATATTTCATAAAATATATGGGTGTTACACTCTAGCCAATATAGCAGAGACCTGTAGGTTCTCTCATAAATATTTATGAATGGTTTTATATCGATATTGGATTGGTAAGTATTGTGATATGAAAAGTCCATCGATGGTAGGTGATCCTCCCTCTTATAGCCAAAATTATCATAAAAACCAAAATTATGTTCTCAAAGAACTAAATGTTACACCTTACCTGACCATCTATTTGGGGTTAGAATGATCATTCTCAACCACTACTAATTCCCAAATTCTTCCTACATCCACTCTATAATAATGATATAAATAAATAATAATAGTATAAAATGATCATCAAGGTAACTACCTAAGACCAAAATACCTCTTTCAGACATAGGAATCCTAAAATACTCACTATGATCTACCCTTAGAGGTTTAGGATGTGGGTATATTAATTGAGTCATTATAGGATCAATTAGATAAAACTATGAATTATCAATAATCACGGAAGCCCCACCATGAAAAGCACAAATATATCTCTCATTTCAACTCCCATATAGGGACCTCTACCAATACACTTGGTAAGTGATACATTAAGAGAAAAACTCAGAAAAAAACTACCACATCCTTGGATTCCCAAACTGATCACCAAAGATCCCAGTATATCCTCACCTCTCACAGATTTACTTCTTTGGGAAACCATGAAACCAACACCTCCTCTCATAGAATTATTGTTGTCATTTTTCATCCTGAAACAGGGATGATATAGTTTCCACCTTCATAATATTCATCAAGAACATACCCAATGGGTATCTAATCTCATAAGAACTCCCAATCAATATACTCAAGTTATGCCTACCTAAGTCATTGAATAAGTGGAGGGGTAACAACCCTTGACTAGATGTAAGTGTCACCATCCTCATCCTCAATTTTCAATATCCAAGAGGCTAACTACTTTTCCACCTCACTCAAAAACAAAGAAAAAGGAAACTTACTCAAAGCCAGTCCAATCATTGGTGTACTCTTAGGTGTCTCCCAATATAGAATTACCTAAACTTTTACTGGTTCCACCATCACTCCCATTTTTGAGAATACATGTCATAATTAGTAGACTACTTAAATCTAGAATCATCACTTTTATAACTTCAAATAATGTTGGTACTCTAAATTCATATCTATAACCATCCTCATGTGTCTTGAGTGTCCCACCTCTAATGCTGAGTATACTAGGATTCTAATGAGGAAGAATACCATGGGATAATTTGAGAAAGGTTGAATGATCTAGTCCATAAGTCCCACAAACACTACAAGGGAGCTCAACACACCGTCATGATCTCAAAGAAACCATAGAGACTTTAAAAATTCAAATTTGGTATATCCCTCCCCCCTCATACCCAGTTCTAGTGATAACCAACCCTGAGTTCAAACATGGATAACCTCTCCTTCCCCAACTGTTATTCTAATAATTCATCTATTCTCAAGGGTGTATACATTTTCCTGATAATAACCTATTTCAGAATAGGTTAGTAAACACCTAAACTCAGTCTCTCGTCCTAATTATTAGAGAAAAACACTAGGTTTTCCAGGGAAACACAAATGGTCTAACAAGACTTAGTTCTATAGATTCTTTAACTACACATATATTTCTTAAAACTCTATATTTTTATATGATATAAAGTTGCATATATCATTCCATCTTGGGGTGTAGTTCTATGTAGAATAAAAACTTTTTATGTGAAGATAATCATGAAACATCCTTTGGGAATATTTCCTCATACTCCTCCAATATCACCGAAACTGAAAGCTCATAGAAACCGCTACTCCAAGGGTTATATTATCGAATGGGTAATAAATTGGATGCATCCCCTTGAACATGATCTAATCCTTCCCTACCTATGATCCCTTATCAATAAATAAGTAAAATTTAATCCCAAAAACATGGGTACACTTCATCCCACAATATTAATAGTCAACTAATAATAGATGGTAAACAACTAGTCCATATTGAGGAAATCATCATATAGTCTTACAACCGCTATGGGGAAGATATCATGTAATGATATCTCTCTCAACTCAAAGGTAAGTCACACTATCTACATATGTGTGTGATAACCAATTCCTCTATATAGATGCCACCAAACAAATGTGTCGAGCTGGAAGGCCCACTAACATCACTAGATCATGAACATTGGACACTTTTAAGGAAATATTGATTATGAATATGTGAAAAAACCATAGCTGAAGTAAATAATACAAGTATCATACCTTGAAATTCACTTGAAGACTCTCGGCTACCAGTTCTCAGTACCTTAATCCTTCTTTCCTCTTATCCTCATGTTCTATACAAATAGGTGTAACTCTGAATCCTTAGCACATCAAAATAACCTCAATCATAAAATTCAAAGGAATTAATCCATAGAACCTTGAAAATATCCACTTTGGGAGGCACTGACTTGCCTTTACAATTTTAAATATTATTACAAGAATTATTCCTGGTGGGGGAAATGAATCTCTTTATTTCATGTCCAAATCCATGTTCAAAATCAATAATACATGGCCCTACCAACTCCCAACACCACTCTAGAGAGTTAACTCTACCTGGATAGGCCTTAATATGGGTCCTATCCAAGAGGGAGATTCTCATAACAGGATCATTTTAGTCAGCTACCACCTGAAAAGGGGGTCTAGCTCACCATGAAACCTGGGTGATCTCTATCTTTGAAACTCGTGAAGCATACTCAAAATAGGTGTACAATCGGATGGTTTTATTGGTACTAACTACTACTAAACCTGATGGGGAGTATCCACCTAAACCACTAGTGGGGGTCAGCATGCTCATAAATGAGTGGATGCATCACTCATAATCCACTGAGAGGAACTTCCACATATACATGTCCACAAACTAAATCCTCAATTCCATAGGTTTCATAACCATGATCCCTTAATATAATCATAGCTGGCTATGATCATGTAAGCATCTAGTGATATCCAAGATGCACCACAGTCAAAAAAGAATATCTGGGGAGCTAACTCAATAAAGACATGGAAGAAAAACTCATTCCAATATGATCAATGTTCCAATGCATGTCTTACAACTAGTTTCTACATGTGTTGATTAAATAGTTAGGTTATCAGATTCTTCGATACTAGACATATAAATTACCACACAAGTACTGGGTTCCTCTGATACCACTCTATCACAACCCAACACACTCGAGGCCACCTAACCTGTGGTAAGTGGAAAATGACACCGAAAGCCAACCTCTAATATTCCAGGGCCTGGATACTAGTGTTGAGTTGGAATATCACACACATGGGAGGCCTTAGCCTAAATTGAATGTACAAATACTCAAATATCTATACACTAGTAAAATGAGGAAAGAAAAAATAATATTTTAAATTCAAGAATAACATTTATAATATATAAAAGTACAAAATAATTTGCAGTAAAAAAATAAATGGTCCAAATAAAATCCTACTAAAATTGAAAATAACCCAACATGCTGACAAATTAGGGGAAAACTACCTGAATGAAACCTCTTGATCCATCTACGTTCTTTCTATAAAAACTAAAATCCAACTAATATCTACATAATATTGGTCCAAATAGTACTCTAATGATATTAATTTAAACTTTATAAGATAAGAAATGTACAGGTAGATCCCATGTAGTGGTGAGTATATACATACACAGCAAGACACTACAAAATCACCAAATATAATGCTTCAAGATAATAGTAAACTCATCACTATGAAGTAATTTGAATTAGAAGTTGAGACATAATGTCAAAATCAATAAACTTGATATACTCATGGTGCACACTAAGTCTCAAGAAAAATCCATGACCATACTAATGTCCTAGGATTCCTACTCAAGTATTTAAGGTAACACTCATCTAGGATAACTCCCTCCATGACCCTGATAACACATATGTCTCTTGTTTGATAATTCATGATCATTAGGCCTTGCCATGAAGATGTTATATCTATAACTAAAAAGATATTGATACCCCTATAGTTGATATCGCCCAGGGATTCTAGGGTATATCATACCCTACCAAGAATAACCTACTAAGCAGGGGATCATAAACTTGGGTATGTTGATCATGATGATTCCTAAAATCCCTCCTTGTAAATAATATAATGGGAATGTAGATATAGCTGCTAGGCCACATGGAGGGATTCCTACTCTAGTGGGCCAAGGGTATCCTGTCCAATTCTCTGAACAAAATTTCGTATTGAACCCTCATGGAGGTGGATCGAGAAAACTCACTCCAAAATATGTGGAGGAAAACCCTACATAAATATAGTTACAGGGAACATAACCATGCTCATTCCAGAACTAAACTAAGAATAATAATGGCTCTAACTTCCCATGATGAAGTGAATGACATGTACCTAGGGGTACACAGTGTTTCTAACTAAGCATGACACTCCCTATGTCTCATGGTCTCACACGGTTTGTTTTTCTCCAAATACACAGCATTTCCACTAGGGTTACATAGTTTGTAGAGGTCAGTATGTCACTTGGTGTTCCATTTACTCCCACCCTTGTACTATATAAATTTCCAAGACCATTATCATTCAATTTATATATAAATTTCATTTTCCATGAAACACTCTATGTATATGGGTTGGGTCGGTACTTGGTATGTACTATCTACCCAAACTCGTGTACCTTATGATGTGTACAATGTGTTCCCTTCTATACACAACATGTGGGGCCACATGGTCTCCTAGGAATATACTCCCCATACATTCCTAGTCATCAAGGTTATGTAGCATGTGATCCAACCCCATTTTGTGTGGGGTCGCATGGCTTCCTGGGTGTGTGCTCCTATTATACACTATGTTGCACAGCTATGGGTCACCTGACATGTGGTAAAAACACATATTGTGAGATATTTAACTCAACATGATAACCCTAGCCACCTCTCATAGGGAACTACATGGAGTGTGTCCCTCTAGACTACATGGAATGTAGTTTCAAATTTCAATTAACCTCCAGTTCTTTACACAGTTATGCATGTGGCTCTACTGATGCCTTTAACTCAACATAGAATCTAAATGTCATGTTTGGATCAATGTTCACCACCATCCATGGCTAGATAAAATTTGGATTCCCACTATTCTTCTCTAAAACATACATCATCTTAGCCATCCCAAGGCACCACAAATCCCATCCCATGGAAATCCAACTGTTCTCAAACACCACCAGAAATTCCCCATCATCAATGGCTAGATTCCGGCCACCCATCCATTTGGAAACCATAGACTATTTTTTGCATCACTAGTACACCAAAAACCTGTAAAACAACAATATGTGTTATGATCCTGAGCCTCTACCCCAATCCTACACTCCTATAATTCCATTAAATTCCAAACCTGAACCAATTGTAATTTCTTATTTCACCAAACTGAAATTTCAAAATGACCTCCTACCAAGTTATTTCTGAACTATCGACCAAAGAAAATGTTGATGATGAGCACGTAATGAAAAATGAGAGAAATATAAAAAATAAAAACATTAGGAATAAAAAAAATATTATTAGATTAGGATATAATAAATTTCTATGATAATGAAAAACAAAGATAAATAAACAGAGATCAAAAAATAATAATGAAGGGATAAAAATACCTCAACTATAAATCAATATTCAGACCATTAATCAATTTTTTGGTGGATAAATTAATGATCCACATGGAATAAAAGAATATGGGATTTAAGATAATATAAAAAATGACCTACCATGATTTTGGATTAATCATTGATGAAGAATTATTTTACTTCATTTACATTGTTGTGATCTAAGAACTCCATCAATGAAGATGATCCTCATAGTACTCTAATCCATGATTCATGATCATCAAATAAAATGTTCTCCATATAATTCGTCTCTCCATTCTCTAATTCCATCTATATTTAAGAATCTAACCATTTTTAATTCAACACAACCGGTTTTATAAAGAATTTTCTTTTGGTTTTCTTAAGTAATTGACAATTAAATTAATTAATTCATTTAATTCACCTGCACAGCACTCTATCCAAGAGTCTAGTGTCAAAAAATATTATGTCACTCCAAGGGTAAAACTACGATTCTGGATTTACTGGATGTCTCATATTTCTCATCTTAATCTTAATTTACGATATATTCCATTATTTATGAAAAACTATCCATGTGTGATATATTATTTTCAATATATCTGCATTGACGCTCTCCAGGCTCTAAAATACCATGTCGACTCAATGAATAGTTTCTACAATATTACATAAAATATTAAAAAGGATTATAGGGAAAAAATCCTTACAACTATACATTTATCTTCATTTTTATTCACACTACTTTTAAATTGACATTAAAAAGTGAAAATTAACTAATTTAAAATTTGTTATTTCTTATAGTATCAACCTCTACTTGGTCTCCATGAAATATTCTTAAAACTTATTATACAAGATAAATAGCTACCCCTTTAAAGTAAGGATCATCATATGATTTAAAATCTAGGATAATTATACCAATAATCTCTAGTAGTATCCTACCAACCCATGTAAACTACACACCACAAACACCGTCTTTTGTGGATCACAATCCATCACAAACACAACCATCATGGAATAAATTTTCACCCTACACCCCAAATTGACATAGCCTAGGAACTCAAATTTTTTAATCCAAAACTCACACTTAAATATATCTCTATATAGATAATTCTCGTATGGATACATTCAGAATAATCCTCAAATGTTCGACATGAACCTTCTCCATATGAGAACAGATAAAGATGTTATATATGTAAACTAACCCAAACCGGATTTAGTATAGTTAGAAAATATATTTTATTAGCCCCATGAACATATTTTGGGTGTTGTTTACATGGAAACAATATCACAAAGAACAAATAGTGTTCATAAAAACTCTTGAACACCATATCTAACATATCCCCTTCAAGAATGAGAAGCTATCCATTACAAAAAATGATATAAATATTTAAGAACCATATCCCTTATTTTGGATAGTCATAGAGATAAAAAATCCTCATAATAAGGTATTTTTCTTGACTGTCATCTGATTCATGTTTTTATTCTAAAAACATTAGATTTTATAACATATTTAACTTCAAATAAATTCAATTTCTTCAATATCTTTTGATACATGCAACCAAGAGTCTAAATGAACTGTAATATAGTATTTCATTATAACCTAGACATTAAATTAGTTATAAGATAATGAATAAAAACATTTTGAAAATATGTATAAATTTTTTAGATAAATAAGATATTTTATTAATACCCAAATATTTTAAAAATAACACTATGTTTGATAGTGTATACAACATGCAACACTGAGCTAAAACGAACCATGAAATATAATTATTTACATATAACTATTATAATATATCCATTAAATTTCTAGGTATGAATAATATTATAAAAATTATTATATATATATATATAATGTTACTACTCAATATTATTTTTTGAAAAATTCTTAGTAAATAATCATTAAATTTTTAGTAAATTCATTTTGTCCTTCAAAGAATACATCTATGATAATTTATCAAAATAATATATTATTAAATTATTTAAAAATAATTATAATCTTGAAATATGATAAAAGTTAAAATATATGGACTAAAATGGAACCCCTTATCTATTTATGAGTCAATTTTTCTATGTATGTAAAAGTATAACCCTTTAAGAGTGAATAATATGTTACTACTATTAATCTTAAAATAGGTTAAATAAGAGGTCAAACCAAAAGATATGGTTTTAAACACCGTATAAAACTATAAACTTATGTTATTTAATATTATTTAAAACCCATATTATATTATATTTTAATTAATTTACTTCTTGAATCATTTTATAAGGATAATGACTTTATTATAATTAAATATTTTTAGAAATTTCAATAGTGCACCTTGCCTCAATTATAAAAGAGAACCTATCCATTCATTTCTTCACACCACTATGAGTAATATATCTCAAGTAAATCCTATAAGTTTCTCATAAAAACTCCCCTATAAACATTATAGAGGTTTTTTTATTCCCAAAATACCAACAGTATGGTTCTTAAGATGAGATCTAAATATGTTCTTTCAAATATATAATCGCCTTAGTCGATCACATTCCTTGTACTTCTTATTTTACCTCATCTAAATATATTTTATTTTTCATAAAATGAAAATTTTAGTTTCCTAAATATACTTAAATTTTATTATGATTAACAAACAACCATTTTCCATCCTTTTTCCCATCCAATAAAAAGTAAAAGTATCACATCTGTGTACGTACGACTTACCATCTCCACGTAGCGATGCAATTCATTTTTCATCACCGTATTTTATGGGTTTGTATTATGATAAGTTTAATACTTATATATGATATTTATGAAATAATTATTCTTATTTAATTATAATATCATATCTATATTCTTACCTTCCAATCCATTGGGAAATGATAATGTTTCTTTTATGTATATGTGGACTACCACCTCCACGAAGCGATGTGATATATTTTTCAACTCCATTTAACATGGATAGTAAAAATGATATATTTAATGAATAAATTTGATATATATGATATAATAATTATTCTTTAAATGTGAATTATTTTTCACCTTTATTTCATTGTAAAATGAAAACATTGTTCATGTGTACATACGGCTTACCATCTCCATGAATGTTGTAACTCGTTTTTTCTATTTATAACTTTTATGGATGAATGTAAGTATGTATATAATGGATATATATATTTTTTATATCATTATTAAAATTAAAAATAATAATAAACCGTGATCAAGGTACAATGATTTAAACTACCAAATCAAAACATACATGAAAAAACAATGTAATTGTAACCCAAAATGCTCATTTAATAAAGAATTTCGAATAAACATGTAATAAAAGGCTATAAGTAAATAATAAATGGTATATTTATATGATTATAGTTATTTAATGAATTTATAACAAATCTATTTGTATTATAAAATAGTTTTGGACACATATAAAGCAAATTGGACATGAGGTAAGAGTTTATTTCATAATCTAATCATTATTCGAGATTGGTCATGTTAAAGTCTCCATTGGGGGAGTCATATGATATCTCCACTCGATTGAAAATATTTTTCTTACATATACATATTTTACTTAAAAATTTAAACAATATTTTCACTATTCTCCAATGATTTATTGAAGATGTTTTTACACATGTTTGACTTTTAAAAAATAGGATTAATGAAATTTTCCTTTCTTTTTCTGAATACGGTACATTTTTTAAATTTATTATAAAAGCATGAAGGGATTTTTTTTTTAAATTATATGGAATGAATATAATTTTTTTCCATCGTGAATTCATAATTTTTTGAAACATGTGTTACAATTTTCTAGAATTCTTTTCAAATAATTTTTTCCATAATATTCTAGAAATTTATCGTTTTTAAAATTGATTTTCTAAGTATTTACCTCAATAATGATTTCAATGAAATTATTTTGTAATTTTTATTAAAAATAAAAAAATCCTTTTATTTTACTTATTCATCACTGGTGATATGTTTTAATGATTCCACCCTTATTATTTCTCCAGATGGTGTATGATCGGTTTGACTAGGGATATATTATTTTGATACCATTCATTATATTACATTGGATGGTTTATGATTAAGTTTATTTATTAGGTAAATTAACAACATTTTGTATGATTGGTTTTCAATATGAATTTTTTACATTGATTTTTTTTTCACTTTATTCTTATGATGAATTCATTGGACTTAGTAAATGATGTATAGGGCCAATTATAGCCCCTCGAGTCATCAGTAGGTCTCATGAGACAAACTAGTTTGGGTATTTGGCTAATGCCTTACCCTTTTATATAATATTTTTGAAAAGTTTGTCATGAAAGTATCTTTATGATGTATGGAATTATTCATTCCCTTATTATGATATTATTTATTGATTCCCATATAATAATTTTATTAGTTATGATATTCACGGATAAGTTTCAAACTCACGTTATTAGTTATATGGAATTATTTGATAACATTTATTACTTCCATTTATTCTCTAGGATAAATTTTCTAATTAAATGTAATTTTTTCTTATATATGTACCTTCAAATTTTAATTATTCCTTTTTTATTCATGATACCTTCTTCTTTACACATGACCTTATTAAGCATATAATCTTACCCCATTATTATGTTTATTTTCCCTATGATTCCAGGATGTTTATTATGATTGATATAAAGGGATATGGTAAAGGGAATAATGGTTCTCTTAAAGAAAATACTTTGTTTTATTTTATATTTTCTAATGTAATGTGATATTGAAGTATTTATCCACTTTTGAAATACTACTAAACTATCCAGTCCTTTGGGATGTGATCACTTGTATCTAGTGACAATGTAATAAAGTAACCACCAACTCTAGTCTATTGGGGACATGGTCATTATAGTTGGTATCAAATAAAATTTAACAGACATCATGGAAACTATATTTAGGATAACATAGATTATATAACATAACCCTATGAAAGACATTTAGAATATTCCTCATAAAACCAATATTATGATTTAGATATTAGTTATACATAAATTTTCAATTTATGTTATGTTTTTCACAGGTATAAAAATTATACATTATGATTCATAATTTTATGGTCTAATATAGTGTATTTCATTGTTTATAAATGGTTTCTGGTGGAGAGAATGGAAACCATATCAATGCATGTAATCCATGTAGGTATTTCCCTCCTGGGTAATATAATGAATTTGGAGTGGGATCTAGAGCTTAATAAAAAAATAACTATTTTGGGGTATCTAACTTAGGTTATGAAAAATAACCTAGCATGTATGGATCAACTGGTATATCTTCAATGTGGTGTAACAATTTTATATTTATTAATGTGTCAACAACCTCTATTATCCAATGTAACTATGAATCCTTTTATTCTAAAAATGGATAAGTTCATTAGAGAATATATTTCTTTATATAGGAAGTAATGAAAGGGATAAGTTTTTCATAGTAGTTTATCAACTCTCAGAGGATCTGTATAGAAACCCTGGACATTTACACATATCATTACTATAATGACCTGAACTAAAACATAACTTATTCTAGTGACTTTGGACTAGAATGTTTTTCCCTTAATTTCCAATTTTCTTTTAGGTCTAGATTTTTTTGATAATTAGGACACAATATTACATAAACTTTCAATATTAAAAATTATATTAACCTAATTTTCATCCATTGGTTTTATAAAACAAAAAAATATTAAAATGAAACATGGTTTCTCTTCAAAAAAAATCATCAAATAATTTCTTCATAACATCTTGTTTTTCCTTACCATTATTAAGACCTATGAAAATCATTTAAAAAATTGGTATGAGAACAAAAATCTTCAAAAGTCAAAACAATGGAATCAATTTACATGTGATATTGAGATATATAAAAAAGAACATGAGGACTTTCATAAAAGCAAAAGAAAGGGGAATATCATAACCATAAGAACATGGATCATAACATGAAAATTTGGATAAATCATTTAATTTAGACATTCATAATCATATCACCAAGGTCCATCCCCAAGGTTTCATATAACCAAGTTCCATCCCCGAGATGTCATAAAAATTACCAAGGTTATTCACCAAGGTATCGTAAAACATGTCATCTTAAGAGATTAATTTATTTACCCAATGCATTAAAGTGATATCATAGAAAACCCTTAATATTTCTTTACTTTAATGTGACCCACATATATCATAATAAAAAATTTAACAAATAACCCATAGTGATCAAAAGTAATTGGTTTCATATCAAAATCCTGGCAATTTAGTAAGTTCTTAAAAACATGATTGTTATGTCATTTATAACCCATGAAAAGGAAAAGAAGTATTTATGTATGTCAATTCCAGAATAAAATAAATATTATTTATTTATTTTTAAATACCAATATAAATAAGATACATTTATATAATCATAGAAACAAAATAAAATAAGTTCTTCAAAAAAAGAGTGTGATTTTCAGACGAAAACTTTGCATCATAACAGCAATGAAACAAGGTTTTAGAAAACATTAAAAAAAGTGGAAAAGGGTATCATATCCATAAAGGACTCATAATACAGTATAAAGATAAAATAAAAAGGAAATAATAACATGGTATGAAAATTTGAATGATATGCCACATAAAAGAGAACTAGAAATCAATGAGAAGTTGAGAATTCTGTTACCACATAAGAAACACTTCAACACATATCATTAAAAAATTAAATTATAAAAAACATTAAATATAATTATAATATATTAATTCCTGATATAATGTTTCAAAGGGATTTATATACACTATACAGATAAATAAAGGTGCATAACATCAAGATGTTCCCCAAAGAAAGAATATTAAGACGAAGCCCCTTACAAAGGTTGTATCATTATATTAAGGATAAATAAATGACATAATTATATGAAAAAAATATAAATACACCCAAAATAAGTGGATATTAAGTGTAAAAAAATCATAGTTCTTTCAAACCTACTACTGTGAAAATAAAACCAATGACATGGATATTTAATTAAATGAATAGAGATTGAGTTAAGATTTTCTTTTACAATGTTCATATAAATGACATAAGAATTTATCAATGGGGTGATTATGTGTATAAAAAGTATATCCAAAAAATTTGAATTTGAAATTAAAACATAAATAAATAAAGAGGGATTCCACACATATTCCTGGAATAATATAATCAATGAAGTATGTGTAAAACCCAATGAGTGAAAATTGAGTAAAGAAATTCCCTTACCTTTACTCCAACTTGTCTCGTTTTTTTATCTTCCTGAATAATAAAATTATGTTAATTTATAATTTTTTGGGAAGATTTTTCTTGTTTTTCCTTACTTTTATATCACTTATTACCGTGTTATAAAATTTATTTAATGGTTTATGTTCATATTGGACATTTAGTAGATATTCGGTACTTGAGTAAAAAATGAACTTCTTATGATTACAAATTATACATATGGTCAAAATTATATCATATAAAAAATGATATTAATGATTTAAATAACATATAAATATCATAAATATATATATATTTATAATAATCCATAATATTTGGAGATATGAAATGAAATGCACCGTTCACGGAGACGGTATGTTGTACGAAGGCTTGACCGCTACTTTCATTTCATTGTCATATTAAAAGAATGAAAAATAATTGATATATATTTATATTAAAATAAAATTTTAATATATATTTTATATAAATTATGTAGGATCATTAAATTCATCCTCTATACATTTTAGTTATATCATGAACGAGTCATATCACTTGGAGGGGGCGTTACTCCACACTTCATCAAATGAAATTATCGTATTTATACAACTTCAAAAGCATAAAGGTATGTTAAAAATAAAAATTAAAAAAGAATATAAATAATATAAATATCATATATATCATACATAAAAATATTTCCATCATAATGGCCAATATTATAGGTGGTAGGATAAAATTGAACAATCATCATTTCGTGAGGCAGTAGTTCACCGTACACAGAATTAGTATGTTCTAAATACATTAAATAGTGGTGTTTGTAAGTTTAGGTCTAACTATTAGAATTAAAAGATAAAAGTATATTTATGATAGTTTTTTAATAAAATAATATAATAAAGAAAGGTTATGGGGTTTGAGAAGTAATATAAAGGAAAGGAGCTTGAGAGAAGATGTTGCCTCTAAATCGGGTAACTCCTTTTGAATTGAGCCAAAAGGCTTCCTTGAGTTTCCTTAATCCCTAGGTAAACTGCTTAGGAGTAATTTATGGATTTTGGGAGAATATTTGAGGGGAAATTTTAAGACATAAATGGATTTATATGTTTGATTAAGTGGGTAGATGTAGTGGCCTTTTATAATTGGGAGTAGGGGCACTTCAGGAAATCCTTGAAATATTATTTAATTATAAATTTATTTTATAATTATTATATATACAAGGTGATATATTTCTAGGATAATATTATTGTGGGTTGAGAGACTCTCAACCAATAGGTTCTAGACAAGTTTATGCCACATTATTAACCTTATCTTTTAGCGTTAACACTTTGTTAAAAACATTATCTCTTACAATGTCTTCTTGTATTTTCATAATATATGGTTACTATAGTTACTATAAAATTCCAATAGAACGAAAAAATAATCATTAATGAAATTTTTAACATTATATAAGTCATATGGCATAATATTTTTTTTTGAGGACTATTATATCATTTAATAAAATAGTATTTTTTTACAAACTCATTAATGTCAATTTAAACAATATTTAGAAATAGATTTTGAAGTCATAAAAAATTTATTCCTTCAAAACAAAACATTAACTCAAATAGAATATGTCAAATTCATCCATAAAATTCTTTTATGGCTTCAAAAAATTTAAATTTCATTTATTTTAATATTTATAATATCATTTACTTGAATATTTCATTAATAAGGTAACCATTGAATCATCATTGTGCCGTAAATAAATTTAATTATTTAATGTATAAAAATGATAAATAAAATAAAATGGTGTAAGAAATATTATTATATTTCTAATTACTATTTATAGACTAAGAGATCATTTATATTAACCAAATTAAAATAATTGTTAGGAGATACATGTTTATGTAATATTTCCCTTTTCGTTAAAATAAATATTATAAAGGTCATTATCACACCCAAGTGGCTTAATTAGGTGTTAAAATCGACCCAAGGATGATAATGGTCAGAAATATATCATCCAAGAGAATTAATACATGTTTTAAGTTAGATTTATATTATTGTAATATTATTTTTTAACCTTATTTACCTGATTTACTCTTTAACCATGATAAAAAGAAATAATTACTGAAGTTATTATTCCAAATGTCCAAAAAAGGTGACCTATTTACACAATTTGGGCCTTCTTATTCCAAATATGGATTCCCTTTTTCAAAATTAAATACACAAAATAGTATGAAATTAATTTAAAATTAATCCTCACTGTCAACACAAGAAAGTCGGTTCTTAAGAAGTAAAAAACTATCAAAATATTAGCATGTGTTTATATCCAATTTTAGTGTGAAATTATTTATAATGACCACAATTTGATTAAATTATAAGAACATAATCGAATTAAACATTAAAAATGATTAGAAATGTAATCTGTCTATATAAATAAATTAGATTAAAAGGCAGTTTGGAATTAAAATGCAGTATTTTCGATATTCATTAAAATAGGGATTTTATCATAAAAACCCAAAATTTCAACAGAAGTTAATTTTTATGCCCCAATTCTAAATAAGAAGTTTAATTTTCCAAATATAATGTATAAAAGTGGAAAAAATATATTTAAAAATTTTTCCCCATTAAATGTTAGTAAAACAAGCTTTTAAAAATATTGGAGCATTTTATGCTTAAAATTGGATTCATTCTCAATTTATGTCTCTATAATTTATTAGATAAATGTAAAACATTTGAAAGATATGTAAAATAATAATACTTTTAATTCTGTTCTTTCCCACCAATACAATGTCTAGGCATTAACAACCATTTAAAATAATAATATTGTTGTTATATTATTTGTTTCGGTATAACTCAATGTTGTGTGCAATGAATGATTTTGAAGAAACTTGTAGTTGTGTATCGAGCATGATTTCAGAAAAAGCATTACCATAAACATAAAATTAATAGATTTTTCAAAAATATTAATAGACACAAAAATTTATTAATCTATAAATAATTAGGATGTTACATGTTTCCCCTCTTCTGGAATTTGCGTCCTCCCAATTTTAAAATTGGGCTCGGTAACTTCATTGAAAATACCACATTGGAGAACGAGTCAAAAAACTACCATGTTAAAAGAATTAACTATATTTAAAAAGGTCACCTAAGATAACACATACTAGGATTATATATAGGAAAACATGTATATAGAATAAAAACTAACCATATTGTTCTGATTGATAGTGATAGAAAACATGATCAGGAGAAAGTTAACAGTTAGAAAACCACAAACTTGTGATGGGTTAAATGGTCTTTGATTTCCCAGTAGTAAAAGTAAATAGAAATTTTTTTAAGGACTTTTCCATAATTTTGAGGATTTTATTTATGAGCATGACTAAGAATATAAATAAACATACTTACTTGTCCAGTAGAGTTTCATCCTTTAAAACATTTATACCAAAAACTCGACTTTTCTCCAAACAATGAGTATTAAAGATGACTTGATCACACCTGAAGCACTATAATGAACTTATAAATAATCACATATACCACGAAAGATTAACTATCTATTCAGAATGTCTTGATACATTAACCAAAACCAAAACCCTTAGTAAAAGATACGATAATCCATTAAAATAATAATAATTTACCATGAGAATGAAAACTTTTTATCTCCAAAATTAAAGAGTAATATCCATGTTCTATATAGACCATTCAAAAAAATAATTACCTTAAAATTATTCAAAATATTAAACTATGATTGAAACCCAAAATTCATAAGTATTTGATCATATAGTCTTCCAAGATAAATTTTAACACATATCTCCAAATAAATTCTATCACTATTAAGTCTTATACCAAAATGTAATTACCCTAATCACATATTCTCAAAAATAGGTTAATCATTTCATAAATTACATTAATCATCATAACTCCACAATGAAAACATATATTATTACAAAATAAAATTCAGCCATTACTCTATTAAAATCCCATAGTGTTCTATTTACCTTAATCATATAATTTTTCCAAAACTGTGAACGTATTCCAAAATAACACTTATCCCCTAATCACCAAATCATTTCCTTATACTATGGATATCCATTTCATAAAACATATATCTCCTAAATCAACTTATTCTTAATCTATAAATTATATAACTAAAAATTTCATATTAACTAGGGACTTCACATAGGCCAGTCGTAGGTGATTCACCATTGTCACCCTTCAGTTGTGGGTTCGATTCTCGAGGCCTTATAGGATGTAACGAGATGTCACCCATCTTACATGTTTTCCTTTTTCTAAAACTATATAATTCTGATAACACACCCAATATGAGATAAAATCATCAAAAATAACAATAACATGTTTTAATCTCAATGGTTATTTTATACCTTTAATTTTTCATCCCCAAAAGTACTAACCCATAACTACCTCAAAAATACCCATCTCCAAATATACAATTAATTACCTTGAAATTTCATAACATAAGCCTCAAAAGTGGTTTCTGTTACATTGAACATATGATCAACCTTAAAATTATAAAACCGTGATGAAATTCATAAATCTTAAGAGAACATACTAATCTCTAAAGTTCTCTAAACCCTACTCTGATACCAACTATAAAGACTTTTCCTTAAACATAACTAATTATAGTGAATTTTTACTACAATTTATTTTCATTAACTCCCACATGTATTTTAGGTTGACAATTTTAGATAATTAGAACAAAACCTTACATAAACTTTTGAATATTTAAAAGTAGATAAGTCTACACACTATCTATTTTTTATAAAACAAAAACTATTAAAATGAGACATGGTTTCTTTTCATGAAAAATATTCAAATAATTTCATCATAGAATATACTTTGTCCTTACCAATATTAGGACCTATGAAAACAATTTAAAAACATGGGATGAGAACAAAAGGCTCAGTAAGGAAAAATAAGGGAAACAGTTCACATGGGATCATGAGAGATATAAATTAGAACAAGAGGACTTTCATAAAGGCATGAGAAAGGGGAACATCATAACAATAATAACTTGGATCATTACATGAAAATGTTTCTACAAAATTTAATTTAGACATTCATAAGAATATAAACAAGGTACATCCCTACGGTTTCATATCACCAAGGTCCATCCCCATGGTTTCATAAAAATTACCAAGGTTATTCGCCAAGGTATCATAAAACTTGTCATTTATTGGTATTAATTTCATTACCCTGTGCATTGGAGTGCTATCAGGGAAAACCAATAATATGTATTTATTTTCATGTGATCCACATATAAAAAAATAAAAAATTACAAAAATAACCCATATATATTAAAAGGAATTGGTTTCATATCAAAATCAGGAATTTAAAAAAGTGCTTAAAAACATGATCATTATGTCATTTGTAACCCACGAAAAGGAAAATAGGGTTTTATGTATGTAAATTATAGAATAAAATAAATACTTTTTTATGTTTTTTAATACCCCTAGAAATTAAATAGGTTTTGGTAATAATATAAACAAAATTAAATAAGTTCTTGAGAAAAAGAGAGAGATTTTGAGATTAAAATTATATAGCATAACGGCTATGAAACAAGGCTTTAGAAAACATAAAAAAGAGACACGTAAAAGGGTATATCATACATAAATGACTAAAATTAATAAGATAGATATAATAAAGTTTCAATAATAACATGTTATATAAATTTAAATGATATAACGCATAAAAGAGAACTTGAAAGGAAAGAGATGTTGATAATTCCCTTACCACATAAGAAACACTTGAATACATATCATTGAGGAATTAAATCTTAAACAATGTTAAATATCATGAAAATATACTAATTTTTGATATAATGATTCCGAGTTATGTATATACGCCTCATAGGAAAATAAAGGTTCATAACATCAATACATTCCCCGAAGAAAGAAGATTGAGACGAAGTCCCTTACAAAAATCATATCATTAGATTAAAGATAAATCAATGACATAATTATGTGTGAAAAATAAAAATACACCCAATAAAAGTTGATATTAAGTGTAAAACAATCATAATTCATTTATACATATTCATGGAAAAACAAAAACAATGTTATGGATATATAACTCAATGAATGGAGACTGAGTTATGATTTCCCTTATAATGTTCATATAAATGACATATGAATTTATCAATGGGGTGATTATTTGTAGAAACATTATATCTAAAAAAGGGAAGTAGAAATTGAAACATAAATAAATAAACAGTTATTTTACACATAATCTTGTCATAATATAATCAAAAAAGGTATGTGTAAAACCCAATGAGTGGAAATTGAGTTCATAAATTCCCTTACCTTTAGTCTAACTTGTCTCATTCATTATTCATCTTCCTAAATAATTAACATAAGATAATTTCTAATTTTTTAGGAGATTTTTCATTTTTTTTAATTCATTTCATATAACCTATTACCATGTTACAACAATTACTTATTGGTTTAAGTTCATATCAGACGTTTAGTAGATATTTGGTACTTGAGTCAAAAATAAACATGTTATGATTACAAATTATACATATGGTCATAATTCCATCATATCCATAATGATATTAGTGATTTAAATAACATATATATATCATATATATATATATATATATTTCTATGTTTTTTGTGTCTGTGTGTACTTATAATAATCCATAATATTTGTAGATAATAAATTAAATGCATCATTCATGGAGACGGTAGGTCGTGCGTTCGCATGAACACTACTTTTCGTTCATTTTCATATTAAAAGATTGAAAAATAATTAATAAATATTTATATTAAAATTATATTATATTATCTATGTTATATATGTTAAATATATTCATTAAATTAATCCTTTATACATTCCATGTATAACATGAACGAGTCATATCACTTTGAGGGAGCAGTAGTTGACACTTCTTCAAATGAAATTTTCCTATTTATACAAAATGAAAATCATAAAGGTATGTTCTAAATTAAAATTAAATAATCATATAGATAATATAAATATCATATATATCATAAATAAATATGTTATCATCATAGTGGCCACCATGAGAGGTGGTAGGAGAAAATTAAACAATCTTCGTTTCGTGAGGTAGTAATTCACCGTGCACATAAATTGTATGTTCTAAATCCATTAGATGGAGGTTTGTGTAATTTTAGGTCTAAATATTAGAATAAAACATCATAGTATATTTATTATACTAGTTTTTTATCAAATAATGGAATAAATAGAGGATAGGGGGTTGTAGGACTAAAATAAAGGAAATGAGCTTCAGTGAATATGTTACCTCCAAATCATGTAACTTCTTTTGATTTGATCCAAAAGGCTTCATTAATTTGACTTAATCCCAATGTAAGGGTTATAGGAAGAAGTGATAGAATTATTTAAATTATTTTATTCTAATTTGGATGAGTCAAATGGCATGATAGGTGTGAGTAAGTTGGTAGATGTGGTGGCCTTTTATAATAGGGAGGAGGGGCACTTTAGAAACGTCTTGAAATATTATTTTATTATAAATTTATTTTTTAATTATAATAGCTGCAAGGTGATATATTTTTATTATAATATGAGTATTCATATAAATAATCTCATGCAATAGGTTTTAGACAATTTTAGGTCACAAAATTAACCATATCATTTATCTTTAACCCTTAGTTAAAAACATTAACTCTTACCATGTCTTCTTGTATTTTCCATAATATATGGTTACTTTAATTACTATAAAATGAAAAGATAATAAAAATTCTCTCATTAATGGAATTTGTAACATTATATAAGTCATTTTGGAGAATCTTTTATTTATTTGGATTATTATATGATTTAATAAAATCGTATTTTTTTTAAAACTCATTTATGACAGTTTTTTAAACTATTTAGAAATTATTTTTGAAAAAGTCATAAAAAATTTATTTCTTCGAAAAAAAAAGAATTAACTCAAAGATAATATGTAATATTAATCCATAAAATTCTTGTATGTAATCAAAATTCTTAAATTAAATTTAATTAAATATTTATTATATCATTTATTTTAATATTTCATTAATCAGGTAATCATTGCATCATCATTATGTCATAAATTAATATATTTATTTAATGTTAAAAATTAAAAATAAAATACCATGATGTTGGAGATATTTTTAGATTTCTAATTTCTATTTATAGTATAATATCTAATTCCTATAAACCAAATTAAAAATGTTTTAATTATGAGATACATGTTTATGTTATAGTTTCCTTTTCTTTAAAATAAATATTATAAAAGATCACTATCACACCCAAGTGGCTCCATGGGGTCCTAAAATAGACCCAAGGATGATCATTGTCGAAAATATCTCATCCAATAGGATTTGGACACGTTATTTGGTGGTTTTATATTATTATAATAAAAAAATTACCCTTATTTACCTGATTTACCCTTTAACCATGGTAAAAAGATATAATTACTAAAGCTACTATTCATTATGACCATAAATAAAGGTGACATATTTAAAAAATTTGGGCCTTATTATTCCAAATATGGAATCCATTTTTTAAAATTCAAAACACATAATTTGTAGAAATTAATTTAAAATTAATTGTCATTGTCAAAACCAGAAAGTGGGATTTTAAGAAGTAAAAACTGCCAAAATATTGACATGTGTTTTTGTCCAATTTCAATATGAAATTTCTTCTAATGAAAAACATTATATTAAATGGTAAAAAAATAATACAATTACACTTTAAAACCTATTAAAATTATAATCTATCTCTTTAAATAAATTATATGAAAATACAGTTTTGAATTAAAATGCACTATTTTTTCACTATTCATTAAAATATGGATTTTATCAAAAAAATAACAAAATTTTAACCAAATAAATTTTGATGTCCTACTTCTAAATAAGAAGTTTATTTTGTCAAATAGAATGTATAAAAGGGACAAAAACTATATTTCAAAATGGTTCTCCATCAAAAGGCGGTAAACAGCCATTTAAAAATATTAGAGAATTTTATACTTAAAATTGAATTCATGCTCATTTTATGTCTCTAAAATTAATTGTATAAATGTAAAAAAAATTGAACAAATATGTAAAATAATAATATTTTTAATTTTTTTCATTCCCTATAATACGATTTCAAGGAATTAACTACCATTGAAAATAATATTATTATTGTTGAATTATTTTTTTCGGTATATCTCAATGTTGTGTGCAACGTAAGATTTCGAAGAAACTCATTTTTCTGTGTCGAGTACACTTTCAAAAAAAGAATACCCTTTAACATAAAATGAATAAATTATTATTAAATATTAATATATATGAAAATGTATTATTCTATAAATACTTGGGTTGTTACAATTACCTGTTTTTAAACATAATTATACATAAAATTACTAGACAAGGATCACAAGGTCTAGTGTCTTGGAAGACTAGGTACATAAAAGTAAAAACATGGAACTAAATAAAACATTTCTTTATTTAATATTTATAAATGTCTCCTAACTTTATTTGATACATTACATCAATGTTGGATAACCTCGGGATAACATGAACAAAGGGGTGAGCTAAAATCCTAGTAAGGGAATAAACATAAGAATAAAGCTTATCACATGGGTTAAAGGCGTGACAGAATGATATATAACAGCATGGAACATGATTAAAAATAATGAATGATAACATATATAACATTGGATTATATAATTGGGTAACCTTAGTAATTTGGTAGAATTATTAAACATGAAATTATCATGAGTCAACTCTCATTACATAGTGATTATCACGAGTTAAGGATAACCACCAAGCTCATTGAACATGGAGCACGAGTCAAGGATAATAGAAAAGATCATTTCACATAACATCTCATGAGACTAATCCTTACCCAATTCATTGGATCACTATCTACATTCACCCATCCTAACCTGTCCATAAGTGTGTTTTTTGAATAAAGAATCATAAATAATCAAACATAGATAAACATTATGGTACACGTGAAATGAAATGGGAAGATAATCTTGTCATAAAGCATAATAAAAGGGAGTATCATAAAAGTAACCATGAAATAAAAGGATTAAAACATAAATGGTAATTCATAATGGAAAATAGTCATATATCATGGAAGGTGATGTCAAATAGAAGTGATAAAATGTAAAAATAGTATTTAAGTAACTTTAGAATTAAAATATTTTAGTTCGGTTTTAAGGGAAATACTAAAGAGAATTTAAAATATAAAAGGGAATAATATTTTATATAAAACCAGAATTGAACCAAGAATGATTTTATAATAAAAATACTTATTTTATAAAAATTATGGTGGCTTAAAATAGATTATATAGTTCACATTAAATTGGGTAAGAATTCGGGAAGTTCCCTTAAACTGGGCTTGCTTATCAGGAAGAATTGAGAAGGGGATCATTTAAAAACATGTATATAACCAAAATATAAAGATGAATGGATCTTGATAAATGAGTTTGAAAAAACAATAAAAACTTTTATAATATGTACATAAAAGTGAAAGATAATTTCAGTTGGGTAAAAAGAGAGAAAGAGTAACCCGAAGGAATAATGGAGGTTCTGGTAGAATCTGTTAACTTAAGTATGAAGGTGTTCTTAACATGATCTTAATTTCCTAGATAATAAAATTATATTCATTAATAACTCCAGAACCCTTTACACATGTATTTGATTTATTATAAATTTATTAATTCTATTTATAGTTTTTTGATGAGTTGTAGAGTTTAATTCCATCATTCATGAGTTCTCATTTTCTTAACTTTCTTGATCTTCTCACTTATATAAGAGTATGGAAGTTCTTGAAAATGGAAATTGAAATACAGAAATTGAGTTATGTGTTATTTATGATCATCCATAAGGTTAGATGATCATATAATTTATTTGGTTATTTTGGGTGAGGATGAATCATTAGATAAAATTTTAAAGATAATTTCTTGATTAATTTGGTGGTTTTTCGATCTCAAAAAAATCATTATATTTTATAAATTAATATCATGAGTAAAAATTTATTGCTGAAAATTAAATAGGGTATAATCCATAAATTATATTCTATTTCAACCATAAAAATGGTTTAATGAGATGCCTTTATGATGATAACATAAATTGAAAACTCGTCGTCCTTGAATGTGATCAATTAACACATCTCAAATGATGTTTCCATATTTAGAATAAAAGGGGAAATAAAGGAGATCTTATGATGAATTATTTGATTAGAATAAAAATATTCCAATATATGTAAGTTAATTTATTTATCATACCATTTTTATGAGGGGATCTGAGGAGATAAAAGGAAAAAATGAACTTTAAAAGAAAATAAAAGAATCGGAAAGAGGAATTTACCTCTTCAATTTATCCTCTTTGAGAGCCTCCTTAGAGTAGATTTTATGATTTTTTTATGATACCAAAAGCTCCTATACAAGGGGAATTGGATTGGGAAGATATTTTAGTATTATTTGGAAAAGTATCAAGGATTGAGAGGTGTGAGGAGAATATGTGGTATTTATAGTGGAGGAGAGGAGTGTTTTCAAAATGTTTAATTCATTAGTTTTTTTTTGTCTCAAGACAACCACTAGTGATGATTATTGAGACTAGAAATAGTAATTAGTTCATTTGAGTTCTAACCAATGGTGATTAAATCATACATGGATCAATAAATAGTGCATTTATCATATAATGTATATATATCGTAAATTATCATATTTTACTATTCACCAAATATTCAAGTATTTCATAAAAATACCAAAAATTCACCCTTAACATTTTTCGATATGTATAATACAAAAATGTAATAATTTTCATGAAAATAGTTTTCTAAATATTAAAAATTTAATTTTTAATTAAAATCATAATTTACTTGAAAAATATAAATTTTAAAATGAAAACTCATTTTATAACACTTTGAAAAATTAATTATGGCCACAAAAAATTATCTTAAAATCATAAGATATTAAAATATAATTTTATGAATACATTTTTTGAAATTAATTTTCCGTTAATTTGTTAAATTAATTATAAAATTGTAATAAAATAGACAAGGCTTAAAAATATACCAACACTTAAATTAATATTTTTTTAAAATATTTATTTACCTATACTACAACATAATTATATCATATTGAAAATTATGATATGGGAAAAAATCATTTATATCTTCATTGGTGAGGTTACTATTGGCCAATTTACTATTCATAACAGTCATATTACTATTCAAAATGTCAAGTTACTTTTTCATTGGTATGGGTTCCTTAACTTCTAGAGATACCTTTTATTTCATTCATTATTCATTTATAAAGATTTTATTATGTTCTATATGTAATCTTATGTCATTATACTATAAGACATAAATTAAGAAGGCAAATACATTAATAACACCTTGGGTAGTCACATTCTTCCCACTTAAGAAATTTCACCCTTGAAATTTCATTTTACATTCTTGGCTAAAAATAGGTGTTGGTATGTAACGTCCCGGTTCCGGAAGCCACCCAGAGGCGCCCCACACCCGGTTGTTCACATGGACTCAAGCGCATTTCCCCAAATGCCAGAGGCTGCTGACTAGCAGTGAGGGCCTTGGGAGTGATATTGGGGAAACTATGCCCTCATTGGCAGATTACACAGCCGAAGTACACAAATTCATAAAATAGTGGAAGCATTAAATGCTAATCAACGGTAATAGCAGAAGACTGATAAAGGAAACAAATGGATCAGATATATATACATAAATGATGCATGATACATATATGTCTAGGAAAAAAGCCAATCAAGTCACAATTATGGAATATACTAGTGCTAAACTAATGTGAAAAAAGAAAGCATATAAACTCCTTAGCATCGCAAGCCACGGCTTGGTCCCATTCTCTCCAGCTCCACAACAATAAATAACCTGGTGTCGAAGGGCATTTTCCCTTATCAATACCTGCAACAATATAATCTGTTTGGGCCCAAAAACATGACCCAAATAGGGTGTGAGACAAAATCCCAATAGGAAACCACCCGAAGATCTATTCCTAACAGTCAGTGAATATGTGGCAGTTAAAAGTACAGAAAGCAGTAAACAGAAAAGTACTCAACAGCAAACAATCTACAGTTTCTGGCATATAATTTTCCACAAGTAAGAAACCACTCATGCAAGTAGAACAAACAAGTAACCCACTGGTTAGTTCTCACATCCTAACCCCTATGGTTCAACCAACTTGTACTAGTAACCCTCTGGGAGGAACACAGAATCTCACCCCTATGGTTCAGCTAATGAATAGACTCTCTAGGAAAGCACTCACTGTCAATTCCCCATATAGTCATGTATCGTACTAAAGGCACTATAGGGTAGCACTCAACGTCTCATTCCCCATGTGGCCCTCATTGAGGAACTACAGAGACTCTGAGGAAGCACTCAACGTTAATTCCCCCTGTGGTCTCACATTGTATTTTAAAGACACTCTGGAGAAGCCCTTACGTCCATTCTCCGTATGGTCTACTACACTAGGTTCTCATAGCCCTGTGTGAAGTTATCAATTATCGCATCACATAACGGACAAAGTAACCTCATGAACTACTTGGATATCATTCTATAGAATCTCAGCATGAAATAACAATAGTCACCCCATCCTAAAATACTAGGCATGGGAAAACAACAGTAGTAAAAAGGTAACTAGACCCAATGGTACAGATAGGCCAAAACATTCATGGAAAACACTTCCAAAGCCTAAATATTATCCCAAAAAACAATCAAAGTCCTCTACTCTATCATTCAAGAAAAACATTAAATCAATAGGTCTAAAACGGTAAACACGCAATACCCCGTCCAAGTGTATTGGTGGAATTTTCACAAAATACTCAAATAATTTCTACAGAAAGGAACATGTCACCTACCTTGATGTTAGGATATCAATATTATTGAACTAGAGGGATTGAATCACCTTATAATGTCAAAGATCTACAAAAATGTCAAAAATGTTCAACCCATGATAACTTGGAAAAGAGAAGTAATCGTGAAACGAGGTTCCAGCAAAAGAGAGAAATCATCGATGCAATTATAACGCAATCAACAGAGTTCGATTTGGAGGACGGATGATCGCTCGGTGGTTCGTCAAAGATCTGCAGCCATTCGGGAGGTCTTGGTCGAACGAGACCTAAAAGGAGACGTTTCTGGCAATTAGATGCGACCTCGGTGCGTTTAATGAAAAAAAACAGTACATGGCATGTACTTTTGGAGTACACAGCATGTACTCCCCTTTTCTGTACTCTGATTTAGGTGGCCTCCAAGTCACCCCTATATGGCCATGTGTGTGGCCATGACATGGCCCGCACACAGCCTGCAGCGGCATTGCAGTACACAGCATGTACTTATAAAGTACACGGCGTGTACATTGAAAATTTCGAAATTTTCATCCTTTCCCCAAAAATGACCAGAAAAGGAAAAACATAACTGAATAGAAGATCCAGGTTCTTAAAAAATTCCCCCCATAAAGAAATTCATCCCTGAATTTCCCTAGAGTTGCATAGAATAATAAAACCTGAATAAATCTAGCTACTATGATCGTACATCGGCCTCCCTCTCCCAAGTCTAGTCCTGTACTCGCCCATGCTACCAAATCCCTTGTACCAGAGGAATAGACCAGCCACGGACAACCATTGTATTGCGATCAAAAATCCAGATCAGATGCTCCTCGAATGATGCATCCACATCAACCCCAACATCCTCGGGATGAAGGGCATGAGACAGGTCTGAAAAGTAACGTTAGAACTGAGAAACGTGAAAAACTTCATCCATATCCTGGTACCTCTGAGGTAACTACAAACTATAGGCAACCGGTCCAACTCTCTCCAACACCTCAAATGGTCCAACATACCTTGGTAAAATCTTACCCTATCTCATAATCCTCCTATGCCCCAACCTCAGTGTGAAAGGTAGGAAAACATGATCCCCGACCTCGAACTGTAGAGGTCGTTTCCGCTGATCAGCATATGACTTCTGTCGACACTATGTAGTAGCCATACTCTTCTGAATCAACTCTATATGCTCTGTGGTCTCCTAAACAACACGAGTTCCCAGCAAAACTGCTTCTTCTACCTCCATCCAACATAAGGGTGATCAAAATGGCCTACCGTACAAAGCCTCATATGGTGACATCTAAATAGTTTCTTGAAAACAATTATTTTAGGTGAACTCCACAAGAGGTATATGCTTCTCCCAAGAACCTCCAAACTCCAGAATGTATGCTCAGAGCATATCCTTAAGCACCTAAATCGTACGCTCGGACTAGCCATCTGTCTGAGGATGGTAGGCTGTACTCAGAAGCCACCTGCGTACCCAAGGCTTTCTGTAGCCCCTTCTAGACCCAAGAAGTAAAACGTGCATCCCTATCTGAAATAATGGATTGTGGAACTCCATGCAGACGTACAATCTCATGGATGTACAACCGTCCCAATTCTTCAACACTAAAGGTCTCCTTGATCATAAAGAAGTGTGCAACCTTCATGAGTCTATCAATGACAACCCAAACTGTGTCGTTCCCTCGAGGACATCTCAGTAACCCCATCACAAAATCCATCATGATGTCATTCCACTTCCACTCGGGAATGGGTAGCTACTGTAAAAGCCCTGCTAGTCGCTAATGCTCCGCTTTCACCTGCTGACAAGTGGAACACCTCATGATGAAACCAGCAATATCCCTCTTCATACCTGGACACCAATACTGACAGTGTAGGTCACGATACATCTTGGTGATACTAGGATGAATGGCCCAAACTGAGGAATAAAAATCCTGCATCATCTCCTCACGTATATCTGTTTTCACCCATATATGTCCCTGGAAACACAAGATGTCATCCTTGCCTATGGTCCACACAAGAATAGGGTCCTCTCCTGACACGCTTTCCCATCATAGTAGTCCTTTAGAATCTGATAGCTTCCTCATTATAACTCGGTAAAGAAGCGTATACGTAACTTCTACTGAAGAAAGAAATGTTTTCCCCTATCTATCGTGCTCCTCCAGATGCATCTCCTAGAATAGACCCATAATCTTCCACTCAATAATGGCCTCTCGAACTTCATGTATCAGAGTCCTCCTGCTCAATGAATCAGCCACTTTGTTTCCCTTCCCAGGCGTATAGGAAAACTCAAAGTCAAAGGACTGTACATAATCAACCCACCTGCGCTGTATCAAATTCAGATCATGTTGGGGTAAGATGTACTTGAGACTCTTGTGATTGGTGAAAACCACAAGGTTCTCTCCCAGAAGATAATGTATCCCATAGCGTAAGGCATGAAAAAATATCACCAACTCGAGATCATGCGTCGGGTAGTTCCACTCATGTGGCCTCAACTGCTGAGACCCGTACGTAATGACTCCATCTCCCTGCATAAGCAAAGCTCCCAACCCGATACTTGAAACATCATGGTAAACAATGTAGCATTTTCCTGGCTCTAGAAAGACTAATATCGGTGCTGAAGTCAACCTCCCTTTTAGCTCCTGAAAGGCTGACTCAAAAAAATATGGCCATAAAAACTTCTCACCCTTCTTGGTCAGACCCATCAGTGGTGCTGCTAAGCATGAAAAGTCATCTATGAAGTGTCTGTAGTATCCAGCCTGCCCTAGAAAACTCTTCACCTCAAAGACATTCTTCGGCTGCACCCAGGAAACTACAGCTCTCACTTTCTCTAGGTCCACTGATACTCCTATCTCTGAGATAACGTGGCCCCAAATGTGAATCTGGTCCATCCAAAAGTATCATTTTGAGATCTTAGCTTATTACTGATGCACTCTTAGTGTACTCAGAACGATCTTAAGATATGTGGCATGGTCGTGTCGAGTGTAAGAGTACACCAAGATATCATCCACGAAGACCACCATGAAAGAGTCCAATTATGGATGGAACACTTGGTTCATCAGTGCCATGAAAACTGCAGGTGCATTCGTGAGGCCGAACGGCATAACCATATACTCGTATAGACTATACCTACTCCGGAAAACTGTAAGAGGTATATCAGATGGTCTAACGAAAAACTAATGATAATCGGACCTCAAATGGATCTTCGATAACACCCAATATCCTTGAATCTAATCAAATAGGTCATCAATCCTAGCCAAGGGATATCGGTTCTTGACTGTCAACCGGTTCAACTTCCAATAATCCACCCAATGCCAAAGGGTTTCATTTTCCGTCTTTGCAAACTGGATAGGCGAACCCCAAGGAGAAGTACTGGGTCGGATGAAACCCTTTGCCTGCAACTCCTCTAACTACTTCTTGAGCTACTCTAACTCAGGTGTAGCTCTCCTATAAGGAGGAATGGACACTGGTCCCGCTCCTAGAAAAAGATCAATAGAAAATTCTACCTCACACTCCAGTGGTAAACCATAAAATCCCTATGGAATGACATCCCAGAAATAATCCACAAATGGAGGAAAGTCTATCTTTGAAGTACCCTGGTCAACCAGATATAGACTGGAAATCTGAGCTTTAACTCCACCTATCCCATGATGCTCAGTTCTTTCTCTACTCACCTGGACATCCCACTCTCCTCGATGAATAAAAGATTCACCCTCTGGTGATATGAAACTCACCGTGCGGTGATAACAGTCGATGACTACCTAGAAGGGGACTAGCCAGTTCATTCAAAGAATGACATCATATCATGTCATCTCTAGGACATAGATATCCCATAGAAAGTGATACCCAGCCACCTCTAGAGGGCACTCCTTGCACTAACGTACACTATCCATCCTAGTCCTCAACGGTGTGTCTAGAGTCAAAGTATTGGTAGAGGAAAAGATACATATCCCAAGGCTCTCCACAACATCAATAGAGATAAAGCTATGGGAATCCCTTGTATCAAAAAGATAAGAAGATAAAACCAAGGCTACTAAGATCATACCTCGAACTGTAGAGGATTCGGGATCCTTCTCCTACTGGGTCTACTCCACTCCAAAAGCTTGACCTGTACCACGGCCCTATGACCCTGTCTGACTGCTCTGAGCTAATCCACCCTACTGTCGCCGAAAGACCAGTGACTGACCACCATGGGCTCGACCTCCACCTTAGCCCGAATGGAAGTAAGAACTCTATTTCCCAGACTGGTGAGAAATTTGTGGCACTACTCCTGAACGAGGAGTCATGGATGAACCCCTGTCACCAGCTGCTGGTGAGAAAACCTGACAGAAGCACTGAAGGTGACCCATCTTGCCGCAAGATCGGCACTCCACTGGGTCTCTCTGGCACTACGACCTCGTATTCCTATCCCTTCCACACTAATATCATACCACATTGCTACCTAAATATGTGTCTTGCTGCCTCGGATCAACGCGCGTAGACTCCCTACGACACTTTCTGCTGGAAACTGGTGAATCGCTAACTATGGGAGAAAAACTGCCCTGGCTCATAGCTTTGGAATATCTCATATTTCACTATGAAATCAGTGCCTGGTTGATGATGGAAGCGATGGAATTCAGCCTAACAATATTCACCTGTGAGAGGATCTCCTGTCTAAGACGATCCTTAATATTTCTTGCTAAGAACAACCCATCCCTGCCCTGGAGGGGTGTGAAATTATAAAGCTTTGTGAAACGAGAGGAATACTCCATGACAGAAAGAGTACTCTGCTCTAGGATCAAGAACTCCTAGGATCGGTCAGCCCTCAGGGTCTCCAGATAGAAGAAGTCAAAAAAGACGCACCAACACTCCTCCCACAACATAACTTGTTGATGACTCGCCTGTGAGATCACCTCCCACCACCTCATGGTAGAGTCTTGTATCATATAGGTAGAGATATTGACCCGCCTTTCTGGAGGTGTCTCTAGATGATTGAAGATCGTCAGCATGGATTCTAGCCAAGACTCTATAGCATGTGGTCTTCCTTCCCCTCAGAATGTGGGAGGATACAGCTACTAGAAAACCCATGTCAAGTCTTCCATAGAGGTGGCAGAAGGTGGAGCTCCCTAGAAGGTCTGCATCATCCTCAGAAATCCCTCCCTAAACTACACATCGGCACCTATAACAGGTATCACTGTTGGTGCCAATGCTGGCACAACAGGAGGATCTGTGGGAAGCCCCTGATCAGTCATATCTAGTGTCTGATCACTGCCCTCCAAATGGTGGAAAACCAGAGAAAGTCTCAGTCTCATGACTCTACAAGGTCAAACGCACACCTTAGATTCAAGATTATAAAATATTGAAAGCAGAAAGTACAAGAAAGGAAAATAATAAAGAAGAATTCATGTTTTATAAAACATGACTACATGACGTGTACTTTTACTACATGGTGTGTTCCCTTAAGTCATTCACATGGGCGTGTACTTCAGTTTAAACTGGTCATGTAATACCCCAAACACAAGGCATGTACCCTAATCCTCTTCCCATGCCTGATTCCTTCTACACAGCTAAGCCACACAGCTATCCCAAGACAAGACTACACATCATGTTCTCAGCAGACACGGCATGTACTAGAAAAGCTTCACCTGACCTGTGTTGTTAGTGACACGGTCAGACACATGGCTCGAACCACATAGCGTGTTACTAACAGACACGGTGTGTACGCGAATGGATAAAACTGACCGTGTTTTTCGTGACATGGCTGAGTACCTGGTTCAGACTACATGGCGTGTTCAAGGTAGACACGACGTGTTTAAGAAGAGACTCCAATGACTGTGTTGTTAACTACACGGCCAGACTCCTAGGATTACCCAACACGGCGTACACAATCGGTACACGGCATGTTCCCATGAGATTTTCCCTATCTTGTGTCTCTTCCCACATGGCATGTGACATGATTAGAGTATACACGGCATGTATAAAAGGTACATGGTGTGTACTTATGAAAACCATATCTTCCCGAACAGAAGAACACATGGCATGTATTCAAAACTACACGGTGTGTATTCTAGGTTTTTTCAGACAGTAAGCCTCAGAAACTACTCTGGAGCCCAGAAACCACTGGAATGAACTCTGAAAGTGCCAAATTCTAATCCTTGAGGGCCCATACTCCCAGTGAATCAATGTTCTACATCTTTAACAAGTTACAAAAAAGGTAAACAAGTCAATGATCCACCAAATTCCGGTCTATGAGCGCACATAACACCTCAAGAACCAAATTTTGGCATTCATTAAAACAAAAAATTACACAATAAATGCTCTAAAAAGAAGTATATATTTTTATAAAGGCATCTATCACAACAGCATGCATATTCTACACAACATATATCACAACAACATGCAATTACTAATGCATCCTAGATGACAGGGCAAGAATGCATGATATGTGATTTCTAGCGAATGACTATATGATGAATTAAATGGCATACCCTCATCTCATTAAGTTACGATAGAAATAGAACCCCAATAACATCAATGGTAATAGAAAAAAACATGTGAATCACTCAAGGTGAAATCAAACCAACTTTAATAATTTCAAAACCATAAAAATTGCAATTAAACGAGGTAGATTGCCTTTTCCCTATATATGGGTTAGCTACTCCCATGCACATCTTATTACCAGGTACCTATTTCGTCCCATCCTTGGTTAATGTCACTAAACAGTAAGTCAAGAAAAAATAATTCCTCTAATACCACTTTGTAACATCCCGGTTCCGGAAGCCACCCAGAGGCACCCCGTACCCAGTTGGTCACATGGCATCAAGCGCGTTTCTGTCAACGCCAGAGGCTTCCGACTAGCAGCGAGGGCCTAGGGTGTGATAGTGGGGAAATTATTCCCTCATTGGTAGAGTATACAGTGGAAGTACACAAATACATGCAACAGCAGAAGTAGTAAATACCAAACAACAGTAACAGCAGAAGACTGATAAAGGAAACAACAGGAGCAGATATATATATATATATATAAATGATGCATGATACATATATGTCTAGGAAAATAGAAAAGAATATCACAATACTGGAATACAACAGTTCTAAAAAAAAGTGAAAAAGAAAGAAGATAAACTCCTCAGCATCGCAAGCCATGGCTTGATCCCATGCTCTCCATATCCACAACATTCAAGAACCTGAAGTCAAAGGGTGCTTTACATTATCTATACCTGCAACAATATAATCTGTTTGGGACCAAAATCATGACCCAAATAGGGTGTGAGAAAAAATCACAGTTGGAAAACACTCGAAGATATGTGCCTAACAATCAGTGAATATATGGCAGGTAAAAGTACAGAAAGCAGTAAATAGAAAAGTACTCAACAGAAAATAATCCATAGTTTCTAGCATATAATTTACAAACAAGTAAGAATCCAATCAAGAAATTAGAACAAACAGGTAACCCTCTGGGTAGTTCCCACATCCTAACCCCTATGGTTCAACTAACTAGTACTAGCAACCCTCTGGGAGGCACACACAGTCTCACCCCTATGGTTCAGCTAAAGAATAGACTCTTTGGGGAAGCACTCACTGTCAATTCCCCCTATAGTTTTGTATCATACGAAAGGAACTCTAAGGAAGCACTCAAAATCTCATTCCCCCTGTGGCCCACATCAAGGAACTATAGACACTCTGAGGAATCACTCAACGTCAATTCCCCATGTGTTCTCGCATCGTATTATAAAGACACTCTGGAGAAGCCCTTACATCCATTCTCCCTATGGTGTACTACACTAGGTTCTCACAGCCCTGTGTGAAGTCAACAACTATCGCACCACGTAACGGACAAAGTAACCTCAAGAACTACTCGGCTAGAATTATACAGCATATAAGCATGAAATAACAATATTCACCCCTTCCTACAATACTAGAAATGTGAAAAAAGAGTAGTCAAAAGGTAACTAGATCCAACGGTCCAGACATGCAAGAACATGCATGGAAAACACTTCCAAAGACTAAAAATTATCCCAAAACACAATCAAAGTCCTCTACTCTAGAATACAAGAAAAATAGGCAATAAATATGGCTAAAATGGTAAACATGCAATACCACATTCAAGGGTATTGGTGGAATTTTCACAAAATACTCAAAGAATTTCGACAGAAAGTCACAAACCACCTAACTTGATGTTAGGAGATCGATATACTTGAACCACAGGGCTTGAATTGCCTTATAACATCAAAGATCTACAAAAATTTATAAAATGTTCAACCCATGATAACATGGAAAAGATAAGGAATCATGAAACGAGGTTCCAGCAGAATAGATAACACACTGATGCGATTCCAATTCAATAGACGGAGTTCGATTCGGAGGAAGGAAGATTGCTTAGGGGTTCATCAAAGATATGGGGCCGTTCAGGAGCTCTTGTCCGAACGAGTCCTAAATGGAGGCGTTTTTGGAAATTAGACGCGACCACAGTTCGTTTAATGAAAAAAAAGTACACGACGTGTACTTTTGGAGTAAGCGGTGTGTACTCTCCTTTTCTGTACTCTTCTTTAGGTGGCCTCCAAGTCACCCCTACATGGCGGTGTGTGTGGCCATGACACGGCCAACACACGGCCTCCAGTATAATCACAGTAAACGGTGTGTACTTATAAAGTACATGACATATACTTTGAAAAATTTATGATTTTCCTCCTTTCCCTAAATATGACTAGAAAAGAAAAAACATACCTGAAAAGAAGATCTGGGTTCTTACAGGGTACTTATCCTTCATCACTTCCTTCAGTTTCCATGATGCATCTTCTTACTTATGGTTACACCATAGTACTTTGACCTGGTTAGTAGACTTTTTGTGTAGAACTATATATATACGATCCAAGATCTTCACTGGATGATCCTCGTAAGAAATATCATTCTCTAACTATACCACCTCTGAAGATAGTACATGTGATGTATTAGTTATTTACTTATTTAAGAGAAATATGTGGAATTCATCGTGTACTTTATACATGGTAGGTGGAAGTTCTAGTCGATAGGCCACAACTCCAATGTGATAAAAAAATATTGAAGTGGTGGATGTACCTAGGACATATCTATCCTTTCTTCCAAAATCTCATGAACTTCTTCCCTTGATATATTTTGAGGAATACCATGTCTCCAACTTTGAACTCAAGGTCTTTTCGAAGATTGTCTACATAGATATTTTGTCAACTATGGGCCACCTTGATTTTTCATGGAATGGATTTCATCTTCTCTAGAATTTTTTTAACCATTTCTATTCATATAATCTTACACTCACCGACTTCATCCAAACATGTCGGTGTTCAAAACCATTTCACATAAAGAGATTCATATAGAGCCATTTGGATGTTGGAGTGAAAAATGTTATTGTGGGAGAATTTGACTAGTAGAGATGTCAGTCCCATCCTCCTTTGATGTCCATAGAACATGCACTCAACAGGTCTTACAATGTCTAAATGGTTCTCTTAGATTGTCCATTATTTAGAGGATGATAGGTCGTACTAAAGTTCAACTAATTGCTTAGATCATATTCAATACTTTTCCATAACTTTGAGGAGAACCTATGATCTCAATTAGATACAATTTATAGTGGTAATCCATGCAACCTTACCACATCATTGATATATATTAGAACAAGTTGAACTAATGGGAAGTCCTCTGAAATTGCGATAAAGTGACCTGCCTTTCTAAGACGATCCATAATGACCCATATGGCATTGTTTCTTCTGGATTCCCTTGGATGTCCAATGAAAATGTCCATAGTAATGTTATCCACTTTTTTATTGGTATGGGTAGTGGTTTCGTCATCCGTTTCGACTTTTTTCTTTCATCCATTCCTTGTTTACATACTAGGAACTTTGAAGTATATTCACCAATATCCTTATTCATATTTTCCCACAAATAGTTCTCTAGGAGATCTCGATACATCATTGTGTTCCCTGGGTGAATAGAGAAGGTTGAGCTTTGTGTGTCATTCAAAATTTCTTTATTTGTATCTGGATCAGATTATACAAATATTTGTGACCCAAATCTTACAACTCCTTCCTCATCAATCATGAACTTAGATGATTTCCCATTTCTAACAACTTCAACCCAATTTATAATTTCCACATCTTTTTTTTTGAGAATCCTTTATTTTCTCCATGAGGAATGGTTGAGAAATAATTTGAGAAAGGATTGATAATGTTCTCTCCTTAATTATTCCGATGTCCATAATCTGAAAATATAAGAAGATTACATCCTTATAAATTCTCATCATTGATAAATATGCAAGATCCTTTCTACATAGAGAATATTCTACCTCATTTGCCTTACTGGGATGGTAGTGGATGTATATGTTTAAATCTCTTATGAGAACTAAACATCTTAGTTGGCACATGTTAATATTATTCTATGTGAATATTTATTTGAGACTCTTGTGATTAGAATATATATCACACTTCTTTCCATAGAGATAATGCCACCATATTTTCAATGCAAAGATCATAGCTTCTGACTGTAGATCATCTATCAGATAGTTTTTCTCATTAATTTTTAAAATTCCCTGATGTATAGGATATCACTTTAAAATTTATTATCAGTACACATCCTAATACCTTCTTTGAATCATCATTTTACACCATAAATAGTTCTCCACTTGTTGGGAGTGTGAGTAATAGCACAGTGATAAGCCTATTTTTGATATCTTTAAAGATTTCCTCGCATTATAGGGTCTAGATAAACATCGGTACCATTTGTGTCATATTAGTTATAGGGTTTTAAAATTTGGAGAAGTTCTTGAGAAATCATCGGTAATACCCATCTAGACTAAGAAAGATACAAATTTTCTTTACAGATAATGGATTGTGACAATATTTTATTGGCGTTGCCTTGTAAGGGTATATAGATATCCATTTTCTAGTGACAACATACCCAAATAATGATAATTACTCTATCCATAACTAACATTTACTATACTTAGCATAACTATTCGCCCTCCAGAAAGTATTCATCACAGTATTCAAATGTTCCTTGTGTTTCTCCTTTCTCTTAGAGTATATTAGAATATCATCGATAAAGACTAACACAAATTTGTTGAGGTAATCTATAAAGACTCTATTCATTAAATCCATGAAAATTGTTGAAACATTAGAGATTATAAAGGATGTCACTATGAACTCGTAGTGTCCATGCCTTATTCGAAAGGAAGTCTTGGTAATATCTTCCTTCCACACCTGTAATTGGTGATATCCCAACCAAAGGTCCACCTTTGAGAAATAACTATCCCCATGTATCTGATCAAACAATTCATCTATTTGAGGTAGGTGATAATTGTTCTATATCATGATATTATTGAGATCCTGATAATCAATATAGTGGTGCATTGATCCATCCTTCTTCTTAATGAAGAGTACTAGTGCACCCTATGGTGAAGCACTCGGGTATATAAAATCCTTCCCTTGATTCTTCTATAAATGGTTATTCAGGCCTTCTAGCTCAATGATATCCATTTATAAGGTTTCTTCGATAAAAGAATAGATCTACAAATAAGTTAAATTGTTAACTCAACCTCTCGTTCAATAGGAAGACTGTAAAAATCTTCTGGGAATACATCAGTGCAGTACCTTACAATAGGCATGTCTTAGAGCATGATTCTCTCCTTTGTCTCAATAATTTTATAAATATATGCTTGCTCATAAGGAAAGAATATCCATACTTGAGATGTTGATTTTAAAGTAGATTCATCCTCCTCCTTACACTAGTATAGAATTGGAGGAGGCTTTGTGATGTGAATAGTGATCTCACTTTCCTGACAGTTGATGTTGGATTTAAATAGAGATAGCTAATCCATGCCCAAAATACCATCAAACTCCCCCAAAGGGAGTATGAAAATATTTTTTGGGGTTTTCAATCCCTAAAATTTAACCATGTGTGAGTTATATATTTTGGATGTAATAATTTCCACATTTTTTATCCTCATAGGTTACCCAACATCCAAATTTTGAGGTGGTGATTTAATAGTTATACTAAACCTCCATGATATGAATGAATGTGTAAAACTAAAATCAAATAGTATATTAACTATTGTTGATTTAATAACTAGTTTATGTGTCACCACATCATTGTCCGGATCCAAATTAGTAGTAGTGATAGCTTAATCCCTTCCTTGTTTCCTTGTAGGTTGTTTTTGATTGCTTCTAACAACCCTTGGCTTGGGGAAATTGTTTTCATAATTCTCATGTTCCTTGTAGTTGAAACACTATACTATTGGTTGAGTGTTGATTTGAACCTTCATTTATTATTCTATATAAGTAGAATTCTTCATATCTCATTTATACTTCCTACCCATATGTCTCATTATTCTTCATTTGAAGCAATTCCTGGTACCCTTTTGACGGTTTCTAGGATGCTTCTTCCCAAAATTTTGACACGTGGGATGTTTAGTCTTCTTTATATCAGGGAAATTATTTGATGATCCATTCATGTTAGACTTAATTTCATCTTTTTTTCATCGTCCCCATGAGATCACTGAGAGTCTCTGATCTCCATTTCAACCCAAAGGGAACAACGAAAAATATCCTCATATCTATCAAAGCCTCGAATCACCAACACTTTTCATAGACATGAATTTAGTCCAATAAATAATTGATCCACCTTGATTTTGGTGTTCATGACCAAGATGAAGGCTTAACATGAATTGCTTGTATAGTTTTCTTTATGTTCCCCAATAGACTCATATTCCTTCTTCTTATGTCTGAGGAACTCTCTTTTTATCTTCAGACAGAGGGTTCGGGCAAAATATTTATTGAAAAAAATTCATTAATTCCTCCCAATCCATGGAATAAATTTCCCCCTGGAACTACATTTCTTGATCAGTGTCCACCTCTATTCATCTTCCCCATAAAAATTATAGATTTCCAAAACAAATTTCTCTTCTTCTAAGAACTGGAGGACAAAGAATATCACCTCAAAAGAGTTAATACACTATTCCATGAGGATGGGGTTGGAAGATAAACTAAATATGGGAGGCCTTTTCTACCTCAAGGATTCAATGGAAACATTCTCTTTCCATAGAGAAGGAGGTCATTACACATGATTCAATATATTATTCATAACTAGATCTAGGTGAACAAGTACTCTCATAATGTTTTGAGCACCCGTTCCCATCATATTTGGCATATAATTAGGGAAATTGTCACATTTTATATCACATTGATTGTTGGAACATTTTATTTTATTTCCTTCTATTAACTAATAAAAATAAATTTCAATTAGGGTGCTAGAATACTTAGCTAAGATGTATAAAAGGGAAATGTTAAACACAAAAGGATAAACTCTTAAAGTAAAAATATATATTTTAACTTTTCAATCTAGGTTATCCATGAACTGTTTCCTAACATATATTATTATGGGATTTTTCTATTCCATTAATAATGGTATATAATTATCTTTATAATTTACTGAATCATATCCCCCAGGAGTATCAAACTGGTTGTGTAGTAAGGCCTGTTATCGTGTACCAGGATACCCATAGTTAGGACCAAAACCTCTTTTTGGAGTTGTTAATTCTAGGTACATCTATTCCAGAACCATGACCACATGTAGCATCCAAAAATAATAAGACATTCCTTTGATATAAAATATAGAGACCCAATCCTTTTACATATATCATTACATGATTTTAAACATAATTATATATCAAATTACAAGACAAGGATAATAAGGTCTAGTGTCTTGGAAGACTATGTATAGAAAACTAAAAACACGAAACAAAATAAAACATTTATTTATTTAATATTAATAAAGATCTACTAAATTGATTTGATCCCTTAAATTGGCATGGGATAACCTGGGGATAACCTGGACAAAGGGATCAGCTAAAATCCCAGTAAGGGAATAAACCTAAGAATAAAACTTAGAACATGTGTTAAAAGGCCTGACATACTGATATAAAAAGGCAAAAAAACATGATTAAACATAAGGAATCATAACATATAGATCATGGGATCATATAATAATGGAATATTTTTAATGTGATAGAAACAAGAAAAATGAATTTAGCACAATTCAAGGATCATTGCGCATAGAGTAGAATGAGTCAAGGCTAACCACCAAGATCATTTCACATGGAGCATGAGTCAAGGAAACACGCCAAGACCATTGCACATAATGTCTCATGAGAATAAAAGTTACCCAATAATTATAGATATATCTGGGAAAACCAATCATAATAAATACATTAATATGTTTTCTATATAAATAATCATACATAATCAGTCATACAAAAACATAATAGAACCCATGGTTAGGAATGGGTATCATAATCATGTCATAAAGCATAGTAAAAGGGTATATCATAAAAGTGTCCATGAAAGAAATGGATTAAAACATACATGAAAAAAAATAAGGAAAATTGGCATATATCATGGTAAGTTATTTCAAACATAATTTATTGCATGTAAAAATAGTTTTTATTAATCTTTAGAATTAAAACATTTTCTTGTGCTTTTATGGAAAATACTAAAGTGCATTTAAAATATAAAAGGGAATAATATTTTCTATAAAACAATAAATGATGAAATAATGTTTTATAGTAATAATAATGATTTTATAAAACAATGGTGGCTTAAAATGGATGGTAGAGTTCACTTTAAATTGGGTAAAAATTTGGAAACTTCCCTTAAATCAAGCTTTCTTATTGAGAAGAATTGAGAAGGGCATCTTTTAAAAACATGTATATCCCGGAAATAGAATAATGAATGGATCATGATACAAGAGTTTGGAACAAATAAACAAAATTTACAATATGTACATAAAAATGAAATATAATTTTATTTGGGTAAAAGGAGAGAAAGAGTAACTTGAAGGAATAATGGACATTCGAGTAGAATCCATTACCTTAAGTCCAAAGGTGTTCTTCACTTGGTCATAATTTCCTAGATAATAAAATTATAATAATTAATGATTCCAAACCCCTTTATAGATTTATAATATTTATTAATACTTCATTAATTCCATTTATGGCATTTTTTAGGAGTTAAAGATTTAAATTCCATCGTTCGTGAGTGCTCATTTTCTTAATTTCTAGGATTGCCTCACTTACATAAGATTATGAAAGTTCTAGTAAAATGGAAATTTAACTATAGAATTTGAGTTATGTGTTACTAATGATAATCCATAATTTTAAATAATAATATATGTCATTTATTTATTTTGGGTATTGATGAAGCATTAGATAAAATTATTATTATTATTTCATAGATTAAATTGGCAGTTTTCGATCACAACGAGCTCATTTGGTTTTATAAATTAATTTCATGAGTAAAAAATGATTAAAGAACATTACAGAAATTATAATAAATAAATTATATTCTGTTTAAACCTTAAAAATGGTTTCATGGCCACCCTTGATGATGATAATAGAAATTGAAAACCTGTCATCCTTGTATGTGATCAATTAACACATCCTAGAAGTTATTTTAATTTTTTAAATAAAAGGGAATGGAAAGGAGAGATGATGAAGAATTATTCCATTTTGATAAATAACCTAGATTATGTATGTTAAATTAGTTATCATATAATTTTTATGATGGTAGATGAGGATATAAAAAAATAATGGAACTTGAAAATAAAATAAAAGAATCAGAAAGAGGAATTTACCTCTTAAATTTATCCTCCTTGAGAGCCTCATTAAGAACGTTTTTTTGTATTTTGATGAGACCAATAGCTCCTAGATGTGGGTAAGGGTATTGGGAAGATATTTTAGAATAATTTTTACTATTTATGAGGCCCTATAGGTGTCAAAAGAAGAGGTGGTGAGGGTGGTATTTATAGTGGAGGAGATGAGAGTTTTCTCAATATTTAATTCATTAGTTTATTATTTTTCACAAGACAAGAAATAGCACTGATTATTGAGAATAAAAATATTAATTAGATAATTTTAGTTTGAACCTATTGTGATTACATCATAAATGTCTCAATAAATAGAGTATTTAACATATAATGTATATATACTATAAATTACCGTATTTTACTATTCACCAAAAATTCAAGTATTTCAGACAAATCCAAAAAAATTACCCTTATAATTTTTTAACATGTAGAATCCAAAAATGCCCTCAATGTTTTGAAAATAATTTTATAAATATGAGAAATTTAATTTTTTTTTTAAATTATAATTTACATGAAAATTACAAATTTTAAAATTAAAACTGCTTTTCTAACACTTTGAAAAATTAATTAAGGTGTCATAAAATTATATTTTAATCATATGAAATAAACAAAATTATGAATACATTTTATGAAAGTAAATTTTCTTTTATTTTTTTAAATTTATCATTAAATTGTAATTAAATACATATGGCTTTCAAAAATACCAACACATAAATTAATGTTTTTTTAAAATATTTATTTACTTATACTATAATATAATTATTTTATATTAACACTTATAAGATAGAAAAAAATTATTTAAACCTTCATTGGTAAGGTTGCTATTAAATTGGTCAGTTTTCTATTCATAAGGGTCACATTACTATTCCAAAGATCAAGTTACTATTTCATCAGTATGTGTTCCTTAACTTAAAGAGATACCTTTTATTTCACTAATTATTTATTTATAAATTTTGTATTGGGTTCTATATGAAATATTATGTGATTATACTATAAAACATTATTATAATAAAGGAAATCCATTGATAAAACATTGGTTCATTACAATGTGGATCAATGGTGGTCATTGATTCGAAACACTAAAGATGAGGAGGAAATAGAAAGTATGAAATAAAAGGATTTTTAGGTAATATTCTTGGAAAAATATTTTCCTCGTGTTAAACTGGAGGATAAGGAGAGACAATTCCCATGTTTAAGAAGAAAGTAATATAAAAACGTTTCTAATTAGGAAGAATACTCTACAAGGTTTTCAATGAATGATGTGGTCTATATAAGTAATCCAAAGGGTAATATTTAGAATTTATTTGATGGGTATAAATCCAATCATTTGAAGGGAACTAGTCTCCCAAAAATTCTCACCATATGTGGATATAGTATCATGTACTATATAGATATAGAAATAATTATACATGTCTGATTCTTTTGAAGTAAATCAACAGAAGAAGATGGAAGAATAGAAAAAAATGAATAAGGGGATGAAAAGAAAGAAGGATTTTAACACATGGATAATTGTGGAAAGAAATTCCATGATACTTACTTGAAGGCAAAGTAAGTTTTTTTAAAGTGTAGAGAAAATGGTCATAGGGAACATGAATTGAAGGGTAACAAAAAAACATCTAATGTTCGTTATTTCAACTATAACAAGATAGGTCACTATGAAAAAAAATCCCCAATTTTCAAGGGAATATACCTAAAAATAAGCTAAGGGGTCATGGTCAATCTTATCAAATTACTACCAACAATGTGGAAAGATTAATGGGTTTGTTGTAGAAATATTTTATAAATGATATTCTATTTATAAGAATCATAAAACATAAAAGGACTTTATCACTATAGTTTTATTAAAGGATTTGAAATCATGTGTTGAATGGTACTAATAACTAAGAAATTTGATTTAGTGGTAAAGTGATATTTTGTAGAATACATGAATAAGGGTAAGATAACCCTTAATATATTCCTAATTTTAATTTAATAATGATTACATAGGATAGTATTGGTGACCGTAAAAATGTTTAGTTATTTGATGATAAAGTAATTTTTATGGATTTTAAAAAAAAATTGGATTTATGAAATATACTTGATAATATGATATTTTATTTCAGGAATGAAGAGGGTTAATTTATATAATCTTGTATGTTTTCATTTCAGTATTCATGGTAATTTACATGTTTGAGAAGAATTAGTGATTAGTATATTCAAATATTTGGTACATGATAATTAAGAGATACTTCACAGATTAATGTTTTGTGAATTTTGAATTTTATCTACCATATATGGGATGGTACTTAAGGTCAACCATTTATGGAATGAATTAAGTTAAACTATGGGTGCTACCATTCAAGTTTTTTGATATTAATGTGCTATTAGATAACTTAAGATAACCATTTTGGTTTTGGAAAATATCTAAAGATTAGATAAATGAATTATTATTATTTTATTCATTTTATGATAAATTATTAGTTAATTCTGGTGCTTCAGGCATGAAAAAATCATCATGAATATAGATAAATTGGAGCGAAAGATTTGATTGTGGTGGAAATTTATTAATGGAAAAAATTAAACATTCTTAGTAAAATGATCGTGAAATAATAAAAATATCCTATTACAACCATTTCTAAGGAATCAATGGTATTTTAACCCCTCACAGATTTATTGTTTTGTAGATGTTAGATGTATCCACACTATGTTCTCTATAACTCTTTATCAGTACTTAGGAATCATCTTTCTCTTCTATTAAAATAATTTTACTTCCTATTAACATTCCACATTTTGAAACCATGTTTTGTGATGTGCATTATATTTACATTTCCATCTTTTTAAGAGGATGTTTTATTAACCATTTTTACAATGTGGGTTTTCCACAAATGAATTTTTATATTTCAAACCCTGATTACCGAACACAAGTTTAAATTTCAAGGACATAATTTATTTAATGGTTGAGATTTTAAACCCCTAATATTTTAAAAATAAATTTATATTTGAAAGCACATAAAACCTGAAACATTGAGTAGAAATGAACCATCAAATATAACTATTTAAATATGAACATTGTGACCTTATCGAAAAATCAGTGTCTATGAATAGGAGTAAAAAATTTAATAAATATACATATTTTCCTACTCAATATAAATTTATTGATACTTTTTTAGTAAATAATCACTCAATTTTTAGTAAAGTAGTTTTATCATTCAAAAATACATTTTCTTCAAAAAAAAAATTTATTATTTTTTGTTAAAAAATATTATAATAAGTTTTTGTAACTTTCAAAATATTTATTTGATAAAAGGATATTTATTTTTAAATTATCATAAAAAATTGGGTTAAGGTTAAATTTTTATATATTTCTAAAAATATTGATTTTCAAGTGAGTAGTGGAAAATATTGATTTTGAATTAAAAACATTATTTTTTTAAGAATTTATAAAGTTAAATTTTTTTTTCAAAGGTTTTTAATCTATAATTATTTATTTTATATAATTAATAATTCAATTTTGTTTGTTATAATAAATTCCATGACTAAATTTATTATAAAAATATTTTTATACATAAAAATACTTTTTCCAAAAACTGTTTTCCTTCACATTTTGCACATTTATTTAAAAATTAATTTATTCCACTTATAAAAAATGAATTTTATAAAACAGGTTCTATATTTATAATCATTAGTTTCAAATTTTTTAAATATATCCTATTTATTTTTGGATAACATGAATAACAACCATTGTAAAATTTATCACTTTAGTAAAGGGTCAATCAGGTTAATCTAGGCTATAACTAAATGAAAAGGTCATAATATTTCATCTTAATGTTTATTGGATGAATTTAATTTATGAATTTTCACCTTAGTCTTTAATTTTTATTAAATGGAATTGTATCCATAAAAATGTCTAATATCATATTTAAATCAAAGAGAGTTACAATATGTCACCCCCTTGGCTTTAATATCTTTTATGTATTCATATCGGGGGAAAAGAAAATTATGAAAAAATATAAATTTCTATTGTGAGATTAATGAATTTATTTTCTTGTTGGAAATTTATTTCTAATTTTTAGTAATTATATAGTTACATTAAATGATTCTGTGATTCCGATGTAGTATTTCTTCAGTTAATAAAAAATATAATAAATGACATTAAAAATATTAAAATTAATACAATTGAGTTGTAGTGTTACATGAATATTATAGATGAGTATAACATATTAGTTTTGTGTAAAAGTATTATATTTGAATTAAAACATTTTCTCTATTTCTTTTAAGTCAAATAAAATGAATAGCTTCAAAACTAAAATTAATGATAATTTTTCAAATAAATATTTTATTATATTATTTTAAAAAAAAAATATTTAATGATTAAAAATTGTATAATATATGGTCTTCAATGTAATCCCTTTTACATTTATGAGTAAATAGTAACCTTATACATAAAATTATGATCCAATAATAGTGAAAAATGCATTATTAAACATAATGTTAAAATAAGTTAACTTAGGGGTAAAACTAAAAGATAAGGCATAAAAATTCACTAAAACATGTCAATATTTTATTAGTTGATGGTATTTCAAACCAATACTATATTTTCCTCAAATAAAAGTGATTTTAGGGGTATTTCAGTAATATAATTGTAGTTCCCTAGGATGAATTAACCACTTAGAGGGGAGGAGTAAATCAGTGGTTTATTTTTATGAAATCCATTTATTTTTAATTCAAACTCTTGAAATTGTTAAGTTTATTTATACACTCTAAATAATCTCTAAATATCACCTCATGTTCACTTGTAAAAATATATAGTGAGAGAGAGATTATCATATAGTATTCACAAGGTTAAACAGAAAGATTACTCATTGTAACAACCAATTATTCCCCCTAATTATATATTCTTCTATATCAAACAAGTTAATATATTTGATATCATCTCCAACTGATGGTATTTTGGATAAAACAAAAATAATTATTTCTCAAACTCCAACCGGGAGTCTCCCTTTGATCTTGGATCCAACCAAAGGACTTCTTTTTCCAACTCCAACAGAGAAACTCTGTTTTCTCCTATCTCTAACTAGAAGACTTTATCTACTACCATCACCAACCAGAAGGATTCACTAATGTTCCATACTAAATACTCTATAGTATGATTCTATGATCATCCTCTATGATCCTGTATGATCTGAATTTCTCATGTTCTCTTTAAGTATCTTCAACAAGCTCTGAATAGTTTCTCAATATTAATAAAATAACTTGGATCACTTGTAACTGACCAGTTCCTTCAGTGAAACAAGTACTCAAGATATGTTTCTATCTTATTTTAATTAATACATGGAAGCACCTATATTTTTTAAAGTTATATAAAAAAATTCTTCATGAAAATATTATACAAGAAGGATATTTAAAAACATAAACTCAGTCTGTCTTCTTGAATTCTCATAGTAAGAACAGTTCATACTAATATTTCATGGAATCTAAAACACTAGCATATGTTTATTTGTATTTATTATTTTATATAACAATTATTAATATTTTATATTCTTGTATATAAATTATTCATGACATTAACATATGCATGTAGGTACAAATGTGAACTATTGTTTTTGCAAAAACCTGAATGGGTGTGAGTGCTTTGTTCCTTAATGTGTTCTAGCACTATCTTTCATGAAGCATTCCCAAACTTGGAACCTGTTCCAAATGAAACTCACTATCTCAATTGTGAGTATGTGGCCTTATAAAATATATCCCTCACACAATATAATGTATATACTATATGTACTCATTTTATTACCCCTATATGCAAAAGGGACTTCTCCTCTCAAAAGAGTGTCACACTATCTCCTTTTTTCATGCTAACCCAATGGGTGAATGTTTTCATTCGAAATAAAAGATATTCTTATAAATAAATAGTAAAAGTGTACACTATCTCTCTGTCTCAAATATTTTTACTCAAACTAGGAAGAAGTGGGTAAAGGGTATCACACTATCTCAATTTCATTGTAGAAGAAATCTCATCACAAAGAAACTTGAGTGAGCTATGCACAAATTGAATTCCCAAATAATTATCCTCTTCCTCACACAATCAAATGATTCACAGAGCATACTCATGAAATAGTGGTTTTATAGTGGCTCTATTTCTTCAAAAAATAGATCACTCTCATGATAAAAAACAATTCTCCTCATCTATGAAATCCTCCTTTTATATTCAAGGATCATCATTAATTGAATCGCCTTTACTCTAATAATAATACTACATCGAAGCATTAGAAAATATTCCTTGTCTTGGCCTATAAAAATACCCTATGATCCTAACATTCCTCAAATAAACATACACTGAATTTTAAGTCACCTCTTGTTATTCAAGTTCAGGTTTAACTCCCCATGTGAATGGGATCTGATATCATTCTTCATTGGTTTTTATAAGAATTGTCTCATGCCTCTAAAAAAACTATTTTATCCTTGTCTATTTTATCATTATTTGATTTATCACATGCTTGAAAAACATAGTTGCATGCATGAATATTATCATAATCATCATTTCATTATATCAGCCTCATATCTATCATGACTGCCTTGGGTCGATCATTGGTGGGTTGGTCATCTTCTCCAATGAAAAACAATTTTGTCGAAGGCATGAAGGATGAAGATGACAGCCATGCTCAAATGCATGGTCAATATCATCTCCATTGGGTTGTTATAAAAATATATGTATCATTTAAACTGAGTGAATAGTACCTCTCTCATCCAGTGTCCCACATTTATTTCTCCAACATGCTAGGATCTTGTATATTAGCTATTTTTTTCTATAGCCTCATTGAGTTGGTGATGGGGGGTCAGCACCCATAAACAATTCACACACCACTTAGGCTTCATCACATCGGGCTATTGGCCCAACCTATGCACCTAGTGGGTCACTCTACAAGCATTTTAAATGGGCTCTCCTTAACCATCCACCCAATATCTTTCCTGAGGTAGTTCTCATGGGTGTGGTAGACCATGGTCTAACATGTTCCCTTTTTCAAGATGCCCTAGCTAGGCTTTTGGGCTAGACCTATATTTTATATGAGGATCATTCAAAATAATTTAAAATAATCTATGTATAGTAATTCTATGTTGCCTCAAATAAAATTCTAATCCACCGTCAAATTACATCATTAAATAACCTTTATGAAATTTCCTTTATTTTCATGGAAATATTCTTCTTCTTATTTTAGTAAAATAAATTCTCATCAATGACACAAATATTTGTAACTTAAGATCACTTCAAAAATCATTAGAGTTGTCCAGGGATAATTCTCCAATCATGAAATTAAATTTAATTAGATTAATCCACCTCAATTATCTAGAAATAACAACTCTATCCACCAAAACATATTGATACATCATTGAAAAAAATGAAACATTAGGCCCAATAGCATCCCTTTTTATTTTTTTCAATATATCTTAACATATTTAAAATTCAATAATCAAAAGTCAATTTGTGTTTTTAAACATTATCCATCTTATTGGAAATCAAATGAAAATGTTAAATGGGTTATTCTCGACTAATATTTCTTCTCAAAATAATTATCATCTCCCTTATATGAAAATTTCATGATCACTTCTAAGAGATGAGGGATCTCACTTTACTCTCTTTGAATGGATCCTTTAGTTAATAAACTTAACGTCTTAATGGGATAACCTAATGTAGACAAAAACATAGAGAAAACCAAGAATGTCTAAGTTATCTATAAAATAGCATTCTTGTGAAATAAAAATCATAAATTCTCAAATGGGGGTTGAAATAATCATATTTATCAATGAAATGAAAAATAATTCACATACTTCAACAAACACATTAAAAAGTTCAAGAAAAAAAGATATTGCTCCCATTTTTTTATCCTCTCATCAACAAAGAACACCCCCTTGATTGATATGATTAGTACAATTAAGAACCAAATATGAAAGTGTGATTGATAGAACTAAACTTATAATTTTAAAAAACTATTTATAAGTTCCACATTCACTATGTAGTAATATTTAATAGCTTCATCTCTTTAATTCTCCCACTAAATGGATGAATTGATATCCTTCAACTCCATGTATGTTATTACAAAATCATTCACATATAATGGAATAATAAAGGACCTTATTTTTCATCAAGTGTAACATTCAGGCTTAGAGTTGTCTATTGACCTTGGTCATTTTTTATCCCAATCTCAGTATTTTCTTTGTGTGAATTCATCTTTTCTATTGTAGTGATTTGATTACATGATGTCTTAGGTACATTCATTATAATTTTGAAAATTTACCACTTATTGGGTAGGCTCTTCATATATTTGTGTGGATCATGTCCAGATTTACCACCATTTATACGCAATTCACCATCCTTGCATACAATAGGTTTTTTCATATCAATTTTTGTTGAAACTTTCTTTTCATTAACAAGTAATTCATATTCCTCCAGTTTTTTAGCCAATTTAAATTAATATTTCTAGAAAATTCAAAAATATTTCTTGATATTATATATCTTCTCAAAATCTTCACATGACTTACTATTATTTTTCTATCGTAGACTCTTCCATTTTTCAGCATAGGGAATATCTATTGGAAGTATTATCATGCATTTTTCAACTTTTGGACCCATCTGATTATATCTTCCACAAACTTCATTAAAGCCTTCATATTTGTTCTTTATTGGAATCTTGGATGAATTTTTGATCACATAATTCTTTCTCTAAGAGTATTTTCTTAGTTTTTCATCATGAATCCACCATTATTCATACCAATTTTCTAGAAATTACATGTTATACCAACAAGATTAGGCATTATTCCTATAATTTTCATATCATGAGTAAAAATTCATTGAAACTAGAACTTCCACCTTGATATTAATAATGTTTGAACAATTTTTTTTAATTATATTATTTAAACTAGTCCATCTTTTTCCTAGAAGATAGTTATTTTATTAACCTATTTCTTTATCCCTTTAATATAAAAGATGATCTCTCATTGTTCTTCTTGGTTAAAATTAGTTTAACAGTCTTATTATTTTTTCCACATCTCGAGACCGACTTATCTTCACATTTTATTACATGTATTCCCTTTTGTTTTTTTATTATATTCACATAATCAAATGATTATTTTGATGATAGTTACATACCATCACTCATTATAATTGTGATCACTTGTATTGAGGTACTCACAGAAACCTTAAAATCATTCTAAAATTTTCATTATAAATAGAGTAATTTTATGTGAGTTTTTCTTCTTTGGTGCAGGTCTTCTGTATTTAGAATTTATCCCCAAAAATGTATGCATTTTATTATTAACATAAACTTTCATGTTATTCTATAATTAAAAATCATTATTCCCAATATTCTAGGAACAGCAAAAATAGCCAATGAACATTCTTCTCTTCTTTTATTGTGTAATCTATTTAGTTTTCCCATATTATTAACCTTGATGCTTTTGAGTGGGACTACCACTCCTTGAAACATTTCATGGGCAATATTTATTCATGATACTTTTCACATTAACCCTTGATGTGGTGGATTTAATAACATTTTTTACCATCCATATTTTCATAATTTTTGGTTTGAAAATTATACCGTGACATAAAAAATCATTAGTACATAAAACAGTTTATTGATTATTGTATACATCATTATTGGAGGAAGATTCCATTTTATTAGAGTAAAATATCATTTTCTTTGTGTAATCATGATCCTCAATACAATCATGTGTGTAATCATCCTTACTTTTAGTTATTTAGGAATTTCTATCTTGTAATGATTCATATTTTTTTAGTCTCACCTCCATATCTAAACACTTCATGTTGAGGTAGTTCTTCACATTCTAAACTAATATTATCTTGGATTTCCAATTCTCCTTCAAATTATTCATTTTTTCTTCTTGCATGCTTATTTATTATTGCAAATAATTGTCAATATCCTTTTACCTATAATCTATATCAAACTGTTGATAAATTTTTACAACCATAGTTACGTTTTTCCAATTTTTCAAATTTATAAAATGATTCTAAAAATACAATATCAAATAATTATTTATCACAAAAACTTCTTTGAAATTATTTAATAGATATAGAATATCTTTTATTTAAAATAGAAATTGTTTCTTACTTTTCTCTATTATGTTTTGTGAGAGTGTTGGATATCCTTACCCTTTATCTAATTCTTCTTCCATAGCATTATAATCTTATTCCATATATAATTTTTTATCCTAAAGACCCTTAACAACTTCAATAATATTATTTACAACTTAATTGGTAACTTTCTTCAGATGTACTATTAATTACAAGAGTATATAACTAAGTGATACATCATCATCACTTCTTGATCAAGCTTTATTAGAATAATAATAATCAAAATAATCACTGTAAAAAATACCATTTTTATCACCTTCACTTAGAGTTATCTATGTTTGTACTAAAAGGTTATTCTTCTTCTTTCTTATCTGTCTCTTCATTTTGTTCTTCTGAGTCTTGGAAAAAAATCAAGATTAGTATCATCATGTGTAACTTGAATTTTCTCCATCTTATGGAGATCACTAATTTCTTGAAATATACACTTCATAAAAACTCCCTTACATATTTATTGGTTACCTACGCTATAATACCACTCATAGGGCCCCAAGATGGATTGATCACTAAGAGAGGAGGGGTGAAGGAGTGGTTTCTATTTATGAATTACTTTTATTTTTAATTCAATCAATTAAAATTTTTAAGGTTATCAATCCAATAAATATCATCTCTCAATATCACCTCATGTGTAATAGTAATAATAGAGGGAGAGATAATCACACAATATTTACAAGGATTGGATGAAATACTACACCTTTTTTTAACTGGTTGTTCCCCCTAGTTATATATTATTCACTATCAAACAATTTAATACAATTGATTTCAACTCCAATTCAAGTAATTATTCTCTAGATCAAACTGAGATCCTCTATTTGCATTTAGATCAAATGAAAAGACACCTTTGTCAGGATCCAACTAAGAAAATCTATTATCTCTTGGATCCAACCAAAAGACTTCTTACTCTTAGATCTAACCCCAATACTTTACCTTATTTTTGAAGCAACCATAAGGCTAAAAATATTTTCATGTGTTGACCCCTTGTAGGATGATTCTCTTATATTCATCCATGATCTTGTAGGATATAGATTTCTCATGTACTCTGTAAGCATCTTCAATAGCCTCTTACAAGTCTATCAGTCTTTCTCCAATAATTCTGATCACCTATAACAAACCAATTTCCTAGGTGAAACAAATGCATTGGATGTAATAATTTCTTATTTTTATGAATACCTTTCCTCACTTATATGTGTTCAAGTGATTCACAAAATCTCTTCAATAATATATTATATCAGAAGGATCCTTTACAATATCAACTTAGGTTGCCTTCTTGAATTCTCACCATAAGAACCATTCATACATAGATGGCACAAAATCCAAAACCCTGGAACATTTATATTTTTATTTATTTTTTATATTCTTTTTATCAATATATTATGTTTTGGTATCTCAATTAATTGATACTTTAATATATTCTTGTAGGTAAGAATGTGCACTATTTTTTCACAAACTAAAATGGGCATGATTGCTTCATTCCTCAACATGTTCATTCATTTTTCTTCATAGAACATGCACATAAGGTCCACTTATTCCATTCACAACTCACTATCCCAATATTTATTATATGGCCTTTTCAATTAGATCCCCATGCAATAATCTGTATAAACTTCATACACTCATTGTGTAGCCCTTGGTGCAAATGGGACTGCTCCTTTATGAAAGTGTGTCACGATATCTCTTTCTTGCTTGCTAACCTGAATGAGTGTATGATATATTTATATAATCAATATCTTCTTTGTGAGACACAATGTAGCTGTTAACTATCTCATTGTATCAAATATATTCAAAAAAAACTATGGAAATGTATGTTAAGGGTATCTCATTATCTCAGTTTATTTATAGAACCAAGTTATTTTCAAATAAAAATGAGTGTTATATACACAAATGAAACTCCCATGTGTTGGGAAAAAGTTTGATGGAGAAGTAAGTAAGAATATTTTTCTTTAGAAAAGTATTTTCTTTTTTCCAAAGAGTAAAAATCAATTCACAATATAAAATTCTTCAAAAATTATACAATGCTTTGCTTATTTGTATTTGGAAAATATCATAGGTTGTTGGTAGAACTTGTGATAAAAGCTATATGAAGGAATGGGTTAGAAAAGTGGATGCCAGTAATATTTAGTTTTTATTGGAAATAATGATGTTTCTGAAAACCTTATTTGTATTTCCCAAATAAGCTAGTTTATAGTGAATTAGTATGGGTGTTCCTTCTAAAATAGATTTTAATGTGGCGTTGTTTTCTATTGTTTTCCAAATTTTTGGGCCTCAAAATATATAAAATGGATAATGGTGTTTTTGGAAAAGGAAGTCGCACACAATATTGAAGATGAATATAAATATTATGCACAAGTTAAGTTCTAGGTTAAACACATCAAAATATGACAAAGGAAATAATTGCATGAAAGACTAAAGGTGGTTTGGAATGTTTTACACAAGGCATGTTTCAGGATAAAAAATAAAAATATGGATAAGGTATTAATTGTTTGAAAGATCTGGAAAAATCATGAAATATTAGGTTGAATGATAGAGTCTTATGCAGCCAATGTGATGTCAAATAGGGTTTTATGTGAATGAAGAGGGTTTTTCATGTGCATCAGGGTTTTCACACTGGGGTCAGCGATGCCTATAAATAAGAGGTGACCTCCTCTCATTTGAGAAGCTCGACACTTAGATAAATCCTAATATCTGAATCGCGTAAGAGTTGTACGCAAAGGTAGTTTCACAACATAACGAAGATTTATATTCATGAATGGAAATCTACACATAATAAGAGAGTTTCATGCAATATTGAAGTTGCGCGCAAGAAGTGTTTCACAAAAAAAAGATAAATGTTTCACGCAAGTAAGTAAAGTGGTGTTCAAGACACTAAAAGGTTGAATAATACTGAAAGTCAAACTATGTTATCAAACTAAGTATCATTACAAAGTCTAGAAAGATATTATCATCTTGTAGATAGGAGAGATAAAAATTGTTTGGAAGATCAAACTGTAAAAGCTGATTAAGAAGAACTGAAACATTGTCTTACACTACTTATGATAAGAGGGAGAACACACAATATTGTATTGTTTACATAGTTCTACCCGAGTTTAATTTCATATCCTACTCATTTTATTCCACAAAAAAGTATTGTTTTTAGTGTATTGTGTGGTATTATATTGTTTCCAAACCATACCAAGGACAGAGATACTCTTGTTGAGTAGTGAACCATGTAAATTCTTTTGTTCCTATGGATGTCTGTTTCAATTTTGTTTAGTAGCGAAATAAATATTTAACAGGAGGTGAATTTTGTTTAATAATTAAGGAAGCATAAAAGAAAAAGATATCACTATTTCACCACCTCCCCCTATCAGTGATACTTCAATCCTGACATAGAAACTTCATCCTGGAATTCACCTCTTCCTCAGGTAATCTAGGGTTTTAGGGAACCAACTCCTTGTAAAATAGTTGTTTCGTGGTTTCTAAATTTATTATAAAATGAGATCAGTCTCATAATTTACACCACTTCTACTTAGATATGGAATCCTCCTTTTACAGGAAAGGATCACCACTCCTCGAACCGCCTTAACTATGATTATAATTCCACGTCATAGCTCTAAAAAATATTTCATTCACAGACCTTTTGAAGTACCCAATTATATCTACATTACTCAAATAAACTTACACTAAATGATAATTCGAATCTGTTTATGTGAGTTCATGTTTAATTATTATTTTTCATGGTTTGTGATTTTGTATTTCATCAGATTTTATAAGCATGACAACATGCCTCTAAACCTCCATTTCATCTATAGATAATTTATATTTCTTCAATTTATCACATAAATTCAATATGTAGTTTCATGCATGAATATTATTAGACTTTTCATTTATTAATCTCAAACTTTGATCAATCATAGTTGCCTATGGTTGATCATTAGTGGTTCAGTCCTCTTCTCCAATGAACAGTACTATTGTCGATGGTCATAAGGATGAAGATGAAATCCAAACTGAATAAAATATTTGATATCATATACATTGGATGTTCAGGGAAATAAATGTATCATTTAAACATTGATGAACAATACCCCCACTCAACTATTTTCCAATATCATTTTATCCAATTTTCTTCACTCTTCTATATTATATAAGCCATGATACAACCTTATAAAGTTTGTGACATGGTATCATCACTTGTATAACCTTCAATCACCACTTGGGCTTCATCCCAATGGGTTATTTGACCAACCTATGCAGTGTAACTCCCCGACCCTAGTTACCCAGAGTTGGTGCATTATTATGTATCATTTTCATGATGAAAAAAGATCAAGTATCAAAATACCAATTAGTTTAGTAGCCTTGGAAGTACTAGAAACATTCATAAGGTTTTCATTACATCATAAAATAGAAAACTACAACAATATTATCTCCATAGACAACACTGAGATCCCATAGACTATCCATATAGGTCAATCATAATATACTTCTTCACATCCTGGGAAAAATAAAACACATAAAGGGGTGAGCTCAAATGCTCAGTAAGGATAACAATATAGCAAAAAAAATCATAAATAAGCATAAACATTTAAGGAATTGTATAAGACTAAAAAAAAGCCTTTTAAACTTGAACATTAGAATAATATGGAAAAGATAAAAATAAAATTATGACATTTACTCATTCACATTCATATTCTACTAGTCGAATAACCACATGCAATATCCATAGCCACTTTCATAATGATGAAATGCATAATTCCAGACTTTCATAACCACATACTCAAGGCCTTGTGCCAAAACTAAAAATAAGATTTTTTCAAGGCCTTGTTCCAAGACACTAGTTTGTATCATGAGACCTACCGATGCATCATGGATCTATAGTTGGCTCCAACTGTCACTTACTAAGTCCAATGCATTCCTCATATGAAAAGGTTTCAACATAACATAAACATTCTTATTAAAACTAGAATATAAAATGTAAATACTTTATCCATAAACCATGAATGGTATAAAAATAAAACATCCACAGTCAAACATTTAACAAAACCTTTAATACAATATGGATGTTTTGTATCAAAATAAATCAACTTCAAAGAAGCTTAAAATCCATCAAAGGATGTTGACATAGATGAAATCACAACCTTTTTTTAGAGAAATATCTCTTAATATTTTGAAATCATTTAAAAGTATTATAGTTATAAAAGGAAACATTTATTTTGAAAGTATTCTTATAATCTTGTAAGGGAAGCTTTGACATTGTTATAATGACACAAAATAGACGCACTCACCATATAAGTTAAAAAAACATTCTTACCTTAATTTTGTTTAAAATGTCATAAAGTACCTTCTTTGGAAAATGATGGAAAGATTCATTTCAAAACATATAAGGTCAAATAAGGGTGTAAATGACTGTAACCCATTATATAGTAAATAGTAAAAATGTTTTGAAATATAGTTTTAAGAAACATGGATGTGGATGATAAAGAGGTCCTAGTAGATAATTATGTATAAACAACCTCGGATAATGAAGAGATTGTGAAATTAACACTTACCTTGTAATTTTCCTTGGTTGATGGTAGGTTAACCTCCTTTATAATGGATAAATAATTTTTATTAAATTATAAAAGAATCATATACATGAATATGATGTCATATATGATCTTTTAGCATTGCTTTGTTAAAAATATCTTAGTATTGTCGTTGTTTCGGGTGTTAACTGATTCATTTTACTTTATATGATTTGTTATGAAAGTAATGTTTTCTATGGATAGGATTTATCTTATTCATATTCAGAATGAAATTATGTATTTGAATATTATTTTTAATCATCTAATGAAAATTATTCTTGAATTGATACGATGGGGAATGAATCTAATCGCGTTCGTGGAGACGGTAATCTGTACGTACGCACGAGTGACAATATCATTATTTGGATATTAAATAATATATAATTGTATGGTATGTCATATATAAAGAATCATTATAATGTTATATTTATTATTTACATCAATTACACATCATTATTATACCCATCCAAGTAACAATGTATTGAATAACATTTACCCCACGACGTTGAGACGGTAAGCCTTACGTACGCACGTATGGTGAAATGTCATTCAAAGGATGGATAGATTATGATTATGGTTGTAACATATTTATAATAACATCACATTATATAGAATATACTGGATTTATTATTTTATAATGGAAACAATAAATAAATAGGAAGTGGAAGAAGAAAGGAACTTGAAAGAGGTTATGAAATATTTACCTCTTCGTCGGGTTCTTACTTTTGATTTGATCAAAAGGGATCTTTAGGTTGGATTTCTGACTAATGTAAGGCCTCTAGGATTAAGGGAGGACAGTTGAGAGGGTATTTGGGTCGGGTTTGGCCAATCAAAATGGCTTTTAATGTTTTAATTAGAGAGAAGGTGAAGTGCCCTTTTATAAGACGGGCGAGGGGCACCTTAGGAAAAGCTAGAAATATTATTTTATAATACAATCATTTTCGGTTTCTAATGCCTAAAAATGAATTATTTAAAGTCTAAGGTTTTGATGGGTCGAAAACGACTCAACCAATAGGTTTTAGACAGGTTTGGGTCACTATATTAACTTTATCTTTTAGATTTAACTCTTAGTTAAATAGTTCGACATTTACCATGCCTCTTTGTATTTTTATATTATATGGTTAATAAACAAAATATAAACTTCCAAGAGAACCTAAAGTGGTTCATTAAGGACATATATAATATTATTTAATACCTTTTTCCAAAAAAATAGATTTTTAGGAAGATAATGTCAATTAATAATAAAATATTTGTTTTAAAAACAATTTTATGTCAATTTTTACACTATTTGGTATTTTTTTTTGATAAATTTATAATAGCATTATTACTTGGAAAACAATTCATCTAACCTACCCTAACATGCCCTATTAACCTATAAAATTAATTTAATTCATAAAAAGTCTCAAATTACATTTATTTGGATATTTTTAATATAAATTATTTTAATCTTTCATTAATACGGTAATTACTGCATCATCAATTTGTCATAAATAAATTTAATTATTTAATGTCTAAAAATTATAAATAAAATACCATTATGTAGGAAATTGTTTTATATTTCTAATTAATATTTATAGACGAATTTATCTTATAGATAACCCTATATTAAATATGTTTTATTTATTAAACTTTGATTTTAACTCTTTTAACTCTTCTTTAAATAAAATACTAATAAACGTCCTGATCTTATACAAGTGGACCTAAAGGATCATATTTTATTCCTAAAGTAGTTTTTGGTAGAATTACACTTATCCAATAGAATTAGGACATGTTTTAGGGTTATAATAATATCATTTTTACCCTTAATTACCCTATTTACTTTTAACCGTGGTAAATAAAAGTAAAAAGTAATTATTCACCAAAAATTATTTTCATCTCATTGAACCACATTTTACTAACTGATATCAAGTGTGTCTCTCTAATTTTTGAAATTCAACTCATAGAAGCTGTAAAATTACATTTTATGTAAATTTGAAAATGCTCCTAGGAGGTGGGTAAAAGACGGTAAAAAGTTCACTAAAATATTTACATATCTAAAATTATTATAAACTAACTGCAATGAATTACATTTAACTTATATAGGTATTATTTATTTATTTTGACCTAAAATAAAGTTAAATAAAATAAATAATTATTTGAATAAAAATTTTGTTTTAAACTATAATTCAGTGTTTTTCACTATTCATCAAAATTTGAATGTTTTCAGAAAAATACCAAAAAATCACCCTAAGCTAATTTCAATATTCTGAATCCAAAAATGAAGTCCATTTTGAAAGATAAAATTTATAAAATTTAAAAAATTGGGTATTACTATTCATAATGGCTCGTTTGATTGGTTTTGGTGTGTTAAAACTCAAAGTTGCGTACAACACACGCTATTGTATTATTCAAAGAGAAATATACCATAGAAGCTTAGGGTGTTACATTATCCACTCCATCCAATAATTTCGTCCTCAAAATTTCTAGAATATTATTGCTTAACAAGACGTGGGTGGTTCTTCATCATAAGTTCCTCGAGTTCCCATGTTTCCTCTTCCATCTTATGGTTTCTCCATAGAACTTTTACCATACGAGTCGTCTGGTTTCTCAACACTTGTTCTCTTGTATCAAGAATCTTGACAGGCTCTTCGCAATAAGACAGATCGGGTTCCAGTTCTAATTCCTAATAGGTGAGTACATGCATTGGATCAGGCATGTATTTTCTCAACAGTGATACGTGGAACACATCGTGAACTTTGGAGAGACTTGGTGGAAATTCCAAATGGTAAGCCACAACCCCAATTCATTCTTGAATTTCGAAAGTTTAGATGTAACTAGGACTTAATTTTCCATTCTTATTGAAACATATAACACCCTTCCATGGAGATACCTTCATGAAAACATGATCTCCTACCTAAAATTCCAAATTCTTCCTTTGGTTATTGGAATAGCTCTTCTGCCTACTTTGAGATGCTTTGATGTGGTTTTGGATTACCTTCACCATTTCCATTGTTTACTCCAACAGTTATGGGTCTACGATTTTTTATTCACCAACATCATCCCAACAGGTTGGTGTGCAACATCTCCTTCCATAAAATGCTTCGTATGGTGCCATCTGAATACTTGAATGGAAGCTATCGTTATAGGAAAATTCTACCATAGGTAAATATTGATCTCACATGCCATGAAAGACATGTGAGCATGATATCAACATGTCTTCTAATGTTTGAATATTCTGTTCTGATTGCCCATCAGTTTGGGGGGGTATGTAGTGCTCAATCAAAGTTCAGTATCCATGGATCTTTGAAGACTTTTCTAGAATATTGATGTAAAACAGGGATCATGATCAGAAACAATCGATAGTGGTACTCAATTAAGTCTTACAACTTTATTAATATATAGTACTGTTAAACATTCAAGTGGTAAATCTTTCATTATAGCAAGAAAACATGCTGACTTCATAAGACGATCAACAATGACCCATATTGCATCATTCCTTCTAGGAGTCTTTGGTAGTACCATGACAAAGTCCATTGTAATATTATCTCATTTCCACTCAGGTATGGGAAGAGGTTTCATGAATCCTCCTAGCTATTTCCTTCCAACTTTCACTTGTTGACAAACCATACAACTAGACACAAAATCAGAAATCTCCCTCATCATGTTGTCACACCAAAAATTTTCCTTCAGATCTCTATAAATTTTGGTGCTACCAGGGTGTATAGAGAAAATGGAGCTATGAGAATCATATAACAATTCCCTTTTCAGATCTGGTATATTAGTAACATAATGTCTCTTCCCAAATTTCCAAATCACTTTTTCATATATGATGTCGATCAATCTCCCATCATTTACAGATTTAATCTTCTTTAGAAATTCCTCATCATCATTCTGAGAAATTTTTATCCTTTATAATAAAGATTGTTTGGCAACCATTTGAAAAATAATTTATGTTTCACCTTCTATAATTATTCCCATATCCATCTTTACTAGATCCATGAAAATAGGATCCCTTTCAAATACCATCTTGTTCAAAACTCCATGATCTTTTTGGCTCAAAGCATCTGCATCCTTATTTGCTTTCCCCGGGCGGTAGTGTATTGTGCCATCATAATCCTTGAGTAGTTCAAGCTATCTACTTTGCCTCAGGTTGAGCTATTTATATGAGAAAATATACTTCAAACTCTTGTGATCAGTATAAATCTCACATTTTTTACCGTAGAGATAGTGCCTCCAAATCATAGATGCAAATATTATAGCTGCTAACCCCAGATCATGAGTAGGATAGTTTTTCTCATGAATTTTTAGTTGTCGTGATTCATAGGCAATGACCCTATCATTCTGCATAAGGAAACATCCAAGTCCTTTATTTGATGAATCCATATAAATTACTAACCCATTATTCCCCAATAGTATAGTCAATATAGGAGCATTGAAAAATATTCTCTTTAATTATTCAAAACATTCTTCACATTATTTTGCCCAAAAAAATTTCACCCCTATACGTGTGAGCTAGGTTAATGGGTTAGCCAATCGGGTAAAATTCTGGACGAAATGCCGATAATAACCTTATGAACCAATAAAACTGTGTACCTCAGTTATACTTGTCGGTGATGGACATTCTAGGATTGCACTTGTCCTAGAAGGATCAATAGAGGTTCCATCCTTAGAGACGATATGGACAAGTATAGAAATCTCTTGAAGCCATAATTCAGACTTGCTAAACATCCCATATAATTCATGTCTTCTTAGAGTCTTCAAAATAATGCACAAGTGATTTTCATGATCTTCGTATCACTTCGAGTATACCATGATATCATCAATAAATACCTCTACAAAGTCATCAATATATTCCTTGAAAACTCTATTCATTAGATCCATGAAAATATAGGGTGCATTAGTAATCCCAAAAGGCATTACTGTAAACTTGTAATGCTCGTACCTGGTTTGAAATGTTGTTTTCAGAATTTCTTCCTTCTTCACACACAACTGATGATATCAAAATTGAAGGTCAATCTTTGAAAAGTATTCAGATGCATGAATTTGGTCAAATAAATAATCAATGCAAGGTTAGGGATACTTGTTCTTTATTGTTATAGCATTGATCTCCATGTAGTCAATGCACAACCTCATAGATTCATCTTTCTTCATAACAAAAAGGATAGGGGATCCCCATGGAGAAACACTAGGGTGAATAAATCACTTATTACTCAATTCCTCTAGTTGTTTCTTTAGTTTCTCTAATTCCATAGTGGACATTCTATAAGGTTTCATCGATATGGGCCTTGATCCAGGAATTAAATCAATGGAAAACTCAAGTTATCATTCTAGAGGATGTCCAGGTAAATCTTCTATAAACACATTAACATATTTTTTCAAAATAGGTACATCCTCTATTTGAACATTATTTTCCTCACCCACAGTTATTTCATTCTCTTCCTCCCCAATAATTGAATTTAGTTGAGCTACTTGGGGTGGATAAAGATAAGAATTAGGTGGTTACGATTCTGCTCTAAAGATAAGGTGTTCTTAATCATCGTCATCAAAAATACTAACCACCTTCATCTTACAATAAATTTTTTCATCATGGTCTGAAATCCAATCCATACAGAGGATTATATCAAATTCAATCATGGTTATGACAATGAGATCAGTAGATAAAGAACATTTATATGCCTTAATGGGGACTGATTCACAAAAAAATGTTGCAATGAAACTTTCCTTAGGATTTTTGACTAACAACCCCCTATTAAATCAAATTTGAATTATCTAATTTTCTTAGCAAACTTGGAAGATATGAAACAATGTGATGATCCAAAATCAAATAAAGCATTTTCTAAACCTGAGGAAACCATTAAATTACCTGCCACCACATCTTTCGGAGCTTCAACCTCAGCAGTAGTGATAGCATAAGCATGGACTTGATCCCTTAGCCTTTTCTGACGCAATTTCCCTTGGAACTTAGGAAATTCATTCGCATAATTCCTTCTTTCTCTACAATTGTATCTTTCAACATCGATAGCCTTTTTCTCCCCCTTGCAATCATGACCTTGGTGTCCTTTTTCACCACACTTGTAACAGACTCTCATTTCCTTCAGGAAAGTACCAGGGTTTTTCTTCCCACATTTATTTCATGATGAATATTCAACTTTTCCCTTCTTCCCCTTATTTCCATTTCTATAGTGTTCGTCATATCTCTTCTTCTCTTTCTTTGTTTTAAAGTTGTGAGACTTAGGGAATTATTTTTCTGTCTTGATAGAACATGAGAGAATATCTTCATTTGATGAGAAGGATTTTTAGACTAATTTTTGACAGAGAAATGGTTTTAACCCATCAAAGAATTGATTAATCTTACTTCATGGGTTACGTATATAATCTGCAGCATTCCTCGCTAACCATGTAATGTTAGCCTCATACTTTGTGACATTCTCATCCTCCTTTTTCCTTAGACTCAGAAATTGCCTTTCCATATCTTCTCAATGGTCACGAGGAAAGTATTTTTCTAGGAAAATATCTTTAAACTACCTACATTCCATATTTGATACTTCATCATCTTCCTTTGTGTTTTTAATCAATGACCACCATTGATCAGTATCTCCAGTGAGGCGGTAAACTGCCATGAAAACTTTTTCCATTTCACTACTCCCCAAGGCATGGAATGTTTTCTCTAAGGAATTTATCCATTTCTTAGCTAGTAATGTATTTGTAATCCCATTGAATGTTGGGGGTTGTCGCCTCATGAAGTGATCTAACATTGATCCTCCAAACTCTATATCAAGGTACTCTATACTGGTAAGTTCATTGTTCATAACCTGAGTGAGTTGTCCTAGTATGGTGATTAGCTGGTCAGCACCAATTACATCACCAACTCCACTATAATTATCTTGAGTAGAAGGTAAATCCCTACATGGAGTGTGTTCATTGATACAGTTTCTATTCCTTCCACTAGGCTCCATTTCTGAACAATGGCATAAACTAGATTAGTTTATGAATCGCAATACATAATTCCAAACTTGTAAAACACTTAACATAAATTTAACAGTGTATAGATATTATCCATAATCATAAAAAAATATTTTCTTTGAGTAAGTATATACTCATAAACCCTTCATAATGGTTTGTAATGATAATGATAATTATCATAAGCATATCCCCCAGGAGTGTCGTAACCAAGAGTGTAGCAAGGCCAGTTTTCGTGCACCAGTTCATGTTTGAGTCTAGCTCAAAGCGGTGTTTTTGGGTTTTACCACTAAGTACATCTGTTCCATATCCGCATCTACCTGATCATATCCAGATAGGGATTTATTGCTTGGAAAACTCAAAAAATCTCTACAATACTAAAATTCTAGGAAGTTCTTCTATACTAATCCTCAAAGTCTATCTTAGCTTAATGTTCTCTAATCAGAGTTTATCTAAATATAGATTCCAACGTTTGTACTAAACTTCCTCTAATACCAATTGTAACGCCCCAACCCTAGTTACCCAGATTCAGTGAATTATTATGTATCATTTAAATGATCTGAGAATATCACGTCTTGAAAGACTGATTAGTTTAGTAGCCTTGGAAGTACTAGATACATTCATAAGGTTTACATTACATCATAAAATGGAAAACTACAACTACATTATTTCCATAGACAATGATAAGATCCCATAGACTATCCCTACAGTTCTATCATAATATACTTCTTTTCATCCTGGGAAAAATAAAACATTGAAATGGGTGAGCTTAGATGCTTGGTAAGGATAAACATATAGCAGAAACATTCATAAATAAGAATAAACATTTAAGGCAATGTATAAGACTAAAACAAAATCCTTTTAAACATGAACTTCAGAATAATATGGCAAAGATAAAAATAAAATAATTCCATTTACTTATTCACATCGATATTCTACTAGTCGAATAATCACATACAATATCAATAGACACTTTCATAATGATAAAATGCATAATGCCAGACGTTCATAACCACATAGTCAAGGCCTTATTCCAAGACTACACATAAGATTTTGTCAAGGCCTTGGTCCAAGAAACTAGTTTGTCTAATGAGACCTAATGATGCATCTAGGAGCGGTACCGGGATCCTCCCTTCAATCACTAAGTCCAATCCATTCCACATATGAATAGGTTTAAACATAACATAAACATTCATATTAAAACTAGCATACGAAATTTCAATACTTTATCCATAAACCATTAATGGTATTAAAATAACACATCCACATTCAAACATATCACAAAACCTTCAATACAATATTTATGTTTTGTATCATAATAAATCCACTTTAAATAAGCTTAAAATCCATCAAATGATGTTCACATAGATGAAATAAAACCATTTTTTCAGAGAAATGTATCTTACTATTTTGGAATCATTTAAAATTCAAATAATTGTAAAAGAAAACATTTTTTTTGAAAATATTTTTATAATCATGTAAGTAAAGCTTTGACGTTGTTATAATGGCAGAAAATAGCCGCACCCATCGTATAAGTTAAAAAAACATTCTTACCTTAATTTTTTCAAAAAGGTCATAAAGTACCTTGTTTGGAAAACGATGAAAAGATTCCTTTCAAAACATATATGTTTAGATAAGGGGATAAATTACTTTAATACATTATCTAGTAAATAGTAAAAATATTTTGAAATGAATTTTTAAGAAACCTGGATGTGGATGATAAAGAGTTCCCAGTAGATAATTACATATAAACAACCTCAGATAATGAAGAGATTGTGAAATTACCACTTACCATTTACTTTTCCATGGTCGAGGATAGGTAAACCTCCTATATAATGGTGAAATAATTGTTATGAAATTATAAAAGAATAATATACATTAATATGATATCATATATGATCTTTTAACATTTCTTTGTTAATAATATCTTAGTATTATCGTCGTTTCGGGTGTAAACTGATTCGTTTTCATTTATATGCTTTGTTACATAAGTAATGTTTTTTATGGATAGGATGTGTAAAGACCCATAAAATTAAAGGGAATTTTTTTTTTCTTAATTTTCTTTTGAATTTTACAAGAACGCATTTTGGACGGCACCTGATTCTGAGGCCCGTTGTTCCTGGAATCTTTTTCTGAAGTTTAGCTCTGGTGCGTTCAGTTAACGAACGAGCGCGATTTTATAACTTTTCAACTGATGCTTGGAATCGAATTCCAAGGGCACCGATGGAATCGCAGCACCAGTATTTTCTTAGAAACACCTTTTCTGGAGTTGTGTTTTCTCAGGTGTGGTATTTAAATTTGCGGGTTAAGTAAATGAATAAAATAAAATGGTGCGACGAATTTATTTTATTTTAAGACGCTTAACCTATGTTATGTGGATGATGCGGGACCCACAATATCCTACCCACTTGGTAGGATATTTGTGATGTGGGGCCCACCCGAGCCCCACCGTTTCTTTTCTTCTTAAGTAACACACCCACACCCCCTTTTTAATGAAGTCAGCTCTTGCGTTTAATCTGGATATTAAACGCCTCATTAATTGGGCGGTTTTAAACTCCTAAATTAGTTGATCATTTTTTTTCTTTTTGGATTTCAAAGAGTTGGTTTGAGTGTTAATAAAATAAGACAACACTTATTTTATTTGGGTTGGAACTTGTTGCGTTGAGAGGATTTGGAGAAAAGCCTTCTTCTTCGACGAAGAACGCGAAGAACGCACCGATCTCCGACGAAGAACGCTGAATCCTCGGAGATCGACTACGTGATGCCGTGTACCGCGACGCCAACGATGCTTCTTCTATGACGTTCCTTCTCCGCGACGCGACGATCCCCCTTCCGCGATGCCTTCTTCCACGAAGTGATTTTCCGTGACGAACCGTCGCTCAATGAATTCGACGAGGTAGGGGTTTAATTATTATTTCATTTATTCCTGATTACTTCATCGTTGGTTTATCGTCTATTTGGGGTCGCCTGTTATCGCAATAACGGGAGGAGGTTGGACCGCATCAACACGGCCGAATCTCCTCCCCTTTTTGGTTGTTTGATATTGATGTGGCACGAACAAAGCAACGTGGTGCTGAAGCACCGCGCGGGAATTATTAAGGAATGGGGAAGAAGCGCAGTGTCGTCGCGTCGCGCCATTGAAGATGAACCAAAGACGCGGCGCCGTCGCGCCGTGCTGTTGAAGACGAACCAAAGACGCAGCGCCATCGCGCCATGCCGGAGAACCACAAAAGCACCGTGGCCGGAGCGGGGCCACGGTGGATGGGCGCGGCGCCATCGCGCCACGCCGGACGGACCAAGGCTACAGCTGGTTCTGGGCTGCGGTGGTGCAGGGGAACCGGCGGCCGGTTCCGGGCCGCCGGCGTCGGAGCAGGGGGACCAGCCCTTGCCAGTCTCGTGGCAGCAACAGTCGGCCGGCCGGAGCGGGCCAGCCGGACAGGGGAAGAGCCGGGGGTTACAACCCCCGGCTAGAAATAAAATCGGCCCCCACGTGGGGCCGCGACTACAAAAAAACAGAGGGCAGCCCCCCCCCCCCCCCCCCCCCCGCTTCCCTTTGCTCGGCCGAAACGGTCGAGCCCCTAGCTGGCGCCAGCGCACCGGGTCGGCTGCCCTAGTCGGTCCGCCAGACCGGGCTGCCTGGCCGGGCCGCGCCCAATCAAGCCGGACCCGGACCCGGGACAGGTCGACCCGGTTCGGGCCGAACCAGAGGGTATCGGGCCGGGTCGGACCGGGCACGAACCCCCTATTACCGAACCTTTTTCGGTCTGTTTCCCATAACACGGGCTACTGACCTCCAATCGATGCACCGTCTAATGCGTAGAGATCCTTGGATTGAGACGGTCATTTCGGTATATTACACTCAGGGTTTAAGAGAACATTGAGTACGGCCGGGTTGGCTCGGATATGAAACCAACCGGGGCCTCGGAGCGGAAACACATATATCTCGAGAATCGGACGTCCAATTGACGTACCGTCAACTTTTATGGATTCCTCTTGATGAGACGGAACTTTTGGAATGCTTCTCCTCAGTTTTGGATGCTGTTAGATAATGGCCGGGTTGGATTGTACCCAAAATCCAACCGGGCCCCTAGAACGGAAGGGCTGATAACTTTCAGATCGAACGTCCGTTTGACGAACCGTCAGCGGCGTTGGTGATCACGTTGAGAAATGGTCCCTATGATCATACCCAATGATAGCTCGGGGTATAGTCGAGATATAGGCCGGGTTGGTTTGCACACGAAACCAACAGGGCCCTTGGGACGAAAAGGCTAATAACTCATAGGTCGGGCGTCTGTTTGACGCGCCGTCTGTTGTGTTGAGACCCCTATGACGAGGTGGTACTTTGAGATACTTCCTCATGGAAACATGTGATACATAGAGTATCGACCAGTAGCTCGTGGAGCGGACCCTCCCGGTGACGAGCTAGCAGAGTGCAGAGACCTAGTAGCTGGCTGAGACTTGACGACTGCTGATCTATCAACTCGGTGTGTTTCAGATAGCCCAGTGGGGAGCACTTGGTTGTAGCGGTGGACCCACGGTGGAGGAGCGCTTGTTAGTAGCGGCAGACCCGCGGTACTCAACAGAAGGAGTAACTCTAGAGGCTATGAGGGGGAGAGCTTGGTTGTAGCGGCAGACCCACGACGGAGGAGTGCTTGGTTGTAGGGGCAGACCCGCGGTACTCAACAGAAGGAGTACCTCTAGGACCTTTGAGGTGGAGCGCTTGGTTGTAGCGGCAGACCCATGGTAGGAAGTGCTTGGTTGTAGCAGCAGGCCCACAGTACATGACAGGTGGAGTAATACAACAGTCCAAGGAGTCCTGTGCGCTTGGTTGTAGTGGCAGTCCCTCTGTACTCGACAGAGGAGGAGTTCAGCGCGGTTGGTTGGAGCGCCAGGCCCTCTGTACTCGACAGAGGAGGAGTTCGGCATGCTTGGTTGCAGCGGCAGGCCCTCTGTACTCGACAGAGGAGTAGTTCTCCAGCAGTCGTGGTTTTGACATCATTAATAAAATCCGTTGATTTCATAATCCTTGTGTTTCCTCACGATTGAGATGGGTTACTTGATAACTTGGGTATATGTATGGGAATTTACCTATGTAGAGGTTATCTATTGAGATCTTATTTGTGGTTATCCTTGTTGGATTTAGTGAGACCTTGAGGGTCTCGGGGTCCCTACTGAGTATCTTTATACTCACCCCTGCACGGGTTATGCCCGCACCTCGTTGTGTTGGTTGCAGATGACGGACAGCGTAGACAGAGGCCGAGTGTTCGAGGACTGGACGGTACCCGGAGGTGGACCTCACGACGAGACAATATCTGGTTGTGGACTTCACGACGAGGCGATGCTCAGAGGAGGTTGATGGGCGAGAGCATTGTAGAGGCTATCTGTACCTACCCATCAGGTAGGATTCGTGGTGGATGATCCAGGAGCTGCGCTATCTGTACCTACCCTTCAGGTTGGATCCAAGGAGGATGACCCGGGAGTTTCTTCCTTTCTTCCAGCTGTTTTCTTTGTTGTACATTCTTTCAATTGTAGTTGTACTTTCGATTGGGTTTGTATTCTGGGCCATTTACTTTTCAGCACTTCCTTTTTGTACTTAGTGTTTTACTTCCGCTTGTACTCTGTGGTGTTTTGTTACTTTTTAAAGGCAATGCCTTCCCAGTTATCGGGATTTACACCTTTGGTTCTAGTTGCCAGCCCCTGGCCTATGGAAGGTGGGCTTGGGGTAGTCACGGAACGGGCCCCGAGGGCGGTCATGACAAATTGGTATCAAAGGAGTTCGGTTCTACCGTAGAACTCAGGACTCTGATCTTTTTCTATGTGAAGCAATATTGTTGAGAGTATTGAGTGTGGTTATCTGTCCAGGGAGTCCAGTGTTGGTGTGGTGGCCGACGTATCCGTACAGCAGGACCCTGACTTCTGATTTCTGACTCAATACACTAAAACATTGATTGCATGTGTGTTTCAAGTTTTCATTGTGGTTACTTTGTATCAGCTCACCAGGTATACTGTTTAACCGTGGTGCACCTGTTTCTTTTCAGGATGGCCCCACGAGGGTAGCCATCTAGGGTTCCGAGATTTGTGCGTGATGACAGCCCACCGAGCGATGAGGCCTTGGTACAGGGCCCTTTAACAGCAGAGGCATCGGCGGTACCTCTACCCGTCGAGCCACCGATGCTACTAGCCCCAGCTGATGACGGTGCACGTCATCTTAGTTCACTGGATGAGTTTCAGTGTTAGCGACCACCCAGGTTCTGTGGGGAGACGGACCCTCAGGCATCCGAGGATTGGCTGGAGGAAGTTGTACGAGTTTTCCATTTGGTAGGGACACAAGATTACCTTATGGTGGTCCTTACAGTGAGCCTCCTGCACGCGGTAGCAGGAAGATAGTGGAGCTTGATGCTCGAGGTGCACGACGAGGCATCTCTCCTTTGGACGGACATTGAGAGCCTTTTTCTCTCAGAGTTCATCCCAGCCACCCTCTGAGTGATGCGCATCCAGGAGCTGCTACAGGTGCGGCAGGGAAGCATGACAGTAGCCCAGTACACGGCGAGGTTTACCGATCTCTCGCGCTACTCTACGGACATGGTACGGGACCCATTCTTCAGGGACCGAACCTTCAAGCAGGGGATCAGGCGAGAGATCATAGCTTCAGTTGTTTCTCACAGCATTCCGACACAGACAGGGGTTTTGGAATGATCCCTCTTAGTGGAGAGTTTCCTTGCTGAGCAGTCTCCAGCAGCAGGACCCACCACTAGCCGGCATGCGGTAGATTCTTCTGCAGCGGGTAGTAGAAAGATGACCCAGGAGTCTAAGAGGACTATTCCTACAGGTGGTCGACCGCATGACACATGATCATTTGTGTGAGGCACCCGGGGTGGACAATGACTTACCATGAGCGGACAGTGTTACTCCTACGGCGGGGTTGGTCACATGGCTCATGACTGTCCGACCCGCCATACAGATGACTAGCAGAAGGTTGAGGGACCACCCAGGCAGAGGCAGAGGGTCGACCGTGGCGGTCCGTAGGGAGTAGGTGGACGAGGCAGACGAGCTGGCCGAGAAGCAGGTGGTGGGATACGCTTTGAGGCTCTACCACCACCACCACCAGGAGGTCCACCCCGACCGTAGGGAACAGGTGGACGTGGGAGAGCTTAGCTTCAGGCAGCTGAGGCCTATGATCATGGAGCTCCAGGAGAAAATGGACAGGAGCAGGACTAGCTCCAGACCTGGAGACTTTTGTTCATGTTGCTTCTAGCTTTGTTGATGTTTGTTTGTAGATTCTTTGTGTCTTTTTACTTTGAGTTGTAGTAATAAAATACACCTTTCTTGTGGCGTTTACCTTCTTGTCCCCTATTTATGTTGTTACTGAGAGGTTCTAGTTTAAAAACCGTTGACTTCACCCTTACTTTGAGATACCTACTAGAGGAGACCCAGTGACCACACACTGATGCCGATAGTGTGACTCAACCCTTGGAGGTGAGAGTAACGGTTGGATATCTTGGTAGTAGCGTCGAGGTCTTACGACATCAACCTTGGTATGGATTAGTATCTTCCATGTTGAGATTGACTGTATTAGGCGAAGAACGTGGTTCATCCAAGGGATGAGACCAGATTTCTCTTATCGGCAAAGAAGAAATCTCAGCATCTCTTGTAGGACCAGAAGGGTCCAAGTCATCCAAGCGTGGATGAGGACAGCTCAGAGCTGGCAAAAGTCTTGTGCTGACAGGGGGCGGAGACCACTAGAGTTCGAGGTTGGCGACCACGTTTCCCTATGGGTCTCACCTCGACGTGAGTTACGGAGATGTGGCCGAGGCGACATGTTATCTCTGAGGTTCAACGGACCTTTCTAGTTCCTCAGCAGGGTAGTTGAGGTGGTTTACCGCTTGACCCACCCACCTCAGTTGCACCAGGTGCACGACTACTTCCACGTATCTCAACTGAGGAGATACGAGCTCGACCCTTCTCTTTTCATCGACCATGAGGAGCTGGACTTGGGCGATGGGGTGACCCTCATGGAGGTTCCAGTGGGGATCGAGGAATGACAGGATTGGATCCTACAAGGACGGGTCAATTCCTCGAGTGCGCTTTCACTGGAAATACGGGAACCTCCAGGTGAGCACATGGTAGCGGAAGGCTCAGATGCGTGCTCAGTACCGCTTTTGTTTCCCTAGTTTGTGTTATAGATTTACGGGGACGTAAAGCACTGAGGTGGGAGTAATTTAAACACCCGTCAAATTCAAGGGAAATTCTTTTTCTTAATTTTCTTTTGAATTTTACAAGAACGCAGTTTCTGACGGCACCTGATTCTGAGGCCCGGTGTGCCCGGAATCTTTTTCCGAAGTTTAGCTCGGGTACGTTCAGTGAACGAACGAGCGGGTTTTTATAACTTTTCAACCGGTGCTCGGAATCGAATTCTGAGGGCACTGATAGAATCGCAGCACTGGTATTTGCTTAGAAACACATTTTTCGGAGTTGCGTTTTCTCGGGTGTGGTTTTTAAATTTGCGGGTTAAGTAAATGAATAAAATAAAATGGTGCGACCAATTTATTTTATTTTAAGTCGCTTAACCTATGTTAAGTGGATGATGTGGGACCCACAATATCCTACCCGCTTGGTAGGACATTTGTGAGGTGGGGACCACCCGAGCCCCACCGTTTCTTTTCTTCTTATGTAACGCACCTGCACCCCCTTTTTAATGAAGTCAACTCTTGCGTTTAATCTGGATATTAAATGCCTCATTAATTGGGCGGTTTTAAACTCCTCAATTAATTTATCATTTCTTTTATTTTTGGATTTCAAAGAGTTGGTTTGAGTGTTAATAAAATAAGACAACACTTATTTTATTTGTGTTGTAACTTGTTGCGTTGAGAGGATTTGGAGAAAAGCCTTCTTCTTCGACGAAGAATGCGAAGAACACGAAGAACGCACCGTTCTTCGATGAAGAACGCTGAATCCTTGGAGATCGACTACGCGACGCCATGTACCGCGACGCCAACGATGCTTCTTCTGCGACGCTTCTTCCGTGACGTTCCTTCTCCGCGACGCGACGATCCCCCTTCCACGACGCCTTCTTATGCGACGTGCTTTTCTAGGACGAACCCTCGCTCAATGAATTCGACGAGGTAGGGGTTTACTTATTATTGCGTTTATTCCTGATTACTTCATCATTGGTTTATCTTCTATTTGGGGCCTCCAGTTATCGCAATAACGAGAGGAGGTCGGACCACACAAACATGGCTGACTCTCCTCCCCTTTTTGGTTATTAGATATCGATGTGGCACGAACAAAGTAACGCGGTGTCGATGCACCGCGCAAAGAATTTTAAGGAAAGGGGAAGAAGTGCAGCGCCGTCGCGCCGCACCGTTGAAGAAGAACCAAAGACGCAGTGCCATCGTTCCATGCCGGAGAACCACAAAAGCACCACGGCCGGAGCGGGGCCGCGGCGGATGGGTACGACGCCATCGTGTCGCGCCGGACAGACCAAGGCTGCGGCCGGTTTCGGGCCGCGGCGGAGCAGGGGAACCGGCGGCAGGTTCGGGGCCGCTGGTGTCGGAGCAGGGGGACCGGCGCTTGCTAGTTCTGTGGCGGAAACAGCCGGCCGGCCGGAGTGGGCGGGCCGGACAGGGGCATAGCCGGGGGTTACAACCCCCGGCTGGCCAGCAAAGCGGCCACCACGTGGGGCCACGACTACAAAAAAATGGGGGCAGCCCCCCCCCCTCCCCCCCTGTGTCCCTTCACTCGGCCGAAATGGTCGAGCCCCTGGCTGGTGCAAGCGCGCCGGGTCGGCTGCCCTGGCCGGTCCTCCAGACCTGGTCGCGCCCAGGCCGGGCCGGGCCGCGCCAGCCGGGTCGGGCCGCGCCCAGGCATGGCAGGGCAGCGCCCGGTCCGGGACGGGCCACGCCCAAGCCGGGCGGGGCCGCGCTAGCGGGGCTGGGCCATGCCCGAGCAGGCTGGACACCGACCTGAGATGGGTCGCCCCGGTTCGGGTCGGGTCGGACCGGGCCCGAACCTTTTTCGGTCTGTTTCCCATAACATGGGCTACGGACCTCCGATCGATGCACCGTCAGTTGCGTAGCAATCCTTGGATCGAGACGGGTATTTAGGTATATTACACTTAAGGTTTGATAGAACTTTGATTATAGCCGGGTTGGCTCGGATACGAAACCAACCGGGCCCTCGGAGCGGAAACGCTTGTATATCGAGCTCCGAACGTCCGATTGATGTGTCGTCGACTTTGTTGGATTCCTCTTGATGAGAAGGAACTTTTTTCATTCTTCACATGAGTTTTGGATGCAGTTGGATAATGTCCGTGTTGGATTTTACCCAAAATCCAACGGGGCCCCTGGAACGGAAAGGCTGATAACTTTCAGACCGGACGTCCGTTTGACGAACCGTCAGCGGCGTTTGTGATCACATTGAGAAACGGTACCTATGAGCATAACCTATGAGAGTTTGGGGTACAGTTGAGGTACGTCCGGGTTGGTTCGCACATGAAACCAACCGGGGCCCTGGGACGAAAAGGCTAATAACTCATAGACCGGGCATCCGATTGACACGCCATCTGTTGTGTTGAGACCCCTATGATGAGGTGGTACTTTGAGATACTTCTTCATGGAACCTTGTGATACTTGGATTATTGAACCATAGCTCGTGGAGCGGACCCTCACGGTGACGAGCTAGCAAAGTGCAGAGACCTAGTAGCTGGCTGAGACTTGATGACTGCTGATCTATCAACTCGGTGTGTTTCTGATAGCCCAGTGGGGAGCGCTTGGTTGTAGCAGCAGACCCACGGCGGAGGAGTACTTAGTAGTAGTGGCAGACCTGCAGTACTAAACAGAAGGAGTACCTCTGGAGGCTATGAGGGGGAGCGCTTGGTTGTAGCGGCAGAACCACGATGGAGGAGCGCTTGGTTGTAGCGGCAGACCCATGGGGGGAAGCGCTTGGTTGTAGCAGTAGGGCCACAGTACTCGACAGGTTGAGTACTACAGCAGTCCAAGGAGTCCAGCACGCTTGGTTGTAGCGGCAGGACCTCTGTACTCGACAGAGGAGGAGTTCGGTGCGCTTGGTTGTAGCGGCAGGCCCTCTGTACTCGACAGAGGAGGAGTTCGGCATGCATGGTTGCAGCGACAGGCCCTCTGTACTCGACAGAGGAGGAGTTCTCTAGTAGCTGTGGTTTTGACGTCATGAATAAAATCCATTGATTTCAAAATCCTTGTGTTTCCTCACGATTGGGATGGGTTACTTGATAACTTGGGTATATGTATGAGCATGTACCTAAGTAGAGGTTATCTATTGAGATATTCTTTGTGGTTATCCTTGTTTGATTTAGTGAGACCTTGAGGTTCCCGGGGTCCCTACTGTGTATCGTTATACTCACCCCTGCACCGGTTATGCCTGCACCTCGTTGTGTTGGTTGCAGACGACGGACAGCGCAGACAGAGGTTGAGTGTTCGAGGACTGTATGGTACCCGGAGGTGGACCTCACGACGAGACAGTATCCGGTGGTGGACTTCATGACAAGGCGATGCTCGAAGGAGGTTGATGGGAGAGAGCATTGTAGAAGCTATCTATACCTACCCTTCATGTAGGATCCGTGGTGGAAGATCCAGGAGCTGCACTATCTGTACCAACCCTTCAGGTAGGATCTGAGGAGGACGACCCAGGAGCTGCTTCCTTTCTTCTAGCTGTTGTCTTTGTTGTACTTTCTTTCAGTTGTAGCTGTACTTTCGATTAGGTTTGTATTCTTGCCCATTTACTTTTCAACACATCCTTTTTGTACTTAGTGTTTTACTTCCTCTTGTACTCTGTGGTGTTTTGTTACTTTTTAAAGGCAATGTCTTCACAGTTATCGGGATTTACGCCTTTGGTGCTAGTGGCCAGCCCCTGGCCTATGGAAGGCGGGCTTGGGGTAGTCACCACGCGGGCCCTGAGGACGGTCATGACAGGATGTATATTATTCATATTCATAATGATATTAAGTCTTTAAACATTATTTTTAATCATCTAATGAAAATTAGTCTTGAATGGATACAATGGGGAATAAATCTCATCGCGTTCGTGGAGACGGTAATCCATACGTACGCATGAGCAACAATATCATACTTTTTATTTTAAAATAATATATAATTGGATGTTATATGATATATAAAGAATCATTATCATGTTATATTTATTATTTACATCAATTAAACTTCATTATTATACCCATATAAATAATAATGTATTGAATAACAATTACACCACGACATAGAGACGGTAAGACGTACGTACGCACGTATGGTGACATGTCATTCAATGAATTGATAGAATAATGAATATAGTTGTACCATATTTATAATAACATCATAGTATAAATAATATACCGTAGTTATTATTTTTGAATGGAAACAACAATGAAAGAGGAAGTGGAAGAAGAAAGGAACTTGAAAGGGGTGATGAAATATTTACCTCTTCTTCGGGTTCTTCTTTTTTATTTGATCAAAAGGGATCTTTAGGTTGCCTTTCTGACTAAAGGAAGGCCTATAGGATGAAGGGAGGAAAATTTAGAGGGTATTTGGTCAGGGGTTGGCCAAGCCAAATTGCATTGAAGGTGTGAATTAGAGAGAAGGGGAAGTTCCCTTTTATAAGAGGGGCGAGGGGAATCTTAGGAAAGGCTAGAAATATTATTTTATAATAAAATCATTTTCGGTTTCTAATGACTCAAAAATAATTTTTTTAAATTATAAGGTGTGGATGGGTCTAAAACCACTCAACCAATAGGTTTTAGATAGGTTTCGGTCACTATATTAACTTTATCTTCTAGATTTATCTCTTAATTAAATAGTTTGACATTTACCATGTTTTTTTATTTTTATATTATATGGTTAATAAACTTACTATAAACTTACAAGGGAACCTCAAGTGGTTCATTAATTACATATATAATATTATTTAAGAACTTTTTCTGAACCTTATATTTTTAGGAATATTATATCACTTAGTAGTATAATATTTGTTTTAAAAACTCTTTTATGTCAATTTTGACACTATTTGTTATTTTGTTTTTGATAAATTCATAACAGCATTATTACTTCAAAAAAAATTCATATAACCAACCCCAACATTTCATATTAACCTATGAAATTATTTTAATTCATAAAAAGTCTCAAATTACATTTATTTGGATATTTATAATATCAATTATTTTAATCTTTCATTAATAAGGTAATTACTGCATCATCATTGTGTCATAAATAAATTTAATTATTTAATGTCTAAAAATTATAAATAAAATACCATTATGTAGGAATTATTTTTATCTTTATAATGAATGTTTATAGTATAATTTATCTAATGTATAACCCTATATTAAAAATGTTTTAGTTATTAAACTTTGATTTTAACTCTTTTAACTCTTCTTTAAATAAAATAATAATAAATGTCCTAATCTAATTCAAGTGGACCTAAAGGATCATATTTTATTCATAAGGTTGTTTTTTGTCGAATTAAACTTATACAATAGAATTAGTATATGTGTTAGGGTAATAATAATATCATTTTTACCCTAACTTACCCTACTTACTTTTAATCGTGGTAAATAAAAGTAAAAAGTTAATATTCCCCAAAAATTATTTTCATCTTATTGAACCAAATTTTACTTAGGGATATCAATAGTGTCTCTTGGATTTCTTTAATTCAACTCAAATAAGTAGTAAAATTAAGTTTTATGTAAATTTGCAAATGCTCCTAGGAGGTGGATAAAAGACGGTAAAAAGTTCAATAAAATTTTTATATATCTAAAATTGTTATAAATGGACTCCAATAAATTAAATTGAACTTATATCGGTATTATGTATTTATTTTGACCTAAAATAAATTTAAATAAAATAAATAATTATTTAAATAAAAATTCAGTTTTTAACTATAACTCAGTGTTTTTCACTATTCCTCAAAAATTGGATGTTTTCAGAAAAATACCAAAAATTCACCATAAGCTAATTTCAATATTACGAATCCAAAAATGAAGTCCGTTTTGAAATATAAAATTTATAAAAGTTAAAAAAGTGGGTATTACTATTCATAACTACTAGTCTGATTGGTTGTGGTGTGTTAGAACTCGAAGTTGTGAACAACACATGCTATTGTATTATTCAAAGAGAAACGTATCGTCGAAGCTTGGGGTGTTACATGCACCCATGGGTGTGCTCTATAGGCCTTGTACATGGTATTTATATAGTCTAATTCCCACTGGATTTCCTAGTTTGGTTCCCTTTAGAAGGTAAACCTTTGTCCCACATGTTCCCTTGGTTGAGATGGGTTAGTCAAGATTGTGGGATATTACTCAATTTTATATGAGGCTCATTCAAAATACATAGAAGTAATCTAAGTATCTTAATTCCAAGACTTACTCAAATAAAATGATATTCCATCAACAATTTCCTTCCTCAAATACCCTTCATGAAATTTCATTTATTTTCATGGAAATTTTCTTCTTTATCTTATAGTAAACAAAGTGTCATCAATGATTCAAATATTTGGAACTTAAGACCACTTCATGAATAATAATATTTTTCCAAAGAGAATTTTCCAATAATGACATACAATTACATTATATTAATCTATAACAATTCTCTAAGAATCACCAATTCATTCTCCAACACATATTGACACATCATTGAAAACAACTCCAACTTTGGGTCCAACAATATCCCTTTTTAAATTTTTTTTGTCAAAATATGTACACATATTAAAAAGTCGAAATTTAAAATTTAGTATGTGTTCTTAAAATTTCTCCCCCTTATTGTAAGTAAAATATAAATGGTAAATTTTATCTTCTCAAAAGCATGACCATCTACCTTATATGAAAATTTCATGATCACTTCTAAAAGAGGAGGGATCTCACATGGATCTCTTTGAAAATATCCATTAGTAAATCAACTCTAAGTGTATGTAGTCTAACCCATTGTAGAATTATATAGGGATATAATTAATTATTTCTAAGATATCAATAAAATACCATTAATTTGAAATCATACATAGATATTTTAAAATTAGGGTTGTAAATAATTAGATTTATTAATTAAATGTTAAATCATGTGAATACTTCAACAAACACATTATAAAGATCAACTAAAAAAATATAGATCCCCCTTTGTTTTTTTTTTCATTAAGACACTCGCCATTAATTGATATGATTGATATAATTAAGAAAATCGTATTAAATTTTTATTGGAATACATAAACTTCTAATTTTATAAATCTGTTCATAAGTTCCACATTCACTAATTAGTGAATATTTAACAGCTTCATCTCAAAAATGCTCCCACAAAATGGATGCATCCATATCCTTCAGTTCCTTTCATGTTAGTAAAAAAAGTATTCATATATAAGGTAATAATGAGGGACCTAATTTTTCATCAGGAGTAAAATTCAACATGAGATCTATCTCTCAACATTGGCCATTATTTTATACCAATCTCATTCTTTCATTTGTGTGAAGTATACTTTTATATTGTAGTAATTTTAGTACATGAGGTGTAAGGTGCTTTAACATTAATTTTAAACAACTCCAACTAATTTGGAAGAATCTCTAAATATTTTTTAGGATCATGTCTAGTTTTATCACACCTGACACACAGGTCACCATATTTGTGTACAATAGATTTTCCCACCTCAATTCCTGTAGCCACTTGATTTACTTTAGCAATTGTTTCAGCTTCCCCTATTTTTTTATCAAATATAAATTTATTTTTCTAGAAAATTAGGGAATATTTCTTAACATTATCTATCTTATCAAAACCTTTACATGGCATACCAATGTTTTTCTTTTATAGTCTCTTCCCTTTTTCATCTTAGGGAATATATCTTGGAATTCTTATCTTAAATTTATCAAATTTGGGACCCTCTTAATTAAATCTACCACCAGCTTCTTTTAAGATTTCATATTTATTTTTTCTTTGTATCTTGGATGAATTTCTGGTCACATCATTCTTTCTCTAAGAGTCCTTTCAAAATTTTATAGCATGACTCCCCCTTGATTCATTATTTTTTCTAGAAAAGACATATTATACCAAAAAGAGTAGGCTTTGTGCCAACAAGTTTCACAACACCAGTAGAAAACACTAAACCTAGATTTCCTACCTTGATATGAATTTTTTCCAGATACCTATTACTATTATACTTCTTCAAACTAATCCTTATTTTTCCTAGGGGTTAGTGATTTTCATGACACATTTACTTCTCCATTTAATATAGGATAGGTTATATCATTGTTCTCCTTGGTTAAACATGGTTTAATTTTCTTATTGTTTTGTTCACATATCAAGACTAACATGTTACCCACTTTTCTTACCTACCTTTCCTTTTGATATGGTCTTATCTTTAAATAATGAGTTGATTTGTGCCTGATAGTTACATACCAAAACTTATCATAATAGTGACCAATTATATTTAGTACTCATATAAATATTTAGATAATTCAAATCTATTATTTGTAGAAAGATTAATTTTCTATGATTTTTTCTTCTCTATTACAGGTCTTATTTTTTTATTCTTTGAGTTCCCTATGCATAGGAATTTTTTTGTTTAAATTAATTTTCATGTTATGAAAACATTTTAATTTTTCATACCCAAACTTATAGAAACACAAAAAATATAAAATGAATCATATTGTTTTCAATTTTTCTGTAATATATTTTGTTTTCAAATATTTTAAACATTTATACTCTTGAGTGGCACTACCAATCTTTGGAAAACATCTTGGGGAATAGTTATTCATACTATTTTTCACATTCACCCTTACTTTGGTGGATTTAACAACATTTTTCACCATCCATAATTTCTAATAGTTTAGTTTAAAAACATTAACAACACTTGAAACATCATTAATACATAAAATAGTTTATAATTTATGGGATACCTCTTCTAGGAGCCTTTGTTTTCAATGCGGGTTGCTGGATACATTGGAAAGCAAGAAATCATGCTAGGTATGAAGGGATGTAATCTACAAGGAGGGCAGTGGTGGCCAGAACCAAATGCATGCAGTTTGACCTAGTTGGCACGATGGGTATTGGGAAGGAGGCGTCTGTGTTTTGTTGTTTACAGTCTCCACTTGCTGAGTCTAGGAGGAATGGTTCCAGGGTATAGGAGAGTGGGGTTCGTTGGTTGCCTCCTAAGGAATTTTTTAAGCTAAATATCAATGGGTCCTGCATCACGGAGGTAATGCTTGGTGGTGGGATCTTACATGATCATAGTGGAAGTGTGGTCTTGGCTTTCTCGACTTATTATTGTAGCGGTAATTCGGTCCAGGAGGAGGCCTTTACAGTGCTCACAAGGATTTCCATGTGTAAGAAGAGGAACCTCAGCAACACACAGGTTGAAACAGATTCAAATATTGTCTAGGATGCCTTGCTTGGGAGGGGTAGCATTCCATGGTCGATCACCTATACTATCAGACAATGTAAGGATCTCCTCTCAAACAGAGTTATGTTCACTCATACTTGGCATGAAGGAAACCAAGTGGCGGACTACTTGGCCTCCCTTGCGGTCCTAGAAGATCATGTGGTTTGTTATTCAAATGTATCTCTTTTTAAACTGGAGGGGGTGAACCTGGTTAGGGTGATTCTCGGGGGCTTCATTATTTCTAGCATCTCTAGTTGTAGTCCCATGTATTGTACTTTTTTCTTTCCTATTTTCAAATAAAAATCATAATATTTTATGGTTGGATGGGTAGTTCTATCTTGTGGTGATTCCGGATTTATCAATCTCACCTCTAGATCAAAACACTTCAGGTTGATGGAGTTCTTCTCTTCCAGAGATGATCTCAAATTAGCTTCTCAATCCCCATTCAACTTCATTATTTATTCCTCATGCATGATTTTAGATTCTAGAAAATAATTATCAATATCCTTTAACAAATTTTATCTATCCTCTAGTAGAGAAATTTTGACAACCATAAAAAAATTTCTATTTTTTAAATTCATAGAATTATTTTATGAATAAAATATCAAAGAATTATTTCTTATAAATAATTTCTTACAATTCTCCAATAGTTTCAGTGTATCATTCCTTAAAAAGATAAAAAAATTATTCCTTTTCTTTTTAAAATTTGTAAGAGTGTTATATATCCTAACCCTTTAGTCAATTCCTCTTATGTAGGATTATACTTTTCTTCTATTTTTAATTTCTCATCTAGAAGACCCTTGGAACCTTAAACGAAATTATTTAAAAATACTTTGGTAATTTTCTTCAAATTTCCATTGAATTCAAAGCTTATATCACTAAATTATTGATCATAATCATAGATTGATAAATATTGGTTAAAATAATAATAATAAAAATCACTACAACATATACCATTTTTTTTACCTTCACTTAGAGGTATCTCTATCTGTACTTTATGGTTCTTCTTTATCTTTCTTTCCTACCTCTTATTTCTATTCTTCTATGTCTTGGATGAAATTTAAAGATCAGTATCCCCATGAGTAACTCCCTTTCTCTCCATATGATTTTTCTCACTCATTTCTTGAATATAAACTTCATTAAAACTCACATAAATTTTTATAGGTGAACTACAATTTGATAGCACCTGTAGTTCCCTAGGCCATATTTATAATTGAGAGGGGAGGTGTGAATCAGTAGTTTCTTTTTATGAATCCCTTTTTTGTTTAGTTCAATCTCTTGAACTTTTTAAGGTTCTAGATCCACTAAATTTTATTTCTAAATCTAACATGTTGTGGATTAATAATAATATAGAGATATAGAATAGTACACAATATTTACAGGGTTTGGTAGAAATCCTACTCATTGATAAAACTAGTTATTCCCCTTAGTTATAGATTATTCACTATCAAACAAGTGAATATAATTACTTCAATTTTAACAAAAATAATTTAGTTATAGATCCAATTGATAGTATCTATTTTCATTTGGAACCAACTAAAATAATTATTTCTCTAGATCCAACCAAGAGACTCTATTTTCTATTGGCTCTAACCAAATTCCTTATTACTCAAGCATCAACCGGGAGACTTTCTTTACTCATATCTCCAACCAAAATAGCTTACCAACTCTTGAAACCAATTAGAAGGATTCACCTTTGTCTACTACTTAATATGATTTAGGATGAATCATTTATCTTCATCCATGAGCTTATATGATCTAACTTTATTCTATAATCTTCAAGTATTTTCAATAGCCTCTGAAATTTCTATTGGTCTTTCTCAAACAATTCTAATCACCTGTAACCGACTAGTTTCCTCAGCGCAAAATATTCTTTGGAAATAATTCATTTTCGTATTATGAAGACCCAACCTTACTAAGATGTGTTCTATTGATAAATAAAAATTCATCAAGAAAATATTATACAAGAAGTATCTCCCACAATATCAACTCATTCTACCTTCTTGAATTCTCACCAAAAAGACACTTCATGCCTAGATTAAATGGAATCTAAAACACTAAAACATGTATATTTTTATCTATTATTTTATGTGATTCATATTAATCCTTTATTCTTGGGTTTCTAATTTACTTCAGATTATCATGTATTCTTCTTGGTATGAATGTTCGCTATTTTTTCTACAAACTCAAATGGGTGTGATTGATTTGTTCCTCAACGTGTGTATGCACTATCCTTCACACAACTAGTAAAAACTATCCACTTATTCCTCATGCAACTCACTATATCAACCGTGAGTGTGTGGAATTATCAAATAGATCTATTGTGAAATAGTATGTATGTACTGAATACACTCACTATGTAACCCTTTCACACAAATGGGACTACTCCTTCACAAAAGAACCTCACACTGACTTCTTCTTTCACACTGACCCAAATGGGTGTATGATGACTTTCTGAATGCAATATATTATTCATGAGATATAGAGTAAGTGCACACTATCTTGGTGTATCATATGTATTCATGAAAACAATGAATATTCACATTAAGTTTATCATGTTACCTTGGTTTCTTCGCAGAACCATGTTCTTCACAAATAAAAATGAGTTTTCTATGGAAAAATACTATACGAACAGAATTCATCTCTTCCTAATACAATCCAAGGCTTTACATAACGTCATCCTCATGAAATAGTTATTTCATGTTGGCTATGTTTCTTACAAAATGAGATCACTCTCATGATTGGAGTCACTTCTCCTTGTCTATGTACTCATACTTTTATAGAAAAGGATCATCATGCCTCGAACTTCCTTTACTCTGTGAATAATTCCAAATCAAAACTTTTGAAAATATTTCATGTCAGGACCTTTTAAAATACCCTAATATCACATCATTCCTCAAAACAACTTACACTGAATTTTAATTGACCTCTTATTACTTGAGTTTCTGTTTAATTACTCATGTTCACGGGTTGTATTCTCATGATTTTTTAGTTTTGATAATCATGATCACAGCCTTGAAAAATTTGTTTAGTCCTTGTCCAATTTCTCTTTCTTCTATTTATTGCATGCATGCATGATGTAGTTTCATGAATGAAGATTATCATACTCATTGTTTCTCAATATTGGAATTAGATAGATCATGGATGCCTCTATTTAGTCATTGGTGGTTCAGACCCCTTGTATGATGAACATAAGTTTCATCAAAGGTCATAAGGAAGAAGATAACAGCCAAACTCAATCAGATGGTCGATATCATCTCCATTGGATAATCATTGGGATTTCTATATCATTTAAATACATTTGAATAGTGCCCCACCCATCCATTAACCCACATTGGTTTCTCCAATGTTTGTCACTCTGGTATGTTAGATAATCCATGAAATAACCTCATCAAGATGTAGGCGGGTGATTATCACCTTTACACACTCTACACACCACTTGGGTTGTAGCCCAATAGGCTATTGGTCCAACTGTTGTTCCCATTGGCATGATCTATGAGCCTTATACAAGGCCTAACCTCAACCTAAAACCTTATGGATTTACCTTTCATGGAAGAACATTTTCCCACATGTTCCCCTGGTCGAGCTGGCCTAGTCAGACTTATGGGATGCCCCTCTATTTTATATGAGGCTCATTCAAAATATAACGAAATAGTCTAAGTATATTATTTCTAAGAATTCCTCAAATAAAATAATAAACCACCCTCAAATTCCTTATTCAAATACCCTTCATGTAATTTTATTTATTTTCCTGGGAGTCCTCTTTTTGATCTTGTAGTAAATAAAGTTTCATCAATGACACAAATCTATGGAACTTAATATCACTTCATCAATCTTATGAGTTATCCAAGGAGAATTGTCCAAGCAGGACATCCAATTCCATTAGATGAATACATAAAAATTATCTAGACATAAACATTTCATAAAAAAACACATATTAACACATTATTGAAACAAAATGCAAATTTTAGCCCAAAATTTTTGACTTTATTATAATTTAATCTTTTTTGAAATTCTAGGAGTGCCTCGCACCTCAATTATAAAAGAGAACCTCTACTTTTACTTATCTGCACCAGTTTGATAAATCTATATTGATCAAACCGAACCAATTTCTCTTAAAAGAACCCATAGAAACATTATATATATGTTGGTCTTCCCAAAATACCAACCCTTGTTTCTTTAAGATGATATCTTAAGTATGTCTTTCAAGGAAGATGTAATCGCCTTTATCGATCACTTTCTTTTTACTTATTATTTTACCTCATCAAAATATTCTATATTTATCATTAAATAATACATTTATTATAATAAATATACATAAATTTTATTATTAGTATCAAAACACCATTATTCATCCTTTTTACCATCAAATTGAAAGTGAATGTATTACTCATGTGTACGTACAACTTACAGTCTCCACATAGCGATGAAATTAATTTTTCATCGCCATATTCTATCAATGGGTATTATGATAAGTTTAATATTTATATATGATATTTAAAACATAATTATACTTTTTTAATGAATAAGTCATATCAACCTTCATACCTACCAATCCATTGGAAAACCATGACATCGCTCATGCGTACGTGTGGACTACCACCTCCACGAAGCGATGTGATTTATTTTCCATTTATATTTAACTTAAATTATATTAAGTATATATTAAATGAATATATATGATATATATGATATAATAATTATTATTTAAATGTGAATTATTATTTACCTTTCTTTTAACAGAAAATGAAAGTAGCATTCATGCATAGGTATGGCATGCATTCTCCACAAATGATATAATTAATTTTTCTATCTATGAATATTATGGATTAATATAAATATGTATATAATGAATATATAATATTTTTCTATCATAATTGAAATTATGGATATGAATAAAACATGTTCAATATATAAATACTAAAACTACCAAAACAAAACAATCATGGAAAATGATGTAGTTATCACCCTAGATACTGATTTGATAAAGAATTATTAATAAATGGGTGATTAAAGGTTATAAGTATGTCATATATGGTATGATATATATGATTATAGTTCTATAATATATGCATAATAAATCTATATTTATTAAATAGGAGGTTCGTGCACATATGAAAGAAATCACGCTAGAGGTAAGGGTTTTTTTCACAATCTCATAATAATTCAGGATTGTTTAGGTTAAAGTCTCCACTATGGGAATTATTTGATATTTCTACTTACATAAGATTATTTTTCTTCCTTATAAATATTTTCTTTAATATCTTTTAATGAATACTTTCATTATTCTCTAATTTTTTTATAGTCATTTTTACCCATGATTAAATTTTAAAAAATGGGTTAAAATGAATCTTCCTGTAATTTTATGAATGAGGTACTATTTGACTTTTCATACAAAATTGGGAAAGGGGTGTTTGTTTAAAATTATGTTCCATGAAAATAATTTCCTTCCATCATGAATACTTAATGTTTCAAATTTTCTTTAATATGTTTCCATAGTTCTATTCAAAGAAAATGTTTCCTTAATATTATTGAAATTTTTAGTTTTTAGAAGAAATTTTTGAAGTATTTTCCTCAATAATATTTTTAATGAAATTATTATGGTTTCTATATTAATAAAATAAAAAAACCCATGGTTTTACTTATTCTCCACTAGGTATATTTCGTAATTATTCCATTAATATTACTTATCTAGATTTTTTATGATATGTTTGGTTGGGGACGTACAATTTTGATACCATTCACCATATTACTCGTGACAGTTAATAGTTTTTTATATTAATTGGAGAATGTATTAAAATTTTGTATTCTAGTTTTTAAATAAAATTTTTTATGTTTATTATTTTTCCCCACTTTTATATGAAGAATTTATTTGACTTGGTAATTGATGGGTGATGCACACTATATACCCGCGATGCATCATTAGGTCTCATGAGAAAAAATATCTTATGTATTTAACTGAGACCTTACCCATTTATTTAATATTTCTTTGAATAAGTCCTTAAATAACTATTTATGATGTTTTCCATTACTAATTCCCTCAATTTGAGATTGGTTTTTGATGCCTATGAGATTATTCGATTAGTTAAGATAACCATGGGAAATTTTCATTCTCATGTAATTATTTATACAAAATTATTTGATCAAAATTTATTCCTAAAATATAATTCTTAATGATCATGAAAATAATTAAATGAATTTTTTCTGAAATTTAATTTTCAATATGGATTATTCCTTATTTATTTATGATAGCTTTCATTGTACGCATACCCTTACAAAGCATCTGATCTCAGCCTTATCTTATGTTTCCTTTCCCCAAGATTATAGGAGGTGGACTATGATTGATATTTTGGAATATTATAAAGGTAATAATGGTTTTATTAAATAAAATAAAATGTTGATTTAAAATTAATTTTTTATTTCAAAGAATAACTTATAAAGAAAAAGTGGGAAACTTGACAAAGACAAAACACAATTTATTGAACATAGATAGAAGACACAAAGTCATTCAAGATAAGATTAAAATTTCTGGAATTAGAAACCCTATATAATCACCAATATAGTGTGTATACCATTATTTATATATCATACTTCATAATATATTCAAATTGATTGGCCAACTTATCCCAAGTACGTATATATTACACTAGGTTGATCTTTCATTTTTTGAAGCCTCCTACCAGAATGTGGTCTTGTATGTTAATCCATAATCTTTTATTCTCATTTAGATCAAATTGAATTTTTCTGTCATGGATTTTTTTCACCTCCTACGTTGTAGCTTTAATCCTAACACCTAATTCTAGAATTTATTCTTCATAGTGGAGAATAATCTCTAAAAAATTTCTTTCACTGTTTCCACCATTCCATTTGTTCTCTTCTCAACAGTCCTTGATTCCTAAGGTGGGACTTCAAACTTGTTACCAAATTGAACTTGTACCTTAGGACCTCTATATTATTCCATTAGATTTTCACCTTGATGTTCAATGTTATTATTATGAAACTGGTCATGCCCAGTGCCTTTACCATTCAGCATTCTGTTCGCCACCCCCTTTTAGCCAACCATGTTTCCATTGGTTTCATCAAATATGAATGGTCATTACACCCGTTGAATTTATTTCTATTAGTCATGATGCATCACTTTGTGTTTTTTGGTTCTCTTATACCCCTTCTTCCTCCTTAGGTTGTTAATTCCTCTAACTTGCATCTCCTAAACATTTTCCATTGAGAGTTGACTGACTCTTATATCTCTAGAATTTTCCTCCAAGAGGTTTTGAACCCTAGTATTTTTATCCTCTTTTCTAGGAATAAGTGTCTAGACATCCATACTTTTGAAAAAGGTTTCTCAAATTTAGAGTTTGAAAATTCCTTCCGAGACATGGCCTGAACCATGCCTTCAACAAGCTCACTTTTTTAGCATGGGAGCCCTATATTGAGTTTATAAGCATCTCATGGGTAGAAGGACTGTCATCCTTCAGAATCACCTCCTATTTTAAATTAACTCCAATACACACAATCTCTTAGTAATATGATATCTTTAGGATATTAATATTTCGATCTGAAGAACCCACTGTATGCACCACCTCATCCCCCTGGTCTTGCAAAAGATCCACTATATTCAATATAGCCCTTCGAGATAACACTTGAAATTGAAGATAAATCCTTATCATTGAGGCCTATTTTCACTGCCTCCACCATCTCTTTCCCATCATTACAAGTATCTCCCTTTAAAATTATCACAACATACTCTTAGCATACATCCATGAATTAAATATTGTAGAGGTCCAGGTTTCATGATGTGCATATCCCCTCAAGACCTTCAGATCATGCCAGCAACTTAACAACCAAATTTTGATCTACAAAATCCTATTTTAGTCAACCAAAAACATACACCACCTTTGAATTGGGATCTAAATAATGAGACCCTTTCGGGTTGAAACAACATTCCAATCCCCACCAAACTGATCCTTCAAACCTTCATCACTCATGGATATCAAAACATTTTCACTAAGACCTAACCCCTATACATCCTTCTTCTAAAATATATTCATGATCCCACAATTACACAATGCCAATAGCTGATCCAGTAGCTTGAATGATGAATATAAATTATCCCATATCTCAAAGACCTTAACCTTATTATATTGGAATTCTTTCCAAGAAGCAATATAGAAAAACTAAAATGGACCTCTTAATACATCAACTTATATATAGATTCATTGTGAAATATGGTGGAAAATAGAAATACTTCTATTATCAGAACACATAAATATACCAACTAAATTCCTTAACAAATGGATTACTGAATGATTCATGAAAGGGATAGGAAGTTTGGGGAAACTAACCCAGATCATCATGGTTAGGGAGCCTCGCTTAATGGGAAAATCATATAGAAACCTGAATAATAAGAATTAGGATCCATTACAGACATGATGGTCTCTAGAATAATCCAATATCAATTCAAACACTAATTTGAAGTGAATTATAATGCTTCCATTATCAAGAAGGTGAATTGTTGCTCACTCCCATTAACCATAAGAACCAAAAATGAACATGTCGAATGAGTCCACTGATGGTCGTTTATGTTAGAAATGAACTAATTACATCAAGATTATAAGAGTTGAGGAATTATAGAATTAAAAATTTGAGATCAATAGGAGCCGAAAGCCGTCAAACTGGTCTAGAACTTTAGGTCTAAGAGGGATATGTGGGAAAGGGTGAAGGGAACACGGATTAAAAAAGGTCAGAAAGAGTGGGGATATACCCTCATGAAGGGTGAATTATTTTAGGGTTTATATAATATTTATAAATAAATACTAAATGTATAGTAAACTCATTATATGGTTCAAAAATACATTTTTTCTCAAATATGGTTTTTATTAATTTTTATAAGAAAATAAAATAATTATTTTATATCAATTTTAAAATATATTTTATAAAAAATGAAATTCATTTGTGAAATAATTCTATCAAAATTATCTTATAGTAGATTTATGATAAATTTTTTAAAAAAATTAATTTTCAATGAATTATGAAAAATACAGATTTTCATTTAAAATAGTCTTTTCATCTCAACAATTAAAAAGTTTAATTTTTTAAAAATGTTTTAAAATAAAAATAAATTATGTTATGATATTAATAATATGCTTATGGTCATTAAAATCAATTTGATTCATGATATTTTTATAAAAAAAATAATATTTAAGAAGACGTTATTTTTGGAAAACAATTTTTCGTCACATTTTACAAGTTTACTTTTAAATTAAAATTTTTCCAATTTTATGAATTTAATTTAATAAATTGGATTTAATATTTGGAATCAGAATAATTGATATTATGTAATAAGTTCAACTTAAGTTTTTAATAATTAATAGTAAAAAAATAGTGAACATTTGTTGCCACAGTTAAGTTAAAATAGGTTTACTATAGGATTATACAAAAGTGATAAGGATTGAAATGACCTAAAATCTCATCTAAATCCTATTTTATGGAAATATTTAGACCCTATATAATATAAAGTTCATTATTTATTCATTTTTGAGACATGATTTTTGAGTAATTTATTAATATGTTTTAATCTTTTCCAAAATATCAGGTGTGTCCTCTCCCCCACTTATAAAAGAACACCCAATCTACTCTAATATCCATATATAAAGAGGATATTATATCAGAAAATCCATATCCAAATAACTTAATAAAATTACTAAAAAACTGTTATAGGTATTATTTGGGTAATAATCCCAACCTTAAATGGATTGATGTGTAAGGAGAAGTAGTTTTTTTGAAGAGGTTGTGTAGATTTTAACGAATTGTTTAAATTTTATTTCTTATTCTACCTCCTATAAATATATATTATTAAACATAAAATAAAACATTTAGTAAAATAAATATAATTATATTTTTTTATTATTATGAAACTACCAATATCCACCATCCTTTCCAACAAATGGGAAATGAAAAAGTATCGCTTGTGCATACATATAGACTACTGCTTCCACATAGTGATATAGTTCATTATCTATCACCATAATTTATGATTGGTTACTATGATGGATTTAATTTTTTATATATAATATTTTTTTACATAATTATAATTCTTAAATTATAATATATTATCTACTTTCTTACCTCTCCATCCATTGAAAAATGATAACCTTACTCATGTGTACATGTGGACTACTACCTCCACGAAGTGATGTGATTCATTTTTTCATTTTCAATTTACATGGGTTATAATAAATATAGGTTTAATGAATATAAATGATAAATATTATATAATAATTATTCTTTAAAAAGTAATTTTTATTTTATTTTCTTTTATTCCCACCATCAAATAGTGGAAACAACATTCATACCTACGTACGGACTACCTTCTTCACACAGTGATGTAATTAATTTTTCATCACTGATTTATATGAATAATTAAGAAAAGTGTACAGAATGAATAAATATGATAATTATTTCATGATTAATATTTTATATATGATGAAATAATGGAAAAGGTATAAGTACTGAAACCATCCGAATGAAACATACTTGAAAAATGAAGTAGTTGTCACAAGGAATGGTAAATTTAATAATGAATTATTAATAAATGGGTAATAAGATGTCATAAGTAAATAGTATATGTTATGATATTTGTGAATATGGTTATGAAATATATTTACAATAATTTTTTTTATATAGGATATTTTAACACATGCAAATAAGGATGAGACTTGACGTAAGGGTAATTCTTTTCTCACTTTTGTTTCCATGAGACATATGTCATATTCTCCACTTATTTCTTTAATGTGGTGTATATAGTACCACTTTTATGTAATATATCATGATTAAAATTATAATAATGTTATTTAATGTTTCATTTGACGTTATATATTTCATGGTGTTTATGATTCAAATTTTACCACATGGGTAGGATATTTATGTGTTAATCCCATTTTAATCGGTATTTCTTATGCTTCAATTTCCAAAGAGAAAATTATATGATAATTATCTAATAAACCCATTTCACCTTTATTCACACCTATTTATTTTTGAAACTTTTATATTTTAAAATCTTTTTTCATTATTTGTTACTCAAAATGATTTAGAATATTCTTTAAGAAATGTCAGCTATATTTATCCTATTTCGATTGGAAAACCATTCTCTTACTTATCCATATTTTATTAAATGATTTCAATATAGTTTTTGAATATTTTTCAATGATTAATAAAATAATATTTACCTATTTTTGACATTTAAAATTATTTTTGAAAATAATCTTCTACTCATTTCTTAAATAATTTACTTTTTACTCAATATGAGAGCATAATCTTTGTTTTAAAAATTAGGACATGAATGAAATTTTCGACCATCATGAATACCTAATTATATTAATTTGATTTAAAATTTTTTATGTTTATTTTAAAATTACATTTTTTCCTTAATATTTAAGATATTTTTTATTTTAAATAAGTTATTTTAAAATGAAAAGGGTTTTTGCCTCAAGAAATTTATGTTTGATATTTTAAATTAATTTTTTATCTATGATAACATCCTTTGATGTTACTTTTGTTTCATTGGGAATGTGATCCAATGGTTCCATACTTATTATTTGTCTAGATAGTCATTTATTATGATGATAAAATCGTGATGAAAACTATTTTATTTTTCATAGGTTATGGAATGATAAAATGATGAATGTTTCCATGACCTTTTAACATTTGAATAGATTTTTGTTATATGATGTTTGGTACCGTTAAAGATCTATAATGCATTGGGAAATGAGATGTTTTTATCTCTTGATATGATAAGGATGATACTATAAATTATTGCGAATATATTTGTTCACATTTTGATGGATGAGTATGATCATTTTCTGGATACTCTCCCAAGATTATGCATGGTCAAGATTATGAATATATTTTTTCAAATCTTGATTCATGATTATGATCAATTTATAGATATTCACATAATATTATGTGTGAAAATTATTATGAATAATTTTTTTACAATATTATAATTTCTTATTCATATGATTTCATATTCCTTTGTTAGGACTCTAGGATATTGATTACTGCTTTTACCCCTTATTGATCATGCTTTGAGATATGGACTGATTTTAGAGTTTATGATATAAGATATTATATGTGTGAATATTTTATATTGAGAATATTAACATGCATATTTTATCATACATTTACTATCATATTATTCTATAATTATTGATGCTTCCCATGTTTACCCTTATTTAGCATTAAATCTCACCCTTTCTTATGTTTTCCTTCCCCGAGATTTTATGGAAGGTTCTAAGTGTGATGAGTCTAGAATGGTACCTTATAGAAAGAAAGATGTTTCAGATTATGAATATTTTAATCAAATAATATTTTTATGTATTTAGTATCCAAAGAGACTACCGTTATGGTCTTCAGATGTGTATTATTGTAAAATGTATTCAGTATTCATCTAATATGATGTAATATTTATATAAGTTTTGAACAGGTTTATTCAGTTTGTATCAGAGTAGGGTTTAGTTAATATATGTAGATTATAATTAGAAAACTTTTGTGGAAACCCTATGTATAATTATAAGTATATTTTTACACCCTAAATCTTTTCTAAATTAATGATTAGGTGATTTTCCTAGAAAATGTACCATTATCCAGATATGGAAAAGTGGATATAGCTATGGAATAGAAGAACCTATGGGTAACAACTGTGAATGGGGTGGATTGTGTGTTAACTCGATCATCACCAATATAAGATGATTTTTTATAAGGATGTACACCTTTCTAGACACTCCCCTAGGGGATATTCTTGGGTTAATTTACATTCTCTTTAAAAAGATAAGGTGTCCTAGGTTGATAAGATTGTGTAATAATTTTAGAAATATTAGGAGTTTATTTTACCGAATATATTATTGCTCACTCAGGCTATTATAACTTTATGCTTACAATATATTTTTCATTTTAGTCAACGTTTGGAAGCAGAAGGAAATAGGTGAAAAATTATTGTCATGTAAATTCAAATGAGCATCCTTAAGATAAACCAAATGGATTAGGAGCTAGGATGTAATATATTATGACTACTATAACTCAAATCTCTCAAAATATGAATAGTAATGTGGATCATATTGATATTTTTAAGGCACCAAGTAAGGAAAAACTTTCCCTTGAGCCTCTATTTGAAAATGTCCACCCTCCTTCTATGGGTATTTTAATCCAATAGTTCCTTATAAATAGATAAATGAAATGGAAAATATATTTGTTGTTATTCATTATTAAAACCATGAGAAATATTATTAGTGGTCTATCTATGGGATGGTGAATCTTATTAGTGGTGTACTCTTATCAGGAATATGATGAAAGAGTAAGTAATAAACTCCAATGAATTGGAGGAGTTAAAGAGTATAATTTTTAATAAATACATTACATGATCTATTCATACTAGGATGTAAAGGGACTTTATGAAGCTGAAAAATAAGGATAATGAATCCATTAGTACCTATGGATTAAACATTCCCAGACCTTCAATGAATTATTATCTCATTTTAATTAACTCTTTGACAAAAATTGATTGATTGTTTAGTGGATTGAAATGAATTCTTTAATAGGTTTTCTCCATAAGAGGCTTTTTTAATTATGAAGAAATCATTCAATGTGATAAAAGGATATATTTGATAGTGGGAACCCCATTTATTCTTCTATTTTTAGTGATAAAAATAAAAAGAAACAGATTTATGGAAACTCAAATGGTTAATCCCATACAGGAAAGAAATTAAAACTATATATATGAAAAAATTGGGTGAAATCAATTCAAAATAGTTCTGAAAGGAAGTAGGAAATTCTTCAATTCTGAAAGGTTTTTCCATCAAGAAGGTTATTTTTGATGGGGTTGAATGGGTTAGAAAATGAAAAAAAATATATAATAAGGATTCAACCATTAAATTTCAATGGTTCATATACATGAGATATTGTGAACTGTTGAAATCAATTCCCTAATATAATAGATAATGAGGATTGTGGGCCCCAACAACCCCATAATAAAAAGGATAAAGGAATAGAAATTACTATAACAACTGATGTGGGTCAAGAGAATGTAGTATTGAAGGGTACACATACCATCCCCTATAGAACTAAAAATGTTTTATTTTATTATATATCTACCCACTATTTTATATCTAAATAATTTTAAAATAGTCTCATGTTACCAGATCAATAATTAGAGTTTTATTTAGAAGTAAAAAACTTCTAATGCAACAATTATCATATCTCAATTCCATATCTCCACTATGATAGAAGTTTTTTGGAATTTACTTCCTAAAAATCCTTTTATTCTCCCTTTAGTTAAATTTTATATTATTTTTGGCATGTATTGTCTCTCTCTATATAGATGCCATATCAGTTTTTGAGGAAGTGAATTCAAGTTTGACATTATGAATCATCCTATGATTACTTATCGATGTGAAGATTAACATGAACTTACAATGGAGGTTACTTCCATTATATAGTTATAATTTCTTATTCATGATGGAAATTTCTCTAAAATTGTTGGGGAGAAACTAAATATCAAAGATATTCCTATTATTAATGAATATACTATTATATTTCTTGAATACTTCCCTAGTCGTCCCCTGAATCAGGATGTTGAATTTTCAATTGATATCATACTTGATGTTATATCTATTTCAAAGACTCCATATATAATTTCCCTGATTGAGTTGTAGGAATTGAAGAATAAACTCTAAGAGAATAAATATAAGGGATTTATTTATCCAATTACTTCACTATGGGGTGAACCTATTCTTTTTATTAATAAGAAATATGGGCCAATTCGTTTTTTCATTGATTATTGATAACTTAACAAGATCACTATTAATAACATGTTTCATCTACCATGTATTGATGATTTGTTTGATAAACCACATGGAGCTCAATAATTTTCCAATATTGAACTAGAATTTGGAAATCATCAATTATGGGTAAAGAAATAGGATATATCCAATAAAACCTTTTGTATTAGGTATGGTCATTATGAATTTATAATAATTCCATTTGTGTTTACCAATGCACTAGTTTCCTTTTTAGATTCAATGGATAGAGTCTTTAGATATTATCTTGATCATTTTTGGGTAGTCTTTATAGATGATATTCTTATATGTTCAAATAGAATGAAAGAGCGTGAAAAACATTTGAGTATTCTGTTGAATACCTTGAGGAAGGATAAGATATAGGAATAATTTAAAAGTGCGAATTTTTTCTATATAATGTTTCATATTTTGGGTTATAAAATTTCAATTCAGGGTATATTGATAGATTCTTCAAATATGGAAGTTATTGAACAATATATGAGACCAACCACAATAACAGAGATCTGTAGTTTTCTTAGGTTGGTTGGATACTATCATTTATTTTCAAGGTATTTATCAGGGATATATAATCCTATAACAATGTTGACTCAAAAGGGATCTATGTTTCTTTAGAAATATGAATGTGAGGAAAATTTCAAGGAGTGGAAAATAATGTTGGTCAGTGCACCTTAGCATACATTACCCTGTAGTGGAGAAGGGTTTTTAATATATATTAATGAATCAAAGAATGTATTGGGATGCATAATCAGAAACAATTATATGGTGATATATTATTTTTCAATAAAGTTCTTAATTCATGAAAAAAAAATCATGACTCGTGATTTGGAGTTGGTAGTAGTAATTATTTCATAGAAAATATAGAGCCATTAACTTTTTAGTGAGTGGTGTAATATATAAACTAATTATTAAATCCTTAATTATATATTCACATTTAAAAGTTAAATATGTTCTAGATAACATGTTTAAAGTTCATCAATGATTATGACTACTCAATACATTACCACGCTAGGAAGGTGAACAAGGTGTTTGATGCTCTGAGTCAGAAATCCCATACTAGAATTTCCATGATGTGCATTAAAAGAGATCAATTATTTATGGATTTTTAGAATATGAATCTTGAAATAATGATTAAAGGTGACAGATCATATCTTTCTTTGATGTATTTTCAACAATCTATTCATGTAAAGATTAAAGTGTCACAAAAGTAACATATATATCTACCAAAGTATTTTAGAAATGTTCCTGAGTTCAACAATGATTGTGATGGAATGATAATAATTAATAAAATTTTATGTTTCCTATATATATCATTTATAAATAAGGAACTATTCAATGAATTTCACAGTTCATCATTCACTATTAATCATTGATGTACAGAGATGTATAATGATCTTAAAGTATATTTATATTAGGACAACCTGAAAAGGGATATTATAGAGTATGAATCTCGATTCATGGTATGTAAATAGGTTAAGCCTAAGAGACAAATATCTAAGTGTATGTTACAACCATTACCCATACATTACTATAAATAGGAAAATATTATCATGGATTTCATCATTGGACTCCCAAAAACATCAAAACAGAACAATGTTATTTGGGTTATTGTGAATTTCCTTAAAAATTCAGCATATTTTTTTGAAGTAAGAAAGGATTTATCTCTTTGATAATATTAAAAATAATATACATTAATAAATTGGTATGTTTTCTTAGAGCTCCACATTCTATTATATTTGATCAAGATCCAAGGGTTACCTCAATGTTTTGGAGAAGTATTAAGCACACTCTAGATACAGAGTTGAGTTTCAACACTTTATATCATCCAACGAAAAATGGTCAGTATAATGGGAACATTCATACACTATATGAAATGTTTAGATATTTCTATATATATTTCAACAATGGTTGGGATCAACACCTTCCTTTGGGTCAAATTTATTACAATAATAGCTTTCACATTAGCATATTTATGGAACCTCATGATGTCCTATATGGAAGGAAGTGTCGACCTCCAATGTGTTGGGATGAATTTTGAGAAATGAAGGTATTGGGACATGATCTAGCTAAGGAAATGGAAAATAAGGTTAGAGTTATTTAGTATCATAATATGTTAGATTAGATTCAACAAGAAAATTTATAATGACAATCATCGGTGAGATCTAAATTTTAAAGTTGGTGATAAGGTCTTCCTATAAATATATACTTGTAAAAATATTATGAGATTTATATATAAAGGAATGTTTTTTCCTATATATATCCGTCCCATTGAAATTCTTGATTATATCAAGATTATTTTGTATCTCTTAGCACTTCCACTGAACCTATCTCAAGTGCATGATGTGTTTCAAATATCTGTCTTGAGTAATTACATACTTTTTCCTTCACATGTACTTAACTCAAAGGTCATACAACTGGATTGTAATCCCTATTATATGTAATAACAAATGTAGATTTTTAATTGAAGAGATAAATTTTTGTGAAATAAGAAAACTCACCTGGTTAAATTTTTATGTTGAAACCATAAATTTAAAGAAACTAAGTGGGAACTAGTAGTTTTGATGAGGGAAAAGTTTCCAATTTATTTATAGAAGAGTGATGTAATTTTAAGATAAATTTCATATAAGGGGTGTTGAATGTAACACCATGAGATTTTATGATATATTTCTCTTCAAACAAATTTTATGTCCTCAATAGCTTGGGATACATTCAACCCTAGTCTAAATGAATCATAATATAGTATACCATTATAACCTAGTCATTAAAATGGTGGTATGAATAGGAATAACCATATTTTAAAATATATGTAAAATGGGTTTAGATAAATCAAGTATATTGATAAATAAGTACTCCAATATTATTAATGTCTTTATGTGCTTCAAGAATACACTTTTATTCAAAATGGTTCTCATTTATTTTCCTGAGAGAATAATATAATTATTTTATTAAATTTTTAAAATATATATTTTTAAAAATTAACATCATTTTTGAAATTATCATATCAAAATTATCATAGATTTAATTTTTGATAATTTATAAAAAAAATTGATTTTTTGGATGAATAGTAAAAAAATACAGTTTTTTATTGAAAACTATCTTCTCATTTAAATAATTTAAAAAGTCGCATTTGGTTAAATGATTTGAAAGTAAAATTTTGTTCATTTATATTATTAATAATCCAATTATGATCATTGGAATTAATTTTATTCTTGATTCTTGTATAAAAAATTATATTTTTAAGAAGACTTTTAAAAAAATATATTTTCACCACATTTTGTGGGTTTTCTTTTAAAAGAAATTGTTCTAATTCAATAAATTGAATATGATAAAATGTATTTAGTATTTATAATAATAAAAAATCATATTAGTTAATAAGTTCAACTATCATGACCCGACTCACCGTGTGGCTACCTGGATGGTGGTAAGTCTAGTGTGACACCCCAAACCCACCTCCAATAGGTCAGGGGATGACGACAGGCACCCAGTAGGCATAATAGTGAAATGTAAGGCATTATCCTAAGGTACCTGTATGAATTCACACAAAAAATAAATTTAAGAGATAAGAGATCTAAATAATGAAGAAGCTTCTAGAGAGTAAGCAATTCATGCAACAACCTCAAGGATTCATTTTAGATTACAACATGATTTATAAAATTATAAGGGAAAAATACATGCCCAATTATAAATATATGCGAAAACACAAAATAACAATAACTATAAAGAGGTAAAGTAGGGGAGATATCAGCTTAATATGCAAGACTCTAACCACTAAACATGGTCAATGAATCCATGTACTGCTAAGATCCACCAATACAAGGTCCATTATAGTCACTATTAATCTATATGTTGACTGTATAAGGTGAAACGCATGCATGAAAATGTCATATAGGGGTGATTATATAAAACCCTAGTAGGATACCCCAAAAAAATAAGGGGAAACATATAAATAAAAAATATCCATCTCAAACCATAAAGAAAGAGGGTAAAGAAAACCTAATGTCATATATACCATAAAAGAAACCCAAGCAAAGAGACATGGGTGATATCTATCTCTTAGACCATCTCAGAATAAAGAGTCTATCATTATCTCCAAAGGTCCCATAAGTGATTCCAAAAAAACTCATGTAACCACGTAAGATGTAAATTAGAGATCATGATCCTCACTACTGTATATCATATCTGAGGTGAAACTATCTCCTACCCATGCATCCCTCGTAACCTCTCATGAATTTGGATGTATCATACCTCACCACTATGTAGAATAGCTGAGGGATAATTTCTCCAGTAGGGGAATTTCCCACTACATATCTTCATAGAGCCGAGTCTACTCAATAGATAGAGAACTTGCACCATCTTTAATGTGGGGGAGCATCATCTCCACCTATATAAATGATATGGGTGACCCACCACTAGTAGAGAGAGGGGAGTATCAACCCTAGTAACACTCTAATGATTACACCTAATCACTACCACTAGAAACATTTCACTGAGAGAATTATCTATCTAGAATCAAATCGCTACAACTGAAACAAATTCCACCATCTCATTCTACGTGTAAAACTACTAGGGGTATTCTACTCACAATCCCAAATCTGAGTCTCTAAAATAGAGATGTTCAAGGTGGAAGTTTATGTAAAATGTATACAACATGTGTTTAGTGTCACACAGTGTGTGTCCTTTGCTAGACACCTAGATGTGTCCTTACATGGACTCAACTTTGGAATCATTTTTAGAATACATGGAATGTACATGGGGTACACAGAATTACATTCCTACCAAGGGGTATTCCCATGTATTCCAGTACATTTCCATGTACTATGGATCATTTTCATGTACTCCATCCCATTACCATATACTATAACCCATGTACAGGTGTACTAGGTGTGTACATAAGGTACACTACTCGTCAAAACATTTATATATACAAAGAATGTCCCTTATGGTACATAGCATGTATAACCACATGGGGTCCTGGGAATTTCCCTTTAGCACATAGCATGGCTGGCCGAGTAAGTCCACATAGCATGTGGGCCCATCTACATAGCATGTGATATTTATATCACCCAAAACCCTAGTCACTATATCTTCGAGTAATACATGGCATGTGTTCTAGAACTACATGCAATGGGTGTTGGTATTTTCCAAAAAAAATAACTATTCGGGTTTCTCACTTAAAAAACTTTTACTATAGGATCTTCTACAAAAAAAACTATTGATGAACTTAGATATATTGTTGATCGAACCTGATTCATCACCGATGGTCACATTCGGGTACTCATTCTACTCTGAAACACTCCCATAATGCTTCATCATCATACTAACATAATGCTAAAAAAATCCATGAATATATCACTCACACCAAAAAAACATGATCCATCAAAAAAACACTAATCTATATCTCATTCAATCATCCGACATTTGGGGGTTCGATTGCACTTGAATATGGCTCAGTAATGTTGAACTGTGACGCCAAGGGCCAATGGTGAAGAATGTGAAGTAAAATGGGTGGAAAGGACACAAACATGGTGAAATATTCATTGGATGATGTTATCTCAACTAAACATTACATAATTTTAAAGTGGGTTTGAAAATAAGGCACAATAGTTTAATAATTTTGTTTGAGGTCACTAACTAAATATTGGGCTCATGTGCAGAATGGGAAATCATTGAACTAATAAGTAGATAAGAATAATATAAGATTATAAATATCTCAAGGTAATAAATCCATGAAACAACATGACCTACCTCAGTAATGGATTGATCATTGGTGATTAATATGTCTGTTAGTGAATATTATGATGATCCTGTTGTGTTCTTCATTATTCTCGTGATTTTTCTTGATTGTTCAGCATCAATCATCATTCATCACTATTTAAACACTAATGGAGATCTCCTAATCCTCCCTTAAATATCCCAAGGTTATGTCACTAACCTTGGATAATTTACACTATGACAAAAAATAGAGATGGTCTTGGATTTTTTCATTAAATAAATTGATTAAAAAAATAATTAATTCACTGAACGCACCTCCCAATGATTTACTTCAACTAAATGTCTCACTAAAACCAAATTTATGTCAAACCTAGGGTAAAAATTAATTCAATAAAAAACCACAGTCCCATATTTCCATTTTGGGGTCCCAATCAATGGGAAAACCATTTATTCTGAAATGATGTGTGTGTGTGTGTGATTGGAAATGTATTAATATTTTCAATATATTAATTCTAGGGTCCTACAAAACACAAAATGTAATTAAAAATCCAATAAAAAATTAATAGATAAATATCAAATGTAATAAACCAATGAAAACATATTCACTATATTAACTTAATTCTTTTCATACTGAATTGTAAACACATAAAAAATTATCACCATTATTAAGGTTAAAATAGGTTCACCAAAGGGGTTAAACTAAATTTATAAGCGTTAAAATGAACAAAAAACATGTATGAATCCTATTTTATGGATAGATTTCGACCATATATCATATAAAATTTTTAAATGGTCCATTTTGGAGAACTTTTCCTTGAGTAAGGCATTAATATATTGTAATATTCTCAAAAATACCAAGTGTGTCCTCTCCCCAACATATAAATTGACACTCTCCATCCTCTCCTCTCCACACTTAAACAACCTATTAAATAGGAAAAAACTATCCAAATACCTTCCTAAAATCCCTCCTCACATCCTATAGGTATTATTTTGGCCATTATACCAACCTTAAAGGAATTAATGTATAAAGAAAATGAGCTTTTCTGAAGAGGGTGTATAACATTTAATCAAATGTTTTAGTTTTATTTCTTATTATACATCCTCTAAATATATGATACTCGTCATAAAATTATAAATTAAATATATTAAACATAAATAATTATTATTATGATTGTCTAACCCCTAATATATACCCTCTTTTCCATAAAATATGAAATTAAAACTACCTCTCATGCATATGTTTGGACTACCGCCTCCACATGGTGATACAATTCATTATCCATCGCCATATTTCATGATTGGTTATTATTATGGATTTAATGATTATATATTATATTTATGAAATAATTTTACTTATTTATTTATAAAATATTTTCTACCATCTTACCTTTATGTCCATTGAAAAATGATAACGCCACTTGTGTATATGTGCGCACTACCCCCTCTATGATGCGATGTGATTTGTTTTTTATTTACATTGACGGTAGTATGGATATATTTGATAAGTATAAATTATAAATATTATATAATAACTATAATGTAAACTTGAATTATTATTAACCTTTATTTAGTTCCATCCATCTAAAATTAGATACATCACTCATGCGTACATATGAACTACCATATCCACAATGTGATTTAATTAATTTTTCAACACTGATTTATATTAATAATTATAAAATTGTATATGATGAATAAATATGAAATTTTTTTATGATTAATATTTTGGATATTAACAAACCATGACCATTATGAAATTATTGAAATTATATAACTAAAAAATATACCAAAAATGAAGCAGTTATCACCTAGAATGGTGATTTTAATAATGGATTGTGAATAAACCAGAAATAAGTTGTTATAATTAAATCTTATATGGTTTAATTTATATGAATATGGTACTAGAATATATTTATAATAAATATATATTTATTATTCACAATAAATATATGCGTATAAATAAATATGAGACTTAAGGTAAGGGGATTTATCGTTTCGCATTTGTTTCTGTGAGACATATGGCATATTCACCACTTGTTTCTGTAATGCAGCATGTAGAATACCCATTTGATAATGTTTATAATTATTCAATTTATATTAATTTTATTTAATGTTTAATTTGAAGTTATTTATTTCATGGATCTTATGATTCAAAAGTTACCACAATGGTAGGGGATTTATTTTTCAATCCCATTTTAATCAGTATTGTTTTTTCTTAAACTTCCATAAATGAAATTATATGATCTGTATATGATAAATACCTATAATTTTTATTCTAACTTTTTTATTTGTGAAATCTTTAAGTTTTAGTTCCGTTTTTCTATACTTTGTACTCAAAATGGACTAGATTTTTTTTTAATAAATGTCGACCTTATTTATCCAATTTCAGTTAGAACACATTTTTCTTCCATATCCATGTTTTATAAAATATTTTCAAGAATGTGTTTTAATATTTTCCAATGATTTATGAAATTAATTATTACCAGTGTTTTAATTTTTGAAAAAATTAAAAATAGTCTTCTTTTTATTTTTTTAATAAGGTACTTTTTATTGAAGGTGAGAACATAATATTGGTTTTAATGATTACAACATGAATAGAATTTCCTACCATCATGAATATTTAATGATTTTAAGATTCCTTAATAAGTTTCTATTTTTTCAAAGAAAAATTTTTCCTTAATATTTTTGAAATATTTGGATTTTAAATTATTCATTTCTAAATGAAAAGGTTATTTTCATCCAGAAATACTCCATTAATCTTTTAAATTCATTTTTTATCTATGAAAACACCCTTTAATGTTGTTTATTTTTCCCTAGGGATATTGTCTTATGATACAATAGTTATTATTTCTTTGTATGGTTGTTGATTATGATGATCACATATCTATAAAACCCATTTTTATGGGTTAATATATGATTAAATGATGAATGTTTTCATGACCTTGTGGCATAAATTTGAATTTTTTTTTATTATTTCATGATTGGGTTTGTAATAAACCTCCAATGTATTAGGTAATGTGATATGGAAATATCATGGGAATTTGATGATAACACTGTACATAATTTTGAATATCTTTTTTTACATTTTTATTTGTGAGTATAATATATTTCTAGTTTTAATCTCAATATTATGCATATACATGATTAGTAATAGATTTATTGACATTTTGATGTGTTAATGTGATCAATTTATATCTATGCTCATAATATTATGCATTAACATGAATTTGAATAAATGTTTTCATAATATTGTGATTTCCTAGGATTATGATGTCACATTCTTAATTTTTGACTCTTGGATGTTGATTAATTGTTTGACACCATTATTCATGATTATTATGTATATGAATTGATTTTGGTGTTTATAATCTAATCCTTTATGGGTATGAATATTTTACATTGAGAACATTAACTTCAATAAGCCATCATACCCTTATGATCATCTTATGCTTTAATGATTGATATCTCCCATGTTTAACGTTTCTGAGCATCTGTGCTCCCCCATTCAAATTTTTTTCTTTCCCTGGGTTTCGATGGAAGGTTCTAAGTGTGATTAATATAGAAGGGAACCTTATGTAAAAACATATGTTTGAGATGATGAATATTGTACTTAAATGAGATTTTAGTGTGTCTAGTGTCAACAAACAATAAAATTTATGGTCCTTGGGTGTGTATTATTGTGAAATGTATTGAATATTAATCTAAAATGATGTTATGCGTCTTTAAGTTGTTCTTGGGTTACTTTAGTTATGGTTAATATAAAGACTCAAGGTTATATCTAAATTCTTAGATAATAGGACTAGATCCACCCAGGAGGACACATTGGGTAAAATAAATGTTTCTCTGGAGGATTATCCAACTATACCTCAAACTAAGTGAGCTTAGTTAGGGACATTAGATAAAATGGTGAGGATATTGTTGTGGACCCACTATGTAGGTTTATTATAAAATTAACATCCTCATAAGGGTGAAACCATACAACTTACTCTAGGAATACATGCATATACTTCTCTATCACTATGAGTAACCTTGCCTCTATAGCACTAGTGTTTTATAAAGATAATCTTACCAACTGATGGGAAATCAACAATAATCATCTATGAGTTGGAATTTCTAGTCCCATGTAATGGTATCCTTCACCATTGAAATTAAATATCATCTGATATGGTCTATGAAATATCAATTTGTAATGATTCAAATATACCTAATCTTATACTAAAAATAACTAATATATCTCTATGATAAGATTTAGTGGTAATAACTTCCAGTATAAATATGTAGTTGAAGAGGATAGTCTAAAAAATCTAATAGAATCTATTTCTCATAATCAAAGTATGTGGTAATAAATGAATGTATTTCACCAATATCAATGAGTATGAGTACTAAAGTAAATATTATATAAATAATACCTTCAACCATGTTGGGAATTACCTCCTCTAAGCCCTTTATCACATGAATTTGACTTATAAGTTAACATATAGATCCTGGTTTCTACCATGGTCTACTAGGAGGTGGTGGTGGTGGTGGAAGTCGGTAAAAACATCATCCACCTCCTAGTTGATCTAACACCAACACCTCCTCTTCTATACCCACCTCTGGGAAGCACATTTTTTCCACCACATGAGAGACTCTAATATATTTGTGGTCTTAATAGTATCACTATGGATATCCTCGGTTTCCTTCTTGGTGGGAGAAACATGATCCATTTGTCATATATCTCTATAATCATATCATGCATTATCTTCTATGTAGGTGAAACCAATCTGAGATACCTAAGTTTCCTACCTATAAGGCCAAGATCATGAATTCACTTGCCTCTAATGATGAGAAACTATTTGTTGTCATTGACTATTTACGAATGATGGCCCAACACTGAATACCACAGTGCCATTATCATACTCTGCTAATAAGAACATGATCACTAAGGTGAGTTCCATGACTCTAGCATAAGTGTGAATGCATAAGGGTATAGTTCTCGATTTAATCTCATACTAAAGGCATGATTAAAACTTTCAAGATAAAAGATAACCATCATGGACCAAATATTATGAGAACCTCATGAGGTATATGACACTTTAAGACTATGGAGATAGTTTCATGCTTCCCTGATGAATGTATAAAATCTCTGAGACTCATGTTATCCTTAGAATCATTTGGTAGTACTCCCCTCTAAAAAAGTTCTCAAACTCTTCCCAAGAAAATTCTGATTCATCATTCATATGAACAAACATTGACCACTAGTTTTCCATTATTCCATAGATTAGACTCATAGTAATCACCACCATCTAGTCAGTGGGTGCCCATACTAGAAAAATAACTAGATAAAATAACTCCATCCAATCCTATGAGGACTAAGTATGCATCTAACCTAAGAATATAAAATCTATTTATCTCTAAAACTCTTAAAGTTTGATTAAAAAATGAAAAATATCACCTTTAATTATGTGGACTACCATCTAAAATGTGGGTGTGTTTGATCCATGCCTAAATAGAAGGAGATTGACTCTCTGATCTATTAGTGAGGGGCTTTTAATCTATTCCCTATATTTAATCCCCTTTACCCAACTATTTAGTGAATGAATGTTTAATTGATAGCATGGGGTCAATACGGACCTACCTTTGAAGCTAATATGGCTATCTATAAGGTGACATATTTTATTTTATAAGGTAAACCAATGGTTAATTAAGAATATATGATAGATATGGATCAACAAAGCCAAGGATGAAAACACAACCAACATACTGCATGATGCAGGTACTATCCCAATTTACCTTGTAACTAATGTTTTAGAGTTCTGAATTAGTTAACTAGTTATCATTGTTTTGGTGAAAGGATGCATTGGTTATCCACTCCAATAAATAGGTTCCATGGTTTTTTAATCATCCTTAAAACTCCTTAATACTATTTCCATGGATATCTCAAACAAATCATTAAAATACTATTAACTCTAACTTTTTCCCTGAGACTCAAACAGCTTAGGTATTATTTACACATAACCTAGCCCAGAAGGACCCTACCTAGTCTAGTAGTGAGCTTCATCTTCTTACTCAATCCCAACTCTAATAATCCAAGGGCTACTGACTAGCACTATGAAGGAATATCACACACATGGTACGATTTAGCCAATAAACATACTAAAACCGCAAGTCACTAAAATAATATATAATAATGAAAATAATATATATATATATATATATATATAACCAATTGAGTTTTATCATACATGTTTCAATTTTAATATCTTAAGAGTACAATAATTAAATGATTGGTAAGAAAGAGATATATATAAGGCCCAATATCCCATAATAAAGACCAACCAAGAGAAATTAGAAATGGTGTTCTCCATAGAACTCTAACACCAACTCGATCACCCCCAATAATGGAAATTGATAATATACTCTTTGATCTAGCTCCACTAGAAACATGTCCACTGATATTAGCATCAAATTATTTATTTTCTATAAAGAAACAACACATCTGGGATTGTGGCCCTTGCAGTTGTGAGTATAAATATACCCAATATTATGGAATGAAATGACTAATGAGAAATGAGATAGTAAGTCAGATCATAGAAATATAAACTGTATATATTATTAAGGAATCCAGAGAATCAAGAGTAGAAGGTAATAAAAATATCTAGATATAAACACAATATAAGTCGTATGCTGAAGGGAATCTACATAGACTATAACATCAAAAAAAACAAAGTACTCAAACTACCTAATTTACAATACTCATATTACATCCCTTTTCAAAAGTGGTGGGGGACCTTCACATCACTAAATAAATAATTCCAGTTGAAGGAGTAATAACCCCTATGGATGAATTTCACCTCATCATGTTGGATTTACATGGTCTACGGGGATTAACCACTCCATTTGTAGCACCCCCAATTTCGTTTAATTAATGATTTATTTATAAAATTAAGGTATATAATGTTTTTCTGTTATGTTTGGGAAGGTTTAGAGGAGTTTTGACATGATTTTAGATCTTTTTCAAGGTTCATGGTTTTAGAATGGATGGTAGAAACCATGAATCACCTCTTATGATATTGTGCAAGTAAATTAGGGGAAATAGTTAGGTGTGTGTTTGGAACATGGTTTGCGAAAATCATGCGGCCACCCTATAGTAATCATTCAGGTCAAGATAGAGTAATTTAGCATAGTTGACACATGGTTTGTATAACTAGGAAATCCAACCATGCAAGAGGTGTTTATAGGGGAGCTGTTAATGCACGTTTAGTCCACAGTTTTCTTAAATGGGTTTCCTAATAATGCAACATTAAAAATTAGATCTGTATTGTGTGCATATCACTAATTTTACACCCTTAATTCATTTTTCCATTAATATATCCCAGAAATGAATTATAATCCTTTAAATGGATAGAAATACCCATCCTCTTAATCTAGGAGTGATTCATTGGTGAATCTAAGTCTGTTGGAGGCCCATATTTCTTGGTAAGTTCTCATTCATGGTGGTTTTATTTAATTTTCTTCTTCCTCCCTCTCTTGGCTTCACCGATCTAATATATTAGGGATAGATACATTTTTCTTTTGATAATAATTATGAAATATGGTTATGTTGATGGCAGAGAACAAGATATAGGAAAGGTTTGTGAAGTTTCAATCCGGTTTGTTGAAGAATTTTAATTGTTATTCATTTTCACCTAAGATTACGAGGTAAGTGGCTTCACTCTTGACTCCTCCTATGATATCTTTAAGGATTGATTTCAAATTGATGGAATTTCATGAATTTAATTGTGAAATTGAATTCAAAAAGATTTATAGAAACCCTCGTTAGTGATGGTTTATGAAATTATGATAATTTTTTGTTTTTGGGAAGTATAATTGGTTACATGGTTTTTAAATGATGTTTTTAAAATGGTTTGTTTTTTATTTATGGAAAGGGTTTATTGAAATTTTTTCAATAAGAGTATTTTTTATTGAAATTTTTTGGAATAATTAGTTTGGTTTGGTATTTGACAATAATGGTTTGTGTGTGCTCATTTTCATTAACATGACCTTATGAATGGGGCATGTTTCATTGGGGAACTTGTATATTATTACCTTCTGACAACTTGGTAGATCTATTAGATACCTCTCATGAGTATGGAACTGTCACCTTGGAATTAATGTGTGGTTGTGTGGAATGGAATGGGTTATGCTAAATGGATTTGATAAATGGTTCTAAAATATTTTCTAATTACTTTCCATAGAAGTTTTTTGGTATATAAAACTATTTAATTATAAATGGTTTTTTGTTTTCTTATAAACTGGTTTAAATTGTTTTATATAAATTTTTTATATAAATGTGTTAACTTGTTCTATATTAGTGGTGTGAGTTTTGAATTCATTGGGGAAATCCTACTGAGGTTATACTCACCCCCTACTTGGGAAATTTGGTGTGTTTGTGGATATCGTATATCAATACATAGGTAAAGTCAAGGTATCACAATTCTTTAGTGATGAATCATGATACCTTGGGCATGGATTTTTGAGTTAGATATTGGGTCTTGTTGGGTTTTCATACTGGATGTCTTGTTTTTCTTTGAGTTTTTTTAGTTTTAGTTTTTTTCTTTATACTCTAATATATTTTTCTTTGGTTTTTTTCTCTTGAGTTGTATTACATTGTTTCATACATAATATAGTGGTTGTTTGGTTATGGTATTCTTGATTGGGTTGTTTTATTTTAAAAGGTAAAATAATCCTCTATTTATTAAGGAATCCATTATCATTTATTTCAATCCTTTGATGTCTTTAGAATTTCACCTAAGGACAGTAACATCCTCTTCCTCTTCCTAGTCCAATCGGTGAGGGTCAGTATGTTACAAATGGAATCAGTCTGGTTGATCCAAAAATATTTTGGTACAAATGGTTTCAGTTTGTTCGATCCTTGATATGGGATTATTGTCAATCTGTTTTTTAGGATGATAGAAAGGTGTAGTAGTACTGGTACTTGAAATGTAGTTAATTAAAAGTCATAGTTAACCTATTTATTTTGAACATTAATTCACTAGGTATTTTTGGTACATGAGTGTTTTGAGACACTTCTAGGAGTGGTAACCTCGTCATAATGGGTTTAGATAATGAGAGGAGCATGAAATGCACTGATAGAAATGAATTCCCACTAGGAGTACATATTTCATTTTGAGTAACAATTTATGATTTTCTCCAAAAATTGTTGATTTTTTAAAAAGGTTGAAAATATTTTTATTTTCAAAGAACATGGTGGAATTTTTAAAAATGGATTTGAAGAAGAAAATTGTTGAATTTGGGAAAGTTTTTTTTAAATGTTTTAATTGGAGAATTTGAAATTTATAAGCCTTTGGTTGCTAGAGATTGATACCAAATTGTGTTTTCTTTTGGTTATAGAAAATGGTACCAGTTTGGTGTAGAAGAAACAAAGTAGAAGAGGATTCTGATAATTTTAAGGCACTTGAGCCACAGATGAACCAAAAACTATTTCCAAGTATTTCTATGATTTTCAAGTTTTTAGTAGAGGGAATAGAAGAGATGAACCAAGGAAATTGGATCAATCTATTCAATTCCAGAAGTAAAATCCACCCCTCTTTTTGGGGGATTCGAAACTAAAAAATGAAAAGGTGTGGCTAAATTGGTTGAATCAAATATTTGATTTCATAGGCAAACCAACTGAGCCGAGATTAATGTTAGCAAAATATATTTTATAGGATCTATTATGATAGTAGTGGGATTTATAAATTCAGACTAAATTAGACCAATCCATTTCAAGGGAGTATTTTGAATAATTGTTCAACAAACAATTCTATCCTCACACATTCATGATTTCAAGAGCAATGTAAATTTTTAGCTTGAATCAATAGAATCTCTCAATGAAAGAGTATGCTAAAAAATACATGAATTTTTTTCACTTTTCACCTAAGGTTGCTGCAAGTTCCTCCATGAAGGTAAAATTTTTGGAATTGGGGTTGAAGCTATATATTTACTCAATGATTGTCATTCTTTGTATAATAGATTATATAAATATTTCCAATATAGAAATCATGGTATAAAAAGACATCTCAGGAACTATGGGTGGGGGAAGAATGTTTATACCTATGGGAAATGGTGGAAACTCTGATGTTGTGAATAAGTAAAAGTGTGACACCTATTTCTAAGGTAGTGTAATGACTTAGAATAAGATGGATGGATTAGTGAATATTCCTCCTAAACCAAACAAAAAGTTAGTATGTATTAAATGTGGTTATTTTGATCACATTAATGGAGATTGTATGGAACCACCTAGAGAATTCCATAATTGCAACCACATGGGACATATTTAGGGATATTTTTGTAGTTCTCAAAGTTCGGGTACTAGGGACATGTCTCGGGTTTCTCCAGCATCATATTCATTGAAGGTATGTGGGTAGTATAATAATTCCCATTAGTATAATCAAGATAGAAAAGGTGATTCTAGGAATACCATGACTCCTCAAGCAGTGAAATCTTAATAGGGTAATAAAAACCAATGTGCAACAAGAAATTTTGTGGAGAATATTAGGTGATTGTGGGTGAAAAATATATACCATGGATGGTGAGAGGTGAAATTATTTAAAATTATAACCTTATAAAATAATTGATTAATTTAGTTGAATCCCATTAATTTATTACTTGTCGAGCTGTTGATCTTATGTGTTCTATTTTGAGATGATTCCTTTTCTTTTGAAACTCCAAAATCCTCTTGGTTAAAGAGAATGTTAAGCCTTTAAGTGAAATGGACGTTCTATAACATTTTCTGGAGCTAAATGGATTTTGGATTTCACTATGCTTATTATGGATGTCTATGAAATAATCATGGGTATGGATTGGTTGAAATTTTTTAAATATCACATCAATTTTTATACACGAAGGGTTAGTTTTAAAACTTATGATGGTTTTGAGAATATATTCAGAGGAGCCCATAATTCAAAGGTAAGTGTAGTAGTATTATTGGAACTGGTAGTGTAAAAATCTCATATCAGTTGGTAGATTTAAGTTGGCATCATTCTATGATAATGGGGATTTTAGTTTTCTAGAAATTTTTCATTAGTTTCTTGATGTTTTTTTTATGGGAATATTTGTGGGATTCCACCCACAAGAGAAGTAAAGTTTATGATTGATCTCTAATTGGGGACCATTACTATTTCACTTATGTCTTATCAGATGGAACAAGAAGAATTAATGGAATTTTCAGTCCAGTTGGAAGATCTTGAAAGCAAAGGGTTTATTCAACATAGTATATCTTCTTGGGTAGCACTAGTCTTTTTTAAGAAAAAGGTTTACGTAACTCTGAGGATTTGGGTGGATTATTCTTAGATTAACCACATTACGATAAAGAATCTATATCCACTTCCATGCATTGATGATATATTAGATCAATTGATGGAATACTAGTTGTTCTCTATAATTTACATGTGATCAGAATAACACTAATTGTGGGTTCTGATGGTGTATATTTAAAACACATCATTCAAGAGTAGGTATATCCCTTAAAATTATGTGGTTATTACTTTTGGTATTATGAATTCACCAGTAGTCTTCATCTCATTGATGAATCAGATAATTCAAAAGTATCTAGATTCTTTTATGGTGGTGTTTGTATATGACATATTGTTGTATTCATGTACAAGGATTGAGAAAGATAAACACATAAAATAGTGTTGGGAATCTTGTGGGATACTTAGTTGTATGCCAAATTTCAAAAGTGTGATTTATATATACAAGAATCATGTTTACTTGACTATGTTATCTTTGAATAATTTTTTTTTATGGATCCATAAATGATAGAAGATATAATTACATAGAAACTGCTAAAGAATTTATTAGAGATACATAGTCTCTTTGGTATATATGGTAATTATTGATGTTTTCTCGTGACTTTTCAAGACTAGATTCATTAATTATAACTTTGAAAAGGAAGTTGTTCCACTTAAATGGATTTATTAATTTCATAATTCTTTACTGGAGCTTAAATTTCATCTTAAATCAGCACTTATCTTCATATTACTATAATGAGGAGAAAGGTATGTGGTGTATTGTGATTTTTGGGATTAGGGTTGGGATGTGTTCTATGTAGGGAGATCATGTTGTTGATTATCACTCATGTAAGTTATGTCTTCATGAGAAGGACTACCCAAAACATGATTTTTAATTAACTATTGCAGTCCATGATTTTAAGACTAGGAATCATTACCTCTTTGGTGTGAAATTTATGGTGTTTATGGACCATAATATTTTGAAACACATTTTCTCAAAAAGATATTAGAATGTGAAAAAATGAATATGGATATAGTATCTACAAATATTTGACTTTAAATTGATGTATATACCGATCAAAGGAAATTCTATAGTAGATGAATTAATTAAAAATAAATATAGTCGATAGGAAAAAAGAGGCTTCAGATCAGTAGCAGCTGATGTTGGTGATAGTCGACATGCACATAGATTGTGAAGGTGGAGTTAGCATTATAGTTTTCTTTCTAAATTATTTTTTCCTTGATTTTCATGAGACAGTTAAAAAGTCATACAAATTTGATTCTAAATGTGTTTCTATGAGGTTAAAACTCAATGGGGGGGGCTTTGAGGGATGTGATCCTGAAAGAGGATCCGCGTTGTGTTTTTTAAATCATATGGTTATACCATTGGATCATCAGGAGTAAATACTTTATTCATACCATAATTAAATATGGGTTTTTCATTCAAGAATACCAAATATGTGTAAGGAAGTGAAATCATAATTTTGGAACGTTGTATTTCATGAAAATAAAGGTGTCTGAGTTTGTTTTGATATGCCTCACCTATCAGCATGTTAAGGTCGAGCACTACTATCTTGTGGGTATGTTGCAGTCTTTACCTATTCCTATTTAGAAATGGGAGAGAATAGTAATAGATTTCTTTACTGTTCTCCCAAGGAGAGTTTAGAGACATAATTCCATATGTTTGATAGTGGATCAAATAACAAAGTTATCCCATTTCATCCTTATTCTTGAATCTTGTACGGTGGAGGAAATGTCTAAAATCTATATCCAAGAAGTGGTAAAGAGGCATGGTGTACCAGATTTGATGTTATAATATTGATATCTAAGGTTTACATCTCATTTATGGAAATCCATACAGCAAGCCATTGGTACATTGTTGAATATGATTATGACATATCATCCTAAAATGGATTGACAATATAAAATGATGATACAAATGTTGGAAGGTAGGATTCAGGGTTGTGTAATGGATTTTTGTGTCTCATGGTAGGAGTACATACCATTAGGTGAGTTATCATATAACAACAGTTATCCATAATTGGTACATATGGATCCATCTATGACATTGTATGGGTTTACTTTCCATTATTCACTTTGTTGTGTGGAAGCTTGTGAGACTTCATTGGTGGGACCAAGCCTTCTTCCAGAAACAATGGAGAAGTTTCAGTTGATCGGGAAAAGGATAGAGACATATCAGAGTCTTCAGAAATCATATGAATATCATCATTGACTATTATTTTCATTTGAGGTGAGTGATCATGTGTTATTTATAACCTATCTAAGGATTGAGAATCGTTGTTTTGGGAATCAGGGAAAGTTATATCCTCGATTCATATGTACATTTTAGATACTTTAATGGTTTGGTGATGTGGAATATTGATTGGATTTTCCAAAAAGTTTCAGTTTCATGCAAAATGGGTTTCATGTATCTCAATTGAATAAGTATCCACCCAATCCTGACCATGTGGTTCTATGGGATCACATTGACCTGTATCTGGAAACTACATTGTTCCATATGCCAATATGGATTGTGGATAGGAAAGAGAAAATATTGTGTGGGAAAAGATTTGGTACAGTGCTGGTTTGAGGATAACAATGTCAAATTAAAGAATAATCATGGTAATGGTAGAATGATATGATCAAGAAATGGACCAAACTCTTTCAATTCAATGGTGGTTTTCAGCTTTCTAGGGATAGAAAAACTATTGGTGGGGAGAATGTAGCACCCCTGGTTTCAGGTAATTAACACTTTGTTGATTTATTTTAAGTATATAATGTTATTGGGTTATGTTTGTGAATTTGTGGATGAGTTTTTAGAAGTTTATAGGGATTTTATGGAGGCTCAAGGTTTGAGAATGGTTAGTAGAAACGATGAAACCCCTCCCAGGAAACCGTGTAACTAAATCAGTGGGCACTAAGTAGGTACAGAGATGTCACATGGTTTTTCCAAACCATGTGGCCAACCAGGAGTAACCATGAAAGGTTTGATAGAGGTATTTAGTATAGTTGATGTACATTTTGTCTAACCATGTGAGCCAACTGTGTGAGGGGGGGTTTGGAGGTAGGGGTTAACACACTGTTAGATCACAGTTTTCATAAACATATGACATTAGAAATTAGATCTTTATTTTGTGGATATAACACATTTTACACCATCAATGCCTCATTTATCCCTTAATAATACCCTAACACGAATTACACTCCTTTCAAAGGCTGTATAGCACCTCTCTCTTGATTCAGGAGAAATCTGTTGGTGAATCGAAGTACGTTGGAGGACTGTATTACTTGGTAAGTTCTCATTATTGGTGGTTTTACATAGTTTTCTCCTTTTTCCCTCTCTTGGATTCATGGATATATTCCACTGTGGATATATATACATGTTTTTTATTCTAATAATGATGATATATGGTTGTGTTGATGGTAGGGAACAAGATCTAAGGTCGATTTGTGGAGTTTCAAGTTGGTTTAATGAAGAATTTGTGTCATTCTTCATTTTCACCAAACTTTTGGGAGGTAAGTGGATTCACTCTCAAATTCTACTATCTAAACATGAAGGCTTGATTTAAAATTGATTTAATTTATTGAATATAATTATGAAACTGATGTGAAAATCTTGTTCGAAAACCTCTTTAATGATGATTTTTGAAATTGTGAAAATTGGTTGTTTTTTGGAAAGATCAATTAGTTATGTCATTTTAAAATGATTCTTTTAAAATGGTTTCTTGGTTTTGATTGATGGAAAATGTTTGTAAAAAAAATTCTAGAAGTGGATGTTTTTTATTTAAATGTTTTTTATAATTGTTTTGGCATGGTATTTGGCATAACTGGTTGGTGTGTGTTTTTTTTCATTGATGTCACCATGTGGAAGGAGCATGTGTAATTAGGGAACTTGGTATATGGTTACCTTGTTATGACTTGGTAGATTGACAAGAGACTGCTTATGAGTTGAAACTTTCACCTAGGCATGCATGTCTAGTTTTGTGGAATGAAATGGGTTATGACAAATTGATTTGACAAATTCTTCTAAAAGATTGTTTGATTACATTCCATGGTAATTTTTTTGGTATGGAGAATTTTTGTTTAGAAATGTTATTTTGTTTTAATATAAACTTATTTAAATTTTTTTAGATGCATTTTTTATATAAATGTTCTAACTTGTTCTATCCAAGTGGAATGAGTTGGGAATTCATTCAATAAATCTTACTAAGTTTATACTCAAAACCCTACTCAGACACATTTATGCCTTTGTAGATATAGTATATCTAGACATTGGTAAAGGAAATGTATCACAATTAATTATTGATTAATCATGGAACCTTGGGCATGGATTATTGAGTAGAAGCATCGAGCTTCTTAGGAGTTTCTACTGGATGTGTTGGTTATCTTTGACTTTTCTTGGTTTTAGTTTCTTCTTTTTAGTGAAATATAGTTTAGTTTGGTTTGTTTCTATTGAATTGTATTAAATTGTTTTCATGCATCATATTGTGGTTGTTTGGTTATGGTATTATTGGTTTTTTTGGTCAATTTCCAAAGGTTAAATCATCCTATGCTATTTATAAAGCCCCTAGAATTTATTGCTAGCATTTTTTGTCTTTGGGATGTCAGCTAATTCCAGTAACACTCTTCTCCTCTTCCCAAGCCAATGGGTGAGGGGAAATATGTTACACCATAGGTAATGGACCTAAACCACTTCTCTAAGGGGGTTAAATCATCTTGTAATTATATAAAGTACCCTTTCCCTATAAATTATATTCCACCAAGGGGGTTATTGACCCCAGGTCTACTCCAACCATCTCACCCACTCTCTCCATCATTTCTACAAATACAAGGAACTCAATATAAAGAAAATTAGAAAAACAAGTTATATGATAAAAATATTCACACTATTGTATTGTATGTGGAAAATTTCATAGACTGGACTACTCATGGGTCAAAATATTCCACTGATATGATATGATATAGAGAACTATAAAAATTATCTAGTATACGTAATGTACTCTAGAGTATGAAATATGTAGTCCTTGGAAGTCACTAGGAAGATGAAATCATGGTCCACATCATGTGGTATCAGCCTATATGGTGTGTCCTGGTGTAGTATATAGTATGTGGGACCCTCAAACAAGTTAGGCATGTAATTTCCTGAAATTTCATGTCATGTATCTTAAGTGCATGGCATATAATTTAGTACAAAAAATGTGTAGATCCTTTAGATGAATCATCATATACTATTAGGTTAAACCAAGTCAAGTCTCTAAGTTAAATGGCATGTCTTATAGACCATGTGGTGTGGGGGGGGGCTACATGTTATTCTAGCATGTACTCGAGTACAATTCAAGGCATTTGATCTTGGGATAAATGGTGTATTCCCCAGGGATACACCTCATTTTCTATTTATAAAATCACATAAACCTTAGTTATATGACACTGTGGGTTACACTAAGTGTGACCTAAAGGATTAAGCATTGGTTAATATGGATTTCTAGATCTGAAATGCATAACGGACGAAATTTCATGACACACCTATCATATCCACCTTTGGAACCAGCCTCAACTTTATCATCTGTTAATCCCAATTCACTCAGGCTTTCCATTACACCACTTTAGAGATTTATTTATTATTCATCATATTTATGTTCATAATTTCCAAATCCTTATTTGAATATATTCCTATCTATCACTAAATAACCTCTTTACATTCTCACTACCTCGTATAATCCTAAATTGTCATGTTCCCATCACCATTGGTCCACTTAACCAATAATGGACTATAATTTGAAGGATGACGATGAAGGAATTAAAGAATGGTAGCCTGTGAGAAATCTGACCACCAAAACAATTTTATTTTCATGCTCATCAAAGAATGTAAAAAATGGAAACATAAATTAATTTATTAAATAAGTGTTACACCTGATAGTTTACATCAACAAATTTTTTTCAACAAAATTCAAATAAATCACTAGCATAAATAAAATTATTTTATTTTATTTTTTCTTTTATATTTTAATTTTTTTTTCTAATAATAAATTAACGCCATGTTAACTCTGGGTAAAAATTATTCATAAAATAATTTGAAATAGGAAACCTAAATAATTGAAATATGAATTTCAATTTCTCGTGGGACATAAAAAAATAATCCATGTTAGACATAAACAAATATTTTCTTCAAATAAATTATTTATTTATTTATTCTAAAAACCTTATCAAGTTTCACCATGTAAGAATTTTATTCTTGAGGGAGAGAATTATAACTTGAAAATAATAAGTAGAAAACAAAATATATAATATCCTACATCAATATTTCATCACTTTAAGATATTTTTATTTAAACCATCATAAATATCACCCCAAAAAACATATCCTCAAACTATGAAGAATCATATAGATATTTTATGATCCTATAAAATTGTTCATTGGGGTTTCCACCACCAAGGGAAAAGATAGAATAAATATTTCACGACCCATCCCCCGGGGCCAGTGTCCTGACTCCCCCAATCCCGCCTTCCATAGGCCAGGGGCTGGTGACTAGAACCAAAGGCGTATTCCCTAAAATAGGGAAGGCATTGCCTTTATAACCTATAAACACACGCAACCAAACACACAGCAATATATGAACGAAAGTCAACTGTATAGAAAACAAATGAGTACGGTAAGTAAAAAGGGTCAGAATACATTCCCAACTGGAAAGTACAAGTACAACTAAAATGCAAATCAATTGAGGAAAGAGAAAGACAGCTACTAGATCGTCCTCTGATGTTTCTACCTGAAGGGTAGGTACAAATTGACTACTCATCCCTCATGTCTGTTCGTCTCCTCCGTGTACCGACTCGTCGTAAGGTCCACCTCCACATACCTTCTAGTCTTGGTACTCTTAGCCTCAATCAGTGACATCCATCATCTGCATCCAATACAACAAGGTATGAGCATAACCCGTGTCGGGTTGAGTATAATGATACTTAGTAGGGACCCTAAGACCCTCTAGGTCTCACAAATGAAACAAGTATAAAACACAAGGTATGAAATCAATATATATCCTTAATTAGGTATATTCCCATACATATACCTAAGTTATAAAGTAATCCATCTCAATCGTGAGGAAAACACATAGGTTCCGACTCATCTCACACAAGGATTTATTCTAGGGGGAAGTATCAAGAAACATTCAGAACACAACATTGAACACCTCAGTTGCTGGAGAACTCTTCATCTATCGAGTACAGTGAGCATGCAGAATCACATAGAGGCTCTTCCCACTAACCTTGGATTGTTGAGGTACTCCTCCTGTTGAGTATCTTGGGTCTGCTGTGTCACACAGAGGCGCTCCCCACCGTGGGTCTGCCACGTCACACAGAGGCGCTCCCCCCTCATGGAATGTTGAGATACTCATCCTATCGAGTACCGTGGGTCTACTTTGTCACCATGTCACTCCCCATTGTGGGTCTACTGCATCACCAAGGCGCTCCCCACTAGGCCAGTTGAGTCACTTCGAGTCAAAACGGTCAGCAGTTGTCAAGTCTCAACCATCCACTAGGTCTCTGCACTATGCTCACTCTTCCTCGGGGAGGATCCACTCTACAAAAAACTAGTAGATACTCCAACTATCATGAAGTCCCTAGAAGAAGTATCTCAATGGTCCACCATGTCATAGAGGTCTCATCGCAATAGACGGCGCGTCAATCGGACGCCCGATCTGTGACTTATTAGCCTTTTAGTCCGGGGGGCTTGGTTGGATTCTTGCACGATCCAACCTAACCATTCCCCATAATAATACAAAACTCTAGTGGGGGATACTGAAAGGTATAGTCTTACTCCAATATTTCCAGTGTCGTTGACGGTTCGTCAAATAGACTTCTGGTGCAAAAGTTATGGTCAAAAGAAAGTGAATGAGTCATCGTGGGCAAGGGTCTGCTCCGACCCGGTCTGATCGAATCGGCCCGAATCGGCATGGGATGATGTAACACCCCAAGCTTCCACGGTACGTTTCCCTTCAAATAATGCAATGGCGTGCATTGTAGCAACTTCGAGATTTTAACACACCACAACCAATCAAACTAGCCATTATGAATAGTAATACCTACTTTTTGAAATTTTATAAATTCTATCTCTCAAAATGGACTTCATTTTTGGATTCGGAATATCGAAATTAGCCTAGGGTGAAATTTTGGTACTTTTCGGATAACTTTCATATTTTGATGAATAGTGCAAATTACTAAATTTTAATTAAAAACAACTTTTTCAATCAAAATAATTAATAGTGATAAATTATGTATTTGAGTGGTTTTAAAGTATATTTAGAATATATTTTTACCATGTAATATAATGTGGGTCATTGAACATAATTTCACATTTAAACCAGACATAAACAAGTGCCAATCTTTTGATAGTTATTATCTCTTAAAAACACGCTTTTTTGTTTTAACAACGGGAATTAATTTTAAATTAATTTCTGCCACTTATGTGCTTTGAATTTGGGAAAATGGATTCCATATTTGGAATCAGGATGTTCAAATTGTTTAAATAGGTAACTTTTATTTTTAGAAATTTTGGATAATTACTTCGGTAAATATTTTATTTACCATGGTTAAAGGGTAAATCCGGTAAACAAGGGTTAAAAAATAATATTATAAAAATAATAAATTACCCTAAAACGTGTCTTAAACCTATTGTTTAATACATGGTCTACCATGGGAATCTTTGGGTCGATTTTGGGACCCCATGGATCCACTTGTAAGTGATAATGACACTTTATTTTAATTAAGTTATAATAAATACAAAAATGACACAAACATATATCTTTTAGAAAAACAATTGATACATAGGTTTATATATGTTATATTTTAGACTATAAATATTCCTTATAAATATAAAAAGATTTCCTACATAATTATATTTTACTTATAATTTTTAGACATTAAATAAGTTAATTTATTTATGACACAATGGTGATGCAGTAATTACCATAATAGTGAAAAATTATAATAATTGATATTATAAATACCCAAATAAATATAATTTGAGACTTTTATTTAATTTCACTAATTTTCTAGGTTAATATGACATATTAGTATTTATTTAATTAATTGTTTTCGAAGTAATCATTCTGTTATGTATTTCACAAAAATCAACTATTGAATAGTGTCAAAATTGACATAAAAGAGTTTTTAAAACAAATATTATATTATTAATTGATATTAAATTCCTAAAAATATAAAATTAGTCCAAGAGACTTATATCATGATATTAATATCATTAATGGACTACTTGGGGGTCTCTTGGATGTATATAGTAAGTTTATTAACTATATAATATAAAAATACAAAGTGACATGGTAAATGTCAAACTAATTAACTAAGAGTTAAAACTAAAAGATAAGTTTAATATAGTGACACAAACCTGTCTAAATTATATTGGATGAATGGTTTTCGACCTATACCCACCTTAAACTTTGAATAATAAACTTTGGAGCCATTAGAAACCTAATATGTATTTATTATAAATTAATATTTCTAGCTTTTCCAAAGGTGCCCCTCACCCCTCTTATAAAAGGGAACTCCTCATTCTCATTTCTTCACACCTTCAAAGCCTTTTGGTTCGTCCAACCCCTGCCCAACTACTCTCTCAACTTCCCTCACTACATCCTAGAGGCATTAGTTTGATCAGAAAGACAACCTAAGGATCCCTTTTGATCAAATCAAAAGGAAGAACCAGAAGAAGAGGTAATGTTTTCACCACCCCTTTTCAAGTTCCTTTCTTCTTCCACTTCTTTTTTCTTTGTTATTACCATTATAAAATAATAACTCCAGTATCATATATATACTATGATGTTATTATAAATATGGTACAACCATATTCAGTATTCTATCCATCCTTTGAATAACATGTCACCATACGTGCGTACGTACGGCTTACCGTCTCCACGTCGTGGTGTAATTGTTATTCAATATATTATTATTTGGATGGGTATAATAATGATGTGTAACTCATGTAAATAATAAATATAACATGATAATGATTCTTTATATATGATATATCATCCAATTATATATTATTTTAATATCAAAAGAATGATATTGTCGCTCGTGCGTACGTATGGACTACCGTCTCCACGAACGCGATGAGATTCATTCTCCATCATATCCATTCAAGTATAATTTTAATTTGATGATTTAAAAAAATAGTATCTAAGGATCTGATATCATTCTTGATATGAATAATATACATCCCATTAATAACGAATATGGCTCACATAACAAATAATATAAAGTAAAATGAACCCGTTAACACCCGAAATGACGATAATTCTAAGATATTATTAACAAATCAATTTTAAAAGATCATATATGATATCATATTAAAGTAAATAATTCTTTTATAATTATATAACAATTATTTCACCATTATACAAGAGTTTAACCTACCGTCGACCAAGGAAAAAGTACAAAGTAAGGGGTTTCTTATCTCACTTTTAATTCCGTGAGAATTCCATTGTTCGCCACTTATTTATTACATGTGGTATATGTTTACTGCCCATGATTTTATTCATTGTGTAATATACTTTAATTTATGGGTATTTACATCATCATTGTATGATCCTTTTTTCATGGGTGTATGTTTCATAAGTTACCAAATCGATAAGGGAATTTGACATTTCAATTTCCATTTATTCGGCTTTACGCATACTTCATTGATTATTTTACTCCAAGATTATGTGTGGAATCACTATTCATTTGATTATGTCATAATTTCTACTCCCCGTTCTGTGGATATAATTTTGATACAAATAATCACTCCATTGATAATTTCTCAAGTCATCGATATGAATTTGATAAGAGTAATTTTAACTCATTCTCCATTTGTCGAGTTAAACATCCAATTCATTGGTGTTGTTTTTACAAGATTATGTGTGAATGTCCTTTGATTGTTTTACACTAAATATCCAATCATATTTAGTGTATTTATATTTTTCACACATAACTATCTTTTTGATTTATCCTTAACCTAAGGATATGGCCTTTATGAGAGATTTCATCTCAATTTACATTCCATTGAGACTTCTTCGTTGTTATACACCAAATCACTTTCATATGGTGTATATAATGTACTTTGACATAGTATATCATGAATTCCTTTATTCTCATGATATTACAATGTTTTGATTACCTCGTTTATTTGTATTCAAGTGTCTCTCTTTTGGTTAAAAACTCTAACCAAAATACCATTTTAAAATGTTTTAAAGACTTATTCTTCTAAATCTTCCTCATTAATGTCCATGTTTTAAAAATGGTTTTAAGGATTTATTTATATGGACATTAAGGTTTTAAAATTAAAACTCCTTTTAAAAGTTTCAAAGTGGTATGGGAAACTTTGATTCAAAAATCTATTATTAAACGGCTTCTTGACAAATTGTGTGACTTTTAAATGTTTTCAAGAAAAAGGGGGATATTTCTCTCAAATAGTTTTGATGATTATTTTCATCTATGTCAACATCGTTCATTATTCTTGATTGAGCTTAATGTGATACAATACAATCTTCCATATTGTATCGAATGAGTTATGTTTGACTGTGGATGTGCTATTTTTATACCATTCATGGTTTGTGGTTAAATTATTGGCATTTTGTATGCTAGTTTTAATACGAATGTTTATGTTATGTTTAAACCTGTTCATATGAGGAATGAATTGGACTTATTAAGTGACGGGTGGAGTCCGCTATAGCTCCTCGATGCATCGGTAGGTCTCATGAGACAATCTAGTGTCTTGGCATAAGTCCTTGGCAAAATCTTATTTGTAGCCTTGGCATAAGGCCTTGGCTATGTGCTTATGATAGTCTGGCATTATGCATTCCATCATTATGAAAGTGGTTATTGATATTGAACGTGATCATTAGACTAGTAGAATATCCATGTGAGTAAGTAAATGGAATTAATTTATTTTATCTTGTCCATTTTATGCTGAAGTTCAAGTTTAAAAGGCTTTCGTTTTAGTTATAAACTGCCTGAAGTGTTTGTGCTTATCTATGAAAGCTTCTGCTATAATGTTATCCTTACTGAGCATCTGAGCTCACCCCTTTCAATGTTTTATTTTTCCCAGGATTATGTAGAAGTAATTTATGAATGACTTGCAGGGATAGTATGGGGGGATATGAAGACAAGATGTTTTTGTAGTTTTTTTACCTTATGATGTAATGTAAGACTTATGAATATATCTAGTGTTTCCAAGACTACTAAACTAATCGGTCTTTCGAGACTTGATCCTTTGTGATCATGCCAATGTTATGTAATAATGCACCGACTCTGGGTATCTAGGGTCGGGGCGTTACAGTTGGTATCAGAGGAAGTTAAGTACAAACCTTGGAAGCTAGATTTAGATAAACTCTGATTAGAGCATGTAGACCTAAGATGAACTTTGAAGATTAGTATAGAAGAACTTCCTAGAATTTTGGTATTGTAGAGATTTTGTGATCTTTTTGAGCAATACATCCCTGTCTGGATATGAGCAGGTAGAGGCGGATCTGGCAAAGATGTACCTAGGGGTAAAACCCGAAAACACCGCTTTGAGCTAGACTCAAACGGGAACTGGTGCAGGACAACGGGCCTTGCTGTACTCTTGGTTACGACACTCCCGGGGGATATGCTTTGGATAATTTACATTTTCTTTACAAACCGATTTAAGTAATATATATATAAGATGAGAGTAAATGACCTTGGTTAATCCTAATATGTTTCAAATTGAGAATATGGTGACATGTTAATCTCTAAATTATTTTACGACTATTGTTACTCACAAAATGCTTTCTGGTTTTAGTCAATGGATGGATTCCAAGGAAGTCATAGTGACTTTGAGAATGATGTACGAGGTGGGAACGGTGGTGCCAATGAGCAACAAAATGGAATGTTGATAGGAATAAAAGATAACGTCTTTATGCCAAATCAGTTTTCCAAAAATATGATCAACAACATATATATTAACCAACTCCCAGACTCAACAAGGAAGAGAAAGGTGATAAATGATAAGAGCTCCAGCAATGGAGACCATGGAGAAAAGAACCCTCAATTTTCATCATGCAGGAAATGTGGAAGGAGACACCCAGGAAAGTGTCTCAATGGGACAACGAAATGCTTTACGTGTGGGAATGAAGGAAATAAAGTGAATAATTGCCGAAGAAAAATGAAGAGTACTATGGAAGAAGATAAAAATGGTCCCAAGAGTCCATTTACAGTCATTTACTGTAAATGTAGGGGACCTGGCCATTACCCGAGTGAATTCCCAATTCTATAGGATATTTTCTTGGTCAAAGAAGAAGCTACGTGGAAATAAATGGTTGGAGAAATGTTTTAAAAGTATTAGCGCTCCTTTTTGATGGGTTTACTTTGGAATAATTTTCTCTTGTATTTTTAACCCCGCAGTTTTCCATGTGAGAATGATATTTGAGGAAGAATTTTCTCTTCTCTTGTGGATATAGGTATAAATAACCATTTGGTTTTATATGATCATTGGGGTTTGAGATAATTATAAGTTATTATAATTTGGGATGAAAATGCAAGGTATGATATAACATTTGTGGTTAAATTATGTTATTTTGAGGAATTTATCTCATTTTGGTAATATTATAAAATATAGTTTTTGAAAAAGGACAACACATAGACCGTGTGACAACCTATCGCGTCAGACAAAGCTATGGTAATCGAACCCACAATCAAAGTGAGATTGGGATTTATCGCCTACCACTAGAGTACGTGAAGTCCCTGGTTAGTGTGACTATTTTTTTTAGTTAAATTATTTTATTGATCAATAATATGTTGATTTGGGTTCTTATGTCTTATCAAATGAATACCCTTAGTATAGGAAAATGATTTGGTGATTAAGTGATAAATGTTATTTTGGAATATGTTCACTTTGTTGGGAACACTATATGTCCAAGGAAAATACAATACTATGGGATGTCATTAGAGGAGTAATGGTGGATTTTTATCTATGTTTTTATTGTGGATCTATAGTGACTTGGGTTATTTATGGAAATGATTAACCTATAATAAGGAATATGTGATTATGTTAATTACTTTTAAGTATGTGACTTTAAGAGTAGACGATGTCATTTGGAGATACAATTTAACGTGGAAGACTACATTCTTATAAGTTTTTTGGTTTCAATATTAGTTTGGATTATATTGAAGGATTTTAAGGAAAATTTATTATTAAATGTTATTTATTTATCTTTGGGGTATTGTTGGTTTAATTATAGAAATTAAGATTAGTATTATTTTTTTCTCTAATGGAATATACATTTGGGGGATCATCAGATCTAATACTAACCATTTTGGTTTTGATTAATCTCTAAAGACAAGTTAAATATATATTTTATCCTACATGGATCATGTATTTCTATAGAAGTTTATTCTAGCTCTTTTATTGTGACCAAGTCTTCTTGAATACTCATTGTTCAAAAAAATAAGTTAGTGGTAAAAAGTTATTAAATAATGGAACTCTACTTAAAAAGTAAGTATATCTCTTTATGTTCTTAGTCAATATCATAAATGAATTTCTCATCCTTATGTAATGTAACTTAAAACAAAAAAATGTTGTCTGTTTACTTTCCTACTAGGAGACTAATGGTCGTTTGTCCCAACACAAGTTTGTGGTTTTCTTATTGTTAACATTCTCCTGATCATGATTTCTATCCCTCTCCATCAGAACTTGACACTTATTTTATCATCCATATCCATTTTTTCCTACATGGAATCCAAGTATGGGTTATCTTGGATGACCTTTATACCTCTCTTTCTTTCTTTTAAAGTGATAGTTTTATTGACTCTTTTTCTGATGTGGGAATTTCCATTATATTCCCAAGCACAATTTTAAAAATTTCGAGGACGCAATTTATTGAAGGAGGAGATAATGTAACACCCCAAGCTTCCACAGTACGTTTCCCTTCGAATAATGCAATGGCGTGCGTTGTACCAACTTCGAGATTTTAACACACCACAACCAATCAAACTAGCTGTTATGAATAGTAATACCTACTTTTTGAAATTTTATAAATTCTATATCTCAAAATGTACTTCATTTTTGGATTCGGAATATCGAAATTAGCCTAGGGTGAAATTTTGGTACTTTTCGGATAACTTTCATATTTTGATGAATAGTGAAAATTACTAAATTTTAATTAAAAACAACTTTTTTAATCAAAATAATTAATAGTGATAAATTATGAATTTGAGTGGTTTTAAAGTATATTTAGAATATATTTTTTACCATGTAATAAAATATGGGTCATTGAACATAATTTCAAAATTAAACCAGACATAAACAAGTGCCAATCTTTTGATAGTTATTATCTCTTAAAAACACGCTTTTTGTTTTAACAACGGGAATTAATTTTAAATTAATTTCTGCCACTTATGTGTTTTGAATTTGGAAAAATGGATTACATATTTAGAATCATGATGTTCAAATTGTTTAAATAGGTTATTTATATATTTAGACATTTTGGATAATTACTTCGGTAAATATTTTATTTACCATGGTTAAAGGGTAAATCCGGTAAACAAAGGATAAAAAATAATATTATAATAATACTAAAATACCCTAAAACGTGTCCTAACCCTATTGGTTAATACATGGTCGACCATGGTCATCTTTGGGTCGATTTTGGGACCCCATGGATCCACTTGTAAGTGATAATGACACTTTATTTTAATTAAGTTAAAATAAATACAAAAATGACACAAGCAAATATCTTTTAGCAAAACAATTGTTACATAGGGTTATATATGTTAGATATTAGACTATAAATATTAATTAGAAATATAAAAATATTTCCTACATAATGATATTTTACTTATAATTTTTAGACATTAAATAAGTTAATTTATTTATGACACAATGGTGATGCAGTAATTACCATAATAGTAAAAAATTAGAATAATTGATATTATAAATACCCAAATAAATATAATTTGAGACTTTTATTGAATTAAACTAATTTTATAGGTTAATATGACATATTATTATTGATTTAATTAGCTTTTTTCGAAGTAATAATTCTGTTATGTGTTTCACAAAAATCAACTATTGAATAGTGTCAAAATTGACATAAAAGAGTTTTTAAAACAAATATTATATTATTAATTGATATTAAATTCCTAAAAATCTAAGGTTCGGACAAGAGACTTATATAATGATAGTAATATCATTAATGGACCACTTGGGGGTCTCTTGGATGTATATAGTAAGTTTATTAACTATATAATATAAAAATACAAAGTGACATGGTAAATGTCAAACTAATTAACTAAGAGTTAAAACTAAAAGATAAGGTTAATATAGTGACCCAAACCTGTCTCAATTCTATTGGATGAATGTTTTTAGACCTATCCCCACCTTAACCCCTGAATAATCAACTTTTTATCCATTATAAACCCAATATGAATTTATTATAAATTAATATTTCTAGCTTTTCCAAAGGTGCCCCTCACCCCTCTTATAAAAATGCACTCCTCCTTATCATTTATTCACACCTTAAAAGCCTCTTGGTTCGTCCAAACCCTATCCAAATACTCTCTCAACTTCCCTCACTACAACCTAGAGGCCTCAGTTTGATAATAAAGCCAACCTAAGGAGCCCTTTTGATCAAATCAAAAGGAAGAATCTGAAGAAGAGGTAATGTTTTCACCACCCATTTTCAAGTTCCTTTCTTCTTCCACTTATTTTTCCTTTTTTATTACAATTATAAAATAATAACTCCAGTATCATATATATACTGTGATGTTATTATAAATATGGTACAACCATATTCATTATTCTATCCATCCTTTGAATAACATGTCACCATACGTGCGTACGTATGGCTTACCGTCTCCACGTCGTGGTGTAATTGTTATTCAATATATTATTATTTGGATGGGTATAATAATGATGTGTAACTCATGTAAATAATAAATATAACATGATAATGATTCTTTTATATATTATATTCCATCCACTTATATATTATTTTAATATCAAAAGAATGATATTGTCGCTCGTGCGTACGTACGGACTACCGTCTCCACGAACGCGATGGGATTCATTCTCCATCATATCCATTCAAGTATAATTATAATTTGATGATTTAAAAAAATATTATCTAAGGACTTGATATCATTCTGGATATGAATAATATAAATCCCATTAATAACGAATATGGCTCACATAACAAAGAATATAAAGTAAAATGAACCTGTTAACACCCGAAATGACGATAATTCTAAGATATTATTAACAAATCAATATTAAAAGATCATATATGATATCATATTAAAGTAAATGATTCTTGTATAATTCAATAACAATTATTTCACCATTATATAGGAGGTTAACCTTCCGTCGACCAAGGAAAAAGTACAAAGTAAGGGGTTTCTTATCTCACTTTTAATTCCGTGAGAATTCCATTGTTCACCACTTATTTATTACATGTGGTATATGTTTACTGCCCATGATTTTATTCATTGTGTAATATACTTTAATTTATGGGTATTTACATCATCATTGTATTATCCTTCTTTCATGGGTGTATGTTTCATAAGTTACCAAATCGATAAGGGAATTTGAAATTTCAATTTCCATTTATTTTGCTTTACGCATACTTCATTGATTATTTTACTCCAAGATTATGTGTGGAATAACTATTCATTTGATTATGTCATAATTTCCACTCCCCGTTCTGTGGATATACTTTTGATATACATAATCACTCCATTGATAATTTCTCAAGTCATCGATATGAATTTGATAAGTGTAATTTTAACTCATTCTCCATTTGTTGAGTTAAACATCCAATTCATTGGTGTTGTTTTTACAAGATTATGTGTGAATGTCCTTTGATTTTTTTACACTAAATATCCAAACATATTTAGTGTATTTATATTTTCCACACATAACTATGTCGTTGATTTATCCTTAACCTAAGGATATGGCCTTTATGAGATATTTCATCTCAATTTACATTCCATTGAGGCATCTTCATTGTTATACACCAAATCACTTTCATATGGTGTATATAATGTTCTTTGACATAGTATATCATGAATTCCTTTATTCTCATGATATTACAATGTTTTGATTACCTCAATTATTTGTATTGAAGTGTCTCTCTGTTGGTTAGAAACTCTAACCAAAAAACCATTTTAAATTGTTTTAAAGACTTATTCTTCTAAATCTTGCTCATTAATGTCCATGTTTTAAAAATTGTTTTAAGGATTTATTTATATGGACATTAAAGTTTTAAAATTAAAACTCCTTTTAAAAGTTTCAAAGTGTTATGGGACACTTTGATTCAAAAATCTATTATTAAACGGCTTCTTGACAAATTGTGTGACTTTTAAATGTTTTCAAGAAAAAGGGGGATATTTCTCTCAAATAGTTTTGATGATTATTTTCATCTATGTCAACATACTTCATTATTCATGATTGAGGTTAATGTGATACAATAAAATCTTCCATATTGTATCGAATGAGTTATGTTTGACTGTGGATGTGCTATTTTTATACCATTCATGGTTTGTGGTTAAATTTTTGACATTTCGTATGCATGTTTTAATACGAATGTTTATGTTATGTTTAAACATGTTCATATGAGGAATTCATTGGACTTATTAAGTGACGGGTGGAGCCTTCTATATCTCCTCGATGCATCGGTAGGTCTCATGAGACAAACTGGTGTCTTGGCATAATGCCTTGGCAAAATCTTATTTGTAGCCTTGGCACAAGGCCTTGGCTATGTGGTTATGATAGTCTGGTATTATGCATTCCATCATTATGAAAGTGGTTATTGATATTTCATGTGATCATTTGACTAGTATAATATCCATGTGAGTAAGTAAATGGCATTAATTTATTTTATCTTTTCCATTTTATGCTGAAGTTCAAGTTTAAAAGTCTTTCGTTCTAGTTATAAACTGCCTTAAGTGTTTATGCTTATCTATGAAAGCTTCTGCAATAATGTTATCCTTACTAAGCATCTGAGCTCACCCCTTTCAATGTTTTATTTTTCCCAGGATTATGAAGAAGTAATTTAAGAATGACCTACAGGGATAGTATGAGGGGATATGAAGACAAGATGTTCTTGTAGTTTTTTTTTACCTTATGATGTAATGTAAGACTTATGAATATATCTAGTGTTTCCAAGACTACTATACTAATCGGTCTTTAGAGACTTGATCCTTTGTGATCATGCCAATGTTATGTAATAATGCACCGACTCTGGGTATCTAGGGTCGGGGCGTTACAGATGATCCAGTTCAGGTCGACCCAGCCGAACCCGCTGGGTCCCGCCTGTTGGGTTCAGCCCGACGGTCGTGAGGGGCAGCAGAAGAGGCTCGGCCTCGGAGGCTGCCGCAAGGGTGGTTCGGCCATAGAATGGCTCAGACACGGGCCGGCTCGGCTCCAGGATGCTCGCAGGGTCGTGGCTCGAGCGGCTAAAGCAGCTCATAGGGTCGCGACGAGGGGATAGTGGCGGCAGCACCTCAGCACGGAGGGCGGCGGCGGCACGGCGGCTCAGCACAGTGACGGCGTGGTGGGGGGGGGGGGGGTTCGACCCGGGGCGGTGTAGTGGGTCGGCATGGCGGTGGCGCAGCGACTCGGCACGATGGCTCGGTATGGTGGTGGTGCGGTAGCTCGGCTCGGCCCGGACAGCAGCGTGGCTCGGCAGACGGCGACGCGGTGGTTCGACTTGGTGGATAGTGGCGGTGTGGTGGCTCAACATGACAGCGGTGTGGAGAGGGGTGTTCGGCCCAGGGCGGCGCGGTGGCTCGGTCTGGCCACGGGTAGCTCAACCGGGTGCGGGGCCGGTTTGGATGGGATAGCGAAGCACCGCGGGGCGGCATGGGTGGAGGATCCATTGCGTTCGTCGCCTTCATCGCCTTCCTCCATTTTGAAGAACACATTAAAGAAGAATGGTAGAGGGTCGGGTCATGTTTTTTTGGCCCGCACCCTCCGCGTTTAGAGTGATGTCAAGCGGTTCACAAAGAATGTAGCGTGAACATGTAAGGAAGATATTTTAAAACATCGTTTCCCATAACCCTCGTCAATCTATATTCCCAATCCTGCAAAAGAATTAGAACAGGAGAAAATGGGAAGCGATAATAAGATAGAAATAAACCCCTACCTCGGTTGTTCGTTGACGTTGGCATGAGAAGAAAATACGAACGTTGATTCGTCGTAGATGAAGACGTCCCACATCGGAAGAAGTCCCGAGGAATAAGGTCAAAGTTGAGGTCGGCGTTCTTCGTTGGCAGAGCGTTCATTATTGGGAGTTGAAGTTCTTCATTGGAGAACATTTTTTTTCTAAGAGCTCCTTCACCCCAATTCCACCAAGGATAATAGATTAATCTCTCTATTTAGTTCGTTGGCACACATTAAAATTAGCATAATCAATTAACTAGGTTGGCATATTAAAGGTATGTGCATTGGTACAATTAATGTGGAAGAAGTCAAGAGGCTCATACACTTTAATGAGGGGGGTTGAGAGGTTTTTATTCATAATGAGGGGAGTTCAAGAGGTTTAGGTCTCGGGTGGTCCCCACCACCATAACTACTCATGGGAGGTTAGGTTCGAGTGGTCCCCACTTCTCAACTTCCAGATGGAGGTTTAGTTCTAGTGGACCCCACCTCCCAACACCCACATGGGTGTTGCAAATAAAAATAAAATGTCACACACTTTTATTTTTATTTTATTTTTACACAAAAAACCCAAAAACTAACTTTCAACCTCTATCATGAGCCATCGAGGTGAAAGTATCCTTAAGAGAAAACCGACGATGCGAGTTCAACAGTGCCCTCAGATTCCAATTCTGAGCACCGGTTCAAAGGTTAGAAAAACGTGCTCGCACATTTACTGAACGTATCTGAAATAAGGTTCATAATTTCATTCCGGGCACTCCAGGCCTCGGAATCACGCACCGTAAATTTTCACGGACTCCTAAAATTTCCATTTAATTAAAAAAATTACATGTAATTTTTGGGTCTTTACATTCTCCCCACCTCTGTCTTTACATCTCTATATTCCACAACTCAAAACTAAGGGAACAAATGGGGTCACTGAGCACGCATATGAGCCTCCCGCTCCCATGTGCTCCCCCTAGAGGTTATTTTGCTACCAGTGAACATGCACCAGAGGTATCAACCATCCACTGAGGACCCTCTCTTGTCGATCCTCAATATCTACCAGAACCTCTGTAAAAGTTTCCCCATCATCGACCTTCAGCTCGCCATGGTTGATGATGTGAGAAGGGCCATGCACGTATCTCCTCAGCTGAGATACGTGGAAGATGGCATGAACTCGGTGCAACTGAGGTGGAAGATCTAAGTGGTATTCCACATCACCAACACTGCAGAGAACCAGAAAAGTTTCGATGAACCGCATAGATAACTTTCTGCCTTGGCTAAATCTCCGTAGACCTCGTCAGGGTGAGACCTGTAGAAAGACGTGGTCGCCATCCTCAAACTCTAGAGGTCTCTGTCTCCTGTCGGCATATGAATTCTACCTACTCTGTGTAGTCTTCATCTGCTCATGGATGATCTTCACTTTCTCTATGGTAGCATGTACCATCTCTGGTCTCACGAGTGCTGACTCCCCTGTGTCCGTCCATCACAAAGGTGATCATCAAGGTCACTTGTACAATGTCTCAAAATGTATCATCCCTATAGTGGAGTGATAGATGTTGTTGTATGAAAACTCCACCAAAGGCAAGTGATCCTCCCAATTGTGACCTAAGTCTAGGACACAAGCACGCGGAATGTTCTCGAGGGTCTATATGGTCCCCTCAGTCTGGCCATCCGTCTAAGGATGGAAGGTGGTGCTCAAATGAAGCTACATCCCAAAAGCCTCCTGCAACCCCTTCCATAGTCGGGAAGTAAAACATGCATCACGATCAAAGATAATCATCGAGGATACTTCATGTATCCACACAATCTCCGGCACATAGAGGCGTCCCAATCTCTCTACTGAACCCTACTCTCTAATCAGTAAGAAGTGGTCTGACTTGGTGAGTCAGTTGACGATCACCCAAATTTACTCATGACCTCTGGATGTACGTGGAAGTCCGGTCACGAAGTCCATGGATATCCCATCCCACTTCTTCTCTGGGACCTCTAAAGGCTTAACTAAGCCTACTTTTACTTGATGCTTCACCTTCACTTGCTGACAAGTGAGGCACCAAGAGAGAAACTTTGCAATTGGTTTCTTCATTCTCGGCCACCAGTGTCACCGTCGGAGATCCTGGTACATCTTCGCCACTCTTGGATGTACCACTAGAGGGGATGTGTTGAACTCCCTTAATACTTCCTCCTGAAGTGCCACTGGTACCATGGTACATCCTCGGGAGAGGATGACATGCTCCACACCTTCAGAAAATCCATCAGGTGTCTGCCCTATAGATATCTGAGCACGTCGAGCCTCACAGTTAGTGTCCCCATGTTACTCCTCCCTAATTCGCTGAAGAAGTGTGGGATTGACTGTAGGAGACTAAAGGAATTCTAATTCATCACGTTCCATGAAGGATATCTACAAAGCGTCTAGCTACTCCATCGCCTCGCCTAGCAGATGTATACTAGACCTCCTGCTGAGTGCATCTGCTACAACGTTCCCCTTCCCAAGAGTATAGACTACCTCGAATTCATAGTCCTGGAGTAACTCAATACAATGTCGTTGTATCAAGTTCAGGTCCTTCTAGGAGAAGATATACCTGAGACTCTTTTGATCAGAGTACACGGTAAAATGATCTACCATCAGATTGTCTCTCCACATCTTCAAGGAGAAGACCATTGCTGCTAACTCAAGGTCGGGGGTAGTGTAGTTCTGCTCATGATGTCTTAGATATCAAGAACCATATGTGATCACTACTCACTCCTACATAAGGACACATCCGGGCCCGGTCCCTGATGCGTCGCAGTAGACTACGTACCCTCTGCCTTCCTCTAGAAGCCTCAAGATGGGGTACTAGTCAGCCTCTACCTCAGCTCCTAAAAACTTTGCTATAATTTCTCCAACCAAACTAAGGGATTCCCCTTCTTCATCAAGGATAATAGTGATGATGGAACTCTGGAGAAATCTGGCACAAATCACTGGTAGTATCCAGCCAAACCCAGGAAACTCAGTACCTCTGTCACACTCCTAGGTGGATCCCAAGCAAGTACCTCCTCAATCTTCACTGGATCCACTACAACTCCAGCCTCTGATATGATATGTCCCAGAAAGTTAACCTCTCAAATCAAGAACTGGAACTTCGAGACATTACCATATTTCTCTCAAAGTGTGTTCAGTACTACCTCAAAATGATAGTCGTGCTTCTCCTTAGTAATTGAGTAGATCAGAATTTCATCGATGAAGACCACTAGAAAGCGATAAAGGTATGGCTAAAAGATCATTTTCATGAGTCCCATGAAAAATGTTGGAGTGTTCGTCATGCCGAATGGCATAACCAAGAACTCGTAATGGTCGTACCGACACCTGAAGGCCGCCTTCTGAACATCCTCCTCATGTACTCTGAGATGGAGATAGCCTGATCTAAGGTCTATCTTCAAGAACCATGGAGCTCCCTTCAGCTGATCAAAGAGGTCGTCGATCCTCTATAGTGGGTACTTGTTCTTCATGATCACCTGGTTCAGGTGTCAATAGTCAACAGAAAGCCCCAATCTCCCATCCGCCTTCTTGGCAAACAGAATTGGGGCTAACCAAGGAGAAACAATGGCCTGGATGAATCCCTTCCATTGTAATTCCTCTAGTTGTACCTGTAGCTCACAAAGCTTCGCGAGAGTCATCCAATATGCTGGTCTAGATATTGGTGTCGTCTCGGGGGTACAAGTAAATGTAAAAGTCCACCTCTCTTTGAGGAGGTAGACCCATAACATCATCAGGGAAAACATCTGCATATTGTTCCACCACAAAAAGATAGCTCGGACTCTCTACATCAACAGATCTGAGGGTAAGGCTAGCCAACTAATGAGTAATCGGCTGCACCCTCCTCTGGGTAAGTCCATCCTGCGCTGCAAAGGCTCCCTTCTTGCCGGTGAAGATAAACTAGGTCCCATACATGCGAACACACCGTACTTCGTGCATAATATAGTCTATTTGAGCATGGAATATAGATAACCATCTCATACCCAAGATGACGTTGTAAGGCCTCTATGCCACTTCTAGGAAATCTTAGCCAAAGATCTCCCCTCATAGAGTAAGCTCACACTGCTGGTACCAATGTGTAATCGTCGAATCCACTCCCATGGGAGTCTCTAGCCATAAGGATCGAGACAACGGCTCCGTCAGAATCTTCTAGCTTTAAACAAGGGTGGTGTCAATAAAATAATGACTGGAACCTATGTCTATAAGTACTACAATTAAGTTGGAGTAGAAACAGATCGTACCTCGTATCATCTTCGGAGTGTCGTGATCATAGGCCTTATCTTCCTGGAGATGAGCATGCCCTTTTCCACCTTCTCCCTGCAGTTGGGGGTGGACCTCCTGGTGGTGGTGGCAGTAACATCTCAAATCGTCGCCCACCGCCAACTACACGACCAGCTCCTCTGCCACGTCCACCTGCTCCCTGAGGAACTCCTCGGTCGAACCTCTGTCTCATCCTAAGCGGTTCTTCGACCATCTATTGATCATATTAACGGTAGGTCGGGAAGTCATGAGCCATGTGACCCTGCTCGCCGCATGCGTAACACTGCCCACTCCTAGCATGAATAACTCTACTTTAGGTGCCCCACACAACCGATCCTGAGTCATGCGGTCGTACAGCTGTATGTCTGGTCCTCTTGGACCTCTGTGACATCTTTCTTTTTCCAGCTATAGAAGACACTGCTACGTGATGACTGGTAGTGGGTCTCTCTGCTGGTGACTTCTCAGCAAGGAAACTCTTTACCAAGAGGGATCTCTCTAACACTCCTTCCTGCGTCGGGATGCTGAGTGAGATCATCGAAGCCCTGATCTCCCGCCAGAGTCCCTGCTCAAAGATCCAGGCCCTGAAGAATTGGTCCTGCACCATATTTGTGGAGTAACATGAGAGGTCAATGAACCTCGCTGATTACTGAGCTACGTCCATACTACCATGCTGCAGATGAAGTAGCTCTTAAATGTGCATTGCGCGGAGAGTCGCTGGGACAAACTCTACCGAAAAGAGGATCTCGAAGACTACCCATAGAAGCATCACCTAATCATGGAACTAGAGAATCAAGCTTCACCATCTACCCATTGTTTTCTGTAGAAAGCTAGAAGAAAGAATCACCATGATATCAGCTGGTGTCCCTACTAGTTGGAAAACTCTCACCACAACCTCCACCCAATCCTTAGCCAACTGTGGGTCCGTCTCTCCCCAGAACCTGGGTGGTCTCTAGTGCTGGAACTCATGAAATGATCTCAAGCGGTGTGCACAATATACTACTGGGGCTGGTGGAATTGGTGGACCAACAGGGAGTTGTACCATTGGTTCCTCCGCTAGTGCCTCTAATGGAAAAGAACCCTGCACCGAGGCCTCATCGCTCGGTGGGCTATCAGTGCTTACAACTCTTGGAACTCTAGCTGGTTTTCTGCATGGAGGAATCCTGAAAAGAAACAGGTGTACCGTGGTCAATAGTTATACCTGGTGAGTTGAAATTTATACCTTGTGAGCTAACTCAAAAGATCACAAATAAAACTTTTGAAAACACACACGCAATCAGTGTTTTCATGCACTGAATCAGAAATCAGAAGTCATGGTCCCGGTGTATGGATATTTTGGCCACCACACCAACACTGGACTCCCTAAACTGAAAACCACACTCACTATACTTAACACTATTACTTCACATAAAACATCTGAGTCCTATTTTTGAATTAGAAACGACTCCTCTGATACCAATTTTTCACGACCCATCCCCCGGGGTCGGTTCCGTGACTACCCCAAGCCCGCCTTCCATAGGCCAAGGGCTAGAGACTAGCACCAAAGTCATATTACTTAAAACTGGGAAGGCATTGACTTTATAACCTATAAACACGCACAACCAAACACACAATAAGATACGAATGCAAGTCAACTGTATAGAAAACAAGTGAGTACAGTAAGTAAAAAATGTCCAAAATACAAGCCCAACTAGAAAGTACAAGTACAACTAAAATGAAAAACAACTGAGGAATGAGAAATACAGCTACTAGATGCCCCTCTGAGGTTCCTACCTGAAGGGTAGGTACAAATATCCTCCTCATCACTCACGTTTATCCTTCTCCTCTTTGTACCGACTCGTCGTAAGGTCCACCACCAAGTACCGTCCAGTCCCGGTACTCTCGGCCTCAGTCAGCGTTTTCCGTCATATTCAACCAACACAACAAGGTGCGGGCATAACCCGTGAAGGGGTGAGTATAACAATACTCAGTAGGGACCCCGAGACCCTCTAGGTCTCACAAATCCAACAAGGATAAAACACAATGTATGAAATCAGAAAATATCCTTACATAGGTATATTCCTATACATATATCTTAGTTATTATGTAATTCATCTCAATCATGAAGAAAATACAGACGATCTAACTCATCTCACACCAGGATTTATTCTAGGGGGTAGTATCAAGTAACATTCCGAACACAATGTCAAACACCTCAACTTCTTGATAACTCCTCCTCTATTGAGTACAGTGGGCCTGCCGTATCACACAGAGGCGCTTCACACTAACCTTGGAATGCTGAGGTACTCCTCCTGTTGAGTAGTGTGGGTCTGCCATGTCACATAGAGGCACTACCCACCATGGCTCTGTTGTGTCACACAGAGGCTCTTCCCCTTGTGGACTATTGAGGTACTCCTCCAGTCGAGTACAGTGGGTCTACCACGTCACCAAGGCGCTCCCCACCATGGGTCTTTCACGTCACCAAGGCACTCCCCACTAGGCCAGTTGAGTCACTCCGAGTCAAAACGGTCAGCAGTCATCAAGTCTCAGCCAGCCACTAGGTCTCCGCAATATGATCACTTGTCCTCCGGGAGGATCCGCTCCACAAGATACTGGTCTATACTGCAACTATCACGAAGTACCATGGAGAAGTATCTCAAAGGTCCTCCATGTAATAGGGGTCTCAACGTAACAGACTGTGCATCAATTAGATGCCTAGTCTGTGAGTTATTAGCCTTTTAGTCCCAGGGGCCCGGTTGGATTCGTTCTCGATCCAACCTGACGGTTCCCCATCATAATCCAAAACTCCATTGGGGGATACTCAAAGGGACAATCTCACTCCAATATTTCCAGCACTACAGACGGTTCATTAAATGGACATCTGGTGTTAATGTTATGTCCAAAAGAAAGTAAATGAGTCGTAGTGGGCATGCATCTGGTCCGACCCGGTCGGACCGACTCGGCCCGACCCGACCAAGGCCAACCAGTTCAGGTCAGCCCAGCATGACTCACTAGGTCCGTCCAGGCCCGCTGGGCAGCCTGGCCCCTTGGGTTTAGCCTGACGGCCGCGAAGGGCCGTGGAGGCGGCTCGACCTCGGAGTGTGTCGTGAGAGTGGCTCAGTCGCGGAATGGCTCGGTTGCGGTCTAGATTAGCACGGGGTGGATAGCAATGCCACAATGAGGGTGGCTCAAGCGGCTTGGAGGGACGCGGCGAGGGAATGGGGGTGGCGGTGGCGGTGGCTCGGATCGGCCCAGACAGCGGCGCAGCTCGGCGGGCGGCGGCGCGGTGGCTCAGCACGGCGGACGATGGCGGGGTGACGTCTCAGCTCAGCGGTGGCGCGGCGAGGAGGGTTTAGCCAGGGGCGGCGGGTTCACTCGTCACGGCTGTGCCACGGCAGCTCGGCACGGCGGCTCGGCCTGACGGCTCGGCCCGACGGCTCGGCCCGAAGGCTCGGCATGACGGCTCGGCACAACAGCTCGGTATGGCATCGGCGCGGCGGCTCGGCTTGACATGGATAGTGGCGCGACTTGGCGGACATCGGTGTGGCGGCTCAGCATGATGGATAGAGATGATGAGGTGGTTTAACACAGTGGCGGCAAGGCGAGGGGGGTTCGGCCTGGGGTGGCACAGCATCTCGGTCCGGCTGCGCGTGGCTTGGCCCAGCGCGGGGCCAGTTCAGCTGGGAGGGCGATGCACTGTGGGGCGGCGTGGGTCACGGAGGCTGCGGGTGGTGGCGTCGTTTCCTTCATTGCCTTCTTTTCCTTTGTCACCTTCCTCTATTTCGAAGAAAACATAAAAGAAGAACGGCGGAGTGGTTGGGTCATGTTTGATTGGCCCACACCCTCCGCGTTTAGAGTGATAGAAAGCGGTTCACAAAGAACAAAGAATGAACGTGTAAGGAAGACATTTTAAACCACCATTTCCCACAACCATCATCAATCTCTATTCCCAATCCCATAAAATAATTAGAAGGGGAGAAAATTTGGAGCGATAATCAAATATAAATAAACTCCTACCTCGGTTGTTCGTTGATGTTGGAGAAAGGCAGAAATATGGACGTTGATTCGTCCAAGATGAAGACGTCCCACGTCGGAAGAAGTCCCAAGGAAGAAGGTTGAAGTCGAGGTTGATGTTATTCGTTGGAAGAACATTCTTTGTTGGGAGGTGAAGTTCTTCATTAGTGAACTTTATTTCTCCCAAAAGATCCTTCCTCCCAATTCCACCAAGGATTCCAAGGATAATAGATTAAGCTCTCTATATATTCCATTGGCCCAAATTAAAATTAGCCTAATCAATTAACTATGATGGAATATTAAAGGTATGGGCATTGGCACAATTAATGTGGAGGAAGTCCAGAGGCTCCTCCACTATAATGAGGGGGGGGTTGAGAGGTTTTTCTCTAAAATGATGGGAGTTCAAGAGGTTTAGGCCTCTGGTGGTCCCAACCACCATAACCTCTCATAGGAGGTTAGGTTCGGGTGGTCCCCACTTCTCAACTTCCACTTGGAGGTTTAGTTCTGGTGGACCCTACCTCCCAACACCCACATGGGTTTTGAAAATAAAAATAAAATGTCACACACTTTTATTTTTATTTTATTCTTACACGAAAAACCCAAAAACTAAATTTCACCCTCAACCATCTTCCGTAGAGATGAAAGTCTCCTTGAGAGAAAATCGGCACTGCGAGTTCAACAATGCCCCCAAATTTCAATTCTGAGGACCAGTTCAAAAGGTAGAAAAACCCTCTTGCACGTTTACTGAACGTATCTAAAAAAAAGTTTAGAAATTAATTATGGGCACTCCGAGCCTCAGAATCACGCACCTTCAATTTTCACAAACTCGTAAAATTCCCATTTAATTAAAATAATTACATGGAATTTCCTGGACTTTACAAAATTTTATGGTTAATCCTTGAGAATAAAAATTAGGTGGTGAAAATATTCACTAAAGGAAATTCATTCCATAACTCCCACCATTAATATCCTTAAAACCTCCCTTCATTAATCAACCTTCGAATTTCCATTAGTATACTTAGTCAACTGCTCTAAAATATATATTCCAAAAACATTCTAATATGATTCATAAATTCTACCCAACCATCTCAATTCCACATCACAATCCTAAATAATAAAATAGATAAAAATAATTTATTTCTATAAATTAATGAGATTGATTATTCAGTGATTAATATAAATAACAGTTAATTCATAGTCTCAGGGTTTGTTGTATATCCATGAAAATTATACCTTTCCTAAGAAAATTTTTTCATTAAAGATGAAATTTTTCCTCTATAATGTTGATTTAAGCCTTCATTTTGGAGTTATCAATTTTTTATATTTTCAAGGATAAAAAACATTTAATATATTATAATGTTTTGGAAGACCCGTGATGATATTTTAAATGAACCAGCTTCATGACCATATTCATAAATATTATTATGAATATTCAAAAGTAATTTATTAAAAAAATATGGGTTATGACATTTTTTGAAAACTATAATATTCATTATCCTCTAGTATTGGATGAATATAGGGATTCTTGGGAGTGAATTTAGAAAATATCCACTAATGATAAAATAATTTTTTTCAATGATCAATATAATCAATATATTGTCAAAGGATGGATTTAAGTGATTTCTTTGGTTCTTAAATTGCCTTTTGTATCACTTATACTATTTTGATCTTTACTGAATATAGACCTAAAGGTGTTGAATATATGATTTTATCATTATGTAATTGAGAATCCTCATTCATCTTATTATGGATTTTAAGGATTTAATCGTATCATGTAATCATGAGCTAACAATTTTGGGACCTTCTATATTTGATGTGACTAAGTAGGAGGCTTAGATATCTACAATGAATTGGATAATTTATTATGTTTTGTTAATTGATTATAATTAATTGGGGATTGATATTTCTATTATATATGAATTTTTAATTTATAGAAAAAATGATTATTTTGAAATAGTTTAATTTTGATGGAAAATTGGGGGGTTATATAACTATTATTATTTAAAAATACATCAGGAAATGAAAATAGTGATTTTAAAATATTGTGATTTAATTTTACTTAGATTTTTATAAGACTTTCTTAAAGTAACTAATAGGTTTTCTTTCAAATTAGAATAGGGTTTTCAATTATGGTTTTAATTCTTTTAAAGATAATTTAGTTTTAATGATAAATGTATAATTTAATTTTAAATTTACTTATATAATTTTACAATAATAATTATTATATTGAAATATGTTTTTGATCATGTATTTTTATATTTTTCACAATAGGGGTATGCATGGGTTAAAAAAAATTTAGAGACCTTATTTTTTAAACATTTAGATTTCTTCCATAAGGATTAATGCCTTAGAGTTTGCCCATTAAGGTAAGTAACAGTTGGGATAATTGGTGGAAAATATGAAATTCACTATAGTGTTATTTTTAGAGTATGAATGTGGATTCATACCTTGGTAAATCCATCTAGTGGTAAAATTATGGAAAATTGGAAAATTCCATTTAGTTGTGTTTTTATTCCTTAACTCGAGGAAATTGTTTTAGGAAATGGATATTTTTCATTTTACTTTAAGAGAATGATAATTTTACATTTAATTTTTGAAAATATATATTTTTCGTAAATTTTTTAATGTGATATATTTTAAAATAATTGGGAAAAATAATTTTTGTGATATTGTTTTTTGGGAGAAAAACTATTTCGTGAAATATTTGTAATTGAACTTTTTTTGACTATTTTTTCTTAAGACTAGAATTATTTTCAAATGGATGTTTCGTTTTTAAATGTTTTGGATTAATCATTTTTTTGATTTAAAACTAATTTTGGATTATCATTATTGTTTAACATTTCATCTTTAAATTTATCTTATATTAATATGTATTAGAGTGTTAGGGAAATCTGATTAAGATTATAGTCACATCGCACTTGTAAAATTTAGTGGACATGTATACATGATTAGCCATGATTCATATAAGGGGAAGACCATATTCTTGACCAATGGTAAGTCATAGTTACATGTTAGATTTATAGTAGATGTAATTTTGGTTATTAGTTCAACATTTTTAATTTTTATTTTAGTTATTGTCTCTTATATTTTTTTTAAATACTGAGAGTGTTTATAAGACAATTAATTTTCATTACAAAAGATTATTTTAAATTGGTTTTGTATTAAAATATTTTCAATGATGGTATAGACTATTTATTGTCATGTCCATGGTATAAAATCATTCCACATGTTTTATTTTATCCCTCACCACTTTTTAGATACCTCTAATAATTGGGGGACAAAATTGAGGCCTTATGAACTATGTCATAGGTCTTGGAGCTCAAGCCACTAGGTTTTAGTGTAATAAAATGGTATTATATAATTTTTTTTGAGTTGACTCATGGATATTTAGGTAGTAATTGAGAATATGATGTTTTCAAATTGGAATATACTAAAAAAATACATATATAAACTTTTTTTCTAAATACGGGTTTTTAGGAAGTTTGGGTAAAATTGAGGTTAGTGATAACCTCATAGGATTATTATCGGTGCCATGTTAACCCATGATTTCTTTATACAAGGAATATTTAATTAATAATATTAAGAATTATGTGTATTTTATCACATTACATATTATTAAATTAAAATATGTTTCTTTATATTAAAATCGATTTTCAATGGATAGATTGTTTATATTTTCAAAATGCATTTCTAAAATGAGTAATTTTTTTGAATTTTATAGAATTTTTGGGAAATAGTTGGGAATAAAATTATCCCAGGTGATAGGGGTCTACATAGTCATAATACAAAATATGGTTTTTTATTATGGTTAATCATAAAAAATTTACATATTTTTAATGATATTTTTTGTATGTGACAGAACATTTTTACTAGGATAACCCCAATTGTATGTGAGTGAGGGAAAGGGTTGATGGTGTATTCCCTAATATGCCCTAATATAGTAGGAATGGTTGGGAAATATATCCTAGGTATTAATAGAAGTAATTATCAGGATAGGACTAGGGAGGTGGATAAGGATTTAGTTTTTATGAAGCATAACCATTCATCGTTTAAGGGTGGTGTCAGACTGCCTTGAATGGATGATTAGTTAGAAAAGAGCAATAGTATATTTAGTTTTTTCATAATCCAAATACATAAAAGGTTTAATTTGGATCATATTTTATAGAGGGGATATCTCAAATGTGTTAGTAAATGATAAACTAAGTGGAGATGGATAAATATATTTACTAAAATGGATTTCAAAATATATTCGATAATTAATACTATCATAAGAGATAAAATTAGAAAGTGTTCAAGAATTATCATATTTTAACCATGGTAATCTACCCAAGATGGAATATGAATTCGTATTTATTAAGATAGTGAAGTTTGTGCTATAGATATTTAGGAACTAAAGTCTCAAGCATGTATATTTGAGATGAAATTGTGATTATAGATTCAATCAAATATTATTCTGCTGAAGCTACCAGCCTATGAAGAAGTGATTGGTATAGTGAATTTGGTTGAGGTCGATATAGAAAACATCTAAAGGGAATGTTTTTTTCTTCCTTGATTTGGTATAAAAACAATTCATTTACTTGATTAAAGATGGAAAAATGAATTATAGGGGGGATTAGATAATACTTTTTATAATGGTTCCTAGGTGAAAAGATCACCAGAGTACTTCTAATGTAGTGATATAGGGATCCCAAAGTCTAGAAATATATATCCTCCTCTCACCATATTTTTGTGTGAGAATGAGGGTCATATAATGATTTTTTGAAACTATTTATCCTAGATGACTAATGGTATAGTGACCCATACCTTTTACCCATATTATTAAATGATTTTTTAACATAATCATCCATTAATTACAACGTAAACATCATGAGGCCTGGTTTAAATGGAAAACTAAGATCATAATAAATCAAATGTAAATAAAACATGGAATCCTTATTTTTTTTATTTTCCTTTGTGAGATCTTAAATCTATTTGAGATCTGAAACAATATTGGATAACCTGGGGAATGAATTGAAAAAAGGGGTGAGATAAAAAACCCAATAAGGGAATAAACATTATAAGAAAACATAATGTGTGATTCAAAAGTATGAAAGCATATCTTGTATAGAAGTCTCAATAGTAATCACAATAGATAATAACATAAATAACATGGTATCATAAGATCATGGAATCATTGGAAAATGTGGAGGTAATATAAAACATTACATAAACATAAGTTAAGGTGAACTTTTGAGACAATATCACAAGGTGTGTAGAATCCGGTAGTGGATTAGGTACACTCCCTAATATCATAAATTTCATATCATGAGACTAGTAAATTGCCCAAAGCATTGAAGGGATATATAATTCTAATCCCACACATTACATTCATTTCATGTACATGCATATGCATGTCACATAAGGAATCAATCGTAAGGCATATATATAATAATTACCTATTGAAATAAAGTGGGTTTCATAATCTTACCTCATATCATAATCAAAATATATTTCTTAAAGAAATAAATTGATAAATTTTCAAAAGGCTTGTATTAACCTATAAAATAAATGTAGAGTCGGCTAGGTATATATGTAAGAGACATGTATACAAAATTTATACGCATTCAATAAAATTATAGGTTGTTTTAATTGAGTAATATTAATAGTTTAAAAAATATTAAAAATGTTTTTGAAGAAAAGAACTTTTCAGAATTGAAAATAAATTTTGAGAAACTATGAATTTCCAAAATATTATAGAAAAAATTTTATTTAAAAATAACCTTATAAAATTTTAAAGGAATCTTCAATTAATTTATTGGTCATGATGGAGAGAAATTCCAAACATGTCGTATAAGTGAAAAAATAATCTTTTAACACTATTATAAAAAGGATTAAGAGTCCCTTATTTAAGAAATATTAAGAATATTCCTTTAAAAATGATTTATAAAAATAAAAAATTGTTAACAAATATATTTAATAAATCATTTTGAGAATTTTAAAAAAATTATTGTAAATATTTTTAGAAAACATTGATATGGATGAAAAGGATTTTTGACCAATGGGAGAAATGAAGTCAGATTTTCTTAAGAAAATTTTCTCAACCATATTAAGTACCAAATAGATGGAAAATTCTAATATTTTTAAAAAAAATCATAAGTAACTATATGATAGGAAAATTAATAGAGTTTTATTAGAGAAAGATAATATAATTTCCTATAACATAAATTCAAGCATAAATAATCCTAATTAAAATGAGATTGATACAGGAACCCTTACAGCATTGGTAAATTTTGAATCATAACCCCCATTAATGAAGTAAGTTAATTTTAACATAAAATATATTTTTTTATAAAGTATCAATGATATAATACTTAAAGGGTTAGTGTGTACACTATATAAAATAAATTGGGTGTATAAAAGAATATGTGTCTCAAAGAAAAAAGTTTTGAGACGAAAAACATTAAAAATATCTTATCATTGATGTGGGGATTGATAATTGAATAGATTTTGTGTATAAAATTTATACCCCATAAAAATAATAAATAAAATATAAAATAATAAAATTTCATTACACAAATAATCCTAGCATAAAAAATCAATGAATTATAAGTTTAACCCAATAAATGGAAACTGAGTTAAGAAACCACTTACCTTGCGCGTCCCTTTAGTTGAGAACTCTTTAATATACTTTATAGTAGTTTTAAACATGTTATTAAATTATAAAATTATTATTATTATTATTAAAATTTCATGTATGGTCCATTTTCGGAAATCTTATCACTTGATCATTAATAACCAATCATTAACACTATTGTTTCGGGTGTTAATTACCTTATTTTTTCATGTATTTTTTTTACCATGGAAGATCCAAATCCCAATCATATTATAGAGTTACATAATCTCCATAATTATATTAATTTTATAAATATAATTTTTTCTATTAGAAACATATTTATAATAATTATGGGATTTGGAATATGGAGATTGAATCACATCACTTCGTGGAGAAGGTAGTTCGTAGGCATGCACGAGTGATATTATCATTTCATTAACAAGTGAAAGGATAAAGTGGTAGGTTTTATATTAATATTAAAAAATAAATATTATTTTATATATATCACATATATTCATTAAAATTATCCTTTATTTCCTTTCATGTAAAGTGTTAGTGAAAAATGAATCACACTCTTCGTGAGGCAATAGTCCATCGAACACAAACGTGAAATTATCCTATTTTATAATAAATATAAATTAAGATGTTATGTGTCTAATATAGTTACATAAGTATGATTATAACATAAATAAAATATATAAAAAATTAATACATCATTATATCCATCCATGAGATGCGGTTATGGAAAATTAATTATGTTGGTTCTCAAGACGATAATATGTTGTACACACAATCAACAGTTTTGTTTCCCATTTGGGGGTGGAGGTGATGGATGTAAATAATTACCTTAATATAAAAACAACTCAGTATATTAAATATAATAAGTTTATTATATAATCATTTTTATTTGTATTTTTATTATGTGGACGGAGAAATAAAATAAAAAACCTCATTTAAGAACGTTACTACTTTTTCATAAAACAACTTATGATTGAACCAAAGCCTTCCTATGTTAGTTTTATAATAATAAAAGTCTTATAAATTGATTTCGGTGATGTAAAAAATTGATTTTTGAAGGTTTTTTTGATAAAAATGGATTGGTAAGTGTGAATAGGATTGAAGAGGGGTGGGATTTTATAAGTAGGGGAAGAGAACAAAATGTAAATTTTTGAAATGAATAAATTACCCCCACATTTCTTCATGAAAAAAATGATATAAAATAGAAATATATAAATAATTATATTATATAGGGTCAACATATGTCCATAATAAATTTTTTTACAAGTATTAGGCCATTTTTAACCCTTATATTTTTAGTTTAACGCCTCAGTAAACCCATTTTTATCTTAGTCATGGTACCAAATTTATATTGTTTTTAATATTAATTATGGTAAAAAAATTAACTTTATATTATTAGATAATAATTATTATTATAATTCTAAATATTTAATCCATTTTATCAAATTTAACTCATAGAAGTGGTATAATTTAATTTAATATAAGACCCAAAGACACGTTGAAAATTTTGTTTTCCAAAGAAGAATATTTCATAAGTATGAAAAGTTATTACATAGAAATTGAACATAAAATTTATTTATATGACCAAAATTCGAAAAAGTAATATATAATTGGACTAATTATACTTTTAAGAAAATTTTAAAACAAAATTTATCTTTTAAAACACTTTAAACCAAAATAAAACTCTTAAGAAATAGAATTATTTTTCCTTACTCATTACTAAATTAATCTTTTGAAAAACTCCCAAAATTTCAATATAAGAAAATTTTAACATTATTATTTAAGAAAATAATTTCATTTTTTCGAATATATTTTCTAAATTTGTAAAAAAATAATTTTCAAATAATTGTACAAAAAGCGATAAAATCGCTTTTTTGAAAAATTCAATTTTCTAGAGTAAAATAGGATTCATTCTTATATCAATCATATAAAAATATTAGATGAATGTAAAAACAGGATATATAATATATAATATATAAATTTTATTAAAATCGTTCATGATAATTGATTTATTTAGTTTATTGAGATAAAATTTGTTTTGGTGCATAAAAATAGTTTTTTAAAAACATCTTTGCTTTATTTTAAACTGGTTTGAATTTTAATCTATAATTAATTAATAAATAAGTAAATAACTTTATATATTTATAACCCTTAAATTTTATTAATTTAGCTAATTCAATTCATATCCACCGTTATAATCTCTAGGAGTTAGTTTTTACATTAAATAATAATATTTTAATAGTATACCGTGGTTCATTTAAACTCAATGTTGCATGTAATGTAAGCTGTAGAATAAATTAAATTTATTTAAAAATATATATTTCTTAAAATATTATGATTTTTTTTCATCTACACTTAAATAAATTGAATCCAACTAATTTAAATTTGTTCTCAGTAATCAGTAGTATGACATTCAAAAATTCGTTTTTGGAAAACCCACATTATAAAAAGGGTTGTTAAAACATCCACTTAAAATGAGGGAAATTAAAATATGAAGGTCAACTAGTATTACATGTAACAAGGGTTCAATGTTTTAGAACATTATTGGGAATTTAAAATATTGACATTAAATAAAATATTAAATAATTAGGGAGAGAGATAGCGGGAATTGACCACAATAAAGTGAATTATCAAGACAAAGTGAACAACCACAAAACCATAAATCTATGATTAATTCAAAGACCATTGGTTATTCAAAAAATAGAGGTAATAATATCATATTTTTTCAAGATCATATTCCAATAATTGAGTGAATATTTAACTATTATGATATAGAACACCATAAAATATACTTTCTTGAAATATTTTTATTTCATAAACACAGTTCAATTCTTTGGTTGTGCTTCAACCACTTTTCACTTATCTTATTACTTTAAGGAAAGAATATCCAGAAATGAGTTTTTTATTTTTGAACAACTAAAATTAACTTTTAACATATCATAATATCCATTAAAGGGTAACATGTTATTCCTCCTATATTTATTAATACTAAAAAGGATATAAAAAGTAGAATAATATAAAAAATTAACATGAATATACAAATATAAAAAATCTAACAATGAAACAAAATTTTTACCATAAATCATTCCTTAAATAAATAACCATATATCCCAAATAACCTCAACAACATCAAAATAAAATAATGTTTTAACCTTAATGGTTATCTCATACTGTTTCTACTTATATCTCCAAAAAATGATATAATTATTCCCAAATAATCCTTTATGTTAAACATAGAGGTTATGTATATATATCACTTAACCCAATAAAACATTTCTAAAAATATCATTATTCACCTCAAAATCCAAAACGTTCAAAAATATTTGATCCTCTAATATATTTACCAAAATAAAATTAATATTTATCCACTAAAACATTTAATTAAAAACAATAAATTATTAACCAGTGCATCATGTAGGGTAGTGGTGGGAGATGCACCCTTATCATCCTTCGGTTATGGGTTCAAGACTTGCAGCCTTGTCAGATGCAATGGGCTATCATCCATAATTCCAGTCGTACTTTTTGAAAAAAAAACCATTCCAAAAATATAATGACCATCATTAAAATAAAATTAAGTATAAAATTAATTTTTTTTAGCATTAAAGTATTCTATACAGGTTATTCTTTCTACAAAATCATTACTAACTATAATTAACTCTACATCATGTAATTATAAAAGATTATATTTTCCCCAATCATGGGTTTTTTTCATAAAATATTTCCATTACATTAAATTTCCTTTTCTAGTTCATTAGTTTCATTCATATATATTATTGATAATCCTTATAGAAAATTTACAACATAATGATCCGTATATGATTAATGATACTATAAAAACACTTTAAAAACATGATTCTTGAATTCCAAAACCTAAAATGTAACAACCCAAAATTTTATCAATGAAATTTCTCCCTTCTAGTAGTAATTTCATAATCATATAAAATCACATTACGAAACACAATTCCCCGTCATTGTTAAATGAACTACTATGTGACCTTTTAACATAAATATTTCACTTTTTTGATTTGAATTTCTAAAATCTGACATACATGGTTGTGATCAGTAAGATATTTGGAACCCAATAAAAATAACTTAATTTTTGGTGAATAGTAACTAACCCTTATGAATAGTAATGTTACCCTTATTAATATTAATATTACCCTTATTAATATTAAATCAGACAAGTAAATAGTTACCATACCAATTAAAGTATAAATAAAATTTATTCATTTTATAAGTGATAAAATGACAGTGTTGGTATTTCTGTAAGTCATGAATATTTAATGATTAATTTAATAATTTAATAGAAAAATTATTTTCCTAAATTTTATTAATAAACTAATATTTATATGTCTTATTATTATATGATAATTTTATGAGACCTTAATTAATTTTTCAAATTGTTAGAAAAGCATTTTTTAATTTTTTAATTTGTATTTTTCACGAAAATTATGATTTTGATAAAAATTTAAATTAATCATATTTGAAAATTTATTTTAATAAAATATATTTTTTAAAATTATACACGTAAAAAATGGTTTAGCTGAAATTTTGATATTTTTCAAAAATACTTGAATTTCTGTGAATAGTGAAATTCAATAATTTACAAAAATATGATAAATAAATGAGTTTCTGCAACATCCTTGAGTTGTGGCTGATGTAAATGGCCATTGGTTTGAACTCACACGAACTTATTACTGTTTTTAACCACAATAATACTCACTATTTCTTGACTATTGGAGAAATAATAAATTAATGAATATAATATTGAGAAAACTTTTCTCCCCTCCACTATAAATATCACCCCTCACAACCTCATTCCTTCACACATTTCAAGCCTTTTTCCTAAACCAAATTATTTTTAAATATCTTCCAAGATCATCCCCCACTTCCATCATCCCTTGTTCTCATAGAAAGACAACAACATATCCCCTAAATAGGTTCTCAAAGAATATATATTCAAGAGGTAATTTCTCTCTCTCTCTTTTCATTCAAATTCCTATAGAATTTCATTTCTTTTCTTCTCTTATCCTCAAATTATCTTATATAAATTTCATTATAACTCCCGTATGATTTATATTCAGGTATAATATCATGTTAATGGAAGAGTAGTCATTATACAACTCCCTCCCTCTCTTTGTTTATAAAAATTAAATTATTGCCCGTGATGTGTTAATTTACCTACATCATGGGCGATGCACTTCCATTTTCCTTCAACTCCTTCAAGGCTATCAATAAAACCATTAAATGGTTGATAAAATATTTTAATATGTATTTTTAATATACCTTTTACGTTCTATAAAAAACTTTTATACATAAAACTAAATGATAAACCAATATATGTTCGTTGTGATCCAAAAACTGCCCAAATTAACCTAAAACAATCATCATTACATATTAACTAATGATTCATCCACATGGTATATAACATAATTCATTACAAGATCATTTAAAATACTATAATATAATTAATAACATGTAATACCAGTTCTTTAATTTTATCCATGTTCTACACAAACTCACATTCATGTGTATAAGTAAATCGTTCATGAAAACTATGATAAAGAACACTCCCTAACAGCGAATTTAAACTTTATAAATCATCAAAAGTCCCATAAAATAACATAATAAAACCATAATGAATAATTTTCATGTATAAAAGGTACTATAATTTTTATTTAATTAATCTAATTTTATTATATAAGACATTAAATTGAAGTAATCTTTCGAACGCAAGGTAAGGGGAAATTCTCAAACCCAACTCTCTTTCGTTGAGTTTTCACTCTTCAACCCATTTTCAGTATGGATATTCCATAAAATAGTTTATTCATCATTATCATACCTTTTATCGGATATATATGTTCTCAAATTGATTTTATGAAAAATCCATTGTTTTCCAAACGAACCTTTCTTTCAAATAAACACACCCTTTTTACTTCTCAAGGATTCTTTCACTCTTCACTCAAGGTTAATGGTTATATATCAAGAATGATATTACCTATTTATTTTTGGAACCAAATGTTTATGAATGTGTGATTTATTATGTGAAACCCATTTCTTTCCATGGTTTATTTTATGTTCAGTTTTGACATATTTTCGATGTGGCATGCATGATAATGTAAATGTTATGATGTGACGGGTGTACTCGAAATTATATAGAGCAATATGAATGTTTGAATTTGAAAGTTGCACCTGGAATTATATGATGATACAATGAATTGGGTAAAGTTATTAATATCATGAGTTAATGTAAAATGATTCATTAGCATGATTCTAGATTTGTTAACAACTATGTGTGGTATTTGACCACTAAGACGGGATGTTTCATTTTAATGTATTGCCACATTTCATGATGTTATATAAATGATGTTATGATTATTCACACCCCATGTTACATGGTTTCAAGATCTTATCTTTCCTTTTACTATGATTTTTTCTCACTCATTATTTATGTATATCCTCAGGTTACTACATGTACTAAGGAGTACACAGGGGCTGATAAGATTCTAGAGAATAAGGAATTAAATGAATCTTTATGCTTTAGGTTTTAAATGTTATGTATGGTCCTATTTTTTCCAAGACTCTAAACCTTTGGATCACCATTATGTAATATATTTATGATGTTTATAATTAAAATTATTTTAAGAAAAGAGGGGTCGCTATAGTTGGTATTAGAGGTACGATTTAGTTAATTTGGGAATTATGATTAGTAAACCTTAATGAAAACCATAGTATAATACTAAGTATATATAAGAACACAAGAAGATTTTCTAAACATAGGGATCGCATAATATATGATTTTAGTGTTAATTATAAAGAGGAATAAATTATTTATTCATGAATTATTGACTTATGATAGTTCTAAAATTTTCTATTTTAGAAAATGCTGGGAACTAGGAGAAACCATTCCAACAACCCATGTGAGGGACAATAAAACTATTTTCCGAACGACATCCCCAATGCTTTGGGAGGTGGAGTTCAAAAATTCATGGTCATCCTTACCCATTTATCTTAGGTTTTGAATAATAATATGAATAATGTAGAATTCCCCCCTTCACATAAGAGGGATAAATTGGCAATCCAGTATTTCATGCGGCAATAACCATAGACATTTATTGGATCATCTGATCCACTAGTTGTAGAATAGTGGGACAACTAAATGGAGAAGATATTTTTTTCTCTTCACTATTCTGAGATGCAGAAAGTGACTCTGGTCATTTATCGTCTCAATGGAGAGGCTGATAAATGGTGGTATTTGATTATGAACACCAAGCTGACTGAAGAAATTAAAGAGATGAAATGGGAAGACTTTAAGATCATGTTTATTAACAATTATTTCCAATAAAATATTTATAAAAATATGGAGAGTGAATTAATAGATATCAAGAAAAAGTATGGAGAATATTTTATTTCCTACAAAGAAAATTTCGCATGGCTTTCAAGGTATGCTTCAAGGTTTTTTATCAACAATTATAGAAAAATTGATATATTCTTTAGTGGGTTAAAACCACACCTTTGAAAGGATCTTTAAATTTAAGACTATGAGAGTTATGAAGAAGTTTTTTGATGTGCTCTCAAAGTAGAGATAGATTTTAGAGAATGGTCCCATGGATATGGTGACAAGAAATTAATGATATAGTTTCATGCTAGATTATATAATGAGAAATGTAGAAAGAAAACACAAAAACCCATGGGTTAAAAATGTGGGAAGAAGCATCATGGGAATTTCCTCAAATTTACAGGGAAATGATTTAAATGTGGGAGATAAGGCTACCAATATCAAGAGTTTCAAAAATACATGATAAGGCAGGATAATGTGGTAGAGGAAAGGAGAGCACCACCCATGGCCCAATGCTACAATTTTTGGGAGCAAGGGAACTATGCAAAAAAGTTCACTAAACCTTGAGAGGGTAATTGGACTCATCAGAAACCAAATCCAAAGGAGCAAGGGAAGGCTTATTCCATCACAACTGCGGAAGTTGAGAAAGAAAATGAAATTGTATAAGGTAAACATCCTATTCACTTAAGAATGGAAAAAATCTTAATTGATTCTAGTTCTAACCATTCTTTTATATATCACAAGTTTTCTAGAACTATTGAGTTGAATCCTTGAAACCTTGAAGTAAAGATATCTAAAAAACACCTAGTGGTCCAATCAATGAAACACGAGTGTTGGACTCCTCTCTTGTTGGAATATGTGGGAAGATTCTTCCAATGAATATCAGGATAATTCCCATGGTGGAATTCGATTCTAGAATGGGAATGAATTGTCTCTCAATATATAGAGAACATATCAACTATTGGGAAAAGGAAATATTTTTTCATACTATAAACCATCCCATGAACCTCTATAAATTAAATGAAGATCATTAATCTCCTTTTAAAAATCCTTCAATGGTGTGGGAGTCGATTCTATTTGAAGAGGCATACCTCACTAAAATGGTTTCGTAAAAGGAAAGTGTCGACCTTGTGGAAATTCCCATCATGAGGGAATATGGTGATGTATTTCCTAAACAGTTACACGGTATTCCCATAGATTGTGAGGTAGAGTTATATATAGAACTTATACTTAGAGATACTACTATATCAAATTTTTCCTATAGGATGGCTTCTATCGAACTGGATGAGTTAAAGAAGAAGCTTCAAGATCATTTGGACAAAGGGTTCATATGCCCTAGTGCATCACCTTGGGGTGCACCGGTACTCATTTTAAAGAAGAAGGATGGAACAATGCGGTTGTGTATCGATTATCGGGAACTCAATAAGATCACCATAAAGAAAAAGTGTCCTCTTGCAAGGATTGAAAACACTTTTGAATAGTTAAGTAGATATCAATACTTCTCAAAGGTAGATCTTCATTCTGGATATCATCAGCTAAAGGTGAAGAAGGAAGATATTCAGAAGACTTCCTTCCATACTAGGTATGGGCATAACAAGTTTCTCTTGATTCCCTTCAAACTTACTAATTCCCCATATATATTAATGTATTTTATGAATAGAGTCTTTATACATTACCTAGACAAATATTTGGTATTTTTTATGGATGATTTTCTCATCTACTCTAAGAGAAAGGAGAAACATTAAGAATATCTAAGACTTGTGTTGGAAAAATTGAGAAAGGAGAAGTTGTATGCCAAGTTCAGTAAGTGTGACTTTTGAATGAATAAAGTAACATTCCTAGGACATGTGATCACAGGTGAGGTATTTTTTGTGGACCCTTCAAAAAAAAGGTGATTGAGGAAAGTGTAAGACCCTCTAGTGTCATAGAAATCTATAGTTTTCTTGGATTATTTGGGTACTACCGTAGTTTTGTGAGAACTTTCTCACGATTTTTGAACCTGCTAACTATGTTAACAAGGAAAGGTAAAACGTATGTATGGATAGATGATGAATGTGAGGAAAGCATCATAGAGCTAAAGAGAAGGCTGATCACTACACATTTACTCACATTATTGAAAAGTGTATAATGTTTTGTGAAATACAGTGATAATTCTATGAAATTCTTGGGTTTTTTACTCATGAAAATTTATAATTTGATAGCCTACACCTCATGGAAATTTAATATCCAAGAGAAGAACTACTCCAGGAATGATCTAGAGTTAGTAGCTAAGATTGTTTCCTTGAAAATGTAGTGACACTTCCTCTATGGTGAGAAGTGTGACATGTATACCGATCACAAGAGTCTAAAATATATATTCACATAAAAGGAGCTCAACATGCATCAAAGAAGATGGTTAGATCTAATAAAAGTCTATGATTTCCCTATTCACTATCATCCTGGAAATGTAAACAAGGTAGCTGATACTCTAAGAATAAAAGAACTTTCTACTCTATCCATGTTGCGTGTTGAGAAAGACCTTAACTTCATGGATATGGAAAGGTTGGATTTGAAAATTATAATGGTAGGGAATACATACTACCTTTACCAAATGATTGTCCAACCATATGTCCAAGAGAAGATTATGGAGGCATAGAGGGATGATCTTGACTTACAAAAGAAGGTGAATGTTTTATTGGAAGTGAAGCTGCAAGCGTTACATATTGATGATGATGGTGTGATTTGGTTTGGAACACAACTTTGTGTGACTTCATCACCGAGGATAAAGAAGGAGCTATTGTAAAATTTACATAGATAAAATTTCTCTATCCATCCTAGTAGCAACAAGATATATCATGATCTCAGAGAAAACTTTAAGTGAGACAACATGAAGAAGGAGATAGAAGAATATATCTCAATGTGCTTGTTATGTCAGTATATTAAAGCAGAGTGAAAAAATTACAATGGGATGATTCAACCATTTCATATACCCATGTGGAAATGGGAGAATGTCACTATGGACTTTCTCACGAGTCTCTCAAATACGTACAATGGAAATAATTCAATATGGGTTGTGGTTGACCGACTCACCAAGACTATCCACTTTATTACTATTCAGTAAGATATCTTTATTGAACAAATTGAAAATATATATGTGAAGGTAGTGGTGAGATTGCATGGGGTTCCACTATCGATTGTCTTTAATCGTGATCCAAGGTTCACATCTAAATTATATAGGAGTCTCCAACAATATTTGTGTACTAACTTAAATTTCAGCATGACCTATCACCCTCAAAATGATGGCCAATCTGAAAGGAATATTCAGACACTTGAAGATATGCTTAGAGTATACTCTTTAGAATTCAAATGTGGATGGGATCAGCATCTCCCATTGGTTTAGTTCTCATATAATAATATCTTCCTCTCAAAGTATTCATATGGATCCATACAAATATCTGTATGGAAAGTGATGTATAACTCCAACCTATTGTGATGATGTTAGGGAAAGAAAACTACTTAGACTTGATCTTGTGAAAGATATAACAGAGATGGTTGAATTCATCCAAAAGCATATAAAATCATCTAATAGTTAGAAAAATATCTTTGTTGACAACCGTCAAAGGGAATTTGAGTTCGATGTTGGAAAAAAAGTCTTCCTTATAATATCACCATGTAAGAGAGTCATGAGGTTTGGAAATAAAGGTAAGTTAATCCCAAGGAACATTGGCCCCTTTGAGATTCTTGAATTCATAAGGGTTTTAGCCTATCAGCTTGTACTTCCATTGAATATGGGTCAAGTTCATGATGGGTTTCATGTATCACTCCTAAGGAAGTACATACCAGATCCCTCACATCTACTAAACTCAGAGGGGGTACAGTTGGAAGATGATCACTCTTATGAGAATCATCTAGTAAAGATCTTGGACCAGAGAGATAATGTTCTACGCAACAAGAAAAACCACCATGTCAAAGTGTTGTAGAGGAAGAAAAACTGTGAATAAGAAACTTTTGAACCATAGCATGCGATGAAGGATAAGTACCCTCACCTGTTTATGTAAAATGAAATTTCGAGGATGAAATTTCAAAACGGGGGAAGAATGTAATGACCCAAACTTTTATAAATGCAATTTCTCCCATATTATAGTAATTTTATAATAATATAAAATCACATTAGGAAACACAATGCCAATTCATTCTTAAATGAACAATTATGTGACCATTAAACATAAATATATCTCTTTTTTTATTTGAATTTAGAATGTCTGACATACACGGTTGCGATCAGTAAGATGTTTGGAGTCCGATAAGACAAACATAATTTTTGTTGAATAGTAATTGACCCTTATGAAATTCAGTTTTACCCTTATGAATATTAATATTACCCTTATGTATAGTTCATAGGCTAAGTAAACAGTAACCTTACCAATGAAAGTATAAATAAAATTTATCCATTTTATAAGTGACAATATGATAGTGTTGGTATTTTTATAAGTCATAAATATTTAATTATTAATTTAATAATTTAAAATAAATTTAATTTCATAAAATATATTCATAAACTAGTATTTATATTTCTTATGATTATATGATAATTTTATGAGACCATAATTAATTTTTCAAAGTGTTAGAAAATCCGTTTTTAATTTTAAAATTTGTATTTCTCAAGTAAATTTTGATTTTCATTAAACAATAAATTAATCATATATATAAAATTATTTTCTTAAAATGGATTTCATTTTTGAATTATACACATCCAAAAAAAATTAGGGTTAATTGTTTAGATTTTTCTAAAATACTTGAATTTTTTATAAATAGTGAAATTTGATAATTTACAAAATATGCTAAATAAATGAATTTTTTCATCATGATTGAGTCATGGATATTGTAAATGGACATTGTTTAGAACCCACAGGCATTTATTACTATTTTTAGTTACAATATTCCTCACTATTTCTTATCTTGTGGAGAAATAATAATTTAATTATTATAATAATGAGAAAACCTATCTCCCCTCCACTATAAATACCACCCCTCACAACCTCATTTCCTCACACCTCTAAATTCTTGTACCTACTCCAAATTCTACTAAAATCTCTTCCCAATATCCTCCCCCAATGTACAGTATCCCTTGGTCTCATAATAATACCAAAACCTCTCCCCTAAAGAGGCTCTCAAAGAATATATATTCAATAGGTAATTTCTCTCTCTTTTCAATGAAATCCCTTTCCAATTTCATTTATTTTTTTATCTTATCCACAACTTATCTTTTCCAAATATCATGATAAATACTTTATTATTGATATATTGGTATGATATCATGTTAATATAAGATTATTCATTATACACCTCCCTGCCTCTCTCTGTTTATAAAAATAAAATTATTGCCTGTGATTTGTTAATTTACCTACATCATGGGCGATGCACTTCCATTTTCCTTCAAATCCTTCAAGGATGTAAATAAAATCATTAAATGGTTGAAAAAAAATTAATATTTATTTTTTAACCCCTATTATGTTCTGGAAAAAACTTTTATACATAAAAATAAATGATAAAACAAAACATGTTCGTTGTGATCCAAAAACTGAACAAATTATTCTAAAATGATCATCATTAAATTTTATCTAATGATTCATCCACATGTTATATATAATAATTCATTAAAATATCATTTAAACTACTATAAGATAATTAATTACATGTAATACCAGTTCCATATGTTTATCCATGTTCTACATGAACTTCCATTCATGTGTACAAGTGTGTCGTTCATGAAAACTAAGAAAAAGAACACTCCTAAACAATGAATTTAAACTCTATAACTCATCCAAAGGCCCATAAAAGAACATAATAAAACAATAATGAATAATTTTAATGTATAACAGATTTTTTAATTTTTAATTAATGAATATAATGTCATTATATTGGACATTAGTGTGAAATAAGTGTTCTGACACAAGGTAAGGGGAAATTCTCGAAGCCAACTCTCTTTCTTTGGTTTTTCCCTCTTCAACCAATTTTCAGTATGGATATGACTTAAAAATAATTTATTCATAATTATATTAAATTTTTTGGTATATACATGTTCCCTAATTTATTTTATGAAAAAACCAATGTTTTCCAAAAGAACCCTCCTTCCAAATAAACACACCCTTTTTACTCTCAAGCATCGTTTCACTCTTCACTCATGGTTAAAGGTTATATGTTAAAAATTATATTCCCTCCTTATTTTGGGAACCAAATTTTTATGAATGTATTCTCTATGATGTGAAACCCATTTATTTACATGCTTTATTTTATGTTCAATTTTGAAGTGGCATGCATGATAATGTAAATGTTATGATGTGACGGGTGCACATAGAATTATATAGCACGATATGAATGTTTAAATGTGACAGGTGCACCTGGGATTATACATCACTCCAATGAATTGGGTAAAGTGATGAATCTTATGAGTTAAATTGAAATTATGTGTGAACATGATAAGATCTTTGTTTACAACTATGTTTGGTAGTTAACCACTAAGACATGATGTTTCATTTTTATGCATTGTCGCATTCCATGATATTATATAAATGGTGATATGATTATTCTCACCCCATATTACCTAGTTATCTTGTTATTATCTTTCCTCTTATTTGGATTTTAACTCACCCCTTTTTTATATATATCCCTAGGTGATTACATGTACTAAGGAGTATACAATGTCTGATAAGAATCTAGAGAAGAAGGAATTAAATAAATGTTTATACTTTATGTTGTAAATGTTATATATTGTCCTAGTTTTCCCAAGACAATAAACCTTTGGATCCACCTTGTGTAATGTTTTTATGATGTTTATCATTAAAATGATGTAAAATTAATCTAATAAAATTACAGTCAATATATAAACACTTCAATCATTCCCATTCAATGATTTCCACAACATAATCCCTTAGGAAATAATCCTTATATTATGGAATTCACTTGGATAATGACCATGTTCCCAATATATGAGACATCAAATTCCATATAAATTTGTTACTCTATACCCTTTATTTTCACATATAAAACATATTACCCTATATTTGAGATATTATTCTAGATTATTATTCCCACATTATTGACATGTTAGAAATTAAATCTTCTTTTCTTTATCATCTTCATCACTTAAACTTCCTTGAGAAACCATGCTTCTCTTCTTTAATGCAATTAAAAAAACTATGTTCCAGTTGTTAATTGTAATTCAAGATTTCTCATTTGTATTGATCACCATTTTTTTAACAATAATTCCAATTAGGCCAGTCATATTTTTTGGTAAATCATTACATTTCCCATCACATAGGTTGTTGTAATTCTTTCTCCAATTTTCTTCCATAACTAAAAGAATAAAGTAAACAGGATGATAATGAATTAACAAACATACGGGGAAATGTATGTAACTATAAGGAATAAATTATAAATGATAATTATATCCAAACTTATCAGTCTATAGGTTTCATTCTAGGTTATCCATGGTAACATTTTCAATTAGTTTTTCTAACATAACAATTTTTGTGAGTCCTTTATAATGGTACAAAAAGAGTTTGTGAATTTACAAAAAAAAATTTCTAGGAGTGTCAAACCAAGTTTTCATTAAGGCTCATTATCATGTACTAGGTAACACTCATGTCAAGCCTAACATGCCGTTTTTGGTGTTATTATCCATAGGTATATATGTTCCATAACCACATCCACTTGTAGTATCCCTATAGGGATTTAATTTCTCCAAAACCAATTGCTCTATACTTCACTCAAATTCTAGTATATTTTTTAATACCTAGTATTATCCTTATACTTATCCCTATGATTATCACTAAAGTTTCGCATCCAAGTTTTCAAAGGTTAACTAAACCTTTCCTATGATACCAACTGTAACAACTCATTCCTTTTACACATATTATTACGTTATTTTTAACATAATCGCCCATTAATTTCAACCTAAGGATCATGAGACCAAGTGAATTTAGATGACTAGGATCCTAAATCAAAAAAGGAAACAAAACCATGGAATAATTATTATTTTATCTTCCGTAGTGTGCTCATAAATCCATTTGATCTCCTAAAATGTATGGGATAACCTAGGAAATACAAAGACAAAATGGGTTATCTAAGAATCCCAATAATGGAATAATCATGATCAGGAAACATAACATTTGATTCAAAAGTATAGCATGATATCATAAATAGAAGGATCAAGATTAATCACATTGGGTCATAAAATAAATAACATTGTATCATAATATCATACAATCATAGGGAAAATGTCACAGAAATATAAAACATGAAATAAACACAAGTTAATGCTAACTACCACGACAATATGACACATTATAGAGAGTCTTGTAATGGATTGGGTTCACTCCTTAATCCCATACATGACAACTCATGAGACTAAACCATTATCCAATGCATTAAAGGTCTATACAATGCTAGTCCCACCTATCATATTTATCTCATATAAATACATATGGGTTCTAAAAAAGTAATCAATAAAAAGTCATAAAAATAATAATTACCCATTGAAATATAATGCATTATAAAATATTACCTCATATTATAATCAATCGAGATTTCTTAAAGAATGAATTTGATAAGTGTTCGTACGGGATGTATTAACCCATCAAAGGAATAGATATTGATATTAGTATATATATAAGAGACATATATATATACTTTAAAATCAATCAATAAAATTTTTGGTTATTTTAGTTGATGATTAGAAATTATTTAGATAATATTAAAAACATTCTTGAATAAAATTACATTTCCTCTTTGAAAACCACTTTTGGAAGACTATTAGATTCAAAAAAAATATAGATAACATTTTATTTAAAAATAAAAATGGAAACTTGTAAATGAATCTTCAAATAATTTAGTGGTCATGATGGGGTAATTTCATACATGTCGTATAAGTTTAAAAATAGTCCTTTTAAACTATTGTAAAAAGGTTAAAAAGTATCTTATTCAGAAAACAATAAGAAGATTCCTTTAAAACCATTTTGAAATAATTATAACATGGTAAAAATATATTTAATAAATCATTTAGAGAATTTTAAAAATAGTATTGAAAATATTTTTAGAAAACAATGATGTGGATGAAAAATATTTTTGACTGAAGAGAGAATTGATGTTTTCTTTTCTTAAGAACCTTTTTCCCAACTATATTAAGTTTCAAAGAGATGGAAAATGGTACTATTACATGAAAATATTATGAATTACCTGAGTAAATTTAAATATATTGGGTTTTATTATACAAATACCAAATACTTTTTTACAATGTAAATTCATGCATAAATAATCCCAATTAAAATAAAATTGAAACATAAACCCTTAACGCTTTGGTAAATTTTGAATCATAATCCCCATGAATTAATTAAGTTAATTATCACATAAAACACCATGAATTATGAAGAATTAATGATATAACATGTAAATGGGTGGTATATGAAACATATAAAATAAATAAGGTGTATAAAATAACATGTGTCTCAAATAAGGAAGTTTTGAGACAGAAAGCCTCACAAGGATCATCTCATTGAAGTGGTGATTAATAAATGAATTGATTGTGTGTATCAAATTTAAATCCATATAAGATAATTTTAAATGAAACATTAAAAAATAAAATTCCATTACACACATAATCCTATCATAATATAATCCATAAAGTATAATTGTAACCCAATGAATGAAAATTTAGTTAAGAAACCCCTTACTTCATGTTTCCCATTAATTGAGTAATATTTAACCTCATATATAGTGTTTTTAAACATTAAATTAACTTATGACATAATAATATTAATATTTTTAATATCATATTTTATCCCTTTTATAAAATATTATCACTCTATCGTCAACAATATTTCATTATCACTATTGTTTCTTGTGTTAATTGCCTTGTTTTCTCATGCATATTTTATCATGAAAGTTGTGGATCTTAAACATAGGATACGGTTCCATAATCTATATAATGATATTAATGTTATAAATATCATTTATTTTCAGTAGATATATAATTATAATAATTATTGAATTTTGAACATGTAGAATGAATCACATTGCTTTGTGGAGACGGTGGGTCGTATGTACGCATGAGCAACGTCATCATTTACTTAATGGGTGAAAGGGTAAGGAAGTGGATTGTATATTAATTTTATAGAATAAATATCATGTTTTATATATATAATATATATTCATTAAATATTTCCTCTATTATCTTCCATGTAATGTTTTAGTGAAAAACGAATCACATTGCTTCGCAAGGTGGTAGTTCCTCGTACACACGAGCAGTGTTATCATATTCCCAATGGAATGGACTGTAAGGAGGTATCTATGATAATATAAATAAAAAATTATAATTATTTTATAAATATATTATATAAAAATTAAATATATCATTATATCCAACCATGAGAAGAGGTGATGGAAACAAATTATGTCAGTTTTTGAGGCAGTAGTCCATTGTACACATGATCAACAATTTTTTTTACCATTTGATGGAGGAGGAGATTGATTTAGGTAATTACATTTAAATAAAAATATCTCCATATATGAAATATACTATGGTTGTTATATCATCATGGTTTAATTATATTTTAAGTATGTGGAAGGAGAAATAAAATAAAAACGCTCATTTAAGAATGTTACATATTCTTTAGAAAACTTATTTAGGTTTGCACCAAAAGATATCCAAGGTTGGATTTATGATCAGAAAAATTCTTCTAGTAAGTGGGGAGGGAAGTAAGGAATTTATTTTTTTCATGTAGTTTCTCAAAAAAAGGCTTTTAATTGATAAGGGGAGAGGATAGGGGTGGATTTTATAAGTGGGGGTCAGGACGCACTTGGAATTATTGAAAATAATGAATTAATACCAAATTTTATTCACTTTAAAAAAGGATGAAAATAACCCATTATTGAATATTTTATAATATAAGGTCATAATATCTCTATAAAATAATATTTTGATAAGTTTTAGGTCATTTATAATCCTTAACATTTTAGTTTTACCCTTTTTAAAACCATTTTTACCTTAATCATGGTAACATTTTTTAGCTTTTTACTATTAATTATGGTAAAAAATTAATTATAAATGATTAGATAATATTAAGTATTATAATTATAAATATGGAATTCCTTTTATCATATTAATCTCACAGAACTATTAGAATATAATTTACAATAAAACCCACACACGTGACAAAAATGCGATTTTCTAAAGATTAATTTTTCATAAATATGAAATGTTTTTATATAAAAATTAAATATAAAATTGATTAAAATAAAATAATTTATGTAATTAATAATATAATTTCACTAATTTAACTTTTAAATTAATATGAAAATATATTTTTTCTTTTTAAACGCATTAAATGAAAATACAATTCTTAAGAAAAACTAATATTTTTCACTATTTGTTACAAAATTAATCTTTTAAAAATTCTAAAAATTTAACTCTAAGAAAATTTTTACATGATGATATTAAAAATTTACTTAATTTTTTGAAATATATTTTATAAAAGTGTCAAATATTGATTTTAAAATAAATTTACAAAATATGATAGTAGTTCTTTTTTTAAAAATACTGTTTTTAAGCGTAAAATTGGATTTATTCTCATATCATGTACAAAAAATATTAGACTAATTTTAAAAAATTATATTTAATATTATATATATATATATATATATATATATTTAAAATAATTCACTAAAATTTTTCTATTAAGTTTATTGAGATAAAACACATTTGTTCAAATAAAAATAGTTATCCAGAAAGAGATTTTTTTTATTTTCAATTAGATTTTATTTTCAATTAGATTTTATTTTCAATTATGATTAATTAATAATTAAATAACTCCTTTTAAATAAGTTTACCCATAAAATTTTCATAATTTAGTTAATTCAATTCATAAATGTCATTCTAATGGTTGGGAAACAACTATTAAATTAAATAATAATATTTTAATACTATATTTTAGTTCGTTTAAACTCGGTGTTGTGTGTAACACAAGCTATTGAAAAAATTAAATTTATTTGAAAAATATATTTCATAAAATCATAGGTTGTTAAAAATTGTGGTGATACTAAAAAATAAAATGATTAATGATTCAATTTTATTCACCAAGGAAAGAAGATTCAAGGTCTCATGGAAAATAGGGGAGGCCTTTTCAAGAGGTGAGGTTAGTGCCTCAGAAGAGTTAAAGGAAAATATATGTTGTTTAGAAAGCACTAGATAAAACTAAGGTTGGTGTGGGGATATATATGCTATTAGTTATCATCCCAATATACTCCAATATTATTTTTATATTATTTAATACTTGATCAATATATTCCCTGACCTTTACTTCATTAGTTAATCATTTAGGGTTACATGAGGAGCTAATTCTATAATCAATGATAATTAATACACCACTTGGTGAAATGACTAGAAAAGTATTCAAGTGACCCCCTTTCTTGATCATGATCAAAAATATAGAAATCCAATTTGAATTTTTGGTTCTTTTGATTAAAATATTTAATTTTATCTGTCTAGTTGGGTTGGTTAATACAGTTTAGATCACAAATCAATTGTCATATCAAGAAATTTCTCTTTGCAGCACGAAACTAGACTATCCACACTTTGAAGAGAGATTGGGCTATTTGTTAATAATAAATGGACTAATAATGGTGAATTCCTAGTCCATATATTTTTATTTAGTAGGCTTAGAACATAGATTCATTTAAATTTTGAATCCACATCTAATTCTAATGGTGGTGAATTGGAATCTAGATTTTTGTTTCAAAATATTTCACTAGTTTTTCTCCTAGGATAGATGTGTAATTATCTATTAAATTGGTTCTTGGGATAAAATATATATTGTCACCATATTATTTCATAGAACTAAGATATATGGAGGAGTTTAAGGTGAAAATGGATGAGCTTTGGACAAAGGAGTTCATTTTACCACGTTTTCCCATAGAAATCACCAGATTGGTTTTCCTTGAAATAACATGTTAGATTGAGATTTTTTATTGATTATGAAAATTTGGATGAAGATACAGGGAAAAAAAATATTCATTACCATATATTGATGATTTATTTGACTAGCTAAAGGGCGATTAGTAGTTTTCCAAGATCAAAAATTTAGCCTGGTTGTCATCAACTGAGGGTGAATGAATAGTATATTCCAAAAAAGGATTACAAATATAGATATAAACATTATAAATTTATTTTTATTCCTTTTTTGCGTTAATAATTCATATATGGTCTTTAAGGATTGGATGAATACTATTATCTATAAATACCTAGATTCTTTTTTTCAGGTATTTTTAAATTAAATCCTTATTTATTTAAGGCCATAAGAAGATCAAGGGAGGAACATGGTTCATGTTATATCTGATAAAGGGAAATTTATCAATCCTAAGAAGGTTAATTCAATAATTAATTGTGAAATCATTACTATCGTGTTTGAGATATGGTGTTTCTTAGGTTTTGATATATTATTAGAGATTCATTCAAGAATTATTGAAATTGGATTCTCCTATGAAAACGTTGACTTAGAAGGGAGTGAAGTTTGAGTGGGATATAATGTAATGGGATTTATTTGAAGAGTTAAAAAAGATTATAACTTCAACTCCAATTTTTATTCTAATAAATTAAAGTATGAGTTATTAAGTTCATTTCAAAACATAAATAATGGGATTTGGATGAATCTTTATATGGGAATGTAAAGTTGTGTCATATAGGTCTATATTGTATAGACCTTATTAGAATAATCACCCTATACAAGACATGGAATTATATATATTTGTAATTATCTGAAGATTTAAAGGAATTTCCTTTAAAGTGAGGTATTTATGGTATATATAGATCATAATATTTTAATTATATTATCTAACTATATGATCTCAACCTGAGATAGTTCAGGTGGGAAAAATATCTCAAAATATTTGAAATTCAGCTCATGTATACAACAGGAAAAAAAATACAATGATTTATGTCGTGAATAAAAATAATTTGACTCAATTAGTATTACAAACTATAGAGTAGTGGATTCTAATGGGATTAGTGGTGAAATTTCATATAGAGATAATGTAGATAAACAAGGGTTTGGTTCTATAAAACCTTGATGTAGCATCCATGTTGGAGGATAAAGTGAAATATGGAATGTTTTTTATAAGGATTTTCATTGAATATAAAATTATTTTAATAAAGGTAACCCCATTGACCGGTTTTTTGTTATGGTTTATTTATCCATTTATTTGAGAGGATGGTTGGTTGATCATGTGAAGATTAGGAGTGATTTTTTTAAATCTTATTATCATTTGAGTTGGATGGTATAGCATGGATCCACCAAGATGTACCATGATATTAAAGACCAGTTCTAGTGGATAGTAATGAAGAAGAATATTTCAAATTTTATTTCGTATTATTTGTTTTATCGATAGATGAAGGTGAAGCATTGAAACAAATATGGTTAATTACACCTTTACTTATTCTCAAATAGAAATTTATGGATATCTCTATAGAATTTTTGGATGGGTTTCCAAGGTCATTGTGAAAGTATGATGGTGTATGGTTCATAGTGGACTAGCTCATGATGTCGTCATATTTATTGTATATATGATAAATATTAATGATTTATGAGATTAAAAAGATTTATGAGGAAGATATTATTGGACTTTAATAATTTTCAAAGTTTATTTTAGTAGATAGAGATCCAATGTATAAATCAAGATTTTAGAGGGGAATCAAAAATGACTTAGGGATGAAATTGAATACGATTATAATGTATCATCCACATATGGATGCACGTATGGATCACGCCATTTATTTTTTTCAGGATAATATTTTATCTTGTGTCCTTGATTTTTAAAGGTCTTTAGAGGATATTATAATATTTTTTAAATAATAATTGTTATCAGTCTTGGATTTATGAAGAACCATTATAGTTTTTTATGGTTGACCATGTTGGTTATTCTTGTGTTGAGATGATATGGGTGAGATAACTCTTGTAAAACGAATTTTAGTCTATGAAATATTATATTATGTAAAATTGATTCAAAAAAATAAGATTTTAACTAATAGTAGACAAAATCCATATATATATCATTGATAATTACCCCTGAGGTTTAAAGTTAGATATTTTTTGTTCTTGAAATTTATGGATAAGTTAGAGTGAAAATGGATTGGGAAGAAATAAAATTTGACTCCATAGAATGTGTATCCATTTGATATCATTGAAAAAATTGGATAAATGTATAATAAATTGTCTTTGGAAAAATGTTATGTTTTGGTCCATGAAATTTTCAATGTATTTTTGTTAAATAAGTATTAGCTTCACCCCAATCATGTTTTGAGGTGGGAGGTAATAATGATAGAACCTTGTGCTTCTTATGTAGATATACTAATTTAGGTTATGGATTAAATAAATAATATTATCAAGGGATGGGTTATTCTATTAGTATGGGTGCTTCAGAATCAGGGTTTAATCTATAAAGATAAATGGGATAAAGAGGTCGAGATTTGGTAGTAATGGTTAGCATCGTTAGTAGTGAGTGGACTCCAATCACTGTTTAGATATAAAAATTTATACAATGTGTATAAATGTAATTCCAACATTTGATAAATATGTCACCTTTATTTTTTTAGAGTTTTTAAACATAAAATTGTTAATTTTGGAAAAGTATGGAGAGTTTCATGGTTAGGAGGACAATTAGATAGACTATGTGGAATAACCATGCATAGTGAAAACTTTTATAGAATCGTTCACATGGTTAGACGAATGGTTATTGTAACCATATGAGTTAAACTTCTTGAATAGTTTTTCCCATAAAAGGTAGCATAGTAAGATGCTTGATAATCCAAACCATGTGATCTAATTGTGTGTATTAGGGATTATTATGTGGATTTATGTTTTAAGACTTGTTTTAACCACCGGTGGGCATGTGAGGAGACTGGTTCTGTGGTATTTACTACTTTTATAATGTATGTGTTTCCTGGTTCGTGGTACCTCGGCCTTCTCTTAACGATTTCAACTCCAACTATGAAGGTTTGTCAATTTTAATGCTTGAATGGATTGTGCATCCATTGTGCTTGAATGTCGTTTGTTGTGAAGGCTTGTATTGTTTTAAGTGGGGAATTGGGGAAGTGGTGAAGTTGTGATGTGGTGGAATAGTGATGTCATGTATGGTTTCTCACCTTTCCCTAAAAAATGTTTTCATAATAATAAAAAACAATTTTCAGTCAGTTTTATCTCCCATAATTTAAATTTTTTACTATCCTCTAGTATTGGAAGATTCTAGGTCTTATTAAGAGTGAATTTGGAATTATCCACTAATATGAAATGAATTTATTTTTGATGATTAATAAAGTTAATTTTTTATAGAATATTTGGTTTTCATGATTTCATTGCTTCTTTAATTTCATTTTTTCACTCTCATGGCCTTTTGATCAATCTCAGTTTCAGACATAATGTAAGATCCCGACCTTTTTTGGAGATGTATATTGCTCAATTTCATCTCCCATGACTATTTTAAGGCTATTCAAACTCTATCCTCTCCAAATAAAAGATATGATCGAAGGATCGGGTTCCCATTGTTTTTGGCCCTCAATCTTCCACATCGTTGTGTTCTTGATCATTTCACTTCAATTTAGGGATTTTGGTTTAAAAACGTTTATCAATGACCTTTAGGTAGGTGGTCTCATTTTCAAATCCCATAGTCATGATTATAATTTCATGTATGTAATTATGGAATTATAATCACTACATTTGTAAATTTCATCTTGAATGGAAGTAATTAATTGGTTAACTAATTATTGTATTTATAAAACTAGTGGAGTAATGTGATTTTGAAATTGGTGGAAATAATGATTATGAAATTAGTTGATTAATGGGATATAGAATTAGGTGGCAATGGGAGTTAAAGGGTAGGCTGGGAAAACCTTGATGGGTTAATGGGTATTATGAATAAATATTGATAAGTGGATTGATGGTGAAATGTTAATATTATTCCATGTAATTAAAATTGAAAAACCATGATTGTTTTTATAACTAAAATGAAACATTGTGATGTGGATAATTGATAAGAGTATTAATAATGATTAACCTTGATAAATTTGATACATTTTATATATGTTATTGATTGATAAATGAGTTGTGGGATAAATACTGGTGCTCCAAATACCCATGAGGTTCCAAAAATGATGTTCTAGGCTGCAGTGTATTCATATGAATATTATTGTATGGGATAGGGACTAATGATCCAAATACTTGTTAGGTGTGGGATAGGGACCGATGGTCTAAATATCCATGATATGTGAGACATGATGTTCTAGTCCTATGATTTTGTAATTGGACTAGAGTTCCAAGTATCCTTAATAATAAAATGGAACTAAATGGATAATGAAATAACATGATATAATGAATTCTGATTCCCTGTGTGATATGGTTCAGAATCGATCAAGGGACAAAGAAGGTATTGTTTTTTTGGGTGTCATCATGAACCTGGGGCTTTATGTGGTTAAATAAATAATAATTTGATTTGAATATTGTTTAATTTATTTATTATACTTTATTAATTTTACAACTTCATACACTTTTATAGACATGATATTGTTTTAGATACCGTTGGCAGTTCCCTACTGAGTTGTAATCACACACTACTCTAGTTTCCTAGTCTGTACCTGAATACACTTCATTTTTATAAGATAATATAAGGGAAATATGCCTATGTTAGATGGCTGAGTTGGGATGGACCATGGATGAGGGGATGAGGCATGATTTCTAGGCCCTCTTGAGAGTTTTCAATTTCTTTATTTTGGTTTTGTATATAAAACTTGATAGTTACATGACATGATATATTTACTGCTTTGGTTTATGTTCATCTTTACCTATTTTGGATTATTTTGATATGTTTGTCCATGTATTGATTCTATTTATTGTTTGTATGTTTTGGATATTTGTTATTTATTTATGTTGTTATACTGATTTGATAAATATGGTATAGTCTCCCCATAGTATGTCCAGTAAACCCTTGCTGTTATTCAGTAGCCTCTGGAATATAGGGAGGCACGCCTGAGTTCACGTTGTGAACTTACTCTCAGTACTAGTGTTTGGAACCTAGATCAGGACATTACAAAGTGGTATGAAAGGAGTTTTGTTTTATTTTATTTTGTTATACTATTTAGAAAAGTTAGAATGGAGACCAGGATAAGTCAGGCCTTGATCATGAGCTTGTGAATGGGAGTAGCTTACCCATGTATGGTGGATAACCCAAGTTCCAAGGATGAGATTATTGTTATTAATGTTTGGAGTTACTTCTGGATATTATTTCACTTTGAGTGATGAATTTGTTATGTGATATTATTATTTTATGATATTTTTTCATCATGGACCAGAATGGAACAAGAGTTGTGTAAGAATGTATCATTTTAGGCACTCTAGACTTATTATGACATGCATCATTTTAGGAACACAGAGAAAGCATTTTTTGGTTGAGTTTTTTAAATGATAATGATATTCATTACTTGTTTAATTTAAATGAAAAGGTTTCTAATATGAAATTTAATGTTTTAAATGATGCTAATTATGGTAAATAAAATTCATAAAGGGGTTTCTAATGAGGAACTCAAATTATGAACGTGTTTACCCTATGTTGACCAAGACCTAGATGAGGAATTGTTGAGGGTAGTGATAGTGACTCGGTTTTAACCATGTGGCACTTTATAGGAAATGAATTATTGTAGATTTATTCGAATCCCTCTTAAATAAATGTGTTAATGAAGGGATATGTTTCTAAAGATAAATTTTTTTCATTTTAGTGATACTTCTTCATGACAACGCTTATTGATAGGACAACTAGAGGACATGGCTAGAGATGTGCCTCTAGTAGTGGAACCTGATGCTTCGATAGTTTTAAATGAAGGATACAGAGAGAAGTTCCATGAAAACTTTTATTAATTTATATATTTTATGTAAATAGATTCATATCAGGTTGATAAGAGCATGTATGAATTGACATGGGAGTTCCAATTGCAGCACCCTTTAGCATTTATCGAAGAGGATGTACCTAAGGTAGTTGAGTTCTGGATTGTGTCTATCCAAATATTATTGATCACTTAGAGAATCCTTCTAATAAGAAATTTAAATCGGATGATTATATGTTAAATGGTCAATAAAAGTGTTTATGTGATATGCCGACTCAGGATGGATAGCTGGATAATATGAAGTGGAAGGAATTTCAAGAGAAGTTCTTGGAAAACGTTTTCCTTCAGATGATTAAAAAGGAGAGGGAAGTTATTTTTATGTGGTTAGCCTAGGGGATTATGCCTGTAATAGACTGTCTTGGTTGCTTTATTGATTTATAGTGTTTTATTTCAGTGTTGGTAAGAGATAAAGCTACTATAGAAAATCGGTTTCAAGATGGGATTAAATGTAATATTAAGTCTCAGGTTAACATATTTTGGATGAAGAAGCTTTCTTAAGTGTTGAATCAGGCTACAATATTTGAGGGGAACCTAAAGGAGGATTCCAGTGGAGGATAGGTGGTTTCTACTAAATGAATAGGGGGTACATATTTCGAGAGTAGGAAGCATTGATTTGAGAATTTAAACGAGGTATATTGAAAGAAGAGTGTGCATGGGGGTGCATCGGTTACTCAAGACATTTCTCAAGTGCGCTAAAACTAGTGCGGTAGGATGGGTCACTTTCCTATAAAATTCCCCTAACCACCAATAGAGTTTTGAGCATGTGGTGTGATGGGAAATTTATAACGATACTTTAGGAACTAATGATAGGTGGGTAATGACTTGGGATTTAGGTAGAATCATAGTGTTAGGAGGGGGTCTTCTACCCATATCAGTATAGTATTTTGAGTTATACTAGATTTTGTGGTTGAGGTAGTGGACGTGGTACTTCTGGGAAGAAGTGCATGCATCATTAGATTGGTTTATCTCAGGAGACTCAGAATGTATAATAGGGAAGAGGGAAAGGACAATTGCATGCAGTTTAGCTACACTAGTGGATAGTGAGGCTGGACCATCGATAGTTAGAGGTATTATTCTTTTATATTTTATTCCTGAAAGTTAGTTATTTGATAAGGGAGCCTGTCATTATTTTATATCTACATAACTCATGAACACGTTGAGTCTAAAAGTGGATTTTTTGAGCTAGATAAGAAAATCGATACACCGTTGTGAGTACAGTCGAGAGACATTTATTTATGAAAGGGGTGTTCTCTTATGGTTGGTGAGTATCATTTTATTTTGGATCTCTACACCCTTGATATTTCGAGCTTTGACTTGATTATTGGTATGTACTGGTTAGTGTAATATCATTCCCATATATATTTTTACCATATGAGATTGGCTTTTACATATCCTTAGGGTGATAATTATGTTTTTAATAGAGAGTAGGATATTCAGGCAGGCCATGCAGGGACAATTCAATAGAAACTATGAGAGATCACCGCCCAGGTTGCAAGTCTGTCACTGGATGATGGGTCGTCAATCAGGATTTCTTTCCACCCATAGTAGACTAGTTCTAGGATCTATATTCTGAGGACTTCTCAGGGATTCCATCTGATAGGAATGTGGATTTTATGATTGAGCTCATTCCTCGAGTTGATCCAGTTTCCATTCCACCTTAAAAAATGGAATCAACATAGATTCAAGAGCACAAGACTTAGCTGGAGGAATTAATGGATAAGTGATTTATCCATCCAAGAGCATCACCTTGGGGTATTCTATTATTTTTTTCTAATAAGGTTGATGGAACCCTGTGCTTATGTGTTGATTACTAGAAATTGAATTGAATAACAATGAATTACCGGTATCTGCTTCTGTGTATGGATGATCTCTTTGTCAAGTTGAGAGGAGATTATGTTTTCTATATGATTGACATGAGGTTGGGGTATTATCATCTAAGAGTCTGACCTTATGATATACCCTAGATTGATTTCAGAAGTAGGTACCACCTTTATGTGTTTTTTGTGATGTCTTTTGGGTGAAGATTTATCCAATAGTTTTTATGGCCTTGATGAACTGAATCTTTTACCTATGCCTAGATCAGTTTGTGGTCATTTTTTGGATGGTGCCTTGGTGTACTCCAAGACGAGAGATGATCATTCCAAACATTTTGACATCTTCTTGAGTAAACTGAGAGAACATCAGTAATATGGAAATTTATCTAAGTGTCAAATATAGATTGATCGTGTACATTTCTTAGGTCATGTCATCTTAGAGGAAGGAGCGGTTGTGGAACTTGAGAAAGTGTGGTTAATTGTTTCTTACGGTATCCCAAGAATGTTTTTGATTTCCATAGTTTTCTGGGTTTGTTAGGCTATTATCAATGGTTCATCCAAGACTTTTCCCACATATCATCGCAACTTTTGGGCTTAAACAAGAAGGGGGTCAAGTTTAAATATCTAAGATCAGGTAATAATTCTTTCCAAAAGTTGAAGAATCAACTAAAAATTGCACCAATTTTGATCCTACTCGAGCCGGGTGAAGAGTATACGTCATTTTGTGACACATTTTTTATAGTACATAGAGGATTATTGATGTAGGTAGATTGATTTGTGTTTTATGGGTCAGGGAAGTTGATGCCACATGAATGGAATTACCCTATACATCATCTTGAGTTTGCTGTAGTGGTTCATGCCTTGAAGGGTTGGTGACATTATATTTTGGGAGAAAAGTTTACTAGCTATACCGATCATAAGATCTTAAATTATATCTTTTTGTAGTGAGGTTTGAATCTCTGGAAGCGAAGATGGGTTGAGTGTATATAGTTATTTGACTTTCACTACAAAAAACACCAATTAGATTTTTTTTCATTAGAGAAATTTTAAAACATCGATAATTTATTTAAAGACCTTTCTCAAAAATGCTGATAAATAAGGTGTCTCTAATTTAGAGACATTTATAATCGATTCCAAATTAGCAATGATTATAAGAATTTCCAATTAGTGGTTTTTATAACCATTTCTAATATGATGATGTTTATAAGAATTTCTATTTAGAAACACCTCATTTACCTACATTTCTAGAAAACATTGATAAGTAAATGTCGCTAAATGGGTGATGCTTAATGACATTTATAAACATCGTTATTTAATGAAACCTCAATTAAATTTGTTTTTGGGAAATTTTGATAAATGATACCTAATTTATAGATGTTTTTAGAAAATGTTGGTAATATTTTTTTATTAAATTTGTTTTGAAATTTATATTTTATTTTATTTTATTTTTGGAAATTTATATTTTTTTATAATTAAAAATAAAAAAATATGGCAACTGTGTAGTTCAGTATACCCCCCACCCATTCCATCATGCCCCCTATCCCTCTAGTTTCTCTAGTACCACCTCCAAAGGTGACATTTTCTCTTTTTCATTAGAAATGTTTTAAGATGTCACTAATTTATTTACCGATATTTCTCAAAAACATCAGTAAATGAGGTGTCGTTAAATTAGTGACATTTACAAACTTCATCAAATTACTGATACTTATAAACGTCTCCAATTAGCAACATTTATAAACATTGGTAATTTTGAATCATTTAAAAGAGTCTCTCTATAGTGGTACCTCATTTACCAATCCTTCTAGAAAACATCGGTAAATAAATGTCACTAAAAGGGTGACATTTACCGACATTTATAAACATCACTATTTAGTGACACCTCAATTACAGACATTTTCTAGAAATTTCGATAAATGACAACTCATTTATAGAAATTTTTAGAAAACATGGATAATTTGTTTTTAGTAAATTTGTTTTGATTTTTTTTAATTTATATCTTTTTTATAATGAAAAATAAAAAAAATATAGAAACCCTAACTGACTATTGTTTAAAAAAATTTATAAATGTCACTATTTAATGATGCCACAATTGCCAGCATTTTCTAAAATTGTTGGTAAATGAATATAAATATACATATATTAATATATATATATATATATATATATGGGTTTTTATATATTTTTTTATATTATATATGTGTGTGTGTGTTTTTTGATATTTTATGTATATATATATATATATATATATTATATATATATGTTTATTTTTTATATTATATTTATATTTATATTTACATTTACATTTATATTTTTTTTTATATTTTTTTTATTTATATTTATATTTATATTTATATTTATATTTATATTTATATTTATATTTATATTTATATTTATATTTATATTTATATTTATATATTATGTTTATTTATATGTTTATATTATATTATATATATATATATTATATATATATATATATTATATCATATGTTTATATATTAGTGTGTATGTGTTTATATTAATATGTGTGTGTGTGTGTGAATATGTGTGTGTGTGTGTTTAATTGGCCACGTTTTAAAATACTGGTATAAATGCCACTAAAATAGTCACGTTTTCATAAAAGCATGAAAAAATTTCAAATATTTAATTATATTGTGTTATATACATATATATATATATAAATACATTTCAGTATTTAATATTTAATATTATATATATTACATATTAATATATATGTGTGTGTGTGTGTGTTTATATTTAATATTTTCAGTTTTATATTTATATATATGTTTATATTATATTATGTTTATGTTTATGTTTATATTATATATATATATGTTTATATTTTATTTTCATGTACATATATATGTGTTTATATTATATATATGTGTGTGTGAGAGTGAGTATTTATATATGTTTATGTTTTATATTGTATATATATGTTTATATTTTATGTTTATATATATTGTGAGTATGTATATATATTTGTGTGTGTGTGTATTTTAAGTTTATTTATATGTTTATATTTTAAATGTATATATATATATATATTCATAAATATATATTATATATATTATATATATTATATATTATATACTTATATTTATATATTTATTTATTTATTTATATTTATATATATGAGTGTCTGTGAGAGAGAGAAAATATGTGTGTATGTATACATATATATAATTATAATAATAAATATATATATAATTAGCCAAGTTTTAATACATTGGTTAAAATGACCCTAAAATAGCTACATTTTCTTAAAAACGTGACTAAATATAAAATATATATGTGTTTTAATATATAAATATATATATATGTGTGTTTGTATATTTTTATATCTATATGTTTGTCTGTATGTGTTTACATATATAAAAATATATTTATATATATATAAGTTTATATAGGTCTTTCTATTTTTATATATATTAGTATAAATATATATATATATATATTACATTGATGCAAGGAAATGAGAAATCTAAATATATATTTTTTTAGTGGTGTTTCTTGAAAAACATTGCTAATTTATCAACTTTTCCTAAAAATCGATGGTAATTTAGTGACATTTCCTTAAAAACATCACTAAATTTGGGATATTTCCTTAAAAACAAGGCTAAATTAGTGATGTTTCCTTAAAAACATCACAAAATTAGTGAAATTTCCTTAAAACATGGCTAAAATATTGTGGTTTCATGAAAACATTGCTAAATTAGTGACATTTTTCATGAAACATCACTAATGTAGAGACATTGTTTCAGGAAATTCCAGTAAATTAGTGGAATTTTTTCACAAAACATTACTAATTTAATAATTTATTCAAGAAATGTTTCTAATTAAGAGACCTTTTTCATGAAAAGTCACTAATTTAGTGATGTTTTCCAGAAATGTCTCTAATCCAACAAAGTTTTTAGGAAATATCTCTAATTTAGAGAATTTTTCAAGAAACATATCTAATTTAGAAATGTTTTTCAAGAAACGTCACTAATTTAGCAACGCTTCCTAAAAAACATTGCTAAATTTAAAATTTAGTGACATTTTTTAAAAAACATCACTAATTTATATATTTTTTGTTGTGTTTGATCTAGCATATATGCTCTGAAAGGGAAACAATATTGTAGACACTTTGAGCAAGAAGATAGAGACTCGAGCAAATTTGGAGTCTAGTTATGAGTGGAAGATGATGACCTTACTATAAGAGATGCATATTGTGGTTTGGGTGGGACAATGGTATATGAAACTTATATCAGTTTCATTAGAGTCCGCACATTTGAGTCGGATCAGTGAGAGACAGTTTGAGGATCCAGAGTGTTTTTCGTTGAGGTAAATTCTTAAAGGTGGGGAGTCACCTTCACATTGGACTATAGATGATGATGAGATCATATATTTTAGAAATTGTGTTGTTGTACCTATGATTATGTGAGAGGAGATGATACATGAATTTCAAGCCTCAAAGTAGTAGGTGAATCCTAGTTTGAAAAAAAATATATCATGAACTACATCGATAGTATTTTTGTTCTTGTATGAAAAATAAGATAATAGGGTTTATGAAATGATGCTTCACCATTCAATAGGTGAAAGCCAAGAATCAGTAACCCAATTGTTTACTACATCCACTGCCCATTCTAGAATGCATGTAGGGTGAATTTACCATGGTCTTCAAGGTGGGTCTCTTGAGGATTCCTCGAAATAATGATTTCATTTGTGTGATTGTGGTACGGTTGACTAAAGTAGACCATATCTTACCTATCCAGGAGGCTTTCTCAGTGGATAAATTGAGAGACTTGTATTTTCGAGAGATAGTATATCTACATGGGTGCCACAGTTAATAGTTTCATACCATGACTTGTGTTTCACTTAACACTTCTAGAAAGGCTTACCGAAGGCTCTTGGTACGCAAGTATTACTGAGTACAGATTTCCACCCATAGAAACATGTGATGTCTAAACGTACTATATAGGTTTTTCAGGATATGATACTTGTGTGATTCCTAGACTTTGGTGGGTCTTGAGAGATGCACCTAGCACTTGTTGAATTCTCCTATAACAAAGGTTATTATAAAACTATTAAGATGGATCCATATGAGGTTATTTATGATAGGCCATGAAAATAACCTCGAGGTTGTATGAAGGAAGGTGAGTCAAATATTTTGGGACCGAGTCTTATAAAGGATACATCGAAGCAGGTTCAGATGATTTAGAAAAGTGTGTTTTTAGATTAGACTAGGAATAAGTCATATCCTAGTCAATGTTGATGGCCCCTTTAGTTTATAGCAGGTGATTTTGTGTTCCATCAGGAGTCCCCTAGATTGGGTCACTATAGGATTCAGAGAGAGTGAATGTTGTCACCCAGGTTTGTTAGACCTTCTTGATATTGTGGATAAAATCGGGCTAGTGGCATATTGATGGGATCTTATATAGGGGTATAGTGCTATGAACGATATTTTTCATGTGTCATAACTTTGGCGGTATCACCCCAAACCTTATCATGTAATCTATGTTTATTATGTTATTCTTGAGATTGATGTGTCCTTTTAGGAGCATCAAATATGTGTTATGGATCATAGTGAGAAAGTGTTGTGGGGAAAGACCATGTTGATAGTTTGTTTATTGTGTCAATATGTCTATATTCAGGAGGAAAAATGGGCGATGGAAGAAAATATGTAGGCTCAGTGGGCCAATCTTTTTACCTTGGGACCTTATAGATGATTGGGAGTATATCTCAAGGAAGATCTATTATAAGGTGGGGAGATTGTAAGATCCTAAACATTTATGGATATGTCTCGTGATCAATTTCATCTCCCCTGAGGATTTTAAGGCTCCTCGGTCTCCATTCTTAATGAATCAATTATCTTATTGAAGGATCGTCTTTCCATTATTTTTTTCCTAGATCTTCTATGTTGTTATGTTTTTGATCATTCCACTTCAATTTGGGGATTTTTGGTTTAGCGAAATTCCATCAGCAAAATTAAGGTAGGTGGTCTATTTGTCAAATCGCATAGTCTTTATTATAATTTCATCTATGTAATTGTGTAATTCCAATTTCCACATTTTTAATTATCATCTCAAATTGAATTATTTAAGTGAAACATGAATTAATTGATTTATGGAACTGGTGGTTCAATGTGATTATGAAATTGGTGAAAATCTTGATTATGAAATATTTTGATTAATGGGAGTTGAAATTAGGTGACAATGGGAGTTAAAAGGGTTTGTGGTCTTAACCTTGTTAGGTTAATGGGTATTATAACTAAATTTTGATAAATGGAATAGTGGTGAAATGTTAATATTATTCCATTTAATTAAAAGTGATGAATTGTGATTGTCTTCATAATTAAAATGGTTCATCATGATGTGAATAATTGATAAGAGTTTTAGTGATGATTAACCTTGCTAAATGTGATACATGTGATATATGGGATTTATTGATAAATGAGGTGTGGAACAAGGTTTAATGCTCTAAATTCCCATGGGGTTACAAAAATGACATTCTAGGCCCCAATTAATGCGTGTGAATATTATTGTATGAGATAGGGACTGATGCTCCAAGTACCCATGAGGTGTGGGATAGGGACCGATGCTCTAAATGCCCATGGGGTGCTATACATGATGTTCTAGGCCCATGATATTGTCATCATACGAGAATTATAAGTATTAGAGATATGAAAATGAACTAAATGGATAATGGAATCCCGTTATATAATGAATTTTTATTCCCTCTATGATATGGTTCATACTCCAGCACGGGCTAGAGTAGGTATTGTTGGTTCATGTTTCATCATGAACCTGGAGTTTTATGTCCTTAAATAAATAATAATTTGATGTGAAAACTATTACTTTATTTCTTTTAATTTATTATTTATAAAACTAAATACATTGTTATAGACTGGACATTGTTTTAGACGTCATTGACGGTGGCCCGCAGAGTGGTACTCACATCCTACTAGGTCTGCCTGATCGATACCTGAATAATATTCTTGTTTGAATAATAGTATAAGGGAAAGATCCATGTGTTAGATGGATGATTTGGGATTGATCATGGATAGGGGAACAATACATGATGTCAGGACCCACTTGGGAGTTTTTGAGTGTATTTATTTTGGGTTTTCATTTGACACATAACACATATATGTCATGACATATTTACTACTTTGGTTTATGATCATATTTACCTATTTTGGATTACTATGATATTCTTGTCCTTTTATTGATTCTATTTATTTTTTATATTTTTTGGTAGTTTTTTATCTATTTTTTATGTTTTTCCACTTTGATAAAGAGGGTGTATCTAGTAGACCCTTTCTACTTCTCAACAGCCTTTGGTGTATGGGAAGTTGTGCCTATGGTAACATAGTGAACAAGATCATAGCACCGATGTGTGGATCCTAGGTTGGGAAGTTACAAATAATATGTCATATTTATGATTTCTTGATTATAAAACTGAAAAAACACCATTAATTTTATTTTGGATTCTAAGAATTTGTCCCATTATGGGATCTTGACTTGAGGAATTTGTGAATTTTCATAAGTGGGATAACTATATAGGTGGATCCAATATATTATATGAATTGGATAATTTCTCATGGGTTGTTTGTTGATTATTATTAATTGAGAAATAATATTTCGTCAGGTATATATATATATATTGTATTTATGTAAAAAATAAGGATTTTGGGAACAATTAAATTTTGATATAAATTTAATGGTTTTATAACCATTGTTATTTGAAAAGAAATTAGGAATTAAAAAATATATTTTTAGTCATATGGAATTAATTTTCCTTTTATTTTGAAAAGATTTTTTAAAGGAACTAACCTCTTTGTTTTGAAATTAAAATGGATTTTTAAATTAATATTTTATTATTTTTCAAGATAATATAATTTTAATGAAAATTATATAATTTTTTTTGAATTTATTTATATAAATTAACCTTGATAATTCTTGGATTAAAATGTATGTTCAATAATGGGTCTAGGGATTTATCTCACTAGGAATATGCATGTGTTGAAAATGATTTTTGTTGAGACATTGTTTTTAAAACATCTAAGTTACATTAATGGGGATTAACGGCTTAATGAGTGTGTATTAAGGTGATAAATGGTTTGGATAATTGGGTCCAAAAATTAATACACACTATTGTGTGATTTTTAGATATATTTATATGGATTCATACCTTTTTTAGGCAACCTAATTATGAAAATATGATAATTGAATATTTTAAATTTGGTTATGCTCAGACATGCCTTAGAATTAGTAAATTTTTCTATGTAATGAATAATTTCCATTAAACTTTAGTAAATCAAGGATATTATATTTGAATTTTATAAAATGAGGCTTTTCCATCATGTTGTGAAAATATTTGGTTTTTAAAAAATAATGAAAAGTTTTCTTTATCAGATATGAGTTTTCAAGAAGAAAACTTGATTCGAAAATTATTTTAGAATTTTGATTTTATGGAATTATATTGGTAAGGTGTGTAACTATTTTAAAATTAATGTTTGGTACTATAATGTTTTTGATAAATCTAATATTTTTATTTTAAAACTATTTTTGGATTATCATTTTTTATTATCATTTCATCTTGAAATTTCTCTTACATGAATATATATTATAGTATTAGGGAAATACTACATATTTTATACTTTCCCCTTATATGTTCACTTGAGTGAACATGTAGATATAATTTTTCATGATATAGGTAAGTTGAAGAACTCTTTCAATGTCTTTTGTGTGTTTTAGTTCCCTGTTAGATTTTTAACATAGGACATAATGGATCTTAATTTGATTGTTTTCTTTCTTATGTCATTTTATTCCTATTTTATTTTCTTTAAAGTTTATATTTTTTGAAGAAAAATTATTTACCTTAGTCAATGTTATTTAAAATTGATTTTGAATGGAAAATTTTTTCATTCTATATTCATTTTTTGTAGTGGTGTTCTTGAGGAAAAATCATTCCCATGGTTTATCCTTCACCACTTGTTAGTAGACTTTAGAGATTATAGGTTTCACTTGAAGCCTTATTGTGCCCCAAATAAGGTATCAGGGTTCAATCCCATAATTTTGGGTGTTATAGATGTTTCTTCAGTTTGAACTCTTTGGAATCTATCCTTTAATTCATTTTATATATATCAAATTTATCCCTTTATGCCTATTACTTCAATGTCTTCACTTATCCCTCTAAATATTTAACACCACTGAGAATAAATTATCCTATTATAATTGATTCTAAATCCATAGTATGAACAAGGTCAAACATTTCAATTTATTTATACATATTTATACTCATATCTAATAGGAATTACAATATCTTGTTAATAGTGCTAAATTTCTTAAAGAATTTATCCATATTTACCATAAACTTTTTTAGTATTGATTAAAAATAATAATTATATGTTTCATTTTTTACTTTTCTTTATGTGTCAAAGAAATATATTTATATGAATATCAATCTGGATAAATTCTCTAGACTCTGAATGTATATATGGTTTCACTAGTGTAACTTTCATGGTGAGAGAAGCTAGTCTGACAAGTGTTGGAAAATTGGATGTTGTAGTAATTGTTGAGCCATCATTTCATTTGCTGTAAATTCAATATGTATGGGTGGATGATATTGGGATTCGTGGAAAATTTTTATGGACTCACTTGATGGCATTGGATGTCATTCTAGAGAAATTATCCATGTCAAAATGTGATGATTTTTGAACTAATATTATGTTAAAAGATATGTGTCAATATTCATGAATCATTATTTGTAGTAAGATGGAGAACTAGAATTTTTTTGAAGACCATGAAAAATATACTTTATTTAATGAGGAATTATGAGAAAGTTAGTTTTAAAATATATAGAGTTCTAGATTGGCAGTAATGAATAATTTTATGAACTATTTATATAAGAAATTGGCTAAGTATTTTTAAATGGAGTATTAAAAAATAAAATCTATCCAATAAGCTGGGGATGGGATCGGGTGAAACCACTAATGAGGTGGGCACTAGAGTTGACCCCATCATGGGAATCAATGGTACAAAGGATGTATGGGTATGCATGTAATAGCCAGTACCTCTCTAGTCCATTACTTTGTGAAAATGCGGTGTTAGAGGTGTTCTAGAAGGTCAAGGTGACTTGGGGGTGCATTTGGGTACACTTTTAAGGAAGACTAAAGGGAAATAGCTTTCGCACGGGCGGAGAACGGTTTTTCTAAACTGTGCGAGGTTGGTGTTGGAGGTAGTGGCTAATGCACGGTTAGCGTACGGTTTGTCTAATAGTGCAGCCTAACCATGCGAGGAGTGTTTGACGAGGCAGTAGCGACTGCATGGTTAACGCACGGTTTGTCTAACTGTGCAAGAAAATCGTGCGGGCACTTAAATTAGACCCTAAAATTTTGGATCTCAACTATTTCGCCTCTTAATTTCTAATTTAACACCCTAAGTGGCCATAACTCGTGATTACCCTTCCTCGAAGGTCGGAAAACCTCTCTCAAGCATTTTGGAGGTGATATGAAGGCTTCTCTTGACGAATCGAAGTCAGTTTCTTGAGGTATGTGATTTTTTTTCTTCATTATTGGTTGGTTTCTTAGATCTACTCCTCCTCTTCTCTTGGTTTCTTAGATCTATGCACGTTATGGGTAGATCTATGTGTGTGGATGTCAAAATGGTGAGCTTTGGTCTTGATCTTGCTAGGAGGAGAGATCTAAGGAGGGGTCTTAGAGAATCGACCCGTGTTTCTTGAGCGTTCTTCGACCGTTGTGGTTTTCATCAAAAACCTTGAGGTAGAGGATTCGTTTCTTCTCTTTATTTTACGTGCAACATTAATGTTAGAATGTTCTAGCCCACTGGATGACAATGGAATTGACATAACAAATACTTTGAACTGGATAAATATATTTTATCGATCGTATGTTATTGCCTCTTGTTGTTCTAGATAGTGTGGAATCAATGCTTGTCTTGCTTAGATGTTGTTCTTGATGGAAATTGTTAAAGAACATAAACCGGGACTAATTGATATTTGTTTGGATAAAGATAAAGAGGAATGTGAAAGAATATGGTTCTTTTTGTAATTTAATGTTAATCAAATTGGCATAGTAAGCGTGTGTAATAATTTTTGATAGCATAATGGTTAGGTTCCCGACATTAGAACCAACAGATTATAAATCCGTTAATTCAAGAAGGATTAAAGATTTTGATTATTTGAAAATTCCTTGAAGGGTTTTGAGTTACCCTCTAGATTGGTAAAGGTCTAAGATCCCAATTAATGTGATGGTTGTTGTTTTTTCTGCTTCTTGTACTGTGATGTGATCCTAGATGGTTGTTGTAATATGTGTGGGCATAGAGGCCTTTTGGTTGTGGCAGCGGATGACACCTAGTGTGGCGAGATGCATCGTTTTATGTTGTGGCTGTCAGGGAGGACATCGGGGTTGATGGAATGAGATAGAAGTGATTGTTGGATGCTTGATGTTTCTTTTGGTTGGTTGTCTGCTTCACTTTCCCCACTGCTCAAGGAAGCGGTTCTTACTTACCCTTTTTCCAAAGGAGGAAAAGACACGGGGGTATGCCATGTTCTTTCCATGTTTAGCTTCTCAAGGAAGGATGGGTATATTCTCTTGCTTTAGGCGTCAAAGACTCGACGTGTAGTACATCTACTCACTATGTTGAGCCCCTTGTGTTAGTAATATAGAATGATTTTCTAGAATGCCTGGGAATATGGGAAAGTGTTTCTGTAATGAATGATTGAAAAATGGTGTTAACCCATGGGGATGAAGTTGCTGGAACATAATGATGAGGTTGTAATTTTGAAGGAACAATTAACTTTGGGTGTGATGCTAATGAAACTTAATGTGGAGTTGTTCATGGTTAATTAATGTTTAAATAATTAATTAACATATAGTGGAACTAATAAAAAGTGAATGAAGTAATTTAATAAAGTTCATTAAATGGTTGTGGGCTTATAGGATACCTAGTCTTAGAAGTGGCAGCCCGGAGTCCGAGAGACGTTAGCTGCAGTTGTGTCTAAGACTAGGTTATGACCATAGTGTGGCTATGAGTTATAGTATAATTGTACCTTTTGTGTTTCTATACGCTACTCCACCTTGTCAATAAGAAAAACTAACACCCCAAGGATTTTGAGCCCTGGGGGGTGTTTTCCCCGACATTCTGGTGGGAGGATGAGTAGCTAACTACCCCCTTTGTCCCCGCTCTCTTCTCTTGGTAGATACTTGTGGAGTTCGGCACAGCTGTTAGTTTTCCCCATATATGTGTGTTGATGGCTGTAATGGCTTGTGGTTATTCACACACATATATTCTGGATATAGTATCCTATGGAGTACTATAGGTGTAATTTGTATAGGATGTGATGGATTTAGGATCCTTACTCGGTGTATGGGCTGTAATGGATTGTGGTATAATACCTAACATATGATACACATTGTAACAGCCCAAGATTTTATAAAAAAATATTCTTTTAATTTTATTAATGTCTTGTGTTGTACGCTACACCAAAAGGAGCTTGCACAACACACATCCTTGACTTGACTTGCATTACACGCAATCGCGACCTTCCTCGATAGCGTGTGTAGTACGCAATACCGAGTTTCACTAAACAACGATATGCTATAAAAATATTATTAAAACTAGCCGTTATGAATAGTAATAACCACTTTTTGAAATCCAGTAAATCTTATTTTTCAAAATGAACTTTATTTTTGGATTCGGAGTATCGAATTTAGCTTAAGGTGAAATTTTGGTACTTTTCGGATAACTTTCATATTATGATGAATAGTGAAAATTACTAAATTATAATTAAAAACAACTTTTTTAATCGAAATAATTAATAGTGATAAATCATTAATTTGAGTGGTTTTAAAGTATATTTAGAATATATTTTTACAATTTAATACAATGTTGGTCATTGGATGTAATTTCACATTTAAACTAGACATAAACAAGTGTCAATCTTTTGATAGATATTGTTTCTTAAAAACACGCTATTTGTTTTAACAGCGGGATTTAATTATAAAATTAATTAATGCAACTTATATGTTGGGAATTTTGTAAAATAGAAATCATTTTTGAATTCGGAATATCAATTATAGCTTAGGGTGAAATTTTGGCATTTTTCTGAAAAACTTCAATTTTTGATGAATAGTGAAACCACTAAGTGGTAGGTTAAAAACTGAATTTTGCATAAAACTTAATTTTACCGCTTCTGTGAATGGAATTTCGAAAATCCGAGAGACACGGTTAATATCAAGGACTAAAATGTGGTTCAATGAGATGAAAATAATTTTTGGTGAATAGTAACTTTTTACTTTTTTTTACCGCGGTTAATAGTAAATAGGGTAACTAAGGGTAAATATGATATCAATATTACCCTAACACATGTCCTAATTCTATTGGACAAGTGTAATGCGACCAAAAACAAACTTAGAAATAAAATATGACCATTTAGGCCCACATGGATTAGAATAGGACATTTATTATTAATTTATTTAAAGAAGGGTTAAAATAGTTAAAATCAAAGTTTAATAAGTAAATCATTTTTAATATGGGGTTATACATTAGATAAATTCGATTGTAAAAATTCATTAGAAAGATAAGAAGATTTCCTACATGATGGTATTTTATTTGTAATTTTTAGACATCAAATAATTTAATTTATTTATGACACAAAGATGATGCAGTAATTATCTTATTAATGAAATATTGACAAAATTGATAATATAAATACCAAAATAAATGTAATTTGAGACTTTTTATGAATTCCACAAATTTTATAGGTTACTATGATATATTAATGTTGATTTAATCAACTTGGTTCGAACATTTAATTCTGTTATGACTTTCACAAAAATCATATATCAAATAGTGTCAAAATTGACACAAAATAGTTTTTAAATCAAATATTATATTATTAATTGTTATTTTATTCCTAAAAATCTAAGGTTCGGCCAAATGACTTAGATAAGGATATATATATTAATAATAAACAATTTGGGGTTCGTTTGGCATGTTATAGTAAGTGTATTAACCATATAGTGAAAGAAAACAAAAAGACACGGTAAAAGTTAAATTATTTAACTTAGAGTTAAATCTAATTGATAAGGTTTAAAAAAAATCCAAACATGTCTAAATTTGATTGGTTGATGAGATTACAACCCTATCTCATCTAAGCTTCGAATATGAGTCATTTTTGGAGGTTTTTAAGTGGGGTTAGATTTATTATAAATTAATATTTTTAAGAATTCCTAAGGTGCCCCTCTCCTCCCCTATAAAAGGACACCTCCTCCCCCTCCTCCTCACACCAATTTGAGCACTCAAGCTCGGCCAAACCCGGCCAAAATCCCTTCTCCACTTCCCTAGCAACAACCTAGAGGTTCTGGTCTTCCTCAAAGACCAATTCTAGTGCCCTAAGAGGAGGTCTCAAAGAGGCACTTCAAAGAAGAGGTAATTACCGTTACCAATTCTTTCATCTTTATTTCTTCTTCCACTTCTTCTTCTTAGGTTGTTTCATTATGAAGTAATAACATCAGTATCACTCATATACTGATATGTTATTATAAGTATGAAACAACCCTATTTCACCATCTATCCATCCTACGGAAAAAGAAATCACCGCGCGTGCGTACGTACGGAATACCGTCTCCACGCCGTGGTGTAATCTATTTTCCACCACCACCTTACATGGATGGGTATAATGGTGTAAAGAATAACTATACATAGTTATTACAACATCATATTAATTCTGATATATTGTATAATCCACTCCAATTCAATTCAATATTTATAGAAATGATATCATCGCTCGTGCGTACGTACGGACTACCGTCTCCACGACGCGATGAGATTCATTCTCCATGTTAACCATTTAGGAATGATTATAATGTATATATAAGAAATAATAATGAAATATATGACATTATAAAGCTACTGGATTTATGTATATATATACATATGTATGTCATCTACTTACTTCCATTTCAAGACAATAAGGAAAGAAAAACAGCGTTCATGCGTACGTACGGACTACCGTCTCCATGAACGGTGTTTTTCATTTTATTTATCTATCTATTATATATATATATATATACTGAATATATATGATATATAAATCATATTTTATATTCTGGAAGTAAGTAAATCATGATATAAGTAATAATGATGTCAAGAACAACAAGTCAAAACACCTACGATAAATGAAACGATTTTACCCAAAACGCTTCTTTAACATGGAATTTACAAAAGAACGGGTAATATAATGTCATAAGTGAACCATATATGATATCATAACAATGAATATGATTCTGTAATAAGTCAATAACATGATTTAAATCATTATACAGGAGGTTCGGACACTTACAAAGCAAGTCGGACCTAAGGTAAGGGAAATATCACAATCTCATTTTTATCCGAGATTGTTTATTCGTAAGTATTTACTGGGGTGTATTTTATCATCCACATCCATGTTCCCTCAATATGTAATATTGTTTCCATCCACTTGAAATAGTTTAAATCCAATTTTACCCTTAGGTGAGTTTTTAGTAAAGAATATGAAAGGAATCTTTTGTCATTTTTCCGTACGAGGTACTTTTTGACTTTTCCGACAAAAGTACGAAGAATGTTTTTTTTAACTTATACGGCATGAATGGATTTTTAAAACATTACTTCAAAGAAGCTTCCTTTACAAGTTTTCAAGTTTATTTTTAATCAACTTCTTTTATTTTAAAGTTGTATGACATGTTATGAAAGGAAAAATGTTTTTGAAGAAGAAAGGATATTTTCCTCAAGAATTCAATTCAAGTGTTTTATCAAAATTATTTTCCATCTAAGATAATAAAGGGTTCTGTTTCTATCCATATTTTTACATTGGTTTGACTATGTTGTGATGGAATTATGTTTATGAATTCCTTTATCTTATATGAATTGATTTATGATGTCATGATGTTTCAAGAATCCCATTTTTGTTATATGTGTTATGCGATGATGTATGTTTTATGGTTATGTGGCACACATAAGAAAGGATTCATTATAAGATGGGTGGGACCTATATCTCCCTCCAATGCATTGGGTAATGATTTTATATCTCATGAGATAGACATGGCTGGAATGGTAGGTTATACCGGTTCAGTGAAACAGGACTGAAATGAGGATTACTCGATTCAGAAAGGGACTTTGTCCACTAAGATAGTCTTGGCAATGAGTCTTGACTAACAAGAAATGATTCTCTATGATTATGTGTGTATGCCACAATGAGTAATGTTTTAAGTTATGATTTCATTTTCACTTCTATGATTTATCCCATGTTATGATATTATGAGCTCTTTTGCAGGTTATGATTTCCAAAAGCTATGTTCTTATGTATATGATGTGATTGATATTTCTTTTGTTTACCCTTACTGAGCATTTGAGCTCACCCTTTTATGTTTTCTTTTCCCCAGGATATAAAGAAAGGTTTTTAGGTAAAAAAAAATGGAAGATCTTTATGGGAGATATTGAAGATCTTTCACCACGATTAGAAGAATACGTTCCGAGTTTCCAAAGACACTAAACTATTACGATCCTTGTGTGTGTGTTTTTGTTATGTACTAAGTATTCCGCAAATGTAATGTAATGTCAATGTACTTCAAGATACGGGTCTCTACAGTTGGTATCAGAGGAAAGGTTTAGTCAACCTTTGGAAACTAGGATGCGAAAACGTTAGTGAGATCCCTAGAGATATTTCTAAGGTATGTCTAGGGATGTCCCTAAGGTTAAGTATACATATAGGTTATAATACTAGAACTACGCTAACGATCATAGAATTAAACCTAAGATGTTAGATGTTCAAGGTACTCCCCCTTTATTATGTTGTTTTCCCTAGCATGATTTTTGCCTCTCACGCTATTCTTTTTGGGTTTTAGAAAATGGCTGGAAACAAGGTGATTCACGATAATGGAGGAAATGATGGAAAATGGAATGATATTCTTTATGAGCAACCAAATGAAATGGGATTTGGAAGTCCAAACATCATTATTATGCCGAATCAGCAATCTCATAATATGATCAATAAAGTAAAATTTGGTAAGTTTCCTGACTCGGCTAATAAGAGAAAGATGGAGTTTCATGATGATCATAGAGGAAAGAAAGTTCAATTTCCCCTATGTAAATCATGTGGGAAGAGGCATCAAGGAGAATGTTTCAAGGGAACTGGAAGATGCTTTGGGTGTGGAAAAGAAGGACACAAAGCAAGTAAGTGCAAAGGAAAAGGGTCGGTTAACACCATGGATGAGGATAATGGTATTGCTACGACATCAAAAATGGTTAAGTGTTTTAAATGTGGAATGTATGGGCATTATGCAAACAAATGCCCTAAGGGAAAGACTCATGAAGAGAATCAGTATGGTCATATGGGTAGTATTTATGTGGATGATGATGAAGAGACTACAAATGATATGTGAGATGAAAGAATTGTTGAAGCTCGGTCAATGGTTTAAGAATGTTGTGGAATGATTACATGTTTATCATGTGTAATGTTGTATAAGAAATCTCATGGTACTATGGAATAATGAGACATCTGAGGATTGTTACACTGTTGTCTTTCCTTGAGTTATGAAAGTGTATGATTAATGTTACCAGTATCCATGAAAGGTTATTCAGATATTTTTGGAATGTAGATGATATGCGCATAATGAAGGGATAAGGAGAAAATTAAATGTTTGATAGTATTCATGAGCTCATGATTGATATAAGGACTAAGTGATATCATGGTTTGAGTATATAGAATTTTGAGGATTTTTGTATGTGGAAAGTGTTAACTTTAAACTGCACTCATGTTTTCACTAAGGTATTCAAGAGAATACACGATTAAGGACTTTGAATGTTTGGAATGTGACCAACAAGACATATATTATGATATGTGGGGATCAACGACAGTATTAAATCTCTGGTAATCGTTGTCACTATATTATGAGAGTGGACTGCAGTATTATGTATAAGCCTAAAGATTAGACTAGATTATGTTGGACATAAGTTATTATTGTTTAAGGATAGAAGATTTTCGATATTATTGATGGGATGTTATAGTAACGTAGTTTTAGAAAAAGGACAACCTGCAGGACGGGCGACAGCCCATCGCTTCGGACAAGGCTGTAGGAATCGAACCCACAACCGAAGTGCGACTGGCCTTTATCACCTACCACTGGCCTACAAGAAGTCCCTGTTTAGTAGAAACTAGTTTTATTATATTAAGCAGTATGATATATGAAGTATAAGTCCATTTTAGGAACCATATATGATTAATCTCACTATAGATCGACTTATGCATATAATTTTTGCTAACCTTTTGTTTGAGACAGATGGAATGACCCGTCATTCTATCACATGATCTTCTAACACTTCATGAATAACAAATTCAACTTCATTTATTTAAGAGATGAAGTGGAAATTGTTCAAGGCACGAACAACAGTGAGATTGTACCAAAATAAAGTAAGTATTTATTCTAAGCAAATTTTCAACTTTAGGGAAATGATCTTGAAAACCAAAAATGTTGTCCTAGTGATCTTATACCTGATGAATCAGATGGTACCTTATATCATCACAAATCTATGGATTTGTGATTACTGTCTTTTCCATAGCCATGTTCTCTACCACTCTCCATCAGAACATGATGGTTAGATTTCTCTTCCATATCCATATTTTCACCTATGTGGAAACCCAGTGATTAGTTTATTTGGGTAATCGTTACATTTCATACTTTAGTTTTTAAAGACAAGTTTTGGTATTCCTTTTTACGATGTGGGTTTCTATTAAAGAAACTTTCGAATAGTAAACCATTTATAACCCCGACGAATTTCGAGGGCGAAATTCATTTTAAGGGGGGTAGAATGTAACAGCCCAAGATTTTATAAAAAAATATTCTTTTAATTTTATTAATGTCTTGTGTTGTACGCTACACCAAAAGGAGCTTGCACAACACACATCCTTGACTTGACTTGCATTACACGCAATCGCGACCTTCCTCGATAGCGTGTGTAGTACGCAATACCGAGTTTCACTAAACAACGATATGCTATAAAAATATTATTATAACTAGCCGTTATGAATAGTAATAACCACTTTTTGAAATCCAGTAAATCTTATTTTTCAAAATGAACTTTATTTTTGGATTCGGAGTATCGAATTTAGTCTAAGGTGAAATTTTGGTACTTTTCGGATAACTTTCATATTATGATGAATAGTGAAAATTACTAAATTATAATTAAAAACAACTTTTTTAATCGAAATAATTAATAGTGATAAATCATTAATTTGAGTGGTTTTAAAGTATATTTAGAATATATTTTTACAATTTAATACAATGTTGGTCATTGGATGTAATTTCACATTTAAACTAGACATAAACAAGTGTCAATCTTTTGATAGATATTGTTTCTTAAAAAAACGCTATTTGTTTTAACAGCGGGATTTAATTATAAAATTAATTAATGCAACTTATATGTTGGGAATTTTGTAAAATAGAAATCATTTTTGAATTCGGAATATCAATTATAGCTTAGGGTGAAATTTTGGCATTTTTCTGAAAAACTTCAATTTTTGATGAATAGTGAAACCACTAAGTGGTAGGTTAAAAACTGAATTTTGCATAAAACTTAATTTTACCGCTTCTGTGAATGGAATTTCGAAAATCCGAGAGACACGGTTAATATCAAGGACTAAAATGTGGTTCAATGAGATGAAAATAATTTTTGGTGAATAGTAACTTTTTACTTTTTTTTACCGCGGTTAATAGTAAATAGGGTAACTAAGGGTAAATATGATATCAATATTACCCTAACACATGTCCTAATTCTATTGGACAAGTGTAATGCGACCAAAAACAAACTTAGGAATAAAATATGACCATTTAGGCCCACATGGATTAGAATAGGACATTTATTATTAATTTATTTAAAGAAGGGTTAAAATAGTTAAAATCAAAGTTTAATAAGTAAATCATTTTTAATATGGGGTTATACATTAGATAAATTAGATTGTAAAAATTCATTAGAAAGCTAAGAAGATTTCCTACATGATGGTATTTTATTTGTAATTTTTAGACATCAAATAATTTAATTTATTTATGACACAAAGATGATGCAGTAATTATCTTATTAATGAAATATTGACAAAATTGATAATATAAATACCAAAATAAATGTAATTTGAGACTTTTTATGAATTCCACTAATTTTATAGGTTACTATGATATATTAATGTTGATTTAATCAACTTGGTTCGAACATTTAATTCTATTATGACTTTCACAAAAATCATATATCAAATAGTGTCAAAATTGACACAAAATAGTTTTTAAATCAAATATTATATTATTAATTGTTATTTTATTCCTAAAAATCTAAGGTTCGGCCAAATGACTTAGATAAGGATATATATATTAATAATAAACAATTTGGGGTTCGTTTGGCATGTTATAGTAAGTGTATTAACCATATAGTGAAAGAAAACAAAAAGACACGGTAAAAGTTAAATTATTTAACTTAGAGTTAAATCTAATTGATAAGGTTTAAAATAAGATCCAAACATGTCTAAATTTGATTGGTTGATGAGATTACAACCCTATCTCATCTAAGCTTCGAATATGAGTCATTTTTGGAGGTTTTTAAGTGGGGTTAGATTTATTATAAATTAATATTTTTAAGAATTCCTAAGGTGCCCCTCTCCTCCCCTATAAAAGGACACCTCCTCCCCCTCCTCCTCACACCAATTTGAGCACTCAAGCTCGGCCAAACCCTGCCAAAATCCCTTCTCCACTTCCCTAGCAACAACCTAGAGGTTCTGGTCTTCCTCAAAGACCAATTCTAGTGCCCTAAGAGGAGGTCTCAAAGAGGCACTTCAAAGAAGAGGTAATTACCGTTACCAATTCTTTCATCTTTATTTCTTCTTCCACTTCTTCTTCTTAGGTTGTTTCATTATGAAGTAATAACATCAGTATCACTCATATACTGATATGTTATTATAAGTATGAAACAACCCTATTTCACCATCTATCCATCCTACGGAAAAAGAAATCACCGCGCGTGCGTACGTACGGAATACCGTCTCCACGCCGTGGTGTAATCTATTTTCCACCACCACCTTACATGGATGGGTATAATGGTGTAAAGAATAACTATACATAGTTATTACAACATCATATTAATTCTGATATATTGTATAATCCACTCCAATTCAATTCAATATTTATAGAAATGATATCATCGCTCGTGCGTACGTACGGACTACCGTCTCCACGACGCGATGAGATTCATTCTCCATGTTAACCATTTAAGAATGATTATAATGTATATATAAGAAATAATAATGAAATATATGACATTATAAAGCTACTGGATTTATGTATATATATACATATGTATGTCATCTACTTACTTCCATTTCAAGACAATAAGGAAAGAAAAACAGCGTTCATGCGTACGTACGGACTACCGTCTCCATGAACGGTGTTTTTCATTTTATTTATCTATCTATTATATATATATATATACTGAATATATATGATATATAAATCATATTTTATATTCTGGAAGTAAGTAAATCATGATATAAGTAATAATGATGTCAAGAACAACAAGTCAAAACACCTACGATAAATGAAACGATTTTACCCAAAACGCTTCTTTAACATGGAATTTACAAAAGAACGGGTAATATAATGTCATAAGTGAACCATATATGATATCATAACAATGAATATGATTCTGTAATAAGTCAATAACATGATTTAAATCATTATACAGGAGGTTCGGACACTTACAAAGCAAGTCGGACCTAAGGTAAGGGAAATATCACAATCTCATTTTTATCCGAGATTGTTTATTCGTAAGTATTTACTGGGGTGTATTTTATCATCCACATCCATGTTCCCTCAATATGTAATATTGTTTCCATCCACTTGAAATAGTTTAAATCCAATTTTACCCTTAGGTGAGTTTTTAGTAAAGAATATGAAAGGAATCTTTTGTCGTTTTTCCGTACGAGGTACTTTTTGACTTTTCCGACAAAAGTACGAAGAATGTTTTTTTTAACTTATACGGCATGAATGGATTTTTAAAACATTACTTCAAAGAAGCTTCCTTTACAAGTTTTCAAGTTTATTTTTAATCAACTTCTTTTATTTTAAAGTTGTATGACATGTTATGAAAGGAAAAATGTTTTTGAAGAAGAAAGGATATTTTCCTCAAGAATTAAATTCAAGTGTTTTATCAAAATTATTTTCCATCTAAGATAATAAAGGGTTCTGTTTCTATCCATATTTTTACATTGGTTTGACTATGTTGTGATGGAATTATGTTTATGAATTCCTTTATCTTATATGAATTGATTTATGATGTCATGATGTTTCAAGAATCCCATTTTTGTTATATGTGTTATGCGATGATGTATGTTTTATGGTTATGTGGCACACATAATAAAGGATTCATTATAAGATGGGTGGGACCTATATCTCCCTCCAATGCATTGGGTAATGATTTTATATCTCATGAGATAGACATGGCTGGAATGGTAGGTTATACCGGTTCAGTGAAACAGGACTGAAACGAGGATTACTCGATTCAGAAAGGGACTTTGTCCACTAAGATAGTCTTGGCAATGAGTCTTGACTAACAAGAAATGATTCTCTATGATTATGTGTGTATGCCACAATGAGTAATGTTTTAAGTTATGATTTCATTTTCACTTCTATGATTTATCCCATGTTATGATATTATGAGCTCTTTTGCAGGTTATGATTTCCAAAAGCTATGTTCTTATGTATATGATGTGATTGATATTTCTTTTGTTTACCCTTACTGAGCATTTGAGCTCACCCTTTTATGTTTTCTTTTCCCCAGGATATAAAGAAAGGTTTTTAGGTAAAAAAAAATGGAAGATCTTTATGGGAGATATTGACGATCTTTCACCACGATTAGAAGAATACGTTCCGAGTTTCCAAAGACACTAAACTATTACGATCCTTGTGTGTGTGTTTTTGTTATGTACTAAGTATTCCGCAAATGTAATGTAATGTCAATGTACTTCAAGATACGGGTCTCTACACACATTATGTGATCTGTGGTGTCTCCCAGAAACTACATGGTTACTTTTGGTTGTGAGGATGGTGTGGTGCTTCGCCCAGGTGTTTGCCGGAAATCCTTTTTGGAGAGAGATGCTTAGGACGTGCGATGTTGGTGAAAAGCGGAAAACTAGTGGGGAAGTAGTAGTGGGTTACCCTTGATATTGTTTATTATACGCTATATTCTTTTATTAATTACTTGGTGAGAGTAGCCAAGGTGAGGTTGGGAACTTAGTATACCCGTTAGGTGACGAGTTAGCTTCGCTGGTTGTTCACTGTGCTTTAGCATGCTTTCCTTACTTTTGCATGAGAGGCTTCGGGGAGGATCCTACTGAGTATACTGTTATACTCACCCTACGTATATACAAACTTTTTTTCAGGTCACTTGGATGAGGTTGGAGATCAGGCTGGTTACTACTAGCTTGGGGTTGGGGGAGCTGTTCGGGCTTGTGGTTACTACTGTTTTTACTTTCTTTTGGGTACTTAAAGTTTTTCCCCATTTAGTTGTTGTACTTTTTTATGACATTCCATTTGTGCAATTGGGTTTCTTTTATATTTCCAGTTCTGAGTTGGAGTTGATCGGTGTCTATCTTATCTCTCTCTTCCGCATGTGTTATTTTAGAGGTTAATGCCTCCCATTTGTGTTTTACTATACCCTCGGTGCTTTTCGCCAACCCGGGGCCTACTGGAGGCGGGACATGGGTGGTCATTATCTCCCTTCTCACATTCCCGTCCCAGGAGGGGTACAATTTGTCGAGAGGGGGTTGTGAAAGAGTGGTATCAGAGGTCTGGTTGAGGGATAAGATGGAGTATGGAGTTAAGAACAAGTGAGGTTGCATGGGTTGGTAGGGAAATGGTGTCATTCATGTTTAGAAAGTGAGGTAAACACTAGAGACCAGCTGAGACATAGGCGTTTAGGGCCCCCTATGATCTGATGTACGGACCTATAATTTTACTAAACAAGGTGATACTAGTTCCAGGGTAGAGACCTAGGAAAGGTTCATGCATCATTCTTCTTTTTTCCTATGTTTTAATGGGTAGACCTTAGGATAGGTTAAAATAAAATGAATAAAAGAAAACAATTAATTAATTAATGTTGAGTCTTCCATATTCCAGGTTTAGGATCTCTAACAGTTTGTTAATTTATAGGTACGGATCCAGGATGACTTCCTCGTCAGGTTTGCGCAAAAAATGTCCAGCAGGTTGTTCTAGAAGATCTTTGTAGGGTTGAGGTTGACGATGATGACACTTGGATGAAGACACTCTGAGAGTTTCAGCGCCAGAATCTATAGAAGTACGAGGGCTCCATTTCAGATGCAGTCACGGAAGACTGGTTAGAGGATGTCGAGATTGGCATCAGTTCGATCTGTGCTCGGAAAGAGCACTGGGTATCCTTAGTTGTGATGATGTTGTGTAGAGAAGCGAGGAAGTGGTGGTTCTTGTTCCTTGGGGACCGTGAGGAGTCAGTGATCTCATGGGAGGAGTTATGGGATAGGTTTAGAGTCGAGTTTCTTTCTTCAACTACGAAGGTGACCAGTCTCTAGGAGCTTATTACCCTTAGACATGGGAGCTCCACTGTTCGACAGTTTGGAATCCATTTCAGGAACCTTTTACGATATGCTTCGGACCTGTTACCAGGTGAGGAGGCCAGGGCGAGGCATTTTGAGGAGGATTTGCATCCAGATATCCAACGCTAGGTCACCCAATTTATGCTGAATACATATCTTGAGGTGCTGGAGAGGGCAGAGGTTGTCGAGAGGACTTTTTCCAGGACCGGATCATCACGAGAGGGGTATCTTCATGATCCCTTACGAAGCAGATCTGTGCTCTGGGGTTCCCAGTTTTCAGGGAAGAAGAGTTTCCGTTCAGCTGCGAGTAGGTCCCAGCCCATTACATCTCGTTTCCCCAGAGGCAGCGACTCTCAGGCCTATGCTAAGGGATCAGTTGCTTGTTTTTCTTATGGTGGTCATGGCCATCAGCAGCGGGAGTTACCGACATTTCAGATTGGTCATCGTGCACCGGGTGTTATGCTCTAGGTTCCTCCATTGAGGCAACTCCAGTCGAGGCAGCAGCAGCCAATTGCAGCAGTATTAGATCAGCAGAGGGTAGACGGGGCAGGCATAGGACAGCCCCATGATGCTCCCCATCCTCCAAGATCAGAGTGCGGCCATGGTGGTGGTCTTCATTAGGGTCAGAGAGGACGTGGAGGAGGTCGTGGTCAACTTCATGCTCTAGCGTTGCCAGCTCCAGGAAAGCTAGATGTCGTTCGAGTTACCCTTTGCTTGTTTTCTACCTTGGTGTATGCCTTGTTTGATTCAGGAGCATCACACTCCTTCATATCACCTACCCATGTCCATGCTTTGGGACTTGAGGTAGAGAGGCTTCCAGTGCCCTTGGTGTTGACTACGTCAGTTGGAGGTCAAGCTGAGTTGTTTGAAATATGTAGAGACTGTGAGCTAGTGTTGGGTAAACACCATTCTTGGAAAGATTTCCTATGTTTACAAATACAACCATATGATGTCATCCTCAGTATGGATTGGATGTATTCGGTGAAGGCTATCGTGGATTTCTTCAGGAAGAAGGTCATTTTCATTGGTGAGGATGGAGAACATGTGGTGTTTATTGGTGAGTGAGATCCTCACATGGGTCATAGGTGCGTCCCATCCTTATAATCCATGATGGTTGAGATAATTCTGAGTTCATCAGAGGTTCAGTAGTTGGAGTTTCCTAGGGTCATAGAGGAGTACCCTGATGTCTTTCCAGAAGAGGTTGTAGCATTAACCCCTCGACAAGAGATCGAGTTTAGGATCAAGCTATAGCCAGGAGAGTCTCCTATCTCTATGTATCCATATAGGATGGCCCCTTCTGAGTTGTGATAGCTGTGTATACAGATTGATGGTATGTTACAGTGTGGTTTTTTTCAGCAATGTGTGTCACCATGGGGTGCACCAGTTTGTTTTTAAATAAGGCTGATGGTATTTTGCGGTTTTGTGTCGATTATCGTCGCTTAAAAAAAGTGACAATAAAGAATCTCAATCCTCTTCCATGGATTGATGAATTATTTGATCAACTGAAGGGTGAAAGTTGGTTCTCAAAGATCGACCTGTGGTCAGGATATCATCGTATGCGTGTGAAGGATGGGGATATTCCAAAGACTGCTTTCCGTTGTCGTCATGGGCATTATGAGTTCATTGTTATGCCGTTCGGCATGACGAATTCTTTAGTTATGTTCATGGGATTTATGAATGTTGTGTTCTGTGAGTTCCTGGACAAGTTCATGGTAGTTTTCATCTACGGGATCCTTGTGTACTCCAAATCTGAAGAGGAGCATGCACAGCATCTACGAGCCGTCTTGGGAGTCTTTCATCAACATCAGCTATTCAGGAAGTTGTCGAAGTGTGAGTTTTGGGCTCGAGAAGTCCGTTTATTGGGGTATGTTGTATCCAAATAGGGAGTGGTTATTGATCCATCAAAGATAGAAGCAGTTGTGTCTTGGGAAGCCCCCAAGACAGTTTCAGAGGTGTGATGCTTCCTTGGTCTCGCAGGCTACTAAAGGAGGTTTGTATCCAATTTCTCATGAGTTGCGACCCCTCTAACAGCTTTGACCAGGAAGGATCGGGCATTCATATGGATTGATCAGTGTCAAGCAGCTTTTGAGTATCTAAAGGAGAAGTTAGTAAGTGCTCCAATCCTTTGTCTTCTAGCTGAGGGAGTTCAGTTTGATGTTTTCTGCAATGCTTCACATCTAGGGTTAGGCTATGTTCTCATGTAGTAGAGGTTAGTTGTTTCTTATGGGTCTCGACAGTTACGTCCCCATGAACTCAACTATGCCACCCCATGATCTTGAGTTGGCATCTGTGGTGTTTGCTCTGAAGTTGTGGAGACATTACCTCATTGGTGAGCATTTTTTGGTTTTCACTGATCATAAGATTTTGAGGTATGTTTTCTCCCAGCGTGACTTGAAATTAAAACAATGTCGGTGGATGGAGTTCTTGCAGGAATACAAATTTGAAATATCGTATACAACTGGAAAATGTAATGTTGTAGCTGATGCGCTGAGCCGAAAGTCATGTAGTGATGTTGTGTGAGAATCTGGTGATTCCTGGAGAGTAATTGAAGAATTTTGAGAATTACATCTTGATATGGGAGATGTTGGGGGTAGAGGTTGTCTTTTTCCGATGACGGTGCAGTCATCCCTAGTGCAGAAGATAGAAGAGTCCCAGTTGGGGGATCTTGAGGTGGAAGTCTGGAGAGACCAAGTTGTTTGTTATGAGGCCCCTGATGGTTGGTCTGAGGATGAACAATACAGAGTGTTGTATAACGGAAGGATTTTTTTTCCTTGATGATGCATGAGACAGCTCTCAGAGAGTTCCATATTTCACCCTTAGCAGTACATCCTGGTGTGACAATGATGTACCGATCCTTGAGGAGTCAGTTTTGGTGGCCTGGGCTGAAGCATACAGTTGTGGAGTTTGTGTCTCGATGTTTAGTCTGCCAGAAGGTGAAGGCCGAACAGTGTGTTCCAGGTGGTCTTCTTCAGCCATTAGAGATTCCTTAGTGGAAGTGGGAGGACATCTCAATGGACTTTGTTACTGGTTTACCTCGAGATCTGGGAGGACATGATGCTATTTGGGTTGTAGTGGATCATTGACCAAAATCGGCCCACTTCATAGCGATCAAGGAGTCCAGCTCAGTGGAAGTTTTGTCGAGGCAGTATCTAGAGGATGTGGTGAGACTTCATGGAGTCCCTAGAACGATCATTTTTTATCGAGATCCTTGTTTTACTTCCAGGGTGTGGAGAGGTCTCCAGCATACTTTTGGTTCTCAACTATTTCTTAGCACTTCTTTTCACCCTCAAACGGATGGTCAGACAGAGCAAACCATCCAGAATCTTGAATACATGTTACGCTCTTATGTTCTTGCTTTTGGAGGTTCATGGATGAGGCACCTACCTTGGTGGATTTCGCTTACAATAATAGCTTTCACTCCACCATCGGTATGGCATCGTTTAAAACCTTGTATGATCGGCATTGCCGTTCTCCATTGTGCTGGACTGGGGTTGGAGAGTCAGCAATTCTCAGACTGGAACTAGTGCAGAATACAACAGAGATGGTTCAGGTGATTCGTGAGAGGATATAGACAGTGCAGGATCATCAGAAAGCATATGCTGATCAAAGAAGGATACCCTTAGAGTATAATGTTGGGGATCATGTTTTTCTGAAGGTGACTTCCCGTCGTGGGAAGCGAAGGTTTGGTCATGGATGTAAGCTTTCTCCCTTGTTCATTGGGCCTTTCGAGGCATTATCTTGTGTTGGAGTTTTGGCGTATCGAGTAGCACTTCCCCCTCAGATGAGTCAGATACATGATGTTTTCCATGTATCACAGCTCCGTCATTATCTTCATGACGACTCTCACATCATTGATTGGGGAGAGATCGATTTTGATGATGATGAAACCTTTGAGGAGTGACCTGTGGAGATCCAAGACTGCAATGGGAAGGTGTTGTGTGGGCGTTCTATTCCTTTAGTTTGTGTCTTGTGGCGACACGATGGCTTGGAGGAGATTACATGGGAATTTGAGTCAGATATACGTGATCAGTACCCAGAGTTGTTCGATGATTAACTCTTTTCATGTATCATTTTAGCTTATGTAGTTATGAAACTTTCATGTTTATGAGATGGCTCCCTTGTTGCTTTTGTGGCTTTCTCTCTTTTGAGAGGTATCTCGAGGAGTGGTTGTTCAGGCCCTGTTTCATTTTCACTTTAGTTGGGTTTGGGATTCTCGAGGACGAGAATGTTTTGAGAGTTATCTGATGTAATGGCTCGGACCTCTCCAGTCCATTAATTTGTGAAAATGCAGTGTTAGAGGTGTTCTAGAAGGTCAATGTGACTTGGGGGTGCGTTTGGGTGGACTTTTAAGGAAGACTAAAAGGGAAATATATTTTACACAGGCGGCACATGATTTTTATAAACCATGCAGCCAAACCATGTGAGGTTTCTGTTGGAGGAAGTGGCTAACGCACGGTTAGCGCACAGTTTGTCTAACCCTGCGAGCAGTGTTTGACGAGGCAGTAGTGACCGCACGGTTAATGCACAGTTTTTCTAACCGTGAGAGCAAACTGTGCGGGCACTTAAATTAGATCCTAAAATTGTGGATCTGAACCGTTTTGCCTCTAACTTGCTTGTTTAAGCCCCTAAGCGTCCATAACTCTGGATTACCCTTCCTCAAAGGTATGAGAACCTCTCCCAAGTGTTTTGGAGGTGATATGAATGCTTCCCTTGCCTAATCAAAGCCGGTTTCTTGAGTTATGTGATCGTTCTTCTTCATTCTTGGTTGGTTTCTTAGATCTACTCCTCATCTCTCAGTTTCTTAGATCTATGCCCGTAATGGGTAGATCTAAGTGTGTGGATGTCAAATATAGTGAGATTTGGTCTTGATCTTGCTAGGAGGAGAGATCTAAGGTGGGGTCTTGGAGAATCGACCCGGGTTTCTTGAGCGTTCTCCGAATGTTGTGGTTTTTGTCAAAACCCTTGAGGTAGGGGATTCGTTGCTTCTCTTTCTTTTACGTTCAACTGTAATGTTAGCATGTTCTATCCAACTGGATGACATTGGAATTGAAATAATAAATACTTTTAACCGGATAAAGAAATTGTATTGATCGTATATTATTGCCTCTTGTTTTGCTAGATAGTGTGGTATCTATGATTGTCTTTCTTAGATGTTGTTCTTGATGGAAATTGGTAAAGAACATAAATCGGGACTAATTGATATTTTTTGGCTAAAGATAAAGAGGCATGTGAACGAATATGTTTCTTTTTGTAATTTTATGTTAATCAAATTGGCATAGTAAGCGTGTATAATCATTTGTGATAGCTTAATAGTTAGGTTCCTGATTATGGAACCAACAGATTAAAAATCTGTTTATTCAAGATGGACTAAAGAATTTGATTGTTTGAAAATTACTTGAAGGGTTCTGAGTTACCCTCTTGATTGTTAAAGGCACAAGAGCCCAATTGATGTGATGGTTGTTTTTTTCCTGCTGCTTGTGCTGTGATGTGCTCCTGGATGGTCGTTTTAATATGTGGGGGCATATAGGCCTTTTGGTTGTGGCAGCGGATGACACCTAGTGTGGCGAGATGCATCGGTTTATGCAGGTGGGTGTCAGGGAGGACACCAGAGTTGATGGAATGGGATGGATGTGATTGTTGGATGCTTTCTGTTTCTTTTGGTTGATTGGCTGCTTCACTTTCCCCACTTTTCAAGGCAGCTGATCTTACTTACCCTTTTTTCGAAAGATGCAAACACACGCGGGGTATGCCACGTGCTTTCCATGTTTATCTTCTCAAGTAAGGATGGGTATATGCTCTTTCTTTAGGCGGCAATGACTTGACGGGTAGTACATCTACTCACCGTGTTGAGCCCCTTATGATAGTAGCAAATAATACTTTTCTATAATGCCTGAGAATATGGGAAAGTGTTTCTGTAATGAATTTTTGAATAAATGGTGTTAACCCATGGGGATGTAGTTGATAAAACATAATGAGGAGGTTGCAATTTTTATGGAACAATTAACTTTTGGTGTGATGCTAATGAAACTCAATGTGGAATTGTTCATGGTTAATTAATGTTTAAAGAATTAATTAATGTATAGTGGAACTGATAAAAAGGGAATGAAGTAATTTAATAAAGTTCATTAAATGTTTGTGTGATTATAGGATACCTAGTCTTAGAATTGGAATCCCGGAGTCCGAAAGACGTTATCTGCAGTTGTGTCTAAGACTAGGTTATGCCCATAGTGTGGTTGTGAGTTATAGTATAATTGTACTTTTTGTGTCTCTATATGCTACTCCACCCTGTCAGTAAGGGTAGCTGACACCCCATGGATTCGGAGCCCTGGGGGTGTTTTCCCTAACATTCTGATGGGAGGATGAATAGCTGACTACCCCCTTTGGCCCCGCTCTCTTCTCTTGGTAGATACTTGTGTCGTTCGGCACAATGGTTAGTTTTCCCCATATATGTGTATAGAGGGTTGTAATGGCTTGTGGTTATTAACACACATGTATTCTGGAAATAGTATCTTATGGAATACTATAGGTTTCATGTGTATAGGTTGTGATGGCTTGGGGATCCTTACTCAATGTATGGGCTGTAATGGATTGAGGTATAATACTCGACGTATGATACACGTTATCCGAGCTGTGGCGGATTCCGGAAACTACCTGGTTACTTTTGGTTGTGAGTATGGTGTGGTTCTTTGCCTAGGTGTCTACGAGAAAGCCTTTGTGGTGCACGAGGTTTAGATTGTGGGTCTTCACCCAGGTGTCTGCGGGAAAGCCTTTCTGTAGAGTGATGCTTAGGGCGTGCGACGTTGGGGCAAAGCGGTAAACAAGTGGGAAAGTAGTAGCGGGGTACCCTTGATATTCTTTATTATATTCTAAATTCTTGTATGCGTTACTTGGTGATAGTAGTATAATGACCCATACTTTACATACATAGTTATTACTTCAAAATTGAAGCATACTTATTACAACATATAACAAAACCATGAAAGGATCGTATAGGTATAGTGTCTTTAGAAACTGGGAAACATAAACAACTGGTTCATAAATCATCTACGTTGTCTCCCATTTATTTCATCATATCTAGAGTTACTTTTTGGAATATCCTACTTAATATCCTTCTTCCTGACCTAGGGAAAATAAAACATACAAAAGGGTGAGCTCAAATGCTTATAAAGGGTAAACAAAATAAATATCAAACATATCATATTCATAAGAACATAACATTTTGAAAAATCTTATCCTGTAAAAGAGATCATAACATGGGATAAACATAGTAGTGAAATGTAATCCCAATAATCATAACATAAAATATGAAGCTCTTTGTGGCATATAAACATAATCATATAAAATCATTTCTTAGCAGTCAAGACTCATTGCCAAGACTATCTTAGCGGACAATGTCTATTTCCGAACCAAGTTCACTCCTCGTTTCAGTCCTGTTTCACTGAACCGGTTTAACTTTCCGTTCAAGCCATGTCTATCTCATGAGATATATATCTTTACCCAATTAATTGGATGGATATATAGGTCCCACCCATCTCATAATGATACCATTCTTATTTGTGCCATAAAATCATAAACCATACATCATTGCATAACCCATGTAATAAAAAATGGGATTCTCAAACATCGTGACATAATAAAACAATTCATATAAGATAAAGGAATTCATAAAAATAATTCCATCACAACATAATAAAATGAATGTAATAATAGGGATAGAAACAGAACCCTATATTATCTTATATGGAAAAAATATTTGATAAAACACTTGAACTCCATTCTTGAAGAAAATATCCTTTCCACTTCAAAAACACTTTTCCTTTCTTTACATGTCATACAATTTTAAACTAAAAGAAGTTGATTAAAAATAAACTTTAAAACCTATAAAGGAAGCTTCTTGGAAATAATGTTTTAACAATCCATTCATGTCGTATGAGTTAAAAAACATTCTTCTCGTACTTATGCCGGAAAAGTCAAAAAAGTACCTCGTACGAAAAACGACAAAAGATTCCTTTCATATCATTTACTAAAAACTCACCGAAGAGTAAAATTGGATTTAAACAATTGTAGGAGGATATAAATAATATTACATATTGTGGAAACATGGATGTGGATGATAAATATTCCCCAGTAAATTCTGAAGTATAAACAATCTCAGATAAAAATGAGATTGCGATATTTTCCCTTACCTTAGGTCCGATTTGCTTCGTAATGTCCAAACCTCATGTATAATGATTTAAATAATGTAATTGACTTATTCCAGAATCATACTTATTTTTATGATATCGTATATGGTCATATTCTTAGCTTCTTATTAGTAATATTTCATTGCTACTTGTTATTCGGGTGTTTATTGCTTTATGTTCGTATGTGTGTTTTGTCAAATAAATTCTTATTCCTCTTTTTAGGTTATAGACACATCATTTCCATAATGGTATTAGTGTAATATATATCATATTTATTCATTCAATTCATTTATATAATCATTATTAAATGAAGATCATGTAGAATGAGTCGCATCACATCGTGGAGACGGTGTTCTGTACGTACGCACGAGCGATGATATCGTTCCCATGATTGTGGAATTATATTGGAGTGTATGTATACTATTTCATAATCAATATCACTTTAAAATAATCATATATAGTAATTATTTACACCATTATACCCATCCAAGTAAGGTGGTTATGGAAAATAGATTACACCACGGCGTGGAGACGGTATTCCGTACGTACGCACGCGCGGTGATTTCGTTTTCCGTAGGATGGATAGGTGGTGAAATATGGTTGTTTCATACTTGTAATAACATATCAGTATATGAGTTATACTTATGTTATTGCTTCATAATGAAACAACAAAATAAGAAGAAGTATAAGAAGAAATAAAGTTGAAAAAATCGGTAATGGACATTACCTCTTCTTTGAAGCGCCTCTTTGAGACCTCCTCTTAGGGCACTAAGATTGGTATTTAAAGAAGGCCATGACCTCTATGATGGTTCTAGGGAAGTGGGGAAGTTAAATGGTCAGGGTTTGGCCGAGCTTGAAGGTTCAAATTGGTGTGAGGAGGAGAGGGAGGAGGTGCCCTTTTATAAGGGAGGAGAGGGGCACCTTTGGAAATATAAGAAATATTAGTTTATATTAAATCCCAACCCCACATAAAAACTTCCAAAATGACTCATATATTAATATTAGATTCTATAGGGTTGTAATATAATCAACCAATAAAATTTATTCATGTTAAGAATTTATTTTAAACATTATCATCTTGATTTATCCTTATTTATCAATTTAATTTTATTTGTGGTAATAATATTCTAAATTTTAAATTATTATAAATAATTACATATGTGTTGTGAATTTTCCATAATTTGACACTTTATGACATTTTAGACCATATAAATTTTAATTTATAATTTTTAAATATTTTTGTGATTTTTAAACAATTTTATAATATATTATTTTTATAAAATAACAATAGTGTCAATTTTGACACTATTCATTTATTTGTATTTAAATAAATTATATACAGAAGATATGTTCGAACTAAAATCTTTAATAGATTCATAAAATGTCATATGTATCTATAAAATTAGTTGAGAACATTAAATAGTTCATATAATATTTGTTTTAATATTTTTAAAACCATTTATTTGATATTTTAATTAATAAAATAATTTCAACATCAATATTGTGTCATAATTAATGATAATTATTTAATCCCTAAAAATTATAAATAAATTAATATGATTTATATAATTATAATATATTTCTGGAGACTATTCATGTTCGAAGTTTCATTAAGTTTATCACTGAATTAAAATTATTATACTTATAAGATTTAAGAAAGTGACATGTTGTCACTTTCTATTGTTTTAATAATAATTAAATTATTTTCATGGAAAAAGTCCATTAAATGAATCTAATACGACCCTTAGGTGATATGGGTCGAATTTTAGTCATCCTATAGGATTTTGGAAGGTGTTAGAGTAATTTTATAATCTTATATTTACCCTTAATTACCCGATTTACCTTTAAATATGGTAAATAAAATTTACCGTAGTTACTATTCATAATGCCCAAAAATAAAAAGTATCCTATTAAAATAATTTGGACCCACTGATTACTAATATGGAATCCATTTTTCAAAATTCAGAACACATAAGTTGCAGTAATTAATTTAAAATTAATCATTTTGTTAAGAAAACGGGTTTTAGATGTTAAAACATTACCAATGATTGAAATGTTTTTACCTATGAATTCAATGTGAAATTAATTCTAATGACATAAATTATATTAAATGGTAAAAATATATTATATTTATACTTTTAAACCATTCAATATTATAATTTAACCATATAAATTATCTCAATGAAAAAAGTTGTTTTTATTTAATAAAATTAGCGTATTTTACTATTCATCAAAATATGAAAGTTATCAGAAAAATATCAAAAATTTATCCAAAGTAAATTTTTATATCCTGATTCCAAATAATAATTTTATTTTTTTCAAATTGAACTTATAAACATGTCAAAAACTAGATTTAATTTGGGTGCTCCATCAAAAGGCGGCAAAACTGCATTTTTTGAAAAATACTTATTTTACTCGAAAAAATTATTTTGTTCTCTTACCATGTTCTAGAAAATTTGTAAGATGAATAATAATGTTATAAAATTAAAAATTTAGTTAATAATATTCATAACGGCTAGTCCATAATAATATATCGTTGTTTAGTGAAACCTGGTATTGCGTACTACACACGCTATCGAGGAAGGTCGTGATTGCGTGTAATGCAAGCCAAGTCAGTATTGTGTGTTGTGAAAGATTCCTTTGGTGTTGCATATAACATAAGAAATAAAAAAATATTTCTCATAAAATCTTAGGGTGTTACATTCTACCCCCCTTAAAATGAATTTCTCCCTCAAAATTCGTCACTTCATTACAAACAGATGAGGATACCTCTCCCTCATTATATCCTCAAGTTCCCATGTAGCTTCTTCTAATTGGTGGTTCCTCCATAAAAATTTCACCAAGTGAGTTGTCTTGTTCCGTATTACTTTTTCGCTACGATCCAGAATCTCTATCGGCTCTTCTTCATAAGAAAGATCTTGCTCTAGTGGTACAAATTCTGAGCTCAGTACATGTGAAGGATCAGGTATGTACTTTCTCTGGAGAGATACATTGAACACATCGTGAACTTGGGAGAGATTCGGTGGAAGCGTCAATAGGTAAGCTACCTTTCCAATACGATCCTGAATTTCTAAAGGACCTATATATTTAGGGCTCAACTTTCCCTTCTTTCCAAATCTCATTACCCTTTTCCAGGGAGATATTCATAAGAACACTTTATCACCCACTTCAAACTCTAGGTCTTTTCTTCGGTTTTCGGCATAACTTTCCTATCTACTCTGAGCTGCTCTTATGTGTTGTTGAATAGATCTGACCTTTTCTACCACCTCATCAACAAGATCACGTCCTAATAGCTTTCTGTCCCCAACTTTATCCCAGCAAGTTGGAGTTCTGCATTTCTTTCCATAGAGGGCTTCATAAGGAGCCATCTGAATACTGGAGTGAAATCTATTATTATAAGAAAATTCCACCAAAGATAGGTGTTGATCCCAACCACCTTTGAAATCCATAGAGCAAGCTCTCAACATGTCTTCTAGAGTTTGAATTGTCGTCGCAGATTGACCATCTTTCTGAGGATGGTAAGCAGTGCTGAAACTCAACTCTGTATCTAGAGCATGCTGAAGACTTCGCCAAAATTTCGAGGTAAACCTCAGATCCCGATCAGATATAATGGAAAGTGGTACTCCATGAAATCTTACCACTTCCTTTACATATATCCTGGAAATCTGATCAAGAGAAAAATCTTCTCTAATAGTAATGAAGTGTGCCGACTTAGTAAGACGATAAACTATAACCCAGATAGCATTATTGCCTTTGGATGTTTTAGGAAGTCCAGTGACAAAGTCCATAGTGATGTTTTCCCATTTACATTCTGGTATGGGTAATGGTTGTAACATCCCCTTAGACTTTTGTCTCTCAGCCTTAACTTGCTGACAAACCAAGCATCGAGAGACATATTCAGCAACATCTCTTTTCATGCCATCCCACCAGAAGTACTATTTCAAGTCCCTATACATCTTCGTGCTTCCAGGATGAATAGATAATGAATAACTATGAGCCACATCCAGCAGATCCTTCTTTAATTCAGGGATGGGAGGAACACAAACCTGATTCCTGCACCTTATTATCCCATCACAATCAAGGTTGAATTCAGGAACATTTCTCACCTTCTTTTGTAACTCTACATCTTCTTTCTGTGCCTCTTTAATCTTAACATGTATAGATGGTTGAACATTCATTTGAGAAAGATAAGATTTTTCCCCTTCCATTATAATTCCAAGATCCATCCTTTGTAAATCCATAAATATTGGATCTTTTGTGATCCTCATCATGGACAAGCTAGCATGGTCTTGTCGACTTAATGCATCTGCAACCTTGTTTGCTTTCCCAGGGTGGTAATGAATTGAGAATTCGTAATCCTTAATCATCTCCAACCATCTTCTTTGGTTCATATTCAGTTCTTTTTGTGTGAAAATATACTTTAAACTTTTATGATAAGTATAAATATCACACCTTTCTCCATAAAGATAATGCCTCCAAATATTAAATGCAAAGATTACCGTAGCTAACTCCAAATCATGTGTTGGGTAATTTTTCTCATGTATTTTTAATTGTCGTGAAGCATAATCTATCACCATATCATTTTGCATGAGAACACACCCCAGTCCCTTCTTGGATGCATCACTATATATCACAAACCTTTCTCCACTACAGGGTAGTGTGAGCACAGGTGCACTGGCTAACCTTCTTTTTAGCACTTTGAAATTCTCTTCACATTCCTCTGTCCAAACAAACATAACTCCTTTCCGAGTCAACATGGTGAGTGGGTTAGATAACCTTGAAAAATATTTCACAAAACGTTAGTAATATCCATCCAAACTAAGAAAACTTCGGATCTCAGTTACTGTTGTTGGTCTCGACCATCTTTCGATAACCTCTATTTTTGCTAGATCCACAGATATCCCCCCTTTTGAGATTATGTGACCCAAAAATCCAACTTTTTGAAGCCAAAATTCACACTTGGTAAATTTGGCATAAAGCTTCTCCTTTATTAGGGTCTTCAATACAATTCTCAAGTTATATTCATGTTCTTCCTTGCTCTTTGAATAAAAAATAATATCATCTATAAAGACTACCACAAACTGATCAAGATAGTCTCTAAAGACACTATTCATCAGATCTATGAAGATAGCAGGGGAATTAGTAAGACCAAATGGCATCACTATAAATTCGAAGTGTCCATACCTTGTACGGAAAGCGTTCTTTGGTATATTCTCCCTTTTGACCCTTAATTAATGATACCCTGAATGAAGATCAATCTTGGAAAAGTATTGAGCTCCGCGTAGTTGGTCAAATAGGTCATCAATGCGTGGGAGGGGATATTTGTTCTTGATAGTGATCTTGTTAAGTTCTCAATAATCAATGCAGAGTCTCATTGATCCATCTTTCTTCTTAACAAATAGAATAGGTTCTCCCCAAGGTGACGCACTAGGGCATATGAATCCTTTATCAAGATTCTCTTGGAGTTACTTCTTCAATTCCTGCAACTCAATTGGGTCCATTCTATAAGGTGTCTTTGAAATAGGTAAAGCACCCGGTACGAGTTATATTGAAAACTCAACTTCACAATTTTGTGGATGACCTAGAAATTCCTCTAGAAATACATCATCAAATTCACGTACAATGGGCATATTATTAATCGTGAGTTTCTCTCTAACCATTTGAGATAAATAACCTTCATTTAGTGAAATCAAGACCCATAAGCTGGATGAAATTTCCACTGGAAGGTTATGTTCATCCTTGCATTGATAGACGATCATAGATTGATCTGGAATATGAAATGTGACATCACTAATTTGGAAATTGATATGAGATATATATAAAGAAATCCAATCCATGCCAAGAATCACATCAAATTCCACTATAGGAAGGATCACAAGATTTGCAGGAAGCACTTTCCCACAAACATCAATCAGAGAATAATTGTAAACTTTTGATGCAATTGTTGTGCCATTAGGAGTTGTCACAGCCAACTAAACATCTAATTGTTGAGTTAATATGGCGATACCCTTAGAAAATTCTTCAGAAATAAAAGAGTGGGTGGATCCAAAATTGAATAAAACATTTGATACTTTAGATTGGATGGTATGTATACCTCTCCCCACTATGTTGTCGTACTCCACAATTCCGATAGTAATTGCAAGTGACTTTCCTTTGTCATTGGCCTTAAAAGTTTGTTGACGTCGATCATCATCATCAACCCTGGGATTTGGTCATTGATTGGCATAATGACCCATCTCCTTGCACTTGAAATATTGAAGTGTAGTAGGTTCATTCTGTGTATCCCTCCCTTTGTTTGCATAATTAGACATCTTCTTCCCATTATTTCGACATTCAATTTCTCTATGACCCTCTTTTCCACACTTATAACATTTTCTTGTCCCCTTAAGACAATTTCCTCCATGTTTCTTTCCACACTTTGAGCATAAGGGAAAAATCATCTTCTTTTCTGTGTGGTCTTTAGATTTTACTTTGAATTCCATTTTCCTATTCTTATCAAATCCATGTGACTGATGGGTTAAACCAATCTCCATCTCAACCTTGAGAGCACATAAAACAATTTCCTCACAGCTATTTAAGTCCCTTATAGATAACGTCCTTATAAGACTTGGTTTTAAGCCACTAAAGAATCGATCGATCTTACTCTCAGGTTGGATAATAATTCCGGAAGCGTACCTTGAAAGTCTTGTAAAATTTTCTTCGAAGGTACCAACAGATTCATCATCCTTTTGCTTCAGTTCAAGATACTCCTTCTCCATCTTTGTTCAAAGAATACGAGGAAAATACTTATTGAAAAATAAGTTCTTGAAATCGTCACATTCCATGGACTCAATTTCATCCCTTTGCCTCGTATTCTTAATAATATTCCACCATTGATCAGCATCACCTTCCAAACGATAAACTTCTAAGATGACTTTATCATGTTCAGAACATTGAATAACTGAAAATATCTTTTCAGTGGTACTGATCCATTGTTCAGCCACTAATGGATCAGAAGACCCGCTGAATGAAGGTGGACACTGCCTCATGAAGGATTCAACAGAATGCTGCTCTTTCCTTTTCTCATTTCGAAGTCCTGCATGATTCATAGCTTGAGAATGTTGTTTGATCATGGCTAAAAGATTTTTCATTCCAACTCCCATAACGTTTGGTTGCTCAGGGGGACAATCATTGCATTGCCCGTCACATTCCGCATTAACACAGTTCCTTCTAGTTCCAGCCATTGATTAAAACCATGAAAAATAGTGTGAGCAACACTAATTATAATCGGAAAACCACATAATCAAGAATAAAATCTCAAACTTAAGGTCTCATCATAGGTTCTTCATATCCATTTCTAAAATACTAATATTGTGTTCTATGTTTAGACATATCCTTAGGTTTTTTTACTAAGGCTTTCACATCCTATTTTTCAAAGGATGACTATACCATTCCTCTGATACCAACTATAACGACCCATACATTACATACATGGTTATTACATCAAAATTGAAGCATACTTATTACAACATATAACAAAACCATGAAAGGACCGTATATGTATAGTGTCTTTAGAAACTGGTAAACATAAACAACTGGTTCATAAATCATCTACATTGTCTCCCATTTATTTCATCATATCTAGAGTTCCTTTTTGGAATATCCTACTTAATATAATTCTTCCTGACCTGGGGAAAAGAAAACATACAAAAGGGTGAGGTCAAATTCTCAGTAAGGGTAAACAAAAGAAATATCAAACATATCATATTCATAAGAACATAACATTTTGAAAAATCTTATCCTGCAAAAGAGATCATAACATGGGATAAACAAAGTAGTGAAATGTAATCCCAATAATCATAACATAAAACATGAAGCTTTGTGTAATATACACATAATCATATAAAATCATTTCTTAGTAGTCAATACTCATTGCCAAGACTATCTTAGCGGACAATGTCCATTTCTGAACCGAGTTCACTCCTCGTTTCAGTCCTGTTTCACTGAACCGGTTTAACCTGCCATTCCATCCATGTCTATCTCATGAGATATAAATCTTTAAACAATTAATTAGAGGGAGATATAGGTCCCACCCATCTCATAATGATATCATTCTTATGTGTTCCATAAAATCATAAACCATACATCATTGCGTAACCCATGTAATAAAAAATGGGATTCTTAAACATCGTGACATCATAAAACAATTCATATAAGATAAAGGAATTCATAAAAATAATTCCATCACAACATAATAAAATAAATGTAATAATAGGTATAGAAATAGAACCCTATATTATCTTATATGGAAAATAATTTTGATAAAACACTTGAACTCCATTCTTGAGGAAAATATCCTTTCTACTTCAAAAACACTTTTCCTTTCTTTACATTTCAGACAATTTTAAACTAAAAGAAGTTTATTAAAAATAAACATGAATAATTGTAAATAAAATTACTTGTAAATAATGTTTTAAAAATCCATTCATTCCATATAAGTTAAAAAACATTCTTCTCATACTTTTGTCGGAAAAGTCAAAAAAGTACCTCGTACGAAAAACGACAAAATATTCCTTTCATATCTTTTACTAAAAACTCACCTAAGGGTAAAATTATATTTAAAAAATTGTATGAGGATATAAATAATATTAAATATTGAGGAAACATGTATGTGGATGATAAATATTCCCCAGTAAATTCTGAAGTATAATCAATCTCGGATAAAAATGAGATTGCGATATTTTCCCTTACCTTAGGTCTGATTTCCTTTGTAAGTGTCCTAACCTCCTGTATAATGATTTAAATAATATCATAGACTTATTACAGAATCATAATTATTTTTATGATATCATATATGGTCATATTCTTAGCTTCTTATTAGTAATATTTCATTGCTACTTGTTATTCGGGTGTTTATTGCTTTATGTTCGTATGTGTGTTTTGTCGAATAAATTCTTATTCCTCTTTTTATATTATAGACACCTCATTTACAGAATTGTATTAGTGTAATATATATCATATTTATTCATTCAATTCATTTATATAATCATTATTCAATGAAGATCATGTAGAACGATTCGCATCACATCGTGGATACGGTATTCCGTACGTACGCATGAGCGATGATATCATTCCCATGATTGTGGAATTGTATTGGAGTGTATGTATACTATTTAAGAATAAATATCACTTTACAATAATCATATATAGTCATTATTTACACCATTATTCTCATCCAAGTAAGGTGGTGATGGAAAATAGATTACACCATGGCGTGGAGACGGTATTCTGTACGTACGCACGCGCGGTGATTTCGTTTTCCGTAGGATGGATAGGTTGTAAAATAGTGTTGTTTCATAATTATAATAACATATCATTATATTAGTGATACTTATTTTGTTACTTCATAATGAAACAACTAAATAATAACAAGTATAATAAGAAATAAAGTTGAAAGAATCGGTAACGGACATTACCTCTTCTTTGAAGCGCCTCTTTGAGACCTCCTCTTAGGGTAATAAAATTGGTCTTTGAAGAATACCAGGACCTCTAGGATGTTTCTAGGGAAGTGGGGAAGTGAAATGGGCAGGGGTGGGCTGATCTTGAAGGCTCAAATTGGTGTGAGGAGGAGAGGGAGGAGGTTCTCTTTTATAAGGGAGGAGAGGGGTACCTTTGGAAATATAAGAAATATTAGTTTATATTAAATCCCAATCCCACTTAAAAACTTCGAAAATGACTCATATCTGAATATTAGATGAGATAGGGTTGTAATATCATCAACAAGTAAAATTTATACATGTTAGGAATTTATTTTAAACATTATCATCTTGATTTATCCTTATTTATCAATTTAATTTTATTTGTGGTAATAATATTCTAAATTTAAAATATTTATAAATAATTACATATGTGTTGCGAATTTTCCATAATTTGACGATTTATGAAATTTTCTACCATATAAATTTTAATTTATAATTTTTAAATATTTTTCTAATTTTTAAACAATTTTATAATATTTTATTTTTATATATAACAAGAGTTTCAATTTTGACACTATTCATTTATTTGTATTTAAATAAAATATATATAGAAGATATGTTCAAACTAAAAGATTTAATAGATTCATAAAATGTCATATGTATCTAGAAAATTAGTGTATCACATTAAATAGTTCATATAATATTTATTTTAATATTTTTAAAACCATTTATTTGATATTTTAATTAATAAAATAACTTCAACATCACTATTGTGTCATAATTAATGATAATTATATAATCCCTAAAAATTCTAAATAAATTCATATAATGTAGATAATTGTATTATATTTCTGTAGACTATTCATGTTCGAAGTTTCATTAAGTTTATCACTGAATTAAAATTATTATACTTATAAGATTTAAGAAAGTGACATGTTGTCACTTTCTTTGGTTTTAATAATAATTAAAATATTTTCATGGAAAAAAGTCCATTAAATGAATTTAATCCAACCGATAGGTGATATGGGTCGACTTTTAGTCATCCAATAGAATTTTTTCAGGTGTTAGGGTAATTTTATAATCTTATATTTACCCATAATTACCCGATTTACCTTTAACTATGGTAAATAAAATTTACCGTAGTTACTATTCATAATGACCAAAAATAAAAAGTAGCCTATTAACATAATTTGGACCCACTAATTCCTAATATGGAATCCATTTTTCAAAATTCAATACACATAAGTTGAAGTAATTAATTTAAAATTAATCTCGTTGTTAAGAAAACGGGTTTTAGAAGTAAAAACATTGCCAAAGATTGAAATGTTTTTACCTATTAATTCAATGTGAAATTAATGCTAATGACATAAATTATATTAAATGGTAAAAATATATTCTATTTATACTTTTAAACCATTAAATATTATAATTTAACCATATAAATTATCTCAATGAAAAAAGTTTTTTTTATTTAAAAAATTAGCGTATTTTTACTATTCATCAAAATATGAAAGTTATCAGAAAAATATCAAAAATTTATCCAAAGTAAATTTTTATATCCTTATTCCAAATAAGAATTTTATTTTTTCAAATTGAACTTATAAACATGTCAAAAACTAGATTTAATGTGGGTGCGCCATCAAAAGGTGGCAAAACTTCATTTTTTGAAAAATACTTATTTTACCCGAAAAATTTATTTTGTTCTCTTACCATGTTCTAGAAAATGTGTAAGATAAATAATAATGTTATAAAATTCAAAATTTAGTTAATACTATTCATAACGGCTAGTCTATAATAATATATCATTGTTTAGTGAAACCTGGTATTGTGTACTACACACGCTATCGAGGATGGTCGTGATTGCGTGTAATGCAAGACAAGTCAGTATTGTGTGTTGTGAAAGATTCCTTTGGTGTTGCGTATAACATAAGACATAAAACAATATTTCTCATAAAATCTCAGGGTGTTACAAGTAGTTGTGGTGAGGCTGGGAACTTAGTATACCAATTAGGTGATGAGTTAGTTTCACTTGTTGTTCACTGTGCTTTAGCATGATTTCTTTACTTTTTCACGAGAGGATTCGGGGAGGATCATACTGAGTATACTGTTATACTCACCCTATGCTTATACAAATAGTTTTTCAGGTCACTTGGAGCATGTGGGAGATCAGGCTGGTTACTACTAGCTTGTGGTTGGAGGAGCTGTTCGGGCTTGTGGTTGATGTTGTTTTTACTTTCTTTTGGGTACTTGTAGTTTTTCCCCTTTTAGTTGTTGTACTTTTGCATGACATTCCATTTGTGAACTTGGGTTTCTTTTATATTTCCAGTTCATAGTTGGAGTTGATTGGTTTCTATCTTATCTCTCTCTTCCGCATGTGTTCTTTTAGAGGGTAATGCCTCCCATTTGTGTGTTACTATACCCTCGGTGCTAGTCGCCATCCCGAGGCATACTGGAGGCGGGACTCGGGAGTCATTATCTCCCATATCACATTGTCGGCCCAGAATGGGTACACTTTGTGGGGAGGGGGTCGTGAAAATGCACATGAAGGTGTAGGTTAATAGATTAGTGGCATTGTAGTGTCGGACAACACAGTGGTGCAGATAGCCGACATGGGTTGGTGCAAGTAGGGTTATACTGGTTGACCCTTGTACTAACTTCTATAGAGATTATATAATGTTGAATGTTATATGGGAGCACCATAAACAAGGATGAAATTGATGTGGGACTAAAGAGCCATGGGAACTGATCACATATATTAAAACATAAATACATTTCACGAGTCATCTTATATCTTCTTTCTGAGTTGACTGATCATTATGCATGATCATCTTCTACAATAGAACACTCTAGAGTTCGGTAGTGTGTGGTTATCCTCCATTGATGTGATAAGGTGATCATGTTGAGCCATGATCCTTGATCCTAAATTCATCCATTATCAAGCTATTATCCTTTGATGAAATGGTGTCCTTATGTATGACTCTATCGACAAGATTAATACACTTAGGCATGTCCAATAATCATTTCCAGGGAAATAGTCATGAAGAAATGAAGTGGTTCAAAAAAAATATTTCTTCTATGAAAAATACTAATTGAATGCACTATTTAGATTAATGAACATGCATACAGTTACACTTGAATTCATATAGAACAAATGATGCTCATGGATTAGATTGAATGATGTATCTATTTTGAGTGTAGAATGATGTATCCATTCTAAAATGAAAACATTATACTCGGTTCATTTAGCTGAGAGGGTGTACCTGTTTTTTTATGTATCCATTTGCAGAATCAAACGACATAGCTAATGATGAAGAGATATCCACATATCCAATTTTCTATGTAAAATACTATTTTACATAGTTGATTCTCTTGTTAGTTCTATGTAGAATTTTTCATTAGATAATAATGTAGCTGATTCTATGTGGAGCATCACATATCCATTTCCACTACACAGGTGATTTCTTTAATGCATCAAAATTATAGTTCACTATTGAGTCTCTGTGAAAACAGGATTTTAAGAAGTTAAATAATTTTCAAAACCGTATAAATAAACTCAAATATATCCAAGTAATTTTTATATTTAAATGAGTTTTTATTTTTAGAGTTTTAAAGAATGACTTTATTACGTTGTAAAAGAAAACCTACACCGATCATGTAGATTGATCATATGAATTATGTAACCACTCCAATTCATAATGATGCCAAGGGTTTTAATATTCAATGAGATCATAATATCATTGATAATCCTCGAATCAGTTTTAGTATTGAAGGATAAGTGTTGATAAACCATAGATAAAAAATCAGAGGCTTTTTTGTGTGTTAGGGTTATTTTCGTTTGGAATATTTATGTGAGATAACACTCCCAGAAAACAGGTGCACTCATGTGATCCTTCCATGTTTAGTATATAGAAGCCTATGTGATCCATTAACATGAAATATATAACTAAAAAATATCCCCATCATGTGAAGGAATAAAAATTTTCTTTGAGCCATACCAGGATTTTATGAAAAAGTAAAAGGTTTATTTTTTTTATTTTCATAGAGTCAATATGCAAAGGTAAAGATCTTGTGCACACAACATGTTCATATATAGTGTGTTTCATGAATGTTTTAGATACCATGGTATTTGGTGTCACATGCAAAGAAAATTTTAAGTACATATATCTTATTATGTGAAGAAAAAGAGAGTCTACTAAAATAAATTTATCTAAAATACCTTACACAAAGGTAGTTGATGATTCCTATGTACATACAGTAATGCGAGGAGAAGAAGACATGATATATCTTATTCTGACCATTGTGTAATAGTTAACAAGTTGAGAATTCAAGAAGGAATACTAAGATGATTATGAAATTTATATATTGAATTAAATAATCTAAAAGAAAATGTTTTCATCTCTTACACATGTATAATTGAGTCCAGAACTTCATCAACTGAAGTAGGAATTCTGTAAGAATCATTTCACAAAGGATACAGATCTTACATAGGTAATCATATATATTTGATTATGACTATGGATATGTAATAGTTCTTAAATAGTACATGAGTAAAATAGATTCAGAAAGCTCATGGAGGAAGATAAATAGATCATCATATAGTGGATGAAGATAGAAGAGAAAAAGAATCTTGTGATTGGGGGTATAACCAGTTTTTGAAGAGGATCGAGGAGAAGATGAGATGGTTGGAGGTATAAAAACCTAAGGATGGAGAGTTGGATTACTAGGGGTATAACCAAGATCAACTGGATGATCTACTACTGGGGTATATAACCTAGTATTTCCAAAACCATTCTAATTGTAAATAAGACTATAGTGGTGAATCCATGTTTTGGGGAATAACCAACATGGAAATTAATAGTTATTTATATTGAACCATGAAAATATCATGTGTTATTCTATGTCTTATTATTTCTTCATATGATATATGAGTGTGAGATATTATTGAGTGGATTAGGAACCGTAATAATTTTATGAGGTTGAAATCAAATGAAATAATTTTTAAAAGTAAAATGTTGATTCACCCCCCCCCCAGTGGTCAATATGTCCTAGAGAACTACAGTTAGTATTAGAGAATAAGTAAACTTTAAAGATCCAACTGAGATTTTATGAAGTGTAGATTTTAGGGAATGAGTGAGATTCCATATATGGATAAAATAAAGTTAATACTAATGATACTAATCAAGAGATTTTTTCCAAGACTCAGAAGAATAGAAATAAAACATAGTCAAGGAAGATGAAGAAGAATCTTATAATAAAGGTGAGCATATAATAAATGAATGTGATCAAAGTGATATATATTAAAAAAATTCATTTGGTTATTATTTTTTAATGAATCATTATCATGTTGTGATGATGATGTATCTCTTAGTGATATTTATTCTATATTAAAATAAATATTTATGAACATCTCCAAAGAAGTGCTAAAATATATTTTTGGAAGTATCAAGGGTTTTTAAGATGAAAATTAGCATCTAGAATAAGTGTCTAATACTACGGAAGAGGCATTGGCTAAAAGGTTTTTCATAACTGACACTCTCAATAATCTTTTGAAATCAAATGAATATATAATTTCTCATTTCAATGAATGATATACTAAAGTTTTTGAATAATTAAAATGAAATATTTGTGAAAAATTATTATTTGAAATTTTATTTATAGAAATTTTCCATGAATTTGAAAAATTCTACAATATTTCTATGGATTCCAAGGATGGTCAACTAATGGGTAAAGCTAACAAGGTCAAAGGGCTTGAAAATTATTTAGAAGAATTATGAAAAATTTATGAAGATAAAATAAAGAATACAAATAAGGATTGGGAATATATGAAGATAAATATTGAGGATGAGATGAACTCCCCCAATATAAAGTGTTTAAATCTTAAGGTGAGATTGAAGAATCTAGCATCACCACAAGATAAAAAATCCCAAATTTATATAAGAACAGATACTTCCACACAATTTTTTATGGAGGATCATGATTTCATAAGGAGCATGTGATAATTCTCTAATCCAATGGTAACATCCTCCAAGAATAAGGTACCCCATAACCCAGAAACTTTCTTTTATACTAATGATATTTAAATTTCTATTATAGGTTTTAAACCAAATTTTGGGAAATTATGGATAGTGAAAATGAGGATTAAATCAACACATCATGGTTTTATTAGAAAATAAATAGGAATAATGGTTCCCTAAGAATTATCTAAAATATTGGTGGTTCAACTAAAAAGTATGAAGGTTTATAATATGTGAAATCTAGACAGACTACACCACAAAGGAACAGAATATGGCTTATAGGATATTGTTGGTGTTATAATAAATTTGGGAATAAGGCATAGAAATTTTGGAATAACATGAAAATACATTAGTATAAAATAAGGCCTAAATTTAGGGGGTGAAAATATGATGAAAAGGTAAGACCTTCACCAAAAAAGAAAAATCTACAGAAAATGAAAGGTGGAAACTCATCCTTATGATGCCAACAAAACAAGAATATTGTTAAGAAAACTATCACTAAGAACAAAAATTAGAGATCATATATTACATCAAGGGGAGAAAAAAATATGTCAAAAAAATTACTACCCCTAGTAAAAAAAAGGCTCAGTTGGTTGAAGTAAAAAAAACTTGGAGTCTAGATAGTATAAATATCAAGGTAGAATATATAAGTTCAATTTTTTTTACTAGTGATGTGAAAGGTATGGTCATAAAGCCTACTCTTTCTGGTATAATATTTCATTTCTAAGAAAAGGAATGAATCTAGGAAAACCATGGGGAATATTTTGGAATAAGTTCTTATAAAAAGAATATTATGACCAAATTTCCATACAAGCTACCATTTCAAAATAGATATGGGTTATTAGAATAAGTTTGTGATGGATGTTAAAAGAATGGTCAAAATGCTAAGAAATTCATGAAAATATTTTTAGGATATATTATTTAAGTTGGAAAATGTATGTTTCTTCAAAATAAAAATAGTGGAAAGTATTGTAAATATTCTGAGAAGATAGAATATGTCAGAATAGAATTACTAGTTGTTTGGCCAAATCTAGTAAAATTTGACAAGAAATTGAAGGAAGATGAAAAACTTTATAAATCTAAATAAAAGAAACTAGATACAAAACCGAGCATGAAAAGGTTATTCCACACAGAGTTGATGATAATTTGACTAACATTTGGAGAAATTAATGGCCAATGTTAGGAGGCAGTTCTCAATTTGAATGTTACTCCTAGTGAACAAAAAATTTCTCCTTATTCCCAATTATATTATATGCTTTGGTATTGAAATGCAGGGAATTGAAGGAGATGAATTCACCCCTTAAGGGGGAGAATTTATGAGTTGAATCTATTAAAACTTCACCACAAACTCAATGTCATATTTTTAAATATCCTAATAAAATTAGAATATAAAGTATTCCAATTGTACTTTTATCCCTCATTCGTAATTGTATTAATCATATCTGTTAAGGGTAATTATTGGTTGATGATAAAATGAGACAAAGGGGGAGCTATTTATTTTAAATTGGAACATTCTAATGTATTTTTTATAGTGTGTGTAGGATTAATAATTTTATTGATAAATATTATTTCTTACATCCCCTTAAGTGATAATTGAGAATTATTGGGCATGATTTAACTTACTTGGAATTTTATGGACTACTTAAACAATCATGGTTATATCTCCATTGTTTTCTGTTTTCTATTATCCCACGTCGAATTATATTTTATTAAATAAATACTCATTGATAAGAGAACCATGTGAGATCATCACTCTCTTAAAAGTGTTAAATGAACAATCATTTAAGGTAGAAACCCCTATTTTTAAATAAATATTAGATGAGAAAACCCCACAAATCCTTTGTATTTGATTATCAATGAGGAGAAAATTTCCACTACATTTTGACTTGTATGATAGTATTGAAACTGAAAAAAAATAAAAAGGGGTGATTATTAAGCCCAAAATAAATTTATTGTCCATAATTAAATATGTGTTAGTGGAAAAAAGTATTGATTCTTGAAGAATAATTATGGACTTTCTTGATGGAATTGGATGTCATGCATGAGACATTCTCTATTTTGGAGTGTGATGATTGTTGAACTAAGCTTAATTTCTAAGTCATGTGTAAATATGGATGATGCATTGTTTGCTTCAAGATGAATAATTTTAATTCTATTAAATACCATACAAAAGAAACTTGATTACATGAGGAATTATAAAGAATTTGGTTTGGAAATTTATAGAGTTATAGTTTGTAAGTGAAGGAGAATTAGATGAACCATTTATATAATATATTGGTTATCTATTATTTAATTGAGTATTAAAAAGTACAGGCTATACAAAAATCCATCCAAGGGACTCAAGTGAAACCAGTGCTGAGGTGGGCACTAGAGTCGACCCCAGCATAAGAATCTATAGTAGGGAGGATGCATGGGCATGTGTATAGAGGTGCATATGAATTGAGAAGTGGTTCCATCATGTGAGGAAGCATGGTGGAATAGAAATCCATCATAGGTTAGTACCAGTATGGGTTTGAGAACAGGCCCCAATAATCACTTCTACAGAGTTGATGGAATACTGAAGATTATATGGGAGTTTCAGAACAACGAATAAATCTATGTGGGAAAAAAGCATTGTGGGAATGGTTCGACCATTTTGAAACATATGTAAATTTCACTAGTCATCTGATCTCTTTATTTTGAGACATTCTATCATCGTGTGGGATCGTATTCTATATTCTGATAATCAAGAGTTCAACAACGCATGGTTATTCACTAATAATGAGCATAAGTGATCATGCAGAACCATGATCCTTGATCATAAAGTTATCTACGATAGAGATATTATCCTATGATGAAAATTTGTGCTTGCGACCACCTCTACATTAAAGTTTAATGCACCGAGGAGTGTCCAAGAATCATTTAAATGAAAATAATAATGAAGAAATGAAGTGGCTTGAAATAAGTGTTTCCACAATGAGAAATTTGGATTGAATGCACTTTTGAGATGAATGAACTAGAATTTAGTTACACATTCATTTATATAAATTAAATAAAGGTCGTAGGTGATATTGAAATGTGTATTATCTTTGATTGAATAATGATGTAGTTTTTTTAAGAAGTAAACCAAGTAGCCAGATTTTTTTTCTTAGAGGACATACCCATTTTTCTACGTATTAGATTATAGAATCAAACTATGTAGATGAAAACTAAAGAGACATACACATATCCATTTTTATATGTAAAATAATATTTCAAATAGATGATTTTATGAGTGATTCTATGTATCCATTTTTAGAAGAGAAGAATGTGTCTGATTTTCTGAGGAGCTTCATGTGTCCATTTCTACTACATAGGAAATTTATTAAAGGAATGAAAATTTGAGTGCAATATTGACATTGCATGAAATGAGGAATTGTATCATTTATATACTTTTTAATACCTAATAAATAAATTGAAAGATATTTGAGCCTTCTAGATATTTAAATGAACAGGTATTTCATAGTTTAAAATAATGGTTTTATTGCATTGTAAAATAAAACTTTCACATATCATGGGGATTGATTAGATGAATTTTATATCCACTCCAGTGCATGAAGAAACCAAGAGGTTCAGCATTCAATAATATCTCAAGATAATTGGGAATCCTTTACTCTATTTTAATATTAGAGGAGAAGCAGTGATAAATTGTACATATAAAAATAGAGGTTGTTTCATGAGTTAGGGTTGCTGATGTTTGGAATATTTAAAAGATATAACTCTCATGTAAATAAAGAGTGCTTGTGTGGTCCTTTTATATATAGTAGAAGGAAACAAATGTGATCCATTCACATTTAAGAGAGAACTCTGGACGGTCCTAATTATGAAAAAGAAGTATAAGTATCCATAATCCATACCTGGATTTCATGAGGAAGGATAAGGTTTATTATATTCATTCACATGAAGTCCATATATAGAGGTGGGTATATTGTTCACACATTAGGATGATATTCAGTTTGTCACGTGAAGGTTTTAGATACTATGGGCTACAATCTCACACGTGAATAACCTTGATGGTACGCATGTCTTGTTATCTAAAGAAAAGAAGAGTATTCCAAAATTACTTGATCTAAAATATATTACACAATGGTAGTTGGTGTTTTATATGTATATATTATTATGAAAGTTAATAATATATGAAATAGTGAATGATTACCATTATGTAATAGTTAACAAGTTTATAATTTAAGAAGGAAGAATGAGATGATTATGCAAGTTCTATATTTCATAAAATAATCTAAGAGAAGTTTTTTGCATCTCTTACACAGGCATAATTGCGGTCAGGACTTCATCAGTAAAAGGAATAATTTCCTAAGTGTTGTTTCATTGATGAAACTGGTCTTACATAGGTGATCAGATATATTAGATAAATACTAGAAAGCTCCAAATTTTCTTGAAAAGTACTTGATAAATTCATATCCCGCAATCTCATGGAGGAAGATAAAGAGATCGTCCTATAGTAAATCAAGACAAAAGATAATATAGAGCTTCTGACTAGGGAGTATAAAAAGATTCTGAAGAGTCTCTATGAGAAGAGGATATGGTTTATTGGTATAACCAACTAAGGTAGAATGGTAGGATTATTAGAGGGTATAACCAATATCAACTTATTGATCCACTAATAAGCTGTATAACTATTTGTTTTCAAAAATGATTTAATTTATAATGTGATTATAGTGGATAATAATGTAGGGAGAAATAAAAAACATGGAAAGGATTAGGTATTTTTACCAAACCACGCAAATAACATGTGTTTTTCTCTAAATTATTTCTACATATAAAGTGAGACTATGAGATATCACTAAGTGGATTCAGAACCATAACAGGTTCAAGAGGATGAATTCAAATAAAAGAATTTATGAAAATTAAACCATTGATTCTCCACCCCCCCCCCCCTCAGTGTCAAATCTAGCCTAGGTCACTATAGTAATAAATTTTTGACCTTGAGAAGAAGAAGATAAGATTTAAGTAGACTAAGATCTAATCTCAATTCCAAAAATAAATAATGTAAATGGTTATCAATATCATTCAATGAAGTGTGTTCCCCCTTATTATATTAAGCGAAAGTTTTTTTTTACCTCCTTAAAAACATTTCACATTACATTTAAAGAGAGATAAGGAGTAAAATAGAGTTTCTTATATAAAATAAACATTAATATCAAACAAATGTAATCCAATAACTTGATCAATTTGTAAAAGAGCAGTTGTTTCTTTCATCCTTTAACATTCTAGGGTAAACTACTATATTACTTTATATATTTTGATATAATCTATGGTCTCTTTTAATGTCAGGTGATCAATTTACTTTTCCTTTATTACCACTTATTGATAACCTTATCCTCCTTTTGATTTCTTCTAAGAAGGTTTAATCATATTATGGGGTGAAGTATGATAAATTAAATCTAGTAGTTCCTTTTATATTATAGTTTTTCATTATAGATTGTGTGAAGAATAACTTTTCTTAGTTTCTTAGAATGATAGTATACTATCAGTTTTCCTTTTGAACGATCTAGTTTAGATGACACAACTTCATTTAGTGTAGTGGCATCATCATCATCACCATTTTAATTAACCTAGTATTCATTATATCATGATTCCTTATAATACTAATACTCATTGATGGTTTGAGTACGATAGTCTAAATTATTAGGTTTAGTTCAAATTTTCTCTAATTCAGGATCGAAATAACATTTTTCTTTAGAAAAAATGCCAAGTTTCTTTTAAATTTAATTACTTTTTTATGAGATTTTCTTATACCATGGAAGTATTCCTTAGGTAAATGTATTATTCACATATATATACATATTTTATGGTGGATGAGAAATAATATTTTCACAAGTAAAAAAAATAATTTGCACTTTTTTGAAATAAACAACCTCGATGAAGTCTAACATAAATTGGGTGATATTAAAGCATGGTAAATAAATGAAAAAATACATAACATAGGTAGAAAATTTCATTACCATGTCAATATATCCTTTCCTTGGTAATAAAAAATCTTTAAACCAACATAAAGATAATCCCATGCTCCTCAAAGAGATTATTTATCATATCGGTTGTTGTGGGAATTATTAATATATGATCCATAAGTTCATTTCTCTAGAATGATACTTTAAATTGTATAAGACTATTCAAAACTAAATAAATACTCTGCTCTATTTAAAATACACATGTAATAGCAAATTGATCAATTTTAATAGTGAATTCACAATCCTCTACCTGGAAAATAACATTATTAACATTATTATAATTGATATTGTAATTCATCATGATAGAGAGTAGGTTTTTTCATTGTAGGTAAACCGTCTTCCATATTTGAAATTGAATAACATCCTTGAAAATATGTAGATAATTATTATACCATTCATGATCAATGATCATGTTATAATTAATTTATTGTAATTTCATCAAAGGTTTTTAGGGAGAATTACTTGTCCCAAAAATAGAAACAACACTCAGGGAGAATCAAGGGAAATATCCTATGAAACCCTAATTGTGGGTTTCATATAAAATAATAAATAGATCTCTTGAGGATAAAGAGGGGTTGGTTAGATATACTTTTAAGCATATATTAATGTTTAATATAAACACCAGAAGCACATAGAAACTTAAAACTCAAGAATCTCCATGCATCTATAATTGAAAACATAGAACCAAAAATTAAAAACAAGAATACTTTCTCCTTCATATGTGACTATCACTTGAGTATATTATAATTATAACTAACAGAAAAACTAAATAGTTCATCCTTGTATGGTATATACATGAGTTTCTATGAATCATACCAACTCTTTAGATAGGATCTCCTAATTCCTTCATGAGATATTCTAGTACCGTAGTGACAAAGGAGAAAGGAAGAGAGTGTTTCAGGGAAAGGTAAATTTTAATTCAAGAGGTTATTATACAATACCCAAGGTCTTGGCCTCCTTTATATTGGCTTTGTGGATTCTCCCTGATCCATACATCCATATCATTCCATTAACCTATAATTTTATAAATTTATGAGTAAGGGATCCAGTTACATTATATGTAACTCTCAACCATAACTCACCCATTCATTTTCAGTGATGGATTATTACATAAAAGATTCAAGAAATGCATCGTGTCAATGAGTTCATATGAATCAAACTATTTTATAGGTTATGACTCATCAATATCATATGATACAAAAAAACCATATAGTCGTTATATGAAACTACCCTTAAATAAAATATGACTCCCCTTGCCATTCTTTACAACACCCCATGTCATAAAATATGATATAAGCATAACATAAATATTTGAATCTATCCATGTCTGGTTCATACTCTACAGCACACCCAATCATGAAATATGATATAAATAGGCTATTATGGAATAATACTTTAAACATCCCACTTATACTAAAGCATATAAGGCTTTCATGATACTTCACCTTATATCGTATCAAATGAAATAACTTGTTGAAACATATCCAAATTTTTTTTTTGATATCTTCCAAAAAACTTTTGGATGTCTTTCAAAACACTTTTGGGAAGATATAATTAACTTTTTATTATATTACATCATATGTAATACCTTGTAAAAATATCATCCAATACTCTTTTTTATAAAACTCTATAATAATTTTGAGAAGCTCTTTGAACCATAGTCAATCCCTATATGGTCGACCACATAGTGTGACCCCATGGGAATTTTTTATCATTGAAAACAAATATGAAACATCATATTTATAAATGTAAGAAAATAGAAACCTATAGAAAATAATCAATGTTAATAAAGATACAAATGGATCTATCATGATATTCATTAAATGTGTGCATCTTTATACATGTGTCCACCACCCACATCACATGCTAGTATGAATTTTAATATGTTCCATTTTTCTAATACATCGATTGAACATGGGACATGGTTTATCTTAATCCCATATATCCTCCTTAAACATTCTCGAATATATGAGTATATACTAGTCTATTCAGTGAATACATTACATTTCATTCATCTAGTAGATGATTATATCATTTAACCATTATTAAAGTAGAAAATTACATCACATACACCTTTGAAGTATGCTATAAATATCCTCAGTCTTTCACAATCGAGGTCCCTAATATCATACTCATCATTTCAGAGGAAAAATATCATCTTGGTTGAGCTCCAACTGATGGAATAATAAAAAACATACTGACCCACCCATGATTAAATAAGCCTCAAGGCTTGAAAAATAAAGGTAGCAAAGTCTGAAGGTTCTCCAGCTAGGTTTCTCACTGACCTCAAGTGTATGGACTCTATATATGAATAATTCATCCCTAGTATACTAAATACATAATGTATGACACTCTATGTGGTATACTTCATCATTCCTCCACCAAAAAAACACTTTTATACCTCATGAGAAAATTTTATATCACTATACAAAAAACCTACTCATTATAACCTTTACATTTCATCATAACCTATAATACTCTATAATTAACATCGATTAGGGATAACTCAAAGTCAAAATTTATGAGTTTAATCATCATTACACTTAATAAAATGAATCTCTATATATAAATATATGCAACCAACATGAAGGAATTATAAAGTGTAGATTTTATTTTGTATGATAAATTTATATTCTTAAACTCATTTAAGAATACTTAACAAAACCCTGCAAAAGCGCATATTTAACATATCACATATGATATACTTCCATATCATCCTTATGTTTGCTACACTTTTAGGGGTTTGTTAACTCATTACATCATATATGTAATTAATCACACATATCTATGTGACCATATAATAAAACCCTCCCACTAAACTCTTTATTGAGTAATATCCATAAGGAAATTCAGTTTGAAAATATGGTGATACTTTATAATAATATTCTAAATGATCAACTCCTTCATCATTTTCAAACTTGTTAATTACTTGACATATAATTTCATGATGTTAATAACTCATGTTGTCTACTTATAACTTTTCTAAGTTCATCATAATATTACTTGGAACCCTTTCCATCAAACATTTCTTGAAACGACCTTAATTTCTTCAATGGTACAACTCATTTTTTAGTGTAAATCCCTTGTTTAATCTTGGTAAACATGTAATATATCCTAAGTAAATTCCTAGGATTTTTTGGGGATTTTTCAGAGACCGGAGTTTGGGAAAATGAGAAAAAAGGGTAGATTTCTTGGTTACTGAATGGTTAGTAAGAACCATGTGGGGTAACCTTGTGGGGCACCTTTGAGAAGCATTGGGCTGCACGATTGGTCTGCAATCCTATAGAACAAGGAGCATAATAGTTTGAAAAATATAGACATCTTGAGAGTGGGTTTTTGTATCGTTTTCATATGGTTTGGGAAACTATTCACCTTAACTATGTTGGGAACCTCTTTAGATAGTGTTGGGAGTACAGTTTGTGCATGGTTTGGATAAACCATGCACAACCATTTTTTAGGGTAAAATTACTATTTTTTCCTTAATGAACCTAATATCTAAAGCCTTCCTTTCTAACTCCCTTTTCCAGTGGATCATATCTCCCTTATCCTCCCGTGATCACTCTTCCTCTCTCATTTAGGTTCCTTGATAACTCATGGATCCAAACACCCAATTAAACATCATTGAAATATTGGATCTGTATCAGTAATCACTCGATTTTTCTTACTTTCTATTACAATTTCTCTTCAGATATTTTAAGCTATTTATGTGTAAGATCTTATTCCCTATTTTCAAGGTGTTGATCTGTTCTTCATTTTTCTTCTAATATACATATAATCTGAAGCTGATGTTGGATGAGGAGTCTTATACGTCACTAAGTTAGGAAGTCTAGAAATTTTTCCTAATATTTTTGTTTTTTTATAGCTCTGGTGTTGTGCTGCTTGCTGTCCATTATCATGTGTTTCCTTAAAATGAGCTTTGAATTCCTAAATAAATATACTTATGATGTTATACTCATGTAAACCCTTTATATGTAATTATATAATTTTTACCTCAACCATATCCACCACTTTGTGTTTAATAAATTATTTTCACTCAATTTAATAAATTTTTAATAGTCCAAACACTACTTAAGTGTTCATCTTGGCTTGTAAATGGAATTATACTTGTGGGTAATTCCCTAATTTGAAATTGCACCTTCTAAGTGCTTGGTTGAACCTTATAGTTGTATTTTAATTCCTTGAATAACTAAACGTATTGATCAAATTGAATTGAAGTGTTTTCCATTGATTAAATTAATTAAATTGTTTAATTGAAATGAATAATAATGGGTGGCAAGGTCCTTCCTATTGATGCATGATTTTATTATATTAGTCATATGAAATGTGACACCCATTATAATATTGGGGGTTGATTATTACGATTCTTATGATGTGATCTTTCAAGTTATTATTATTACTATGATTACTCCATTAACATTGGTTGTCGAATGATGGTTAAGGGTTATGTTGAGCATGAAGTTTCATGCTCCCTTTAATCGGGTGTTGAGTATGACGTCTATCATTATTATACTATTATTTGGGTGATGGGTAGGACATTAAACGTTCCTCTACATCAGGTGTTGGGAGTGAAGTATCACACCACCAATCAAGAGTGTTGAGTATGATGTCTCACACTCACTATGAGATTTAGGGAATGTACCCTCTGCCTGATCCTACCAACTCGTTATACTGGTTATGGACTCCTGTGTTACATCCCAGGTCCAACTAAAATCTAGTATCATGGTATATGCCTAATTATATCTGCATGTACATTGCGTATATAGGTGGATAAAATATATAATTATATTATATATTAATACTATATATGTGCTTATAGATCAGACTTATTTTGGCCTTTTCCAAACTCGATAGAGCTTGCCAGGTATCCTTTGAGAACATGAACTGGATTGTATTTATTTGTTCAGAATTGTTTATTATTCATTATTACATAAACAATGTAAATGTTATGAACACAACATGAATTACTTCTAGTCACTGTTGGTGGTGGGCTATAGGTAGTTTATCTCACACCCTACTCAGGCAACCATTGGTACCTGAGTAGATTACTTGTCCATAGGTGTGGATAAGGGTAAGAAACCTTCTACAGATTCTTGATATCATTTACTTATAGTTGGATTGTGGGATTAGAGGGATGATCATATACTTTAAATTATTGTGGACCTGTATTTTTTATTTTTTATTTTTTTATAGCATGTTGTATATGCATATCCCATGTTTCACTTTTGTGTATCAGCATGCCATAACATCATCATGTATCCGACTTGGAATTTTAGATTTTTATATTATTATTCAATTTCTCATTTATTTATGTATCCTCTATTTATTATTATATCTATTGTATATGCTTCCATTAATATGGATTACTAGACTAGTCATTATAGTGTCTATTTATATATGATTACACTATTTTCTGTTTATTAATTGTATTTATTATGCCACTCTGATATGAGGGTATAGTATCCACACAGTAACACATTTAAACCCTCTCTGCTAGTAGATATCCTCTAACATTTAGGGAGTTTCACTTGAGTCTATGTGACCCACTGACTCGGGACACGGGTTACGTGGATCTCGGGTCAGGATTTTACATAGTATTAATAGGTTGTTTCTTTTTTCCTTTGTCTTACTGTTTGGAAATAAGATAGAAGACTAGGAGATTATGGAATTTGGTAATGATTATGTTTCTGGGAGTAGCTAAACCACATACTGGGGAAACCCAAATTACCTTGGATGGGTTAATGTTGTAATTGTTTATAATAATCAAATTTGATAATACTTCATTGCTAGGTGACACACACATCTTATGATGTTCTTATTATTGTTGTTACAACAATAAGATTTATTTTAATTTGGCCTGGGTAAATAAGGTAATGAAATCTAATGCATAATTATAGTCACAATAGTACTAATATTACATGCATTTTTCTATGAAACATCTACTTTCTACATGCATTTTATTCTGGAATATTATTAGTTCATGGACTATTTGTTGAAAATGTGTTGACATATCTTGTAGGAAAGAGTGAAAATAACTAAAACGTAAATTGTATGTCTTAAACTTACAGTATTTTCCTACATATGTTAAATTATACACCATGAGTAATCAGTTATGGCATGTTGAGCCATGGACCATTGGTCTCATGGGCTGGAATGTGTTACAGTTAGGATTAAGCAGATGCAAAATTATAATTTAAAAGGAGTATGGGACCTTGTAAATTAGAAATGGTGATTCATATAATTCAATCATTTAAAGATATTTAAATACTTAAATGTGACCAAATTTGAAATGAATATGAGTTTTAAAGTGAAATGGACTTCTAATATGTGTGATATGAGACCTAGACCCAGACCTGACCTTGTTAGTGGGTAGTTGGGGGTATCTTTTATTCTTATGGCATGTTATAGTCATTCATCATCACTAAGACCTGACTTTTTGTGTAGGAAAAGAGGTTAAATCAGTTCATAGGAAGGTTTTGTACCTATACTACTTATCTACCTGTGATCATTATGATTGTTAAATTCACTTTTGAGGCATGCATTTGATGTTGTAGAATCATGCCATCATGAAATCCTTGAGTCGTACACCGTGAAGATAGTCATGACCATGCACCAAAGGTGGTGTGCCCTAACCTGCTAGTGTTCACTCCTACAGTGATAAATGTGCCACCTCTTAATATTCATGATATGGGCACTGATACCCAGTTCTATGAGGAACTTTTCTACATGATGATAAATAATCAAGGTGTTCCTCGACCTACCCTAACTATGGCATAGTTGACCCGAGATATCAAAAAGTAGCACTATCCCACCTTTTCATGGGATGGTACACCTCATGTTGTTGAGTCGTAGCATGAATCTATTATTTATATTTACAAGAATCTGGAGATGACTCTAGAGAAGAGGTTCAAACTCACTGAGTATATGCTACATGATTCTACCAAGAGATGGTGGGATTTTATTTCCATAGAAGATCGGTAAACGGATGTGGTCTGGGTAGATTTTCAGATGATCTTTTATGACTATTTATTTCCACAAACATTGAGGGCTAATCAAGATAGAGAATCTATGAACCTATAGTAGAAATACATGTCTCCCATGGAGTTTTCTTCTCTTTTTACTAAGCTATAGCAGTTCACACTAACTTTAGTGCATGATGATCTTATCACCACTAGGTGATTCGAGGATGGGATGGTATACACTATCTGATCACAGATCAATGTTTTCAAGTTGAATACTATTCCAAAGATAGTCAACCAATAACTTATTACTAAGAGGGATATGAGGGATGCCAATGGTGGGAACTGGGGTGGTTTAGTGCCTAAACCTACCATTGGTTCTTCTAGCAGACGTAAGCATCACATCAAGGTTTCTGATGGGGGTAGTAGTAGTTAGGAAGTTCGTATTGATAGTTTTCTTATCTATTACTAGTGCAGGATGTTAGAACATAACCTTATTTTTTATGGGATCTAGTGGAATTTAGATGTTGTGGATGTATGGTACATATCCATCACCTATTTAGGACGTTTTCATTAGTTCCTAGTGAGAAGGGATTTACACCTACCCCACGTTCCAGAGTGAGGATAGTAATTCTCTCTAGGAAGGTAGTTGGAATACCATCGTCCACTCAGGATGAAGTGGTGTTCAAGGAAGAGGTAATCATATTCATGATTCTCAATGCTAATAGAGTGGGCCAGCTCATGGTAGTCGGGATATGACTCAGGGCCACGGTACAGGCTAGTTACATGCAGTGCATCATTTTCCATAGCAGTAGAGTGTTAGACTTTCTATTATTTGAGGTATTATTATAGTAGCCTCTATATTAGATTATTCTAAATTTGACATAGGTGCATCACATTTCTTTATATCAAATATGATTATGTAGAGTCTGGGCCTCGATATAGAATGATTTTTTGGAAATATGATACTAAATAAATCATTGGGTATCTGATATAAGAGCGTACACCATTGTAAGGATTTCCCACTTGAGATAGAAGGGTGCCTTTTTGTATGGAATCCCTTCATACTTGACATGATAGGGTTTGATGTTATCATTGAAATTGAATTCTCAGTACCCTATCAAACTCATATTTACTTTTATCATTAGATAGTGAAGTTTATATCTCCAGAGGGTGGTAGGTATGTTAATAAGGGAGAATTGGATGTTCTTCTGTCTCGAGTGGGACCTGAGTAGCAGAGGCTGGGTAGAGTGATAGCACAGATCACTAGTCTTTTCTTGGATGTTCATGGGTTATGACCCACTATTTTCTCTCTTGTGGTGGATCATTTTAGGTAAATATTCCATAGTGACTTTTATGGACTACCTTCAGTGTGGGAGGTATAATTCACTATTGAGTTAGAGCCAAGAGAAGCATCATTGACCATTCCTCCTTATAGGATGGCACCTATGAAGATTCTGAAACTCAAGAAATAGTTGGTGGATCTAGAGGATAAAGGATGTATACACCCCAAAACTTCTCCTTAGGGTCAATTGGTTCTTTTTCCAAAAAGGAAGATGATAAGATTTTTCTCTACATGGATTATAGATGGTTGAACTTGCTTACAGTGAATAATTGATATCAAATGCCTCAAATAGATGACCTATTTGATCAGATCTAGGGAGAGAGTGTGTTTTCAAAGGTTTATTTTTGGTCGGGTGGACATCAAGTGTGTGTGAGGTCATCAAACATACCTCACATAACATTTCGGAGAGGGTATTGTCTATATGAGTACCTGGTCATGTATTTTGTTCTCATGAACACACCTATAGTTTTTATGGATCTAATGAATTATGTTTTCCATGTATATCTAGATTCATTCATGATTGACTTTTTTTATGACATCTTAGTTTATTCACACTCACAACATGACCATTCCATCCATCTCGAGATCATGTTGAATACACTAAGGGATCACTATCATTATACTAATCCAAAAAAAGGCTAATTTGGGATCAAAAACGTCCACTTCCTAGGTTTAATAATCTCAGAGTCAAAAGTATCATTAGACCCAAATAAAGTGAAAGCTTTAGTCTCATGGGATTATCCCAAGAGTATCTTTAACATACACAATTTCTTGGGACTTGCCAGATATTATATATGATTTATCTAGGATTTCTCATGCCTTACGATGCCTATAACTGGGCTGACTAAAAAGGCTATGAAATTCATAAGTTAAAAACTTGTGACGAAACCTTTCAGGGGTTAAAAGGACATTTTACTTCAGTGCTAATACTAATTATTCTGGATTTAGTTAGGAGAAATATTGTTTACTATGATGCATTATGTATCGAGATGGGAGTTTTTTTTATGTAGGATGAGTGAGTCATCGCATACGAGTATCATTAGTCAAGGCCTCATGCGCGGAATTACCTAATGCATGATATCAAGCTAGCTATTACAGTTCATGCTCTATACTATTAGAGACATTATCTAGTAGGAGAGAATTTTTTGGTATTCACTGATCACAAAAGACACAAGTACATATTTACACAACATGATCTAAATCTTCAAAAGAACATAGGGGTTTAGTTCTTTCATTACTTTGATTTTGAGCTTGCTTATACACATAGAAAAGGCAATGTAGTAGTTGATGCTCTGATCCAGGAGACATAGATATAGGTGTTTTTGGAGACCGGTAGTTTATGGTAGCTCATGGACTTTTTTTCATCTATGCATGATGCGGTTTATGAGGATCATGGTGAGACAATCCTCTTAGCCTTAGTAGTGACCTATACCCTTCTGGAATGAGTGAGAATAAGAAAAATATTTGATCTCGAAGGCCTATTCCTAAGAGAAGTTATCTTGTATGATTATTCATCTTCTAGTTACACCATGTATAATGATGATACATTTATTTTTCATGGTAGTTTTTAGGTCCTATAAAAAATCATATAAGAGATGATGTGGGAATTTCATGCTTCAACTTGGACAGTTCATCTAGTTGTCACCAATATATATTGGGACTTACATTTCCAGTATTGGTGGCCTGCTATGAAATGGGATATTTAAGGATTTATCTCCTAGTGTTTTTCCTAGTAGGTGCAGGTAGAATATCAGTGACCGAAATGACTTTTACAGCAATTTTCCATTCTTGAGTGAAAATGGTATGATGTTTCTATGGATCTCATGACTGGTTTACCTAGATCAGCTCATGGAAATAATATGATATGGGTTTTCATTGATCATTTGATAAATGTTTCAAACTTTTACTTATTATATAAAACTTTTAGGTAGATGATCCAGGGAGGATATATGCGCTGGAGGTCATACATCTTCAAGGAACTCCATTATTTATCATATCTGACTGGGACACTTGCATCGGGTATCAGCTCTAGCAGGGGTTGTAGAAGGCCTTGGGTACACAAATTCTTCTAAGCATGGCCTATCACCCTCAGACTGATGGTAAGACAGATCATACAATTTAGGTGTTAGAGGACATGATTTGTGCATGTTTCCTTGACTTTAGGGGTTATTGAGAGAAACACATACCCCTTATTGAGTTCACTTATAATAATATCTTTTAGGATACCACTCATATGGCTCCTTAATAGTAATTATATAGTAGTCCCTACTGATCACCTATTTCCTAGATAGAGTCATAGGATGAATCTATGATTGGACTGCATCTTGTTCAGGATACTACATAGCAGGTCTAGTTGATCAAAAAGAACATGATGACAGCTCATTCCAGAAAGTAGTCATATTCTAACTAATTCCAAAAACCTCTCCAGTTTGAGGTTGTGGATTGGGTTTTCTTTTTAGTCTCTTCCATGTTGGGATATATACATATTCATAGGTAGGGAAAGATTTATCCCCAATTCATTGGACCATTTGAGGTTTTGAAATGAGTTAGACCAGTGGCTTACCAGATATCACTTCCTCAGAGATATCGGTCTATGCATGATGTATTTCATGTGTCTTAACTTCACTGGTATTGTCCATACCTATCGGATGTTTTCAAACCAGATGAGGTTGAGTTATAGGAGGATTATTCCTTTAAGGATTATCTAGTGTGTATTGTGGATCAGATCAAGAAGACACTCAGAGGAAGGTCGGTTCATTTAGTATGGGTGCTATAATGGAACAACCGAGTGTAAGATGAGACATGGGATCAGGAAGAGGATATATGAGCTTAGTTACCATATCTTATCACATATGATACCTATTTACCCTCATAAGGTCAACTCGGGGATAAGTTTCTTTAAGGAGGGGAGGTTATAACAGCCCAAATTTTCTCAAAGGTATGGTTTGTTTGTTTTTTTAGGGTAAATCAGTTGTTTAATATTTTTAAACATCCACAATGTCCTATATAAGGTACCAGGAATGTTTGGGGCTTGTTTGGAGCTCATAGTATTGGAAAATGGGAAAAAATAGTAGGCCTCATTATTACCATAGGGTTATGAAACGGTTAGTACTAACCATGTGGGGTAACTATGTGGGGAAACTTTGAGTAGCAGGGTGCTACATGGTTTTTCTATAACCATAAGACCTGATGTGTATTCCCATGAAAAAACTACAGATATCTTGATATTGGGTTTCAGCAAGGTTTGTGTATGGTTGGGAAACTGTGTGCCTTAACCATGTGGGGTCCCTCTTTATAGAGTGAAGGGAGAAACATTTTCATAAGGTTTGGCCAAACTGCGTGGTCAAGTCATACACCCCCTAGTTTTGAGTGTAAAATAACTATTTTGATCTTAATGAACCAAATATCTAAACCCTTTATTTCTTACTCCATTTTCTAATAGATGATCTCTCCCTTCTCCACTCATGTTCACTCTTCCTCCCCCATTTAGGTTCCTAGATAACTCCTAGATATGGACATTGAATCATGTTTCATTAGAAGATTTGGATACGTATTAATAATCAGTTGAATCCTCTTACTTTCCATTTTAGTATTTGTACAAATATGTTTCTCTATTTAGGATTATGATCATATGACCTATTTTCATGATGTTGATCTGTTATTCATTTTTCTTCCAATATACATCTAATCTAAAGATGATATTGGACATAGAGTCATCTATGGAACTAAGGTAGGTGGTATAGAATTTATTCCTAAAGTTTTAGTGTCTTTCATAGCTCCATCATTATTCCACACAATGACCATTGTCATGCGTTTCCTTAAAATGAGTTCTTTGTTCCTAAATAAATATATTTATGATGTTATACAACCATAATCCCTTTTTATGTTATTATAGGATGTTGAACTCAACCATATACACCCTTTTGGGTGTACTAAATTATTTTCCCTCAATTATATTATTTTTCTAAAGGTCTGAACATGACCTAAGAGTTCATATTGGCTTGTAAATGAAATTTCACCTTGTGGGTAATTGACTAATTGGTAAGTTCACCTTATAAGTTCTTGGATGAACCTTGGAACTGTATTTACCTTCCTTGAATAATTAAATTTATTTATCAAATTGAATGGAAGTGTTTTCCCTTTCTTAAATTAAATGGTTTAACTGAAATGAAAAATAATGGGGGGAAAGGCCATGCCTATTGATGCATGCTTTCATTATATTGGTCTTATGAACTATCACACCCATTATTAAATTGGGGATTTATTATTATGATTATTATGAGATGATCCCTAAAGTTATTATTATTATTATGATTATTCCATTATCATTGGAAAAGGAATAATGATTAAGGGTTTTTTTGATCATGACATTTCACGCTCCCTTAGATTGGGAGTTAATCATGGAATCTCTCACTGTTGTACTATTATCTAGGTGATGGGAAATAAGTTTCATGTTCCTTTGTATTGGGTGTTGGTAATTAGGTCTCACCCCACCTATCTCAAGTGTTGAACATGAAGTCTCACACTCAATATGAGATTCAGGGTATGTGCCCTCTGCTTGAGCCTACCAGCTCGATAGACTGGTTATAGATGATTGTGTTACATCTTGGGTATAGCCAGCATCTAGTATATAGGTATATGACAAATTATGTCCACACATACTTAGTGACTATAGGTGGATATATTATATAACAATTATATATATATATTATTACTATATATATATGGTTATGGATCAAACTTATTCTGAACCTTTCTGAAGTAGGTAGAGCCCTTCGGGTGTCCTTTTGGAACCTGAGATGGCTGGTATTTATTCATTCACCATTGTTTATTATTCATTATTACCTGCACATTTTTTATGATATATACACTGATTGGATTACTTCTAGACACTGTTGGTGGTGTCTTATGGGGATTTTATCTCACACTCGACTCAGTCCGCCATTGGTACCTGAGCAAATTACTAGTCAAAAGGTATGGATAAGGGAATAAACCCAACTACAATTTCATTATATGATTTAATTTTAGTTGGGTAATGGGAGTAGAGTACAAACGATATTCTCAAGATTCTAGTGCATTAGTATTTTTTCCTTTTTTATTTTTGAATATCATGTTGTATATGTATGTCCCTTGTTTCCCTTTTGTATATGAGCATGCCATGACATAATCGTGTATATAAATTATCCTTTAGGATTTTGATATTATCATTTATTTTCTCAGTTATTTACACTTCTGTGGTTTATTATTATATATATTTTATATGATTCCACTAAGGTGGGTTATTGGTCGAGTCATTATAGTGTTTGTTTATATATGCTTCTCCTATTTTATATTTATTCATTATACCTATTGTGCCACTATGATATGAGGGTATAGTCTCACTATTGTAAAACCTTTACATCCTCACTTCTAGTTGACTGTCTCTACTATATGGGGAGGCTCACTTGAGGCCATGTGACCCACCGGCTCAGGGTATGGGTTAAGTGGATCCCGGTCGAAATGTTATATTTCCCTAAAAATATTTTGGTAACTAATATGACTTTTACATAATATTTTTACCAATATATCTTGAACCCCTTTAGGATATTAACTGAAATTATATCTGTTATTTTAACTAATGTAACTTTTTCATTATTTATTTAACATGATATCCTAAATATTCTAGAATGTCTAGATAAATTTTTTAACTGGTATAATATTTTATTTGTTTACATTGAACTTATCAAGTCCAAATATACTCCCATTAGGCTCTTAGAAACTATATCCTTTCCAAGATACCATGTTAAGATACACAAAAAAATTATATATGAAATAAATCTTATAATATTTTAAATAAACAAAAAAAATTGTTTAGGAAATAACTCCAATTTATTTTTAGTAAGAATATTTTAAAAAAATAAACTATTATTTCCATATCATATATGGTATTAAATGTGTTATATTTTTTACTAAAAAAGGATTTTACAAAATATTACACTATTAGGGGTGGATTCATATTCCCTCATATTCTTAGATAAATAATCTATACAAGATACAACTATTTTATCCTTGTATACATTATCAAGTATGTTATAGAATTTAAATGTATCATAAACTGTGTGTATCAAAAATATACATCTAATTTATTAAAAAAATTGACATGAACTTATAAATATTAAAATGAGACATAAAATACAAATATTTTTATAAAAAAAATACATGCAATCTTGAAGTTCTCACTGAATACAAGTCCTTAATATGGAAACCCCTTGCTCTATTAATTGAAAGAAAACCTTCAATATCTAATTATAAATTTTTTAACTCATGACCTCATTTTTATTCAAAACACTTGTAAAACATATAGTTTGTGTCATATATGCTTCAAAATAAAATAATTTAATTCTAAAACATTAATACATTATTTGTACTATTAATGTGTTCTCTTGGAAAACTTCAAATATTCTAAGTAGTTCATCTTCTAATGTCTAGTTTTCCATAGTGGAAGAACTTCCCCTATTTCCTCTTCTTCGGTTTAGGTGGCACTATGGACTCTCCATGACTTATTTTCTTCTCTTTCTATTAAAAATTTTAATACTTTTCTTTATACACCATCATCATGGTACTTGAGTCTCAACCACCCATGTCATGCTCAAATATCCTCAATATATTGAAGAGATTGCGTAAACTATTATTGAACTCATTTATATTATAATTCACAATAAATTGTTGAAATATTTCAATTATTTATTCTAGAGTAAATTTTATGGCCATATTGAGCCTAAGAGGTGAACGCATTATCTCTATGTCATTGATGTACCCAGTCATATTGAGCACATGAGTTAAGATTGAGGATATTTTTTCTATTTTACACTAAAATTCATCCTTAAATACCTAATACCCATCCTACCTAGATTATTCTTGATAGATAATTATAGGTTTTCTATCATTTTATAAGTATCTATGGTCTTATATTTCTTTTGAAACATAGATTCCATTATCACAAGAATGATACTAGATACTTATAGTGAATCCTTTAGATTTTTATCATATGAATATAATTCCATTTATTGAATGGATTAACCAACTAGTTTCTTAGGTAGGGTTTCCTCTAATACAAGAAATTTTTTCCTCTTACTTGAGAACTATTCTTATGTTATTATACCAATCAATGAAATTACTACCATTTAGTTTTTATTTTTCAAAAATAGATCTTAATTTCAATCTTGATGATTATTATTTCATTATCTACAATATAAGTTTTATCAAATGAGTATCATGTTTTACATTCATTTAATTAGAACTCTTATTAAAATTACTCCCACTAAAAGTGATGAATTCTTATATCATATCCATTTAGTTATCCAAGATCTATACTTAATCATGACTTACACTAGGTATAATTTTAGTAATCCATGAATATATCAACTATTTTCCATTATATCATATATGATTCTTGGATAGTTATGTGAATAACTCTTTATCCAAATACATTATAAACATTCACTCAACTCTATTCATATAGTTTCCTAATGGTTAGGGTTTCCCAGCTAAGTGTAACCCAAATATAATGTCAAGAATAAGGCATATAATGGTTAAGGTCACATTGTAACTTTCTTGGATTACATAAGATAATCCATGGGAACCTAATGGTTAAGTTCACCCATATTGAATAATTGAGGTCTTGGAAATTGTAACTTAAGAAGGAATCTAAAAACTAATATTTTAAAAGGGTTTGTAATATCACTATATTATCTCATGTAATTCCCTTTATAAATTAATTATTTCAACAATTTGGTTTTCTAATACCTATTCAAACTATGAAATTAATATTTCCAAACCATATTAATGTGTAACTCTTTACACAACCCACAAGTCATTGTTACACAATTGAAAATGGAATCCAGACACTTTTAAACAAATCCAAATTCGAATCATGAATAAGATACATAACCTATTCATGTAAATGTTTATAATTTTATGAGATTAGAAATATTCACATAATTAATGCTAGAGTGACAGATAGATAACCCCCACCTTTCTTGAATAAGGCATATTCCTCCAAGGTAGTGGTAAGTCTAACCCCAAGTCCCTCTCCCAGTGAGACTTTAAACAAGATAGAATCCAATTCGTAATGACTTTAAAACCTAATATATACAAACCATGTGCAATAAATAAATTCAATCCTATAACATTAATAACAAACTGAAGTCAAGGTAGATGAAAACTAAATCTTATGTTGTTATGTTTAACATAGTATGATAATTTATAAGAAGTGGTTTATCTTATTAACTAAATCATAAAAAATAATTCATAATAAAAAATTATATCTATGAATTAAATTGGAATAACAAATTAATGAAAAATTAATGAATTTAACATGATCCAAAACATATAAATAATTTATAAGATAAAAATTATAAGAATTTTATAATTCATTATGGAGATTCAATTATAAAATAAATATAAACACATATTTATTTTCTGTATGAATTCCTTCATATTATATATTATGCGAAATTATATCTTAATATATGGTATTTCATATAATATAGAAAATTTATATTTCAATTTATATTTATGTAAACATTTTATATTATGTTAATATTATTTAAACATTTAATCATGTCATTTATCAAAAATATTTATATAAGGTTTAAATAATTTATCAATAAGGTTCCCACTAAATTTGAACATTTCAAATTAATTATTATAAATAATTCCTGACTTTCTAAATATAAACATTTTATATTTTTCCTTATTTTTTAATTTATAAACTCTTTATAATTTATTCTTATAATTTTCATTAAATTATAAGATATTATATATAATATTAAAAATATATATTTATAATATTGATACTTAATATTAATATAAAATTTATTAATGAAGTTTCAAAATATTTAATTCATAAATTATTAAAAAAATTAATTTATAAAAAACTTTTATAAATTAATAAATATACCAACATACATTTTTACATCATTTATAAATAATTTATAAATAATAAAAATTATTTCATAACTAATATTGTAGAAAAACATTTTTTTCTTCAGTATATCATGATAAATGACTCTAGTGAGATCATAGGATATGATTGATACTACACGGTGTGTAAGTCTATTAAAAACTATCTTTCATATCTTATTACATATAAAAAAATCATTAAATGTGATATGCATCCATATTTCTTGATAAACAAAGATATCGTATTAATGATATGACACTATATTTGTCTAACCCTTAATAATGAAATAAGAGTATTTGATATATTGATATCATATGCAATGATCTGTAAAAAATAAAAAAAATCAATGAATCACATATTATGATATCCTCATATCATAAGTTGTGTTTTAGTTGGGTAGAAAAAAATACATATCATATTTTATAAGCAATAATATGATAGATATAAGATATGAAGAAAACTTCATTTATCAAAGATTTTTGTCAATCTAACAGCATGAATTTTCTCTAATATAACTAATAGATATTTAATAATGTATTAATATTTAATCTAAATTGAGGAATCATATAGAAACCTTAATACCCATGAATATAAATGCATATGATACTAAAAATATAAAACAATAAATTAAGATTGTACAAACCTTTCTTCTTCATTTGCTACTACATCTTAATTTTTTTATAAAAATCACCAAGGTAATAACCAAATGATTCTTCTATTCTTATTTTATCCACGGGTCATTACGAATCATCCAAACTATTCAGATGGGATATACCAATTCTTTCATGAGATATGATAGTATATTTGTGATAAATAAAAAAGGAAGATAGATCATTGGGTCGGGTAAGAGTTTAGGATAAGACGATCACCAATAATGTCCAAGGGCTTAGCCACATTTATATAGTCTATGGGGATGCTACTGGAGCCATGAATATGCGTCATTCTTTTACTTGTATATTTCATAAATGTGTCTGAAATTTTTTCAGTTACATTACATGTAACCTTCATCCATAACTCTCCCAAGCATATTCAATGATATCGTAATGCATATAAGATTCGATGAAATGAAACAAGGAAGTTAGTGAAAATGAATCGATGAATCATTAATTTCATATGACATGGCATAGCCATGCATCTCGGGTATAGCACTACCTGGTAATAAAATATGAATTCCCTAGACTGTAACAACCCAAACTTTTATTAATGAAATTTTTTCATTCATATATTTGTGTTATATAGTATAGAACACAAACATCACATAGAGAACTCAATAAAAACATTATTCTAGTAGATTAATAATGAAATAATTGGTGTTTATAGAAATTAAGGAACCTATACCGATGGAATAGTAACTTGACCCTTTGAATAGTAACATGTCCATTAGGAATAGTTATTTGGATAATAGAATAGTAACCACACCTATGAAAGTATAAATAAAATTTAGGTATCTTATAAATGAAAATATTACATATTTATATCTTTAAATAAGTAAATAAATTCTTTAAAAATGATAAATTAAGTGTTGGTATCTTTATAAAATAGAATTTTTTATTTACAATTTTATAATTAATATAACGATTTAAAGGAAAAATTATTTTCATAAAATAGTTTCATAAATTTATATTTTGTTTTCTTATTATTATAATTTAATTTTGTGAGACCTTAATTAATTTTTGAAAATGTCGTAAAATGAGTTATAATTTTATAATCGGTATTTTTTTAGTAAATTATGATTTTAATTAAAAATGAAATATCTCATATTTATAAAATTATTTTTATAAAATGGGTCCATTTTTTGAATTATAAACATCAAAAAATGGTTAGGGTGAATTTTTTTATCTTTCTAAAATATTTTAATTGTTATGAATAGTGGAATACAATAATTAATGATATAAGCTAAATACATGAACTTTTTAGTCATTATTGAGGTATGGATGAAGTAAGAACCACTATCTAAAAATATAATTCCCTATTTACTATATTTTTTCATGGGAATCAAAACTATTCATATTCTCGAGCCAAAATAGTGAACTAATGAACAAAATAATAAAAAACGCCTCCCTCTCCTCCCTTATAAATATCACCCCTTCAGCTCACACCTTATAAGCCTTGGATCTTGTCTAATTCCTGAAAAATAATCTTCCTAATCCCCTTCTCCAAATTCAAGAGTTTATTTTCTCAACACAATACCAACCCCAATTTCCCTAAGGAGGTTCCCCAGGAGAAGAAATTCAAGAGGTAAAATCCTCTTTCATTTTCTTTTAATTTCTTTTCAATTTTTTTCTTTTATTATCCCCTCCTCACCTACCTATCACAATGTGGAATGATAACTCTTGTATATTTTATATACTATAATTTTATTATATTAATCCTATACCCACCATAAATTATCTTCTCTTCCCCTTTTATTCTAAAAATGAAAACATCATCTATGAGGTGTTGATTCACAACCTTCTTGGACAATAATTTTTTGTATTATAATACAAACTTCAAGGCTGGTCATAAACCATTATAATTTTAAAACCAGATTGTAAAAATTATATTATAGCCTACTTAATGTTCTTAAACTAGTATATATGAATAATAGTAAATAATAAAACAAAACTAGTATTTGATGATTAAAAAGTCTCCAAAACAATCTAAATTGTTATCATTAATATTTTATCTAATGAATCATCCTAATATTTGGAAAAATGATATATAAGACCATTTAATATTATGTAAGTTCTTTAATTACATATAATTTCAATTCTAGATAGTTATTCCCATTTTACATGATCTTTCATACATGTATACAAGTGAACCAATCGTGGAAACCAAGTAAATGAACACACCCAAATGAAGAAATTAAATCTTATAACTCATAAAAAGCTCCATAAATTAACTTAATAAAATATATTAAATCAAATGAATGTATAATAGGTTCTAAATTAAATTATTAATTAATTGAATTTTATTATATATGACATTAAGTTCAAGTGTGGAACGCTTTTGGACATTAGGTAAGGGATTGTTTCCCAACCTCTATTTTTCCTTCGGGTTATGCTTTATATCCATTTACCCTAATTAAATTCTTAATTATTCTTTTATACTCCTCTTAAATTTTGTGTATATGTTCCAATAATATGTTATTAGCTCAATTTTTCTTTCTTAGATGGGGAAATACATGTTTTTATAAGTTTCACTTCTTAATTTCTTCAGATAAGCAAGCCCGATTAAAGGGAACTTCCCAATTTCTTACCCATTTTAAAGTACCAATTGTAATCTATTTTAAGCCCTCATTATTCTTCTAAAATTAAAAATTTTATCATGAAAATATATCTTGGTTCATTTCTAGTTTTATATAAAATATTATTCCTTTTCTTCTTTAAATGATCTTTAATATTTTCCATAAAGCACACAAAAATGTTTAATTTCTAATGTTTCTTAAACATTATTTTTACATGTTTTTACTTTATTTTGAAATAATTTATATTTTCCCTTATGAATGTAAAAGTATTATTAAAATCCATTATTGTGTGGAAACCATTATGATATTCCATTTTTTATGCCTTATTACATGATTATGATACCCACTTCATTCTATGGGTAACCCCTATGCTTGATTCTTCATGTGGCACACATATGCATGAACATGTTATTACTGGAGCACCCATATAGTTCTCTAATGAATTGGGTAATTTTTAGCCTCATGAGACTTCATATTGGGATAGAGAGTAAACCTTATTCTTTTATGGGACTTCGTCATCCATGTACAATGGTCTTGGTAGTAAGCCTTGGCCCATGCTCCTCTATATGCAATGGTCTTGGCAGTTAGCCTTGAACCATGATTAGGTCATGTTGTATGTTATTTCCACAATCCTACAACAATATGTTTACATGATCCTACGATCTAAATTTTATGCTTCTTTATGTTTATTTGTGTTTCATTCCTTTTTATGGAATCATGTTTTCCCTTCTAATCCATGTGTTATGCTTTATTCATGTGTCTATTCCCTTACTAGGTTTGTTAGCTCATCCATTTGTTTATGTATTCCTCTGGTTATCCTATCCATATAAAAGATATAAAAGTAAGTTAGGATTTTTTATGGATATTAAATAAAATATGTTTTTATGTTTTCTAATTAGGTATCTAATCTTACAAAGTCATAACACTTTATGATCCTTAGCTTGTAATTGATGGTTAATTATATTTAAAATCATGTAAAAATATATGCAAATGGGTAGGGATGTTATAGTTTTTATCAGAGAACGGTCTCATTATTTTTAGTATATTAAGACTATAAACCATTAGTAATAACCCTAGGAATAATTATTTCACTATGGATAACCTAGATTGAAACTTAATGAATCACAATATAGCATATAATTATAATTTATAATTTATCCATTTAATGTTAATTATTTCTTTTTTATGTGTTTACAAGTTTACATATTATCATCCAAAATACTATTTTAGATGAATTAAATTATTATTACTAGAATAAAATAGTGAGAATTAGGATTATCATCTATGGTTATATGCATTCTTCTATATGTTGAAAGTTTAGTAGAACTATTCAAACACCACCTCAAAATATGGGGGTTGGGTTATCTATAAGAAAATAAAATGGAGAAATTATTTCATCCAAAATATATATCTCCTTCCCAGTTAATGTTTTTTGGACTAACCCTCCCATAAAATATTTTATTACTTCCTTTGGTGGAGTTTTATGCTATATTGGGCATGGATTGACTATCTTTATACAAATACAACATCAACTATAAGGAACGGTAAATCACTCTTCAAATCTTGAAGCATCCTCTAATTCTTTATAAGTTTAAGGAGGATGATGAATCTCCTTTAGAATAATCATCTCAAATTTGGATATTATTTCCTTATGATAAAGAAAATCTAGCTTAAATTATTAATATAAAGGAGAGAATCATGTTTAAAGACATGCCCATTGTGAGGTACTACATTGATGTGTTCCCAGAAGAATTTTTTGGTCTTACTTTAGACTGAGAGGTTTATTCCTCAATTGGAATTATTCATGGATCTCTGCCTATATAAAATACTACTTATAGAATGGCCACCATTGAGTTGGAATAACTGAAGAATCAGTTATAAGATAATCAAGACAAGGGTTTCATACGCCCGAGTGCTTCACCATGGGGTGTGCCAGTCCTCTTCATCAAGAAAGATGTATCAATGAACCTCTACATTAATCATCATGAGATAAAAAAAATCATGATAAATAACAAATATCCCCTTGAAAGATTTATGACTTGTTTGATCAACTACATGGGTTCAAGTATTTCTCTAAGGTGGACCTTTGGTCGGGATATTGCTAATTAAAGGTGAAGAAGAAATATATTACCAAGACTAACTTTTGAATAAGATATGGACACTATGATTCTATATTTATGCCCTATAGACTCACTAATGCTCCATCAATTTTCATGGACTTGATGAATAGAGTATTTTGATATTACCATCATAAACTTATGGTAGTCTTTATCAATGATATTCTGATATACTCAAAAAGAAAGGAGTAACATGAGGAGAATTTGAATATTTTGTTGAAGACATATCAAAGGGAGAAACTATATATGAAAATTATAGTAAATTTGAGTTTTAGATGGAGGACGTATCATTCTTGGGGAATGTTATCATTAGTGAAGGAATATTTGTGGATCCTTCCAAGACAAATGTAATCGAAGATTGGCCTGGGCCAATATCTATAATGGATATCCATAGTTTTCTTGGTATTGGAGGGTACTATTGAATATTTTTTAGGAACATATTATAATTTTCAAACCCATTAACCCAGTTAAGTTGAAGGGGATTAATGTTTTTCTAGACCATTGAATGTGAATACTACTTTAAAGAGTTGAAAAAGTGACCTATAACTACATCATTACTCACACTACCAACAAGTGGGGAACTATTTTTTTTACATAGTGATGCTTAAAATAAGGTATTAGGTTTTGTATGGATGAAAAATGAAAAAGTGGTATCCTATGCCTTAACAAAGTTTAAAATTCATGAGAAAAACTATCCCATGCATGATTTGGAGTAGATGGTTGTGATCTTCACATAGAAAATATGACAGCATTATCTCTATGGGGAGAAGTGTGAGATATATACTAGTTATAAGAGCCTAAAATAAATATTATCATAGAAGAATATTGATACGATCTAGTCAATAGGGTTATATATCATTAAGGATTGTCACTGCCCAATACACTATCATCCTGGAAAAGAAAATAAAGTGGCAAATGCAATAAGTATAAATGATCCTTCAACTTTATCAAAGAGGAAAATTAATAAGGATCCAATATTCTTAGACCTATGAAGGAAATACATAGAAACCATTAAGGAATTAAAATCATCAATCCTTTCTCAAATTATTTCTCAACTATCCCTTATGGAGAAAATAAAAGATTCTCAAAGAAATTATGACAAAATTTAGAAAAAGGTTGAATCTATCTGAAAAGGGAAATCCTCAAAGTTCATGATTGATATGGAAGGTGGAATATGATTTAGGCCACAACTATGTGTACCATCCAATCAATAGATAAATAGAGAGCTTTTGAATGATGCACATAGCTCAACCTTCTTTATTCACCCAGGGAGAACAAATATGTATCAATATCTCTAAGAGAACTATTGGTGTGACAATATGAATTAAAAGATCATTGAATATACATTAAAGTTCCTGGTATGTTAGAAAGTGAAGGTTAAAAGTAATAATTCTAGTGGGATGATTTAACCATTACCCATACGAACATGGAAGTCAGAAAACATCACCATGGAATTTTTCACTGGACTTCTAAAGACATCCATAGGAAATAATGCTATATTGGTTGTCTTGGATCGTCTTATAAAGACATCTCACTTTATCAAAATTTTGGAGGACTTTTACCTAGATCAAATTTCACAGATATATATTAGAGAAGTGGAAAGGATTTATGGAGTACCACTATCTGTTATATCTGATTGGGATTTGAGATTTACCTCCGAGTTCTGGAAAAGACTCCAACATGCTCTGAATTTGATTTGAGCTTCAGTATTGCCAATCATCCTCAAATTTATGGCCAATCTAAGTGGACTATTCAGACACTGGAAGACATGTTGAGAGAATGTTCTATGGACTTAAAGGGAGGATGGGACCAACATCTACCTATGGTTGAGTTCTATTATAATAATAGTTTCTACTTGAGAACCCAAATGGATTCATATAAATCCCTTTATAAGAAAAGATGCAGAACACATGCATTTTTGGATGAAGTCGGTGAATGGAAGATTTTGGGACCTAAAATGTTCAAAGAAATGGTAGAAAAGGTGAAAACCATTAAGTACAATATTTGGGTTTCCCAAATTTAATAGAATTTATATGTTGATAACCATCGATGGAACCTGGAGTTTAAGGTTGGAGACATGGTATTCCTTTTCATATCTATATATAAGAGGATCATGAGAGTTGGGAAGGAAGGAATGTTGAGTCCCAGGTACATCATCCCATTCAAGATTCTTGATCATTTCAGAGTAATGGTATATGAACAAGAACTTCCACCAACTATGTATCAAGTATATGATGTATTCTACATATCCCTCTTGAAAAAATAAATTCTATATCCTTTAAATGTACTGAATCTGGAGGTGGTGCAACTGGAGAACAACCTCTCATATGAAGAGAACCCAGTGAAGGTCTTGAACTATAGAGATAAATTTATACACAAAAAAAACTACTCAGCTTGTCAAATTACTATGGTAGAACTATAAGTACAAATAGGAAACATGGAATCTAAAGGAAGTGGTGGAGGAAAAGTACCTACAATGTTTTCAATATAGTATATAAAATGAAATTTGGAAGGTGGAATTTCATAAGGGGTGAAGAATGTAATGACTCAAACATTTATAAATAAAAATTTTACCTTCTTATAGTTGTGTTATATAGTATAAACCACATACATTAAATATATAAATCAATAAAAAATTATTCTAATAAATTAATAATGAAATGAGTTATGTTTATATAAAATTAAGGAACCTTTACCGATGGAATAATTACTTGACCCTTCGAATAGTAACACGACCATTAAGAATAATAATGAGTCCAATAGAATACTAACCTCACCTATGAAAGTATAAATAAAATCTGGGTATCTTATAATTAAAATTATTATATATTTATATCTTGTAATAAGTAAATTTTTTTAAAAAGGATAAATTAAGTCTTGGTATTTTTATAAAACATAAATGTTTATTTAAAATTTTATAATTAATATAATTAATTAGAAGAAAAATTATCTTCATAAATTAGAGTCATAAATTTATATTTTTTTCTTATGAATAGAAGAAAATTTTATGAGACCAAAATTAATTTTTGAAAATGTCATAAAGTCAGTTATAATTTTAAAATCAGTATTTTCTAGTAAATGATGATTTTAATTAAAAATTAAATTTATATTATTTAGAAAATTATTTTCATAAAATGGAGTCCATTTTTTAATTATACATATTAAAAAATGGTTTGAGTGAATTTTTGTGATTTTTTAAAATAGTTGAATTTTTGGTGAATAGTGAAATACAATAATTTACAATATAAGATAAATGCATAATTGTTTTAGTCATTTTTGAGGTATGAATTATGTAAGAAACATTATATTTAAATATCCTTACCTATTGAAAATATTTATTATTGAGAATTAAAACTATTCATGGCCTTGATCCAAAATAATAAACTAATGAAAAAACAAAAAAACACCCCTCTCCTCCCCTATAAATACTTCCCTTCACCACCCCTTCTCCTCACACATTCTAAGACATGAATATTGTAAAATTTCAATAAAATATGCTTTCAAAGACCCTAACACACTTACAAGATTATCTTGTCTTAAAAAAACACCAAACCCAGATTCCCTAGGGAGGTTCTCAAAAAGAATAAATTCAAGAGGTAAAATCCTATTTCGTTTTCTTTTAATTTATTTTCAATTTATTTTCTTTTTTATCCTCTCCAAATATCCATATCTCAAAGTGGAATGATAACTATATTATATTTTATATACAATAATTTTATTATCTTATTGTTATATCCACCATCATTTATCTTCTCTTCCCCTATTGTTCTAAAAATGAAAACATCGTTCATGAGGTGTCGATTCACCACCTTCATGGATGAAGATTTTTTATTTTATAATAACACCTTCAAGGTTGGTAATAAAAAAATTATAATAGAAAAAATAGATTCTAAAATTTATATTACATATTATTTAATATTCTGGAACTATTATATATTCATAATATTAAATAATAAAACAAAACTATTTTATGATGATTGAAAAGATGCCAAAATAATCTAAACGGTTATCATTAACATTATTTATAATGAATTATACTCATATCTAGAAAAATGATATGTAAGACCATTTAATATTATTTAATTTTATAAATAACATATAATTTCAATTCTTTATGACTATTAAAATTTTACTTGATCTTTCATACATGTATACAAGGGAACCAATCATGAGATCAAAGGAAATGAACACTACTCAATGATGAAATTAAATCTTATAACTCATAAAAAACGCCATAAATTAACTTAATAAAAATATAAAAAATCAAAAACAGGTTTAATAGGTTATGAATTAAATTATTAATGAATCTAATTTCGTTATCGAGGATATTAAGTGAAAGTGAAGAACAGTTTCAGACATAAGTTAAAGGATTATTTCCTAACCTCCATTTTTTCCTTAGGGTTGTGCTTTCTCTATATTTACCTCAATGTAATTATTAATTATTCTTATGTAATCCTCCTAAATTATGTGTGTATTTTCCAATAATATGTTCCTAGCTCAATTCTTCTTTATTTTATTAAGAAATGCATGTTTTTACAGGGTTCCCTTCTCAATTTCACCAAATAAGCAATCTCGATTAAAGGGAACATCCCAATTTCTTGCCCATTTTCAAGTACTTTCTGAAATCTATTTTGATCCCCCATTATTCTTATAAAATCAATAATTTTATCATGAAAATATATCTTGGTTAATTTTTGGTTTTATATAAAAAAAATATTATTTTTCCATTTTAAATTCACTTTAATATTTTCCATAAAACTTACTAAAATGTTTCATTTCTAATGTTTCTTAAACACTATTTTTATATTTTTTCACTTTAGTTTGAAATCAATTAGCAGGATATATTCCTATTTTCCCTTATTAATTTCCAAGGATTAATTAAATCCATTCTTTCATGGACATCTTTATGATATTCATTTTTGTTATTCCTTATGACATGAATATGAAACCCAATTCTTTCCATGGGTAACCTTTTTGCTTGATTCTTCATGTGGAACACATATGCATGAACATGTTATGATAGGTTCACCTATATAGTAATATAATGCATTTTTTAATGTTTATTCTCATGAGGATTCTTGTTGGGATAGGGAGTAAACATGATTCCTTTATGGGACTTGGTCCACCATATGTAATGGTCTTGGCAGTAAGCCTTGACTCATGATCCTCCATGTGCAATAGTTATGGCAGTTAGCCTTGACTCATGCTTATGTCTTGTAGTATATTATTTCCAAATTCCTATTATGATATGTTTACATGATCATGTGATCTAAATGTTATACTTTTGTTTATTCATGTTTCATGCCTTTTTATTTCATCTTTCTTTTCCTTCTAACCCATGTGTTATGCTTTATTCCCTTGTTTATTCTAATACTGGTCTTTTTATCTCATCCCTTTTTTCATGTATTCCCTAGGTTATCCTATGCAGGTGTAAGAGCTAAAATATTGTTAGGGGATATTTATTGAGATTAAATAAAACATGTTTTTTATGTTTTCTAATTATGTATATAATCTTCCAAAGACATTAGAATTTATGATCATTTGCTTGTAATTCTATTTTATTTATGCTTAAAATCTTGTGATAATATTTGTAAAAGGATAGGAATGTTATATAAAATTCCTTTAGGGAAACCCATATCATCAAGTATGATATAATAATAGCCTAAATATATAAAAAATTACATATATGTGGCATTCTCTATGGAACACCCAATCATACAATTAAATATAAATAGGATATTAGGGTTTAATCCTTTTAGATGATATTAAGGAACTTGATCTATTATGGTTATTTTATATAGGTGAGTTCTATACATCTCATTGATATATTAAAAATACATGGATAATCCTTTTATAATATCATTTAAGAATAATAGAATTCAAATCGATGAATTAAATAAAAAATAATATCAAAATAATTTTTGAATAATAAATAAAATTTTGTAGAATATTATTTTTAACTTCATCAGTTGAAATAATTTTGAATTGTAAAGGATATTACTATTTTAAAATCATGCTATTTGTGTAGAGTTATTTTAAATTGTAAGGAATGTGTTTTGATATAAATGATTCTTTATCTTTGTTAGGTATATTCATAGTAAGAAATATTTATTGTGTATTTAGATATATACCCAAGAGACAATTTATATTAATAAAAAAATATGTACTTCTAATTTATTATGAATTTATATTGAATTAAAAAGTGTATCATGAAGTAGAAATGGGGAATTTATGTTTTATCATTCTAAATTTTAATTTAATAAATTAAAAACTAAATGTGTTTAAAGATTTTATAAATATATCAACAAACCACCTCTGAATTCTTATCAACTAAAGGGTGACATCATTATTCTAATATTGATAACAAATAAAATGATGACTTGAAACTATGTATTTTTCATATGGGTAGTTTTTTCAGTTTTTAGGTCAGGAAATTAAACTAGAGTTATCACATATAATCAATACACATATAAATATTAAGTTTTAATTGGTAAGTGTGTGCTTTATCTATAACAAAAATGTATAATAACTTCTCTTTTTTATATATTCAGGATTAAAAATACATGCTACTACAAAATATATTTTATTGCTATTACAAGATGAATGTAAATCTTTTAGAAAGTGACGATCTCTTTAGGTACAGTTTGTATCAATTCCACTGTCATAAAATTCAAAAACTGAATAAATTTAGAGAGTAAAATCATAACCATAAAAATAAAATAAACCATTATCAAAATTTACTTCTAGATATAGTAAAATTTATTTTGTAACTTTTTAATATAACTCCTTAGTATTTTATTAATAATTAATAAAAAATACTATGTACATGATTTCTAACATAATTTTCATTAATTTTAGTAGATTACCAATCATATTTTTCAAAACATTCTAATATGGTGGATTCATGACTTTATCAGGATTTAACTTAAATGAGGTTCTTAATAGTGTACTAATTCTTAAGTTATTGTCATAGAAAAATTATTTCAATAAAACTTTGGTATACTTGTATCAAGTTAGAAAATTTCCTTCTAAAGTTTGATATATTTCAAAACTAAGGAAAACTTTGATTTAATCTATCATGGTCATTTAAAATTCAACTTTTATACATTTTAGAAAACATTAGAAAACTAATTTACATGAAGATCTAAATATTATATCATTTACATAAATCTAAAAAATATCATTATCTTTATTTATTATTTTTATAAAAAGTATAGGATCAATATTTTATTTTGTAAAATAATTTTAAAAATTAAAATTTAATAAATGTATATATAATATTCTAAAATCTTTCTTAAGTCCATATAAAACCATTGAAATTTTGAAATCATGGTTTAAAAAGTTGTGGTTTTAAAAACCTAGAGGTTATTAAATATAAAATTCTATCTAAAAAAGAATTAAAGAAAAATAATTGAAATGTATTTAAAAAGGAATGAAATTCAAATATAGTGTAAAAGGAAGAAGAATATGAATAGACTCAAATTTTAATATCATGGAAAATGATCCATTATAGTCTATTTCATATTCTAGATTATAATCCATAAAACATTTATAATTATTTTAGATATTGATTCTATTTTCATTGAATTTATTCTAGAAAACCTATTTAGTTTCTATAAATGGATAGTTCTTGGAATGTGTGACTAATAAATATAGTTTGTCTCATTTGAATTGACTAAGAATGTATTACATGTCCATATGCTAAATTTTGTCACCCTAAGAATTATATTCCATTTTGAATACCAATTATAGCATAAATACTAGATGTTTAAACACATTCTATACGATACTTCTAGTATATATTGGTTAATTAAAATCACTAATTGCATTATTGATAGGATGATTCTTCATCATTCTCTGCTATCTAGATAAAACAATTGATAGATTCTCATCTTTTAGTCCACCACCCTATAATGACTTTCCTTAATAATTCAGAATATCACCCTTTAGATTTTATAAATAAGATGAAGGATTTTAAAAAATATATAATTATTCATTGTAATTTTAAAGTATTAAAAAATATTTTTTATTAGGTTTAGTCTAATAAAATTTAACATGTATCATTTATTCAATGACAAGTTCTATTTTATTGAAGACCTGATAGGACTTAAAAGTTGTACATTATCCTAAAAATATTCCTCTATAAAAGTTCGTATCAAAATTTCCAATAAAATCCTTGATAATTAATTTAAAATCTTTTCATCCAAAAACTTGTAAGTGGCCAATCATAGGCTTTCTACCATCCCATATTTTGATTGTAGTTCTCTTTGAAATGAGATAGGTTAAAAATAAGTTTGTAGTATAGAAATAAATATTCATTACCATTACCTAAATATATCTTGAAATTTTTAAATTCATATATAATATTTTTGGAAATTTACTTTAAATTCATATTCCTTGGTTTGACAACACCATTTTATTATAGAGTTTTTGGTGCCAAAATGTTGTTTTCTATGCCTTGTTCACTATAAAAAATTTCAAATATATATTTTTAAATTCTCTACCATGACCATTATGGATAGTGATCATAAATAGATGTTTTTTATTTTTAATAAGAGAATAATTTTTAAGAAATATATGTTGATTTTAATCTAAAGTGTAAGAAAACCAAAGTTTAATGGGTATAGTCACTAGCTAGAATATACACATTTTATTTTACTTTGATACAAAAAAAATTGTGTAGGTTCAAAGAGGGATATATGAATGAAATATAGAGACATGATAACTAATATATCATTTACTAATTATATGATAACATTGTTTTACATATTATATTATAAGGGGTAAAAGAATTTATATAAGTTTAACTTCAACTTTGGTGGGTTCTTTATAAGGTATTTATTTGAGAGATTATCCAGTTTCAAGAAGTTGTAATGCCCCAATAATTAAAAATCAAATATTTATTTACATTTCATTGAGAAAAGTAATATAGTTCAATAACACCATAGTTAAGTGGTATTCTTATTCATACATCACTATGAGGCATGGGAGTTTGACCCCCACCTACATCAATTTTCCTCCTAATTTTTGTAGGTTTCCTCGAATCAACCACATGCACATATATCCCTTTTAATGATTTATTTTTTCCTTTAAAACACTATAATTACCCATCATCCTTATATTATTTATATTCCATGATGTCTTAACCAAGACCCATTTTCCAAAACAAAATCTAAACTTTTTTTTTTCAAAAACACCATTTCCCAAATCCATTTTACCTTTTGAAAACCATTTTACACTCACTTGAATTCATTAATATGTCAAGTATATTTCTATATCATATTACCACTATACACTCTAAGAGGGAGTGAATTAAGGTTCTAAAACTTATTCTTTTATTTGATAAATTTCACATTGTCTTTTAATTAGAAAATAAAACTTGAATCTGAATTTTAATCAAAGCGAACCATAGGAAAAATTAATAGTATGATCACACAGATTTTAGTTGGTTTTCCTATAAAAGGCTACTCCATGGAGCACATATCAATGACTATTTGTTATATATATTGATTAATCACTAATTGAAAAGTATGTAATTACAACTTTATGAAGATATCACTACCCTAACAAGGTTCATAGTCTCTTACTCTCTTTCACTCGCTACTTTAAAGTGGGTTAAAAAGTATAAAGTCAACATAAAAGTTTATCTTACAATATTTACATAATAAATTCAACACCAAACAATAAGTGCTTTATCCATGATTCTCTTATATTATATAATAGATCTTCAATAGTTCTTCAGTTTGATCACATTTCCCCAATCAATACCAGATAATAAATTATATTCAAGTGTCCCTAATCATCATGGTTCTCCTCAATATTTCTTCTAAGTTATATGTGTTATTCCTTTTCACTTTCACTGTAGATTCTCTATACCATATGATGTCTGAATTTCTAATATCAATTAAATTAAAACTTCTTTTACTTCAAATTATGATTAATCTTCTATTCAATCTAAGTTATTTAATTTGAATTTCATAGTTAAATAAATGTAATTTTCTATAAAACTTTCTTAAGAAATACACATTATAAATTTTATTTTAATTTTTCTAAAGAAATACCTTATGTCATAGCACACCCATTTGCAGCATGATAAGATAGTTTTGACTTAACTGTTTTTCATTGATAAATAAGGTTGTAGAGTGGTTCAAATCCTCATAGTGCAATATCTTGTATGATTTGATAAAGATATTGACTATCACACTACCAAATAAATATCCCCCATGATGAAATACATTCCTATAACATGGAATACTTCGAATCCATCATGAATATGGCATGGTTTACATCTCCATGGTGTAATGTCTTATAGACTGAATAATGTTGAACCTTCACCCTGCTAGAAACCTTCCCTCCATGTCACAATGGATATGTTATGGTGGTGTCTTAATTTCTTCTATTTAAGAATATAATATTTGTATTCTATAGAATGACCACATAGATTTTAGTGTAACCTATAATTATTGAATCCCACATTGAATTTTAATTCTGGTGAGGGCCACTTAATTACCCTAGATAAGGCATCAACACACCATAAAATACATTAGGGTACAAGTAGTCTCAATGAGTTTGAGAAACCCACACGTTTCTCTTGTCCATGGTGTCACATTGTGTCATGTTTCTTACTAATTCCTAGAACCAACCCGTATTAGGAACACCTCCTTCACCACCCTGCTCGGTACTATAGTTGAGCATGGTTCTTCCTCATGGTGGTTCCTCTTCCTATAGTCATAAAATGTTAGACCATTTTTTAAATTAAAAACAATATTGTAACATGACCTGGTATCATGGTGTGAAACTCCATGAGACTGTGGATATGAAAAATTAAATGCCTTTAAAAAATGTTTGAACATTAACATTAGCCATGGCATCGTCCAATGCCTTGTGCCATAGTTTTAACCTAATTTTTCCAAAAAATAAGATTCTTACAAATGAAAACTAATATTTATTGATAATAAATCCAAATAACACTATCCAAAAATTCAAATAATAAAAACCTTTGGTTATAACATTCCCCCCTTTGTGTTTTGTTTAAAATTATCTATGCTCCTAAACTTTATTCCTAACTTAAGAAAACTTTGGTTCACACTCCCCCTTTGACAATAAAATACAAATATTTCTTCATCTTTTTACTACCCCATAGGATAAATAAAGTTCCTTTAATAATTTATCTAAGACTACATGAGATATATATTGATACAGGAAACAAGAGAAAGTATCAAGAGCTATAATGCATTCAATGATTTTTTAAATAATCCATCTATTTTTGAAAACCCCCTGGATAGTATCTCCATTTATCTTCATGATTCCAAAAACAATATAAACCTTTATATACAAATAATATCAAGATATAATTGTTAGTTCAATTGGGAAAGAGGAAATTTTGAACCCCCTTAGTTTGAGGAAATTAGTTGAACACCAAGGTTCAACCTATGCCTTTTGAATACATGATATGCCAATGGCATTCGGAAAATATCCACCACTTGATCTTTAATTCCAATTAATTTTAGCCTCAATATACTATTTTTCACTTTATTCTTTATGAAATGGCACTTTATCTCAATGTGCTTCATGTGAGAGTGTTGAACCAGATTTCTAGACACATTAGAAATTTTTTTATTACATTGAATCATCATTGGTTATTATACAACTTCACTAATGTATTCCAAATATTTATCCATATATATATATAATGTGTACATGATTTAGTGACTGAAATATATTCCACCTCAGATGTGCTTAAAGAAACACAATTCTATTTCTTTCTTACTGAACCAAATAAATTATTTTTAATGTAAACATGCTCTTCCGCTGGCATATTTTTGATCCACAGCATCACCATCTCAATCAACATAATAATAATATAATAAATCCATTTTGAATATAGATTTAAATAAAAAAATGAAAGAAATTTTCCATGAACTAACCTCATTATTCTTCACACATCTATGATATATTATTTCTTAGGGTAACTTTGAAACCATACTAACATGAATATATCATATATAATATTGTATCTTTTCCTTATAATATAGAGTCATCTACCAATGATTTTTCAATATAAGGTAGTTTCAACCCCCTAATTGTCTTTATGTGTAAAAAAATTTTCCAACTTCCATTGGTGTTGAAAAGGGTTTGTAATCATAAATTATGAATTTCTTCTAGACTTATTTTGTATATATCACCTATTAAATCAATGTCTTCCCCTAATCATGATAAACTTTAATCACAAAAAAATATATCAATTTTCAAATAAACTAAATTTCAAACTCATATCACATTAATTTTTAAAGTTTATAAATTGAATTTTTTTTCATATACTGAATATGATGTCATCTATATACCCCAACACAATAAATTTCTCCTATTCAAAACAAATTACATAGTGGTTGTGATCAACTCCTTCTATTTTGAACTCCATCTCCCTCAAAAAAATATCCTTTCATACCAAGTATGAGGTTCCTTCTTTATGCCATAAATTTTTTTTTCCACATATAAACTTTATAATAATCATTTCTAAGAAAAAATCTAGATTGTTATTTGATATATTCCTATCCATTCAATAATCCATTCCAAAATGCAATCTTTACATCTATATGAAACACTTTGAAATTTATTTGGATATCCACTATTGAAAATATTCTAATAGCATCTGTTCTTTCTACTAGCACAAATGTATCTATAATGTAACACCCCAACCCTAGTAGCCCATAGACGGTACAATACATTATTACATTATCATAGATTTAGGTAAATTTAATTCCAAAGGACATATCAATTTAGTAGTCTTGGTAAACCAAATATGTACATGAGTCTTGTATTAAAAATGAATACACTAATTAAAACATATTTTTTTCTTTAGAGGATAAATTTATTCCATCTAGTATATCCTTGAATGTATTTCCTAGTACACTTATTGGATTCATGGGGAAGGAAAGAAAATATTGGTGATCTCAAATGATCAGAAAAGGTAAGTATAGTGGAAGAAATAATGAATCAATGAGAACAAATCTATATGAAATGTCAATAACTAAAAACACTTATCATTCAAATAACTAGATATGGAATAATTAATCTGGAAAGGTAAATACCTAACACTCATTCCATTTAAATAATCACAGGATTTTGGAAACCTAACAATAGATATTCTAATTAATCAAATAGTCATATGGGGTAATAATAATGACTAAATAAATAATGTTGGACATCTACACTGTCAAGATCTATCCTCAATATAGATACTATAAAGATCTATCTACGGGATAGTTTAAGTCAGTGGGTAGAAACCCATCTGATTTGTGTCAATATCTATCCTCCTGACAATTTAAAACTACTTGGAAATAAACATGAAGGGTTTGTCACCAGCTAATTACATCTCATGAGACCTAACATTGCATAGAGGTTCTGTAGTGGGATATTACCATAACTTACTAAGTCCAATTAATTCCTCATATGAATGATTTTAAACATAAAAAACATATACATATGAAATGTAAATAACTTTTCCCAATCATAAAATATAATCAAAATCCATTCTCAGTAATATGGTGAATGGTATCAAAATAGAACATTAATAGTCAAACTAATCATAAAACATTTAAAAAAATATGTAAAATGATATCATAATATATCAACCTAAATTAAGAATAAGATTCAACAGAGTATGTTGACATAGATGAAAATACTCTAATAAAATCATTGAAAATGTTTTGAGATAAATACCCTTTCAACTTTGAAATTATTTATTTAAAAAGCTATGAAATTATAAATCAAAACATTTTATTTGAAAGGAACCTTGTAAAATTTTAAATGAAGATTCAAAACATTAAGTTTTCATGATGGTGTAAAAATATTCTTACGCCACATAAGATAAAAAAATATCAATTCAATCAGAAGATTCATAAAGTACCTCGTTTAGAAAATGACAAAATAGATTCCTTTTTATACCATTTTATAAGAAATGTGAACTTGGGATAAAAGAATTTAAAATTTTAGACGATAATAATAAAATCATTTTTAAAATAAATTTTATAAAACATTGAAATATAATAGAAATATTCCCTATTGGAGACTTAAATACAAACAATCCCGAAAAATGATGGGATTGAAAAATAAATAGACATCCCTTTTAAATCAGTAGAATAATATACCCATCAAATAAATAAAATTATATTGATATTAAAAAAACATTATATTCATAATAATTCTCATAAAATTCTTTCTTGGGAGATATATACACCACACAAAAGAAATAAGTAGTGTATAAGGCATGTGTCCCATAGAAATAAAAGTGATACAAAGATCCCTTACCACTTTGTATTTCCTTTTGGTTGAACATATTTTAACCTACTTTATAATGGTTTCAGAATTTTATTAAATTATAATAGAATCATAGTCATATTTATAATATCATAAATTAACTTATTATAATATTTCATTACCTTTTTTTTATAATCTTTCATTACTTTCACTATTTTGGGTGTTAATTGTCTAGTTTTCCGAGTACATTTTGACTTGTCACTTGTTGTTACTCTAAATTAGACAATGATTTCATCAAATCAAGAATTTAAAACATGATTTAAATATAATATATATTAATTATATATTTATTTAGAATAATCTACAATGTTTTTAGATAATAAATTAAATGCACCGTTCATGGAGACGGTAGGTCGTACCTATGCAGAAACGCTACTTTCATTTCTATACCATATTAAAAGATTGAAAATTAAATAATAATTAAGTATATTATAATTAAATTATAATATATATTTTATAATTTTTACATAGTTTTATTAAAACCATCATTTATACATTCCATGTATAGTGTGAACGAATCACATCGCTTTGAGGGGGCGGTAGTCCACACTTCCACAAACGATGTTATCATATTCCCAAAAAAATGGAAAGTATAAATTAATGTGTTATAAAGGAATTAAAAAAGTATAAATACATTATAAATATCATATATAACATTTATAGACATATTTTATCATAATTACCATGATTATATGCAGAAAAGTAAGAACAAATAACTTCATTTCGTGAGGCGGTAGTTCGTCGTACACATAAACTGTAAGTTCATTACCCATTGGATGAAAGTGTGTGTAATTATAGGTCTAAAACAAAACATAAAAACATATCAGTGTATTTAGGATACTGGTTATCTTATATAATCATATATCTATAATAAATTAATGAGTGGGGAAAGAAATCAAATTAAAGTGATTGTTGAAGAACGTTACCTCGTTTTCGGATAAGTCCTTTTGGTTTATACCAAAAGACTTACTTTGTCGGATTTATAACCAAATTTAGGATTCTAGGATGAGGATATAGAATTTTTAAGCTTATATGGGTATATTTTGGTCGATATAGAAGGCTCAATGTGGTGTGAGTAAGTGAGGGAGGATGTGTCCTTTTACAATGAAGGTGAGGTGCACTTTTGGAAATTCTCAAAAAAATAATTTATAATAAATTAACAATAAATAAAAATACCTAAAAAGGAAATTTATTAAAATATAAGATTAGATAAGGTTTTAATATCATCAACCAATATGTTTTAGACAAGTTTTGGTAATATTTTAATCATTATCATTCTGATTAACCCTTAATTAACCCATTTTAATTTTAACTATAGTAACCTATTTTTATATACTAAAAGGGTTTAATTTTTACTTATAAAGTGTTTATTAGACCATAAATGGATAATTTATTATATTTTATACTATATATAATACCATTTTTATTATTTAATATTTTTATGATTTTTAAATAATTTAATATAATATTATTTTCATAACATTTCATAAGTGTAAATTTTGACCCTATTCATAACTTTGACTTTAATAAAATACATACCGATATATAACATATAAAAAATCACATAAAACACACCTAAAATTTAATATTCATCCATAAAATTCTTTTATCACCTAAATTAAGTCAAATTATATTTATTTTAGTATTTCTAATATCATTTTGATTTTTTTTCATTAATTGAGTAATTACTAAATCGTCATTTTGTTATTCTTTATGATAAATATTTATTCACTAAAAATTAAAAAGTAATTTTCATGAATTAGATAAAAATTATATCATTCATAATAATATATATAGTCCAGAATATATTCTTTTTATCCCCATATTAAAAATATTATACATATTAAAAGTAAGAGTGTGACTTTTTGTCACTCCTTTTGAGTTTAATAATATTTAAGTCATTTTCAGGGTAAAGTGTCAATTAAATTATTTAATTTAGATAATTATGGGTTAATGGTATAATTATATTCATTATAAAACTTTTGGTAAAGTTTTATGTTATTTTTATAATATTAATTATTTTATTTTTACTCTTAATTACTCAATTTACCCTTAACCGTGGTATTAAAATTTACTAAAGTTATTATTCATATTATCCACAAATAAAAGGGAAATATTTAATAAATTTGTACCTTATTATTAAAATTATTAAATCCATTTTTTATAATAAAAAATACTTAAAATTCTAAAATTAATTTAAAATTAATCCAGTTGACAGAACAACAAAACATGTTTTTAAACCGAAAACATCAAAAAGATTGACATATTTTAAATATCAAAATTAAATGTCAAATTTATTACAATGACCTAAACTAAATTAAATTATAAAAATTTGATCTTATTATACCATAAAAAATATAATTATTTCAATGAAAAATTTGATTTCAGTTAAAATTTTATATTTTTCACTATTCATAAAATATGAAACTTTTAAGAAAAATATCAAATATTCAACCAAAGTAAATTTTTTATATACATATTTCAAATAGTATGTTTATTTTTTCAAAAAAAAATATATAAAAGTGTCAAAATGTAATTTAAAATAGTTTCTCCATTAAAAGGCGTTAAAACTGCCTTTAAAAAAATATAGGTTTTTATGTGTAAAATTAGATTTGTTCTTATCTTATGCTTATAAAATCTATTGGATGAATATTGAAAATATTTGATTGAATATATTACATATCTATCTCACTAATATCATTCAACAATAGTACTTAATTTAATCTATTATGATAAAACACCTTTGTGAGCATAAAAATAGTTTTTTATAAAAACATTTCCCATATATTTAGTTGGATCCTATATTCATTTATAATTAATTTGCAACCAATGAATTAAGATATATATTTTCATAACTTATTCAATACTATTCATAACCACCAACTTAATGGATATGTTATATCTTATTATATTAACTAATAATATTTTAATAATACATTATTGTTTGATAAAACATGGCCTTAAGTGTAACGCAAGCCAACTCATTGTTCTATGTAGCGTAAGCTTATCATGGTGTTTTTTACAACATAAGCTACTGAATATATTGAATTTATTTAAGAAGAGGTGTACTTTAAAATATTTGGGTGTTACATTCTCCCCTCCTTCCATAAATTATGTCCTCGCAATTTAAACTCAGGATCAAACACAAGGGTTTTGACTTTTAAAAATATCTTTTTTAAAATCTCAAATTGAAAAAATGATTAATGAGTCCTCCACTTTAAAATAAAGAAAGATAAGTATGGTTATATCTAGATATAACACATGATAAGGTTAAATATTGAAAAACATTGACATGGAAGAGAAATCTAACTATCAAGTTCAGATAGAGTGATAGAGAACATGGTCAGGAGAAAATTAACATTCACAAATCTATAAATCTACAATGATCTGAGGAACCATTTGATTCATTGTAAAATAAGTTACTAGGATAAAATTTTTGTTTTCAATATCTTTTCCCTTGAGTTGAAGAATTAATTTACATTATATACTATGAACATAAAGAAGCATACTAACTTGACAAGTACAGTTTCATTATTTAATCAATTTCCACCACAACCTCATATGTTTCTCAAAATGATGAGTATTTAAGATGAATTTTTCATGCATGAAGGTTTTTAAATCAACTTCTAACGATCACAAAATGCATAAAATTATAATTATATATTCCTCCTATCTTTATAAATTAACCAAAAACAAAATTATTAGGATAAATTAACATGATTCCCCAAAAATAATATCCAAAATTCAATAGTAAAACCCCAATGTTCAAAATAAATCATTCATAAAATAATTTTCCTTCTAAAAAAATGGTCTTGACTATGATTAAAACCTAAAAATAAGGATTATTTGATCATATAGTCTTCCTAATAAAATTAATCACTCTTAATGTCTTATACAAAAAAATTAATTGTCTAAATATGATAATCTCCAAGGGTTACTTATCATTTGCATAAATAACATGAATCTCCATAATTCCACAACAAAACCATATTTGACTCCAAAATAAATTTCATTTTTTTACCTTATTCTTATATGATTCCCAAAAACAATGAACATATTTTTAAAAAAACATTAATTACTTAATCACAAAATCATTTTTCAATCCCAATGTTATCTATTTGATAAAAAATGTCCCTAAAATTAAAATAACCCTTTATCTATTAGATATTTTAACTAAAAAAGGTATGTTAACCAGGACTACACATAGTATAGTGGTAGGTGTTTTACCCTTGTTGCCCTTCAGTTGTGGGTTCAAACCCTATGGAATTTCTGGATGTCACGGGTTGTCACCAAGCATGTGGGTTGTCCTTTTTCTAAAACTATATTAACATAACTTCCAAAATACATATGATAGATTTTATTTAAATAATGTTAATCACTAAATCACCTTTTAACTAAGGTTTTCAATACAACCCCAATGCATAAATACTTAATCTATTTATTTCCACATAGTCTCTTCCTTGGTCTAGTGTTTATCCTTTATAATAGGGTGTTTCCTAAAACCAAAAACCATAGTGTGAGGATCAATTATCATATTGGAAAAATAATATAAACACCTTTAGGATGTCTATATATTGACACATTATTTTCAATATAAGACACCCCAGGTTTATCCTAGGTCTTTCATTGTCATTATGTATTCAAACCCTCATAATGGTTTTTAAATAAAATGTGAATTGTCCTAATCATATCCCATAAGAGGGTCAAACATGGTGCGCAGTAAGGCACATTGATGTGTACCAGGTTACATCGAGTCAGGCCTAATGCATCTTGTTAAAGTTGTTACCCATAGGTACATCTAAGCCATAACCACATCCACATGAATTATCCAAACAAGGATGTATTTCTAGGAAAACCACATAATCTCTATCTTATATAATCTCTAAGGTGTTCTTATATACTTATCCTTAAAGTCTATCATATGGTTATGTTATTTAATTTGTGTTTTATAAATCTAGTTTCTAAGTTTGTTGTTAAACTCGCTTTGAAACCAATTGTAACACCCCGACCCTAGTATCCCAGAGTCAGTGAAGTGATTTATTACATTTTCATAGACATACGTAAATAGCATCCCAAAGTACCAATTAATTTATTAGTATAGGTAAAATAGATACACAAATGAGTCTTGTATTACAAATGAATAAAATAATTAAAACATATTTTTTTCATTCAAGGATAACTTTATTCCATCTAGCGTATCCTTTAATATATTTCCTAGTACACTTCCTTGATTACTATGGAAGGAAAAAATAAGGGTGAGATCAAATGATCAATAAGGGTAAGTACTACAGAAGCAATAATGAATCAATGAGAACAAATATATTTTTCAATGTTAACAACTGAAAAGGATTTTCGTTCAATTAATTGGATAAGGCATAGTAAATATAGCATGGTAAATAACTAATACACATTCTATTTAAATAATAATATGATCTAGGAAACTTAACCATGGATATTCTAACTATTCAAATAATCCCATGGAATAATAATAATGATGGAATGAATAATGTTGTACATCATTACTATCAAGATATATCCTCAAGATAGCTACTCTTAAGAAGTATCCTCATGAATTTTCAAGTCTTTGGGTAGAAACCTATCTAATTTTTGTTAAGATCTATACTCATAACAATTTAAAACTAATTGTAAACAAGCATGAAGGGTTTTTTTTTCAACTGATTTCGTCTCATGAGACTTAGAATTGCATCAAGGGGCTATAGAGGGACCCACCATCACATACTAATTCCAATGGATTCCTCATATGAATGAGGTGAAACATAAATAGAATATACATTTTAAATTTAAATAATGTTTCCCAATCAATAAACATAATCACAAACCATTCTTAGTAATATGGTGTACGATTTCAAAATTGAAAATCCACAGTCAAAATGATCATAGACCATTTAATAAAATAATTAAAATGATATCATAACAGATCAACCTCAATTAAGAATAAGATTCAACAATGGTTGTTGACATAGATGAAAATACTCTAATAAAATCATGGAAAATATTTTGAGGGAAATACTCTTTTAACATTAAATTATTTATTTAAAATTATGCGCAATTATAAATGAAAAAAAAAATATTTGACAAGAATCTTGTAAACTTGAAAATGAAGCTTCAAAATTTCAATGTGTCATTATGGAAGAAAAATCCACTCACTCCTTATAAGTTGAAAAAATATTTTGTCTATCTAAAAAGTCATAAAGTTCCTCATTTAGAAAACAAAAAAAAGATTCATTTCAAACTCTTTTATAAAAAATGTTAACATGGGTTAAAAGAATTATAATTTTATATGATATTAGTAAAATCCATTTTGAAAAAAAATTTATAAAACATTGACATCAAATATAGATATTCCATTGTGGATACTTAAACATAAACATTTCAGAATAACAATGACATTGTGAAATAAATACATAGAACTTTACAATTAGTAGAATTGTATGACCATAAAATAAAGAAAATTATATGGATATGAAAATACCATAAACTTTATAATAATTCTTATAAATTACATTTTTTGGAGATATATACACCACATAAAAGAAATAATTATTGTATAAGGCAGGTGTCCCACAGAAATAAAATTGAGACAAAGATCCCTTAAAACATTGTGATTCATTTTAGGTGAAAATCATTAAACATCCTATATAATAGTTTAATAATGTCATAAAATTTAAAAGAAACATAATCATATCTATAATATCATATATTAACTTCTTAAAATACCTCATTACCCGTTTGTTAAAAATATTCCATTATTTTCTCTATTTTGGGTGTTAATTTTCTTGTTTTCTAAGTATGATTTGGATTGTTAAATTTTGTTCCAATAAATTAGACCATGATTTAATCATATCTATAATTTAAAACATGATATAAATATCATATATATTAAGTATATGTGTATTTATAACAATCTATAATGTTTGGAGATAAGAAATGAAATGCACCGTTCATGGAGACGGTAGGTCATACATATGCATGAATGCTACTTTCATTTCCTTGTCATATTAAAAGAATGAAAATTAAGTAATATATAAGTATATTATAATTAAATTATAATATATATTTCATATATGTTACATGGTTTTATTAATTCCATTCTTTATACATTCCATGTATAGTGTGAACGAATCACAATGCTTTGAGGGGGCAATAGTCCACACTTCCACAAACGATGTTATCATATTCCCAAAAAATGGAAAGTATAAAGGTATGTTTTATAAAAGAATTAAAGAAGTATAAATTCATTATAAATATTTATATTACATATATAAATACAATTTTCATCTTAATTCCCACTATGACATGCATTAAAAAAAGAACGAATAACTTTATTTCGTGTGGTAGTTCATCGAACACATAAACGGTAAGTTCATTACCCATTAGATGGAAGTGTGTGTAAGTGTAGGTTGAAAAATTAACATAAAAAATCAGTATATTTAGGATATTGTTTCAGTTATATTATCATGTAATAATAATAAATTAAGGAGTCTAAAAAGAAATCAAATTAATGTGATCGTTGAAGAACATTATCTTTATTTTGGGTAACTCCTTTTGGTTTATAAAAAAAGGCTTCCTTGGTGGGATTTTGTACCAAAGGGAGGTTTATAGGATTATGGGATGGAAGTTGAGAGATTATTTTGGTAGATTTTTTACAACAAAGAAGGCTCAATTTTTTGTGAGGAAGTGAGGGATGAGGTGAAATTTTATAATAAAGGTTAGGGGGCACTTTTGGAATTTCTCAAAATATTAATTTATAATAAATTAAATATCAATAAAAATACCTTAAAAAGGAAATTTATTCAAAGATAAGATGATATAAGGTAGTAATATCATAAACCAATGTATTTTAGACAAGTTTTTGTATTATTTTAAGCCTTATCATTCTGATTAACCCTTAGTTAACCAATTTAAATTTTAACTCTCATAACTGATTTTACTATACTGAGAGGGTGTGATTTTGAGTTATAAAGTTTCAATTGGACCATAAATATAACATTTAGAATATTTTAGACCACATATATTCACATGGTCTATATTTAAAATTTTCATGATTCTTAAATAATTTAATAAGATATTATTTTCATAAATACCAAAAGTGTCGATTTTTACATTATTCATAACTTTGATTTTAAGAAAATAAATAAAATAATATAACCTAAAAAATATTTATTTAACACAACCCTAAAATGTCATATTCACACATATAATTCTTTAATCACCTTAATTAAGTCAAATTATATTTATTTTAATATTTCTAATGTCATTTATTTTTTTGTTTCACTAATTGAGTAATTACTACATCGTCGTTATTAATTATTTATCATAATTATTTCATCAATAAAAATTAAAAATAAATTTTCATGATGTATGTAAATATTTTATATTTATTAAGAATATATATAGTATAGAATATATTCTATTTATCCCCATATTAAAAATATTATTCATATTAAAAGTAAGAGTGTGACTTTTTGTCACTCCCTTTGAGTTTAATAATTCTTAAGTCATTTTCATGGTAAAGTGTCCATTAAATTGTTAAATTTATATCCATATGTGTTAAGGGTAAAATTTTATTCATAAAATAACTTTTGGGAAATTTTTAGGGTAGTTTATTCATATTTATTATATTATTTTTACCCTTAATTACATAATTTACCATTAACCATGGTATTAAAATTTACTAACATTACTATTCATATTGTCCAAAAATAAAATGAACCAATTTAATAAATTTGGAGCTTATGAATTCAAATATTAAATCCATTCATAATAATTCAAAACACATAAATTTCTAAAATTTATTTAAAAAAATATTGTTGATAGAATGAGAAAATGTTTTTTAGTGAAATCGTCAAACATATTGACATGTTTTTATATCCAAATTAAATATTAAATTTATTATAATGACATAAATTATATTATATGAGGAAAACTTAATCTTATGATACTTTAAAAACCAATCAAATATATAATTAAATATTATAATTATTTCAATGAAAACATTTTTTTCAATTAAATTTTAGCATTTTCACTATACATCAAAACATGAAACTTATTAGAAAAATACCAAAAATTCAATGAAAGTAATTTTTATATCCCTTTTTCAAATATTGGTTTTATCTTTTCTAATAAATTATATCAAAAGTGTCAAAAATTGGATTTAAAATAGGTTCTCCATTAAAAGGAGGTAAAGCTACCTTTAAAAAATATTGGTTTTTATTCGTAAAATTAGGTTTGTTCTTATATTATGACTATAAAATCTATTAGATTAACATTGAAAAGTTTTTATTTAATATAATATATATATATATATCATTAATATCATTCAATAATAGAAATTAATTTAATTTTTTATGATAAAGCACCTTTGTGAGCATAAAAATAGTTCATTATGAAAATGTTGCCTATATATTCATTTGGTTACTATATCCATTTCTAATTAATTTGTAACCAATAAATTCAACCATATATTTTCATAATTTATTTAATATTATTCATCTCTTCCAACTTAGCAGTTCGGGTTATATCTTATTATATTAAATAATAATATTTTAATAATATAGTATTGTTTGATAAAACTCGGCCTTACATATAACACAAGCTAACTCATTATTATGTGTAGAGTAATCTTATCAAGGTGTTGCGTACAATGTAAGCTATCAGATAAATTTTATTTATTTAAAAAGATAAATATTATAAATTCTTGGGGCATTACACCAAACAACAATTCCTTCAACTTGAATATATCCATTATAAACCAATATTTATTTATCCTAGATTACTTTTAAATTTTCATGGAGATTATTCATGAATACCCACCTTGTACCAACCACATTATAATTTAAAGGTCTAGTTATGAGTGTCACTCCCCGACCTAGTTGATGCGTGACTTGTGAGCAACATAGAAAACTACGCGACAAGCACACAACTTAACCTTGTAAGCAGTTAGTGCTGAGTGACATGGTTCGAACATAGTTCGCTCAACCATGCACATGAAGACATGTGAGCTGTGAGGTTTCCAGAATTTTGGAATAAATTAATTAATTAATTAATTAAAGGGTGATTAAAATAAAATAAAGTAAGATAAAAATTAAATGAAATAGAATTTTAGGGGAAAATGTTTAATCATAATAATAATAATAATATGATTTTTAATAATAATAATAATATTATTATTATTATTATTATAAAATAAAATAAAAAAATAGAACCCTTGGGGAGGGGCGTCACCCCCCCCCCCACCCTCCCTGCTCCTATTCGAGGCATAGACCAGACGGTCACCCCCCTCCTTCACCTAGCGCACCAAGCCACTTCGGACCCTACCTCCTCTTTTCCCCAGCCTCGCCGCACTAACTGACCCCCACTTCAGTCGCCCTCCTCCTCACCACTCCACCCTCTTGGCCCAAACCTCACCCCTCCGCCTTCCAACCATCCCTAGCCGCTTCGGCCGGCACTTTCCCCTCCACTCGCCGGCCTCGCCTCTCACTTCTCTAGCCAGCAGCTACACCCCCCCCCCCCCCACATCTATGTATGCACAGCTGACCCTAGCCACTCCCTCTCCCTTTTCTGGAAGACTTCTGGTGCAAACCCAAATCCCTTCGCAGCACCTCCACCTCCTCTACTGCATGTAGATTCCTTCTCATCAGGTGTGTGGTTAGTTCATGAGGTATTGTTCTACCTTCTGTCGAGGTTTCATCACATCCACACTTTCTCTGAGGAAGGTGAATCCATGATTTTCCTTTCCATTGATTTTCCGTTAATGCTTGATGTTTTTAATTCATTTATTATCTTTATACGCACCTCCATGGGTCCTCTTTATATCTTTTTGTTGGGTTTTGAAGTTGAATTATTGTGTTAAAAATAGTTTTCACATGAAACTTGATTTTTCCCCTTGTGTGTTTGGGCCAAAAGTGTTTTCTAAAATGATAATTGACCCTGTTAGTGTGAATTGGTTAGATGAGTTGTGTTTTCCCTATTAATATGTTTTTAAAAATTGACTTAATACATGCTTTAGGCATTATTTATATGTGAAACATGGAAAACTTTCTTAGGATTCTTTGGAACTTGATTTAAAAAGGGTTTTTGGTTTATGAACTTTTGTCATATTTTATAAATGAGTGAAATGGGTGTTCTCGGGTTGAAATAAAATGTTTTTTCATGAAAATTGGTTTCAAATGTTTTGGTTGGTTTTATGGTGTTCCATTGAATGTTTTCATATCTATGGATGCACTGGGTGCACACATGGATGTGCAATCAAATGAAGATGGCACTCTAGATCTAGTCTCCTTAAAGAGTATTGCTTCTCCCCTTCCTTTTAATTCACCTAAAATGTTTTCATGTTTTCCATAATTGGGTATGTGGTACTCTTTGTGTTCCAAAAATAACTTCAAATGAATTCGTGTGGTTTGGCCGAGTTGGTCATGAAACATGCTTGGGTGAGCTGCTGGAAAACGGAAGGCTCTTTTGGCATTTGTGGTGTGTTTGGGTGAATGTGGAAGCTATAACCCATTTGGAATTTTGTGAAAGAGTTTTGTCTTGTAAGTTTAGTGAAATCCCATTTGGAAATTTTGTAGGTTTTTTTTGTTTTAACTTGATTTAAAGTGAACCTATACCTATTTTGGTAAATTCATGGTGTACGGGTCCATTTGGACATGTTATTAAGAAATAATGTTTATTGTTGTTTTAGAAACATTTCTAAATGTTTTTGTAAATGGTTGAATGAGGTAAAGATGAAGGCCCAGTTGACATTTGAAAATTTCTATTTATAAAGGGTTTGATGTGTGATATTTGTATAAGGCTCGTTTGGCATCTTTGAAATGGTATGCTTGTAAAACCCCTCTTTGGTTAGGTATCTTTCCTAGTATATTGATCATGAGACAGGAGGGTCCACAGTGTGGGCCTCCTTTTGAGAATATTTATTTTAAGTCATGGGACTAACATTGAGGTGGTCGAGTGGTGCCAGATTGTATAGTGTGCTTGGTTATAAATATATGGTTTGTTGATTGAATTTGTGGAACACAACTTTGTGAACATAGCACAGAAACCTCGCATAAGAAGGGGGTCTACTAGGAACGATTGTTGCACTGGAAGTTCACATATTGTCTAGTGGCCTATAGTATGTAGATATTTGGGATTATTTCTATGGGATTTGGCACCTCGTTCTGACCTTATAAAGGGTGGTCGGGCTTTAGGGTGTTTGATTCTGTTGTGTGAGGAATGTTACTAGGGATGGAGTCGCAGGTATTATTATGTTCTGGTCTTCCTCCAACTTCCTAGGTTTTCTTTGATCCTTTGATATGAGCACTATTAGTACCATTTCCCTTGATGTGTGTAGAATCATAACCTTGAACTTGGTTTTGGTGTTTTCTTGGAAAAGCTTTGTATTTATGGTTGGTTTTAAAAAGGATTTCAAAGTAGCAATTTTGGAAAAGTTTGTGTGCGCCCCTCTTTATTTCTTTTCCTTGTTTTTGAATTATAAGGGCAATGGAAAGGAGATTGTTAGTTTTAAAAATTCATTGTACATGTGAAAACCTTATTTTTATAACTTTAGTTCAAACTATTATTATTGGACTATTTTGGAATTGGAAAATACATGGATTCAATGGTTCACTTTTGGAATCCCTACTAGGAATTTTAATGCTCATGCCTATCCTATATTTTCATATGTAGGTTTGAATATTGGTTTAGGTTACTGGTCCAGCCACTCAGTGTTGGAGCGGGTCTGTTATAGTGGTTGGGGTGACCAAGAGGTCACATGGAGGTTGTGATAGCACGATTTGGTATTCTTGTTTTTAGTTTTAGTCTGTTAGTTGTCTCTTGTAACTGAAATTGTTTATTTATATCCATTAAATTTCAATTGTCTTTTTATTTCATTCTCTGTTTCTTTATTTGGTTTATTTGTTCTTATTTTTGGACCTAAATCCTTCACATTGGTTGCATTTTTGATTCCTGACACTCGTTTCGATCTAGGGGGTCAGGAATGCCCCTTGGGACATGTCACGAACCATCTCGAGTGACTGGTTCATAGTTGACCTGCGATGGTTTGTGACAAAATGGTATTAGATCTAGGACCTTGTTATTTTGGGTGTTCGGTAGATATATATTAGGATTTTCAGGGCATAGGATGTAGGTTATGGGTTGGTTATTGATCACCCCTGCTCATTACGAGACCTGAGTTACCAGGGGAAGCCCGGGTTTTGAGTCTTTTGTCTTTTTTTAGGATTGATGGATTACAACAGAGACAATCCAGTGTCACTTTGTGATCTCACAAGGAGTAGTGACCCATGTGGAGTCTGAGTGCATAGTTCAAGTACCTCCTAATCTTTGATGCTTTCTTAGGGAATGGCTCACTACCATGTATCCGGGTTAAGTGTGACTACTAGTTCCTCATTCCGGTGGTTTGTTGTATGTTTTTCTTCATTGTGGTTTTGGGTTAGTGTGATTATGATTTTAAAATGAAGGTTTTTTTGAAATGGAAAATTATTTATTTCCAATGGTTTTGAAATCGCTAAAGTGGGTTTTAAAATTTTAAATGAAAAGGGTTGTTTTTTAAATGCTTTTTTTTCTATGTTTATGTTTTTTGGATGTTTTAGGAGGAAGATACTTTTGTTGATTTTGCTTTTGGGTGTGTTTTTCATGTTTCTCGGAGTATGCCTCCCATAAAGGTCACTAGTATAGCCACCAAGTAATGCCTAATTTTAGTTCTTTTCAAGTGTTTCAAGTTTATTACAGTAATTGATGTTTTCGGGATAGTTGTGTTGTTGTGGAAGTAGTGTTTGTCTTCAGGTTTTGGGAACTCCTGAGTTTGTTAAAGTTAGTGTCATTTTGGTTTTAAATGGTGGGTTCGGTTTTGGATTAGTAGAGGTTGAATGACTCTTTGTCATTTGAGTTTGGACTATAATTGGTGTTGGATATCTTTTTCAAAGGTTCCTCATCCAGCGAGTGGAGGAACCTATTCATGAAGTAATTTCGTTCATCGGTGTCATCTTATGTGCCACCAGTGTTGCTGATTTAGGAATTCCAAGGTGATTTCTCACATCCCTCTAAAGTCTTGATATTGTTGTGGTTTTTCGGTTCGTTAGGAAAAGTTCTGTAAGGTGCACCGTTTGGGGAAAGAATCTTGACCAGGGTATTCTAGTGCCTAACTATGTGGCATAAGATGCTTTAGACATTAGGTCCACAACCACAAGTCTCGGGGTGAATCTTTTACAGATTTGGAAGTTTCCAGGTGTGTGAAGCCTCGGTTGGGGTTTCTTGTTTCATGTTGGTATTGGAACATTTAAAGACTTTTTTTCTTGATTCTCTAATATTAAAGTTTTACTATAATTGTAAGTTCATAATTTCAATTGGAGAACACGATCAAATTTTTTTGTTATAAACCAAGCAATCCTATTTGATTGAATGTGGATTTTAGAGCCGTTTGTTTTTCTTGGCGTGTGTTTTATCTTCACATGGGTTGGTTTCGGTTATACTCACTTGGAGATGTTTGAGTTTTTATAAGATGGGTAGAAAATGGATACAGTTCACTATGGGGTTTTTATCGGTGTTTCTTTTTTTGAGTCTTCCACTAAAATTGGGAGTTCATTAGGTGTGTGAAATGTGTCTATTTCTAGTGGTGGTGTTTTCTTGCTCGTAAGATGAAATTTGGTTTGGATCGATTAGGTGTTCTTGTGTGGGACCCCCTACCTGGGGTGGTATGTTTGGGTTTTAATTTCTGTTCTATTATAATCCTTGTGGTGGGGAGAACCCCCTCATGTTATCCATTTTTTTATGTTTTTGATTTCTTCTAGATTGGTCGGGTGTGACGTGTTTTGGGAATTGTTACCCCGAGGCTCTCGGTTTCTTTTGGTTTTTCTAGGAATGGACTTTAGTTTTGTTACCTGTCATCTTGGAGACTTTCTGGGGGCAGAAAGTGTCAATATGGGGGAGAATTGTCACAACCCAACCTGGTTAATGCATGGCTTGCACATGAAAAGCATACAGCTTAACCCTATAAGCAGTCAGTGCCAAGTGACATGGTTCGAACACAGGTCGCTCAACCATGCGCTTAACAGCACGTGAGCCGTGTGGCTTCCCGACTATTAAAATAAATAAATTAATAAATTAATTAAATGGAAAGTGAAATAAAATAAAGTAAGATTAAAATTAAATAAAATAGAATTTTACGGAAAAAAAATGTTTAATAATAATAATATTATTATTATTATAAAATGAAAAATTAAAAAAACAGAGAACCCTATGGAAGTCCCCCCCCCCTTCCCTACTCCTGTCTGAGGCGTAGACTAGGAGGTCGCCCCCATCCTTCACCCGGAACACCAAGCCACTCTAGACCCCGCCTCCTCCTTGCGCCGACCTTTTTTCACCAACTGACCCTCGCTCTGGTTGTCCTCCCCTTCACTATTCTTCCCTCCTTGACTGGTCCTTTCCCCTCTTCTCTCTGGCCTCACATCTTGCCGATCTGGCCAGTAGCCACCCCCCCCCCCCCCACTCCTGTGCACACACAGCTTACCCTCACCACTCCCTCTCCCTTGTCCGAAGGAAAATTGGCACGAACCCGAACCCCTTCACATTACCTCCTCTCTGGCATCAGGATTCCTTCTCATCAGGTGTGCAGTTATTCTGCAAGGTATTGTTCTAACTTCTGTCGAAGTTCCATCGCGTCTGCACTTGATTTGAGTAGGGTAAATCCACTCTTTTCCTTTTCATTAATTTTTGTTTTATTCTTGATGTTTTTAATTCATTTATTATCTTAATATGCACCTCCATGGGGCCTCTCTATTTCTTATGTGGTGTTTTGAAGTTGAATTATGGTGTTAAAAATAGGTTTCACATGAAACTAGATTTGTGACCTTGTGTCTTTGTGCCAAAAGTGTTTGTTAAAATAATAATTTACCTTTTTAGGGTGAATTGGTTAGATGGGTGGTGTTTCCCCGATTGAGATGTTTTTATAAATTGACTTAATACATGCTTTAGCTTATCTTTATATGTGAAACTTGGTGAACTTTCTTAGTATGCTTTGGAACTTTATTTAAAAAGGGTTTTTAGTTTATGAGCTTGTATCATATTTTATAAATGAGTGAAATGGGCGTTCTTGGGTCGAAATAACATTGTGGTTTCAGGAAAATGGGTTTCAAATGTTTTGGTTGGTTTTAGGGGGTTTATTGGATGTTGGAATATCCATGGGTGCACTAGGTGCACACATGGATGTGGAATAAAATGAAGATGGAACTCTAGATCTAGTCTCCTTCAAGAGTACCACTTCTCCTATTCCTTCTAATTTCCCTAAAATGTTTTCATGCTTTTCAAAATTAGGAAATTGGTACTATTTTTGTTCCAAAAATAACTTCAAATGGGTTCTTGTGTTTTGTCCCAGTGGTCCATGAAATATGCTTGGGTGAACGGTTGGAAAATGGAAGGCATGTTTGGCATCTCATGGTGTGTTTGAGTGAAAGTGGAAGCTATAGCCCGTTTGGTATTTTGTGAAAGAGTGTTGTATTTTAAGTGTTGTGAAATCTTGTTTGGATATTTTTTAGGTGTTTTTTGTTTTAAATAGATTTAAAAGTGAACATGGGAATGTTTTGCTAAATGCATGGTGTAAGGGACTGTTTGTCCATGTTTGTAAGAAATGATGTTTATTGTGGTTTTGGAAAAATTTATAAATGTTTTGGTAAATCATTGAATGATGTAAACCTAAAGGTGCGATTGAAATTTGAAAATGGCTATTTATAAATGGTTCGATGTGCGAGATTTTTATAAGTCCCATTCGGCATCATTGAAATAGTATGCTTGGAAAACCCCTCTTTGGTTAGGTCTCTGGCCTCATTTGTTGATCATGAGACAAGAGGGTCCTCGATATGGGCCTCCTTTTGAGAATATTTATTTTAATGAATGTGACTAACCATGAGGTGTTCGGGGTGGTGTTTTATTGTGTAGTGTTCTAGGTTATATATATATATATATATGGCGTGTTGTTTCAATGTGTGGTACAACCCTTTGCGTACATAGCATTGAAACCTAGCATAGAAAGGGGGTATACTGAGAATGAATGCTACACTGGAAGTTCACATACTATCCAGTGACCCACAATAGGTGGACATTCGGGATTATTTCTATGGGATTGGGCCTCTCGGTCTGACCTAAGAAAGGTTGGTTGAGAAATTGGGTGTTTGATTCTATCGTGTGTGGCATGCTACCGAGGATGGAGTCACAGGTATTAGTATGTTTGGGTCATCCTTTCAGTTCCTAGGTTTTCTGTGATCCTTTGATATGATACATTTAGTACCATTTCCCTTTTTGTGTGTAGAATCGCACATGAGCCTTAGCCCGGTTGGTAAGGACTTAGTAAGTGCATCCAAGAGACCCGGGATCAAATCCAAGTGGAGACATTATTTCCGGGTACTGTAGCAGTATTGTAGCAGTACTATAGTAGTTCTGTAGCAGTACTGTAGCAGTTCTGTAGTAGTACTATAGCAGGCACTGTAACAGGTACTATAGCGAGAACTGTAGAAAGTACTGTTTGACACTGTAGCAGCCGAGAATATGCCCCTGTTTGGGCCTTCAGGCCACTGATCTGGTCCCTGAGTCCTTTAAGGCCTTTGGGCCACCTAGGCCTTCGAGTCAGTAAGGCCTTCGGGCCACCTCAAGTCCTTCAGGACACCTTCAGTGTAGATGCAAACCAGATGACCTACGAGGAACAAGCTCTATAAGGAGGATGAGCAAAGATCTTTCACCACAGAAGAAGCTAAAACAGATTGCAAGAATGAGAGGGTATGACATCTGCCACCGGGATAAGCTTGTGCATTCATAGGAATGCCTAGATGAATGGCCATGTGAAGGTGGAGAGATGATTTCACGATGAATATGTTGGGGGGGGAGCAGTTCCAATTAGTGAGTCTGGGTTGTATGTAATATTTGAATCCTATAGGAAAATGAATTCCTCTAAGGCCTACGGGACATGTAATACTTACGCCTACGGGCCTTGTAAGGGTTCCACCTCACCCCTTGAAAGGTGGATTATCAAAAATAAATAAAAAATGAAGGCCTTCGGGCCATTGGATGGATGTGTAGAATCATACCCTTGATCTTGGTTTTGGTGTTTTCTTGGAAAAACTTTGTATGTATGGTTTATTTTAAAAAGAATTTCAAAGTATCTATTTTGGAAAAGTTTATGTGCTCCCCACTTTATTTATTTTCCTTATTTTTTAATTATAATGGAAATGGAATTGTGATTTCTAGTTTTAAAAATTCATTATATATGTGAAAATATTATTTTTATAATTGTAGTTCAAACTAATATTATTGAACTATTTTGGAATTAGAAAATGAATGGATTCTGTGGTTCACTTTTGGCATCCCTACTGGGCATTTTAATGCTCACGCCTATCCTATCTTTTCATATACAGGTTCAAATTTTGGTTTAGTTTCCTATTACAGCCACTTAGTGTTGGAGTAGGTCTTCTATAGTGGTTGGGGGTGACCAAGAGGTCACATGGAGGTTGTGATAGAACAGTTTGTTTTTCTTTTTTTTAGTTTCAGTCTGTTAGTTGTCCCTTGTAACTGAACCTGTTCATTTATATCCATTTAAGTTTCAACTATCTTCTTCTTGCATGATCTGTTTGTTTATTTGGTTTATTTGATCATTTTTTTGGGCCGAAATCATTCCCATTGATTGTATGTTTTATTCTCGTCACTCGTTTCCATCGTAGGGGGATCAGGAATTCCCCTTGAGACATGCCACAGACCGGATCGGGTGACCGGTTCATGGTTGACCCGGGATAGTTCATGACAATGGCCTTATAAATATGATTTTTATGAATTTGATCTAATTATTCATTCATGGATTTTGCTCATGATTTTTTCTTTACTTCTTCTTTAAATGAAGTTGGATCAATCTCGGGTAATAGAGTAGAGTTCTCTAATCTCTTCATCCTTTGAGTTTGAGTTGGAGAAATTTGTCTCCAAAAATATTTATTGGATCGACGTCATCCCTTTTACTTATTTAATGATTCATAGTTTTACTCAACTATTCACTTTGTTCTTATATAGATTCAATCTCATAATCATCATCAACTTGAACATATTGAGATTCTCCAAGATCTGTATTATTTTCTTCACTTTCTTCAAATACGTATTCAGAAGCATAATTTTCAGAATTTTCTTTAGATTCATTTTCAACAACTTTAATATCACTACTCTAAACTATTTTTTTGAGCCTCTTATTGAATCACATATAGTTCATACTCATTTTTCAGTAGCATAGATATATGCCTTCATCTAATGCATCACCATATTTTCCTTGATTTCCTTATTTATTTTGGATAAAATAATTTCTTTAAATACACTATGATAATTACAAGTGTATTTACTTCCATTTCATATTTTTTATATAATATTATCTACTCATAAACTATGTAATAATCTATTTTGAGTATGTATGGCCACTTGAACTAATTCCTTCTAATAATAGCTTGACAAGCCACTATTTATAAAAAAATTACTATATTATTCACCATGTGATTTCTTCTTTACACAAACCCATTTTATTGAGGGGTTCTCTCTCAAGACACTTAATATTTAATACCATTCTATTTCAAATAATTTCAAACCTCATAAGATTCATATTCTATTTTCTTATCTGATATTATAATTTTCATAATTCTCCAAGTTTCATTTTCTACTCTTATTTTAAACCATTATATATGATCCAATAATTCCATTTTTTGAATTAATGAAAATATCACAGCCCGTACAACTATAATCATCCAAAAATATGATAAAATAACTTAGTCTTTAGGTTCTAACTAGACAAATCAGACCACACACATAGGTGTGAATAAAATTCAAAAAAACTATTTCTCTCTTATTCTTTGGTGTATATAGGTTTCAAAGCATCTTTCCTCTCTTGAAATAATCAAAAATCATTTCCTAATCACACTTGAAATTAGTAATATCTACTACTACACTAAATTTTGATATGTTCTCTAAATTTTGTTTAATGGAATGTTTGAGCCTTTGATACCACAATATTTTTTATGCATTTACTATTAATGGACAAGTATTTTCTTTGATATCAACTTGATAAAAGTTACCATTAGATCTATAACTTCTCATCAAAGAATTTATAGATTTTTCATTGATATAATAGCCCTTCTGACCAAATTTGACTTCTAAACCAGAGTCACAAAGTTTAATAACACTTTATGAATCCTATCATAAACCATCAACATAAACTAAATTAGTATTTCTCAAATCATCTTCATTAAATATATTAATTAAACATTCTTTTATCTTTGATTATCCATCATTTCCAAAGTGTACAATTGCATAAACTGTACCTTTAACATTATTCAACAAGTTAATATCACCTTTCATATGGGATGAACACATGTTATCAAAAAATCTAGGTTCTAATATTTTTTGTTTATTTTAAAGTAATTACAACTAATTTTTCATTCTCAAAGTTTATTCTTTTCTTCCAAGAAATACCTAAATTATTTTAGACTTTTTTGTCACTTCCCAGCATTTTTAGCACAAATCATGAAGTCATACTATTATTCTTTAAGAGGATAAAAAACATTCTTCAAGTGAAATATATTAGAATATCTTGCAACAAATTTCATTTTCCTTATATAAGAATATATCCCTCTTTTCTTCAAACAATGATCTTATTTACATCTAAAGTTTGAACAATTAAAATGGTAACCATGAAAGAGTTTCTTATCTAATATGAATAGTATGTTCATACTCTCTATTTCCAGATTCCAATATCTTCTATTAAATATCATTAATCTTCACTATAATATGACATTGTGTGACCAAGAAAACTAAATAACTGAAATTTCATTGATGGAAAAAAATTATTGTCTCTTCTCCACATTTCTCTAACTTTTGTGTAACTCCTTGATAATTGATAAATTCTTAATGATTGAGAAATTTATACTTTTCTTTTCTTCCCTATGGTCTTCTAATTTCTAAACATTGTGTTTTATGTCTCACCATCATAACCAATACCAATTTTCCCCATTCCATTTGATCTTTTAACACTAAGAATTTATTCAAATATTATAGGTCCTTAATCAAGGAATATTCCCTGATAGGGGGTGAATCGGGGTATTAGATAATAATTGAATTTAAACCATTGATATTCATCTTGTTCTCTAAACTAAAAGAACACTTTAACCCCTCCCTCTCAATATCTACAAGATAATTGAATGAAGTAAAGAAAAAAAGATATTTTACTTGGTTAACCCTCACTAGGATACTCTAAGGAGCATTCATGGAAATGTTTTTATGTATCAAAAGCAATAAATCTCATTTATTATAGATTAAGAATTCAAGGAAGTCTCACTAACCCTCCTGGTTTACAACCTTGAATGGATGGAAAGATCGCTACTCCTCTTCACTATGTAACTCCCTACTTCTCATAATGATATCTTCTTCTTCCAAAGATGTTTATTGAAATATACACCAAAAATGGTATTTATATTCTATATTTTTGTGTAGAAATTCCAAAGATAAAAGAGATTATCTAAATACCTACTACATAAACTTCAACCTTCCATAATACATCTGTATTCCCCTTCAATATTTCTAGTAATAAATGTAATTCCCCTTCCCTTTTCACACTTTGTTTCCTTATCATTATCATATATGTGGATCCCTAATATTGATTCCCTCCTTTGAATATATTTTATAATTTTCATTCCCCTCTATGTAATTGTTTATACATAATATATATTTCAAAAAACACCATAACTACACAAAAATAAATGGTGACAACTTATAAAAAACCCATTCTGGGCATCCTCATTTCATTCACATGGACTTCAAGGTTACGGCACATAGTGAAAACCTGTGGTACACTTTAGATGGACATTTTATCAATCTCAAACTGAAAATATTCAATACAGCACAACCTCTTGACCATGACCACCATTTATTCCATAAAACCCATTTTGGTCTAAGCCATTTTACATGGTAAGTCTTCTAAAAAATCATTGAAATGGTATGGTCACATGAACCAATATTCACTCCAAACATTTCAAACTACAAAACAGATAGTCCAGGTTCACCATGCTTTAGTACATGTCATGGTGAAGACTTGATTGACCATAATGAAAAAAACTCCAAATACTCATTTTATTAAACCGCTTCCTATTTCTATGTAAGCATCCCTTATCAAATTTGTCAAAAAAAACACAACCTAGAAATTTATAATATGGTATTTTTGTTAATAATCTCTCCATCTAGGATTTTGATAACTCTAAAACTCTAAAACACTCTAACAACATGAATGATTAAATTATCACCAAATATAATCCCACTTTATCCTTGATTTGTGTTAGAAATAATATTTGAATAAAAAGATCTTTATGATGGAATATTTGAACTTCCAACACACACATTCACACATTATCCCCCTAATAAAACATCTATGTACTATCCCCCTTTCAATTATACTTAAAAGATCCTCCAAAAATATAATTGTATATTTTTACCCACCTCCAATGAACCCAAAATAGAGAACACATATGAAAGCTTATAGAAGAGTTTTATAAATATGAAAATAAAAAATGCAAATTTTATACACCTTTCCCTTGAGAGAAATTTCCATAGGAGTGGGGGTTCATTTTTCATTCCATCTAAGTATATTGATTCAAATGGACTTCAATATACAATTAATTTCATTCAAAAAAAACTTTGGGTAGTGTGCTTGACATAATATCAACCTCTTATTCTGGATTTGACACATAATTAAATGCCACTAATATTTTTTAAACTTTTTTATTTATGTAATGAAATTTAATCTCGATGTGTTTAGTCCTCAAATGATGAATGAAATTTTTTCTATAGTTTATATCACTCAATTTTTCACACATAATCAAAATAGAATATTCAATATCAATTCTAATGTCTTCAATATTTTGTTTTATCCAAGGAAATTGAGTGAAAGATTAACTCATTGAAATATATTTATCCTTTGAAATGATTAATGATATGCAGTATTTCTTCTTACTGATCCGTGATATGAATGAACCAGAAAGGTAAAACACACCACCAAACACATACTTTCAATCATCAACTAAACATATCCAATTGGAATTGGTATATCTCAATAAATATTATTATGAATTGATGTTATAAAATAGTCAATAACTCATTGAATGATTGATGTATCTAAGAATTATTTTCATAGATTTCATGTCACTTTATTTGGAAAAATGGTATATCATACAAATTAAAATGTGCAAAACACAATATCAGGTCGAGTATCGTTAAAGTAATGAAAACTACTGATAATTTTTTATAAAGTGTCACATCGACCACCTTTCTTGTATCATCTCTTGAAAAATTTTCCTCTATTTTTGTTGTTTTTTTCATTGGAATTGAGTCATACATATAAAATCTTTTTACCCATTCCATTAAATATTTATTTTAGGATAAAAAAGTATCATACTTCATTTGAATTACCTATAAACCAAGAAAAAAATATAACTCACCAATTAATTATATTTCGAATTCATACCTCACAAGGACTAAAAATGGCTTTCATTGGGTATCATATAAGACTCCAAAGATAATATCATCGACATATACAAGAACCATAAACTATATATCTTTTTTTTCTTGATGTACAGTGTATGATCAACCACACATTTTTAAAATCAAGCTTTTTTAAATACTGATATGACCTTGTGTACCATATCTTGGTGCATGTTTCATCCCAAAAAGATATTTTTTTAACCATCTCACTTTGTTTTCATCTACATTGATGAGAAAATAATCTTTTTATTAAAATTATACCTCCTATTTAAGAAATAAATTATGGAATTTAAATTTAACATTAATTTTATACACCTTAAATAACTTTTTCATAGCCATCGACAAGAATAATTGAAAGGTTTCAAGTCATTCCATTTGTGAAAATGTATTATCTACATCCATTCCTAAATTTGGGAAAACTCTTTGTATATCATTATATATTTTTTCCATATCACCTTTCCATCCTCATTTAATTTATTTCAGAACAACCATTTTGTTTTTATGAAATTCTTTCCATGGGGACTTGGAATAACTTTTCATGTCTTTTTTATCAATTTGGTCAAGTTCTTCATTTATAGCCTTGATCCATATTTCATCATTAGTATCATCTCAAATATATCTAGGTTTCATCAATGAAAATGGATATAATTTCTCATAAGACATCATAATTATGGTTTGAATGGGGTATTTCCCTCTCCCATAATGTTGTTTTCCATGATTTCATCCTTGTTTGGTTGTCTACTTAAAAATTCCATCCCATCTGTATTTTACTTATCATTTAAACTATCATGAAATTATTATACATCCTTTAAAACACCCCTTAAACCACGCACATATTCATCACTTTAAACTTTAAAAATTAAACTACTTTCTTGATAAATATACTCCCCAAAATTTGTAACCTACTCATATGTAGTTGATATCTTCTCATTTTCAAATATTATGATATCGTTTCTTGCAATCATTTTTCTATACCTTTTAGTGAAGTCCTTTTTGAATTTTATTTTTTATGAATATATATGGAATAATACTTTATTAGCATGATTTTAGAATTTTATAATCTTTTCTTTATTAAAAATTAAGCACTTACTTCCAAACTCTCAGAAATATTTAAGTCTGAGATTATTTTCATACAAAATTTCATATGTATTTTTATCTTCATTTGGATATAGTAAGGCCATTTTAGAGATATAGAACACTACAAGTACTAATTATTTCCAATATTTCTCCAATATTCCTCTTCAATTAACATAGTCTGGCCCATGTTGGTGATAATCTAATTTCTTTTTTTAACAACTCCATTTTTTAGGAGTTCTTACTGTTGAAACATGATGATGAATGTCACATTTATTGAGATATTATTCAACTTGATGGTTAGTAAATTTTTTATCATTATCTATGTAATTATTTTGAATATTTGTAAAAAAAATTGTTTTTATCTTCCCTTTAACATCATGTGATGCATTTGAACATTTCGGATTTTTGAGTTATCACCTTTATCCATGTCATTCTACTAAAATCATGAACAAACAAGACATAGTTCCTTTTTTGTCTATATATTTCGATGTAATTGGAATATATAGGTCTACATGCATGAGATAAATAATTCTATATGACTTAAAATTATTTATATTGTAGGTATTTTGTATGATCTTCCCCTTTTGAAAAGAATCACATGTGTGAGTGTAATTACATGTAAGTTTCATAATGTCTCATGCTCTGTCAACCTTCAAAAAACATTCCAATGATTTTTGGCTCAAATAGAAAAGTTGTTTGAGCCTTATCTTTTTTAATCTTCCTTATATATAATAAATCAATTTTATTCACCAACATCATAAATATCCCCCTTGTTCTATCTTCCCTTTAGAATAATTAAACCATCTCTTTCTTTAACAGTGCATGTTTACTTATTTAAGTCAACTGCATTCCCCAAGTCACACAATTTAATTACACTAATAAGATTATAAATGAGGCCTTTAATAAGGAACATTTTAGTTCTTCTAACATATTTTCCACCAAATTTCATCTTCCTAAATCCAAAAATCTTGATACCCTCATCATTCACAAAATAAACAACACTATATTTATTATATTTCCTTCCCATAATGATATCTTCATTTCTCATCATGTGAGATGTGAATTCACTATTTAAAATCCATAAATTAGGTCTTATGATTTCTATAAAGGATATATCAGCCACATTTCCCTTATCAAACTTTCCTTTCTTCTCCCATGAGTTTCAGTCAATCTTTATTGATGGTGGATGGACTCCCTTTTCTTTCAGATCCATTGATTCTTCTTTATATTGCAAAACTGAGAATCTATTTTTAATTTTTATCTTGTTAAATAAAGTTTTTGGATGTCATCTTGCACCTTTATGAGATTCATTTAGCATACTTTGTCACACTATTACTACACAAATAATAGATTTGTGCCCGAAATATTCACAAAAAAAAGAGTAATCATTAAAAGAAAAAGAAAAATTGAAAATTCCATTTTTCCTATTGATGTTGAGGTTACTCTATGATATATATATAGATCTTAGTAATATAATACACATATTTATTGTTCCCAACATTACCCTAAAACCATATTATTTTCAGTGTTATCGTTTTAGAATTCACTGCTCAAAAATAACTTTGTTGAGTGATTTGTAAACTTGTATACGAAAAAGTTTTTCAACTGATCCTGCAATAGTTTCATTAGATTGTGAAAAGCTAGAACTTCTGATTTTCATTCCTAGAGTGATAATTCTCTCTTAGTCTTCATACATTTTCCTCTATGTCATAACATATACTTTTTGTTCTTTAATCCTATTAACATATTCTTTCACTGATTTAGATATCCTATTGATGATATAGGCATGTTCCTCATATTTGAGTTTAATCTCAACCTTTTTCTCCAGATTTCCTAAATTTCCAGAATTAAGATTCTTAATCCCTAAACTCGATTCATATTTTTCTTCTTCTTATTCCTATATATAAATCATAGAATTATATTATAAGGCCCCGGCCTTAAAACTTACTTAATATTGAATTAAAAGAATAATTCACGTTGAGGATCTTTTCAGGTTTAGAGTTTTAGAGAATTAGAACATAACTATTACATCTCAAAAGATAACAAAGTAGTCACTTCTACTAAGTTTCCAATATAAAAAAAACTCTTAAAAAGAAACGTGTCTAGTTCCATGTTTTATATAGCATGACATTCCCTTGATCCCATCCTTGACCTTATTCCACATTAAGTCATGTGAAAAACATTTCAAAAAAACTTGGGGTGAGCATAAAAAGCTCAGTAAGGGATACACAAAGAATGAAAACTGTTAGTTTTTCAAACATCAAGTAAAACATATATACTCTATCAAAGTAATACCTTCACCTTCATGAAGTAGTAAAAAAAATCTCTTCACTGAATAATGTATCATTACTTACCTTTTTGTAACCAAAGTATTACCATAAAACCCATATAAAGAACACATAACATATATAAAGGTAACTTGGGACATAAACATACTTAAGTGGAATAACCATATAGTCGACTTCCACACATATCACTTAATGGAATAGCCATATGGCCAATTTCCATACATACTTAATGGAATAGCCATACGGTCGACTTCCATACCCAATGCATTGGAGGTTATAACGTAACCACCTGTCCTGGTATTCACGGTACCACCCGTCATATGGTTTATAACGTAACCACCCGTTAAAATGTCCAAGTACCAGTATAAAATCATAAAACATAAAACCAATATAAAGGAATGATAACATTTCCACATTTCAATCACAATATATCATAAATATATTGACATAATAGAATCCTTTTTCAAAACCATTTTCAATACCAAAATACATAAAAGAGTATATGGTATTTATTTTATTCTAAAAACATTACGGCTTGTTGAGAAAGCCAAAGACCAAATAATACTCGCGGCGGCGGAAAAGGTCGTTTTCACCACATACGTTAAAAAAACATTCCTCTTTGTCGTTTAGTAAAACGCTTCGTCAAAAAAGATTCCTTTTGTATAAAAGTAAAAGTCAAAGAGGTTTATACACCGTATAAAAGAAAGTTGTGTATAAAACGAAATATGCCTCAATGAAAGGAGATTGAGACGAAGTCCCTTACAAAGATCATTTTTTTTAAATAAAATAGATCTATTATTTGTATTCACTATAATTACAAATAATGAAAGTACAAATACAAGATAGGACATAATAATATCATGACGGAATTTTAAAGTAGGAGATTAACCTAAAGAATGGAAATTGGGTTAAGAAGTTCCCTTACCTCGGGTCCGACTTGACTCGATCGTTCTTTAACGTCCTGAATAATAAACTTGAGTTAATTTATACTTGATTAAGAACCTTTTTAAAGTTCATTATTCCTTTTATATCACTTATTTCCATGTTATAAACATTATGTAACCATTTAAGTTAATAATGTTTGTTTTCTCAATATTTGGTTCTTAAGTCGAAAGTGGACTTCTTACAATTACATGTTGTTCGTGTGGTCAAAAGTTCTTTATATCCAGAATGAAATTACTGATTTGGATATCATATATATCATATATATACAGCATATACATGTATTTATAATATTACATAATCATTTAGAGGTAAGAAATAAAATGCACCGTTCATGGAGACGGTAAGCCGTACGTACGCATGAACGCTACTTTCATTTCTTTGTCATATTAATGGAATTAAAACTAAATGAGAGGTATGTATATTTTAATTCCAGAATTATATTTATCATTTAGATATATCATTAATTATATATATCCATTATATACATGTACTTTTAATATTACATTACATTTGGGGATAAGAAATGAAATGCACCGTTCATGGAGACGGTAAGCCGTACGTACGCATGAACGCTACTTTCATTTCTATCTCATACTTTAATGGAAAGAAATAATAATGATATAGAGGTATATTATAATTCCAGTATAACATAATATATAATAACTTAAATCCATCCTTTACACGTCCCACATATGGCATTAACGAATCACATCACTTTGAGGGGGCGGTAGTCCGCACTTCCTTAAATGAAGATATCGTGTTTACCCATAATGGAAACCATAAAGGTATGCCCAAAATTAAAAAAAACAGAAGCTTAAGGAAAACATAAACATATTATATGTCATATATAAAAATAGTGACATCATAGTGGCCACCTTTGAAGGTGTTAAATGAGTATTGAACAATCATCGTTTCGGGAGGCAGAATTTCACCATCCATGGAAACCATATGTTCTTTAACCATTTGATGTATTTTTGTGAGAGTGTAGCTCAAATAAATCTTATAACAAAATCCTAGTAGATTTACGATACTGGTGTTGTTACAAAATAAGTAAATAAAAAGAGTTTAGAGGGTTGGAGAAGCAAAATAAAACAAATGAACATGAGAGAATGAATTACCTTTAAAAGTGTAACTCCTTTTGATTTGAGCCTAAAGGCTTCCTTTGAAAGGATTATGCCCAAAGGTAATCCTCTAGGATGAGGAGAGAGATGTGGAGATAGTAAATGGGAAGGGTTTGCCTGAGCCAAAGGCTTGAGGAGTGTGTGTAAGGTGGTAGAGGTGGGGGCCTTTTATAAGAGGAGAGGAGGGGCACTTTTGGAAAGTAAAGAAATATTACTTTATTTGAAAATGTGTTTCGGTTTTAAAAGGTCCCACATTGATATAATTCGTGGATAAGGTGATAAGGGTTCTAAATTCACCCATCCAATAAGTTTTGGACATGTTTAGTTCATAGAATTTACATTATCTTTCCATTTTGTTTAAATCGTCAAATAATGATGTCATCGCTGCATCATTATTATATCATAAATAATTTAAATTATTTAATGTCTAAAAATTATAAAAAAATTACTATGATGTAGAAAATATTTTTATCTTTCCAATTACTATTTATAATCAAAAATCTGACTTGTATAACCACATTTAAAAATTGTTTCAGTAAAACATATCATGTTTGTGTCATTTTATCTTTTACATTAAATAAAAAGTTATTTATGTCATTTCCCAACCAAAGTGTCTCCATGGGGTCCCCAAGTTGACCTATGGCTTGTCTTGGTCGGCCATGACACAACCAATGTGGTTAGGACATGTGTCAAGTTCATTTCATATTATTAAAACATTATTTTTACCTTAAACTACACTAATTACCACTAATTGCGATTAAGAACTTAATAAGTTACTATTCACCAAAAAATTATTATAATCTCATTGAACCACATTTTACTTCTTAATGACAACCATGTATGTTGGATTTTTGAAATTCAAAATACAATTATGGAAAAATTTAATTTAAACGGAAAATCAGTCTTTATAAGTACCACTTAGTGGTTTCACTATTCATCAAAAATTGAAGTTTTTCAGAAAATTACCAAAAATTCACCCTAAGATATATTTGATATTACGAATTCAAAAATGAAGTCTATTTTACAAAATTCAAAACATGTAAGTCACATTAATTAATTTAATAATTAATTCCCGCTGTTAGAGCAAATAGCGTGTTTTTATGAAACAATAAGTATCAAAAGATTGACACTAGTTTAAGTCCAATTTCAAAGTAAAATTGATTCCAAAGACCACTATTGGATTTAATGGTAAAAATATTTTCTAATTTAACTTTAAAACCAATTAAAAATATAATCTAATCATATAAATAAATTAGATTAAAAATAGGTTTTGAATTAAAATACAACATTTTACACTATTCATTAAAAAAATGAACTTTATCAGAAAGGTACCAAAAATTTACACAAAGTAAATTTTGATGTCCCGATTCTAAAGAAGAGTTATATTTGGTCCACTAGAATTTATAAGATCGATCAAAACTATATTTAATGACGGTTCTCTGTCAAAAGGTGATAAGTGGACCTTTCATGAAAATTAGGGTATAAATGCCTAAAATTGAACTCTTTCCGTATTTTAAGCCTTTATCTTTTATTGGGTAAATGAAAAAACATTTAAAAACATATATAATCATATTTTAGTTATTTCTATCCATTCCCGCCAGTACAACGGCTACTCGTTAACTAACATTTAATATAATATTATTTTATTACTTGTGTGCAATGTAAGTTTTCAAAGAAACTCATCGTTGTGTACCGAGTACGCTATCGAACGTAGAAACCCCTTTTAATTAAAATTAATATTTAATTCGTAAATATTAATAAATATGAAAATTCTTTATTCTTTATTTACCTGGGATGTCACATCCTTCCCCCCTTTTGGGAATTGCGTCCTCGCAATTTTATTCACTTATCAAAATAAGTGGGGGTATTTATCCCTCATAGCATTTTCAGATTCCCATGTTGCCTCTTCAATCACATGGTTTTTCCACAAAACCTTTACCTGATGAATCACCTTATTCCGTAACACCTTCTCCCTATGGTCAAGAATCTGGACCGGTTGTTCCTCATAAGATAGATTCTCTTCCAGCTGAACTACCTCTGGACTCAAAACATGAGATGGATCTGGCATATACTTTCTCAACATCGAAACGTGAAAAACATTGTGTACCTGAGATAAACTCGGAGGTAAAGCCACTCGGTATGCAACTGATCCAACTCTCTCCAGAATTTCATATGGTCCAATAAACCTTGGACTCAGGTTTCCTTTCTTACCAAATCTCATCACACTTTTCCAAGGAGAAACCTTGAGAAAAACATGATCACCTACCTCGAAAGATAGATCCTTCCTCTGGTTATCCGCATAACTCTTCTGCCTGCTCTGAGCTGTTCTCATGTGCTTCTGAATCAACTGATCTTTTTCTGCCATCTCTTCTACCAATTCTGGTCCCATCATCTTCCTTTCACCCACTTCATACCAAAATGCTGGAGTTCGACACTGCTTCCCATATAATGCCTCAAATGGTGCCATCTGTATACTGGAATGAGGACTGTTATTGAAAGAAAACTCAACCAAAGAAATATGTTGGTCCCAACTTCCCTGATAATCCATAGAACAAGCTCGTAGCATATCCTCCAATGTCTGAATTGTTCGTTCTGACTGCTCATCTGATTGAGGATGAAAAGCTGTACTAAAATTTAATTCAGTACCCAATGACTTCTGAAGGCCTTTCCAAAAGTTAGAAGTAAACCTGGGATCACGATCTGATACAATGGAGAGAGGAACTCCATGTAACCTGACTATCTCTTTAAGATACAAACGAGAAAGTTGATCAAGAGAGAAAGTATCTCTTATAGCAAGGAAATGAACAGATTTGGTCAAGCGATCAACAATAACCCAGATTTCATTATTACCTCGAGATTTCCTCGGTAATCCCACAAAAAATTCCATGGATATGTTTTCCCATTTCCACTCTGGCACTGGTAAAGGCTGAAGCATCCCTTTCGGTAACTGTCGCTCTACTTTAACCTGTTGACATGTCAAACACTTCACAGTAAAATCAGCAATGTCTCTTTTCATTCCATGCCACCAGTAATACTCCCGCAGACCTCTGTACATCTTAGTACTGCCAGGATGAACTGAAAATGGGGAACTATGAGCCTCACATAACAACTCATTCTTCAACTGTGAATCACAAGGCACACACAATCTCTTCCCAAACCTCAAAACACAAACACAAACTTATCCAAGAACTCATGGAAAATTTTATTCATAAGGTCCATGAATATAGCAGGTGCGTTGGTTAACCCAAAAGGCATAACTACAAATTCATAATGGCCATATCTAGTACGGAACGCAGTCTTTGGAACGTCTGCTTCTTTTACTTTCAACTGATGGTACCCCGTCCTCAAGTCAATCTTCGAAAAATACTGAGCTCCCTAGAGCTGATACCACTTCATTCGATGGCCCAACATCTGCTGAAGTTGTTGCAAAGGATTTTACCACCCCTTTCTGCTTGTAGTCTGGCTGCATTCTCCCAGTTGAGTTCTTCGTTGGACACTCGTTTTCATAATGACCCATTTCATTACACATAAAACATCTTACCTTTGGCTTTTCATTTCCTTCTTGATCATCTTCCTTACAGTTACGAGCAATATGACCAGACATACCACACCGAAAGCACTTACCAGACTTGGATAAACATTCTCCAGGATGCATTTTACCACACTTCTCACAGGATGGATATTTGGTTTTCTTACCTCCTTGCTTCTTTGATGAATTCTTCCCCTTTTCCTACCAACTAGACCTCTTATTCTGTTATTTGTCATAGAACACCTGATCATCGGCAAACTCCATTTCCACCTTCTCCGCACATCAAACAAGTTTTTCATAACTTTTGAACTCACGAGAAGCTAAATCCCTTCGATACTTTGGCTTTAACCCTGAGTAAAAACGATTTATTTTAATATCAAGATCTCGTATAATGTTTGGAGCATACCTTGCCAATCGAGTGAACTTTTCTTCATAAGCAGCCACTAAATCATCCTCCTGCCTCAATTCTAGGAACTGTTTTTCCATCCTAAGATGAACCACCTTAGGAAAATATTTCTCAAGAAACATACCTTTGAATTCGTCCCAGTGAAGATCCTCAATCTCATCACTATCCCTTATATTTTTCACCATCAACCACCACTGATCAGCTTCACCTTCAAAACGGTAAACAGCAAGACTAACCTTTTGATGTTCTGAACACCCCATGACATCAAAAATATTCTCCAGTGCTTTAATCCACCCTTCAGCTTGCACAGGGTCAGATGATCCTCTGAATGATGGGGGATGTTCCCTCATGAAATGTTCCACCACTGACATGTTCCTCTACGGTTGATCTGGCTGATCTCGTGCATGGATACCACCACTATTTATAGCCTGAGTCAACTGTTCCATCACTGCAACAAACTGTTCAGTTCTGATTCCGACCATCTCATGTTGTTGATTTGGAAGGTTATCTTTCTCCTGATGTCTTCCCAACATAGCTACTTTGTTTCCTATGCGGAAAGCCATTCTGAACACAGAAATATCTTAGGCGAAGCAACATGGTAATCCGTAAATGCTATATCATTTCAATCATATTATAATTTAACACTTTTCTAACTCCTAAAGTTGTCTACACCGACCTTTGATACCAACTATAAGGCCCCGTCCTTAAACCTTACTTAATATTGAATTAAAAGAATAATTCACGTTGAGGATCTTTTCAGGTTTAGTGTTTTAGAGAATTATAACATAACTATTACATCTCAAAAGATTACAAAGTAGTCACTTCTACTAAGTTTATAATATAAAAAAAACTCTTAAAAATAAACGTGTCTAGTTCCATGTTTTATATAGCATGACATTCCCTTGATCCCATCCTTGACCTTATTCCACATTAAGTCATGTAAAAAACATTTCAAAAAAACTTGGGGTGAGCATAAAAATCTCATTAAGGGATAAACAAAGAATGAAAACTGTTAGTTTTTCAAACATCAAGTAAAAAATATATACTCTATCAAAGTAATACCTTCACCTTCATGAAGTAGTAAAAAAAACTCTTCACTGAATAAAGTATCATTACTTACCTTTTTGTAACCAAAGTATTACCATAAAACCCATATAAAGAACACATAACATATATAAAGGTAACTTGTGACATAAAGATACTTAAGTGAAATAACCATACGGTCGACTTCCACACATATCACTTAATGGAATAGCCATATGGCCAATTTCCATACATACTTAATGTAATAGCCATACGGCCGACTTCCATACCCAATGCATTGGAGGTTATAACGTAACCACCCATCCTGGTATTCACGGCACCACCCGTCATATGGTTTATAACGTAACCACCCGTTAAAATGTCCAAGTACCAGTATAAAATCATAAAACATATAACCAATATAAAGGAATGATAACATTTCCACATTTCAATCACAATATATCATAAATATATTGACATAATAGATTCCTTTTTCAAAACCATTTTCAATACCAAAATATATAAAAGAGTATATGGTATTTATTTTATTCTAAAAACATTACGGCTTGTTGAGAAAGCCAAAGAACAAATAATACTTGCGGCGGCGGAAAAGGTCGTTTTCACCGCGTACGTTAAAAAAAATTCCTTTTTGTCGTTTAGTAAAACGCTTCATCAAAAAATATTCCTTTTGTATAAAAGTAAAAGTCAAAGGGGTTTATACACCATATAAAAGAAAGTTGTGTATAAAACGAAATATGCCTCAATGAAAGGAGATTGAGACGAAGTCCCTTACAAATATTATTTTTTTTAAATAAAATAGATATATTATTTGTATTCACTATAATTACACATAATTAAAGTACAAATACAAGATAGGACATAATAATATCATGACGTAATTTTAAAGTAGGAGATTAACACAAAGAATGGAAATTGGGTTAAGAAGTTCTCTTACCTCAGGTCCGACTTGAATCGATCGTTCTTTAACGTCCTGAATAATAAACTTGAGTTAATTTATACTTTATTAAGAACTTTTTTAAAGTTAATTATTCCTTTTATATCACTTATTTCCATGTTATAAAAATTATTTAACCATTTAATTTAATAATGTTTGTTTTCTCAATATTTGGTTCTTAAGTCGAAAGTGGACTTCTTACAATTACATGTTGTTCGTGTGGTCAAAAGTTCTTTATATCCAGAATGAAATTCCTGATTTGGATATCATATATATCATATATATCCAGCATATACATGTATTTATAATATTACATAATCATTTAGAGGTAAGAAATGAAATGCACCGTTCATGGAGACGGTAAGCCGTACGTACGCATGAACGCTACTTTCATTTCTTTGTCATATTAATGGAATTAAAACTAAATGAGAGGTATGTATATTTTAATTCCAGAATTATATTCATCATTTATATATATCATTAATTATATATATCCATTATATACATGTACTTTTAATATTACATTACATTTGGGGATAAGAAATGAAATGCACCGTTCATGGAGACGGTAAGCCGTACGTACGCATGAACGCTACTTTCATTTCTATCTCATACTTTAATGGAAATAAATAATAATGATATATAGTTATATTATAATTCCATTATAACATCATATATAATAACTTTAAATCCATCCTTTACACGTCCCACATATGGCATTAACGAATCACATCACTTTGAGGGGGCGGTAGTCCGCACTTCCTTAAATGAAGATATCGTGTTTACCCATAATGGAAACCATAAAGGTATGACCAAAATTAAAAAAAAAACATAAGATTAAGGAAAACATAAACATATTATATGTCATATATAAAAATAGTGACATCATAGTGGCCACCTTTGAAGGTGTTAAATGAGTATTGAACAATCATCGTTTCGGGAGGCAGAATTTCACCATCCACGGAAACCGTATGTTCTTTAACCATTTGATGTAGTTTTGTGAGAGTGTAGCTCAAATAAATCTTATAACAACATCCTAGTATATTGAAGATACTGGTTTTGTTACAAAAGAAGTAAATAAAAAAGAGTTTAGAGGGTTGGAGAAGCAAAATAAAACAAATGAACATGAGAGAATGAATTACCTTTAAAAGTGTAACTCCTTTTGATTTGAGCCTAAAGGCTTCCTTTGAAAGGATTATGCCCAAAGGGAATCCTCTAGGATGAGGAGAGGGATGTGGAGAGAGTAAATGGGCAGGGTTTGGACGAGCCAAAGGCTTGAGGAGTGTGTGTAAGGTGGTAGAGGTGGGGGCCTTTTATAAGAGGAGAGGAGGGGCACTTTTGGAAAGTAAAGAAATATTACTTTATTTGAAAATGTGTTTCGGTTTTAAAAGGTCCCACATTGATATAATTCGTGGATAAGGTGATAAGGGTTCGAAATTCACCCATAAAATAAGTTTTGGACATGTTTAGTTCATATATTTTACATTATCTTTCCATTTTGTTTAAATCGTCAAATAATGATGTCATCACTGCATGATTTTTATGTCATAAATAATTTAATTTATTTAATGTCTAAAAATTATAAAAAAACTACTATGATGTAGGAAATATTTTTAACTTTCCAATGACTATTTATAATAAAAAATCTGACTTGTATAACCACATTTAAAAATTGTTTCAGTAAAACATATCATGTTTGTGTCATTTTTACTTTTACATTAAATAAAAAGTTATTTATGTCATTTCCCAACCAAAGTGTCTCCATGGGGTCCCCAAGTTGACCTATGGCTTGTCTTGGTCGGCCATGACACAACCAATGAGGGTAGGACATGTTTCAAGTTCATTTCATATTATTAAAACATTATTTTTACCTTAAACTACACTAATTACCACTAATCGTGATTAAGAACTTAATAAGTTACTATTCACCAAAAAATTATTATAATCTCATTGAACCACATTTTACTTCTTAATGACAACCATTTATGTTGGATTTTTGAAATTCAAAATAAAATGATGGAAAAATTTAATTTAAACGGAAAATCAGTCTTTATAAGTACCACTTAGTGGTTTCACTATTCATCAAAAATTGAAGTTTTTCATAAAATTACCAAAAATTCACCCTAAGATATATTTGATATTACGAATTAAAAAATGAATTCTATTTTGAAAAATTCAAAACATGTAAGTCACATTAATTAATTTAATAATTAATTCCCGCTTTCAGAGCAAATAGCGTGTTTTTATGAAACAATAAGTATCAAAAGATTGACACTAGTTTAAGTCCAATTTCAAAGTGAAATTGATTCCAACGACCACTATTGGATTTAATGGTAAAAATATTTTCTAATTTCACTTTAAAACCAATTCAAAATATAATCTAATCATATAAATAAATTAGATTAAAAATAGGTTTTGAATTAAAATACAACATTTTACACTATTCATTAAAAAATGAACTTTATCAGAAAGGTACCAAAAATTTACACAAAGTAAATTTTGATGTCCCGATTCTAAAGAAGAGTTATATTTGGTCCAATAGAATTTATAAGATCAATCAAAACTATATTTAATGACGGTTCTCCGTCAAAAGGTGATAAGTGGACCTTTCGTGAAAATTAGGGTATAAATGCCTAAAATTGAACTCTTTCCGTATTTTAAGCCTTTATCTTTTATTGGGTAAATGAAAAAACATTTAAAAAAATATATAATCATATTTTAGTTATTTCTATCCATTCCCACCAGTACAATAGCTACTCGTTAACTAACATTTAATATAATATTATTTTATTACTTGCGTGCAACGTAAGTTTTCATAGAAACTCATCATTGCGTACCGAGTACGCTATCGAACGTAGAAACCCCTTTTAATTAAAATTAATATTTAATTCGTAAATATTAATAAATATGAAAATTCTTTATTCTTTATTTACCTGGGATGTTACATCCTTCCCCCCTTTTGGGAATTGCATCCTCGCAATTTTATTCACTTATCAAAATAAGTGGGGGTATTTATCTCTCATAGCATTTTCAGATTCCCATGTTGCCTCTTCAATCACATGGTTTTTTCACAAAACCTTTACCTGATGAATCACCTTATTCCGTAACACCTTCTCCCTATGGTCAAAAATCTGGACCGGTTGTTCCTCATAAGATAGATTCTCTTCCAGCTGAACTACCTCTGGACTCAAAACATGAGATGGATCTGGCATATACTTTCTCAACATCGAAACGTGAAAAACATTGTGTACCTGAGATAAAATCAGAGGTAAAGCCACTCGGTATGCAACTGATCCAACTCTCTCCAGAATTTCATATGGTCCAATAAACCTTGGACTCAGCTTTCCTTTCTTACCAAATCTCATCACACTTTTCCAAGGAGAAACCTTGAGAAAAACATGATCACCTACCTCGAAAGATAGATCCTTCCTCCGGTTATCCGCATAACTCTTCTGCCTGCTCTGAGCTGTTCTCATGTGCTTCTGAATCAACTGATCTTTTTCTGCCATCTCTTCTACCAATTCTGGTCCCATCAGCTTCCTTTCACCCACTTCATACCAAAATGCTGGAGTTCGACACCGCTTCCCATATAATGCCTCAAATGGTGCCATCTGTATACTGGAATGAGAACTGTTATTATAAGAAAACTCAACCAAAGAAAGATGTTGGTCCCAACTTCCCTGATAATCCATAGAACAAGCTCGTAGCATATCCTCCAATGTCTGAATTGTTCATTCTGACTGCTCATCTGATTGAGGATGAAAAGTTGTACTAAAATTTAATTCAGTACCCAACGACTTCTGAAGGCCTTTCCAAAAGTTAGAAGTAAACCTGGGATCACGATCTGATACAATGGAGAGAGGAACTCCATGTAACCTGACTATCTCTTTAAGATACAAACGAGAAAGTTGATCAAGAGAGAAAGTATCTTGTATAGCAAGGAAATGAGCAGATTTGGTCAAGCGATCAACAATAACCCAGATTTCATTATTACCTCGAGATTTCCTCGGTAATCCCACTACAAAGTCCACGGATATGTTTTCCCATTTCCACTCTGGCACTGGTAAAGGCTGAAGCATCCCTTTCGGTAACTGTCGCTCTACTTTAACCTGTTGACATGTCAAACACTTCACAGTAAAATCAGCAATGTCTCTTTTCATTCCATCCCACCAGTAATACTCTCGCAGACCTCTGTACATCTTAGTACTTCCAGGATGAACTGAAAACGGGGAACTATGAGCCTCACATAACAACTCATTCTTCAACTGTGAATCACAAGGCACACACAATCTCTTCCCAAACCTCAAAACACAAACACAAAATTATCCAAGAACTCATGGAAAATTTTATTCATAAGGTCCATGAATATAGCAGGTGCATTGGTTAATCCAAAAGGCATAACTACAAATTCATAATGGCCATATCTAGTATGGAACGCAGTCTTTGGAACGTCTTCTTCTTTTACTTTCAACTGATGGTACCCCGACCTCAAGTCAATCTTCGAAAAATACTGAGCTCCCTGGAGCTGATACCACTTCATTCGATGGCCCAACATCTGCTGAAGTTGTTGCAAAGGATTTTACCACCCCTTTCTGCTTGTAGTCTGGCTGCATTCTCCCAGTTTAGTTCTTCGTTGGACACTCGTTTGCATAATGACCCATTTCATTACACTTAAAACATCTTACCTTTGGCTTTTCATTTCCTGCTTGATCATCTTCCTTATAGTTACGAGCAATATGACCAGACTTACCACACCGAAAGCACTTACCAGACTTGGATAAACATTCTCCAGGATGCATTTTACCACACTTCTCACAGGATGGATATTTGGTTTTCTTACCTCCTTGCTTCTTTGATGAATTCTTCCCCTTTTCCTACCAACTAGACCTCTTATTCTGTTGTTTTTCATAGAACACCTGATCATCGGGAAACTCCATTTCCACCTTCTCCGCACATCGAACAAGTTTTTCATAACTTTTGAACTCACGAGAAGCTAAATCCCTTCGATACTTTGGCTTTAACCCTGAGTAAAAACGGTTTATTTTAATATCAATATCTCGTATAAAGTTTGGAGCATACCTTGCCAATCGAGTGAACTTTTCTTCATAAGCAGCCACTAAATCATCATCCTGCCTCAATTCTAGGAACTGTTTTTCCATCCTAAGATGAACCACCTTAGGAAAATATTTCTCAAGAAACATACCTTTGAATTAGTCCCAGTGAAGATCCTCAATCTCATCACTATCCCTTATATTTTTCACCATCAACCACCACTGATCAGCTTCACCTTCAAAACGGTAAACAGCAAGACTAACCTTTTGATGTTCTGAACACCCCATGACATCAAAAATCTTCTCCAGTGCTTTAATCCACACTTCATCTTGCACAGGGTCAGATGATCCTCTGAATGATGAGGGATGTTCCCTCATGAAATGTTCCACCACTGACATGTTCCTCTACGGTTGATCTGGCTGATCTCGTGCATGGATACCACCACTATTCATAGCCTGAGTCAACTTTTCCATCACTGCAACAAACTGTTCAGTTCTGATTCCGACCATCTCATGTTGTTGATTTGGAAGGTTATCTTTCTCCTGATGTCTTCCCAACATAGCTTCTTTGTTTCCTATGCACAAAGCCATTCTGAACACAGAAATATCTTAGGCGAAGCAACATGGTAATCCGTAAATGCTATATCATTTCAATCATATTATAATTTAACACTTTTCTAACTCCTAAAGTTGTCTAAACCAACCTTTGATACCAACTATAAGGCCCCATCCTTAAACCTTACTTAATATTGAATTAAAAGAATAATTCACATTGAGGATCTTTTCAGGTTTAGAGTTTTAGAGAATTAGAACATAACTATTACATCTCAAAAGATTACAAAGTAGTCACTTCTACTAAGTTTCCAATATAAAAAAAACTCTTAAAAAGAAACGTGTCTAGTTCCATGTTTTATATAGCATGACATTCCCTTGATCCCATCCTTGACCTTATTCCACATTAAGTCATGTGAAAAACATTTCAAAAAAACTTGGGGTGAGCATAAAAAGATCAGTAAGGGATACATAAAGAATGAAAACTGTTAGTTTTTCAAACATCAAGTAAAACATATATACTCTATCAAAGTAATACCTTCACCTTCATGAAGTAGTAAAAAAACTCTTCACTGAATAAAGTATCATTACTTACCTTTTTGTAACCAAATTATTACCATAAAACCCATATAAAGAACACATAACATATATAAAGGTAACTTGGGACATAAACATACTTAAGTGGAATAACCATACGGTCGACTTCCACACATATCACTTAATGGAATATCCATATGGCCAATTTCCATACATACTTAATGGAATCACTACTGGAAAAAAGGTCTATACCCATGGTTCAAAACCGTGGGTATAGCCCCCAAAACCGTGGGTATAGGCTATACCCACGGTTTTGGGAACCGTGGGCTGGAACGCCGTCGGTATAGGTCCCCAGCCTATACCCACGGTTTTCCAAAACCGTGGGTATAGGTGTTCTTCCACCGTGTCAACAAAACATTCCCAATTTCCACGGTGTCAATGGCTTTTACCCACGGTTTCAAAACCGTGGGTATAGATCCTAAAATAAAGCTGCAGGCGGGTTTCCATCCCACGACCTCCTCGCTGCAAAGTACCGCATCTACCACTACCCTACTATCAATTATGTGTATATATATATATATTTAGTTAAATATAGTTATATAAACCGTGGGTATAGAGGAAAGAACCGTAGGTATAGGACTCCCGCCAAAAAAAAAATTTCCCGCGGAAAAAAAAATTTCCCGCGCACACATGGGAAACCTATACCTACGGTTTTTCAAAACCGTGGGTATAGGTTTTTTATCCTATACCTATCCCCACGGTTCTCCTCAAAACCGTGGGGATAGGTACCCCTATACCCACGGTTCTTGAAAACCGTGGGTATAGGTCAATTTTCAAGACCTATCCCCACGGTTTGGGAAAACTGTGGGGATAGACCCCCCTATGCCCACAGTTTTTGAAAACTGTGGGTACAGGTCTTGAAAATTGACCTATACCCACGGTTTTCTAAAACCGTGGGTATAGGTGGTACCTATCCCCATGGTTTTGAGGAAAACCGTGGGGATAGGTCCATTTTCCAGTAGTGAATAGTCATACGGTCGACTTCCATACCCAATGCATTGGAGGTTATAACGTAACCACCCGTCCTGGTATTCACGGCACCACCCGTCATATGGTTTATAACGTGACCACCCGTTAAAATGTCCAAGTACCAGTATAAAATCATAAAACATAAAACCAATATAAAGGAATGATAACATTTCCACATTTCAATCACAATATATCATAAATATATTGACATAATAGAATCCTTTTTCAAAACCATTTTCAATACCAAAATACATAAAAGAGTATATGGTATTTATTTTATTCTAAAAACATTACGGCTTGTTGAGAAAGCCAAAGACCAAATAATACTCGCGGCGGCGGAAAAGGTCGTTTTCACCACGTACGTTAAAAAAAACATTCCTTTTTGTCGTTTAGTAAAACGCTTCGTCAAAAAAGATTTATTTTGTATAAAATTAAAAGTCAAAGGGGTTTATACACCGTATAAAATAAAGTTGTGTATAAAATGAAATATGCCTCAATGAAAGGAGATTGAGACGAAGTCCCTTATAAAGATCATTTTTTTTAAATAAAATAGATCTATTATTTGTATTCACTATAATTACACATAATGAAAGTACAAATACAAGATAGGACATAATAATATCATGACGTAATTTTAAAGTAGGAGATTAACCCAAAGAACGGAAATTGGGTTAAGAAGTTCCCTTACCTTGGGTCCGACTTGACTCGATCGTTCTTTAACGTCCTGAATAATAAACTTGAGTTAATTTATACTTGATTAAGAACCTTTTTAAAGTTTATTATTCCTTTTACATCACTTATTTCCATGTTATAAACATTATGTAACCATTTAAGTTAATAATGTTTGTTTTCTCAATATTTGGTTCTTAAGTCGAAAGTGGACTTCTTACAATTACATGTTGTTCATGTGGTCAAAAGTTCTTTATATCCAGAATGAAATTCCTGATTTGGATATCATATATATCATATATATCCAGTATATACATGTATTTATAATATTACATAATCATTTATAGGTAAGAAATGAAATGCATCGTTCATGGAGACGGTAAGCCGTACGTACGCATGAACGCTACTTTCATTTCTTTGTCATATTAATGGAATTAAAACTAAATGAGTGGTATGTATATTTTAATTCCAGAATTATATTCATCATTTAGATATATAATTAATTATATATATCCATTATATACATGTACTTTTAATATTACATTACATTTGGGGATAAGAAATGAAATGCACCGTTCATGGAGACGGTAAGCCGTACGTACGCATGAACGCTACTTTCATTTCTATCTCATACTTTAATGGAAAGAAATAATAATGATATAGAGGTATATTATAATTCCAGTATAACATCATATATAATAACTTTAAATTCATCCTTTACACATCCCACATATGGCATTAACGAATCACATCACTTTGAGGGGGCGGTAGTCCGCACTTCCTTAAATGAAGATATCGTGTTTACCCATAATGGAAACCATAAAGGTATGCCCAAAATGAAAAAAAAACAGAAGCTTAAGAAAAACATAAACATATTATATGTCATATATAAAAATAGTGACATCATAGTGGCCACCTTTGAAGGTGTTAAATGAGTATTCAACAATCATCGTTTCAGGAGGCAGAATTTCGCCATCCACGGAAACCGTATGTTATTTAACCATTTGATGTAGTTGTGTGAGAGTGTATCTCAAATAAATCTTATAACAACATCCTAGTATATTGAAGATACTGTTGTTGTTATAAAATAAGTAAATAAAAAGAGTTTAGAGTGTTGGAGAAGCAAAATAAAACAAATGAACATGAGAGAATGAATTACCTTTAAAAGTTTAACTCCTTTTGATTTGAGCCTAAAGGCTTCCTTTGAAAGGATTCTGCCCAAAGGGAATCCTCTAGGATGAGGATAGGGATGTGTAGAGAGTAAATGGGCAGGGGTTGGCCAAGCCAAAGGTTTGAGGAGTGTGTGTAAGGTGGTAGAGGTGGGGGCCTTTTATAAGAGGAGAGGAGGGGCACTTTTGGAAAGTAAAGAAATGTTACTTTATTTGAAAATGTGTTTCGGTTTTAAAAGGTCCCACATTGATATAATTCGTGGATAAGGTGATAAGGGTTCTAAATTCACCCATACAATAAGTTTTGGACATGTGTAGTTCATAGATTTTACATTATCTTTCCATTTTGTTTAAATCGTCAAATAATGATGTCATCGCTGCATCATTATTATGTCATAAATAATTTAATTTATTTAATGTCTAAAAATTATAAAAAAAAATACTATGATGTAGGAAATATTTTTATCTTTCCAATGACTATTTATAATCAAAAATATGACTTGTATAACCACATTTAAAAATTGTTTCAGTAAAACATATCATGTTTGTGTCATTTTTACATTTACATTAAATAAAAATTTATTTATGTCATTTCCCAACCAAAGTGTCTCCATGGGGTCCCCAAGTTGACCTATGGCTTGTCTTGGTCGGCCATGACACAACCAATGAGGGTAGGACATGTGTCAAGTTCATTTCATATTATTAAAACATTATTTTTACCTTAAACTACACTAATTACCACTAATCGCGATTAAGAACTTAATAAGTTACTATTCACCAAAAAATTATTATAATCTCATTGAACCACATTTTACTTCTTAATTACAACCATGTATGTTGGATTTTTGAAATTCAAAATACAATGATGGCAAAATTTCATTTAAACGGAAAATCATCCTTTATAAGTACCACTTAGTGGTTTCACTATTCATCAAAAATTGAAGTTTTTCAGAAAATTACCAAAAATTAACCCTGAGATATATTTGATATTAAGAATTCAAAAATGAAGTCTATTTTACAAAATTCAAAACATGTAAGTCACATTAATTAATTTAATAATTACTTCCCGCTGTCAGATCAAATAGCGTGTTTTTATGAAACGATAAGTATCAAAAGATTGACACTAGTTTAAGTCCAATTTCAAAGTGAAATTGATTCCAACGACCACTATTGGATTTAATGGTAAAAATATTTTCTAATTTCACTTTAAAACCAATTCAAAAGATAATCTAATCATATAAATAAATTAGATTAAAAAGAGGTTTTGAATTAAAATACAACATTTTACACTATTCATTAAAAAAATGAACTTTATCAGAAAGGTACCAAAAATTTACACAAAGTAAATTTTTATGTCCCGATTCTAAAGAAGATTTATATTTGGTCCAATAGAATTTATAAGATCTATCAAAACTATATTTAATGACGGTTCTCCATCAAAAGGTGATAAGTGGACCTTTCGTGAAAATTCGGGTATAAATGCCTAAAATTGAACTCTTTCCGTATTTTAAGCCATTATCTTTTATTGGGTAAATGAAAAAACATTTAAAAACATATATAATCATATTTTAGTTATTTCTATCCATTCCCGCCAGTACAACGGCTACTGGTTAACTAACATTTAATATAATATTATTTTATTACTTGTGTGCAACGTAAGTTTTCAAAGAAACTCATCGTTGCGTACCGAGTACGCTATCGAACGTAGAAACCCCTTTTAATTAAAATTAATATTTAATTCATAAATATTAATAAATATGAAAATTCTTTATTCTTTATTTACCTGGGATGTTACATATATACCACTCTATTTTCTTTCTTAGTCATTTCCCCCATAACATTAATTTCTTCAAAGTTCTTCTCAAGTTAAACTTGAAGATCAATTCTTCCCTAAATTTTAACTATATCTATATCACTACCATCATCTATTGGACCATACAAAATAGCCAGTAATGAGTCTTCATCAATATCCTTGCAATATTTAACATATTTTACTTCACTTTCTTAAAAATTTATATCATCTTCTGGAAGAAATTTTTTCTTTTCGAAAAAAAATATTTTGTGCCTATCTTTCCCTTCACTTCTTCCTTTTTACTACCTTTAAATTTATTAAGGAATTTAGTCACAAATTGTTATAATTTTAAAAATTTAAATCAATAAAGATGAATATTTCCTTTAAACTTTACTTTCCATATATTAATATTATAGTATACTAAATACATCATCTCATCAACTTCTTCTTCTTCCATTTTCTCATTTATGGTGAGTTTATATATAGATTTAATATAGACTTCTTGAGAACTCCCTTTAACATTGGACTCATTAACATCATTCCTCATTTTAAATACAATTAGGGTTCTATGAAATATATCAAATGAGATCTCCTTTGGATATTTTTCTTCAAGAACTTATACGTTCACAATAAAATGAGGAGGAAGTATTCTCATGATTCTTTTAAGAATCTTGTCATCATTGATATATTCACCAAGTCCTCACATATCTTCAAAACATAAATTCAATATATCAAAGAAAGTATCAATTGTCTCAATTTAATTTATTCTCAAGTATTCATATTTGTTCTATAGAACATGTAGATTTTCCTCACAAACTTTTGAGTCACCTTTATATTTGTTAAAAAAAATTCTCATATTACATGATAGTATTTTCAAGATACAACCACTGTGTAAATATTCTTTTCTAGATCTAAACTATGGTATTACTCACCTTGTAATCTACATTTAATTCTATATAATTATTTTATGATAAGTCCATATTATACATCCTTGAAGAAATTATATATGTGGATACCACATTTACACCCATATCCAATAATTGAAAATAATGTTCCATAAAACTCTTCTATAACTATAAACTTTTTCTTAAAAGATAGGAATTTCGTTATGGTAGATAATCATTACCATGTTTTTTAGAGAGATAATGTCACCCCTAAAACCTAGCTCTTGAAGTTACCCAGTCAAGATCCAAGTATCACTGAGAGGGGGAGGGGGGAATCAGTGATTCCTTTTTCTTTTATATTTACTTACTTATGAAACAACCATCACCACCTATTAAATATTTATTTCCCTTATGAACACAATTCAACTACACAACCATAGGAACATAATAATTTACAAGGTTCACTACTCAACAAGAGTAGATACGTCCTTGGTATGGTTTGTAAACAATAAAAAACCATATAATCTACTAGAAAAACAATCCTTTAAAGTGGAATAAAATAAGTAGGATGTTCCCTTACACAAATTTATTAATTTGACAATAATAAAATAGTGTGTGTGCTTCTTATGGAAAAAAATGATGCAAATAAATGTATCGGTGCTTCTTAATCATCTTTCACAAATTTTATCTTTTAAAAAAATTATTCCCTTTTCTACCTAGAAGCTGGTAGGAACATCCTTGAGTCCTCGGTGAATAGTCCTACTTTCACTGCGAACTTCTTGTATCCTTCAAAAACTAAAGTTCACCACATACAGTGATTGCTTCCTAGACAGCCTTCTTCCCCATGAACCATATCTTCTTCATGGATCGAAAATTCCCCATGGACTATTGATGCTCCATATACCACCTCTCCTACATGGTTCTGTTTTTTCCTTTGTAGGTTTCAGTACCTCACAAACTTCTTCTATGTATTGTCTTCGTGAACTATTTTCTATTCATAGAAATGATTCACAAAGAACTACTACCTCTTTCGCAGAAACTATCCTTTGTGTACCCTTCTCCTTTGCAGACCCCTTCTTTGAGAACTACTTCAAAATTCTCAAAAACTCTTATACATTTATGATATTACATATAAAATTCACTCTCCCTTAATGATGGGATTAGGGACCTTTATATAAGAAAATAACTCCACAAATTTCTCTAATATAATTTGCCTAATTTTTCAATGTGGTACAGTCTTCATCGTGTATCATGCGCATCTTGTGAACCGTTTTCCCAACATGGTCTGTATACCACCATTATTCCTTTAGGGAGGCCTAAATCACCACCTATATTTTATAAAAGACAGCCTTCTCCATATCTTGTTTTACTCCCCTAAATCTTGATCCCCTGTGAACTATTTATCTTACATGATATGCATACCATGTTTCGTGGTTTTCATAGAACTACTATACAGAATGATTCCTCTATAAATTTTACTTTACCGCTCCGCACACCTCCTATGAATTTCTTGATCTGTTCTTCACATTCCCTGAACCATTCTTTTTGGACTTATTTTGCAAAAAAATCGTTCTTATACAAATACCATACTCCTGATTTTGAGGCCCAAAATTTAGGCATACACTAGGAAATGGTACTACCTTCAAAATATAATTCGGTAAGAACACTCATACCGCATCATTGTTAATTTTCTTACTCAAAATACTACTTCATTCATCACAAACCTTATCTATCGAGATATATAGTCTTTGATCAATCACCTTTAGCATTGTCATATTTTCCAAGGAATGTATTGAGACTTACCTATCTTCCAACAACATATTTCTATCCAATAAAAGATGAATATGACTGGAAACACATTTACTCCCCCTTTACTTCATAAGGTTTTCATCAAAAGTTCTCCAAGAAACTTATGATATTTTTTAAATACAAATCATCAAAGAATAATCATATTTACCAAGCTTTTACAATGTGAATTGATTTATCCTTTTTGTAAACAATTGACAATACTCTTCTTACTTCCAAAAACTTCTCCATCCAACATGGTCCCAACAATTATAGTACCAATTTTAGGTCCCTAATCATAGAATATACCATGAGGGGGTGAATCAAATAATTTTAGAATAATTGAATCTTCACAACCCAATCCACTAGGCCCCTCTTGGCCAGTAGTAAGCAAAGTGTGACACCCCAATCCTACCTCCAATAGACTAAGGGCTATCAACTAGCACTGATTAGTCATATCACACACATGGGAGTCCATGGTCTAATATACATTTACACACTCACACATATCTATAAACTAGTATAATTTAGAAAATAAAAAACAAATCATAGTGTAAGTGAATGAATAACAAGTAATCCCATATAAAAGTAAGATAAAGAATATGGAATAAAATGGATTAAAACAATCCCACCAAAACTATAAAAAGAGTCCAATATACTAATAAAAATGGTATTGCTATCAATATGAAACTCTTTGAACCATATGTAGTCCATCTAGAAAAAATAAGCTCCATTAGATCTTGGTCCTCCTATGACTCCAATTAAATTCATGTCTTCTTTATATGACATGACATGTGTGGGTAAATCCCACACATGGGTGATTAAAAAGATACCTAATATGACACACCAAAATCAAAAAATAAAAATCATCAAAGAGGTAGTTATCACTAAATCACAAAGAAAAGAGAATAAATAGGATAACCCAAATATACTCAAAGGAAGGTTTCAAGTCTCAAGGTGAGATCAAATCCTCATTGTTATCCTATGAATTCTTCTGAAGGCTCCAAGGTAACATGCTTTTAAGATAACTCACTCATTTTCTATTGCTATATTGATGGAAATCATTTGAGAGGTCATACTCATATGGTCTTACCATGAAGAATCATGAAGGAACTATGATAGATTATCTGAGATACTCACATGATCAAACTACACCTCACCAGAAGATATTATATATCAATGCATAGACAGGGGATAACCCCCAGAGCCAATAGTGGACACTGGACCCTATCTGTATTAACCTGCTAGGAAAGGGATGAAATGCTTGGTATATAGGTTATGTGATACCTCACCCTACCTAGAGAGGATTATGAAAATGTGGATATAACAATGGGACTCAAAAATGGATATCTGGTCTAATATACTTAGTGGATCTTATGTTCAATGCTCGGGACTAGATTCTGTATACATCCCTCATAGGGGAAGACTGAGAAAACTCTCCATGGAGAAAGGGAACTCTCCCAAACTAAAAATAGAAAGAGGTAATTTACCAAACCTAAAATCGTAATTTTACATGGGATCAAGGGATGTAAAAATCCCTAAAAAGAGTATACAGCATGCACTAATGGTTACACATCATATATCACTAAGTCTTATTTTGATCATGTCATTTTTTCTCAGGTTTTAGGTTCCTCTAGATACATGGTGTGTTCTTATGTCACACGACATGTAGAGGTCAGGATAACACTTAGGAATGTGTCATCTACCCATGCACCTTCACTTTCTAAAATACATGGGCAGTGCCCCAACACACATAATGTGTAGGTGACATGGATTCCTCAGTGTGTGATCTCTATGCACACTAATATGGCCGACTAAGGGTCACATGACATGTGGGTTCTAAAATATCACCCCTTCTCGTTGGTATGAATCTAAGTGGAATTTCTACTTGGCCTTAGGTGACATCCCCAAGATGAAAAATTTTGGAAATAAATGACATGGTCTTCATAATAGTTGGGGGAAATTTCTATTTGAAAATAAAACAACCACAACCAAAAACACAATAAACCACAAATACTATATGATTCATGATAACAATTTAGTACAACTAAAAGTATAATAAACAAATCCAAACTATATTAGAGTACCTAGAAGAAACCAAGACCAATATAAAAATACAAGGAGTAAGAAAAAAACAACAAAACCCAAAGACTCCAATGACACTAACATAGAAACTCCCCACATACTCCAAACTCCAACTCCATAATCCATGTCCAAGTATCATGAAGCATTGCTAAAGAAATGAAATAAATTTCCTTTACTTGTGTCCTGATAAACTATATATGAAAATTCACCAAACCTCACAAGCAAGTGGTGAGTAATGAAACTTAGTAGGTTTCCCCCAAGTTACTTCCCTACTCATGTCACTAGGACAGAACATGTTATCACTTTTATATAAACCAATTTATATAAAACAATTTTAAAAAAATTATATCAGAATATAAAATAATTTTCATACCAAAATTGTTTTTCCAAACCAAATTCATTTCCAAGGAAATCAACCAAACAATAATTTAAAAATATTTCAAGACTTCCATTGTGGCATAACCCATTTCATTCCAAATAACCAAAACTCTAACCTCTACCCATCCATGAAACCATAGACCTCCCTATACTCATGAGTGTTGATTCATCTTTTCACTAAGACATCACTTAGTGATCCATTTTGATGGGGGTAGTTCATACCCTTATATATCCCATAAATTATGGGAGAAACTTCATACCCTTATCCATCCTAAATTCAAATGAACACACACCATCCATTATTCTAAAAACCAATTCTAAATCAACAATTTCAAACCATTTCAATAAATAATTTCTTTTATTGAAAAAATCATCATCAAACCATTTCCATGAATCAAAACAAATACACATTTTAAAATCGTCATTTTAAAATCCATAAACAAAGCACTTTTCACATCAACTAATTTTCAAAAATCCCCAAAACATCACTAAAGAGGGTTTATACCATGATTTTCACATAAATTTCACAATAAAATTAAATAAATTAAAACAATTCTAAATCAAGCCTTAAATTTATTATAAGATGAGTTGAGAGTGAAGCCACCAACCTAAGAAACTATGGAAAAAATGAAAAATGCAACAAATCCTTTAATTAAACTAGGTCAAAGCTCTAAAAACATGCATTAGATCTCTTTCTCTAACATAAACACAACCAAATATCATTATGATTATAATATAATAACATATATCTATCCCCAATAGATTATATCTATGAATTCAAGAGAGGAAAGATGATGATATCTAAGGAAAACAACAAATAACATATACTTACAAAGCAATTTGTCCTTCAATGTGCTAAGATTTTCCAACAGATCACTCTTGGAACAAAGGGAAGATCATAAAAAGCCTTTGAGAGTAGTGAAAACCAAGTTGGGATCATGAGAGAGGAAAAATGAGTGCTTTAGGGGGAAAATTGAGTGAGTTCCATAATTTTCATATCTCACTTTGTTCCGTGCATGGTTTGCTCACACAGTTAAGAAAATTGTGCACTAACCATGCATAGGCATGTGTCTAAAGAAGAGCCTCACAAAATTTCCCCATATAGTTAGAAAAAATGTACCCCAACCATGAAAAATACCCCTGTCCCACTTCCAATAGTTTCTCTTAGGTGGTCGTATGGTTTTTCCAAACTGTGCACCTACCTAGTAGCCTCTAATTCACTTTTCATGGTTATATGTAGGAGTTTCATGGTTTATACTGACCATTCTCAAACTATGAACCTCGAAAAAATACCTAAAAACATTACAAAAGTCATCTAAACCCACCCAAACCTCTCTCAAGAACTTTACATACATACAATACATAAAATACATAAAATATATAAATAAATGGGTACTAACATGAAATAAGGGGTGCTACATTCTCCCTATCATTGGGAATTATATACTGGTTTATTAGAAAACCAAAACTTTCCCATAAGAGTTTGGACCATTGCTTGACCATTTCCTTCACTTGATCCCAAGTTTCATCCTGAATATGACCATGTTTCCACAAAACATGGACTAGAATAATCTTTTTCACACACAAGACATTCTCTTGCCTTTCCATAATTTGTACTAACATATAAACCAACAAATAATATGGCTCTAGTTCAATGTGATACCATTGAATCACATGGTCAGGATCAATTTGATACTTATCCAACTGAGATGTGTGAAACACATTTTCCACATAACTGAACCATGGTATAAATTCCAAACAATATTCCACCTCACCAACCCATTCAAGTATCTCAAAAGGGCATATGTATCAAGGTTATAACTTTCCATGATTTCAAAAATAATGATGCACAAGCCTTTGGGATATTATCAAGAACACATGTTCACTCACCTCAAATGAAAATGACTATCGAAAATGATCCTCATATGACTTCTGACAACAATGAGATGTGTTCATTATCTTCATCATCAACTGAATCTTATCTATTGTCTCTTGGAAAAGGTTTGGACCCACCAGTGAAGTCTCTCCTATTTCTAGCCAACAAATAGAAGAATGAAAAGGACACACATACAATGATTCAAAAGGAGCCATATATATCAAGGTCTGGTAATTTTTTTATATGAGAACTCCACTAATAGTATTTTATCCTCCCATGATCCACCAAAATCTATTACACATTCTTGAAACATGTATTATAACATTTGTATCATCCTTTCAGATTTTCCATCCATCTGAGGGTGATACGCTGTACTCATAGTCAACCAAGTCCCAAGGGTTTTCTATAAGGATTTCTAGAAACGATATGTAACCCTCTGATCCTAGTTAGATACTATCAAAACTAGTGTTCCATTCCTCTTTACCACTTCTGGAATATAGATTTTTGACAATTTATCCATTGTATGAGATTCACGAACAGGGATGAGATGGGATGAATTTGTGAGCCAGCCCACTATCACCCATATGGAATCTTTCTTCAAACCATTATTGGGATACCTATCACAAAATCCATGGCTATCTAATCCCATTTTCAAATAGTTATATGTAAATACTGCAACATACCTTATGGTCACAGATTCTATTACATAACCTACTGACTGGTGAGGCATCTTGAAACAAAATCATCCACCATCCTTTTCATGTCAACCAATAAATAATGTTCTTTCAATTCCTTATACATATTTTATATTCCAGGATGGACAACCCATATCAAATGGTGGTAAGAATTAATAATTTGTTTGTGAAATGCCAAAGTTTTGACCATCGGATCTCTGAACCACAACACTGAATTTTCATCCAACATTCATCCCATAATGGTCTCCCTACCATTGAGTTTTTACCTCATAGAAACACATTCTGAATCATATTTCTAGGCCTCTTTAACCATCTTCACCAAATAAAACACCAATGAAACTGGAAAAAAACTACGATGCTACCTTGGTCTTCAAAACCCAAGTGCATGTCAGTTATCACTAATATCAATCACCACTGATCCAAGGCATATTTTTCAACTAACCATACAACTTTCCACTTAATTCAGCCACCACTAAATTACCTTTACCTAATGTATACATCACTTCAAAGTCAAACATTTGGAGATACTTCATCTATATTATTTTTCTTAGATTCAAATCCATTTCTGAGAGAATATTTTTCAAACTCTTATGATCCATAAACACTGTAAATTTCTCACCAAAGAGGTAATGATGTCATGTCTTAAGACATAGACTACAATAGCTAACTCCAAATCATGTGTTGGGTACTTCTTCTCATTCAACCATAACTGTCATGATTCAAAAGAAACAACATGATCTCCCTCCATGAGAACACATCCAACTCAGATTCTGAAGCATCACAATGCACAACATACCCATATCCAGATTTCTATAAAATCAATATCGTTGTTTATGTAAGGTGAAATTTAATCGATTTAAAATACCTATGACATTCATCATTCCATTGGAATTTAATATTCTTCCATGTCAAAGTTTTCATTAGTGTGGATAGTTGGGAAAATCATTACAAAATCATCGATAATAAACAACCATAGTAAGGAAACTACATATCTCGAAGACATTCTTTGCAGGTTTCTAAGAAATAACATCCTCCATATTTTATGGATCCATAGAAACACCTCTTTAAAATATTACATGGTCAATTAAGTGTACCACTTATATTCAGAAATCCCACTTTGATAATTTGGCATATAGATTATGATCCCATAAAATTCCCAACATTATCGTTAAGTGTTTCTCATGCTCAACCCTTGTCCTTGAATATACCAATATAACATCCACAAAAACCACTACAAAAGAAATCATATATCTTTTAAATGTTATATTTACCAATTCCATAAAGGCGTATGGTTAATTAGTATGTCCAAAATGTATAACCACATAATTTTAATGGTCATATATACTCCTAAAAACTATCTTTGGAATATCCTCCTTCTAAACCTGAAATTAGTAACATCCTCTATGTAAGTCAATATTATACCACAACTAATATACCATAAAATGATCAAATAGATCATAAATGTGTGGAAGTGGATACTCATTCTTTATCAACATTTGGTTAAGATTACGAAAATCCACACACAACTAAAGAGTTTCATCATCCTATTTTATAAACAAGATTGTTGCTTCTCACGAAGATGTGTTAGGATGAATGAACCCTTTAATTTCTAGATCTTCCTACTACACTTTCAATTCCATTAATTCTACTGGTTCCATCTAATAAGAGATAATAGAAATTGTACTAGTCCCTAAAAGGAGATTAACAATAAACTCCACCTCTCTTATGGATGGTAAACCTTATAAATTTTCAAAAAAACATCTAGAAACTGATCAACAACCACTAGAAAACTAATATTCTTGATTGCTTCCATTGATGAAAAATTCAAAGGTGAAAACTGGTATGGGATAGTCCCAACCACTGGTTCCATCAAGTCCATTTCACCTTCCTTTACATTTCAGTATCCTTTAAAGAGATTCTTGACACCATCATTAGTCGTAAAACTAACCTTTCATGTGTAATGGTAGATGTGATATTTGAACATATTAAACTAATACATACCTAGGATTATTTCATATACATATATATCATTCATAGAGAATTACCCATATCAAATCAACTCCATCAAAAATTATATAACATGCTTTAAACATAAAGTCTCTACACTCTCTTTGACCAAGAGGAGTTTGAAGTTTCAAAACAGTTAGAATCATCTCAACATTAAAACAGAAAATATTAATAACACAAGAAGAAATAAATGAATTATATTCACCCATATCAAAAAAATATTTCATATGGTTAGAATTAAAAAGAATCATACCTCTTATCATCGATGGTATGGATTGATCATCCACAATCACCTGCTCAGGTCCACAAATAAAATTACTCACTTCAATTTGTTATTTATTTAATTATTGATATTTCCCCTATTGAGGAGTCATGGTATTCTTGGAATCACCATGGATTCCTCATATCATTTGATGAGAGGTATTTTTTTATCCCCATCCTCTCTAATCATATGACCTATATGAAACATGAGATGTGTCCCAAACACCTAATCTTAGTGCACTCCAAAAATATTATTGAAGATTCCCCATATGATTGAAATTGTAGCATACTCTTGGTGGTTTTGTAAAATCGTGATTCATGTCATAAAATAGACCATATTGAAAAAATATAGGTTTACCCTTTAGTTTTGGAGGAATATTTATTGATCCAGCCATCTAATTTTGATTCATCCCACTACCTTAGAAATAGGTTTCCCCCTTCTTCTTGTTCTCATCATTATATTTCCCCCCATTTCCCACAGGTATCAACATGATTCCTCCTCCAATAGTTCTTGAGATGTCTTTTTCTTCCATCATCACTCTGTTTTTCATCTCTGTATAATCCATTATACAAAGCATGGAAATATTTGAGAAAATATACTACCTTATCCCTAATTCAAAAATGTGCACCTTTAAGGACACACTAGTATCAACTTAAAGTCAAAAGTGGTCTAAATTCATAGATTTACCCACATACTCTATCACTAATAGGTTATCCTTCTTCAATCTAAAAAAGTCTATTGTTCTTGCAATCCTGAACATATGAGGATGGAATTTTTATTGAAATTTTATTCAAAATCCTCACATGCAATGCCTTAGTCTAATTTAGCATGAACTACTAAATTCAACCATTAGTGTGTAAGATCTTCCAGCATATAGATCTTCTATCATATACATTCCCAACTTTAATTTCATCTCTTCTAGTGTGCTAAAGAAATTAATGATTTAATTCATCCTATTCAGCCACACCTCTACCTTCTTTGGTTTCAAATAACCCTGAAATATGGGTGGATTTGGCTTCTATAATTGAATGTAATGACACACTTTCCTTGTTTCACCCCTTCATTTCCTTTTATCCATGTCCTAAAAAGCTTGGACTATACTCTAAACTAGCTGCTAATTGACCTGTGTCTCAGGAGAAACCACATTCTGAGTAGCCACTTCCGATTGGTTTCTATGATTCCTATTAGGTTCCATTTTCTACTCACTCTATAGCAATTGAAAGATTCATAGTTTCAAATTTATCATATCACAACTATCACAATAATTCTTTCCCAAAATTCCACACATTCTATTTTTAACACATTTTTTGAAAAGTCCTCCATTATTTTGAAAATCAAACCATTTTCAAAATATCACCACCATGCCTTTTAAAAATATCATATTTGAAAATAGGTTCAATACTTTTCAAAAAAAATATTTTTGTACCAAAATCATAAATAATTACTCAAAATGAAATATTTACTCCTAGTAGGAAGTCATTTCTATCAATTAAATTCATGCTCTTATCATTAGATAAACCCATGAAAATGATATTACAACTCCTATAAGTGTATCCAAAACACTTATGTACCCAAATACCTGGTAACATTAAGTTCAACATAAATTGGGTAGTTATGCCTTTTTATTATCTATATTTCATGTTCCAAAAATCCTACTCTTTTCTACTATCCCAACTTAATTACTATACCAGAATGTATTTTCAACTCCAAGACTGACACAACTAATACCCAAGGAAAAATGATACCTTGTGTCCTAAAATATTTGGACTAACCAAGACAGATACCACTTGTAACATCTCACCCCTACCCCCCCCCCCCTCATTGTATTGAGTCAAGGTAGAATTTATACTTTGCCTTAAGTGAAATCCCCAAGATGCCAAATATTGGAAATAAATTCCAAGGTTTTTAAAAAATTTAGGGGATGATTTTCCCTTTGAAAAGAAGCACAACCAACAACACCAAAAACCAAAAATACTATATGATGCATGATTATAGTGTATTATAACTAAAAGTATAACAATCCAAACCAAACTATATCAGAGTACCAAGAGGAAGCCAATACCAATATCAAAATAAAAAGAAGAAGACAAAACCAACAAAACTCAAAGACTCCAAAGACACCAACACAGAAACTCCCCACATGCTACAAGATCAAACTCTACCATCCATTCCCAAGTATCATGAAGCATCACTAATGAAATGTGATAATTTACCTTTACCTATGTCCCAAAAAGTGATATCTAAAAATACACCAAATTTTCCAAGAAGGGGGTGAGTAGTGAAACTCAGTAGGTTTTCCCCAAATTATTTCCCTACTCATGCCACTAGGATAGAACATGTTATCACATTTAAATAAAATAATTCATATAAAACAATTTAAACCATTTTATATCAAAATATAAAACAAATACCATACCAAAACAGTTTTCCCAAACCAAAATCATTTCCATGGAAATCAACCAAACAATACTTTAAAACAATTTCAAAACATCCATTTTGGAATAACTCATTCCATTAGACATATTCATGCCTCCAACCACGCATGAAACCATGTAACTCCTTATAATCATGAGTGGTGAGTCTTAATTTCACCAATATATCACTTGTTAAACCATTTTGATAGGGTAAAGTCCATACCCTTATCCATCCCACAAATGATGGGGGAAACTTCATACCCTTATCTATATTGAATTCACTTAAACACACACCGACAATTATGACAAAAACCAATGGCAAATAAACTGTTTCCAAACATTTCAGTAAAACATTTTGGTTATTTAAATCATCGCCATCAAAACATTTCCATGAATCAAAAAAAATTCAAATTTTAAAATCATCATTCTAAAATCCATAAACAAAGCACTTTGAAGAACAACCAAATTTCAAAAAACCACAAACCATCACTAAAGAGGGTTTCTAACATAATTTTAACATAAATTTAATAATCTAATTAAAGTAATTAAACTAATTTAAAATAAATTCTTTAATTTCTAATAATAGGAGTTGATAGTGAATCCACCTACCTTGAAACCTATGGAGAAAATGAAGAACGACACAAATTATTCAACAAAAATAGGTTGAAGCTCCAAAAACTCGCCTTAAATCTCATTCCCTAACATCAATACAGCCAAATATCATAATTATTGGCATAAAATTACATATATTTATACCCAACAGACTAGATCTGTGAATCTAAGATAGGGAAGATAAAGATATCTAATGAAAACAACCAATAACAGAGACTTACCAAGAAAACTAGCCTTCAAAGCGCTAATATTTTCCAACAGATTGCTCATGATTTTAAGGGAAGAGTATCCACATCCTTTGAGATGAGATAAAACCAAGTTAGGGTCAGAATAGAAGAAAAACGAGTGGTTAAGGGGATAAATCAAATGAGATATACATTTTTTGGATTTGAATTTTATTTGTGCATGGTTAGATCACATGATTTGGAAAATTGGGTGCTAACTATGCACGGGCCTTTTCCTAAATAACCACCTCGCATGGTTGGACCACATGATTATATAAATTTTTCCCTAATTTTGAAGAATTCCTCAGTCCCACTTCACTTGTTTACTCCTAGGTGGTTGCACGGTTTGGCCAAATTGTGTGCCTACCTAGTAGCCTCTGTTTAAATATTCACGGTTCTCTGTAGTAGTTTCATAGTTTGTACTAACCATGTCAAAACCTTGAAACTCTATAAAATACCCCTAAAACATTTTAAATGTCCTTCAATCCCACCCAAATTTCACCTAAAAACATTACGTACTTAAAATACATAATGAAATGGGTACTTACTTGAAGTTGGGGATGCTAAATTCTCCCCACCATTGATGTTCTTGTCCATAGAATATAGAAAACCACCACTTTCTAACAAGAGTTTGGACCACTATTTGACCATTTCCTTCTCTCATTCCCAACAATATTCTTAAATATGAACATGTTTCCAAAAAAGATACACTCAACCAATGGTTTTCCCACATAATATTTTCAATTACTTGTCCATAATCTGTATTGTAACATAAACCAATGAAGCATTTGTCTCTAGGTCAATGTGATCTCATCAAAAAACATGGTTAGGATTAGGCTGATTCTTCTTAAATTATGATACATAAACACATTGTTCATAGAACTAAATTGTGGTGGTAATTAAAAATGATATTCCACCTCAAAAACCAATTAAAGTATCTAAAAAGTGATTATGTATTGAGGATATAACTTTTCCTTATTTCCAAAATGATGATTCCCAAGCCTTAGAGAGATTATCAAGAACACTTCATCACTCACCTTGAATGAAAAAAGTCATCAACTATGATCCACATTTTATTTCTAATGACTCTGAGCCATATTCATTCTCTTCATGATCAACTAAATCTTCTCCATTTTCTATTAGACAAGGCTCATCCCAACCAATGAAGTCTCACATATTTCCACCCAACAAAGTGGTTAATGAAAACAACACCCATACAATGATTCAAAATAATCCATATGTATTAAGTCATGATAATTGTTGTTATATGAGAAATCCAATAATAGTATGTCCTCCTCCCATGAGCCACCAAAATCCATTACTCAATTCTGAATCATGTCATCCAATATTTGTTTCATCCCTTGGGATTTTCCATCGATCTGAGAATGATACACAGAACTCATAGTCAACTGAGTTCCAAGGCCTTGTTGAGAGGATTTCCAAAAATGAGATTTAAACCTTGGATCTTGATCCAATAATATCAAAAACTATATTCCATACCTCTATGCTAATTCTTGGATATATATTTTTGACAAGTCCTTTACCATATGAGATTCAAAAATGGGGATGGAATAATTCAAATTTGTGATCTAATCCACTATCACATATGGAATCAAGTTTTTAACCCATTCTTGTGAGACATGTTATAAAATCCATGGATATCTTTTCCCATTTCAAAAAAAAGAATAGGTAAATACTTTAACATAGTTGTTTTTCTCTGATTTTCAACCTTAACATGTTGATATGTGAGGCATCTTTAAACAAACTCATCCACCTTTATTTTCATGTAGACCCACCAAAACTATGTTTTCAATGCATTATAAATCTTCTATATTCCAAGATGAATAGCCCATATCCAATGGTCATAATAATGAAGAAGTTGTTCATGAAAAGACAAAGGTATGACCATTCAATCTCTAAAACAAAACACTAAATTTTTATCCAACTTCTATACCTTAGTGGTCTACCCACCATTGAGTTTTGACCTCATAGAAACACATTCTGAATCAGATGTATATGCCTCTTTAACTATCTTTACAAAATTAGGAACCAAATAAACTGGAAAAAATGTATAACAATGCCTTGTCCTTCACAATCCAAGTGCATGTCAACTATCACCAACATCAACAACAATAGATTTGAAGACTCTTTTTCCAAATAACCATACAAATTTATACTTAATACATCTTCCACCAAATTTCCTTTACCCAGTGTATACATCATGTAAAATTCATATATTTAGAGATACTTTATCCATCTTCTTTGTTACATATTTAAATTCATTTGTGAGAAAATATGTTTCAAGATATTATGATCTATAAACACTGTAAATTTCTCACCAAAGAGGTAATGATTCCATGTCTTTAAATCATGGACTAAAAGAGATAAATTAAAATCATGTGTTAGGTAGTTATTATCATAAAATCATAACTTATATGATGCATAAGATACAACATGATCTACCTGCAAGAGAATATAACCCAACCCAGATTCTGAAGCATCTCAATACACTGTGTACCCTTATCCTGATTCCGAAAAAATCAATATTGGTGTTGGTGTAAGGATAACTTTAAGATCTTTTAAATACTTATTATATTCCTCATTCCATTGTAATGGAACATTATTACTTATCAAAGATATCATTTTTTAGGTTATTCATGCAAAATCATGAACAAATAATCGATAATAACTATCCAGACCAAGGAAACTGTGTATCTCAAAGACATTATTTGGTAGTTACCAAGAGATAACTGATTCTATAATTTCTGGATCCACATAAATACTTATTTTATAGATTAAATGAACAAGGAAACATACCTCTTGTATCCAAAAATCACACATTGATAATTTTTCATATAAACGATGATCCCACAAAATTCCCAACACCATCACCAAGTGTTTCTCATGATCATCCCTTTTCCTTAAATACACCAATATGTCATCCACAAACACCACAAAAAATAATCCAGATATCTTGGAAATATTGGATTCACCAATTCCATAAATACTATTGGTGAATTTATAAGATAGAAAGGCATAACCACATAATTGTAATGTTCATATATACTCTTGAAAGTTATATTTCGAATATCCTCCTTCCAGAACCACAATTGGTGATATCATGATCACAAGTAAATATTAGAGAACCACTAAGATCCCCCCACAATTGATATAATAGACCATCAATGAATGGAAGTGGATACCAATTTTTTATCATAAAATGTTTAAGCTTATGATAATCCACACACAACTGAAGAGTCTCATCCTCCTTTTTTAAAAACAAGACTGGTGTTTCCCATGGAGACATGCTTGGCTGAATGAACCCTTTGTTTTACAGCTCTTCCAACTAGACTTTAAATCCCATTAATTCCATTTGTTCCATCTAGTAAGATGAAAGTTAAATAGGACTAGTCTATAGATAGAGGTCAATAATAAACTCTACTTCTCTTTTGGGAAGAAAGCCTATGAAATATTCAGTAAAAACATCTAGAAACTAATAAAAACCCATTGGAAAACTTCTATTATTGATCTCTTGCATAAATTAAAAGTCAAATATTCTATCTGGTATGAGATAGTACCAACCAATGGTACAAGAAATCCTGTTATATATTCCTTTACATTATATTATCCTTTAAATAGATTCTCGTTGTCATCATTAGTCATAAAACTAACATTTTTCATATAAAAATTCATGTTAACTTTTAAAATAGTCAACCAATCCATACCTAGTATTATTTCATAGACATTCATCTCAAGAATAGAAAAGTACCATATCAACTACACTCTATCAATAGTTATAGAACATTATTTACACCTAAAGGCTCAATATTCTCTTTGACCAAGGGTAGTTTTAAGTTTCAAAATAGAAGGTATCATCTCAATATGAAAACTTTTAAAATAAATAGCATTAGAAGTAATAAATGAATGAGATTCACCCATATTAAAAAATGATTTTGTGAGGGTATAATTTAAAAGAATCATACTTCTCATCATAGATGTTCTATATTAATCATACACAATCACCTGCTCAGTTCAATACAACTTCTTACTCTCTACATTTTTTCTTTTTATATTTGTTAATATTTCCTTGGCTGAGGAGTCATGGTATTCTTGGAGTCACCATAGATTCCTTATCTCTGCTAATGAGATGTATTTTTCTTCCCTCACCCCATCGAGTCATAAGACATCTATGAAACATGAGATGTGTCCCAAACACCGAAACTTAGAGTACTTTGACAATAGATCTAGGAATTCCTCATCTTCTTATAGTTGTGGTATGCTCTCAGTGATTTTGTACAATCTCAATTCATGTGGTCGAATGAATCACATTGAAAAAATCTAGGTTTACCCTTTGGTTTTATAGAAAATTTTACCGATCCATCCATATAATTTTGATTCATCCCACTTCCTAGGAAATATTTTCCCTCTTCCACTTGTTCCCTGCATTAGATTTCCCACCATTTATCATAGGTTTAAACGTGCTTCCTCTACTAATAGTTTCTAAGATACCCCTTTCTTCCAACATCTCTCTATTAACCATATCTATTTAATCCTTTATATAAATCACATAAATCTTCTAGTGAATCTCCTACAACATCCTCAATTCAAAAATGTGTTCCTTCATGGAAGCACTCAAAGAAAATTCAGGAGAAAAGTGGACTAAATTCATAAATTTAGCTACATATTCTTTCACTGAGGGGTTCTCCTACTTAAAGCTAAAAAATTCTATCATTCTTGAAATCTTGAATATATAAGGATAGAATTATTTGTTGAAAAATTATTTAAAATCATACAATGAAATTATTTAGTCTAACTTATCCTAAACTAATAAATCCCACCATTGGAGTGAAAAATATTCCAGCATATACATTGAAAACTTGATTTTAAGATCTACTGGTGTGCCAAGGAAATCATAGATTTGACTCATCCTATTCATCCACACCTCTACCTTCTCTAGTTCTAAATCACCCCAAAATATGGGTGGATTATTCTACTATAAATTAATGGAATTATCCACTTTACTTGGTTCATCTCTTTAGTTCCCTCTATCCACAGCCTGAAAATATTAGACTTTAGTCTGAACCAGCTGTTGGTTGACTTATGGCTCAGGTGAAACCACATTCTCAGCATCCTCTTCCAGTTGATTTCTACGATGCCTAAAGAGTGTAATTTTAGATAATAAAAACAAAATTCCATAAGTCTCACTCTCTAAAAACTAAAGTCTTCACAATTTCAAATTTAAAATATCTCAATTATCATAACAAGGATTTCCCAAAATTCCACACTTTTCATTTTCAACCCATTTTTTGAAAAGGCCACCATGCTTTTGAAAATCAAAACATTTTCAAAATATCACTACCACGCCTTTTCAAAATCTAATATTTAAAAATAGGTTTAATAATTTTTAAACATAAAAAAAATTTCACCAAAATTATAAATCATTACTCAAAATGAAATATGCACTCCTTGTGGGAATTCATTTCTATCAATGTATGTCATGCTCTTCTAATTGGAAAACCCATGATAATGAGATTACAAGTCTTATAAGTGTATCTAAAAAACTTATGTAACCAACTCCATAGAAACTTTATGTTCAACATAAATATGTTATCTATGCCTTTTTATACTCTATATTTCAATTTCTGACAACCCTACTCCTTTCTACCATCCCAATTATTGTACTAAACAAGAATGAATTTTTAACTCCAAGACTGACACAACTGATATGCAAGGAAAGATGATACCATGTATCCCAAAATATTTAGACCAACCAAGACGGATGCCACTTGTAACATCCTACCCCTCCCCATTAGCTTGAGTTGAGATGGAATTTCTACTTGGCCTTAGGTGAAATCCCCAAGATTCCAAAAGCCTGTAATAAATTCCAAGGGATTTATAATAGTTGGGGTCAATTTTCCCATTGAAAATAAAAAAACCACAACCAAAAACACCATAAACCAAAAATACTATATGATTCATGACAAACATTTAGTACAACACAAATTATAAAAAATCATACCAAACTATATTAGAGTACTAAGAAGAAACCAATACCAATATAAAAATAAAAAGCAGAATACAAAACCAAAAAAACTCAAAGACTCTAAAGACACAAACATAGAAACTCCCAAAATGCTCTAATATCAGACTCCAAAATCCATGCCCAAGTATCATGAAGAATCACTAAATAAATGTGATACTTTTTTTACCTGTGTCCTGATAAACGATATTTTCAAATTCACCAAAGTGCCTAAGCAGGTGGTGGGTAATGAAACTCAAAAGGTTTTCCCCAAATGACTTTCCTACCTAGACCACTAGGATAGAACATGTTAGAAAATTTATATGAAATAATTTATATAAATAATTAAAAAAATTATATCATAATATAAAAAAAAATCATAACAAAATATTTTTTCCAAACTAAATCCATTTCCAAGAAAATCAACCAAACAATGCTTTAAAACTATTTCAAAACATTCATTTTGTCATAAACCATTCCATTATACATGTCCACACCTACAACCAGGAATGAAACCATGGAACTCCATATACTCATGATTGGTGAGTCATCCTTTCACCAAGACATCACTTGGTGATCCATTTTTAAGGGGGAAAGTTCATACCCTTATCCATCCAACAAATGATTGGGGAAAATTCATACCATTATCCATCTCGAATACACATGAACACAATCATATCATTATTCAAAAAACCAATTCCAAATAAAGAATTTCGAACCATTTCAATAAAAAAAATTATTGAAAATATCAGCATCAAAACATTTCCATGAATCAAAACAAATTCACATTTTAAAATCATCATTTCAAAACCCATTAAACAAATCACTTCGCATAACAACAAAACTTCACAAATCCACAAACCATCCCTATAGAGGTTTTTTACCATGATTTTCACATCAATTTCACAATAAAATTTAATCAATTCAACTAATTTGAAATAAATACTTCGAATTCTAATAATATGATTTGAGAGTGAAGCCACATACCTCAGAAACTATGGAAAAAATGAAGAATGGGACAAAATATTCAAGAAAACCATGTTGTCACTCCAAAAATCCACCTTAGATATCATTAAATTATATCAACATAGATAAAATATCACCATTATTGGAATAAAATAACATATATCTATCCCCAAAGGATTAGATATGTGAATACAAGAGAGGAAATATGAAGAGATCTAATGAAATAAACCAAGAATAGATGCTTACCAAGAAATCTGGTCTTCAACGTACCAAGATTTGCCAAGGGATTGATCCTGGATCGAAGGGAAGAGTCTCCATATCCTTTAGGAGGAGAGAAATTGTGTTAGGGTTGTAAAAGAGGAAAAAATTGGTTAAGTTTATTAACAGAGTAAGATCCACAATTTTCGGATCTCACTTTTTTCCATGCATGGTTAGTTTGCACGGTTAGAAAATTCATACGCTAACCATGAACAGGCCTCTACCTCAAGAAGCACCTCACACTATTAGACAAACCATGGTCCAACCATTTATAATATATCTATACTAATTCACAAGGTTACTCCTAGGTGGCTATATGGTTTGGCAAAATTGTACACCTAATTGTGCGCCTACCGAGTAGCCACTGTTTCACTTTACACTATTCTCTGTAGGAGTTTCACGGTTTTACTAATCTTTCCCAAGCCATGAACCCCCATAAAAGTCCCAAAATCATTTTAAAAGTCCTCCAAACCCTCTCAAACTTCAACCAAACACTTTAAATACATAAAATAGATAAATAAAGGGGTACTTACTTGAAATTGTGGGTGCTATATAGCCCCCCCACATGGTGTCTGAAATTTAATTTTGTATGTAAACTGTAGACACCACATATAAGTCTCTACATGATGTGTGTTCTTCTAAACTACACACTATATATAGTATAATTTCATAGAAATTCCAATTTATTCGTGTGACTTTATCCACATCAACATTTCTTTGGTTTCACTATGATTCATGTCCTTAACGCCTAAAATCACATTGACCAAACCAATATCATCATTGATGGTTGGATTCTAGCCACCCCTTTCTCAAAAACTGCCCATCATTTCACCTCCAAAGATACTCACTCTGTCCATATCATCAGTCAACTATCTTCCACACCACAACTAGAACTCCATCTTCATTTACATACTTTTTTCATGTCTTCAAACCCAAAACCTAACCTTCTACACAGATCTATTGTGCCAAATATTTATTTTTCCATGATCAGTATCTCATGAAAAGTCTAATAATCAACCATATGATATAACAATACCAAAAATTCAAATAATGGAGGGAGATAACCATGAAACAAAAAAGTGAGCTTCAAAAAAAGGATGTGTTTTTTCATCATCAAAGGAAATAAAAGGAATGAGGAAGGATAATCAAAACTTAAAATTCAAAAATTAAATCCCAAATTCATAATTCTAGGAAGAGAAGTAACCAATGAAAATTTAACAATCCTCATCTATGAATTAATTTCAAAAAAATTAATTCATGTTCTTCATTGAAAAATAAGAATGAGTAAGTAATCCAACAAAAACAAACATACTACCTCAAGTACTTATTGATCATTTCTAAAGAATGTATCTGCATTAATGTCACTGACAATATCTATTACGTTCATCATTATCTCCTTAATTATTCTCATTCATTCATCTTTTATCCTCGATCCCAATATCACCCTCCAATGCACATTCCACTAAAGCTCTCTCTCCATCCTTTTAATCCTTTAGGGTTATGCAGACAACCATTTGAAATTCACCATATAGGGGTTTATAAAGATAATTAATTAGTTTTATATAATTAAATATATATTAAATTAATAAAATAATTTAATCTATTTAGTCGTCCCACAACTGCACTCAACTGAAATGCCTGATGGTGGAAATAATTATATTTTCCTAGGGTTAACCTTGTGTTATGGATTTAATGGAGCTATTGGTTTTCCCATATAATACATTATTCAGAATATATTCCTTTTTTTTCAAAAAAACAATATGTGTGTGTTATATATAATATTTAATATTTATAATATATCAATATCAGGGCTCTAATGGGCCCAAAATTCCACATCGGCTATGTGCCTTATATCAAAAATATTATTTTAAATATTCTAAAGTATCAAAAAAATTAAGAGTCGCTACATTCTCTCCACCTATAGGTATTTATATCAAAATGGAATACACATTTGATAAAAAGGTACATACATATGCAACATTCTATTAAAATTAAAAAAAAAAGTCCAAAAACTACCTCTACTAGCATCATGAGCATAGGCTTGGTCTTTAGCTCCCATACTTCATCCTAGGACAATAAGTCAAACATCTAAATTTTGATGCTTCCCTTTGTCCCTACCTAAAACCATAAGGTTTGTTCAGATACCAATCGGTGGCCCAAAAAGGGTGTGAGACATTCTCAATAGGCCACCACCAATGGCATATAAAACAATCCATTTAGTGCATATATGATAATAAGTGTGTAGGTAATAATGAATGTAAGATAGTAAATAAATCAATCAATAATATCAGATTGGATTCTTCATGGGACACTCGACCGATACTACTTACTCCAACCTAATATGGATGTCTCTGAATAAATGTCACCCTATGTGTACATTCATATATATAAAGTCATGTATTTATATTCCTCATATATATATAGGAATATATGTGTATATAAATAGATACTTAGTAATAATTAGGACCTAAGGCATTATCCCAAGGAATCCACCATTACTTATGAGGTATTTCACAACCCTTGTGGCATGTTTACCTAGAGATTTAACTAAGCCATCATACAAGACCAATATAAATCATGGACCAAACCCAATAATGTTCTTTGTATTAGAGAAAAAATATTTAGTTTTAGAGTAACTTTAATCATGATCCCATACAAGGAATTCTGTATATGGAAGCTAGGTATCGCTCTAGGTATGCTAATAAAACCATCAGCATAGGATTCTATCCAAGGATCCATATTAGGACCCATGTATCACTTAGATCATGGCATAAATCATATCAATCAAAGTCCATCCATGTTATACCACATCAGGAACCTGGAGTTTCTTTTGGCATGCTATAGTAACAATACCTACTGAGCTTGTCCAAGGTAATCCATTAAGGAACCAAATATCACTCATGGGAAGTATAAATACATCCACTCAGTGATCTCATCCAAGGAATTATATAAAGAACCTATGTATCACTCCTGGCATGCTATAGTTAATTACAACTTACAGTTTTTAAGATCAATGAGCCTATCAAATTCATCCTAAACCAGGACACTTATATCACTCGTGACATCTTATATCTAGCATTAAACTCATACCATTTGATAATACTTTTAATAATGTTGGAAAAGTCATTAAATATTGTTAATCCAAGATACAACATGAAGTAAAGGGCCTATAAATATAGATTACCATTTTCCCTTATTCCAATTTAGAATATTCCACAATCACAAGGAAAAATTAAATGCACCTAAAAAGGGTAGTTCGAAATAATTACAAAGCATGTAGCTTCTAAGCCTTTAAGGATGGAACAACCTTAGTGTAGCACCCTAGTTTGAGGAATGTAACCATTTTTTATGTATTTTTATGTGTTTAAAGTGGTTGGGTAGAGTTTTGTATATCTTGCGAGAGTTTATATAGGTTTTGAGAAAGTTTTGGAGGCTTTTTAAAGGAGCACAGTTTGGGCACGGTTAGGGGAAACTGTGCAACAAACCCAGGTAACTGTGAAACATGAGACAGTGGTCCTTCCAACAATTTGCTCATGGTTTTTCTAACCATAAAAAGAGAACATGAGGGGTTACTTTTGAGATATTATCATTCACACAGTTAGAACATGTTTTCCCCAATTGTGTGAGCTAACAGTGTGTGGAAATAAAAATAGGGTTTTTAAATCCGAGCTTGGTTAGGAGTTTACCTAAACCATCTATTCTTCCTACCACTCAAGCCTAACTTGGGATTATTTTTTCTCAAGGGTTATAGGGGATCTCCCACTAATCATGAAAGTTATTTGAAGTTTTTTCAAGGTATGGTGAATTTGATTCTTCTCTGGTAAGTCTCCTCTCTTGGATCTTTCTTGGTTTTCCTTAGATCTAGTTCTCCCTCCCTATCAGTTTTCAAGATATACACCCATTTCATGTATATATAAGGTTTTTTTCCTAAAATAATCATATTTTGTCTTTTTTATGATAGGTAAGGGTATCTATAGTGGTTTCATGGAGTTTTTCACCCGGATTTTGTGCAATTGTGTGGTGGTCCGATTTCACCAAAACCCTAAGGTAGGTGCTTCTCTCTCAACTCCAATTTTCTAGAACAAGAAGATTTGTTTTCAATTGATAGGTTTTTTTGTAATTAATTGTGATTATGGTATAAATATCTTTTTGGAAAATAATTTTGTGCTAAATTGTGGATTTTTGGGAAAATCAGTCATTGCATTGAAAGGTCCTTTTTTGTTAGATTTTAAAATGGGTTCCTTGGGTTGATTTATGGAAATTGTTTGTGGAAATGGTTTTCAATAAAATGGGGTTGATTAATTGAAAATTATTGTGGCATGGATGATTTTATAAGTGATTGTTGGTTATGAAATAGTTGTATGCATAATGTTCTGGCTTTGGTGTGCTATATGCTTGTTTATTGGATTGAAAATTTGATGTTGTGTTAGGATGATGGGTAGTGGGTGGGGAGTACCACTATTAAAAGGGGATGGATAGTGGATGGAAGATCCACTATTAAGGATAAGTTTCCATCAAGTACCACTAGGTTTGGAATGTAGTAATTGTCTTGGATGGGAAGTTCCACTGTGATTGATTACCAGTTTGGATATGTGAAACACTATAACCATTCTCTGTTTGTGTGTTGTTATGAAAGATGGAAATTGTTGTTATCATATGTGATGGTAAATGGATTATGGAATGGTTATTGAGCTTCCCTTGTGTTGGGGAAATTTGGGTGGAAAATTGCTTAGTAAGGGGGGTGTTTGGCTTATTAGAAATTATTGAACTGTTGATGTTTTATATAAACATCTTTATATAATTATGCTAAAAGTTCTATCCTAGTGGAGTGTGTATGGAATTAATTTTGGTAAAACCTACTGAGTATCTGCATTCACCTCCTAATTTGGAACTTTGGTGCTTTTTAGATGTCATTTTCAGGGATAAAGGCAAAGGTAAGGCATCTGATTTTCCTAGCAGTTCATTGTGATGCTTGAGTGGTATTGTGGTGCTTGGATCATGGATCTTGGTGTGGAGCAGTGAAGTGTTTCCAAGATTCTGTTGGGTTTTTTTATTGAGTCTTCCTCTTGGTACTCTAATATTTAGATTATTTTGATTTGGTTGTATTGGTTTTTCGGAATTTTTATGGAATAGTAGGTGGTTTAGTTTTCTCTTGGTAATGTGTTATTATGGTTTAACTTGCTGAAATGCACCATGTAGTTTTGGTTGGTTGGTTTTATTATAAGGTAAAATTGTTCCCCAATGGATTTTTAATCCCTTAGAATTTATTATCAGCCTTTAGCTCCTTGGGAACATCCCCTAAGGCCAAGTAGAATTTCACCACCTTCTCAAGACAATGAGGAAGGGGTAGGACATTACAAGTGGTATTTTTTTGTTTTGTCCTTGACATCCAAGTTTGTTTGGCACCTTGGATTTGATTATCGGTCTTAGTTTTGGCATTCATTCACAGTACATTCCTCAAGTTGGGATGGTTTAATGGTGTAGGATTGTTAGAAATTGAAATATATAACATAAAAGGACGTAGCTATCCCTTTTATGTGGAACTTCAGATTTCTAAGGAGTTGGATACATAAGTGTTTTGCAGAAACTTATAGGCTTTGGAAATCTCATTTTCGTGGGTGTAACCAATGAGATGAGTATGAAATGCATGGTAGATATGAATTCCCACTAGGATTAATATTTCATTGGAATAATGTTTAATGTTTTTCTATGGATATATGAATTTTTAAAAATCCAGAAATTATTTTCAAAAGTGATAATTTGAAATGAAGATAGTTGTGGTATTTTGAAAATGGGTCAATTTTTAAAACATTGTTGATTTTTCAAAAATGGTGAAACATGGAAAATGTGAACTTATGGAAATCATGGTTGTGATCGTAGCAATTTAATTGAATTTAAATTGTAAGCATTTTATTTCTAAGGGAGTAAGAGTTATGGTTGTTTTTTTATTGATATAAATGGCACCATGTAGGAATTATAGATACCAACCGAAGGAGGCTACTAAAAATATTGTTTCTACTGAGCCCTATGTGAACTAAAAGTTAGTAAATAGTATAGTGAAATATTTCCAAGATGTGGAAAGTGGGAATAAACTAGATGAAACAAAACTTATGGATCATGTGGTTTAGTTTCAAAATATAATCCACCCATCTTTATGGGTGATTCGGAACTGGAAAAGGAAGAAGTTTGGTTGAATAGAATGAATAGGATCTTTGGATTCTGGGGAACACTGGTAGAACTGAAAGCGAAGATAGCCTCGTATATGTTGGAAGATCTTTCCCATCAATTGAGGAAGTTGGTAGTCTAAGATGGAATGGACCAAGAAATGACATTGGATGGTTTTGAGGAATTGTTTAATAAAAAAATCTACCCTCATACGTTCATAATTCTGCGCACAATTGATTTCTTTAGGCTGAATTAAGATAACCTCTCGATAATGGAATATGAGGATAGGTTTATGAAATTAGTGTGGTTTTCACCTGAGGTGGCTGGTAGTAAATCATTGAAGGCATGTATTTTTTAATATGGGTCAAGGTAAGAAATTAATTCTAAGATATCAGTGATATGTATAAGTGATTACGCAGAAATGGAGAATAGAGCATCAATAGCTAAAAGAGATAATTTTGGGGCTACAAGTGGGGGAAGCATGTTGGTGCCTACGGGAAATGTTGTGAACTCTAATGCTAGTTTTAAGCGGAAGAGGGACACTTATTTCTAAGGTGGTAGTATATCTCAGAATATGATGGTAGGATTGTTGTATATTCCTCTGAAGCCTCAAAGTAAGACAGAATGTTTTCAATGTGTTCTACAGATCACATCAAGAAGGGTTGTGTGGAACAACCTCAAGCATTTCATAATTATAAGTAGATGGGTAATCTTCAGCATTATTTTCAGAATGATCCATGTTTGGGTGTTCATGAAACTCCTCAGTGGTCTTAGGCATCCTATGGATCGACAGGGTGGGGTAGCATCATACCCCTCTTCAGCAGAGTAATGTTATTCAGGGTGATTCAAGGAATACCACAACTCCTCAATAAGGCAATAAAGAGAAGAGTGTGGCAAGAAATAAGTTGTTTTGAGCTGATCAGGTTTTAATGGATGATCATTTGAGACCATCCATGGTGCGAGGTATGATTCTTTTAAATTCTACCTTGATGCAAGCATAGTTTAATATGGGTTCTTCGCATTCATTTATTTCTTATCATATTGTTTGTTTTATGGGTTTAACTATGGAAATGATGCCTTTGATTTTAAAACATCAAACTCTTCTAGGTAAAAAGAGTGTAAAGACTTTCTATGTAGAGAATGTTTTATAGTTATGGATGGGGTTGAGTTGATGTGGGATTTATCAGTGCTTGAAATGGATGCTTATGATATAATCCTAGGAATGGATTGGTTGGAAAATTTTAAGGCCAAAATCAACTATTATGCATGAATAGTCAGTTTCACGATGGATTATGGTGTCGAACATCTCTTTATAGGAGAGAATAATAAAAATTTGGGTACAATAAGCTTGTTGAAAACAGATTTTGGCACAATCTCATATCAATTAGGTGTATTGTCATCAGAATCAAGGGATGAAGTTCAGCATAGAGTTTTTCCAATTGTTTTTTATCAGTTTCTGGATGTCTTTGCCAAATAATTCTTATGGTTTCCACCCATGAGGTAAGTGGAGTTTACAATTGATCTCCTTTAGAGGACCAGTCCTATCTCACTTCCATCTTACTGAATGGCAGCAACAAAATTGGGGGAATTGAAAGTGTAGTTGGAAGATCTTGAAAATAAAGGGTTTATCTAGCCTAGTACATCTCTGTGGGTTGTGCTAGTTTTTTTTGTTAAAAAGGAAGATGAAAATCTGAGGCTATTTTTTTATTATCATAAGATTAACCAAGTTATGATAAAGAATAAATATCCACTTCCTCGTATTGATGACTTGTTCGATCAGTTGAAGAGAGCTCAGTGGTTATCCAAGATTGAATTTTGATCTGGGTATCACTGGACCCATGTGCGAAAGGAGGATATTCTAAAAACATATTTTATAAGTAGATACATCCATTATGAGTATGTGGTTATTCCCTTTGGTTTGATAAATGAACCAGCAGTTTTCATGGAATTGATTAATCAAATATTTCAGAGATATCTGGATGCATTCATTGGGGTATTTTTTTTATGATATATTGGTGTATTCTTGGACAAGGGTGGATCATGAGAAATACTTAGCGATAGTGTTGGGTATCTTGAGAGATCATCGCTTATATACCAAATTGTTGAAGTGTGATTTTTGGATACAGGATGTTCATTTCCTTGGCCATGTTATTTTTGAGAAGGGTGTTTTAGTTGATCCATAAAAGATAGTGGTTTTTATTTTGTGGAAACCACCAAAGAACATTTTTGATATAAAGAGTTTCTATGGTCTAGGTGGCTATTATCCATGTTTTTTCATGATTTCTCACAATTGGCCTCACCACTGAAAGTTTTGACAAGGAAGAATGTTCCATTTCAATGGAATGAGCAGTGTTATAAATATTTTGAAGAGATTAAGGGTTTCCTTACATCAACACCGATATTAGTTTTACCAAAACTAGGAAAAAGGGTACATGGTGTATTGTGACGCATCAAGATATGGTTTGGGGTGTCTGCTCATGCAAGGATATTATGTGGTCACATATCACTCACGGTAGTTGAGGTTCCATGAAAAGAACTACCCAACAAATGATTTGGAGTTAGAGGCAATGTTTTATTCTTTGAAAATGTGGTGTCATTTTCTCTTCGGTCAGAAATTCATAGTGTTTACTGATCATAAGAGTTTAAAGCATATTTTATCACAAAGAGATTTGATCTTGAGGCAAAGGAGATGGATGGAGTATCTCTAGATGTTAAATTTTCACTTGATGTATACATAGGGTAATTTAAATTCAGTGTTGGATGCATTAAGTAAGAATTCGTATACTCATGTGGTGAAAAAGGAATCCGATCAGTGGTAGTTGATATTGGTTATAGCCCAAATTCGATTGGAATGTGAGGACCGGGGTGATAGAGATGTCTTATTTCCTATTTCCTTGGTTCCTCACTTGGTTGACCTGGTTAAATAGGCACATGTGTTTGATTCTGTGTATATGAATATGAAGTAAAAACTCAATAATGTGGAGACCATTGAGGTCTAGGAACTGAATGGGTAGTCATTTATATGATTTTTGGAATCAAATCATAGTATCATTTTCTTATTAGGAAGAAATTCTCAGGGATTATCATCATTCTTGATGGGCTATCCATCCTAGAATTTAGAAAATGTATAAGTCATTGAAATTGATGTTTTGGTGGGATGGTATGAAAAGTAAAGTGGTGGAGTTTGTTTTGAGATGCTTGACTTGTCAGCAAGTAAAGGAAGAGCATCAGCGACCAGGAGGAATGTTACAGACTTTACCTATTCCCATTTGGAAGTGGGAATAGACAGTGATGTATTTTGTTATAGGTCTCCCACGAACAGTCTAAAAGCACGATGTCATATGGGTGAGAGTGGATCAACTCATAATGTTAGCCCATTTCATCCATATTCATGAATCTCATACAGTGGAGGATCTGTCCAAAATTTATATCTGTGAAGTGGTAAAGTGGAATGGTGTTCTAGTTTTTATTGTATCAGATAGATATATGAGGTTCACATCTCATTTTTCAAAATACTTACAGTAATCCCTTAGGATGAAGATAATGATGAGTACGGCGTACCATCCTTGGACGTATGGGAAATCTGAGAGGATAATAAAAACTTTGGAAGATATGTTGAGGGATTATGTGATGGATTTTGGTGGATCATGGGAGGATCACTTTCTATTAGCATAATTCTTGTATAATAATAGTTATCATGCCTCGATACATATGGCTCCATTTGAAGCATTGTATGGGTATCTATTTTGTTCTCCACTTTGTTGTGTGGAAACTGGTGAGATTTCATTGGTTGGGATGATCCTTTTACATGAGATGATGGAGAAAATCAATTAGATCATAAAAAGAATGGGGATGGTGTAGAGTAATCAAAAATCATATATGGATCATCATCAACAACTGTTGTTGTTCGAGGTGGGTGATCATGTGTTTTTCAGAATCTCTCCTAGGCTTGGACATCATCAGTTTTTAAAATAGGGAAAGTTATCTGTAAGGTATATTGGGCCTTTTGAGATACTTGAGTGGGTTGGAGAGGTTGATTATCGGTTGGTTTTTCCACCATGGTTTAGTGTGGTGCATGATTTCTTCCATGTTTCTCAATTGAAGAAGTATCAATCGGATCCTGCCCATGTGATTTGACGGGATCATGATGATATAGAGTAAGATGCTTCCGTGGTGCAAGTGATAGTGTAGATAATAGATATTAAAGAGGAAGTATTGTATGGTAAAATCAATGTTCTAGTTCATGTCCCATGGTAGCATGGTCAGATTTCTAAGGAGACTTGGGAGAGGTAGAAAGAGATGGTCATGCAATGGCCAGAGATCTATCGGCAAACCGATGGTTCTCTACTTTCTAAGGACAAAATTTTCAATGTTGGGGAGAATTTAGAACCCCCGGTTTGTGGAATGTAACCTTTTTTGTGTATTTTTATGTGTTTAAAGTGGTTGGGTAGAGTTTGGTAGAGCTTGGGAGAGTTTGGAGGGGTTTTGAGAATGTTTTGGAGGATTTTTAAAGGATCATGGTTTGAGAACAGTTAGGAAAAACCATGCAACAAAACCAGGTAACCATGAAACATGAGACAGTGGGCCTTCACATGGTTTGTGCACAGTTTTTCTAACCATAAAAGGAGGTCAGGTGAGGCACCCTTTTATAAATTATCATGTGCACAGTTTTCCCAACCATATGAGCTAACCATGTGAGATAATAAAAATAGGGTTTTTAAATCCATCCTTGGGCGGGATTTTACCTAAACCCTCCATTCTTCCTCCCACTCGAGCCTCAATTGGTATTTTTTCTTCTCAATGGTTAAAGGCGCTCTCCCACTCATTTTAGAAACTATTTGAAGGGTATTCAAGGTGTAGTGAAGGTTATTCTTCTCCAGTAAGTATCCTCTCTTGGATCATCCTTGGTTTTCCAAAGATCTAGTTCTCCCTTCATCTCAGATTTCTAGATCTACGCCCGTTGCAAGTAGATCTAGGGTTCTTTCTAAAATGATGATATTTGGACTTTTTGATGATAGGTAAGGGGATCTAAGGTGGTTTCATGGAGTTTTTCACCCATATTTTTGTGCGGTTGTGCAGTGGTCCAATTTCACTAAAATCCTAAGGTATGTGGCTTCTCTATTGACTCCACTTTTCTAGATCTATAATCCTTTTTTTCAATTTATTGGTTTTTTTAAATTAATTGTGACTATAGTGTGCAAGGCTTGTTGGAAACTCATTTTGTGATAAATTGTGGATTTTGGAAAAAATGGGTCATTGTGGTGAAAGGTTCTTTGTTGTTAGATTTTAAAATGTTGATTTTAAAATGGGTTTATTGGGTGGATTTATGGAAATGTATTTTGGAAATGGTTTTCAATAAAAGGGGATCAGTTTATTGAAACATATTGTGGCATGGATGATGTTCTAAGGGTTTTTTGGTTATGAAATAGTTTTTTTCATCATGTTGTGGCCTTGGTTTCTTATATTCTTGTTTATTAGATTGAACACTTGATGTTGTGTTGGGATGATGAGAAGTGAGTGGGGATTAACACTATTAAAGGGGATTTATAGTGAACATAAGATCCACCATCAAGGATAAGTGGTCATGAAGTACCACTACATTTGGAAAGTAATAGTCGTATTGGACAGGAAGTTCCACCGTGATTGTTTACTAGTTTGGATATGTGAAACCATATATTTATGCTTTGTTTGTGTATTGTTATGCAAGATATAAATTGTTGTTCTCATATACGATTATAAATGGATTGCGGAATGGTTGTTGAGATTCTCTTGTTTTGGGGAAATTTGGATGGAAAATGGCTTGGTACGGGGTGTTCGGCTTGTTTGAAATTGTTTAAATGTTGATATTTTATATAAACTGCTTTATATAATTGTGTTAACAGTTCTATCCTAGGGGTTTGTGTAAGAAATTCATTTGGGGAAATCCTATTGAGTATTTGTACTCACCCCCTTGTTTGGCACTTTGAGGCTTTTGCAGATGTCGTTTTCTTGGATACAAGAAAAGGTAAAGCATCTCATTTTCTAGCGGTTCATCGTGATGATTGGGTTGTATTGTGGTGCTTGGTGCATGGATCTTGGTGTAGAGAAGTGGAGTTTCTCATGGTTTCCTTTGGGTATTTTTGTTGAGTCTTCCTCTTGGTACTCGTATATTGAGATTATTATGATTTAGTTGTATTGGTTTTGGGGAATTATTATGGAAGAGTTAGTTACTTGTCTCTTAGTAATTTGTTATTATGGTTTACCTTGTTGAAATGAATCATTTAGTTTTGGTTGGTTGGTTTTAATCTAAGTAAAAAATCAATCCCCAATTAATCTTGAAGCCCTCAATATTTATTTCCAGCCTTTGGCTCCTTGGGAATGTCACATAAGGCCAAGTATCATCTCACAGAATTCTCAAGCCATTGATGAAGGGATGGAATGTTACACTTAGGGGTGGCTCATGTCAAGGTGTTGATCCACCAACATTTATTCATGGATTTATAGAATTATAATAAGCATGGAAACATCATTTAATTTAATTAATTTGAAATTTAGGAGGTGTCTTTAGAAGGTTTTGGTGAGCATCACAATGACACACCATATAAAGCAATGAGACTTTAGGGGAAAATAACTAGATTACCTACCTAATGTTGGTAGAACTCTTCTTGTCTGTTATAATCCTTTAAGTTGAGTTAAAATAGAATAAATCAATAAAATAGTAAAATTACTTGAAAATTGGGCATACTAACTCCCACCAAAATAGAACCAAATATGGAAGGATAAATGCGAAGATAAGGAAGATGAATGAATCTCTTATCGATATTCCTCCAACTCAACCGAAGATGAAGTAATCGAAGCATAGATGAGGGAGAAAATTCAAAGCCTTGATTTGGGCATGGGAGTATTGCTTCACATATCTACTTCAAAAAAATAATGGTATAGGTTAAAATGATGGTTCTTATCCTTTTAAAAAATGGGTTACAATATATTCATGATGTGAATGGAATTCACGTCATTAATTCATTGTGATTTCTTTTTCTTCTAGGAAAAATAAATTTATGTCATGAATAGGATTCACTATGTGAATTAAATTCATTTCTTGTAATAAAAATTCATGGGGTCTTTCCAAAGAAATTCACATCATGAATTGGTTCTGCATCCAAACTTCAGCCCACTGCTACCTTCCTTTCAAAAAAACAATTATCCTAAAGGCATGGTTATCTAGGCCTAATCTAAAGTAAAAACTTAAAAAGTGTTTAACCAAGTTTAAAAGTAACCATGCCTCTTTGAAAATTCAAGATGTTACACATGTGCTCCTGCTATGATGTTGAGCATGAGAGGATGTCATCGATTAAGAATACCATTAATCGATGTAGAATTGGATTAAGTATTTGTTTCATAGGTCCCAAAAACACTTCTAGGGAATTATCCACATCTAAGGGAATAACTTCGCATACATAGTGACCATAGATATATTGGAATGTTTCCTACACTATATCCTCCTCTCGAACATAGAGTTTATGATAAATCGACCTGAGGTCAATCTTCAAGAACTACTTCATCATTTCCAACTAGTCAAGGAGGTAATTTATTCTTGGAAGTGGATATTTACTAATGATAGTCACTTATTTTAGGTAAGGATAATGCAAAAAAAATCAATCTCTCATCTTCTTTCTTTCAAATAAACATTGGGGTTACCCAGGGGAACACATTGGGCCAAAAAAATATCTTTCTTTAAAAATCATCCAACTACACCTTCTACTCTCACATATTTTTAGGGATCATCTTATATTCTTATGATGATATTAGGACTTTCCCTGGGTGAAGGTCTGTATAAGTCAATCTCTAGATGGAAAGGTAAGTCTATAATGTCTTTAGTAAAGACATCCTCATACTCCACCACTATAGGAAACTGAAAGCTCATAGTTCCTACTGCTCCAAGGGTTATACAAGATAAATAATGAGAAATCGGTTATATACTCCTATATATAATCTCATATAGCTCTTCCTGAGATTCCTTATTTCCAAAAAATGAAAAAAAAACATCCCACCTACTCAAGAAAACTGCAACCCTCGTGAGTAATAGTCAAGTTGGTCTTGGTCAATAGTCAACCATTCCATCTTGAGAAAAACATCATAGGGACAAATTGTCACTATTAAAGGATCCCAAATGAGTCTCTTTCATCCAATAGTTAAGTCACATAGATGTTTGAAATTTGGGATCACAGAAACATCCTTATTTGGAGTTTCTAAACATAAGGTTTGAGCTAAAGGATTCATTGGAAACTCTAATTCTTGAACATGGGATGCATTAAGGAAACTCTTATCCTAAGATGACTACTCTATTGACAATCTATCATGACTTAACACATTAGCACCCAATTTTATGGTAGTAAATTTCTTGTAACACTCCAATATTACCTCTAATAAGAAATTGGATGGAGACTATAGTTGAGTAGGAATATCAAACACATGGTCAACCTTAGCCTAAAGTACATGTACACACACATATCTCTATACACCAGTATAATGCACAAAATAAAATAAATTCATGTAGTAAGTGCATTCATAAAAACTAATATCACATGAAAGTATAAAAAAGAATACAAAAAAGAATATGGGTGAATAAAATCCCACCATAACTATAAAAAGATTCTAAGTTACTAACAAAAAGGAGATAACTATCAAGATGTGTCTCTTGGAACTATCTATGGTCAATCTATCATAACTTAGATCCACCTAATTATGGTCCTCATAATACTCTTTCTAATGGAATTTAATTTTCATAATACACAACACGTGTGGGAAGATCCCATATAGGGTTGAGTATAAACATACCTTTTAAGACATCTTGAAATCACCAAACATAAACCATGAAAGAGGGAGTTATCTCGAAATCATATTGAAAAGTGGATAAAAAGAAAAGCCCATATATTCTCAAAGGAATAATATAAGTATCAATGTGAGATAAAATCCTCACTACCAGCTTAGGGATTCTAATTGAGGCTCCAAGGTAACATTTTACTGATAGAACTCACCCATTGGGTCTAGATATGGTGATTTCACTCATCTGAGAGGCCATACTCATCAGGTATTTCCATGAAAAGTATTAAGTAACTAATAGGGTTCATATAAGATACTAACTCGATTAGAATACACCTCATTGGAAGACACCAAATGTCAATACATAAATAGAGGATCGTATCTAGGGTAATGGGAGCATCAGACCCAAACTAGATTAACCCAATAGGTAGGGGATCAAACACCTAGTGTAAGGTTATGTGATACCTGACCCTACCTAATGAGGATAATGGGAATGAGGATCCAAAAATCATTGATCATGGAGGGATACTTTCTCTAATTCACTGAGGGGATCTTATTTCCAATTCTTAGGACTAGATGTCACATAGAACCCTGATAGAGGAAGACTAAGAAAACTCACCCTAAAATATGAAAAATCGCACAAAATGAAAATAGAAAAAGGGAACACACCCAATAAAAAACTATACCTATACAAGGGATCAAGATCTCTAACCATACCTAAAAGGATTACACTACATGTACTATAGGTTACATGTCTTATCTCACTAAGTCTGATTATCCCCATGCACAATCATCTCACGCGAAATGTTCCTATAGATACATGGTGTGTTATGATGACAGATGACGTGCATAGGTTAGTACTAAACATATTCATGTATCATATTCCTGTGACTGATCACTTTCTTAATTACACGGGGTGTTCTCTAACAAACACTATGTTTGAAGTCACATGGATTTCTAGGAATTTACTCCCTATACATGGAAATTTGATCATCTAAGGGTCACATGGAATTCTAGGAATTTACTCCCTATACATGGAAATTTGATCATCTAAGGGTCACATGGAATGTGGGTCCCCCACATGGTGTGTGATATTGAACTATCCACATCAACGCTATCTTTCATACAGAGAGTTTTATACATCATGTGTTCTTCCAAACTACACACTACCTATAGTGAAGTTTCACAAAAATATCAGTCTGTTCATGTATCTTCTCCCACATCATTATCACCTTTTATTCCACCATGATTCATGACCATAAAACCTATAATTGCATTGATCAGGCCTACATCATCACCATTGGATATAATTCGGCCAACCTTTAATTGAAAACAGCCCATCATCACACCTCTATAGATACCCACTCAATATGGGTCATGATTCCACCATCATCCGCACCACAATAAAATATTCATCATCTTCTTAACACCTATTTTTCATAAATAAACACAAAACCTAACCTAAAATAATTATTTTTTGTATAGAAGAGTGATTTCACAATGATCGGGTTTCTGGGTATAGTCTAATCATTGACCGACCAAAATACTGATGAAAATTTTTTGAAGAACAGAGAGAAGCAAGAAACATAAAAGTGAGAATCAAACTAAGGTAGTGTTTATTTTTCCATCATCAACAGAAGTATAAGAAATGAGGAAGGATAATGATAACATAAAATTCAAAAAAATAAGTCTCAATTTCCATATTCCAGGAAGTGAAATGACCATTTAAAAATCAAGATATTTAATTTCTAAGGAATTAATTCATGTTCCTCATGGAAAAATAATAATAATGAAATAATCTAAAAAACAAATTTCCTACCTCAAGTTTGGATTGTTCATTGGTGAAGAACATATTCACATTGATATCATTTATGAGATCTAATATATTCATCATTTGATCCTTAATTATCCACATTAATTCTTCATTAATCCTTGACCCTGAGATCAACCTCCAACATTCTTGTCACTTGAGCTCTCTCTATTTTCACTCAATATTATAAGGTTATGAAGATAACCCTAAGGAATTCACTATATAAAGGTTTATAAATATGATTTTTTAGGGTTATAAAATTAAATAGACATTATATTTATAGATTAATTTAATCTATTTAATATTCCCATAACCTCACTAAACTAAACAATTTGATGCTAACAAAACGTATATCATGCCTAGGGTAAAACCTGTGTTTTGGATTTAATGAAAGTATCAGTTTTCCCATATGAGACATCATCCATTATATATTCTATTTTTTAAAAAATAATTTTCATGCATGATATATTATATATAATATTTCTAATATATCAATAATAAGGTTCCAAGGGGCCCTAAATTCTACACCTAATTCTTTTTGTACTTAAAAAATGTTATTTGATATTTCTAAACTGTTAAATAGAAGATTCAGAGTCAATGCATGAATTTAAACCCTTGATATTTCACTTATTCTCTCAACTTTAGGAACACTTCAATATCTCCCTTCCAATATCTCCAAGAGTGTTAAAAATAGTAAATAAAAAATTGATTTTATTTGGTTCACCCTCACCAGGATACTCCAAGTATAATGCTTGACAATGTACCTGTGCACTAAAACAATAAAATAACTACTTGTATATTAAATATTTGGAGTAGCCTCATTAGCCCTCCTTGTTTAAAACCATGAATGGACGGAAATATCACCACTCTTATTCACAAGGAAACTCACTACACCTCATGAAGATTAATTCTTCTTCGTAATATGTCTATTGAAATATACACCACAGATAGTGTTCCTCTTCTATGCTCTTGTGACAAAATTCAAGAGAGAAAAAAGCCTCCTGGAATACCTCCTACTTCAACTTCAACCTTCAAAGATAGATCTATAATCCCATTAAATATTTCCATTATGAACTAGAATTTACCTTCTCTTTTTCACACTCGGTTTTCTACACACTTTCATATGTGTGGAACCTTAATGAAGATTCACTTCATTAAATATCTTATTTCATGTGAAGTCTCCATTAAGTAATTGATGAAACTTAATATAGATTTAAATTTTTAATAGATCCACTAAAAAATTTATGGTTATAACTTCCATAAATCACTAAATAATTAAAACATTAATTCTACATATTGTTTTGACTCAAATGCCAAAACAACCAACAAAACAGCTTGATTCTAGACACCATGACATAACATGTGTGTCTCTAATAAAAATTCCTTTCGAAACAACCATCTCCATATATTGTTGTTTATTTTTACTTATACCTTTAGAACATAATATTCTCCTTACATAGTTCCACACCATCCATCAAAATTCCCAAAATTTTGTCACCATGGCGTAGCTGACTTCCATAATTTTAGATAGTGCAAGACCATCATAGTCATCTCCATGACCATTCTAGGCCTCTTTGTTTCTCTAGAGTGTACTTTCAGAGCAACATAACTAGTGAGATAGTTTGGTTCAATTTTATTGGTAATTTGGGACATCTCAAACTTCAGATCTTCAATACAGTGAAACCTATTGACCATGCCCTCCACTTATTCCATAATACTAGTTTAGGATATGTCATTTCACATGGGTGATTTTCCCAAAAAACACCAAATGGTGTGGTATCCAGAACTAATCATCACTCCATACATTAAAAAATAAAAAACATCCTAGACGAGTTCACTACAACATAATACATATATAGTGAATACATACTTCTCTATAATGAATAAAACTCCTAAGAATCCTTTGTTCAATCCACTTATTCTTTCAAGGTTTGAATCCTTTATCAAATTTGTCAACAAACACAACTCAAAAATTATTAAGAGGTTATTTTTTATATAAAATGTTCTTATACCTTATTCTGGACTATTTTTTATAACTTCATCTAAAAACTTCATAAACTGTAGATTCTTCTTTGAACTGCCATTTTTTATTTTAAGTTCCACTATTTTTAAAGAAACATTTTCTTATTCAAGATATTCAATCTTATTAACTTTTTCTTTAATATTAAAATTAGTATCATCAATGATCTTAGTATTTTATTCAATTTTTAATAAGTAATTCATGTTTTATTAATATTTCACATGATTATTTTCCTAATCTTCCACAAATATTCCAAGATTATCAACATTAGCTTTAATTTCATCAATATAGCCTGAGGAGTCATTCAAAAGACTTCCAAATTTACTATTCTTATTCATTTGTAATTCATGCTCTTAAAGGGATCCTTATAACTCCACTTAAAGGTATAAAACTCCTTTGAGTATATTATTATCTTCTTATTTATTTTTATATTTTTTCACCAAATCTATCATAAATACTCTATATCTAAGATACACTCAATTTCAATGCCTTCTAGTAGATCTTATATGGATTACAAATCTTCCTTACTAACATGAACCTCCCTTTAAAACTTATCAACACTTGGATTTTTATAATTTATGTTCTTTATAGATGGAAAATTATTAGTCTATCTTATGGAGAACTCATACTCAAAACATTATTTATCAAAATTATTTGGGAACTTAGAATAAATGTGTCCAACTTTTTCACAATGAAAATAATCTAAAGGTATCTTACCTTCAAATCTATCTTTACCCCTTTTAAACTTCATTGAAATAAATGATTCAAAATCATCACTTACTTCATCCTCATTTGAAACCTATTTAAATTATTTCTTATTGATACCATGTATTTCTTTTGGATAAGTTCATCTTGGATGTGATATTCATCTAGTGATGTTTTAATGGATTGGGTATTTTTTATAAACATATAAATCATGTTCAAATTTTAATATGATGATTATTTTATTGTTCTCTAGAGAAATTCATGACAAGTTTTGTTGGATGAATAAATATTTTCTACTTTATGTATCAGAATTTATAATTCCTTGTGTTTTATTATTAATAATTGACTAAGGTATTTGAGAAGTGTAGAAGAAGTCACTGGATGATTTGGAGTTAAAATTTACCACTTACATAAAGGTAATTTTTTTAATTACATTACTTATTTAAAGGTAATATGGAAGTATAACTTCACACATAAGAGTAATTCAAGGTTTATATCTCATGCATAAAGGTAACCTGGAATCTAGATGTTGCATAAAGGTTACCTAAAGATTTATCTACAGCGTAACTAGGAATCAAATTGAGTGTGTAATGGTAGATCTATATTTTTTATTCTTATATAAAAGTAGTTAAAAGTTTACATTTTTCATATAAAGGTAACTTGAAAATTCTAGTTTCAATGTAAGTTTAATACTTGTGCTACATAAAGGTTATCTTGATGGAATAATTACTATATAAGGGTAGCTCAACTTCTTAAATGTGACTTACAAATTTAATATAAATCATAATTTTTGAACCTATTGATGTAATTTTGAATTATACTTAATGAAATATGTATCATGATATAAATTATTATGATTCTTTCAGTATAAATAAGAAGTTTGAGAAGTGTGATGAATTAGTTTTGATTCTAGGATGAAGTTATTTGGAATAGTCAACATGTTCTTTTCATGATAGGTGAAGCTACAGTGAGAGACCATCCTCATGGATATGAATTAATAAATTATTCTAAGTGATATTAGTCTTCATGGTAGGTAGATCGACTATATTATGGGATGATCGAATGCATGACACATGGTTGATCCATCAGTTTGTGCAAAAATTAAAGTTTATGATATTTATCACAAGTAAAATTAGTTTATTTCATGTGATGTGTTCTTAAAAGAAAACATTTATTTCAATAATTTGTATCATAATTCAGTAATAAATTATGATTTATTTCATGAGATGATTTTAATCTATTAATAAAAGAGATGTTACAATTGATCCTTGTGGATACATGCATATTTAGATGAAACTACAAATATATATATTTATTATGGAGATAATAAGGAGAAGATGATATTAAATAAAGAAGGATGAAATTGTTAATTCATAGTATTATGCATATGAATTGGTTTAATAAGAAGTGGATTTAAAGGGTGAGATTCTAGTTTTAAGACAAGATCAAGTCGTCGCATGCATCAATTTATGAATGCAATTACAGGCAGTTAATATTAAGTGAATATTTTCATGGAATATATGAGAAGGAATTTAAATATTAAAGAAGGTAGTACATTTCATTAGATTAAATAGAATATAATAATTAAGGAATATGGTAGGGAATGTAAATGAAATTATCTTGTGTACGTGGTAATTTAAATGTAAGAAAGTGTCTTAGAATAAAAGAAGAAAAAAAGTTGTGTTTTTTCTTGTGTTTGAATTGAAACCGTCTATGAAACACTGCAAGAATTTTCAATAAATCATAAGGTAGTCATAGTGGTAAATTCCATATCTTATATTTTTGGGATATTTGAATTAGAATTATTGACATTGTATTTTTTAAAAAAATTATCAATCAGGGAAAGATAATGGCGTCAATAAATTTGTGAAGAAACAAATTGAGTGAGTTGATCATGAAGTTCTCATCAAGGATATATATATATAGTGTGTGGGGGGGGAGAGATAGAGAGTAGAAGAAAATACTACCATTTTTCTTTGAAATTTTTTATTCTTGTTGATGATGTAGTTAGTCTATGAAGGTGTTTTATGCAGTGTTGTTCATGTGATTTGAAGAGAACAAGAACTTAGTACATCTGACAATTAGACAATTGTATATAGGTGGAATATGTATCTGTTGTTACCCGAAAAATTATTTATTATTATAAATCATGTAATTAAATAGTATGTAAGATGTGACAAATCATATTCAGGATACATGAAAAAGAAATATTCAAGGTTACACACTGGTCATTGTACTCACATGTTGATTCTAGTAGTTAGTGTGATCTTAGAGGAATCCATATCACACTAAGAACTAACCTTCTCACATTAAGAGTCGAACCTTGTAAATCTATTGTATTTCCCTTCATTGGTGTGAGTTTGGGTATGTGAATAAAAAACATATATATATTCTAATATGTTGTGAATGTTATTTAGAAAAAATATATAAAAATAGTATAAATAACTAATCCTCCACTCTCAGTGATCTTTTATTGATCTTGTTGTGGTTTGACAGGTAGTATCATTACTAGGTTAATTTTTTAATGTTTATAAATTGAAAATATGTCTCTACTATTAATAAGAAAGTGTCACTAAATCTTCTATTATCTATAACTGATAATTTAAATTCATTGAATAGAAAGGGGATGCCAATATTAAGTTGGAAATTTTATTTCATTTAAAAATAAATAAATTTTTTTATTTCTATTATTTATCAGTTATAATGTTTTTTAAGTAAAAACTAATGGATTTTTTCCCATAAAAATCATATTATAGGGATTTGTAGAATGATGATCAAGGTAATAATTTTATCTTCTATTCTCTTTTAGTGGAAGAATTTATTAAAAAATGTCTCAAAAAATTAAAATATAGATAGCATAAACATCAAAATATCTATGAAATAATTAATAAAGATAAGGGGTATAAGTTGTAGTTTTTTAGACTTAAGTATAAAGATCCCAATATGAATGATGATGAGAGTATTGATAGATTCTTTAAAAGGGTAAATGAAGTTGTAAGTATGATCATTGTCTATGGTTAGAAACTAGATGATTCATATATTGTTAAAAATGTTTTACTTATCTTACCAAATAAGTTTTATGCTAATTGCAATGTTTTGGAATAAAATTATCCATGTGATATTCCTCTTGATGACCTATATAGTATTTTAATATCCTCTAAAATGATAAAAGATGATAGTGTCAAGAAGAGGGGGAATATTGAAAAGGAAAACTCTTTTAAGGACACAAAGAAACATAAGTTGAAGTAGGTTACTATTTAAGAGTATTCTTATATATAGATTCTAATTAAGATTTAGAGGAGAAGCTTAATTAAGTAATTTCCTTCATCTGAATAGAAAGTATAAGTGAAATTTTCCCTTAAAATGTTTTAAGTGTGGAGGTATTGGTAATTTAATAATAAATTGTCTTAAATCCAAAATATTAAAAGATAAAAATGAGAAAGAGTTTAATCCAAGAAAATTATCAAATAAGGAAATAAATAATTAAAAATTTTATTTCAACAAGAAGTTTAAGAAATTATATAATTTTAAAAGGAGAAACTTGTTTCAAAGGAAAGTGATTAAAATGAAAATTAAAATGAAGATGGATTATCTAGTGATGGAGATGGTGAAAACTTTCTCATTAATAAAGTAAATGTTTAAGAGGTTTCTAGTGATAAAAGTAGTTCTAAAAGTGAAGAATATGAAATTGAGACAGAGTTTATGATTAAGATATAATTAAAAGAATGTCTCTCATAAATTTGAACACTTGAAAAAAAGAATATAAAGTTGAAGAAATATGATCAATATAACAATAGTACAGAATATTTCCATGAAGAAGAAAGGTATATGTTTTTTAGGTAGATTAATGATACAAAAAAATAATTGATGATAAGATTATTTTGAGTATCATTTTTAAATAATGGATTAAAAAGTTATATAATTAACATGGTCTTATTCAATTTTATCTGGTCAAGGTAGAACAAGAATAGAATTTATCCTCACTTATTTTTATTAACTCTATTTGAAAACCTATAGAGTGTTCAAAGAAGAATAAAGTGTGAAAAGATCAGAAAATATCATCTTATTAGGATAATATTGATGTTGAATGGTTTTTAAGGAATTATAAGAAGAAGAATCAAGTCTAAATAAATAAGTTTGTGTTTAAATCAAATGAGTCTCAAAAATCAAGAAATTGTGGTAACTCAAAATTTGATTCAAAATATTCTAAAACTGGTGACTCTAAACATGCTGAAAATAAAATTTTCATGATAAAGAACATGTGAGGAGTTCATCAAAAAAAAATAAAAAAAAACTAACATAGATTTATGGTCAATAAAAGGGTGAAATTAAGTGATACAAATCTATACAACATACTGTTTTCAAAGATAAATATGATTTTTATGGGAACTGTTGGTACTGTTGTGGTTTTTGGCACACTGTTTTGATGTGTTTTTTTAATTAATAATATCAAATTTATTCTTTAAATATTCATAGATATAAATTTAGGGGGTCCATCCCACTCAAAGGAAATAGATTTATAAATAGTTTAAAAATTATAGTTTAAAGTTCAAGTACATATTTAAACCATTGGAATATTTCAATTAAAAATGTGATCACCTAGTTCACCTTAATAAAGGAAATCTAACCGTGTTATTATCCTAATAGAGAACTAATTATTTGTAGAGATAGAAGAAAGGTAAATAAAAAGATATTGTTTTGAGGTTTCACTTAAAGTCTAAGAGAATAAGAGTTCATGGATATTGGATAGTTAGTGATCTGTACATATAACAAGAGATTTCAAGTCTTTGAATGATTTTGAAAATAATAAAAAGTATATATATCCTTTATAATGATGGATCACATAAGTGAAAATGGTTTGGTTCTACTATTATTGTAAAATAAAAAATAAAATACAAGAACACCTGTTATGTTTCTGGGATGAAACATAACTTGTTGAGGGTTTCTTATCTTTTTGATAAGTAAATAAAATGATTTATAGAGAGTATGGGTTATTGGTTAATAAATATAAATATATAGGAGTATTGATAAGAGGATAGTGAATTATATTTAATTTTTTTCATGTGGGTGATGTTTGAAATTCATGCGATCTCAATATGAAAGAAGATAATGAGTTGTGGAATCAAAGGCTTGGCGATATGGGCTAAAAAAAAGATGAATATGTAGACACATTAAGATAATGTTTTTAATGTTCCTTCACTAAGAAGATAAATATATTGTATGTTTCTAACATGGACAGAGATTTAAATTTTTAACTCTTTACACAAGAAGGTGGAGATTCAATCAAATCAAACTTTGGATCTTATTTATTCATATGTATGTGGGGCCATGAGGAAGAAATAAACCGGTGGAGATAAGTCATTTATTACTTTTATTTATGAGCTCACTCTTGTTTATTTTTTCATGTTTATAAAGCACAATAATAAGTCCTTATATTCATTTAAAATTTTTTGAAGAAGTATAGAAAATAAGTGTGGAATTTCTCTCAAGAATATTCGAACAAACAATGGAACTGAGTTTATAAATGGTAAATTTGAATATTGTCTAGAAAATCATGGAATTAAAAATGAAATCAGTGAACCATACACACCAAGAAAAAATGGTGTGGCTGAACAAAAGAATAGTTATTTTGTGAAGATGTTTTGGAAAATTATTTTTTAGAATGATACATCTCAATATTTTTTGAGATGATCTATTGATGTAGTGGTTCTAATTCAAAACAATGTTTTCATAATCCAAATTCAAATAAGTTCCCATATGATAAGTATTATAATAAATATATATGTTTTAAGTATTAATCTATTTGAAAATCCATTTGTTATCAAGGTAAAAGGTGAGAATCTTATAAATTTGGAAATTAAAGAGTTGATAGGATCTTTATGGAATATCCTATGAATAAAAGATGTTATAGTTGTTTTACCAAATAAAGTGTAAACATTTATGTTGTTCATGTGAAAGTAATGTAACAATAAAAGAAAGAAATTTCACATGATAAAGCAATTCCCAAAAGTGATGATGTTGCTATTTTTATTAAACAACTTCACTAAATTTTATAAAAAGATGAAAGAGTTGAATATGTATAGGTTGGAGAATATGATTCATTGATTTCAAGTGATGAGGGTCAATATCACTATTCTCATCCAAGGTTCAGAATGAAAATTTAGGTTCAAAACATCATTTGGGAGCATAGATGACAAGTATAAACTAGGATAACTTTGAGGAAAATAACTCATACCTCATTGTTTTCTCAAGATAAAACTAGAAATGATGAAGAATAAAAGAATTATCAATAATTGGTTGAAGATGTTATTTAAGAATTGGATCATATAGAAAATAATGAAACTTGGGATTTTGTACCAAATCATAATGAAAATAATGTCATCAAGAAAAAGTGGGAGTTCTAAAAAAATTCAATGAAAAGGGTGAAGTAGTGAGAAATAAAGCAGGGATAGTGTGTAAAGGTTATTCTCAGGTTGTAGGAGAGGACTTTTATGAGATATTTACCCTAGTTTCAAGGCATAAAACCATTGGAATATTTTTTTCTATTATATCAAAAAGAAAATAAAATATATTCTATATGGATTTAAAGTTTTTCTTCCTCAGTGGTGAGTTAGTAAAAAAGTTGTATATTGTGAAGACATGTGATTTATTAATTGGTAAAGATGATAATTGTGTTTGTAAGTTAATGAAGGCTTTATATAGATTGAAACTATTAGTGAAAAAATGTTTTTTAGTATCACATTTTTCAGTTTAGTTTTTAAAAAATGACATGATAGAGTATTTTTCACATTGATTAATTTTTAATTGACATAAAAAATGAATTTGGTAGGTTTTCTACATAAGTTATTAGATAAATGATGTAGAAAATCATATTTTATATGTTTTTTATTCCATAAACAATGTATAAAACCAATTTTCAGGTTGGTTATGAAATAATTGATGCAAAAAATATTTTTATAAAATATATTATCATCGATCATTATTTATATTTTTATCCCCACATTTGATTTTTCACATGACATGCCCTAATTTTCTTCCCTAACCTTCCTAAAACATTAATCCCTCCCATTATTCATTACCACTTCCATTCTTGTTGTCTCTATCACTCCTCAGTATTTTTATCATTATTACTGTCATCAATACCATTGTTTCCACCTTCTCATGTTTCATCATCCACTTTCACCATTTCTCTTTGATATTTCTTCAAGGTATGTATTCATACTTATAATTTTACATGCATCTTAGGTTTTATTTATTTTATGAATTTGTGTTTTTATCTGGTGGTTATATTGAATATGTTTTTTGAATGTGTGATATAAATAATTTTAATTTTCTAATTAATTCATTTTGAAGGTATGTTTAATGGGTGTTTAAGGTATGTTTAATGGTTATTTAATGGGTTTACTAATAAATACAATATATTTATTATGAGAATTGATTTTTAAGGTGCGCAATTAAAGGTTAGGGTCTGATTATTCATTTTCTTCTTTAATATATTTCTCAATGTAATTGATTATTACTGAGTTTATAATTATTAAATGGTATTTCTAAATTCCATTTTATATAATATAGGATTTATTTTATAATGTTTAGGGATTGAATAATTCATTCTCATCAGTGTTTTTTTATATTAATGAATTTAGGAATGTCATATTTATATGTGATTAGGCAGGTGGTTATTATCACTTTTAATATTTAGTTATTTATTTTTATGTTATTAATTGAGTTTGATCTATTTATAATTTTATCAATAATAATATTGGGAAATTATGAATTTATACAAAATAGTGATTTGGAATAATTGATTTTGATGTGAATTTTTGGGGGTTTTATAACTATTGGATTTTGAATAAAATTTTGGAATTTAAAAACAGTGATGTTCATTTGTGTGAATTGGATGTACATTAAATTTTTAGAAATGATTCTTTCAAAAAGTGAAAGTTGGTGTGATTGTTGAATATTGAATCTGGGTTTTTATTATGGAATTATTGGGAGTATTTTGAAAATAAAACATTGTTTTCATATAGGAATTCATCTTCTGTTAAGTAAATTTATTATATAAAATGTTTCAAATTTTTGTATTTAATAAATTATATTATTTTATTTGAATTTATTGGATTGTGGTATATTGATTTAAACTTGGATTTTGGATAAATCAAAACATGTGTAATTTTTTGATAAATCATATTATAATTTTGAAATGAGATAAATCAAACTTTTAGATTTAAAATTACTTTTTATATAACATTTTTTATTAGTATTTCATTGTTCCTACATATTGGTACTCTTCAAATAACTCTTTCATTTACATTCTAATATTAATATAAGAATGCCTTATTTATCTCTACTTAATATAGTGTACGACATCGCTTACCAAACAACCATACTCTATTGTCTTTATTAATAAACATTGATATGTTTCCATATATCATGACTTTTTTAAAATAATGTTTTATTAGTAATTAATATTAAATATTATGTGTAAAATATATTTTTACATTTTACATTTAACAATAATAATGGAAACTATAGAATTATTTCACTTAGTGCATGACATTATCATTATACTATTTTTTATTTTCTTATATTTTCTATTATACATATAAAATATTTAATAAACTTTTATATTATATTTCTAAAATATGATTATATATTCCCATTGTATATGTAAAACTATAAAAATCATGACATTCAAAATACATTTTTCTATTTATATTATGATATTTATTTTTTCATATAGTTATTTATAAAGGAATATTTGATATTCAATTTCAATATATTGTAACTTTTATTCTATACCTGAAATTTATAATGGGGGATAATTAAACATAATTTGATTAATTAATGGTGAACTAGTGGTGAATATAAGGAAGGAGTTGATGATTTTTTTGAATTTTCCAAACAAAACTTTCCAAAAAAATAGCCTATTTTTTCTACCCATGTTTTAAATGTTTAAATATGATAAAGTTTAAAAGTAGAGAAATAAAAGTTCATTTAATTTTTCCTGGTTTTAATCCAAGTTATAGTCTTTGTATTTGGCATAGTGAAATTGGAAATAACTCACAATTTATTTATGATAAAGTTTTTCATGATGATAAGTCTAATCATATTGAAGAAATAATTATTAATATTGGAGTAGAGGACATTGAGAAAGAGATAATGATTTACTTCCTATATGGTGATTCTAAAAAACAATTGTAATGTCTAGACCCTATTTACCTAGAGTAAGTGCACTATTACATAACAATGGAATTATCACAAGAGAACAAGTCTCTAATGACCAATTAGTTTAGTATCCTTGGAAGTACTAGATACATATATAAGATTTAAATTAAATCATGAAATAAAAAAGCAACATTTTGACCCCTTTGAACACACTCATATACTTTATCATATCCCTACAGGTTAATCATAATATACTTCTTCACATCCATGGTAAAAGAAAACATAAGAAAGGGGTGATCTCAGATACTCAATAAGGATAAAAATATAACGGAAACTATCATTAATAAGCATAAACATTTAAGGAAATGTATAAGACTAAAACAAAATCCTTTTAAACTTAAACTTCAGAATAATATGGAAAATATAAATCAAATAATTTAATTTACTTAATCACATGGATATTCTACTAGTCAAATAGTCACATGTAATATCAATAGCTAATTTCGTAATGATGGAATGCATAATGTCGGACATCATAACCACATAGTCAAGGCCTCGTGCCAAGACTAAAAATAAGATTTTTTTCAAAGTATTATTCCAAGACACTAGTTTCTCACATGAGACCTACCGATGCATCGAGGAGCTATAGCAGTCTCCACCCATCACTTACTAAGTCCAATGCATTCCTCATATGAAAAGGTTGAAACATAACATAAACATTCATATTAAAACTATCATAAAAAAAGTTAATACTTTAACCATAAACCATGAATGGTATAAAAATAACACATCCATAGTAAAACATATCACAAAACCTTAAATACAATATGGAATATTATATCTTAATAAATCAACTTCAAACAACTGTACAATCCATCAAAGGATATTAACATAGATGAAATCAAAACTATTTCAGAGAAATATCTCTTTCTATTTGGAAATCATTTAAAAGTCACATAATTATAAAAGAAGTCATTTATTTTGAAAAATATTATTATAATCTTGTAAGGAAAGCTTAGAAGGTATTATAATAGTGGAAAATATCCTCACCCACTGTATAAGTTAAAAAATATTCTTTCCTTAATTTTTTCGAAAAGGTCATAAAGTACCTTATTTGGAAAACGAAGAAAAGATTCATTTCAAAACAATTTATAAAAACTCAAACAAGGGTATAAATTAATTTAACCATAGTATTATAAATATTTAAAAAGTTTTGAAATACATTTATAGGAAACCCAGATGTTGATGATAAAGAAGTCACAGTAGATACCTACATATAAACAACCTCAAATAATGAAGAGATTATAGAATTAACCCTTACATTGTACTTTTCCTTAGTCGATGGTATGTTAACCTCATGTATAATGTTTAAATAATTGTTATTAAATTATACAAGAATGACATAGATAAATATTATATCATATATGATCCTTTAATATTGCTTTGTTAATAATATTACATTAGTATAATTGTTTCAGGTGTTACTCATTCATTTTCCTTTATATGTTTTGTTACATAAGGCTTGTTTGTTATGGATAGGATATATTTGATTCATATACAGAATGATATTAATATGTTCAAACATTATTTTTAATCATCAAATGAAAATTATTCTTTAATGGTTATGATGGGGAATGAAATTTCATCGCGTCGTGGAGACAGTAAGTCGTAGGTACGCACGAGTGATAATATCATTATATTGATGGTGAAATTGTATTTAATTGGATGGTATATTACATATACAGAATAATTAACATGTTATATTTATTATTTTCATCAATTATACTCATTATTATACCCATCCAAAAAATGAAGTGTTGAATAACAAACTACACCATGATGTGGAGACAGTAAACCGTACATACGCACGTATGGTGACTTTTTCATTCATAGGATAGATAGAATAATGAATATGGTTGTACCATATTTATAATAACATCATAGTATATAGAATGTACTAGAGTTATTATTTTGTAATGGAAATAACAAATAAATATGAAGTTTAAGAAGAAAAGAACTTTGAAAGAGATGAGGAAATTATTACCTCTTCTTCGGGTGCTTCCTTTTCGATTTGATCAAAAGGGCTCCATAGATTGGATTTTTGATAAAATTAAGGCCTATAGGTTGAATTGAGGGTAGTTGGGAAGATATTTGAGTAGGGGGTTAGATGATCCAAATAGATTTGGAGGTGTGATTTTGAGAGAAGGGGAAGTACCCTTTTATAAGAAAGGTGAGGGTCACTATGGAAAAATCTTGAAATATTATTTTATTATAAAATCATTTTCGGTTTCTAATGGCTGAAAATGGATTTATTTTGAGGCTAAGGTGGGTATGGGTCGAAAACCTCTCAACCAATAGGTTTTAGACAAGTTTAGGTCACCGTATTAACCTTAACTTTTAGATTTAACTCTTTGTTAAATAGTTTAACTTTTACCATGTCTTTTTGTATTATTATAATACATGGTTAATAAACTTACTATAAAATTCCAAGTAAACCTCAAGTGGTTAATTAATGAAATATCTATCATTATATAAGTCATTTTTCCTAACCTTGTATTTTTAAGACCATTATATAATTTAATAAATTAGTATTTTTTTTAACTCATTTATGTCAATTTTGACACTATTTGGTATTTGGTTTTTGTAAAAGTCATAAAAACATTATCACTTAGAAAAAAAATTAATTAATCAACCATAACATGTCATATTAACATATAAAATTCTTGGAATGAATCAAAAGTCTCAATTTACATTTATTTTAATATTTAAAATATCAATTATTTTAATCTTTCATTAATAAGGTAATTACTACATCATCATTATGTTATAAATAAATTTAATTATTTAATATCTAAAAATTATAAATAAAATACCATTATGTAGGAAATATTTTTATCTTTAGAATAAATTTTTATAGTCTAATTTATCTTATGTATGACCCTATATTAAAAAAATGTTTTAGTTATTAAAATTTGAATTTAACAATTTTAACTTTTCTTTAAATATAATATAATAAATTTCCTATTCTAGTCCAAGTGAATCAAAAAGAATCATATTTTTTTTCTAAGGTTGACTTTGGTCTAAATATACTTATCCAATAGAATTAGGACATGTTTTAGGGTAATTATATTATCAATTTTACCTTTAATTACCCTATTTACTTTTAACCGTGGTAAATAAAATTCAAATTTTATTATTCCCCAAAAATTATTTCCATCCTATTGAACCAAATTTTACTTACTGCTGTCAACCATGTCTCTTAGATTTTTTAAATTCAATTCACAGAAGCGGTAAAATTATGTTTTATGAAAATTTGCAAATGTTTCTAGAAGGTGGGTAAAAGACGTTAAAAAATTCAATAAAATTTTATATATCTAATCTTATTATAAAATGAATCTAATTAAATACATTGGATTAATATAGGTATTATTTATCTATTTTTTCTTTAAAATAAATTTAAATTTAAAAATAATTATTTAAATAAAATGTTGTTTTAAATAATAACGCAGTGTTTTTAACTATTCATCATAAATTGAAAGTTTTACGAAAAATACCAAAAATTCACCCTAAGATAATTTTTATATTAAAAATCCAAAAATGTAGCCCATCTTGAAAAATAAAAATTTCAAAATTTCAAAAAGTGTGAATTACTATTCATAACTGCTTTTTAAACGGCTAGTTTGATTGGTCGTGGTGTGCTAGAACTCGAAGTTGCGTACATCGTATGCTATTATATTATTCAAAGAGAAACGTATCGTGGAAGCTTGGGGTGTTAAATTCCTCCCTCCTTCAAATAATTTCATCTTAAAAATTTCTACAATAATACTGCATAAAAATATTTGGGTGGTTCTTCATCATAAGTTCCTCAGGTTCTCATGTTTCCGCTTCCATTTTATGGTTTCTCCAAAGAACTTTTATCAGATGAGTCATTCAGTTACTCAACCCTTGTTCTATATTATCAAGAATCCTGATAGGCTCTTCACAACAAGACAGATCGGGTTCCAGTTCTATTTCTTCATAGGTGAGTACATGCATTGGGTTAGGAAAGTATTTTCTCAATAGTGATACGTAGAACATATCATGAACTTTGGAGAGACTTGGTGGAATTTCCAAATGGTAAGATATAACTCCAATTCATTCCAAAATTTTGAATGGTCTAATGTACTTGGGACTTAATTTTCCCTTCTTACCGATTCTTATAACACCCTTCTATGGAGATACCTTCAATAAAACATGATCTGCTACTTCAAATTCCAAATCCTTCCTTTGGTTATCTGTATAGCTCGTTTTCCTACTTTTATCTTCTTTGATGTGGGTTTGGATAATATTCACCTATTTCATTGTTTACTCAACAAGTTCTGGGCCTATTAGTTTTCTTTCACCAACATCATCCCAAAAAGTTGGTGTGTGACATCTCTTTCCATATAACGCTTCATATGGTGCCATCTGAATACTTGAATGGAAGCTATTGTTATAGGAAAATTCTACCCGAGGTAAATATTGATCACACATACCTTGAAAGTCAAGTGAGAAAGATCTCAACATGTCTTCTATGGTTTGAATAGTCTGTTCTAATTTTCCATCAGTTTGATGGTGGTAGGCAGTGCTCAAATGATGTTTAATTTCTAGGGATTTCTGAAGACGTTTCTAGAATATTGATGTGAAATGGGGATCACAATAAAAAAATAGATAGGGGTACTCCATAAAGTCTTAAAAATTCATTAATATATAGTCTTTCTAAACTTTCAAGTGTTAAATCATCTCTTATAGCAAGAAAATGTGCTGACTTGGTAAGATGATCAATAATGAACCATATTGCATCATTCCTTCTAGGAGTCTTTCATAGCCCCATGACAAAGTCCATCATAATATCATCCAATTTCAACTCAGGTATGGGAATAGGTCACATGAATCCTCCGGGATGTTTTCTTCCAGCCTTAACCTTTTGAAAAACCATACATCTTGGCACATAATCAACAATCTCCCTCTTCATTTTGTCCTACCAAAAATGTTCCTTCAAATCTCTATACATATTAGTGCTACAATGGTGTATAGAGAAATTGGAGCTATGAGAATCATCCAACAATTCCCTTTTTAGATTAGGTATATCAGGAACACAAAGCCCCCTCCCAAATTTCAAAATTCCATCTTCATATACAAAGTCAATCTATATTCCATCCTTCACAGCTTTAATTCTCTTTTGAAACTCCTCATCATCAGTCGGAGAACTTTTTATCATTTCTAGTAAAGAGGTATTGGAAACCATTTGATAAAGTAACGATGTTTCACCTTCCATGATTATTCATATATCCATCATTACTAGATCCATGAACATAGGATCCCTTTCAACTCTCATATTGTTCAAAACTCTGTGATCCTTTTTGCTCAAAGCATCTGCCACCTTATTTTCCTTCCTCGGGTGGTAGTGTATAGTTCAATCATAATCCTTGAGTAGTTCAATCCATCGTCTTTGCTTCATGTTAAGTTTTTTTTGTGAGAAAATATACTTCAAACTCTTGTGATCGGAATATATCTCACATTTTTCACCATATAGATAGTGTATCTATATCTTCAGAGTAGAGATTACAGCTACTAACTCAAGATCATGAGTATGATAGTTTTTTTCATGAATTTTTAGCTGCCATGATGCATAGGAAATAACTCTATCATTCTGCATAAGGACACAACCAAGTCCTTTCTTTGAAGCATCACTCTAAATAAAAAACCCATCATTCCCTAATGGTAGAGCCAAGATAAGATCATTGAATAATCATCTCTTCAATTATTCAAAAAATTCTTCACACTCTTTTGTCCAAACAAATTTAACCCTTTTATATGCGATCTTGGTTAATGGGTTAGCCAATCAGGAAAAATTCTGGACGAAATTTCAATAATAACATGCTAAACCAATAAAACGGTGTACCTCATTTATACTCATCAGTTCTAGAAATTATTGTATTGCTCTTTTATTAGAAGGATAAAAGGAGATTCCATCCTTAGAGAAAATATGGTCGAGAAAAGAAATCTCCTAAATCCAGAATTCACACTTTCTAAACATCCCATATAATTCATTTCATCTAAGAGTCTTTAGAATAGTGCACAAGTGATTTTCATGATCTTCGTATCTTTTAGAGTATACCAAGATATCATCTATAAATACCACTACAAAGTCATCAATATATTCCTTGAAAAATCAATTCATTATATCCATGAAGACATAGGGTGAATTAGTCAATCCAAATTCATTATTGTAAACTTGTAATGCCCATACCTGGTACAAATTGTTTTTTTTGAATTTCTTCCTTCTTCACACACAAATGATGATATCCATATTGAAGGTCAATCTTTTTAAAATATTGAGATCCATGAAGCTGATCGAATAAATCATCAATGCAAGGTAGGAGATACTTTTTATTTATTATTATAGCATTGATCTCTCGGTAGTCAATGCACAACCTCATAGATCCATCTTTCTTCTTAAAAAAAAGAACAGGGGCTCCCCATAGAGAAACACTAGGGAGAATAAATAATTTATTACTCAATTCCTTTAGTTGTTTCTTTAGTTCCACTAATTCCATAGTGTCTATTATATTAGGTTTCTTCGATATAGGCCTTGAATCAGTAATTAAGTCAATGGAAAACTCAATTTCTCATTCTGGAGGATGTCCAGGTAAATCCTCAGGAAACACATCAACATATTCTTGAACAATATGTACATCATCTATTTTAACATTATTTTCCTCAATCATAGTTATTTCATCCCCTTCCTCCCCAATAATTGAATTTAGTAGAGCTACAGGGGGAAGATCTAGATGAGAATTAGATGGTGAGGTTTCTACTCTAAATATAAGGGATTCTTTATCATCATCAAAAATTGTAACCTCCTTCTTCTTATAATAAATTTTCGCATCATGGTCTGAAATCCAATCCATACCAAGGATTATATAAAATTCAATCATGGGTATGATAATGAGATCAGTAGATAAAGAAAATTTATATTCCATAATGGTAACTGATTCACAAAACTTTATTGTAATGATACTTCCCTTAGGAGTTTTGACTGACAACTCCCTTGTTAAATATAATTTGAAATATCTAATTTTCTTGGAAAAGTGGGAAGATATGAAATAATGTGATGATCCAAAATGTAAAGACCCGCAAATTTCAAGGAAATTTTTTTTTTCCTTAATTTTCTTTAGAATTTTACAAGAGCGCAGCTTCAGACGGCACCTGATTCCGAGGCCCGGTGTGCCCGGAATCAATTTCCGAAGTTTGGCTCGGGTACGTTCAGTGAACGGATGAGCGGGTTTTTCTATCTTTTGAACCGGTACCCGGAATCGAATTCTGAGGGCACCGATGAAATCGCAGCGCCGGTATTTGCTTAGAAACGCTTCTTCCGGAGTTGCGTTTGCTCAACCGTGGTTTTTAAAATTTTGGGCTTTAAGTCGGAAATAAAATAAAGGTTGTGCGACAACTTTATTTTATTTCACTTAAGCCGCTTGGAAGCCGCTTGGAAGCCACTTGAACTGAGTTAAAGCGGATAGGGTGCTATCCTGAAATACCCTACCCCTAGGTAGGATATTTGTGCGGTGGGGCCCGCACGAGCCCCGCCGTTTCTTTCGCTAAGTAACGCACCCGCGAAAACCCGTCAAAATAACTGAAAAGTCAACCGACGCGTTTTCCTTAATTCTTAACAGACCATTTAATTGGGCGGTTTATTTCGTGAATTAAATGGGCTGTTTCATTCGTTGAATTAATTCAACGAATTTAATGGGTCGTTACTTACGCGTTTGCGTTCGTTGGCAAATTAATAAAATAGACAAACTTGTCTATTTTGGAGGATTGCTATTGTTGTGCGAATCCTCTGAGCCTCCACCCTCCCCGCGAAGAACGCGAAGAACGCGAAGAACGCGAAGAACGCCGGAACCGGAATTCGACGACGCACACCGTGATCTGCGACGTCGACGAGCTCTACCCGCGACGTTCTTCGGCGACGCCTCTTCTTCTGCGGCCGATCCTCGTTCGGCAACTAAGGTGAGAAACGGATCGTTTAATTCTCCTTTTTTTTTATTTCAATAACAATGTATTTAATTAATTAAATCCGTTTGTTCTAGATCCGGAGATCGTCGGCGCGACGCTTTTCCCGCGGTGCGACGAACGTCTCTTCCGCGAACGACGTAACGATCCCCTCCTTTCGCGACGAGCGATTCCGCGACGACCTCACGTCCGACGGCAACTTCGAGGTAGGGGTTGTTGGAATATTTTATTTCCCGTGTTTATTCTTTTAAAATAAAGAACCCGATCACGGAACAATTTTAATTTATTTAAAATTGATGATTGGTTATTTCTTTTCCTCCTGTTGATTTTATGACTAACGCGGAGGGTGCGGGTCTAACAAACAAGACCCGGCAACCCTCCGCCGATCTTTTTGTTGTGCGGATTTGGCGGACGATGATGAACCGTGCGGCAAGGGCGATCCGTTGATCCCGCAGTGAAGATCGGCCCCCAGGAGGAGCAATGGCGCAGACGGGAGGCAAAACGGGCCACCGAAGCAACTCCGACGGCCCGCGGAAGGCGGCGGCGGCGCGGGTCGCCGGCGCGGCGGCACCGGCGACCGGAGGCGGCGGCGCCCGGCGCGCCGCCGGAGGAATCCGCCGCGGCACGGCCGCGGTGGTGGCGAACCGCCGGACCGCGTCCGTGGTCCGGCCACCCAGCACGCGGCCCGCGCGGGCCGCGTTCCTCCAAGCCGCGGGTCAAACCCGCGGCGGTTTCTCTTCGGCCGCTCGGCCGAAGCCGAGCCGGCCGGTCCGGTCGGCCGGGCCGCGCCCAGGCCGGACCGGACCCGGCCTAGCCGGGTCGGGTCGACCCGGTTCGGCCGACCCAGGGGGGGTTCGGGCCGGGTCGCCCCGGGCCCAGAACCCCCGTTTTCGGGCCTTCTTTGGTCTTTTGCCCATATCTTGGGCCTGGGACCTCCGTTTGACGAACCGTCAGCGGCTACGCGATCCTTGGATCGAGACGGTCGTTTCTCTATATTACACTCAAGGTTTCGGAAGACTTTGGGTTCGGCCGGGTTGGTTCGTACACGAAACCAACCGGGCCCTCGGAGCGAAAACGCTCATAACTTGAGCTACGGACGTCCGATCGACGTACCGTCAGCTGTGGTAGTTTCCTCTAAGTGAGACGGAACTTTTGGCATACTCCGCCCGAGGATCGGATACAGGCGGAGTATGGTCGGGTTGGTTTTGCCCTAAAAACCAACCGGGCCCCTGGGACGAAAATGCCAATAACTCTCAGACCGGGCGTCCGATTGACGCGTCGTCTGTTGCGTTGAGATCCTGTTGTCGATACGGAACTTTTGGATACATAAACTTCGGACTACGTGTCAGTTGATGTATCAGCCTCTCGGCTCGTGGAGCGGACCCTCCTAAACGAGCTCGCTGTGTGCGGGAACCCTAGTGCTGGCTGTGACTTCGACGACAGAGCAGAGATCCTCCGTGGACTGCGACGACGACAGAGCAGAGATCCTCCGTGGACTGCGACGACGACAGAGCAGAGATCCTCCGTGGACTGCGACGACGACAGAGCAGAGATCCTTCGTGGACTGCGGCGACGACTGTGCAGAGATCCTCAGTGGACTGCGTCGACTACTGCACTCAGCGATCCTACGTGGATCAGTGCTACAGGTCCTGTGTGGGCCCGATCCTTCGTGGGTCCTTACTACCGGTTCTGTGTGAGCCACTGCCTACAGGTTCTGTGTGAGCCCGATCCTGTGTGGGTCTTTTGCGGGGGTTAGTACCTATCGATCCTTCGTGGGTCCGACGACTTAGATGGATCAGTGATCATCTTTGACGTCATCTGAAAAAGTATACCTGGTTGAGCTGAATCTTCTGTTACTCTCCTTTGTGGATTGTGTTGAACTATCCTATGTGGATTTACTGTTTACTCTCCTTTGTGGATTTGAGTCTTGCTTTCCTATGTGGATTGGGTTGTTCTTGAGCTCGTGAGCAGAGCTAGAATTGGGGACTTAGGTATATGTATGGGCATATACCTAAGTCGAGTCAGATGTTACTTCGTGATTGCACCTTCCTTTTGTGCTATATCCTTTGTGGATTTCGGGAGACCTTCGGGGGTCTCAGGGTCCTTACTGAGTAGCTTATACTCACCCCTGCACGGGCCTTGCCCGCACCTTGTTGTGTTGGATGCAGACGACGGACAGCGCTGATCACGGTTGGGGCGTGGAGCAGGACGGTACCTGGAGGCGGACCAAGGGGCGGGACGTGCTCGGAGCGGACGTGGGACCCGAGGAGCCTGGAGGCTATCTGTACCCACCCTTCAGGTGGGATTGCCAGTGGACGACACGAGGACGCCATCTTTTCTTTAGTTGCTGTTCTTTTCCTTTTCAGTTGTACTTTCAGTTGGGCTTGTATTCCGGCCCCCCTTTACTTTTCTGCACTTGTAGTTACTTTCCGCTTGCTGACTCTGTGGTGGTTGTTACTTATAAAGGCAATGCCTTCCCTGTTTACCGGGATTTACGCCTTGGTGCTAGTCGTCAGCCCCTGGCCTATGGAAGGCGGGCTTGGGGTAGTCACGGCACGGGCCCCGAGGTCGGGTCGTGACAAATTGGTATCAGAGGGGGTCGGTTCTACCGCAGACTCTGATCGTCTTTTCTTTCTATATGAAGCAATAGTGTTTAGTGTATTGAGTGTGGTTATCAGTTCAGGGAGCCCAGTGTTGGTGCGGCGGCCGACGTATCCGTACACCAGGACCCTGACTCCTGATTTCCGACTTAATGCATGAAAACATTGATTGCGTGTGTGTTTCAAGTTTCTTTGTGATTACTTGTGTCAGCTCACCGGGTATACTGATCCGCTTCATTAAAGTATCAAGTTTTCCTTGTGATTACTTGTGCCAGCTCACCAGGTATACTGTTCTGACTGTGGTGCTCTTGTTCTCCTTTTCAGGATGTCCCCGCGACGACAGCCAGCTAGGGTTTCGAGTGTAGGGCGCGACGGCAGCCCACCGAGTGACGAGGCCTCGGTGCAGGGCCCTTTGCCAGCAGTGGCACCGGCGGTAGCTTTACCCGCCGAGCCACCGATGCTACCAGTACCAGACGCTGACGATGCACGTCGCCTCAGGGCACTGCATGAGTTTCAGAGCCAGCGACCGCCCAGGTTTCGCGGTGAGGCGGACCCCCAGGCCGCCGAGGACTGGCTAGAGGCGGTGGTGCGGATCTTTAGGCTAGTGAGGACACCCGCGGATCTCATGGTGATTCTCGCGGCGAGCCTCCTGCAGGCGGCGGCAGGACGATGGTGGAGCTTGATGCTCCAGGTTCACGATGAGGCATCCTTGCTCTGGACGGACTTCGAGAGCCTCTTCCGCTCTGAGTTCGTCCCGGCCACCCTCCGAGCGGTGCGCATCCAGGAGCTTCTCCAGCTGCGCCAGGGCAGCATGACGGTCGCTCAGTACGCGGCGAGGTTCACTGACCTATCTCGCTACTCGACCGACATGGTACGGGACCCCTTCTTCCGGGCCCGGACCATGGAGCAGGGCTTGCGGCAGGAGATTCGGGCGTCGCTGATCTCCCTCAGCATTCCGACCCAGGCGGGAGTGCTGGAGCGATCCCTCCTGATCGAGAGCTTCCTGGCGGAGCCTTCTTCAGCGGCGAGACCTAGCTCAGGGTGGCAGGTAGCTGAGTCTTCGGCAGCAGGTAGCCGACGGATGACTCTCGGGTCCAGGCAGACCAGACCCCCACGCAGACGGCCTCAGGACACCGGCTCAGCAGTGCGGGGCACACAGCGGAGTGCCAGCCTTCCGAGAGGCAGGCTGTGCTACTCCTGCGGCGGGCAGGGTCACATGGCTCGTGACTGCCTGACTCGCCGATCAGAGGAGCAGCAGACGGTGGAGGGGCCACCCAGGCAGAGGCAGAGGGTCGACCGTGGCGGTCCGCAGGGAGGAGGCGGATGAGGCAGAGGAGCTGGCCGAGCAGCGGGTGGTGGGAGACGCTTCCATGCTCTACCCCCACCACCACCAGGAGGGCCACCTCGACCACAGGGAGCTGGTGGGCAGGGACAGGCCCAGCTCCAGGCAGTGGAGGCCTACGACCCCGACATGCCAGAGATGATTCGATGTACGATCTGTGTTTATTCCACCCTTGCTGCAGTACTTATAGACACAGGAGAGAGTCACTCTTTCATAGCCTCTGCCCTTGTTCGGAGCTCGGAGATTCCGACTGAGCCGTTGGCTCGATCCTTACGGCTAGAGACTCCTATGGGAGCAGACTCGACGATTACGCACTGGTGCCGGCAGTGCGAGCTTACTCTAGGAGGCGAGAGCTTCGGCTGGGATCTCCTTGTAGCGGCGTCGAGGCCTTACGACGTCATCTTGGGCATGGATTGGCTATCCACGGTTCATGCCCAGACCGACTGTTTTAGGCGCAAGGTGCGATGTGTTCGTACCGACGGGAGCAGGTTTACCTTCACCGGCGAGAAGGGAACCTTTGCAGCACAGGATGGACTTCCGCGGAGGAGAGTGCAGCCCATCTCTCATCAGTTGGCTAGCCTCATCCTAGGAGCAGTGGACGTGCGGAGTCCAGTTTTTCCTGCAGTGGTGGACCAGTACGTGGACGTCTTTCCCGACGACGTTCCAGGGCTACCTCCTCGTAGAGAGGTAGACTTTTACATCGACTTGTACCCCGGGACAGCCCCGATATCTACTCCAGCATACCGGATGGCCCCCGCCGAGCTTCGAGAGCTGCGGGTACAGTTGGAGGACTTGCAGAGCAAGGGGTTTATCCGACCCAGTGTTTCACCCTGGGCTTCCCCGATATTGTTCGCCAAGAAGGCGGACGGGAGCTTGCGACTGTGTGTCGACTATCGTCGCCTGAACCAGGTGGCAGTGAGGAACAAGTATCCGCTGCCACGGATTTATGACCTCTTCGATCAGCTCAAGGGAGCGCGGTGGTTCTCGAAGATAGACCTCCGGTCAGGCTATCATCAGCTCAGAGTTCGAGACGAGGACGTGCAGAAGACAGCCTTCAGGTGTCGGTATGGCCATTATGAGTTCTTGGTTATGCCGTTCGGCGTAACCAATGCTCCAGCAGTGTTCATGAGCCTCATGAACAGGATCTTCCAGCCATACCTCGACCGATTTGTCGTGGTCTTCATTGACTACATTTTGGTATACTCGACGACTGAGGAGGAGCATGCCTACCACCTGCGAGTTGTGCTAGACACACTCCGAGAGCACCAGCTTTATGGAAAGCTCTCAAAGTGCCAGTTCTGGTTACGTGAGGTCCACTTCTTGGGGCACGTCATCTCTGAGGCGGGAGTTGCTGTGGATCCCGCGAAGATCGAGGCAGTGCTAGCTTGGGAGCCACCCAGGAGCGTGACGGAGGTGCGGAGCTTCTTGGGCCTAGCCGGATACTATCGGAGATTTGTGCCAGACTTCTCCAGAGTTGCGGCACCAATCTCAGCCTTGACGAAGAAGGGGAAACCCTTTGTGTGGTCAGACAGATGTCAGCAGAGCTTCCAGGAGCTGAGACAGATATTGACCAGCGCACCTATCTTGAGGTTGCCTGAGGAGGGAGTTGGGTACGTAGTTTACTGCGATGCGTCAGGGACTGGACTCGGGTGCGTCCTGATGCAGGAGCGGGCCGTGATCGCCTACGGATCACGTCAGTTGAGGCCGCATGAGCAGAACTACGCCACTCATGACCTGGAGTTAGCAGCAGTGGTCTTCGCTCTGAAGACTTGGCGGCACTATCTGATGGGCGAGCGCTTCACAGTATTTTCTGACCACCAGAGTCTCAGGTATATCTTCTCTCAGAAGGACCTGAACCTGAGACAGCGGAGATGGCTTGAGTTCCTCCAGGACTATGACTTTGAGATAGTCTATACTCCCGGGAAGGGGAACGTGGTAGCCGATGCCCTCAGCAGGAGGACGGGCATTCAGCTACTTGAGGAGGCGACGGAGCAGCTAGCCTCCTTACAGATATCCTTCGTGGATAGAGACGGAGCAGCCTTTCTTCAGTCTCTCACAGTCTCTCCTCCACTTCTACAGCGGGTCAGAGAGGCTCAGCGTGGGGACGCTGACTGTGAGACCCGGCGTGCACTGATATCCTCAGGTCAGGCGCCTGATGGCTTCTCCCTTGGAGCAGAGCACGACATCCTTTTCAGAGGACATACCTTCATACCAGTCGCTTTACGGGAGGAGGTGCTGAGAGAGTTTCACACTTCTCCCTTGGCGGTACATCCCGGAGTGGCGAAGATGTACCAGGATCTCAGACGACAGCACTGGTGGCCGGGTATGAAGAAAGATGTGGCAGAGTTCGTTTCACGATGCCTCACCTGCCAGCAGGTGAAGGCAGAGAATCAGGTACCATCAGGCTTGGTACAGCCCTTGGAGGTCCCGGAGTGGAAGTGGGACGGCATATTTATGGACTTCGTGACTGGACTTTCACGCACTTCCAGAGGTCACAACTCCATTTGGGTGATTTTCGACCGACTCACCAAGTCGGCACACTTCTTACCCATCAGAGAGCAGGGCTTAGTGGAGAGCTTGGGACGTCTTTACGTCCAGGAGATCGTACGGCTTCACGGTGTTCCATCGTCTATCGTCTCCGATCGAGATGCTCGTTTCACTTCCCGGCTTTGGAAGGGGTTGCAGGAGGCGTTCGGGACGCGGCTCCATCTGAGCACAGCCTTCCACCCTCAGACGGATGGTCAGACGGAGAGGACCATACAGACACTCGAGGACATGCTCCGTGCATGTGTTCTCGACTTTGGTCGCAGCTGGGAGGACCACCTACCCTTGGTGGAGTTCGTGTACAACAACAGCTACCACTCCACCATCGGGATGACACCATACGAGGCGTTGTACGGCAGACCCTGCAGATCACCGTTGTGCTGGACAGACCCTGGGGAGTCAGCACTCGTGGGACCAGAGATGGTCTGAGCCACGACAGAGAAGGTCCAGATCATCCAGGAGAGGATGAGGATAGCTCAGAACCGGCAGAAGTCATATGCTGACAGGAGGCGGAGGCCACTAGAGTTAGAGGATGGCGACCACGTCTTTTTGCGTGTCTCACCTCGACGTGGTTTACGGAGATTTGGCCGAGGCGGCAAGTTGTCTCCACGCTTCATCGGGCCTTTCCAGGTCCTCAGCAGGATAGGAGAGGTGGCTTATCGCCTGGCTCTACCACCTCAGTTGCACCGGGTGCACGACGTCGTCCACGTGTCTCAGCTGAGGAGATACGTGCACGACCCGACGCACATCATCGACTTTGGGGAGCTGGACGTGGACGATGGGGCGACTTTTGCGGAGGTCCCAGTGGAGATCGAGGATCGATAGGAGTGGGTCCTACGTGGGCGGTCGATTCCTCTTGTGCACATCAGATGGCAGCATGGGAACCTCCAGGAGAGCACTTGGGAGCGGGAGGCTCAGATGCGTGCTCAGTACCCCCATTTGTTCCCCTAGTTTTTGATGTATCTTTACGGGGACGTAAAGCCCTGAGGTGGGAGTAATGTAAAGACCCGCAAATTTCAAGGAAATTTTTTTTTTCCTTAATTTTCTTTAGAATTTTACAAGAGCGCAGCTTCAGACGGCACCTGATTCCGAGGCCCGGTGTGCCCGGAATCAATTTCCGAAGTTTGGCTCGGGTACGTTCAGTGAACGGATGAGCGGGTTTTTCTATCTTTTGAACCGGTACCCGGAATCGAATTCTGAGGGCACCGATGAAATCGCAGCGCCGGTATTTGCTTAGAAACGCTTCTTCCGGAGTTGCGTTTGCTCAACCGTGGTTTTTAAAATTTTGGGCTTTAAGTCGGAAATAAAATAAAGGTTGTGCGACAACTTTATTTTATTTCACTTAAGCCGCTTGGAAGCCGCTTGGAAGCCACTTGAACTGAGTTAAAGCGGATAGGGTGCTATCCTGAAATACCCTACCCCTAGGTAGGATATTTGTGCGGTGGGGTCCGCACGAGCCCCGCCGTTTCTTTCGCTAAGTAACGCACCCGCGAAAACCCGTCAAAATAACTGAAAAGTCAACCGACGCGTTTTCCTTAATTCTTAACAGACCATTTAATTGGGCGGTTTATTTCGTGAATTAAATGGGCTGTTTCATTCGTTGAATTAATTCAACGAATTTAATGGGTCGTTACTTACGCGTTTGCGTTCGTTGGCAAATTAATAAAATAGACAAACTTGTCTATTTTGGAGGATTGCTATCGTTGTGCGAATCCTCTGAGCCTCCACCCTCCCCGCGAAGAACGCGAAGAACGCGAAGAACGCGAAGAACGCCGGAACCGGAATTCGACGACGCACACCGTGATCTGCGACGTCGACGAGCTCTACCCGCGACGTTCTTCGGCGACGCCTCTTCTTCCGCGGCCGATCCTCGTTCGGCAACTAAGGTGAGAAACGGATCGTTTAATTCTCCTTTTTTTTATTTCAATAACAATGTATTTAATTAATTAAATCCGTTTGTTCTAGATCCGGAGATCGTCGGCGCGACGCTTTTCCCGCGGTGCGACGAACGTCTCTTCCGCGAACGACGTAACGATCCCCTCCTTTCGCGACGAGCGATTCCGCGACGACCTCACGTCCGACGGCAACTTCGAGGTAGGGGTTGTTGGAATATTTTATTTCCCGTGTTTATTCTTTTAAAATAAAGAACCCGATCACGGAACAATTTTAATTTATTTAAAATTGATGATTGGTTATTTCTTTTCCTCCTGTTGATTTTATGACTAACGCGGAGGGTGCGGGTCTAACAAACAAGACCCGGCAACCCTCCGCCGATCTTTTTGTTGTGCGGATTTGGCGGACGATGATGAACCGTGCGGCAAGGGCGATCCGTTGATCCCGCAGTGAAGATCGGCCCCCAGGAGGAGCAATGGCGCAGACGGGAGGCAAAACGGGCCACCGAAGCAACTCCGACGGCCCGCGGAAGGCGGCGGCGGCGCGGGTCGCCGGCGCGGCGGCACCGGCGACCGGAGGCGGCGGCGCCCGGCGCGCCGCCGGAGGAATCCGCCGCGGCACGGCCGCGGTGGTGGCGAACCGCCGGACCGCGTCCGTGGTCCGGCCACCCAGCACGCGGCCCGCGCGGGCCGCGTTCCTCCAAGCCGCGGGTCAAACCCGCGGCGGTTTCTCTTCGGCCGCTCGGCCGAAGCCGAGCCGGCCGGTCCGGTCGGCCGGGCCGCGCCCAGGCCGGACCGGACCCGGCCTAGCCGGGTCGGGTCGACCCGGTTCGGCCGGCCCAGGGGGGGTTCGGGCCGGGTCGCCCCGGGCCCAGAACCCCCGTTTTCGGGCCTTCTTTGGTCTTTTGCCCATATCTTGGGCCTGGGACCTCCGTTTGACGAACCGTCAGCGGCTACGCGATCCTTGGATCGAGACGGTCGTTTCGCTATATTACACTCAAGGTTTCGGAAGACTTTGGGTTCGGCCGGGTTGGTTCGTACACGAAACCAACCGGGCCCTCGGAGCGAAAACGCTCATAACTTGAGCTACGGACGTCCGATCGACGTACCGTCAGCTGTGGTAGTTTCCTCTAAGTGAGACGGAACTTTTGGCATACTCCGCCCGAGGATCGGATACAGGCGGAGTATGGTCGGGTTGGTTTTGCCCTAAAAACCAACCGGGCCCCTGGGACGAAAATGCCAATAACTCTCAGACCGGGCGTCCGATTGACGCGCCGTCTGTTGCGTTGAGATCCTGTTGTCGATACGGAACTTTTGGATACATAAACTTCGGACTACGTGTCAGTTGATGTATCAGCCTCTCGGCTCGTGGAGCGGACCCTCCTAAACGAGCTCGCTGTGTGCGGGAACCCTAGTGCTGGTTGTGACTTCGACGACAGAGCAGAGATCCTCCGTGGACTGCGACGACGACAGAGCAGAGATCCTCCGTGGACTGCGACGATGACAGAGCATAGATCCTCCGTGGACTGCGACGACGACAGAGCAGAGATCCTTCGTGGACTGCGGCGACGACTGTGCAGAGATCCTCAGTGGACTGCGTCGACTACTGCACTCAGCGATCCTACGTGGATCAGTGCTACAGGTCCTGTGTGGGCCCGATCCTTCGTGGGTCCTTACTACCGGTTCTGTGTGAGCCACTGCCTACAGGTTCTGTGTGAGCCCGATCCTGTGTGGGTCTTTTGCGGGGGTTAGTACCTATCGATCCTTCGTGGGTCCGACGACTTAGATGGATCAGTGATCATCTTTGACGTCATCTGAAAAAGTATACCTGGTTGAGCTGAATCTTCTGTTACTCTCCTTTGTGGATTGTGTTGAACTATCCTATGTGGATTTACTGTTTACTCTCCTTTGTGGATTTGAGTCTTGCTTTCCTATGTGGATTGGGTTGTTCTTGAGCTCGTGAGCAGAGCTAGAATTGGGGACTTAGGTATATGTATGGGCATATACCTAAGTCGAGTCAGATGTTACTTCGTGATTGCACCTTCCTTTTGTGCTATATCCTTTGTGGATTTCGGGAGACCTTCGGGGGTCTCAGGGTCCTTACTGAGTAGCTTATACTCACCCCTGCACGGGCCTTGCCCGCACCTTGTTGTGTTGGATGCAGACGACGGACAGCGCTGATCACGGTTGGGGCGTGGAGCAGGACGGTACCTGGAGGCGGACCAAGGGGCGGGACGTGCTCGGAGCGGACGTGGGACCCGAGGAGCCTGGAGGCTATCTGTACCCACCCTTCAGGTGGGATTGCCAGTGGACGACACGAGGACGCCATCTTTTCTTTAGTTGCTGTTCTTTTCCTTTTCAGTTGTACTTTCAGTTGGGCTTGTATTCCGGCCCCCCTTTACTTTTCTGCACTTGTAGTTACTTTCCGCTTGCTGACTCTGTGGTGGTTGTTACTTATAAAGGCAATGCCTTCCCTGTTTACCGGGATTTACGCCTTGGTGCTAGTCGTCAGCCCCTGGCCTATGGAAGGCGGGCTTGGGGTAGTCACGGCACGGGCCCCGAGGTCGGGTCGTGACAAATTGGTATCAGAGGGGGTCGGTTCTACCGCAGACTCTGATCGTCTTTTCTTTCTATATGAAGCAATAGTGTTTAGTGTATTGAGTGTGGTTATCAGTTCAGGGAGCCCAGTGTTGGTGCGGCGGCCGACGTATCCGTACACCAGGACCCTGACTCCTGATTTCCGACTTAATGCATGAAAACATTGATTGCGTGTGTGTTTCAAGTTTCTTTGTGATTACTTGTGTCAGCTCACCGGGTATACTGATCCGCTTCATTAAAGTCTCAAGTTTTCCTTGTGATTACTTGTGCCAGCTCACCAGGTATACTGTTCTGACTGTGGTGCTCTTGTTCTCCTTTTCAGGATGTCCCCGCGACGACAGCCAGCTAGGGTTTCGAGTGTAGGGCGCCACGGCAGCCCACCGAGTGACGAGGCCTCGGTGCAGGGCCCTTTGCCAGCAGTGGCACCGGCGGTAGCTTTACCCGCCGAGCCACCGATGCTACCAGTACCAGACGCTGACGATGCACGTCGCCTCAGGGCACTGCATGAGTTTCAGAGCCAGCGACCGCCCAGGTTTCGCGGTGAGGCGGACCCCCAGGCCGCCGAGGACTGGCTAGAGGCGGTGGTGCAGATCTTTAGGCTAGTGAGGACACCCGCGGATCTCATGGTGATTCTCGCGGCGAGCCTCCTGCAGGCGGCGGCAGGACGATGGTGGAGCTTGATGCTCCAGGTTCACGATGAGGCATCCTTGCTCTGGACGGACTTCGAGAGCCTCTTCCGCTCTGAGTTCGTCCCGGCCACCCTCCGAGCGGTGCGCATCCAGGAGCTTCTCCAGCTGCGCCAGGGCAGCATGACGGTCGCTCAGTACGCGGCGAGGTTCACTGACCTATCTCGCTACTCGACCGACATGGTACGGGACCCCTTCTTCCGGGCCCGGACCATGGAGCAGGGCTTGCGGCAGGAGATTCGGGCGTCGCTGATCTCCCTCAGCATTCCGACCCAGGCGGGAGTGCTGGAGCGATCCCTCCTGATCGAGAGCTTCCTGGCGGAGCCTTCTTCAGCGGCGAGACCTAGCTCAGGGTGGAAGGTAGCTGAGTCTTCGGCAGCAGGTAGCCGACGGATGACTCTCGGGTCCAGGCAGACCAGACCCCCACGCAGACGGCCTCAGGACACCGGCTCAGCAGTGCGGGGCACACAGCGGAGTGCCAGCCTTCCGAGAGGCAGGCTGTGCTACTCCTGCGGCGGGCAGGGTCACATGGCTCGTGACTGCCTGACTCGCCGATCAGAGGAGCAGCAGACGGTGGAGGGGCCACCCAGGCAGAGGCAGAGGGTCGACCGTGGCGGTCCGTAGGGAGGAGGCGGACGAGGCAGAGGAGCTGGCCGAGCAGCGGGTGGTGGGAGACGCTTCCATGCTCTACCCCCACCACCACCAGGAGGGCCACCTCGACCACAGGGAGCTGGTGGGCAGGGACAGGCCCAGCTCCAGGCAGTGGAGGCCTACGACCCCGACATGCCAGAGATGATTCGATGTACGATCTGTGTTTATTCCACCCTTGCTGCAGTACTTATAGACACAGAAGAGAGTCACTCTTTCATAGCCTCTGCCCTTGTTCGGAGCTCGGAGATTCCGACTGAGCCGTTGGCTCGATCCTTACGGCTAGAGACTCCTATGGGAGCAGACTCGACGATTACGCACTGGTGCCGGCAGTGCGAGCTTACTCTAGGAGGCGAGAGCTTCGGCTGGGATCTCCTTGTAGCGGCGTCGAGGCCTTACGACGTCATCTTGGGCATGGATTGGCTATCCACGGTTCATGCCCAGACCGACTGTTTTAGGCGCAAGGTGCGATGTGTTCGTACCGACGGGAGCAGGTTTACCTTCACCGGCGAGAAGGGAACCTTTGCAGCACAGGATGGACTTCCGCGGAGGAGAGTGTAGCCCATCTCTCATCAGTTGGCTAGCCTCATCCTAGGAGCAGTGGACGTGCGGAGTCCAGTTTTTCCTGCAGTGGTGGACCAGTACGTGGACGTCTTTCCCGACGACGTTCCAGGGCTACCTCCTCGTAGAGAGGTAGACTTTTACATCGACTTGTACCCCGGGACAGCCCCGATATCTACTCCAGCATACCGGATGGCCCCCGCCGAGCTTCGAGAGCTGCGGGTACAGTTGGAGGACTTGCAGAGCAAGGGGTTTATCCGACCCAGTGTTTCACCCTGGGCTTCCCCGATATTGTTCGCCAAGAAGGCGGACGGGAGCTTGCGACTGTGTGTCGACTATCGTCGCCTGAACCAGGTGGCAGTGAGGAACAAGTATCCGCTGCCACGGATTTATGACCTCTTCGATCAGCTCAAGGGAGCGCGGTGGTTCTCGAAGATAGACCTCCGGTCAGGCTATCATCAGCTCAGAGTTCGAGACGAGGACGTGCAGAAGACAGCCTTCAGGTGTCGGTATGGCCATTATGAGTTCTTGGTTATGCCGTTCGGCGTAACCAATGCTCCAGCAGTGTTCATGAGCCTCATGAACAGGATCTTCCAGCCATACCTCGACCGATTTGTCGTGGTCTTCATTGACTACATTTTGGTATACTCGACGACTGAGGAGGAGCATGCCTACCACCTGCGAGTTGTGCTAGACACACTCCGAGAGCACCAGCTTTATGGCAAGCTCTCAAAGTGCCAGTTCTGGTTACGTGAGGTCCACTTCTTGGGGCACGTCATCTCTGAGGCGGGAGTTGCTGTGGATCCCGCGAAGATCGAGGCAGTGCTAGCTTGGGAGCCACCCAGGAGCGTGACGGAGGTGCGGAGCTTCTTGGGCCTAGCCGGATACTATCGGAGATTTGTGCCAGACTTCTCCAGAGTTGCGGCACCACTCTCAGCCTTGACGAAGAAGGGGAAACCCTTTGTGTGGTCAGACAGATGTCAGCAGAGCTTCCAGGAGCTGAGACAGATATTGACCAGCGCACCTATCTTGAGGTTGCCTGAGGAGGGAGTTGGGTACGTAGTTTACTGCGATGCGTCAGGGACTGGACTCGGGTGCGTCCTGATGCAGGAGCGGGCCGTGATCGCCTACGGATCACGTCAGTTGAGGCCGCATGAGCAGAACTACGCCACTCATGACCTGGAGTTAGCAGCAGTGGTCTTCGCTCTGAAGACTTGGCGGCACTATCTGATGGGCGAGCGCTTCACAGTATTTTCTGACCACCAGAGTCTCAGGTATATCTTCTCTCAGAAGGACCTGAACCTGAGACAGCGGAGATGGCTTGAGTTCCTCCAGGACTATGACTTTGAGATAGTCTATACTCCTGGGAAGGGGAACGTGGTAGCCGATGCCCTCAGCAGGAGGACGGGCATTCAGCTACTTGAGGAGGCGACGGAGCAGCTAGCCTCCTTACAGATATCCTTCGTGGATAGAGACGGAGCAGCCTTTCTTCAGTCTCTCACAGTCTCTCCTCCACTTCTACAGCGGGTCAGAGAGGCTCAGCGTGGGGACGCTGACTGTGAGACCCGGCGTGCACTGATATCCTCAGGTCAGGCGCCTGATGGCTTCTCCCTTGGAGCAGAGCACGACATCCTTTTCAGAGGACATACCTTCATACCAGTCGCTTTACGGGAGGAGGTGCTGAGAGAGTTTCACACTTCTCCCTTAGCGGTACATCCCGGAGTGGCGAAGATGTACCAGGATCTCAGACGACAGCACTGGTGGCCGGGTATGAAGAAAGATGTGGCAGAGTTCGTTTCACGATGCCTCACCTGCCAGCAGGTGAAGGCAGAGAATCAGGTACCATCAGGCTTGGTACAGCCCTTGGAGGTCCCGGAGTGGAAGTGGGACGGCATATTTATGGACTTCGTGACTGGACTTTCACGCACTTCCAGAGGTCACAACTCCATTTGGGTGATTTTCGACCGACTCACCAAGTCGGCACACTTCTTACCCATCAGAGAGCAGGGCTTAGTGGAGAGCTTGGGACGTCTTTACGTCCAGGAGATCGTACGGCTTCACGGTGTTCCATCGTCTATCGTCTCCGATCGAGATGCTCGTTTCACTTCCCGGCTTTGGAAGGGGTTGCAGGAGGCGTTCGGGACGCGGCTCCATCTGAGCACAGCCTTCCACCCTCAGACGGATGGTCAGACGGAGAGGACCATACAGACACTCGAGGACATGCTCCGTGCATGTGTTCTCGACTTTGGTCGCAGCTGGGAGGACCACCTACCCTTGGTGGAGTTCGTGTACAACAACAGCTACCACTCCACCATCGGGATGACACCATACGAGGCGTTGTACGGCAGACCCTGCAGATCACCGTTGTGCTGGACAGACCCTGGGGAGTCAGCACTCGTGGGACCAGAGATGGTCTGAGCCACGACAGAGAAGGTCCAGATCATCCAGGAGAGGATGAGGATAGCTCAGAACCGGCAGAAGTCATATGCTGACAGGAGGCGGAGGCCACTAGAGTTAGAGGATGGCGACCACGTCTTTTTGCGTGTCTCACCTCGACGTGGTTTACGGAGATTTGGCCGAGGCGGCAAGTTGTCTCCACGCTTCATCGGGCCTTTCCAGGTCCTCAGCAGGATAGGAGAGGTGGCTTATCGCCTGGCTCTACCACCTCAGTTGCACCGGGTGCACGACGTCGTCCACGTGTCTCAGCTGAGGAGATACGTGCACGACCCGACGCACATCATCGACTTTGGGGAGCTGGACGTGGACGATGGGGCGACTTTTGCGGAGGTCCCAGTGGAGATCGAGGATCGATAGGAGTGGGTCCTACGTGGGCGGTCGATTCCTCTTGTGCACATCAGATGGCAGCATGGGAACCTCCAGGAGAGCACTTGGGAGCGGGAGGCTCAGATGCGTGCTCAGTACCCCCATTTGTTCCCCTAGTTTTTGATGTATCTTTACGGGGACGTAAAGCCCTGAGGTGGGAGTAATGTAAAGACCCGCAAATTTCAAGGAAATTTTTTTTTTCCTTAATTTTCTTTAGAATTTTACAAGAGCGCAGCTTCAGACGGCACCTGATTCCGAGGCCCGGTGTGCCCGGAATCAATTTCCGAAGTTTGGCTCGGGTACGTTCAGTGAACGGATGAGCGGGTTTTTCTATCTTTTGAACCGGTACCCGGAATCGAATTCTGAGGGCACCGATGAAATCGCAGCGCCGGTATTTGCTTAGAAACGCTTCTTCCGGAGTTGCGTTTGCTCAACCGTGGTTTTTAAAATTTTGGGCTTTAAGTCGGAAATAAAATAAAGGTTGTGCGACAACTTTATTTTATTTCACTTAAGCCGCTTGGAAGCCGCTTGGAAGCCACTTGAACTGAGTTAAAGCGGATAGGGTGCTATCCTGAAATACCCTACCCCTAGGTAGGATATTTGTGCGGTGGGGCCCGCACGAGCCCCGCCGTTTCTTTCGCTAAGTAACGCACCCGCGAAAACCCGTCAAAATAACTGAAAAGTCAACCGACGCGTTTTCCTTAATTCTTAACAGACCATTTAATTGGGCGGTTTATTTCGTGAATTAAATGGGCTGTTTCATTCGTTGAATTAATTCAACGAATTTAATGGGTCGTTACTTACGCGTTTGCGTTCGTTGGCAAATTAATAAAATAGACAAACTTGTCTATTTTGGAGGATTGCTATTGTTGTGCGAATCCTCTGAGCCTCCACCCTCCCCGCGAAGAACGCGAAGAACGCGAAGAACGCGAAGAACGCCGGAACCGGAATTCGACGACGCACACCGTGATCTGCGACGTCGACGAGCTCTACCCGCGACGTTCTTCGGCGACGCCTCTTCTTCTGCGGCCGATCCTCGTTCGGCAACTAAGGTGAGAAACGGATCGTTTAATTCTCCTTTTTTTTTATTTCAATAACAATGTATTTAATTAATTAAATCCGTTTGTTCTAGATCCGGAGATCGTCGGCGCGACGCTTTTCCCGCGGTGCGACGAACGTCTCTTCCGCGAACGACGTAACGATCCCCTCCTTTCGCGACGAGCGATTCCGCGACGACCTCACGTCCGACGGCAACTTCGAGGTAGGGGTTGTTGGAATATTTTATTTCCCGTGTTTATTCTTTTAAAATAAAGAACCCGATCACGGAACAATTTTAATTTATTTAAAATTGATGATTGGTTATTTCTTTTCCTCCTGTTGATTTTATGACTAACGCGGAGGGTGCGGGTCTAACAAACAAGACCCGGCAACCCTCCGCCGATCTTTTTGTTGTGCGGATTTGGCGGACGATGATGAACCGTGCGGCAAGGGCGATCCGTTGATCCCGCAGTGAAGATCGGCCCCCAGGAGGAGCAATGGCGCAGACGGGAGGCAAAACGGGCCACCGAAGCAACTCCGACGGCCCGCGGAAGGCGGCGGCGGCGCGGGTCGCCGGCGCGGCGGCACCGGCGACCGGAGGCGGCGGCGCCCGGCGCGCCGCCGGAGGAATCCGCCGCGGCACGGCCGCGGTGGTGGCGAACCGCCGGACCGCGTCCGTGGTCCGGCCACCCAGCACGCGGCCCGCGCGGGCCGCGTTCCTCCAAGCCGCGGGTCAAACCCGCGGCGGTTTCTCTTCGGCCGCTCGGCCGAAGCCGAGCCGGCCGGTCCGGTCGGCCGGGCCGCGCCCAGGCCGGACCGGACCCGGCCTAGCCGGGTCGGGTCGACCCGGTTCGGCCGACCCAGGGGGGGTTCGGGCCGGGTCGCCCCGGGCCCAGAACCCCCGTTTTCGGGCCTTCTTTGGTCTTTTGCCCATATCTTGGGCCTGGGACCTCCGTTTGACGAACCGTCAGCGGCTACGCGATCCTTGGATCGAGACGGTCGTTTCGCTATATTACACTCAAGGTTTCGGAAGACTTTGGGTTCGGCCGGGTTGGTTCGTACACGAAACCAACCGGGCCCTCGGAGCGAAAACGCTCATAACTTGAGCTACGGACGTCCGATCGACGTACCGTCAGCTGTGGTAGTTTCCTCTAAGTGAGACGGAACTTTTGGCATACTCCGCCCGAGGATCGGATACAGGCGGAGTATGGTCGGGTTGGTTTTGCCCTAAAAACCAACCGGGCCCCTGGGACGAAAATGCCAATAACTCTCAGACCGGGCGTCCGATTGACGCGCCGTCTGTTGCGTTGAGATCCTGTTGTCGATACGGAACTTTTGGATACATAAACTTCGGACTACGTGTCAGTTGATGTATCAGCCTCTCGGCTCGTGGAGCGGACCCTCCTAAACGAGCTCGCTGTGTGCGGGAACCCTAGTGCTGGCTGTGACTTCGACGACAGAGCAGAGATCCTCCGTGGACTGCGACGACGACAGAGCAGAGATCCTCCGTGGACTGCGACGACGACAGAGCATAGATCCTCCGTGGACTGCGACGACGACAGAGCAGAGATCCTTCGTGGACTGCGGCGACGACTGTGCAGAGATCCTCAGTGGACTGCGTCGACTACTGCACTCAGCGATCCTACGTGGATCAGTGCTACAGGTCCTGTGTGGGCCCGATCCTTCGTGGGTCCTTACTACCGGTTCTGTGTGAGCCACTGCCTACAGGTTCTGTGTGAGCCCGATCCTGTGTGGGTCTTTTGCGGGGGTTAGTACCTATCGATCCTTCGTGGGTCCGACGACTTAGATGGATCAGTGATCATCTTTGACGTCATCTGAAAAAGTATACCTGGTTGAGCTGAATCTTCTGTTACTCTCCTTTGTGGATTGTGTTGAACTATCCTATGTGGATTTACTGTTTACTCTCCTTTGTGGATTTGAGTCTTGCTTTCCTATGTGGATTGGGTTGTTCTTGAGCTCGTGAGCAGAGCTAGAATTGGGGACTTAGGTATATGTATGGGCATATACCTAAGTCGAGTCAGATGTTACTTCGTGATTGCACCTTCCTTTTGTGCTATATCCTTTGTGGATTTCGGGAGACCTTCGGGGGTCTCAGGGTCCTTACTGAGTAGCTTATACTCACCCCTGCACGGGCCTTGCCCGCACCTTGTTGTGTTGGATGCAGACGACGGACAGCGCTGATCACGGTTGGGGCGTGGAGCAGGACGGTACCTGGAGGCGGACCAAGGGGCGGGACGTGCTCGGAGCGGACGTGGGACCCGAGGAGCCTGGAGGCTATCTGTACCCACCCTTCAGGTGGGATTGCCAGTGGACGACACGAGGACGCCATCTTTTCTTTAGTTGCTGTTCTTTTCCTTTTCAGTTGTACTTTCAGTTGGGCTTGTATTCCGGCCCCCCTTTACTTTTCTGCACTTGTAGTTACTTTCCGCTTGCTGACTCTGTGGTGGTTGTTACTTATAAAGGCAATGCCTTCCCTGTTTACCGGGATTTACGCCTTGGTGCTAGTCGTCAGCCCCTGGCCTATGGAAGGCGGGCTTGGGGTAGTCACGGCACGGGCCCCGAGGTCGGGTCGTGACACAAAATAAAATAAATAATTGTATAAATTTGAGGAAACGATTAATGTACCTACCACTATGTCATTCGGAACTTCAACCTCTACAGTTGTGACTACATAATCTCGGCCTTGATCCCCTAGACTTTTTTGAGGTAAGTTTCCCTAATGCTTAGGACATTCATTTTCATAATTCCCCATTTCTTTACTACTGCAGCATTTAATATTGACAACCTATTTCTTCCCCTTTCAATCACGAGCTTGGTGGCCTTTTTCTCCACACTTGTAATAGACTCCCATTCCCTTCAGGCAAGTATCGGGGTGTTTTTTACCACATTTTCTACAGGATAGAAATTCAACTTTTCCCTTCTTCCCCTTATTTCCATTTTCAAAGTGTTCAACGGATCTCTTCTTCTCTTTCATTGCTTTAAAGTTGTAAGACTTAGAGAATTCCTTTTCTTTCTTGATAGCACATGATACTATATATTCATATGATGAGAAGGATTGTGAGACTAATTCTCAAAGGATAAATTTTTTTAACTCATCAAATAATTGATCAATATTACTTCTTGGGTTATGTATATAATCTGATGCATGAATTGATAACCTTTTAATGTTAGCCTCATACTTTTCAACATTCTCATCCAACTTTTGCCTCAGACTCATAAATTTCCTTTCCATATTCGTTTTATGTTCACAAGGAAAGTATTTTTATAAGAAATTTTCTTTAAACTCCCTTCATTCCATATTTGATACTTATTCACCCTCCTTTTTGTTTTGAATTAATGACCACCATTGATCTGCATCTCCTATGAGGCGATAAACTGTCATGACAACTTTTTCTATTTTGCTACTCCCCAAAGCATGAAATATTTTCTCTAAGGAACTTATCCATTGTTCAGCTAAAAATGGATTTTTAGTCCCATTGAATGTTGGTGGTTGTTACCTCATGAAGCGGTCTAACATTGATCCTCTATATTGTGGATCAAGGTGCTCCATACGGTTAAGGTTATTATTCATAACCTAAGTGAGTTGTCCAAGTATGGATATAAGTTGTTCAGCACCAGTTGAATCACCAGCTCCACTATAATTATCTTGAGTAGGAGGGAAATCCCAACATGGAATACCTGTGTTGATAAGGTTTCAATTCCTTCCACTAGGCGAAATTTCTAAACAATGGCATATACTACATTGGTTTATAAATCAAAAGGCCCATTGTCGTGTACCAGGATACCTCGGGTCAAGCCCGAAACTCCTTGTCAGAGTTTTCACTCCTAGGTATATCTGTTCCAGAGCTACCTCTATAGGCTTGTATCCAGACAGGGATGTATTTCTTGGAAAACTCAAAAAATCTCTACATTACCAAAATTCTAGGAATTTCTTCTATATTAATCTTAAAAGTCTATCTTAGGGTAATGTTCTCTAATCATAGTTTTTCTAAATATAGTTTCCAATGTTTATACTAAACTTCCTCTAATACCAACTGTAATGCCCTGACCCTAGTTACCAAGAGTCGGTGCATTATTACATAAAATTGGCATGATCATAAGAGATCATGTCTCTAAAGACTGATTAGTTTAGTGGCCTTGGATGTACTAGATACATACATAAGTTTTACATTACATCATGAAATAAAAAAAACAACATTGTTTCCCTTTTTGAACACACTCATATCCTTTGTCCTATCTTAAAAGGTTAATCATAATATACTTCTCCACATCCTGGGAAAAATAAAACATAAGAAAGGGGTGGGCTCATATGCTCATTAAGGATAACAATACAGTGGAAACTATCATAAATAAGCATAAACATTTAAGGAAACGTATAAGACAAAAACACAATCCTTTTAAACTTAAACATTAGAATAATATTGCAAATATAAATCAAATAATTCCATTTAATTAATCACATGAATATTCTACTAGTCGAATATTCACATGTAATATCAATAGCTAATTTCATAATTATGGAATGCATAATGTCAGACATCATAACCACATTGTCAAGGCCTTGTGCCAAGACTACCAATAAGATTTTTTCAAGTCCATATGCCAAGACACTAGTTTGTCTCATGAGATCTATCGATGCATCAAGGAGCTATAGCGGGCTCCATCCGTCACTTACTAAGTCTGATGTATTCCTCATATGAAAAGGTTGAAACATAACATAAACATTCGTATTAAAACTAGCATAAGAAATGTTAATACTTTAACCATAAACCATGAATGGTATAAAAATAACCCATCCATAGTCAAACATATCACAAAACCATCAATACAATATTAAAGATTTTATCATAATAAATCAACTTCAAACAAGTGTAAAATCCATCAAAGGAAGTTGACATAGATGAAATAAAAACTATTTGAGAGAAATATCCCTTTCTATTTTGAAGTCATTTAAAAGTCACATAATTATAAAAGAAAACATTTATTTTGAGAATATTCTTATAATATTTTATTGGAAGCTTTGAAGGTGTTATAATGGAAGAAAATAGTTTCACCCGTAGTATAAGTGAAAAAAACATTCTTTCTTTTATTTTGTCGAAAAGGACATAAAGTACCTTGTTTGGAAAACGACGAAAATATTCCTTTAAAAAAATTTTATAAAAATTCAAAAAAGGGTATAAATGACTTTAAACATAGTCTAGGAAATAGTAAAAATGTTTTGAAATACATTTTTGAGAAACATGGATATGGATGATAAAGTGGTCTCAGTAGATACCAACGTATAAACAAGCTCGAATAATTAAGAGATTGTAGAATTAACACTTACCTTGTAATTTTCCTTAGTCAAGGGTAAGTTAACCTATTGTATAATGGTGAAATAATTTTTATTATATTATACAAGAACCACATACATAAATATGATATCATATATTATCCTTTAATATTGCCTTGTTAATGATATTATATTAGTATTATTGTTTTCGGTGTTATTGATTCGTTTTCAATTATATATTTTGTCACATAAGTCATGTTTATTTTGGATAGGATATATTTGATTCATATCCATAATGATATTAAGTTCTTTAAACATTATTTTTAATCATCAAATGAAAATTATTCTTGAATGGTTACGATGGGTAATGAAATTTCATCACGTTGTGGAGACAGTAAGCCATACGTATGCACGAGCGACAATATCATTCTATTGATGGTGAAATCCTATGTAATTGGATGGTATATTATATATAACAAATCATTACCAAGTTATATTTATTATTTGCATCAATTATTGTCATTATTATACCCATCCAAATAATGAATTGTTGAATAACAAACTATACCATGACATGGAGACGGTAAGCTGTACATACACACGTATTGGAAATTTATCATTCATAGGATGGATAGAATAATGAATATAGTTGTACCATATTTTTGATAACATCAAATTATATAGAAGATACTGGAGTTATTATTTTGGTATGGAAACAACAAATAAATAGGAAGTGGAAGAAGAAAAGAACTTTGAAAGTGGTGATGAAATTATTAACTCTTCTTCAGGTGCTTCCTTTTTTATTTGAAAATTTTATGGGAGGAATTCATCTGAGTGTATGATTATTATAAAATGGAACATTTCAAACAACATGAAGTGACCATTTTCACTATAAATTTAATGTTTTGGACATAGTAGATGTTTTTGGTGGGTGAATAACCATTAAAAAATTTTTAAGATTAAATGGATCATTCACCAATTGTAAAATGTGTTAACTTTATGACCAATTAAATTTTTCCATCAAATATTGACATAGAAATCCTAAAACCCAGAGAGGATGTTTAACATGTTAAATTTATAATTAATTTAATAATATCTAAATAAATAATACCTATAGTGACCCAATCCTTTTACACATAACATTACATGATTTTAATTATAATTAAACATCATATTACAAGCCAATGATCATAAATTCTAGTGTCTTGGAATACTAAGTACATAAAACTAAAATAATTATGCTAAATGAAACATTCCTTTATTTAATATTCATAAAAATATCATAACTTCCATTGTTCTCATAAATATTTATAGGATAACATGGGGATAACATGAACAAATGGATGATCTAAAAATCCCAGTAAGGGAATAAACATAAGAATAAAGCTTTAGCACATGGGTTAGAAGGCATTCCATAATGATATAAAAAGGCATGGAACATATGGAGGAAAAATAAATAAACATGGGATCATATAAACATGCAGTCATAATAATTTGGAGGCAACATAAAATATGATTTTAGCATGATTCAAGGCTTGTTTCTTATAGAGGATCACAAGTCAAGGTTAACCACTAAGACCGTTGCACATGGTAGCAAGAGTCAAAGCTAACTACCAAGACCGTTGCACATAACGTCTCATGAGACTCAAATTTACCCAATGAATTGAATCAATATCTAGGTGAACCCATATTAACATGTTCATTAATATGATTTATACATAAATAAACATACATAATCAATCATACATAATCATAAGGGTACCCATGAAATAAATGGGTATCATAATCATGTCATAAAGCATAATGAATGGGAATATCATAAAAGTGTCCATGAAAGAAAGGAATTATAACATAAATGGACATTAAAAATTGAAAATAATCACATATAATGGTAATTGATGTCAAATAGAAGTTACCACATGTAAGAAGAGTATTTAAGAAATTTTGGCATTAAAACATTTTAGTACGGTTTTAAGGAAAATACTAAAGAGAATTTAAAATAGAAAAGAGGATAATATTTTATATAAAACCCTAAGTGAACCAAGAAGGTTTTAATAATAAAAATATTGGTTTTATAGAAAATATGGTGGTTTAAAATAGATTATATAGTTCTTTTTAAATTGTGTAATAATTCAGGAATTTCCCTTAAAATTGGTTTGCTTATCGGGAAGTATTGAGGAGGGAATCACTTAAGAGAATTTATATCCTAGAAAGAGAATGAATAATGGATATTGATACATGATTTTTGAAATATAAACAGAAATTATAATATTTAAATAAATAGAATATAGGATTTAATTTGGGAAAAAAGAGAGTAAGAATAACCCAAAGGAATAATGGAGGTTCTGGTAGAATCCCTTATCATAAATCTAATGGTGTCCTTCTCTTGAAATTAATATCCTGTATAACCAAATTACATTAATTAATTAGTATTTAATGAACCTATTATTAATTTAATTTATTTATTATAACCTTATTAAGTTCATTCATGACCTTTTTGATGGGTTAATAGGTTTGATTTCATTGTTTGATTCATTGGTTTTCATGATTGGTTTACCTATATTCAAAAAAGGATAAACAAGTAAGATGATAATGGTTGTCTAGAATTGGATGTTATTATTGAAAATCCAGAATATTACATGGTTTTGAATATAATTTTTTTACTTGGAGTGAAGTTAAATAATTATATAAAACTGTAGTGATAACCTTTTGGGTTAACTGGCGGTTTTTGATCACAACGAACACATTTTGTTTTATAAATCAAAACCATGTGTAAAAAAATATTATAGAACCATATATGAGATATAATAAATATATTATAGTTTTTTTCAACCATAATAATGGTATCATTACCAGAATTTAAGATGCTAATGGAAGTTCAAAACCCATTGTCCTTGAATATGGTAAATTAACACAGCTCAGATGGCATTTTTACTACTGGTATAAAATAAGAGTAAAGGAGAGATGACAATAAATTATTCCATTTTCATAATAAAATGTCATTACATGTAATTTATTGGATTTTTCAGAACATTTGGATTAGGAGAGTTAAGGATAGAAAAGAAAACAAAGCAACTTGAAAAAAACGTAAAAGAATTGGAAAGAGGAATTTACCTTTTCAATCAATCTTCCTTGAGAGCCTCTTAAAGGGAGACTCTTTGGTCTTCTGAAGAGAAAAGGGGCCACTGGACATAGGGGAGGATATTTGGGATATATTTTATCAGAATTTAGGTAAGGTATAATCCTTGAGAGGAGTGAACATAAGAGGGGAGTGTGGGTGGTTTTTATAGTAGAGGGGAGGAGGATTTTCTTAATATTTTAAATATTTTTTTTATATTTTTTTCTCAAGACTTTGAATAGTCTTGATTATTGTGAAAAAAATAGTAATATGGTAATATGAGTATGAACCAATTTCCATTTACATCATCCATGACTCCAGAATGATGTTGAAATTCAGGTTTTAGCATTTCTCGTAATTTATCATATTTTACTATTCATCAAAAATTTAAGTATTTTAGAAAAATCCCAAAAATTTACCCTAACTATTATTTTACATGGTGAATAAAAAATGAAATGAATTTTTCAAAAATAATTTTCTAAATATGATTAATTTGATCATAATTTATTTGAAAAATTCATATTTTAAAACTATAACTGATTTTATAATGCTTTTAAAAACTATATAAGGTCTTATAAAATCATCTTAAAACTAGAAGATATAAAATTTATAATTTAAGAACACCTTTTAAGAAAATACATATTCTTTTAAATTAATTAATTAATTATAATTATTTATTTATTGATGACTTACAAAAATACCAATACTTTTACTATGGTCATATTATCACTTATAAGATGCCTAAATTTTATTTATGCATTCATGGGTTAGGTTACTATTATTTGAGATGATTTACTATTCATAAGGGTCATATTACTATTCATAAGGGTAGATTACTATTCATTAAAAATTTAAGTTTATTCCATTAGTCCCCAAAAATCACCCTGAATGCAACCGTGTTTGTCAAATTTTCAAAATTCAAATCACAAAACTGGCAATATTAGGTTTAAAGGTCACATAGTACTTAGAAGTTCATTGTGTTATTATTTCATGTGACATAATTATAATAAGTTAATCCCATTGATTAAAATTTTGTTCATTACAGTACCTGGTCTTGGGATCTTTATTTAATGAAAATATAGATCCTCTAAATCCCCTCTACCATTAATCCATATGCGGTCTTCTAAACTCAAAACAACACTAATATAATGTCAGGTTTTAGTACTTAATATCGATAATCTTGATGTTTTTCATCTTGATCACTTCAAGTTCCTTTGGGATTAAAGGATTTTATCTTGATTTTCTTGTTCTTAAGAGGATGATAGGAAGAGGAATCTAGAGAGAAGTATATTGTGTGCAATTATTCTCAAATCTCGATTAACCCTATACAATAAACATAGAAATATAATTATAGAGTTAGGTTTTATGTTAAAATATTATTTAATTACACAATTACTCTTAAATACATAATAAACCTTATCTTATCTTGTTCTATATATTATTATTAATATTATTATATGATGTGTACTAACTAGAACAATGATAAATATCATTTTACGATCTAGAAAATTAATATTTACCACTAAACACGATCTTAGTTTGAATTTCCACCTCTTCATTTATTAAATACCCAAATTAATATTTGTTAAATATTTATTCATAAATTAATATTTTATTCATAGTCTAGAAAATAAATATTTTTAAAATATTCTATAAATAAAATAAATATTTTATTCACAATCTGGGGAATAAATATTTATAAAATATTTGTGTAATTAAATAAATTATTTATTTCATTGTGAATATTTTTGATCAATAAATACTTAATAAAATTATTCCTCGGTCTTGAGAATAAAATTTATTCCAGTAGTTAAATTCAAATACAATTTGATTGAGGTTAATGGAAACACTTATTGTGTGACCCTCAAGGATTATTTATCATTGGCATTATATGGAATTGTATAAATTCCAACATTACTATCTAGAAATGGTTAAAGGCACCCAAAAGAAAGAAGTTAATATTGCAATGTTAATAATGATATATGAATTATTAATGTGTAAAGTAATCTCTTTGTAACAAAATCTCATTAAGAAGGTTTTAAACATGTTTCATCAACCTATGTTCTTGATACATCTTTCTTTGACTATCTAAAATAAACTCGTGGTTACACTATTTCCAGAGAATTTAATGTGATGGATCAATTTCAATCAAAGAGACAAGGTACCAAATTACCTTAATATAGAAGGGAAAAATCATTCCTTGATTTATTAATTAATAACATTTCATTTTTGATACATCTAATGTATCTTACTTCCCATGAACATATAGTGTCACTATTTTAGTCAATAAATCCAAAGACACATAACCATGAAAAATTCATACAGGTGGTTTTGTTCTCATAATCTACCATCTTGAGGATCACCGAGTGAAAACTTTTTGAGAAGAAGTTTTATCTTCTTACGAGTACTCTAACTTGACGGTCAACATTCTATGTGTCCCTTAATAGTATGTTATCTAACTATGGAACTATATTTTAGAATATCATCATGGAATTTCATGGTTCTCAACATAGCGGAAAAATGTTATGACCTTGTCAATGAAAAAGATACTCTAGGGAATTATTACATTAAATTCACGCATAACAATGAATAATATGTAATAAAATGTTTTACTAATATTAAAATTTTCAAATATGATGTAATAAAAAGTACAAACAATTGGTTTTAGAAAACCAACTCCAACAGAATCCCAATTGGACTAGATCCAACTGCTAATGCCTTTCATTCCGTTGGACCTCATGTGATGATCATGTTTCTACTGAGTTAAGGCTTTGGTCAAGGTATCCATTACATTTTCTTCCATGGATATTCTACTCATTGAAACTTTACCTCTTTGAAAAAAATCACTCAAGAGATGACATTTACAAAGTATTTTATTTTTCAACTCATGTGACGTTGTATCCTTTTCAAATACCACTACTACAGTATTATCACAATAGAATGTGATGTGATATTTATTTATAGCTACGACATTAATCTATTAGAATAATTTTAGTATCTAAAATGTTTCTTTATAAATGTCATAAGCAGTAATATACTCAGACTCTACAATAGAATCTATGACCATAGCTTTGTTTGATCTCTTTCAGCTCACAGTACCTCCATTGAGAGTAAATATGTATCCTATTTTTGATTTAATATCATATTGATTTGTTCGGAAACTATAATATATATATATATATCCTATTATGAATAGTTCCATATCTCTTCCATAGACCAAAAAACATATACTTTTTACACCTTAGATACGTAAGTATAGTCTTGACTTCTATCCAATAGCGGCCACCTGGGTCATATTGATATCTTACTACTACACTTAAGAAATAAGTTACATATAGCCTAACACATATCATAGAATACATGAATGACCCAATCACTAACACTTATGGAATCCTTAACATTTGTTGTATTTCCTTTTGTTCTTGAGGAAACAAAATCTTAGAAAGATGAATGTCATGTAACATTGGAATCAATCCTCTCTTGTATTATTCCATACTGAATCTCTTTAGTGTCTTTTCAATATATGTACCATGACTTAGACCGAGCATCCTCTTGAATTTATCATGAAGTATCTTGATCCCAAGAATGTATGTTGCTTTACCAAAGTCATTCATGAAGAAGATTTTATTTAACCTAGATTTAATAGACTATAAGACTGGTATCTCATTTCCAATAAGTAGTATTTCATCAATATAAACTATTAAGAAAATTATTTCACTCCCACTAAACAATTTATAGAAACAAATATTGCATTAATTCTTTAAGAAACCAAATTTCTTTATGAATTAACCAGACTAAATATTCCACAACCTATATGATTTCTTTAATATATAAATGGATCTTTGTGATTTTTATAACTTTTTAGAATCCTTTAGAGTCATAGAACCTTTATGTTTGGTCATATATAAATCTTTCTAAATTTCTTCATTAAGTAAGGTTGTACAAATCTCGTAGTCATGGAAATCACTAATGGAAATTATAATTCTGATGGAATTCATTATAGAAACTAGTGAAAGGGTTTTATCATAGTCTATGAATTGAAACTATTTAAACCATTTTGCAACCATTGATAGCTTATATGTACTAACTTATCCAAATGTGTCCAGTTTATTCTTGATATACCCATTCATAACCAATGGGATTTACATCCACTGGAAGATCTACTACAATATAGACTTTGCTTTACTACATAGAATCCATTTTTAAATTCATAGATTCTTTCCACTTGGAAAAATTTATTCCACTTAATACTTCCATGTAGGTTATAGGATCATTATTATAAACTAATAATGAGTCACCATACCTAGTGACTAGAAAAACATATTGTTCTAGTTCTCTAACCTCTCTTCTACTCCTACATAGTACTTTTGTATCTAAAACTTCTTCTATCATAGGGATTTGTGAAATATGTTCATGTGTTGACTCTTGTGTGCCTTGATCCTAGACTTCATCAAAGTCTATATCACTCCCACTATCCCCTATAGATCTATACATCCTATCAAGGAATATAGTTTGTCTTTACACAGTTACCTTTTTGTATGGGTATACGTATAGGTAATATCCCCTTGTTTCTTTAGGGTATCCTATAAAGATACACTTTGTGCCTTGGGGTGAAATTTTGTTTCCTAAAGTTTAATTAACAAATTATTTTCAACCCCACACATATAAGTATAAAAATATGGGTTTCTTTACACTCCACAATTGGTATATAATATCTTCTAACACTTTAGTTAGAACCTAGTTTAGTATTTTTTTTCTGTAATGTGTATCCCCAAAGGGATAATGGAATACTCGCATGAATCATCATTGATCTCACCATATATAAAAGGTCATGGTTCCTTATTTCTATTAAAGTATTCCAATTAGGTGTATAAGGAGTATTGAGTTAGGATAGAGTCTCAATCTCCCTTAAATAATCAATGAAGTCTTGATTAAGATATCCACCACCATGTTTTAAGTGGAGTTTCTTAATATTATTACCAATTTTGTTATCAACTTCAATTTTTATTATTTGAATTTATAAAAAGAGTCTAACTTATACCACATCAAGTAGATGTATCCATATTTAATAAAATCATCAGTAAAATTAATTAAGTATGAGTACTTTCCCCTTTCTTCAACTATAATTATTCCACACACATTGGTATGAACTAATTCGAGAATCTCTTTGTCCCTTTCACCTTTTTACACTAAATGGGGATTTATTAATTTTGACTTGTAAACATGTGTGACATACACCAAGTTGTTTTAGACCAATGAAATATAAATATCCATCTTGGTGTAATTTTTTCAAATGATTTTCATTTAAATGACCTAAATGTTGATCCCATAGTTGGGCGTGGTATGAGTTAGGTAAAGTAGTTTCATTATTGATTTATATTACATGATTCATTTAATCCAATATAGAAGGATTGTTATTAATATATTTATTACCATAACATATGTTATCCTTATAAAATAAGTGATATTTATTCACAAAATTGAAAATAAATCCATTTTTATCAAGTTTGGTTATAGAAATAATGTTTTTGGTAACATACAAAATATAATAAAAATATTTGAAAACTAATATCATTCCCATCAGGAATGTAATGTGGTATTCCCAAATAACCATGTTAGTAAGTATGTATTCATTGGGTAATCGTATATCTACCTCCCCTTAGTCAATCTTCCAAAATGTTCTTGGATCCAATACTTTAATACATATTTGGTGACCACATTTTGTATCTAATAACCAATTTGTAGAAACAGGTATATTCAACTCAATAACAAATGCACCTAATGATTCCCCATGATTATTTTCTTGGCATTGATTTTTCTTCCAGTGGACCTTCTTACCACATGAAAAATAGACAACATCATGTTTCCTTGTTTTCCACTTGATCCTTCTTTTCTCAAAATGGAATTATGATGAAGCTTTGGGCTTAGAAATTTTTTTCTGTAATTTCCTTTTATTCACCTTAATGATGGAAGTTTTTTCATAAATTGTCTCCTTATAAACTTGGAAAAGAAATTTAAGAATATCTAGAAGAGACTTTTCTATGTTGTACATATTATAATTGACAACAATGTTGGTGAAGCTCTAAGGATGGGATACAAGAATGAGATATTTTCTTATTTATTCAAGAAATTTAAACCCTAGAACTCAATGAGTTTGACTACATGAGGCCTAGATGGTACACCTTCTCTATGTTTTCCCTAAAATATCACCTTATATATCTCAACTAATTCATATATTTCTCTCTCTTGGTAAATACATATATATTTTAAATCATTATATAAGCATAAATGTCTTCATGTGGCTTCATGAGTTCATTAGAAATGGATGAAATTATTAAACACTAAAATTCAACCACATAGCTCAAATGTTTATCATAGATATTGAACTCTTCATCCCTGGATTAGGCAATATAGATTCTAGCACATAAGATTTCCTTTTATGGTGAAACAAATCCCATTGGAATATGAACCATTCCTATAAGTTTTTTTCTATTAAACAGCTGGTATTTCTCCAGAATTGATCATAAGGATAATTTGGTTGACAAACTTTCCATTTATTTTATAATTATAAAAGATCATATAATTAGTAATTAATTAGAATTTATGTGAAACATAATGAAATTAATTTTATTAATACTCCCACTATTTTATCACAGCCCAACATCCATCACCATTGGACATAGAATTCTTAGTATCTTAGAAACTCTAGTAGCAAGGATCCATATTCCCCTTCTCATAACCCAAGTGAGGGGTCAATTAATTACTCAAAGGTATTTACGTAGGCAGGTTATTTCCAATTGTGATCTTGTAGCTCCTTGATCCATTGGGTGGACTCCCTAATCTTGAACTCCCTACTCAAATTTCCTCAACACTTTCCTCTAAGTTACATATAATTTTTCAAGGGACACTTCTATTGATGAAATTGGTCAAGTCAACCCAAAAATTTCATAACTCCACAATAAAAGTAAGTTTCCAAAAAAGGTTTAGTCAAGCACTTAGTTTTATGGATTTCATTCCTAATAAAGTTATTGAGTTCTTAGTCTTACTTAATATTAAGTTGATTTATTATATTTATTATGCATAAATATTTCTTATTTTGTCCTTTACATGTTGTGTTAATATTAAATGGATTTTAATTAAGTTATTAACCATATTTTTTAGAAAAAAATTATGCATAATCCATATATTTAAATTCCATATTTGCATATTAGTCTATTTATTTATGTGATTGTGGTCTTATGTCTATAAAATAAATAATTACTAATATTGAAATAAATAAATTACTCAATCATGAGCTTATCCAATGGTTGATTTATTTAGTAGAGAATAAATCAACATATGGCCCTAGAGAAAAACTCCTTGTGTTGGTCTTGGAACAAGTTACAGCATTTCACCTATCCACTTGTTTATTAACTAGGTTAGTTTCATCTTGGTTCCATCATAAACCACCTCCATGTTCCTTGAGATAATCCTTTTATTACATATTTTTATAACTCATATGTAGGAGAGGTGAACCAAAGGATTGGTTAAGAATAATTATATAAACAACATTGGACATTCATGCCCTACATAATAAAATAGGTACAGATGAATTTTAGGCCATCATATCTAATTTAACAATTATTAATTTCAAATCCATGAAATAAAATTAAATTAAACAAAACTAGTACATACATAGGTCTGGTCTAAGATCATGAATTTCCATACACATGCAACAAATATGAAAAGGTACACTAGATATCATTCACTTAAATTCATTATTTATTATTAATATAAAAGTGATTGTATTAATTAATTAATTCCATTCATCTTAATGAACATCTGAAGTTTCTTGTAGATTTTCATCATAAATTCATTAATGGGAAATAAATAGCATGACCAATAATTATAGATAATTACAATAAATTAATTGAGAATTTTTAAATTCTTGAAAACCATTATTGCATAGTCAAACACATCTGATACCAACAATGTAATGAGGTTTTCATACTGTAATTAATTATTTTATTGTAATTTTAATTATGTCCATTATTGGGAGACTACATGGTGTGTACTAAAAATTTACACACCATGTACATCGATTATTGTGTATGTGAGATGAACACATGGGGCTTTGATGTGTATCTTATCTATATTACATAGTGTACACTAACTAACTACATGTCATTAATTCTTATTTTTTGTGCCCAAGATAAATTCTTGGTGCTTAGGTGTGTATCTCATCTAGATTACAAGATGTGTACTCGCGAGATATACATTGTCTGGTCTGCATGTTGTGTGTTAGTGTAGCCCACTGATTCACTGGGAATGTTATTAGGATATAGGAATTAATTTATTATATGATGTGTATTCTAACTAAACATTGTATATCTCATTAATTGACTAGGATTTCAACCTCATGATCTTATAAATCTTTTATTTGACCACACAGTTAGTGTGAATTTCACCATTAAACCATGTAGACCAAATGATGTGTATGCCATTTACATTACATGTGACCCAAAAAAATATTTTCAATGTTATCTCAATCTAATGAAGTTTTTAATAAATAAAACATGTGTAATAGATACTCAACGTTTCATTTATCCTGTGATACATCGAAATACAGTGAACTCGGGTACAAGGTGTGTATTCTGACTACACATTTTGTAACCAAATCAAAAAGTTGGCACCTCCTAATGGAATCTATGATTGTTATTCCTATATTATTGGGATTCAAGAATATATTAATCTTGAATTAATAATATTAAAATATCAAAAACATTTTAATTAAACTTCAGGTTAAAGTTTGTATAATTTAGAAATGAAAAATCTAACCACTATTGTGCATTATCGATAAATAATCAAATAAATAATTATAAGTTTAAATGTAACTAATCTAAAACCAATTGAAGGTTACAAACACAGTAGAATCACCTAGTGGGTGAATAACCATTATGGTTTTTTCAGATTTAATGGATTATTATCCAATTGTGTAAGATGTTAGCGGAATGTCTAATGAAATTTTTTCATCCAGTAGTGACATAGAAATCCAGAAACCTATAGATGATATTTATCATGATAAATTTATAATTAATTTAATAATATCTAAAGAAATAATACTTGGTCTTAGGATCTTTCTTTTATAAAGAAATTTATCATATAAAAACCCTTTTTTTGTATTACTATAGTTATATTGGGAGGACCCAAAGTAAATCCCATATAGAGGTGATCTATATGTGGTCATTTGATCTCCAAATAGATCTGCTAGAATATTGAGTTCTAGCACAAAAAATTGATCATCTTGTGTTGTTCATATTCATTACTTTAATATCCTTTGGGCTTGGAGGATTTTCTCTTGATATTCTCATTCTTGAGTGGATGAAAGGGGAATGGATCTACAAAGAAGATAGTTGTATGCAACGATTCACAATTCTCGATTAACCCTACACAATATACATAGAAATATATTTATAGATTTAGTATTTAGGTTAAAATATTATTTAATGACCCTTAAATAATATAATAAACCTTATCTTACCACATTCCAAATGATATTATTATTATTATTATTTTATGGTGTTTTCTAACTAGTTCAATGATAAATATTATTTTATCATCTTTCAATTAAATATTTATCACCACACATGATCCTAATTTTTTTATCATCCTCATAATTAATAAAATACCTGAATAAATATTTATTTATAAATAAATATTTTATTCATAGTCTAGAGGATAAATATTTATTAAATATTCAATAAATAAAATAATTATTTTATTCACAATTTGGTGAATAAAAATTTATTAAATATTCACATGATTAAATAAATTATTTATTAATTGATAAATAATTATTTATTACCTTGTGAATATTTTTGGTTAATAAGTCTAGAATAAAATTATTCCTCAGACTTGTAAATAATATTTATTCTAATAATTAAATTCATATAGAATTTAATTGATATCAATGAAAACATTCAGTGTGTGACCCTCTAGGCATATTTCTTGCTGGCATTAGATAGGCTTACCTAAAGTCCAAGATTATTATATAACAATGGGTCAAGTAATCAACAACCATACATGAATGTTTACTATGTGATATAATCCCTTTTTTCACAATATATCATGAAGAAGGTTACACAAACATTTCATCATCCTATGTGATTGATACATCTTTCTTTGAATATAAAATAAACTCATTGTTACACCATGACCATAGAATTTAATGTGATGGTTATATTTCAATAAAAGTGTTGATATATCAACTTACATTAATATGGAATGGAAAAAATCCTTCCTTGAGTTATTAATTAATAACGTGTCATTTCTGACATACCCAATATGCCCTAATTCCCACGAACATATGTCATCACGGTTATGATCAATAAATATAATTTTTTGAATCATGAAATGAATTAATAATAATATTAAAGTCCAAGGACTATTACACAAGATCATAGATAGAAATATCTAATGACGGATAAACATATAGAAATCCTATAGGTGGGTATATTCTAATAATCTATCATCTTGGAGATTACCAAGTGCGAACATCATGATAAGAAGTCGTATATTCTTATGAGTAATCACACTTAAAATTCTTCATTATATGTGTCTCATCATATTATGTTTTATATACATATTACTATATTTAATAATATCGTCATGGAATTTCAAGTTTCTCATTATACCGGGGGACAACTTTGACCTTATCAATGCGACGGATACTCTAATAAATTATTGCATTAAATTCATATTGAACAATGAAAAATATGTAATAAGATATTTTATTAATATTTAAGTATTTGAATATACATGTAATATAATGTAAAAATAGTTGGTTCTAGAACACCTACTCCAATATAAATTACTTCCCATCATATGGAAATTTCCCTAGATATAGTGTTAAGGGGAATAAACCTTGTCCAATTTGTGAAGAACAGATTTCATATTATCAACTACAACATGGGATAAAATAGTATAATTGGGTCAAAGAAGGTTTTTTTCTAGGGATCGCTCTTATCGAAGATAAAAAAGGTATTAAATGGATCACTAATATTTTATATTTCTCCAAAACCTTTTTCAACTGATTAGTATTTCGAGAGGGTGAAAAATATTGATTTTTCATTTATAAATACATAAAAATATGGTAATTATTGAAATATTTAAAATAAAATATCAATATTTTTTTATCGTCCATATTGGAGATATCATGTGGTCAAACATAGTATTAATGTCATGTATATGGAGAAAAATATCTACGGAAAATTAATTGGAACATTGTTAGATATTAAAGTAAATACTAATGATGGGTTGAATGTGATATTGGACTTATTGTCAATGGGAATATGTTTTGAGTAATCTCCCACTCCTAATATAACATGAAAGTAGATCCCCATGATACGTTGATCACTGATAGGGGGAAGAATTGGTGATTTACTTCTTTGAATTGTTTTCTTTTGAATTTAACTTCTTGAAATTATTATGTTTCTTGGTCCACTCATTGATATCTAATAGTATCACCTCATATGAAGAGATACTAAGAGAGATAAAATCACGCATTATTTACAAGTTTCATTAAAAATACCTACTCCTTTACATATTGGTTGTACCCCCCAACATGGATTCTCCACTATAATATTATCATCAATTATAGTGGTTCAGGTAGTAACTGGTTATACACCCCAATAATCAGTCCCCATGTTGATCCTAGTTATACCCCCCATCGATCCAACTCTTTTACCTTGGTTGCCTCCAAATTTTTCTCTTCTCCTCAATTGGTTATACCGCCCAATCATGAGACTCTTTGGAAACTCGTTATACCCCCCAGCCACAAGATCAGTTTTCTCTTCACATTGATTTACTATAGAATGATCTCTCGATATTCTTCTATATGATTTTTCAATCACACTTTCTTATGTACACTTCAATATACTTCAATAGACACTACTCATATATGTTAAACTTTCTCAATTATATCAAATCTATTGTGTATGATCAGTTTCCTTAGTGCAACAACTCCAATGAAATTCTTCCTTCTTCCTGATGTAGTCATATCCTCACTTAGATGTGTGAAAGTGGTGCACAAAAATTCTTCAAGTATATTCTTCTTGAATTATCAACTTAGTTAATGAATGCATGAAATAATGTATAGTGTATAAACATTTCACATAACCCTTTGTCATTATCATTTATGTATGTTGTTATTTTATGTTCTTCTCAAACGTCTCAACTCTTATTCTCAAGAGCTTGTGAATTCACATACTTAATAAAATAATGCATTCACTATCTTTATCTGTAAAGTTTAATTGGTGTGGATGTCATTATTCTATGAAAAATTCTATCATGCAATTTCTAGAGTGACTGAAACATCATGCATGTATAACCATTCAAGACCATTTCATTAAATATGCTTCACACTTCCTTCACATAGGAGTGCAATATCACTATCTTTATTCTCCTTCATGAAACATAGTATGGTTGTATACACTATCTTGTGGTATCTCAATAATTTCAAAAAAACTAGAAAGTCTTTGTCGTATAAGTTCTTCCTAAAGCTCTTTGATTGTGTTAAAAACAATTCAAAGGAATGTGGTATTACTTCTTCTTCAATAAATTAGATTGATTCACAGAATCTCTTCTTTAAGAAAAAAGATTCAAAAATGCGTTATTTTTATTCAGAAAACATGAACACTCTCAATATAGTAGTAACATATATAGGGCTTGATGCTTCTTATTTATAGGTGATTTCCACCTCCTTTGATCAGTTTTTCATGTTGTATCAAGGATTCTATAAAATGTGTCATTTCATGCCTATTTAAACCACCCAAATCTATTAGAAATACTTTAATAATATTACATTGAAATCCATGGAATCTTCATGATGGAGTCTTATTCTATGATACTGGAATCACATGATTATAAAAATAATCACATACTTCATAATTTTAGAAGCCATACTCATTCATGCAAAATGGATACATGAACTCCTTTGTGTAAATTCACATCATCCTCAGTCAGTCCCATTTTCCTAAAACTTATTCATTCATGAAAGATACAGATTTCATGCATATAGGTCCTTCATCCCATAACCTCAACATATCATCCTTGAAAAAAAACTATAGTGAACTCGTGTTCGGTCATCGGAGGTTTGTCAATGAACTACAAATAATAGTATCCTTCATCAAGTATAGAGGTAGAAGATGAGTTCGCTTAGAGATTGGAAGGATTATATCATCTTCATTAAATGGTGATTCTTATATCCATAACATTTTAAATGGATTAATAGTGTGTGGCACTTTCTATGTCTCACATTGGTCTCATAAGCGGTTGAGGAGTGCTTAATAATATTCTATATGCTACTTCACCCTCAAGCCGACATCGGGGTTCCACACCTAGAACACTCACATGCACCTCCCTCACATTTTCATGCCACCCTACATTGTGGATTTGGAGCCTCTATGGGAACACATGTTCAATCTTTGTGGGTGATATGTTCACATACCTTGCATGTCCATGTAGGTGCTCACACACATGGCGCCATGGGCCTATTGAGTTGATCTATCTCACACATGGTTGATCCCTAGTCACATATGTGGTTGAGGTGGGTCCTTTTTGGTCTAATAGTAGGCCATATTTTTGTTAAAACATAGAAATTTTATAAGATAAATATTCCATATGAAATACAAATTTCAAACCATAATCTCAATACTTTTGATTTCCATTTTCAATATTCTTCATGAAAATAATATTTTTCATGGGATTATTTTAATTATTCATGTAAGTGTTTTCTTTTTTTATGTTCTTTGATTGTCTCATCTAAGTAAAATGGACACATATATTTGAACACAATATCAGTTCAATAATCATCACAATTATAAGCAGAATTTCTCAATAATTAAATCCAATTTCATTCTATGAATTTATAACAATTCTATAAGAATAATTTCTTTATATTCTACTCACCGAACACATATTAAAATATCATTAAAACAAATGAAACACTTTAACACAATAATTTCTCCCTTTGTATTTATTTTTCGATATCTTTTCACATTATAAAAGTAAATATGTGTGCTCAAATATTTTCTACCCATTATTGGCAATAAAATGCAAATTCAAAGTGGGATTTTCCCATCTCATCTTTATTATCAAAAAAATATTCACCCTTATATGATTATTTATTGAAAACATCTAAGAGAGGGATGATATCCAATAGTTCTCTTAGCAAAGAGCCTCTATTTAATAAACTCTAATTATATGTGGGATAACCTAGTGTAGAAAAAAAAGATAAATATAACCAAGGTTGTATATATTGTCCATAAACCACCATTAATGTGAAATTATGCTCAAAAATTATCAATTATCATTTTAAGGTTTGTAAGTAATCATATTTATTAATATGATGATAAATCCAGCACACATTCATCTTCTAATGTTATAAATCTATTCAAAAGTTTCATATTCACTATTTAGTGAAAATTTAATACCATAATATCATCAATGATCTCCCTCAACGGATACATCCATCTTCTTAAATTCCATGTATGTCATTACAAAAAACATATATATATATATATGGGAATAATGAGGAACTTCATTATTCTTATAAAGAAACATTCAGGCTGAGAACTCACTCTAAACCCAGGACATTCCTTTCTCCTAATCTCAGTCAAATTCATATCAACTTCGTGTAGAATAACTGTTTACACCTCATTTTCATTATCCACTTTCTTTCCTTTTTCTTTATAAAGTTTTTCATCTTCCTCCAATTTCTTATCCAGTTTTAGTTTATTTTTCCAAAAAACTAGGCATTACTTCTTGACATTCTCTATCTTCTCAGAATATTCACATGACTTACCATTGTTACTCTATTGAATACTCCAATATTTTACAACGTATATAAAATATCACATTGGTCTTATTGTGAATTTCATAGTCATGGCCCTTCTTCTTACATCTACCACAAACTTCTTCTAATCATTTATATCTATTCTGAATTGGAATCTTAGATGAGTTTCATATCATAAAAATTATTTCTTTAAGAACATTTTCTAATATATTCAACATTACTCCCATTTTATTCATTATTATTTTCTATAAAAAAGTTATACTATAAATAGTAGTATTTTTCTCATATCTTTCAAAATACTATTAAAAACCACTAAACATGAATCTTCTACCTTGATGTGTATTCTGTACAAAAACTTTTGGTGTTGTACTTATTCAAATTGAACCCTATTTTACCTAGGGGTAGTTATTTTATTTTCATATTTACTTATCTATTTCATGTAAGATAGTAAATCTTATTTATCTTCTTGGTCCAAGTAGGTTCAATTTTTTTGTCACCTTCTTTATTTTCTTTTCCTTTTGTATTCTGATTTTGATCAGTAGTCTTTATTTTATCTTCATCTTTACTCCTATTTACTTGTGATCTTATGTTATTTTCATAAACTATCATATTATTTCAAAAATCCAATTACTTGTTTCCAAACATCAATAAACACCAACAATAGCCTATAAACCTTATTCTATTCGTTTATGGTGTATTTTTTTGGGATTTCATAGATTCTAAAACTTTTTGTTTTTGAGTGGAACCACCATTATTTTGGAAATTTATTAGGGAATATATCTTCATATATATTTTCTCTTCAACCCTTGATTTGGTGGATTTTCAATTTTTTTCACCATCCATATTTTCCCAAAATTTGGTTTAAAATATGTACCATAAATTTAAAATTCATTAGTACACAAGATAGTTTTTGGTTTATGGGACACATTCATCTTGGAGGATTTTTACACTTAGTTAGAGTGTGGTCTCATTATATACTTGTAGTCATGATCCTCAATTCATAATTTTGTGTTAGAATCTCTTTTTATATAAATTTTGGAAGTTCCATATTATTGTGATTCCATATTCATTAATCTCACCTCTAACTCTAAACACTTCATGTTGATAGAATTATTCTCATCATCATCAAATCTTAGCCTATCTTTACAATACTCCTCTAGATTATTCATTTCTTTATCAGGAATTTTTCATTATTATTGTAAATAATTTTAAACATCCTTTCCCTTATTTTCTTTATCCTCTAATTAAGAAGATTTTAGAACCATGGAGACATTGTGAAAATTTTCAAGTGCTTGGAAATATTTCATAGAAACGATATTTGAAACAAATTTCTCATAGGCATACCTTTGAAATTATTCTTTGGTATCAAGAATGCATTTCTCCATTGATTATACCAGGTCTATGAGAGTGATTCACATTCTGAACTTATTACTTAGTGCATACTATAGTTCTTCAACTTATTCATCTAGATGTGCTTTATCATATAGAAGCTCCTTGATACCTACAATAATATAATTTATAACTTATTTTATAACTTTCTTCAAATGTTCTTTGAATTAAGAAAGAATATCACTTAGTGATACATCATCTTCACAGATTTAGCAGGATTTAACAAAATAATAATAATCAATATATTTATTTCAATATATACCACTTTGATTACATTTAGTTGGTGGTGTCTCTACCTTTACTGTAAGATTCTTATTCAGCATCCTTTCCTATATTGTTTTCTATTCTTATGAGTCTTGGTAGAAATTTCCAAATTAGTATCCTCAATAGTAACTTCCTTTCTCTCCATCTTTGGTAGATCACTCATTTCATGAATTTTTCATTTCATAATAACTTGTTTGGATATTTAGAGGGAACCTTGCTTTGATACCACCTGTAGAGACCCAGGATGGATTGACCACTAAGATGGTATGAATCAATGGTTTACTTTTAGTAATTATTTTCTTCTGAATTTAACAACTTGTAATTGTTAAGGTTCTAAATCCACTTAGTGATATCTCACTGTCTCACCTCATATACAGAAATACTAATAGAGGTCACAACACATGGTGTTTACAATGTTTCGTATAAATATATACTTATTTCCATGTTGGTTCTACCACCAACATGGATTATCCACTATAATCTTATCATTAATTACATTGGTTTAGGAAGTAATGGATTATACACCCTAGTATTTGATCCTCCAGTTGATTCTAGTTATAACCCCCCCCCCAATAATCCAACTCTTCTACCTCAGTTGGTTATACGTTGTAGTTATTCTCTTATCCTAGAATGTATATACCCCCAGACATGAGCCTCTTTGACAACTGTTAATAACCCCCAGTTACAAAATTCTTCTTCTCTTTAAGTTGGTTCATTATAGTATAATCTCTTTATATTCCTCCATGAGCTTGTTGAATCACACTTTCTCTTGTACACTTTATGTTCCTTCAATGTAAATTGATCAATAATGTTGGACTTTATTAATTATATCTAATCGCATGTGTATGATCAGTTGACTCAATGAAACAATGCTCAGGTAATACTTCCTTCTATATGAAGAATTCCCAACCGCACTTAGATGTGTGCAAGTAGTACACACAAATTCATCAAGTATTATTCTTCTTGAATTCTCAACTTAATTCATGCATGAATGAAATGATTCATAGTGCATGAAGATTTCACATAAAACTTTTTCATTCTCATTTATATGTGTTATTATTTTATATTATTCTCAAATGTATCAACTCTTATTCTCAAAAGCTTGTGCATTCACATACTTAATGAAATAATTATTTCATTATCTTCCATCGTAAACCCAAATGGGTGTGTATATCACTATTTTTTGTGCAAGTATATCATGAAAGTTCTAGCGCAACTCCAGCTTCATGCATGAACAACCATGTAATCCCTTTTAATTCAATATGCTTCACATAGCCTTCATGGAGGAGTGCAATATCACTGTCATTTTTCTCCTTCAAAAAACATTATGTATGTGTGTAAACTATCTAATGGTATCTCAATAATTTCATGCAAACCAAAAGGGATTCATAGAATAATTTCTTTACCAAATATCTTTAAGTGTGTTAAACATAAGTCAAAGGCCTATAGAATTACTTCTTCTTCACAAAAGTAGAGTGATTCCTGGAATCTCTTCTTCATGAAATAAGATTCATAGACACTCTATTTTTCTTCAGAATGTGAGAGGTCTCTTAATATGAAAGTTGAATCTATCAAACTCACTACTTTGTATTTATAGGTAGGTTCTACTACCATTAATCTATGTTTCATGTCATGTCAAGGATTCTACAAAAACATGTCATGTCATGTATATTTAAATCCCTTTATTATTTCAGAAATGATTAAATAATGTTACATGAAAATTAATGGTTTCTTCATTATTGATGATTCTTATGTGATACTGGAATCACATACTCCACCATTTTAGAAGCTGGACGCATTCATTCATAATGGATGCATGAAAACCTTTTTGTAACTTCATATTATCCTCAACTAATAGCATTTTATTCAAAATTATTCATGAATAAAAGATGAATATTTAATTTATGGAGGTACTTTGTCTCAATGCCTCAGTATCTTGGGCTCATAAAAACCATGGAAACCTCACGTAAAATCATCTGAGGTTTGTCCATGAACACCAATGAACAGTATCCATCTGCAAAGATGGAGGTAGATGATGAGACCCTGTGGAGATCATAAGTCTAGGATCATATTTATTGAATTCTTATACTAATATATGTAACATTTTAAATAGATATGGTCACCAAAAAAAATATTCTTTCGAATGGGGTGACATTAGTTAGAAGTAAAAAACCCGGACATGGAAGGAAAATCAAACTATGATGTTCTGGTACAAAGTGATAGAGAACATTTTCAGATGAAAGATGATTACTACAAAACTATAAACTACTATAAAAAATGATTGATACCATGAAGTATTATGATCTATAAGTGGAGGAATTATTCCACTCTGTAAAAGTAAAAATATACATTTCTATTTCATAAACACAATCTTATCCTTTGATTTCACCTTGAACTATTTATACTTTATCTCTTAGCATAGGTTGCGTCATGTGGTGAAGTAATATATTAACCTGTAAAACCTCATAAAATGATAAACTTAAAATATTCATAAATGGTTAAACTTTCCAAAATATAATTATTCAACACTTTAGAACGAAGGTATCTGAATTTACAAGATGAACTTATCATTAGCCCTTAATCAACATGAAGCGGCTCTAAATTTTCACATTCCAAACTTGTGAATAACTTCATCATGTATCCTCTTGAAATATGATAATAACTAGAATTATCATAAATACTTATTAGAAACATTCATTCTTCCATATTTCTTAAGTAAGATGCGTGTTATTGGATATATTCCTTAAATCCAAAAAGTGTTGTAAACTCCATTGATGATAACATACACCACTTGTCGACAAGTCATTATACAGTTCCAAGGTAGTCATTACCTATCCAAATAAATCATTTCTTCATCATTATATTAGAATTAGGAGTAAATTTAGGGGTTTCTTTCCCTTAATCATGCATTTTACAAAAAATATAACTTTCCACTCAATATCTTTTCTTGGTACCATTCAACTTATGGTCTCAAATCCTTAATGAAAAATTATTATAGTACAATCCTCATGTATTCCATAATTATTATAACCAGTACATTGCTGATAAAATATTCAGATGAAATGATTCTTGACTAGGAATATTAATCATTTTACTCCATCTGTGGTAGTATCATAACTTGATCATTATCTAGTAACATCATTTGGGTTATATTCCTTTGACTCTTGGGATATTGATTCTCATAGTGTATCATCTCCTTGCAGTAGAAGCATTGTACATTGGAAATATTTTTCTTACCCTTGAAATCACAAACTTAGTGTCCTTATTCTCCATACTTATAAAAAAATCCCATTTCCTTCAATAATTTACTAGGGTTATTCTTTCCACAGTTATCACATGTGAGGAAACCCTTCTTTCCCTTTTTCCCTTTATCCATCTTTTTCTCCGCCATCCTCATATTATCTTTCTTCCATTCAAATCCATAGGACTCAAAGAAATATTTATACATCTTGTTAAAAAATGATATTATTTCATCATATGATGAAGATAATTGGGAGACTATCTCCCTTCAAATGATGTCTTAATACCAAGAGAGATATTATCCTTCTTACTCTTTGCATCACAAGCATTGGTGAATTTCTCATTCCTTCTACAAGGATACTTTTCTAATCAATTTTTTATACTATATTAGCTCATAAAATTATGAACTTTCTATAACTCTGAACATGGTATAGCACATAACATAAATTTATGCATCCTAAATCCTAAAACCATATACTTTGGTTACTTTGGGGGCATAAATCATTCATAATGGTGGGTAAATTGAATGTGAAGTTTTCTAAGAATATCCCCCCAGAATTTTCAAAATGGGTGTGTAGTAAGGCCCGTTATCATGTACCAGGTTACCCTGAGTCAATCCTGGAACACCTTGTCAGAGTTTTTACTCCTAGGTACTTTTATTCCAAAACCATGTCCACTTATAATATCTAGATAGATATATATTTTCTAGGAAGATCCACATAATATATTCCTTACCAAAATTCTAGGATGATCTTTTATGCTTATCCTCAAAGTATATCTTAGGGTTTTGTTCACTTATCTACATATTCTAAATCTAGTTTCCATTGATTCTTCTAAACTTCCTCTGATACAAACTGTATCACCCTAACACCAGAATCTTGGAGCTAGTGAATTATTTTATTACATTATCTTGATTACAAGGAATCAAACCCCTAAGGACTAATCAATTTAGTAGTCTTGAAAAACTATATTACATACATGATACCCATAATACATTGGGAAAACAAAATAAAACATGATACAATATAAAATGAAATAAATTTCATCCTTGAAATATTATACAATTTTTTATTTTTCACAAACTAGGGAAAACAAACATAAGAAATGGTTGAGCTCAGATGTTTAGTAGGGGTAAGAAATACATTGAAATATATTGTTAACATAAACTTTAGGCATGGTGAATAACTAAAAACGCATGCCTTTAAAAATAAACTACATGAGTATAACATGGTTGGTATAAAAACTGAATAAATAATGAAATAATAGAACTTAACCATGAGTATTCTACTAGTAGAATAATGGTGAGTCGTTTCACCAAAGTTATATTGTCAGTGTCCCAAATTATTTTTACCCTAACAAGTATAGCACCATCAAGGGGTTGATCCACAGGGAAAAAGAAGTTATTTTTATCTTGTTTAACTTAGTTTTTATTTTGGTTTTAATGAAGTTTTCTAAATTTAAAGTTGTGTTTTGTTGTTTGGATAAAAATAATGATTGGTTTTAAGTTTATTTTAACAAATTACTTAATGGAATACAAGTAAATATGAGAAAATTGATTTGGATATAGATAAATAGAGTCTTGTGTTGGGGTTATGGATTAATGAGAAGTTTTTTAGTAAATAAAATTGCTTATGAGGTTGTGTTGTTCATGATAACCCAACACTCTCGGTTTCAATTTGTAATAATGTTTCCTTAGTCTGGTAAACTTATATTTAGAGAGGAAGAAATTAACTCCTTGGTCTGGTAGTCAGTGTTTCACAGTTATTTATTTGGATTAGTCCATTTTGATTAGATGAATACTTCCAATGGTCATGAAATTGTTCATCATTATTCTTCTTTTGAATCCCTTAAAATTCTGCCCTTGGTCTGGTATAGAATTTTTAGTGATAAAATTAAGTGATTTAAGAAGAATAAGAAGAATTTAAAAAGAACGAACACATTCATATAAACAAATTTAAATTAAAACTCATAAAATTCCACAACCCTAACACATTGGGTATTTAGTTACACATATAGAAAGTGATAAACACAAATCTCTTAATACCTAATGTGATCATGCTTGGAACTTTGAGGAGGGAATGATTTTCTGGTAGAAGGTAGAATGGCGGTAGTACGGCGGCAGAGCTTCAGACCTTCAACCTTTTCTCCACACTTTCTCTCCACAAACCACACTTTTAAACTGGAGGACAAGGCCTCCTCTTATAGAAAAATAACTATATGTAGTGTGACAAAAGTACATGGTGTGTACTTTTGTCAATGCATTTTTGCCTTTGTTTTCTCCGCCAGTAGGTTGCCTAACATGTCGTCTTTGACTTGGAACATGGCGTTTCCTGGTAAGTAGCTATAAACGGTGTGTAGCGCCGCCATACACAGCATTTAGTCTCATTTTTTGGCCACCAAACAATTCTATAAAGGCCTACACCACATTTATAAGTTAAACACGGTGTGTTCCCCTTCAGTCGGCCACATGGGAATGTAGACTTCTTCTCATCCGTCAACTGCTTCTAGAAGGGTGTACACGGTGTCTAAAGTGTGCACACAGTGTGTACCATATTCTGATTACTTGGGAATGTACTTGTCATGGTCAATATATGTCTGAGTCTGGATATACACGGAGTGTATATAGGTACACACCATTTAGTTTGTAAATTTTTCTCATTCTCCCTGGTTTTGTGTATTTTTTCATAAATCTCTTGAAAATGAACAAGATCACCAAAATCAAAGTATTTGTTCCCTAAGCAGTAACTAATTGATGAAAACATGTTCTTATTTTCAATAAAGCATGTGAAAATGTATACCCAAATTGGGTGCATCAAATAACCACATGGACTATCAATTACTAGTTTTATAATGAGGGAATTCATAATTCAGGACATCTTAACCATAGTATCAAGACCTCATGCCAATACCATACAAAAATGGGTAAAACTCAAACTAGTTTATCTCATGACATCTACCGATGCATCAAGGGGGTATAGAGGGCCCCATATAACACTTACTAAGACAGATTCATTCCTCATATGAAAGGGGTGAACATAATCAGCATATAAATTCATATTGAAACTAATATATTAAATGTAAATAACTTTCCTCATTCATTAAAATCACACACTAACCATTTTGAGTAATATAGTGAATGGTATTAAGATAGCACATTCATAGTCAAACTAATTAGAAACCCTTTGACAAAATATTTTAGATGATATCATAATATATGGACCTAAATGAATTATAATATTTAACAAAGGATTATTATATAGATAGAGATACTTTTAAATGAGAGCATTGGAAAATTCTTGAGGAAATAATATTTAAACATTCCAAAGTGTCTCATACCACCTTGTAACATTATAATCATAATCCATTAGAATATCATGAGAACAATTATACTCTTGATATTATATAAAAAAGGGAAGTACATAAACCACAAGCAAGGAATAATTGGTGAAAAAGGCACATATCTCATAAAAGTTAAAGTGAGATGAGAAAAATCCTTTTTACTTTAGAAAGAAGAGTTCTTTTGGAAAATAATTTTTATTTTTCATGAAATAAGTTTGTAACATGTAAATCATAGAAAAGAAAATTTAATTACATTGAAATTATATTTGATCCATAAATTTTTTTCTAATTGAAGTGAAATCATGTAAAAATATTTTTTAAAGAATCTTTAGAAATGAAACATTTTAGTGCGGTTTAAGGAAAATATTAAATAGATTTTAAAGAAGAAAGGCATGTTAGTTTTCATAAAACCAGAAATGAACCAATATTTTTGTTCATGATAAAATGTGTGATTTTATATAAATAATTATGGATTAAAATTGGTATGAATTTGAGAAGTTCCCTTGAACTGGGCTTTGTTTTCAAGAAGAAATTTTGAAAGATCCTTTTAAAACATGTAACTCCCCATAAAAGAAAGAAGGTTTATGAATGGTAAACATATATAGAACACTAAAAAATAATTTATGAAGATTAAATAATTATAATTAATAATTTTTTGAGGTATGTAGATAATAAGAGTAACTTGAAAGAAAATGGAGGTTCGAGTATAAATCCCTTACCACTTTGTAATCAATCGAATCATATGTCCCAAAATTAATATTCATCAAATGATACATTTAATACCATTAAAATAAATATATTCATTATATGATACATCAATGGGTATTATACATAAACCATACATGATAAATATTAGTGAATAAGGAATATCTCACAAAAATGGAAGTGGGATGAGGAAACCCTTTCCTTATGTTCGAATGAGTTATGTACTTGAACTTAACGTCCTGGATAATAAAATTAAATCCATTAATTAATTAACTCATAATATTATCTAAATTTATTTGATTTATTATAATTTTATTAATTTCATTTATGTAATTTTTTATGAGTTATAAGATACAATTTAATCGCTCAGGAGAATTCGATTTGTTGGTTATCATGATTGATATACTTGTATATGAGTATGGAAGTTCATGTGGAATTGGTATAATTATTTATAATTGAATTTATATGATACTAATGAACATAAATAATATTAAATAGTGTTAAAATTAATTTTATTATATGGTATGAGGATGAATCATTAGATAATACATTTAGTCATAATCGTTTAGATTATTACGGTGTTTATTGATCATAACGAACTCATTTTATTTTATCATTTAGTATTATGTAAATAATTTACTTAAAAACACAAAAAGGATTATATTATACATTTTATAATTTTTTTCAACCATTAAAATGGTTTCATGAACATATTTGAAGAATAATTGTAAGAACGAAACTTTATCATCCAAAAAGGTTATAAATTGGCACCTCTCAGATGATGATTTTGTTTATAAAATAAAAGAGGGAGAGTAAGGATATTGATAATGGTTATTACATTAACATGATATAATTATAGTATATATATGATACAGGATTTATCTTGATCAGTTGGATAAAGGATGTTAGGAGAGAATAAGAAAAGTTGATAAATTTAAATTAAAATAAATTAAAAAGGAAGGGGATTTACATCTTGAAATAACATCCTTGAGAACATCCTTAAGGGAAAGGGTTTTGGTATTTTGGAAAGGTCAAGGGCGACCAGACATAAGGAGGTACAAGGGAAGAGTATTTGGGTTGAACTTTGAGAAGCTTAAAGGCTTATAGGATTAAAGAGAAGAGCGAGTGAGGGGTGGTTTTCATAGTGGAAGAGAGGAGTGGTTTTTGAATATCTTATTATTTTATTCTTTTTCTCAAGAAAAGAGATAGTGTTGATTATTGTGACAAAAAATAGTGATAATTGGATGTGAATTTTAACCAATGTACATTTACATAATTCATGAATCAATCATGATGTTTAAATTCATTTATTTATCATATTTCATATATTATCGAATTTTACTATTCACCAAAAATTCAAGTATTTCGGAAAAATATCAAAAATTCACCCTAAACATTTTTTGATGTTTAGAATTCAAAAATTAACTCCATTTTATCAAAATAATTTTCTAAATATTTGAAATTTTATTTTTAAATAAAATCATCATTTACTCGAAACATACGGTTTTTAAAATTAAAACTGATTTTATAACACCCTAAAAATTTAACAAAGGTCTTATTAAATTATTCTAAAATAATTGGTCAAAAAAATATTTATTTAGGAATAAATTGTATGAAAATTATTTTTATTTTCAATCAATTTATTAATTTCAAATTTTAATTAAATATTTATTACTCACAAAAATACCAACACTTAATTATTAATTTTCAAAACATTCACTCTCATTTATAAGGTGTCTAAATTTAATTTATACCTTCATCAATGAAGTTACTATTAATAAGGGTTATATTACTATTCATAAGGGTAACAGTACTATTTATGAGGGTATATTACTATTCATAAGGGTTAAGTTACTATTCAGAAAAAATTATGTTGATCCTATTATACACAAAAAACTTACGGATCGCAATGGTGTAAGTCTGTTTTTCAAAATTCAAATCCCAAAAGTTGAAAAATTAATTTTAATGGCTAGGTTATAACTATAACAAATTGTTGTTTTGTAGAGACTTAGTGTTGTGTTCATGTAAGATATCTAATGAATTGATATTATTTATGAAGAAATATACCATAAAATCTTGGGGTTTCATATTAATAGTGAATAAATTCCTAACATAATTTAGTGTTTATAAAAATAATTATAATAGTCAATATATCTATTATTCTTAAAATATTTAATTAAATAATATATTGATAAAAATGAATCAAATACATATATTCGTATTAAAATATTCTTTTACAAAATAATACTGTAAAATTATCTTTATTATTATAGAAAATTAATTATTTAATTTGAAAGATATAAATTATAATTATTTATAATTATTATTATTAATTAAAAAACTTAATTTTAAATTATTATTTTTCATAACTAAATGTATTTAAAATTATAAATCAAATTGCTAGGGTGTTACAGTGAGGGTGGGACTCCCAAAGGGGAAAATATTTTTGGTGGTATGGACTACTTCTTTGGTCCTAAAAGGTTTTATTAGGGCTAGGGATAGCTTAGGTATCTAGGGAATGTGCTGAGGGGGTTATGGGTCCCACATGAAAGAATTGCGTGCCCTAAGTGCCCATGACATGGGACAAACAACCCTACTTCTTATCAGTATGGTGTCACGGTGTGTCATATAGGGTGTCACACTGTAACACATTTTCCTAATCCCTACATCAATACTTGGAGGGGTTTGGGCATGAATATAGGTCCTTTTATCCCCCTCATCATCAAAAATTATTTTTCTATCAAGGGTGAGCTCTAACAAGATAACCCTATGGAAAACAGATTCGTGAGGGTGGGACTCCCAAAGAGGACAATATTATTGGTGGTAAGGACGGCTACCTTGGCCTTAACATGTACATTTATTATTAATATAAATTAAGTTCTATACCAAAAATAGTATTATTTATTCCCATAGCTTTCACGTCCATAGTAAGAACCACATAACTTGAATCTTCCACCTTGATATGCATTCTGTCCAAACACTTTTTATTGTTTCACTTCTTCAAACTGGACCTTATTTTTCCTAGGGGAAGTGATTATCTTGAAACATTTATTTATCACTTTGATGTAAGAGAGGGAATATCATTTATCTTCTTGGTCTAATAAGGTTTAGATTTTTTTTCACATGATGTATTTTATTTCTCTTTTATCTTCTTCTTTTGTTCATCAGACTTTCTTCTGTATTCATATGTACTCCTCCATGCATGTGGACTTCTATTATTCTTAGGAATTATGATATTATGCTAACATTCCAATTCCTTGTGTGTGAACTTAATACAACACCAACAATATCTTATTAAACTTTTTATCATCTTTTCTGTTGTATTATGTATGGATTACAAAGATTTTAAAAAAATGAGTGGAACAACCACTCTTTTGTAAAATTATTGGGGAATAGAAATTATTACATCTTTTCTATTCGATTCTTGATGTGGTTTATTTATCATTGTTTTTCACCATCCATATTTTTCTATAATTTTGTTTAAAACATGTACCAATAATTGAAATATCATTATCACATAATATAATTTCTAGTTTATGAGGTACCTTTTCCATGGATAATATTTCTATTTGGTTTGAGTATGGTCTCATGCTCTTCTTGGAGTCATGATCCTCAATCAATACTTGTGTGGTATCATCTATATTTACACCAATTTTAGATATTCCATATTATGGTGATTCTTTATTCTTCAATCTCACCTCCAACTCTAAACACTTCACGTTGAGAGAAATCATTTCATCTTAAAAAACTCTCATCTTGTCTTCCCAATCCTCCTCTAGCTTCTTCATATGTTCTTCATGAATTTTTCTTTATTCTTGTAAAAAAATTTCAATCACCATGACTTTATTTTCTTTATCCTCTAATCAATCATCTTTTACAACCATAGATACTTTTTTGAAATTTTTCAAGTGCATAGAAAGGTTCCATAAAAACATTCTCAAAAACAACTTTCTCATAAGCATAAATTTGAAATTCTTCTTTGGTACAAAGAATGGATTTCTCCCTTTCTTATATATGGTATGTGAGAGTGATTCACTTTCTGAAATTATTACTTAGTGAATCTTTAAATTCTTCGACTTCTTATTCTAGTTGTGATTTAATGTAAATGAGTCCCTTAATACCTCCAAAAAACAATTTTTATATATTTTGGGGACTTTCTTTAGAAGTTCTTTGAATTCATAAATAATATCACTAAGTGATACATCATAATCATAGCATGAGAATTCTTTTTCAGAAGAATCATAATCAAGATAATTATTTCAATATATACCACTTTTATTACCTTTAGTTGGTGGTGTCTCTACATTTAATGTAATATTATTCTTCGACATCTTTTACTATATTTTGTTTCTATTTCTCTAATTCATAGAAGAAATATGAAGATTATTATCCTCATAAGTAACTTAATTTTTCTCCAAGTTATATCACTCATTTCCAAAAAAAATTAATTCATAATAACATGTTTGGATCTTTAGAGGGAACCTAACTCTGATAACACTTATAGAGCCTCAGGCAAGATTATCCATTGAGAGGGGTGAATCATTGGTTTAATTTTATGAATTATTTTATTTTTAATTAAACCTCATAAACTTGTTAAGGTTCTAAATCCACTCAATTATATCTCACTATCTCACCTCATATGTAGAAATACTAATAGATAGAATAGGACATGGTATTTACAAGTTTCGGTACAAAGACCTAATCCTTTCCATATTAGTTATACCCCCAATATATATTCTCTACTATAATATTATCATCAATTATAGTGGTTCAAGAAGTAACTATTTATACACCCTAGTAGTTGATCCTCTATTTAATCCTAGTTATACTCCCTAGTGATGAAACTCTTCCACCTCTTTGGTTATACCTCCCAATCATTCTCTTCTGCTCAACTAGTTATACCCCCCAGTCATGAGCCTCTTTAGAAACTAATTATAACCCAAGTTATAAGATCTTTCTTCTCTTCATATTGAATCACTGTATGATGGTCTCTTGATCTTCCTCCATGAGCTTACTAAATCACACTTGATCATGTACACTTCAATTTCCTTCAATGGCCACAAATTAGGTCTGTTAGTATTTCTTAATTATATATAATCACCTATTTATGATTAGTTTCCTTAGTGAAATAATTCTCAAGTAATTATTCCTTTTTTTAGATGAATTAATGGCCTAACTTATATGTTTTCAATTAGTTAACCAAAATTATTCATGTATTGTTTTTCTTTAATTATCAACTTAATTCATACATTCATGTAATAATATATAGTCTATAAACATTTCACATAACCCTTTTAAATTCTCATTTATATATGTTATTATTTTATATAATTCTCAGATGTCTCAACTCTTATTATCAATAGTTTTCTCATTAACATAGTTAATAAAATAATGCATGCACGTTCTTACTCCACAAACCTAAATGGGTGTGGATGGTACTATTCCTTGTGAAATTTTATCATGCAAGTTCTATCATGACTCAGGCTTCATGAATGAACAACCATGCAATCCCTTTTCCTTCAATCTACTTCATGTTGCCTTTATATAGTTTTTCAATGTCACTATCCTTCTTCTCCTTGAAATATAGTGTAGGTGTATACAATGTATTGTGGTATCTCAATAAGTTCATGTAAACTAGAAAGGATTTGCGGAACAAGTTCTTCACAAATCACTTTGAGTGAGTTAAACACAAGTCCAAGGCATATGGTATTCCTTATTCTTCATGAATGTATAGTGATTAACAGAATCAATTGTTCATGAAACAAGATTTACGGATTCCATATTTTTCTTTAGATTATGAGAGATCTCTCAATATGAAAGTAAAATATATCAGCCTCACTGCTTCTTATTTATAGGAATGTTTCTCCACATTTGATATACATTTCATGCCATGTCAAGGCTTCTACAAAATATGTGGTTTCACCTATATCTAAATACCCTAAATATTTTAGTGGTCCTAAAATAATATTATGTCAAAATTCATGTCATATTCTTGAAGGAGGCTTCTTCCATAATACTGTAATCACATGATTACAAAAATAATCATGTGTTCTATCATTTTAGAATTCAAACTCAATCATGCATAATGGATTCATGAATTCCTTATTTTAACTTCATATCATCCTTGTACAGTAGTGTTTTTGTTTAACTTATTCATGAATATAAGATGAATATTTCCTACATGGAGGATATTTGTCACATCACCGCAGTAACTTAGTCTCAGAAAAACCATGGAGACCTCACATGTAATCATCAAAGGTTCATTCATAAACTCTAAAAAATAGTATCCCTCAACAAGGTTGGAGGTAGAAGATGAGGTCATGTGGAGATCAAACAACTCATATCATATTTATTGAATGGAACTACATATATCCATAACATTTTAAATGGATGAATGTGTGTCACTTCATGTTTCCCACATTGGTCGTACATACAGTTGAGGCACACTTAATAATATTCTTTTTGCCACTTCAACCTTGAGTTGGAACTAGATTTTAGAACTCAAAATACTCACACACACTACCCTCACACAATCTATCAACCTGCACGATGGCTCTAGCACCTCCATGTTCATGCCTATGTGTGCTCTATGAGTTTTATGCATGCCCACCTTTCCTTTCCATGTAGGTTCTCTCACCCATGCCACTATGGGCATGCTCAGTCGTCCTGACTCCCACGTGGTTGACCCCTAGTCCCATATGTGGTTAAGGTGGAACCTTTATGGGCTTACAGTTAGCTATAATTTTTATTAACACTAAGAAACTTTCTATGTGAAATATTCCATATAAAATACAAATCCCAAATCATAATCTTAATGATTCTAATTTTTCATTCCATTATTCCTCTTATAGATAATGTTTTTCATGGTATTCTTTTAGTTCTTCATGAAATTATTTTCTTTTTAAAAGGTCTTCAACTCTTCTTCCTTATTTCAGAAAATGTGTCATATAATCATAATTGAAACCTATCTTTGAACATAAGACTTGTTCAACAATCATCACAATTACAAGAAGAATTTCTCAAGAATGACATCTAATTTCATTCTATGAATCCATAACAATTATCTAAGCATCATCACTTCATCTTCAAATCACCAAACACATATTGACACATCATTGAAAATAAAATAAAAAACACTTGGGCACAAAAATAATTATTCCTCCCTCTAAATTGTTATAAATTATTCAAGAGAGAGAAAATTACTATTTTTCCAGTGCATCCATGGTATGAAAATTACAAAGGGTTATTCTTAAAATGTAAAAAAAATCACTAAAAGATTGAAATTAATAAGAATGAAATATTTTTATTATCACATCATAGTGAAACATATCCTACCAATTCAATTTCATGGACTATTGTCTATCCATGTTAGAATAATTATCATAAAGGTGTGTGATTTTTTAATTCAATTCATAACAATGTGATTGATTTGGATTCATTGAACAATTTTTTAGAACGATGAAATTTCTATACTTTTTCAAATGGAAATGTACTTTCCTCTATCCTTTTTTGATATAATGTACGTTTAATGGTTTATTTGGTGTGATAAATAAATCTGTGTATACCTTTATGTCTATGTTGGATGTATCCTTTTAAAATTTATATATAGATATTCGAGGTATACATTAATAATCTATATCGACCAGAATCCTCTATTATTGAGAAGTATATTTCTAAGGACTTTTATGAGTTTTTTATAAACTACTTATCTATAATGGATAACATGGGTTTTCCTATATCTCACCATGAATTATTTAGTTTTAGGGAAAATGGGATCGATGTATTGAAAGTAAAATTGTCGACAACTAAAAAGATAAATCAGGTACATTTATACATATTTAATAACATAGTTGATTCTCAGATATATTTAACATTTTGTATGAATGTGTTAAAAAAATATATAAAGAAGAAAGATGTGTATATATTGAATGAGCATAAAAAATTTACATAGTCTAAAGATATTATGAACGGTATATCGGATGCATCATAAACATTGAGATGGTTAGTGGGTATCTCAAGTTTAAATTTGATAAAATGGTTTAGGTATGACATTAATGGTTATACATTTTATACTAAAGATCATGATAATAGAAGTGTGGTTTGGAATAGTAGTGTATTGGTGTTTTTAGAAGAAATAAATTTTTCAAGTGCCAAAGATAAAAACCCAATTTATACATCAAGTACATATTATGGAGTTAATGGAAAAATATTTGGGATTGATTAAATTAAATTTCATGTTCTAATGTTAACTATAAATGGGTTATCAATGATAATAGTTTCAGACACAATGAATTTGGAATGACACTAGTTAATCTGAATACATTATAATACACAGTTCATCCTTTTATCATAGAAATACATGGGAAAACAATTTTATATATTCTTGATCCATCAAATGTGCAGTAGTATACCATTTTACAAGGAAAAACATAATTTTGGTGATGACTTACTGGACAATGAGGTTGATTTATGTGAGATCCCTACTTACATGGAAATATTATTAAATAATATTTATTAAAATGGTGTGGACATGGTTTGTGTCATATGGAATAATCATGAGTAATAAATATGGGGAAAATCCTTTAGCGATTTACTAATATTACAGGTAATATATATTTTTTTCTTGTTAAACCTTTTAAATTTCATAAAATTTTAGATATATTAGTTTTAATTTTTTTTATTAAACGCATATTTTAACAAATATGATAAATTTTTTTATATTATCTTAGCTATTTTTTATCATTTTTCAATTATTCAACTTTATATATAACTATTGTATTTGTATCTATTTTTACTTGAGATTTGATTTCTTTTATCTTTATCATTTTATGCTTCATAAATATTGTTAGTAATCTATTAATATGTCAGTATTATTTTTAAAATTATTGTCAACTACTCTAACAAATATGATAAAGAGTGGTTTGTTTAGTATTTTGTTGTCTTTTGTAACATTTAAAAAAATTACTTAAATTTTTATAAAATAGTTTTATTTTTATAATATTTTACTAATTTTTTTACTCTGTTTATATCATTTTATATCTCATTAATGTTGTTATCATTTTATTTAACTAAGTTAAAAAATATTAATAAAAATGAATTTAGTTTATTTTACTTTTTTGCATCAATATTTATTCTTTAATTAATTTTATATGTAACGGTTGTATTTGTATATTTTTCTACTAATTATTTTTTGATTTGATTTATTGGATAATGTCAAATAAAAATGTTGAGTCACCTAGATCTTCTAGAGAGGAACATACACATACTTCTGTTGAGGAGGCTCATTATCATTTTTTACAAGAGCCTTCTACTACCATAGGTTCCAAGAAGGCTCCTAGGTTGGTAAATTTGGTAGCGCACATTTACAAAAATTATCAATTTCCCATATCTAGGACCGAAGGATATATGTTAATTTTGATGGTTACAATCTCCCAGAATTTCTCAAAGGTATAAAAAGTTCTTAAAACGTCTCTTAATGCGATGTATAGTGAAGTAAAGGAGGACTCGGGTGTGTCTAGGTCTCATTCAGAACCCGAAACCCTAAAATGGGAATAAAATGTTGGGCCACACGATTAAAAGAAACCATACATCCCAACTCTCATGATTTCCCTAAATTGTGTGGTTGGAGGTAGTGGGAACCTAGGGGATGCACGGTTTTTCTACAACCGCGCAACCTAAAGCACACAATCATGCAGTGATATAGGATTTTTGGACAGATCACATTCACATGTTTTGTGCATAGTTGGACAAATTGTGCACCTAACCATGTGAGGTTCCCCATTAGAGAAGTGACTTGGTGTACAGTTGGTGCATGGTTTGGAAAACTGTGTGGCCAAACTGTGCACCCCTATAATTGTGGGTGAATTTAAAAAATCACCCCTCTTAAATGATTTAACCTATTTATTTTTTTTCTCCCATTATTCTCTAGCAAATGAATCTCCTCCTCCCACATATGAAGCTCTCCTCCTCTTCTACGTAGGTTTTGATCTAACTCCTCGATCTGAACTATGTTTCTCTCGCTGTCTGATCCATTGGGAAGCTATAGTTACGTTCTTCAATCCTATATATTTATATATAAGTTATTATTTCCATCTATTTCACTATCTTGTTGTGTGATCATTTTCCCCATTTTTAGGGATTTTGATGGTTTCTTCATTTTCTTCTAACATATCTCGAATTAAAGGCCAAGGATGGATGAGGGAAGCTCTATGAGACTAAGGTAGGTAGTCTATGTCCTTTACCTTCATTTAGTTACATTATATAACATGCATTGGTGTGTCATGGGTCAGACCCTTCTAGAATCACCTCTAATTTTTTAAATTAAATTTAAATGAATTCCTTATCGTGCCTTTGGTGACCTGAGATAGTGGAAAATTAACCCCTTGGGTTGATTTCCTTGAGTTTTTCCATCCAATTGGGTGTGCTAAAACTTAGAGGACATTTTATCCTTTTTATTAAAATGGTATTTTACCCCTTGAGGTATTTTTTCATATAATAAGTTCCTTGAGTTATTTTTTAGTTGAATTGAAGGTTGAACTATGGGTTAGACCCTGATACTCCATGCCATAATGAAATGGTTGAATTAAATGAAATTGGTTTCGTGCTCAATACCTTGAAACTCATGCCTTAAATGGACCATTAAATGAGAAATACCTTAACCAATGTTCCTGTTAAGATATAAAGGCTTGAACTAATGAAACTACCCCTCTTTCCACACATATTATAAATATATATTGATTGTTTAATCCTTTCACCATAGAGTTGAGGTTGGAACAATGGGTTATGACTTAAGGACCCCTTGTAAAAACTCTCATACCTTATTATTAGAATTAATAGTGGTTAGTAAACACATTGGGAGTAACACCATCTATGTATGGGATGGGTTCATAGAGCATTATTGCTTTTTCCTCCAGATGAGTGACACTGATTCCCTAGGGGAGACCCTGAGGATAGGATTGATGGAAAGTTGGTTGAACCATTCCTTGAGAAAGACTTGATCCCCTATGTATAATACTAGGTATGGAATCGGAGGTTAGTTTTTGACATTATCACACCATGATAGGAGTGATACATGGGAACTCATCCTTGGGTTAGTTTGGATGGACTCCTTGGAATTGGACATTTACCGACCCCTAGAGTGATACATGGAATTACTTTAATATAGATATAGAAGTTATCAGGGTGACTCTCTATATTTTATAAAGAGATTTTAAATCGAATTAAAAGTTAAATAAATGTTTTCAAATTAAAATTGATCCTTTAGATTGGAAACATAGGGATGTGTCCTCCATGCTCAATCACAAGCCTGGGAATAGTACTCCTTCTCCTGTATTACCCCCCTCACAATATCCTTGTAGGAACTTATAGTTCAGACTCACCAGCTTTGGAAAAATTAGGTAAATTGGATGGGTCTCTAAGTGTAACCCAATCCAATGTATTCGTTTATTTATTTTTGTTTTTCACTTGTTTACTATGGAACGTTGTTTATTCTGCATAGAACCAAATGGATTAGACTAGACACCGTGGGAGGTGGCCTACTAATATTGTATCTCACACCCATCTTGGGATGCCCCTATCACCCAAGTAGACTTTATGGTTATAGGTTTAGACAAAGGAAAGCAGTCAGCTTTCAATGTTTGATTTCTATCTTTAGGATGGATTTGGAGGAAGGGGACCAATCCTATGCTTGAGATGCTAGTTATATAAGTTTTTGGCCTTTTGTATATTTTTGATATCATTTTATATATTCTTTTATCCCCTTTCTCTTTCATATTTATTTTTGTATAGATACATATTATGAACATCATATTGTATATTATTATTATTTATCTTACACATGTCCTTTATTAGCTTGTATAGTTTGACTATTATTGCTCTACTTCTAAATGTTTCTTATTTTTCTTCCACTATATTTTATCATTATTTAATATTTTTATAACTCTGATCGATGAGTTCATAGTCTCTCCACAGGCACACCCTATGCCCTCACTACTAGTCAGTAGCCTTTGGCATTTGGGGAGGTGTGCTTGAGGTCTTTTGGCCACTATCTCAGGGCACCTTCAATTGCCATTCGGGGAAGGATGCTACAATAATAATGATAGTATTATGGGTCCAAATTCAATGGAATTTAAGAATTTTTTTGTAATTCAATATCATCTAAAAGTTATAATTTTGATTTGTTATTGGAAAAGTCTCAATAAAGAAACAATATCTCAATTATGGGAGATAATTTTGTTAAGCTTTTGTATTATTATTTTACTTATCATGACATATTTTTACTAATATAGGTTTTTTTATTCTTAAAATATGAAATTTTATATACCTAATAGCAGAGAAGTCGAGAATAAATGTTTATATTTAGATATTAAGAGATAGAGGAAATTTAAATCAACTCTCACATCAGATTAAATTTATGTGAAATAATAAATAAATAATCCATGTGACATATATCCGTTTCTAGATGAAGATTCTTGGAATTTTTTTTGAAAGTATATGACAAGAATCATTTTTGGTAAGTTAAATATTATATTTTAGAAGTTATTTTTTTATAACCATTATATTATTAATGATTTTTTTATCCTTAATTTATAGAAACTAAGGAGATATCATTATGAGATCCAATCTAAAAAGGTATACTCTCATACTTTATCTCATGGATGGTATACGTTATTCGAAAAGAAAACAATGGAATAAAATTTTCAAATAAAATGAGATCCAATTCTTTGGGATCCATATATTTTGACCCTCCCCCTTCCCCCACCTCAGCTAGACATAAAAAAATGGAAGAGGGTCTGAATGAGAAAAAAAGGGAAGGTATCTTAGAGAAGAGTCAAGGGTGGTATCTGAGAAGATTATAAATACTGATTTAAGTAATTTCAACTCTTTATATATTGTGACTCATTATTGAATTTTTCAAATATTCTATACAAGGATACCTTGAGGAGAATATCACATAGGGGACCTTCATACCTGAGAGTAGGAATGATATTTTATCTACTGCATTAGGAAAATCTGAACACCTGATTTTTATTTGAAGATACAAAGTAGATCTATTAATCAAAAAAGTGTTTGGTTATTCTGGATCTTCTTCAAGGGGGGTGTATATAAAGTAAAAAATAGAATCTTTAGATGATAAATTTCAATATTTTTTTGGGATGATGGATGATAGGATTAAATATTTAGTACAGTTTATGATTATAGACATACAAAGACAATATTAGGTTATAGATCCCATTCCTCCACCTTTATCTATAAATATCACTCCTCCACCTATGCCTACATGTCCAACTCCTATAACTCCCCCTCTATAGCTTCTCATATATTGTGAGTTATATGTTGAGAATACCTAGAATCATATTGTTGCATATGGGATTATATATTTTATTGGGGATAATATTCATCATTAAGAGATAGATTTAGATTATGTTAGGGTCATAGTGAAGGATATTATAGATATATCGACAATAGTACCATTTTCTATAGATTGGGCACTATAGTTGGATAAATAATGGCCATTTTTTAATTTTACCATATATACTTTTTCAAAAAAAAAATCCACATATGTATGTATATATTACAGAATTTATTTCATATTAGTGTTTAATTTTTTTAACATTTTAATATTTATATGTTAAACTATATTTTTATAGGGATACTTTAAAGATAAAAGAAACTGGTTAGATAGAAATATTTAGAGTCCATTGTGGATTTAGATGATACTTATTCTAGACTTTATAAATTATCAATATATTCATCTTTGTTGTTGGGATTTTATGATATTTTAATAGATTATAACAATTGTGGGCTTGTAATGATTATGTTGATTTTAAATAGAGATAACATGGATATTTTAACTATATATTTTTCAGGCATCAACGTGATGCAAGTCTTTTACATATAAGTCAATTATCATATTTCTTTCAATTATTTAAATTTAATTGAATTTAATACTTATGATTTTTTGTATTAGGTATCCTTATATGTGTTATATTTGATATGATACGAAATTGGTATATGGATTTTTTGACCCAAAATTTATTTCACCAATAATGAATACAATGAAAGATACACAAAATTACAGTATATATTTCTGAAAGATTTAAAAATAATGAAATTCATTGTTGGAAGATTCCTTATCTTCAAGGGTATAAAATATTAATTTCTTAAAGTGTTATTTCACTTAAATTAATAACCATAAAAATTATATTTTTTTATATTAGTGTCAATTAGATATTGTTTTTTATCTAAAAGAAAATAAATCTTATTAATTATGCTCTATACACAGTGATGTGTGAGAAAATTTTCACAGCGTATTGGACATGTATGTTTCATTGTTTTAATACTTGTATATTATAAAAACTTTTAATTTTATTTTATACATATCATGTTAAAATATTTAATTGTATTAATTTAGATATATAATAGGAAATATGATAAAAAGGATCAAATATGTGTGCACGGAGGTGACTTCTCATTTATAATTACTACGTTTTGGCTAGAAATACCTAAAATGTTATTTCGAATTGAATATTTTTTTATAAATAGAACTTTCATCATCAGAAAGGAGTAAAGTAGTGTGGATATTATGTTCTAATATTTATGTTCAAAAATAATTTCAAATAATATAGTTACAAAATTACACAAGGTTAAATTTTATTTTAACCTTTCCTTTAATTTATATTATGATTTTATTGAGAATATTTATTAAATGATTTACTTTTAATTTATAGGTTTTTTATGAACCTCACCATTATTATAAAAAAGATATAAATCAATTAATAAGATCATGGGTATATTATTTCATAGGTTTTATTGCATTTTAGTTTATCTTTAATATTTATTATCAAGTTTAAATTTTAAATTCTAAAGTTCAAATGATTTTAATTTGTGTTGTTGCTTTATGGTAATGTCTGTGGAGATATTTTCTGATTTTATTTGTGTTATTTTATTTTTGTTATATTTTATTTTATTTTAATATTTTAAAATATGTTTTAGATTTTTTATTGTATAAACGATGTGAATTATTGAAAAAAATCAGTTCCTTACATTGGATATACAATAACTGATGTGAGAAACCCTTCTCATTCTGAATTTTTTAACTAATTTATAAAATGATTTATTTAATAAATTATGTGAAAATATTATATACAATATCTCTTAAAATAACATCAAAAGTTAAATGATGTTAAAAACAAAAAAAACATTGATGTGGAAAACCATATTTTTTAATAGTGAACAAGCCCCAAGAGTTTGGTATTATAAACTACATACCTATTTGAAGAAGTTGAATTTCAGAAAGAGAAGATTAGATAAAAATATCTACATCCAATATGATAAATAGGTATCTCTTATTTTTATATTTTATGTAAATGATGTCATATTTTCCAAAAATGATAAATAAATTTTTGATAAGATTAAAAAGGAGATAAATGAGTTATTTAAAAAATTTATGATTAGAGAGAACAAATACTTTCTTAGATTCCAAATTACTCAAGAGAAAGATCAAATTTTTATTTATCAAGAGAAGTATTATATGGAATTATTAGAAAGGTTTAACATGGAAGAATAAAATCATATTTCCACTCCCATTTTAGTGGGAATAAATATGTAAAAATATAAGCAATGAAAGGATGTTGATCCTGTATAATTAATGAAACTAATTGGAAGCCTTCTTAATTTATAGCTTCCAGAACATATTTAATATATGTTGTTAATATTTATGATAGGTATCAATTTACACCTAAATAATCTCATTTTTATTATAAAAAAGTATTCTTTGGTATTTAAATGGTGTCATGGATTATAGACTGAAATATGATAGTAATGGGAAGTTAGAACTATTTGGTTATGTATATACATATCTGGTAGGCTTTGTTGATGATAAAAGATCCTCGTCTAGTGGAGTTTTCTTCCATGGTTATTTTTGTGTTTGTTGGTATACTAATATATATAATATTATGACTTTAATCACTATTGAGGTAGAATATGTTGTTGCAACTCATGCCACAACTCATTTAATGTGGATGAAGACATAGTTAGAAGATTCAAAATCTAAAGTGAAGTTTCCACTTATTATTAAATGTGATAATAAAAGTGTTATAAATTTGTCAAACAATCATTTTAATGATTCTAGAAGACAACATATTGATCCTAAATATCAATTTATCTAGGATTTTGTGGAGATAAACAAATAGAAGTTGGATGATGTTCCAACAAAAGACTATATTGTTGATGTGTTCACAAATCTGTTGTAAAAGGAAGTATTCTAGAATTTGATGTTAAAGTTGTGTGTTTGTCTTCATCCATATTAAGGATAAGGTATGATGTTCAAGTCCAATATATCATCTTGAGTTTTGATATTATTGTTAAAGGGAGATAAAAAATTATAACACAAACCTCTTAATATTTATTCCTTAAAAAATACAAGGGGGATAAATTATTTTGAGAGTATCCAGTGATATGTACTTTACCGAATTATATGTAGGAATTTTTTATTTTAGATTCTATGAGAAATTTAAAGAGTTTAAATTCTAATGATTTTTGAATATAAATCTCTATTTTTTATGGACGGAATGATTTTATTATTCAATGTTCTCAATTCATACATTGAGTTCACTCATTTAGTATTATAATTACTTAATAATGATTCATTTCTAAGTGTGATACATTTGAAAGTGATTTATGATCAATGGTTTCCAATAAAATACAAAGTATTAGATTATTGAGAATATGTATTTTGTTTGAAGAAGTTCCTCTTGGATGTTATATTCATCTAGAGATATTTGAATATAGTAGGTTGAAGTGGATGTGATTCTTGTGTTGTATTTTTTGCAATGCATAAATCATGTTCAAATTTAAATATGATGATTGGTGTGTTTTTATTCAAATAAATTCATGAAAAGTGTGGGTGGATGAAGCAAACTTATGTACTTTATATATTAGAGGTTATAAGGACTCGAGTTTGATGATGAATAATGAATTGAGGTGTTTTAAAAGTGTCTAAGAAGGCACTATATGATTTTGAGTTAAACTTAGTTTCCTATATAAAGGTAATTTGAAAATTTCATTAGATATGTAAAGGTAATATGAAAGTAGCACCGTACACATAAGGGTAATTCAAGGTTTATGCTTTATATGTAAAGGTAAAAAAAGAATATTACAATTTCATAAATGTTACCTAAATATTGTTATACCTACATAAAGGAAAATGGTAATTTACATAGATTATGTAAGGGTATCTCTACACTTGTGTCACTTAAGTAAAGGTATTTCAAGGTTTACAATATGCATGTAAAGGTAACATGAAATTTTCAATGCAAATGTAAGGGTAATACCAATGTTGCATAAAGGATAACTTAAAGGCACACTATCTACGTAATTGTGGTCCAAATTATATGTAAGGTAACTCACATATTCAATATAAATCATAAATATTGAATCTATTTATGCAAGGTAGAATGATTCCCAATGAGATCTATATCACGATATGAATTACCTTGATCCTTACAGGATGAAGAATAATTTTAGGAAGAGAGAAAAACTAGTATTGATTCTAGGTTGAAGTTATTTGGAAGAGTGATTGTGTCATTATCATGGTAAGTGAAGATACCATGAGTAATAGACCACATGAAAATGAAGAAAGTGCCCATGAAAGTGAATGTGGTCTTCATGGTAGGTCGATTGACCACATGACGGGATGATTAACTACACCATGGGAAAACCAACCATATGCCTTATGGAAGGTCAAGTGGTTGTATTCTTTGCAGTAGATCAATTGAATGCATGACTCATAATAAATCCAATAATTTTGATAGAAATAAAATTTCATGATATTTATCACAAGTAAAATTAGTTGATGTCATGTTATGTGTTCTTAAATGAAAAAATTTATTGTGATAATTTGTATTATAATTCGGGAATCCATTAATATGCGTTTCATGGTAAGATGTAATGTCGTGAATGAAGGAGATGTAATGATCAATCCTAGTGAAAACATACATATTTATATAAATCTATAAATGTATGGGTTTATTGTGGATAGAAGGAGGAGAATATGAGATTTAAGAATGAAGGAAACATCTATAAATACATAGTCCTATGAATACGCATTGGTTTAATGAGAAGAATATTTCATGGGTGAGAAATTTTTTTGAATCCATGATGAAATCAGTTCATTCATGGATTTATGAAAGAAATTACAAGTGGTTAATATGATGAGAATATTTTGATGGAATATATGAGGAAGAATTCCAAGATTAAAGAACAAAAAGAGTTCTCAAGATAAAATATAATCTAATAATGAAGTAAGATGGTGGTGATTGTAAATGCATGGTCTGGTTCATATTTGGTATTTTAAATGTAAGTAGATGTCTTCGGAGAAAAGAATAAATAAAGTTGTGCTATTTTTTAATGTTTGAAATAACATGGTTCACTCCAAAATTTTATGTGTTTTCAATTAGTTATGAAGGAGGCTCTATGGGAAATTCTAGATATGATAATTCTTGGAGATTTGAATTCAAATTATTCATGTGGTATTCTGTAAATAAATTATTAATCAAGTAAGGAGAAATGTGTTGAGTGATTTGTAATGAAACTTCCTAGGATATTTTCTTATAAAGTTCACATCAAGGGGAGATAGAGAGAGAGGGTAAGGTACTGGTATCATTATTACTTGAAATTTTTATTCTCGATGGTGATGTAGTCAGACTATAAAGGTGTTTCATAGAGTGTTATGTATGTGATTTTATGGGAAAATGATTCATCACATCTAAAAATAAGATAATTATCTCTAGGAGGAAGATATTTTTTTACCCAAAAAAAATTATCTTTGTAAAGTGTGGGATGAACTTGTGTGCGAGATTCACTAAATCATAGTCGAGAAACATGAAAAAAATGATTTTCATGGTTATACCCTACTTTTTATACTCACATTATGATTATAGTGTGTAGTTTTATCCTATAATAATACATATCACACCATGTACTAGACTTATCACATTGGGAGGGGAACCTTGAAAATATTTTTTGTTTCCTTATGCTGGTGTGCCTTTGTGTGTGTGAGTAGAAAATATCTCTATATTTTTTTACAAGTGGCATTGGTTGTTTCAAAATAAATATAAAAATAGTACATATCATTTATTCACCCCTAGTGATATTTCATTGATCTTTTAATGGTTTAATACTAATTTTCAATAGATTTGAATTTTATTCTTTATAAAAATATTCTAAAGAACTTTCTAGGTACACCCTCATCTCATAAGAAACCAATTTTCTATAAAAGTCATCAAGAGATAACTCATTTAAATTCATTTCCTCAAAATATGATACTTTTGAACTACAAATAAGAGAAAATATTAAAATAGTATTCTTTACTATGTTAGAATATTTTATTTTCTGGTCAATCCCTTGAATATAACCAACAAAATCAGTAATACAATTAAAGAAACCATCATGTTTTCATTAAAATTCATCTTCAAATCATCAAAAAAATTCTATAAGACCTATATATTTTAATCCTTAACATTTGTGTCACATTAAATGATATTGGAAAGTTTATCGCAAATACCTTTATTCATTTATCAATAGATAAATTTCATATATATCTGATTATAAATATCTCCAAATAAGGTATGATGAACCATATAATCATCATTAAGAAACCTTTTGTTAGCTTCCACTATTAAACTTCCTATAGGATCACTTATTTCTATCTCATTCAATACATCATAATATACATCAATCCTAAGATATCTCGTCCTTTTCTTCCATATTAGATAATTATATCTATGAAATAAGGTCACTAACTTTTTATTTCTAATTTTCTCCATTGGTTCATCAATCTCTCAATATGTTCAAGAAACAGTCAATGAATTTAATACCACTTTTTGTATCTCATTCCAACTATACACCCTAAGAGGTTATTTGAATTATGGTGATGAAAATTCTTTTTTTCTTTGATCAAATTGGATATTTTATTCATGTTTTAAAAGACAACATGAATATAACTTTCAATCATATCCAACCATAGGAAAAATTAAGAGAATGGGAATATTTATTTTACTTGGTTTATTTATAAAAAGATACTCCAAGGAGAACATATCAATGATGTATCGATATATTGATGTGATTACAAATTTAAGAAGAGCTTACTTCTCTGCTAAGTTTCATGAACTCTTCCTCTATTCTCCTCACTAGTTTTAAGAGGGATACAAAATATAAAGTCAATACCCAGGTTGAACTTATAATATTTTAATAATAAATTCAACACTAAATAGAAAGGGTGTTATATATGATTCTCCTATCATCAATACCAGATCTTTAATGGTACTTTAGCCTAATTAAACTTCACCAATCAATACCAGATAATCAAGAATATTTATATCTCTCTAATCTTTAAGACTCTTCTCTATGTTTCTTATATGTTATATGTGTTATACCTTTTCTCATTTATAGAATATTATCTATATCAAAGAATGTTTAAATTTAAAATCTTAATTTCAAACATAACTTAAATTATAAGTTATTCTACTTAAAATTGATTCATTGATTATTATTCCATTCAATATCCATCATTATTTTATAATTTGGTAATTAATGAAGTTTAAATAACCACCAAACCTACCTAAAAAATAAAAAATAAACTAAGTTATTTGAATTCTATAGAATTAATATCATATATTGTTAAATACCTCATTTCATCATGATAGGATAGCTTCAACTTAACTATTTTTCAATTATAAGAAAGGTTTTGACATGGTGCACATACTCATAGTTCAATGTACTATATGATTTGATAAATGTTATAAATTTCACACTTCCAAATACAAACCCTCCATAGTGATATCCATTTCTCTAGAATGGAATAATTATTCTTTATTAGGATCATGGTGTAGTATACATCTCCATGGTCTAAAGTCCATTAAACTTTGAATAATCTCAACCCTCTGCACTGCTAGAAACATGCCCTCTACATAGAAATAAATATGATACAATTTAGTATTTATTTATTCCTTTTAAAAATAGAATCTTTGCATTATACAGTGTGGTAACCAAGCTTATGGCATAACCACTGGATCCAAAATACCACATTGAACTTTTGTTCAAGTGATAGCCCCTTTATTACCTAGGATATGGAATTAACTCACCATAAAATTTCTTTATCCCTCCCTATCTTAGCGATTCTGTGACTCCCTGTACAGTTCTATTATCTATGGTGTCCCCCAGCATTATGGTCCTTCATACTTCCTAGAATCAACACATGTTAGTAAATCCTTCTTCCCTACCCTACATGGAACAATGGTTGATCTTGGTGTTTCCCAACAATGGTGCCTCACACCCGTGATGCTACATGATTGGATTTTTTTCCTACAAAACAACACTATAGTGTAACCTGGTATTGTAGTGTGAGACTCATCAAGACTTTAGATATGATAGGGTATATGAATTTTCCAAATGTTTGAATACATACACCAACCACGGTGTTATCTAGTTTCTTGCATCACAGTTTCAACATACTTCTTCTAGAAAATCATACTCTTAAAAATGATAAGTAACATATATTGATAATAAATCCAAAAAAAATTGACAATAAATCCAAACAACAATAACATTTGGTTCAAATATATTCCCCCGTGGGATTTTTTTAAAAAATTATCAATGCTCCTAAACTTTCTTCTCAACTTAAGAAACCCTTAATTCACACTACCCATTTTATAATAAAATAAAAAGGTTTATTTATCTTTAAAATAACCTAGAGACTTAATTGAGTGACTTTAATATTTTATATTAACCTATGTCATATTGATCTCGATATAGAAAACAAGAGAAATTATCAAAATCTACAATGTGATTAATGATTTTTTAGATAATACATTTATTTTTTCAAACTCCCCCTAGATATTATCTCCCCCTATCTTTGTACTTACAAACAAAAATATAAACATATAGATACAAACAATATCCAAATATAATTGTTAGTTCAACATGGAGAGGGGAAATTATGAGCCTCCTTAGTTTAAGGAAATTGGTTGAACTCCAAGTTTCAACCTATGATTTTTGAATGAATGAGCTACCAACCAATGGATTTGTGAAAATATCTACCTCTTGATCTTTAATTACAAAAAATTGTATCCTAATTATGTTTTTTTCCAATTTATACTTTATAAAATGGCACTAAATATCATGTTATTCATGAGAGAGTGATTTTATGCCAAATCAATAGCACTTTTTTGGTCACATTGAATCATCATTGGATGTTATAAAATATCACTAATTTATTCCAACTATTACTTCATTAATATAATCTATGTACATGATTTTGTGACTAAAACATATTCTATATTTTTTTATTAAATAAAATATTTTTTATTACTTATCCAACCAACATAATTATTTCCAATGTAAAAATCCCCTCCACCTATGGATTTTTTAACCTATAATGTCACCATCCCAATAAAAATTCAAATAATCCAATATATCCATTTTCATTATATTTAAATAGAAATACATAATTTAAAGTTCCTTGAATATACCCCATTATCCTTCTCAGTTACATGAGATAATCCTTCTTAGGATATCTTTAAAACCTTGATTTCAATCATGTATCATAGAAAATTTTTGGTCTTGTCATAGAAATATAGAGTAAACTACCAATGATTCATCTATATAAACTAGAGTATACCCCCTTTTTCCTCATGATTACCAAGTTTTTTACAAATTCTATTGGTGTTGAAATAGGTTTATAGTCCTCCATTATGAATTTATTATGGACTTCTATTGCATAATTCACCTATAAAATGAATTCCTTACCTTCATCTTGATGAAATTTCGGCCTAATAAAATATTTCAATTCTAGAATCATTAACATTTAAAACTCAAAATTCATCAATTTTGAAAATTTATCAATATAAATATACTCTCTAGAACTAAATATAATTTCATATATATAAACCAACACCATAAATTTCAATTTTTAGAAATTTTTACATAGAGGTTATGATCAAGATAACATTTTTGAATTATATCCTCTGTAGAAAATTATATATACTTTCATACCAAGAATTAGGTTCATACTTTATGTTATAAAAATATTTTCTCAAATTAAACACTTTAGAATCATCATTTTTGGGAAGAAATAAAACCAGACATTCAATATATATGTAACACCCCAAGCTTCCATGGTACGCTACTCTTTGAATAATAGAGCAGCGTGTGTTGTACGCATCCTCGAGTTCTAACACACCGCGACCAATCAAAGTAGCCGTTATGAATAGTAATACCCACTTTTTGAAAAAATATAAATTTTATATTTCAGAATGGACTTCATTTTTGGATTCTTAATATCGTAATTAGCATATGTTGAATTTTTGGTATTTTTCTGAGAACTTCCAATTTTTGATGAATAGTGAAAATACTTAAAAACAAAATTTTTAATCAAAATAATTTATAGTGATAAATTATACTATTGAGTGGTTTTAAATTATAATTAGAATATAATTTTACCATTTTATCTAATGGTGGTCATTATAATTAATTTCACTTTGAAATTGGACATACACAATTGTCAATCTTTTGATTGATATTGTTTCTTAAAAACATGCTAATTATTTTGACAACAGGAATTAATTATAAAATTAATTAATGAAACTTATATGTTTGGAATTTTTTAAAATGTACATCATTTTTGAATTCGGAATATCAATTATAGATTAGGGTGAATTTTTGGTATTTTTCTGAGAAACTTCAATTTTTTGTGAATAGTGAAACCACTAAGTTGTAGTTAAAAAACTAATTTTTAGTTTAAATGAAACTTTACCACTTATGTGAATTGAATTTCAAAAATCTGACATACATGGTTTTCATTAGTAAGTAAAATATGGTTCAATGAGATGAAAATAATTTTTGGTGAATAGTAATTTTTAAGTTTTATTAATCGCGATTAAAGGTAATTAGTGTAATTTAAGGTAAATATAATTTTATAATAATATGAAATTACCTTTACACTTTTCCTACCCTTATTGTATGATTCATGGTCGACCAAGACAATCCATGGGTCAACTCGGGTACCCCATGGAGCCACTTGGGTAAGAAAATGACATTAATAACTTTTTATTTAAAGTAAAAATAAAATTGTCACAAACATGTGTTGTTTTACTAAAACAATTTTTACAAGGGGTTATAAAAGGTATATTTTAGGCTATAAAAATTCATTGTAAAGTTAAAAATATTTCCTATATCATGGTAATTTTTTTTATAATTTTTAGGCATTAAATAAATAAATTTATTTATGACACCATGATGATGCAGCGATTACCTCATTAATGAACAATTTAAATAAAATGAAAATATATGGTAACATATAAGACGTACACTTGTCTAAAACCTATTGGATTGGTATATTTCTAACCATTATCACCTTATCCTCTAAATATGTCATTTTGGGACCTTTAAAATCCAATAAGCATTTTATAATAATGTAACATTTCATGACTTTCCAAGAGTGCCCCTCCTCTCCTCTTATAAAGGGATTCCACCTCTACCACCTTATTCACACCTTCAAAGCCATTCGGATCAGCCAACCTCTGCCCAAATACTCTCTCAACTTCCCTCTCTTACACCTCGAAGCCTCACTTTGGTCATAAGTGTTCCCAAGGGAGCCTTTGTCTCAAATCAAAAAGAGTTACCCGATTTTAAGGTAATGTATTCTCTTATGTTCTTTTGTTTTATTTTGCTTCTCCAACCCCTTAAACTCTTTTTATTACATTAATTGGTAACAAAACTAGTATCTTAAATATACTAGTATGTTGTTATTATAAGTATTTTATTTACACTTACACTCACCTTCGTCTAATGGTTAAAGAACATACCGTTTCTGTGGGTGGTGAATTACTGCCTCACGAAACGATGATTGTTCAATCTTCTTTTTACACCTCTCATGGTGGCCATTAATATGTCACTATATTTATATATGATATATATTATGTTTTTTTTCCTTATGCTTATTTATTTTTCATTTATGGCATACCTTTATGATTTCCATTATGGGTAAAAGTGATAATTTCATTTTAGGAAGTATGGACTACCGCCCCCTCAAAGTGATTTGAATCGTTAATTCCATTTGTGGGACGTATAAAGGATGGATTAAATGATATTATATATGATATTATACTGGAATTATAATATACATTTATATAATTATGATTTCATTCCATTAAATACAAAATAGAAATGAAACTAGCCATCATGTGTAAGTACGGCTTACCGTCTCCATGAACGGTGCATTTCATTTCTTACCTCTAAATGTTATGTAATACTATAAATAAATGTATATACTGGATATATATGATATATATAATATCTAAATCATGAATATAATTCTGGATATAATGGATATCTTACCACATGAACAACTTGAAATTATAAGAAGTTTATTTTTGACTCAAGTACCAAAGATCGACAAAACGACCATTATTAACTTAAATAATTACATAATGTTCATAACATAGTAATAAGTGATATAAAAGGAATAATGAAATTGAAAAAGGTTATTAAGCAAGTAGAAATTAACTCTAGTTTATTATTCATGATGTTAAATAATGATCGAGTCAAGTCGAACAGGAGGTAAGGGACTTCGTCTCAATTTCCTTTCATTGAGGCATATTTTGTTTTATACAAAACTTTATTTTATACAGTGTATAAACCCCTTTGACTTTTACGTTTATTCAAAAGGAATCTTTTTATATGAAGTTTTTTAATAAACGAAAAAATGAATTTTTTGTCTTACGTATGCGCGACAACGATTTCTCCGACTTCGTGACCATTATTTGAGTTTCGGCTTCCTCTACAAGCCATAACTTTTTTAAAATGAAAAATAAATATCATGTTTTACTTTTCTTTTATTTTGGTATTGAAAATGGTTTTGATAATGTTTTTATTATATCAATGTGTTGTATTGATATCTTTTGATTGAAATGTGGAAATGTTATGTTTCCTTTATGCATGTTTTATGTGATATGATTATTTTATGGTTTATGATATGTTTAAACCTGTTCATATGAGGAATGCATTGGACTTAATAAGTGCCGAGTGGAGCCTGCTATAGCTCCTCGATGCATCTGTAGGTCTCATGAGACAAACTAGTGTCTTGGCACAAGGCCTTGACAAAATATTATTTGTAGTCTTGGCACAAGGCCTCTACTATGTGGTTATGATAGTCTGGAATTATGCATTCCATCATTATGAAAGTGGTTATTAATATTGCATATGATTATTCAACTAGTAGAATATCCATGTGAATAGTTAAATGACATTATTTCATTTTAATTTTTCCATATTATGCTTAAGTTCAAGTTTAAAAGGCTTTTTTTAGTTATACATTTTCTTAAATGTTTATGTTTATTTATAAAAGTTTTTGCTATATTGTTATCCTTACTGAGCATCTGAGATCACCTCTTTCTATGTTTTATTTTTCCCAGCATGTGAAGAAGTATTTTATGACTAGCCTACAGGGATAGTCTGAAGGGGATATGAGTGTGGACTATGGAGACTATGTTATTGTAGTTTTTCTCTTTATGATGTAATGTAACATTTATGAATGTATCTAGTGTTTCCAAGGCTACTAAACTAATCGGTATTTTGAGACTTGATCTTTTTTGATCATGCCAATGTTACGTAATAATGCACCGACTCTGGGTAACTGGGGTTGGGGCGTTACAGTTGGTATCAGAGGCAGTTTAGTACTAACCTTGGAAGCTAGATTTAGATAAACTCTGATTAGATCACATAGCCCTAAGATAGACTTTGAGGATTATTATAGAAGAACTTCCTAGAATTTTGGTATTATAGAGATTTTGTGAGTTTTCTGAGTAATACATCCCTGTCTGGATACGAGCAGGTAGAGGCGGCTCTGGCATAGATTTACCTAGGGGTAAAACCCGAAAACACCACTTTGAGCTAGACTCGAATGAGAGCTGGTGCACGAAAATGGTCTTTGCTGCACTCTTGGTTTCGACACTCCCGGGGGATATGCTTAGGATAATTCCCATTTTCATTACAAACCATTATGAAGCGTTTATGATTATATACTTCCTCAAAGAAAACATTTTTATGATTATGGATTATATCCATAAACTGTTCAATTTATGTTAAGTGTTTTACAAGTATGGAATTATGTATTTTGATTCATAAACTGATCTAGTTTATGCCATTATTTGGAAATAGAACCTAGTGGAAGGAATGGAAACTGTATCAATGCATGCACACCGTGTAGGGATTTCCCTCCTATTCAAGATAATTATAGTGGAGCTGTTGATACAACTGGTGTTGATCAGCTTATCACCATTCTGGGAAAACTCACTCAGGTTATGAATAATAACCTTACTCGTATGGAGAACCCTAATTCGCAACGTGGAGGATCAATGTTAGACCTATTCATGAGGAAACAACCACCAATATTAAATGGGAGTACAAATCCCTAAGTAGATGAGAAATGGATAAATTTCTTAGAGAAAAGATTTTATGCCTTGGGGAGTAGTGAAAGGGAAAAGGTTATCATGGCAGTTTACCGCCTCACTGGAGATGCTGATCAATGGTGGTCATTGATTCAAAACACAAAGGAAGATGATGAAGTATCAAATATGGAATGGAGGGAGTTCAAAGAGCTTTTATTAGAAAAATACATTCCTCATGACCATTGAGCAGATATGGAAAGGAAAATTCTGAGTTTGATACAAAAGGAAGATGAGAATGTCGCAAAGTATGAGGCCAATTTTACAAGGTTAGCGAGGTATGCTGCAGACTATATATGTAACCCAATAAGTAAGATTGATCGTTACTTTGATGGGTTAAAACCATTTCTCTGTCGATCCTTAGTCCCACAATATTTCTCGTCGTATGAAGATATTGTCTCATGTGCTATCAAGATAGAAAAATAATTCTCTAAATCTTATGATAATAAAGTAAAGAAAGAAAAGAAGACAATGGTGGAACAAGAGACGGATAAAGGGAAAGGGGGAAAGAAGGATTTTCCATTATGCGATAATTGTGGGAAAATCACCCCGGTACTTGCCTAAAAGGAATGGGATTTTGTTATAAATGTGGAGAAAAAGGTCACCAGGATCGTGATTGCAAGGGAAAGAAAGAGGCTATCAATGTTGAATGCTACAATTGTAGGGAAATGGGGCATTATGAAAATGAATGTCCTAATCATCAGGGAAACTTACCTCAGAAAAGTCCAAGGGATCAAGGATAATCTTATGTTGTTACTACAGTTGAAGTGGAATAATTAATGTATTGGTGCTTTCGGACTCAAGGATTATATTCTGGTTATAAGAATAATGTGATATATATAAGGATTGTACTGCAGTACTTTTTGTTTTCATTAAGGTTTTAATATTATGAAGGTAATCATATTTTTAGTATGTGACAATAAGAGAAACTTTACTTTGTTTGGGGAATCTGATGTTACAATTGATTTTGGAATTTAGAGACCTTTTAGAGAAAGTCTGGACAGAGGTATTTTGGATAACTATAAAGGTTGGAATGGATTAAGTTGAACTTTGGGTAGTATTTTTTAAGGTTAAAACATTTCTGAAGATTATTTTTGGAATATTATAATACTATAGTTTTAGGAAAAAGACAACCTGCAGGTTGGGGGATAACCCGTCATGTCGGACAAAGCTGTAGGAATCAAACCCACAACCATAGTGCGATAGGCCTTTATTACCTACCACTAGCCTACAGGAAGTCCCTGGTTATTACAAAATAGTTTTCCTAATCTAAATGGTATGTGTTAATATTTGGAACCTTGTACGATTAGGATAAATATAATATTTTTGAGTTCTATTATCTTTTTGAGGGAAAGATGAGTTTGTGGTAGAAATTAGTTGAAGGTTGAAACTCTACTTGTCAAGTATATATATATATATATACCTCTCCCTTATTATATGAATAAATTAATTCTTAAACTTTAGGAAAGGGATATTAAAACAAAAAAAAGTGTTATCCTAATACCTTATGTTTTATTGAACTGATGATATTTTAAATCAACATAGATTGAAGGCTTTAAGGCCCTCAATTTTACACTTGTTTGTGATTGATGACCTCAATTACTCCCTAAAAATATTTACATTTTTCCTCTAATTATATGTCTCTAATTTCCACCAATGTTCTCCTAATCGAGATCATAATTTTGTGGTGACTTTTTCATTTCCCTTTCCCTCTTATTAAGGCTAAATTCTATTAACCTTATTTCTGATGTGGGTTTTCCACAAAGGTATTTTATACTTTCAACCTTTTATTTTTGAAGAACAATTTCAAATTTTGAGGACGAAATTTATTGAAGGAGGGGAGAATATAACACCCCAAACTTCCATGGTACGCTTCTCTTTGAATAATAGAGCAGCATGTGTTGTACGCAACATCGAGTTCTAACACACCGCGTCCAATCAAAGTAGTCGTTATGAATAGTAATACCCACTTTTTGAAATTATATAAATTTTCTATTTCAGAATGGACTTAATTTTTGGATTTGGAATATCGTAATTATCCTATGTTGAATTTTTGGTATTTTTCTGAGAACTTCCAATTTTCGATGAATAGTGAAAAATACTTAAAAACAACATTTTTAATCAAAATAATTTATAGTGATAAATTATAATATTGAGTGGTTTTAAAGTATAATTAGAATATAATTTTACCATTTTATCCAATGGTGGTCATTAGAATTAATTTCACTTTGAAATTGGACATAAACAATTGTCAATCCTTTGATTGATATTGTTTCTTAAAAACATGCTATTTGTTTTGACAACGGGAATTAATTATAAAATTAATTAATGAAACTTATATGTTTGGAATTTTCTAAAATAAACATCATTTTTTAATTCGTAATATCAATTATAGCTTAGGGTGAATTTTTGGTACTGTTCTGGGAAACTTCAATTTTTGATGAATAGTGAAACCACTAAGTGGTAGTTAAAAAACTAATTTTTCGTTTAAATGAAACTTTACCACTTATGTGAATTGAATTTTAAAAATCCGACATACATGGTTGTTATTAGTAAGTAAAATGTGGTTCAATGAGATGAAAATAATTTTTGGTGAATAGTAACTTTTAAGTTTTATTAATCGCGATTAAAGGTAATTAGTGTAATTTAAGGTAAATATAATGTTATAATAATATGAAATTACCTTTACACTTGTCCTACCCATATTGGATGATTTATGGCCGACCAATAAAATCCATGGGTCAACTTGGGGACCCCATGTAGCCACTTGGGTAAGAAAATGACATTAGTAACTTTTTATTTAAAGTAAAAAATAAAATTGTCACAAACATGTGTCGTTTTACTAAAACAATTTTTACAAGGGGTTATACAAGTTATTTTTTCGACTATAAATATTAATTGTAAATCTAAAAAGATTTCATACATTATTGTAATTTTTTTTATAATTTTTAGGCATTAAATAAATAAATTTATTTATGACACCATGATGGTGCAGCGATTACCTCATTAATGAACAATTTTAATAAAATGAAAATATAAGGTAAAATATAAGACTTACACTTGTCTAAAACCTATTGGATGGGTACATTTAGAACCCTTATCAACTTATCCTAGAAATATATCATTTTAGGACCTTTAAAATCCAAAAATCATTTCATAATAATGTAACATTTCATGACTTTCCAAGAGTGCCCCTCCTCTCCTCTTATAAAAGGCCCCCACCTCTACCACCTTATTCACACCTTCAAAGCCATTTGTCTCAGACAAACTCTTCCCAAATACTCTCTCAACTTCCCTCTCTTACTCCTAGAAGCCTCTCTTTGGGCAGAAGTCTTCCCAAGGAAGCCTTTGGCTCAAATCAAAAAGAGTTACCCAATTTTAAGGTAATGTCTTCTCTTATGTTCTTTTGTTTTATTTTGCTTCTCCAACCCCTTAAAATATTTTTATTCCTTTATTTGGTAAAAAAACTAGTATATTCAATATACTAGGATGTTTTATGGGAAGTATTTGATTTATACTTACACACACCTTCGTCTAATGGTTAAAGAACATACTGTTTATGTGGGTGACAAATTACTGCCTCACGAAACGATGATTGTTCAATCTTCTTTTTACACCTCTAATGGTGGCCATTAAGATGTAACTATATTTATATATGATATATATTATGTTTTTGTTTTTCTTATGCTTCTTTATTTTTCATTTATGGCATACCTTTATGATTTCCATTATGGGTAAACGCGATAATTTCATTTTAGGAAGTGCGGACTACCGCCCCCTCTAAGTGATTTGAATCATTATTTCCATTTGTGGGATGTGTAAAGGATGGAGTAAATGATATTATATATGATATTATACTGGAATTATAATATACCTTTATATCATTATGATTTTATTCCATTAAATACGAAATAGAAATGAAAGTAGCCTTCATGCGTGCGTACGGCTTGCCGTCTCCATGAACGGTGCATTTCATTTCTTACCTCTAAATGTTATGTAATATTATAAATGAATGTATATACTGGATATATATGATATATATAATATCTAAATCATGAATATAATTCTGGATATAATGGATATTTTACCACATGAACAACTTGTAATTATAAGAAGTTTATTTTTGACTCAAGTACCAAAGATCGAAAAAACAATCGTTATTAACTTAAATAATTACATAATGTTCATAACATGGTAATAAGTGATATTAAAGGAATAATGAACTTGAAAAAGGTTCTTAAGAAAGTATAAATTAACTCTAGTTTATTATTCAGGAGTTTAAAGAATGATCGAGTCAAGTCGAACATGAGGTAAGGGACTTCGTCTCAATCTCCTTTCATTGAGGCATATTTTGTTTTGTACACAACTTTCTTTTATACGGTGTATAAACCCCTTTTACTTTTATGTTTATTCAAAAGTAATATTTTTATAAGAATCATTTTACTAAATGACAAAAAGGAATTTTTTGTCTTATGTATGTGGCGACAACGACTTCTCCTCCGCCGTGACCATTATTTGAGTTTCGACTACCTCTACAAGCCATAACTTTTTTTTTAAATGAAAAATAAATACCATGTTTTACTTTTCATTTATTTTGGTATTAAAAATGGTTTTGATAATGTTTTTATTATATCAATGTGTTGTATTGATATCTTGTGATTGAAATGTGTAAATGTTATGTTTCCTTTATGCATGTTTTATGTGATACGGTTATGGTGTGGTTTATGATATGTTTAAACCTGTTCATATGAGGAATGTATTAGACTTAATAAGTGACAGGTGGAGCCCACTATAGCTCCTCGATGCATCAGTAGGTCTCATGACACAAACTAGTGTCTTGACCCAAGGCCTTAACAAAATCTTATTTGTAGTCTTGGCACAAGGCCTCGACTATGTGGTTATGATAGTCTGGAATTATGCTTTCCATCATTATGAAAGTGGTTGTTGATATTGCATGTGATTATTCAACTAGTAGAATGTCCATGTGAATAATTAAATGGAATTATTTCATTTTACTTTTGTCATATTATGTTTAAGTTCAAGTTTAAAAGGCTTTTGTTTTAGTTATACATTTCCTTAAATGTTTATGTTTATTTATGAAAGTTTCCGCTATATTGTTATTCTTACTGAGCATCTGAGCTCACCCCTTTCTATGTTTTATTTTTCCCAGGATGTGAAGAAATATTTTATGACTGACCTTCAAGGATAGTCTGAAGGGGATATGAGTTTTTACTATGGAGACTATGTTATTGTAGTTTTTCTCTTTATTATGTAATGTAACATTTATGAATGTATCTAGTGTTTCCAAGGCTACTAAACTAATCATTCTTTCGAGACTTGATATTTTGTGATCATGCCAATGTTATGTAATAATGCACCGACTCTGGGTAACTGGGTCGGGGAGTTACAATATACCTCTTCATTCAAGAATCCATTCAAAAATATAGTCATCACATCCATCTGAAATACTTTGAGCTTTATTTAAATGGACCCTACAAGAAAGAGACTAATAAATTTCATTCTTACCACAAGTGAAAATGTCTCCTCAGCATCAATTCCTTCAACTTAGTAATATCCATTTCAAACCAATCTTTCCTTATTTTGGATTACTTTTCAATTTCCATCTATATTTTTCTTCAATTATTTATTTGTACCAATCACATTGTGATTTTTTGGTCTATCTAAAAGCTTCCAAGTCTAATTTTTATCACTTTAATACACTTTTATATTCATGTATTTTACTCTTGATTATTCATTTTCCACTTATTCATATGAATTGGGTTCAATCTTAAATAATAGTGCAGTGTTCTATACTCTCTTCATCATTTGAGTATTAATTGGTGTAGATTTGTCTATAATGATATTACATTAATTAAATTATGCCCTTTTTTTCTTGAATGAGTCATAGGTTGAATAAATTATCACTTTATACATCTACATATTCAATCATAGAATCATCATCAGCTTGAGAATTTTGATCTTCTCCCAAATATGTATTTTTTTCTTCACTTTCATCAAATACTTATTAAAAAATAGAGTTTCCAAATTCTAATTTAACTTCATTATCAAAAATCATTAAATCACTACATAAACTATTTTGTTAAGAAACTTATTAAAGCACTTGTAGGCCTTACTCTATTTATTAGCCTAGAAATATGATGTCCTCTTCTACATCACCAATTTTTTTATTTCCTTCTTTATTTTGGATGAAACACATTATTTCAAATACACTAAGATGATTAAAATAAGGCTTCCTTATATGTCACATTTTGTAAGGTATATTCTCTACTCCTTGAATGAGAAATACCCTATTTTGAGTATATAAAACCACTTGAACTACTTCCTTCTGGTAGTGATGTGAGATGCCACTATCTATCAATAATATCTTGTACATATTATTGATCTTGATATTTCTTTTTTACACAACCCCATTTTTTGAACGGTTCTCACTATAGAAACTTTATGTTTAATACCACGTTTTTTTAGTTAATTTTTAATCTTATAAGATATGTACTCGGTTCTGTTATCGTATCTCATAATTTTCATAGTTTTTTTAGTTTCATTTTCTCATATTCTTTAAAACATTTTTATGGAATCTAGAGCATCCATTTTTGAGAATATTAATATAGCACACCTAATCCTACTATAATCATCCAAAAATACGATAAAATACCTCTCACCATAGGTTCTTGTCTGTCCAATTAGACCGAACACATCAATCTAAATTAAGTTTAGAAAACCTAATTCTCTCTTCTTATTTGAAGGTTGTGTATTTCAAACCATCTTTCCTCATATTCAATATTCATAAATATTTTCTTGATATCAATTAAAATTAGGAATATCCAATTCTTATTTTAATTTTTATAAGTTATCTATACTTTTTTTATTATCATGGATAGACCTCCAATTCCAAAATTTATTTTGGTCTTCCAAAATTAATATACAAGTATTTTCCTTTCTATCAAATTGATATAACTTTCCACTAGTTATCCAACCTTTCATCAAAGAATTTAAAGATTTCCCTCTAATGTAAAAACTCTTCCAATAGAACATCAATTCAAAAACTGAGTCACAAAATTAACTAAAACATAATAAATTATGTCATAATCCATCAGCATAAAGTACAGCAGTATTTCTAAACTCATATTTATCCAATTAATTCTTTCTTATTCCTTTTATTTTCAATTATCTATCATTTCCAAAGCATATAGTTCCATCAGATTTTCCTTTAACATTATTCAAAAAGTTTATATTTTCTTTTATATAATATAAACACCCATTTTCAAAAATCTAAGTGATACTATTTTTTTAAATAAATTCATGACAATTTTTCCTTCCAAATAATCCTTTATTCCTTCCAAAACATCCCAATTGTGTTGAGAATTTTGTTGGATTCTTCCTATAATTTTCATAAAAATCTATTAATTCAAAATCTTCTTATTCAATATGATAAAACTATTCTTAAAGTTAACTATTGTATATTATATTTCATACATTTTTATTTATCTTTCAAAATAACATCTCACTCTTCTCTGCCTATAATAAAATGATATAGGCCTAAAGTTTTAAAAATTAAAATAGTAACCATAAAAATAATTTCCTTCCTGATATGAAGTTTATATTTCTACTCTAATTTTCTAGATTATATTATATTCTCATCGTAAATAGAATTTATGTACACTGAAATAAGACATAGAGTGACCAATAAACCCATAGAACTATAATTTCATCAATAGAAAAATTCTTTTCTTGTCCCCTCTCTATATATCTCCATATTTTTAATAACTATATAGTTTTTGATAAATTCTCATTGGTTGAGATATTTATTGTTTCCATTTCTTCCTTGTACTCTTCTTATTTACATAATTTGTTTTTGGTTTTTCACTATTATAACTAATACTGATTTTACCCATACATTTTATCTTTTCAAAATAAGAATTTATTCAAATGTTATTATACCTAATTATAACCTCTCATTAAAAACTTTATCTAAAAACTTCCCTACCTAAAGATTCTTCTTTTAACCATATGTTTTTATTTCAATTTCCACCTTCTTTTTTAAAGAAAAATCTTATTCTTCATGATCTCCAATCTTTTGGACTTTATATTTGATAAAAAATTAATATCATCAATGATCTTAGTCAGTTATTATATTTTCAATATATAATTCATAGATTCTTTATATTTCACATGATTATTTTCATAATATTCCAAAAATTTTCTGAGATAATCAAATTAATATTCAATTCCATCAATATATCTTGATAATTTCTTTAAAAAGCCTTTACTTTCCACATTCTTCTTTCATTGAAAGTCAATATCTTCAAGAGCTCCTTCCAACTCCACTTAAATTTCTACAACTCCTTTTATTTTATTATTGAATTATTCTTTAGTATTATATTTATCTACTGAATCTATCATATAATCCTTTTCATCTAAAATAAACTCATTTTTAATTATTTATAATAGATCTTCTTTATCTTCCTCTTATTCCTTGCTAATATGAACCTTCCTTTGAAACTTCTATCCAATTGAATTTTCTTCTTGATGGAAAATTATTATTCTATTTTAGTGAGAAATCATACTCACCACTTTATTTATCAAACATATTTAGACACCTAGTAGAGATGTGTCAAAAATTTCCACAATGGAAATAAGATAAAGGTATATTGACTTCAATCTAACTATTCCCCTTTTTAAATTCCTTGTAATAAGTGATAGGAAATCATCACTTGCATTATATACATTTTTAAACACTTGAAATTCATACTTCTCAATATATTTTAATTCTATTTATTAAGAATAATATTTGAAATAAATTTTTGGATTCACCCTCTTCCCATAAGAAATCATTTTTTATGAGATTCATCAATATATAACTCATTAAGATTCATTTCTTCAAGAGCCAAAACTTTTGGAATATATGTAATAGGAAATATTCTGATAAAATTATTCATTATGTAAAAATATTTTATTTCCTAACAAAGCCTTCGAATGAGACAAAAAACTTTAATAAAACAAATAAATAACCCATCTATGTTTTCACTAGAATTCATCCTCAAACCATTATACTTATTTTGTAAGATCTGTAGCTTTGCATCCTTCACTTTAGTGTCGCCTTTAAAAATAATATATAGAGTCTCCCAAATACCTTTTTACATAGAGAATTATATAACCTTCATATATATCCAATTATAAATCACTTTGGATAAGAAATGATAAGTCTTATCATCATAATTCAGTAACCTTTTGTTAGCTTCTGTCATTGACCTTCCTATAGGATCACTTAATTATATCCCATGCATAGTGGTAAAATATACATCAATCCTAAGATATCACAAATGATATCTAATAATGTTCTTACTTATTTGATAATTATATCCATAAAATAAGGTAACTCCCTTGTCATTGCTAATTTTCTTCATAAATGCAAAAAAACCCCAACAATTCAAGGAAAAATAAATGGATTTAATACCACTTATTATATCTTGTTCTCATTATACACCTTATTAGGGGGATTAATTAGGGTGATGAAACTTATTTTTATTTGATAAAATTGTATCTTGTCATCACATTGGAAAGATAAATTGGTTATAACTTTTAATCACAACCAACCACAAAAAAATAAAGGACATGAGAACATAGATTTAACTTGGTTAACCTATTAAAGTCTACTCAAAGGATCACATATCAATGATGTGTTGATATTAAAATTAACCACTACTTAAATAGTATATGAACACAAATTTAGGAAGATATTTCTTATCCACCAAGTTCTATAGCCTCATTTTCTCTTCCACTAACTACATTCAAGATGGATATAAAATATAGAGTTAACACGTAGGTCAAACTTATAAGATTTAAACAAGAAATTCAAAACCAAATAGAAAGGGTTTTCTTTATGATTCTCTTCTCCTCTATACTAGATCTTCAATTATACTTCGGTATAATCACACTTCACCAATCAATACAAGATAATCAAGGATATTCAAATTTCTCTAATCTTCAAGATTATTCTCTCTTTTGATTCTTTATTGTATGTGTGATACCTTTTCTCTTACATATTATATTCTCTATATCAAAGAATGATTGGATTTCAAATTTCAATTTCAAACATCACTTAACTTATAACTTCTTGTACTTAAAATATAACACTTGATTTATTTTCCATTCAATCTCCATCATTAAATTTAAATTTGGTAGTTAAATAAATTTAACTAACCACTAACCCTCTATAATAAATCCACATCAATAAAGTTATTTGAATTATGCAGAAGAAATACCTTACAATGAAGCACACCCCTTTGTGGCATGATAAGACAGTTTTTAATTAATTATTTTTTATTTGTAAGGAATCATATGGCATGGTTCACATTCTCATGGTGTAATGTATTGTATGCTTTGATAAAGATAATAATTGTAGCACTACCAAATACATACCCTCCATAGTGTAATCCCTTCCTCCATCATGGAATATTTCTTCTCCATCATGATTTTGGAATGGTTTATATCTCCATGGTGTAAGGTCCTATAGAATCTGAAAAATATCAAGCCTCTACACTAACTAAAACACACCCTCCATATCACAATTAACATACTGATATATGGTCTTCATTTATTACTTTGAGGAATAAAATATCTATATTTTATATCATGGAAACATAGTTTGAATACTATCTTATAAATCCTAAATCACACATTGAAATTTCATTTAAGAGAGGTCTATTTCACTACCTTGGATATGGGATCAACTCACCATAAAATCCCTCAGGGATCTACCCATCCTAGTGGATCTATGCCACCCCACACATTTCACTTTTCCATGGTGTTTCCATTTGTTATGTTCCTTCATGCTACCTAGAAATAACCCACACTGGGAACTCCTCCTTCACTTCCTTCTATGGCACTGTAGTTGAACATGGTATTGCCTCACGATGTCACCTCACTCCTATGGTGTTGTAGGGTTGGCCCATTTTTCTTAAACTATAAAAAACACCATTGTGGTGTGACCTGGTATTACAGTGTGACACTCCTCAAGACTCTAGGTATGACAAGGTATATTCCTTTTCTAAATGTTTAAACATCAACATCGGTCATAGTATGGTCTAGTGCCTTGTTCAATAGTTTCAATTGGGATCTTATATAAAACCATATTATTCCAAATGACAACTGACATATATATTGAAAAAAAAATCCAAAAAAATTTGATAACAAATCCAAACAATAAGAACCTTTGCTTCCAATATATACATACATGTCTAGTATAATGCATGAACTCACTCTATCTTTCCTCCTCATTACAAGAGTAAGACCATATATAACAACCTCAACCCAAGTTAATAAATATATCAATCAAAACAATGAAAATAAAGTACAATAACTGCATACCCTTGGTAACTTAGGAATCTATCATACTAGTGTTCATGACGCACACTGACAATTTATGTACCAAGTTATCATTGGTCTTGGCTCCATATACCACATCCCAAAATCATAATACAACCAAAACAATGCTCTAATTCCATTTTATAATGATTTGGACCATTCTTGCCTAAATATTGACCAAGTTGGTGGTGTTTTATGACCTCAATCATTCCTCCTCATACACCAAAGGTTGCTTACTAGTGGTTAGAGTTTGTAGCTAACATTGAGGAGACTATACTCTCAGCATGAAAACATAAAATGATAGATAAATAGTAGAACCATAATATAACATCCAATTATATACAAGTAATTATAGATAAGAGTTAACCATTAACAATATACAAATATAAATATGATATAATAAGATGAACCCATGTTGGTCATATAAACATACACAGATAAGGATCACCCACTAGACTAATCAAGTACATATTAATCAAAGGACAAAAATATAGGTTGATACATATCCAAAAAATACAAGTGTCACCTCGATCTCATCTCCCATAACACCATCAACTACTCTAGCTTGATCTCCTATACAATGTGTTGCCTAAAAATTATATATTAATATTTTCACATCTACTAAGATGCATGTTTAGGGTATGAGTATAAAAATAATTAGGTCACTACTAACTAGTTTCTTTATATACATCATAATATATGGTGTATTCATGTATAGAAAAATAAAAAAAATTAATGACATTCAATATATAAGCTATTATTTCGAGTCATTTTGTGCTAAACAGGACACTACAACACCTGAACTCACATGCCACGACCATTACCAATGTATCATGACGGTCATTATTTATCATAATAATATAGTCTAGATGGTGTCTCAGTCTCACTATGAGTCTATATTGAGTCAATAAGGTTTCGTTATGACTTTTCCATTCCTTCTTGTTTTGAAAATTACAAACACTCTATCTTAAGGAAAATTTCTTTTCCCTATGTTTTACATTCATAAGGAAATTTTCATTCCCCAAGGAAATTTATACTTACCATGTTTTTCATTGTTCATATTATAATATAACTCATTTTACTTACAATTATAAAATTCAGTTTCATAACTAAAATCTCATAATCTTATAAATACTTAGATATAGAGCATTCTATTTTTAGGATCAGAATTCAGATTTTGAATTCTCCGAATTCAGACTCCAAACTTTCTATGTTTAGACTCCAAACTCTCTGAGTTCAGACTCTGAAATTTTTGAGTTCAGAAACTGAATTCTCTGAATTCAAACTCTGAACTTTCTAAGTTTAGACTCTGAACTCTCTGAGTTCAGACTCTGATCTTTCTGATTTTAGACACTGAATTCTCTGAATTCAGACTCCAAACATTCTGAGTTCAGACTCCAAATTCTCTGAATTCATACTCCGAACATTCTGAATTCAGACTCCAAACTTTCTGGGTTTAGACTCTGAATTATTATGAATTTAAACTCTGAATTTTCTTGAAATCCAGAGTTTATAATTCTATAGAATTCAATTTCAGAGTTATTTTGAAGACAGAATCTGAAAATTCATGTATTATAGACACCAAATGGTTTTTTGGTTAGACTCTGAACTTTTATTTTTCCTTACACTCCGAAAAATTAATTTGGTAAAGCAATAATATTTTTTCTTACTCTTGTTTGAGTTATAAAACAATTTCATGCATTCTGTTACTAACTAACCATTGTTTGAGTGACACATGTACAGGTCCCTCTAAAATTCATGGAAAACTATAATTGTTGGAGGAGGGAGCCGACCTTTGAAGATGTGCCTATAAATAGGATCTCATTTGAATGAGCTCACTACTATTCTACAACTCTAGAGATTAAATACTGCTAAAGTGATTTCTAGAGAGAGACTTTCATGCTTTGTGTGTACTGGACATCTTGTTTAGAATTGATTTGTGTGACTCTGAATGTTGTTGTGTACATTCAAGGGCTTCCGGGGATAGGAAGACAGAGGTGCTGACTACCTTGAAGTTTGAGGGATTCTGGGGATAGAAAGATAGACTTCGATATTCTTATTGAGGGATTACCCGGGTGTGGGTAAGAGAGACTTTCTTGAGAGTATAAATCAAGGTACCTTTATCCAATTTTTTTGTATACCCTTCTCTTTGGGTTAAAATATTTACTACTTGTTACGTGTATTGTTTCAAGTTTTCCACTGCATTTTGGTTGTTGAGGAAAGTATAACTATATTATACTTTCTTATACTTATACTCTGATTAGTGAGATTCTATATGCTTTAAGGTATAATCTTTATCTTTGTAAACTTTTCTTAAGTTTCATTTTTAGAACCACATTTTCAGAATCAAGCAAGTTTGTAGAACTAATAGGTCTTGTGAATTTACCTTGTTTAACTTTGTTAAACATTACCATCTTTAAAAGTTCCAAAGGAATTTTTTAAAGTATACAATTCACCCCCCCCCCATCTCTTGTATATTGAGCATCTACATCATTATTTTGATAATACAATAAGTATCATTTTGATCCTACAATTGGTATCATAGATGGTCTCTGAAATACTAATATGCACATATAAGTTTTATTGCTCAAGTTTTTCATTGTTCTATATTTTCCTTGATTAGGATATTTTTATCCTTGTTTACAAACTTTTATTACTGACAAGTTTTTGTGGAAATATTTTCTTCAAGATGGTAGGAATGAATTTTGGTTAAATTGAAAATCTTAATCCAACTAGACCACCTATTTTTTATGGGAATTATTACGAATATTAGAGAGATCGTATGAAAACTTTTGTTATTAACATTGGAGTGGAAAACTTTGTTATGCTTACTGGAGATTACAATATTCTGGATAAGGAAGTTAGAACTTTTACTAATCAAGAGAAGTTAGAATATCAACTCAACAACAAGGTATGAAATAATTTATTGTGTTCCATGAACAGGAATATATATTTCCAGATTTCTTCTTATGAAGCCACAAATTGTATTTGTAAGAAGCTTGAAGTTACACATTTTGGAACTTCAAAAGTTATTAAAAATAGAAGATCTATGCTTAGAGATGAGTACCATGGTTTTTTCTTTCCTTATAGAGAACATATATATAAGGTACAATAGATATTTATTACTATTGTCAATAGCTTACAATCCATGGGTGAAAAAGGTTTGGATGATGAGTCGCTTGTAGACAAGATTATAGACATCATGCCTAATGAGTGGGAATCCAAGATAACAGCTATAGATGAGAATCAGAAAGTCTCACAGATCGCAATGGATGAGATTTTTGGAACTCTTATTCAACATGAGACTTGAAAAAAGAGACATGATGGAAATTTTAAGAAAAATAATGGAAATGTAAGTGTTTCTTTTATAACTACTTCTAATCATATGAAATCCAAGACTCCTAAGAGAGTTAAAAGATCCAAATCTAAGAAGGTTGTCATTCAATCCGAATCAAGTGAAAGTGAACATTCTGAGAATTAATTAGCTAATCTTTCTTTGTGGATGAACAAGATTTGGGAACAAAGACTTTCAGTATAGATACAAGAAGAAAGAAATAAAGGATAATAAAGACTCCTAAATCACTTGTTATGAATGCAAAATAGTTGGATATATAAGGCCATATTTTCCAATTATTAAGATAAAAGATATAAAGGAAAATAATTTTGAGAGAAATATAAATAAGTACTAAAAAGATAAAGATAAGAATGTTTTGAAAGCTAATGACTCCTGAAGTTCCAATGGGGGACACTCTTCTGATGAATCCTCAGATTATGAATCTTCTGGATAGAAGAATCTTGGTTTACTAGCCAAGTTACCTATTGAAAATCATTGCTTAATGGAAAAGTTACACAATGTTGAATCCATCACCAATGTATCCTTGAATTATAATTATAGTGATAGTAAATACTCTGAATCCTCAGATGAAGAATCTTCTTCTAATGAAGATAATACTTTACCTACCTATGAAGAAGTTTCTAGATTTTCTAAGCTCCTTGAAAATAAAAATTCTAAATTCAAGAAAAATCTTGATAAGGAAAACTCTAGAATTTATATTCTTACTAAGGAAATATCAGATCTTTATAAAGATATTGATAAGAAAATCCTTAATTTTTAAATTATTTCAAAAAACCTTGAGGAAGGTAATTCTGAGAAGGATAAACTTTCTAAGGATCTAGAAAAAGTAATTTCTAAGAAAAATGTTTTCGAGCTAAAATCTAGTATTAAAACTAATGTTTTTAAGGATAAGAACTTAGTTATTAGACTAAAGTCAAAAATATTTTCCTTGAGGAAGTGTTTTTCAAACATTACCTTAGGAAAGTAAAACTTTTATAAAATGTATTCTCAAATTCAACCTCTATGGAATAATTCGGGTTTTGGTTATAAAAGTTCAAAACTGATTTTTAGTAACAATTATTTTGTTCTTTAAAGTGATCCATTCTGCATGAAGTGTCAGTGTGGTGGAAATTGGGCAAAAAAAATTCCTTAAAAAAAACTCAATTTTTAGGTTTTCATAAATATTATTTTTCTAAGAAAATGTGGATACCTAAAATTTTTCAATATAAAGTTTCTGGATCCAAGAAAGTTTGGGTTCTGAAAGCCTAACACTCTTATTTTCATGAAAATAAAGAAAGTAAAAATAGTAATACTTGGTACATGGATAGTGGATGTTCCTGGAATATGACTGGTAACAAAAACTTATTTGAAAAGATTATCAAAACGAAAGGAGGAAAAGTAACTTTTGAAGATAATGATAAGGGAGAAATTATTGGTATAGGTAACATTGTTTTTCTTGGAAAAACTTTGATTTCAAATGTTTTATTTGTTAGGGGTCTTAAGCACAACCTCATTAGCATAATTCAATTATTTGATGAAGGTTACCTTGTGAATTTTAAGAATGAGAAGTGATTAGTACACAATTCCAAGGAAGAGTTTATTCTTTCTGCCAATAGGCAAGTTAATGTATGCACACTTAACTTAGAAGAACTAAGGAGCCACGATCTACCTTGCCTTAGTGCAATGGAAGATAACTCTTGGTTATTTCATAGAAGTTTAGGACACTATAATCTTAGAAAACTATGCCAAATCTCTATGAAAAGACTATTTAAGGATCTACCAAATCTTAGATTTGATTCTTCAAAAGTTTTTGATCCTTGTCAATACGGAAACCAAAATAAATCAAGTTTTCAATCAGTCAGCGAAGTCTCAACCACTGATGCATTACAGTTAGTGCATATGGATCTTTTTGGTCCAACACAAACTGAAAGCATTGGGGGAAAATATTATGTATTTTTCTTAGTTTATGATTACACTAGATTTACATGGGTCTATTTTTTAGCAAATAAATCTGAGGCATTTTCTTATTTAAAAAGTTTTAGAGCCCAAGTTAAAAATGAGAAAACCCTTCCTTTGATAACTATTCATAGTTATCATGGAGGAGAATTTCAAAATTATGATTTTGAAACCTTTTTTAATAGAAAAGGCATTATGCCTAACTTCTCAACACACAGAACACCTCAAAAAAATGTTGTTGTTGAAAGAATAAATATAATTCTTTAAGTGATAACAAGAACCATGTTGAGTGAATATTTGGTAGACAAACATTTTTGGGATGAAGCCGTAAGTACTGCTTGTTATACTATAAATCGTGTTTTAATTAGACCATTTCTTAATAAAAATCCTTATGAGTTATGGAATGGTAGAAAACCTAGGCTTTCCTACTTCAAGGTTTTTGTTTGCAAGGTATTCATTCTGAATACTAAAGATAATCTACACAAATTTGCACCAAAATATGATGAAGGAATTTTTTTAGGCCACTCCACAACTTCTAAGGCTTATAGAGTTTTCAATAAAAATAATTGTACTATTGAAGAAACAATACATGTTAAATTTGATGAAACTAGTCCTTTTGTTTTTAAACAACCTCAACCTACATCTTCGGATGTGTTTTCAAAAACTGATTATCAACCTTTGTTAGAAGATCCTTTTGATGAGGAAAATGTTCAAGAATGTATTTTTGAAACATTTACCCCAGTATACTTCCTACCTTATGTTGATGAACAGGTTTTACAAAACACAAATCAGTTATTTCTAAAGAATCATCCCAATGATAGTATCATTGGTGATGTAAATCAACATGTAAGGACTAGAAGTTCCTTAAGAAATGAAGTTGAACATATATCGTTTCTTTCCCAATTAGAGCCAAAAATCACTGATGACGCTTTAGGTGATGATGATTTGATAAAATCTATGCAAGATGAGCTAAATGAATTTGAAAGGAATAAAGTCTAGAACTTGGTTGAAAGACCTAAGGAAACTTCTGTTATTGGGGTAAAATGGGTCTTCAGAAATAAATGTGATGAAAATGGAATCATAGTAATAAATAAAGCTAGATTGGTTACTAATGGATATAATAAACAAGAATGAATAGACTATGAAGAAACTTATGATCCAGTAGCTAGACTTGAATTTATTCGTATTCTACTTGCCTTTGCAGAATTCTTCAATTTCAAACTTTTTCAAATGGATATTAAATGTGCTTTCCTTAATGTTTTTGTACAAGATGAAGTATTTGTTGAACAACATCCTAGTTTTGAAGATTCAAAACATCCTCAACATGTTTACAAACTTACCAAAGCTTTGTATGGACTCAAACAAGCCCTTCGAGCTTGGTATGATAGACTTACAGGATTTTTTATTCAAAATAATCATATTAAGAGAAATGTTGATCCAACCCTTTTTATAAAGAAAGATAAGAAAAAAAAATTAATTATTCAAATTTATATTGATGAAATTATATTTGGTTCAACTCAGTAATCTTTAACTGATTCCTTTGTGGATCTAATGAAATATGAGTTTGAAATGATTGTGATGGGTGAGTTAACATTTTTCCTTGGTTTTAAAATTTCTCAAAAACCAGAAGGAATATATATATCCCAACATAAGTATATTAAACATATTCTTAAAAAGTATGGATATGACAACACTAAGAGTATAAGTTCTCTCATTGGTACCTCAAATTCACTTGATCTTGATGAATCTGGGAAACCAGTAGATCAAACATCTTTTAGAGGTATGATATGAATTCTACTTTACTTGATAGCTAGTCGTCCAGAATTAATGGTTTCACTATGCTTATGTGAAAGATATCAATCCAATCCTAAGGAATCTCATCTAAAGGCAGTGAAAAATATTTTTTGCTACTTTAAGGGAACCATGGATTTAGGACTCTTTTATACTTCTTAAAATGATTTTGTTTTACAAAGTTTTTTAGATGCTGACTTTGGTGGATGTAAAAAGTATAGGAAAAGTACATCCGAAACTTTTCATTTCTTAGGAGATTCATTAGTTTCTTGGTCATGCAAAAAGCAATACTCAATAGCACTTTCCACTACTAAAGCTAAATATGTAGCAGCTAGAAGTTGTTGTGATCAAGTGTTGTGGATGCAACACACACTCACAGACTATGGTATGAGTTTTACCAAAACACAAATTTTGTGTGATAATACTACTGCCATTGCCTTAAGTAAAAACTCTGCACATCACTCTCATGAAAAACACATAGATTTTAGGCATCACTTTCTTAGGGATCACACACAAAAAGGAGATATCATTCTTCAATTTATTGGAACACAATATCAACTTGCTGATATTTTCACAAAATCTTTACCATCTGTTAGATTTGAATACATTAAACAGAAGTTAGGAATGATAATTGTAAGTTAATCTTCCATGTTAACTTTCTATTGAAACCAATATACTTACAGTAAGGAACTCCTTTTCATAGGGGGAGTACATTTTTTTGTTAGATTTTAAAATTTTCGTAATGAATATTTTCGTACTTAAAATTTTCGTAACGAATATTTTCATACTTAAAATATTCATAATGAAGATTTTCATACTTAAAATTATTGTAATGAATATTTTCATACTTAAAATTTTCATAATAAATATTTTCATACTTAAAATTTTCGAAATGAAGATTTTTGTTCTTAAAATTTTCGTAATGAAGCTTTTCGTACTTAAAATTTTCATGATGAAGATTTTCATACTTAAAATTTTCTTAATGAAGATTTTCATACTTAAAATTTTTCATAATGAAGATTTTTGTAGTTCAAAATTTTCCGTAAAAAATATTTTTGTAGTTTAAAATTTTCGTAATGGAAATTCTTTATTTTTTTTGTAATTAAATTTTTTCATAATTTAAAATTTTTCGTAGTCTTAAAATTTTTTATTGTATTAAAATTTTTGGTAGTATTAAAATTTTCATAATGAATATTTTCGTATTGAATATTTTCGTAATAAAAAATTTCATAATCTTAAGTTCTTCAAGAAGAATTTTCCTCATTACAAATAATATTTCTAGCAATCCGAAAGATATGTTTTCCTTATTAAATTTTCGTAATCATATTTTACTTATTGTTATTTTTATCTGTTTTGAAATTTTTGTATCCTCATTTTCTTAAATCCATATGTTTTTCTTAAAAAATCTCAAAATATCAGATTCTATCAAAATTTCTTTTCGACTATCATCTCAACTGTCAGATCTGATCAGAATATTTTTCAAACATTGGATTGAGTATTGAAGTTGAACTGTCGCCTCAATTGCCTATATAAAGGACCCTCTATGGTTATCCCACATTGAAACTCAAGCTCGTGCGTGCTGAAGCTCTTCCCTCCTACATAAGCTCATTCTGAACTTCTCAGATCTTTCTTACTTCTGAATGTCTACCAAAGTCTGCTCTCAGAAAGATATGTTAACTGTCAAACCAATATCTGAATGGCAGATATACCGAGAAAGGTTATTTGATCCGAAGTTTTTTGCAAAGTATGATTCTATTATCTCTAAGAATATAAATCTGAATGGGTGGGAAAGTGTTTTCCTTTCAAAACTGAAAGCTCGGGATTTGGTATATCTGGATTTGTTAATAGAAATCTATGAGTCAATAATTTTCTTCTAGGAAGAAGGTAGGAGTAAGTTTTCTTTCAAGTGCTATGGAAAGACATATTAAATTTCTTACACCAAGGCTGCAAGTTTGATTGGTATTCCTTATGAAGGGGAATCTGAGTTTTGTTCTCATAAGATGCCTGATGTTCAAGGAAGTTTTGTTAAGTTAAAGGCCATGGCTTGCCTTGGTCTCTCAGAAGTAAACACTCCGAATATTCTTCACCTGAATATAAATTTTTGGATTCTTGAATTATGGGTTCAAGGATTAATCATACCAACAAAAGGGTACAAGGATACTTTGAAGAAAAGTGATATGTACATTCTAGATTTCTTGGTAAACCTAAGGAAGATAAACTTGGTTAAGCATATTTTGATTACGGTTGAGAACATAAAAAATGAAAATCTGAAGGCTCGGATTATTATGTATCTATCCATTCTGTCAAAGATGATTGTTCGGTGTTTAGAGTCCTTCAAAATCCCTTGCAAATCTAAGTCAATAAATTGAAAAGTCATGTTGTTGAGTGATGATACTCTGATAATGATGAAAGTTGTATTTTCTAAAGAATTCGAAGAATTTTATGATTTTCCTGAGTAGGAGGCAGAATCCTTATCGAAGAAATAGGAAGTGGCTGAGACTTCAAAAAAGGGTGGAAGGAAGAGAAAGTTGAAGGATGTGGAAGAGAAGGAAAAACCCCCAGTGGATAATGAAACCTAATCTGCCCCTCCAAATCCAAAGAAACAAAAATCCTATCTTGATGAAGTTGTAACAAAGTGGAGATAAGACAAGAAAAATCAGAAAGAATGGGAGCCTAAGTTTGGATTGGACCCTGCTGAAGAAAAATATTTGATGGAGAAGGTAGCTAAAGAGATTGAGAAGCAAGAGAAAGAAAAGAAGAAAAAGAAGAATTTGTCTGAGGCTGAAATATTTAAATCCCTTATGAAGTCCGCTAAGAAAGATTCTGAGAATATTCCAGTACTAGAATCCTTCTTGATATAACCTTTACCAGAGACTCCGAGAAAAAAGTTTGTAACTCCGGAAAAAGTCTGAGAAAAAAAATATATGAAAAAGTAGTGGAAGAAGAAGAGGAAGAATGCAGTGGTGATACCGAAGATCTAATAAAGAAAGTAGAGGATTTTCATGAGAAGTAAATACATTCTGAGAAATTATCATTCCGAAATTCTCAAGCTAAATCATCAAAGCTTGCTACTCCTGGGAAGGATGAAGAGAAGGCTAAAGACGAATTAATAAAACCATCTGAAGAAGAAAGCATCAATAAATATTTCATTCACCCATAGGATGCTGAGGCAGGAGCTGAAAAAGAATAATTTGATGTAGAAAAAAGTGATCAGCTATTTGATAGTGAACATGAATCTCCTGATCAAGAGGGATTCATTCCGAACGTTGATAATGGAAAATGGGTAGTAGTTGATACACCTACCAAGGTTGTGGTAAAGAAGAAATATGTTGGTGGTTATTCAAAGAGGAAAGATATTGAATTAGAAAAAGAAACCTCACCAAGAAAAAACTCTTATTCGGAATCATCCTCTCTTGGACATGATTTTGTAGTCCAGTCTTTAAAGAAGATTATTGGTACTATACCAATATTTCATAGTATAGAATTGAGGTTCCATATACTTCAACACACCTTAAATCAAAAATCAGATTCAGTATCCATGGTTATGGATAATTGTGTCAAGATTGAGGCCGATTTCAAAACTTTTTTCATAAACTACGAAGCCCAAAAAAATCTTGCAAGAAGATGACTAGCTGGTCAAAGAAAAATATAGAAGAAATGAGAATTATTGATGAGTTCCAAGAAAGTTTTAATGATGCATTTGACACTAAAGATGTGAAGATCAAGGATCTCACAAATAGATTTGAGGAAAAGCTAACTCTGAATCAGAATTCTCGGATGCAAGAAGTGAAAGATCTGAATAGGAAGTTGTATTCAGTTGCTCAGAGTTGGAAGAGGGAAAGAGATCTAAGAATTGAACTTGAGGGAAAATTTTCTAAGAAAAAAGAAGTTCAAAATGGATAGGCAGAATCTCTTAAGGCTTAGGAAAGAAAAATCAAAGCCTTATAGAAGAAAATCGAAGATGAGGATCAGCTTCTCAAACGTGTAGAGGAAGATCACAAGGAGCTCAAGAAGCTCAAAACCATAGTGAAGAAGTTGATGCCGAAGGAGAAGGAAAGATAATATTGTTCAATTTTGATCTTTTTTTTTATTCCTTACCTATATAAATTTTTCCAATCCTAATGAAATTTTTGGTTTCTCGTTTTTTTTTATTTTTGGTTGTTTAGTACTAATGTTCCAGGTACCATATTTCCTTTTACATTCCCTGTATTCCTTTTTGAAAATCACAAAGGAGGATAAATGGATGATAAAAAATAATACTAAGTAAAAGAATAAATTTCCATAAGGGGAGTTCTTATCCAAGAAAAGTTTCATATACAATAAAATGCTAAGTCTCAATCTGTAAATCAAGAATACTATCCTTAGTGTTTCTAAATCCTACGGGGGGTCATTTGTATTCATCTTTTCCCATGTGTTAAGGGAGATGAGTTTTATTTTCAAAGTCCAGAAAAATATTTTCTAAGTCATTATATTCTTTTACATAAGGATGTTTGTGCTTTCCAAAAAGGGGGAGATTATTGATTAAATAAGGTTTCCTTATGACTTTTCCATTCCTTCTTGTTTTGAAAATCACAAACACTCTATCTTAAGGAAAATTTATTTTCCCTATGTTTTACATTCATAAGGAAATTTTCCTTCCCTAAGGAAATTTATCCTTACCATGTTTTTCATTGTTCATATTATAATCTAACTCATTTTCCTTCTAAGTATAAAATTCGGTTTATAATTAAAACCTCGGAATATTATAAATACTTAGATATAGAGCATTGTATTTTTAGGATCTGAATTCAGATTCTGAATTCTCTGAATTCAGACTCCGAACTTTCTAAGTTTAGACTCTGAACTCTCTGACTTCAGACTCCGAACTTTCTGAGTTTAGAATCCGAATTCTCTGAATTCAGACTCATAACATTCTAAGTTTAGACTCTGAACTCTCTAAGTTCAGAATCCGAACTCTCTGAGTTTAGACTCCAAACTTTCTAAGTTCAAACTTTGAATTCTCTGAATTCAGACTCCGAACATTCTGAATTTAGACTCCGAACTTTCTAAGTTCAGACTCCAAATTCTTTTGAATTCAGACTCCAAATTTCCTTGAAATTCAGACTCTGTAATTCTATAGAATATAGGTTCTGAATTCATTGGAAGATAGAATCTGAATATTCATGTATTATAGGCACTGAATGGTTTTTTTGGTTATACTCTGAACTTTTATTTTTCCTTACACTCCAAAAAATGAATTTGGTAAAGAAACCATATTTTTTTTCTTACTCTTGTTTGAGTTGTAAAACGATGTCATGCATTCTTTTACTAACTAAATGTTTTTTGAGTGACACGTGTATAGGTCTCTCTAAAATTCAAGGAAAATATGACCGTTGGAGGAGGGAGTTGACCGTTGAAGATGTGCCTATAAATAGGAGCTCATTTGAATGAGTTCCCTACTGTTCTACGAATCTAGAGATTACATACTACTGAAGTGATTTCTAGAGAGAGACTTTTATGCTTTGTGCGTACTGAACATCTTTTTCAGAATTTCTTTGTGAGACTTTTAATGTTACTGAGTACATTCAAGAGCCTCCAGGGATAGGAAGACAGAGGTGTCGACTACCTTGAAGTTCGAGGGCTTGCGGGTATAGTAAGACATACTATGATATTCGTATCGAGGGCTTACCCAAGTGTGGGTAAGATAGACTTTCTTGAAAGTATAAATCAAGGGACATTTATCCAAGGTTATTGGATACCCTTATCTTTGAGTTAAAAGATTTAATACTTGTTACGTGTATTGTTTCAAGTTTTCCACTGCATTTTGGTTGTTGAGGAAATTATAACTATCTTATAATTTCTTATACTTTTACTCTGATTAGTGAGATTCTATACGCTTTAATGTAGAATCTTTATCTTTGTAAACTTTTCTTAAGTTTCATTTCCAGAACCACATTTCCAGAATCAAGTCAGTTTGTAGAACTAAGAGGTCTTGTGAATTTACCTTGTTTAACTTTGTTAAACATTGCCAAATTTAAAAGTTCCAAAGGAATTTTTTAAAGTATACAATTCACCCCCCCCCCCTCTTGTATATTGAGAATCTATATCATTATTTTGATACTACAATCAGTATCATTTTGATCCTACAGTCTATATGTAGGTGATAATAAAAATATGGTAGATGAAATCCCAAACTCACTTCCATTCTACCCATTGGAGATAAATAGAAAATGTTGGATGGTGTCCCAATTTCACTACTAGTCTATCCATGGGTGATAAATATAAGATTCTAGATGGTGTATTGCACTCACTATTGGTCTATCCATGGGTGAAAAGCATAATATTCCATATAGTGTCTTAGGATCACTATCAGCCTATTCATGGGAATAGAAGAAATTCATCAGGGAAAGTTTTAATCTATCCAAACCCACATAATTGAAAATATGAGGATCCTCACACTTATCAATAATCTCATTAGGAATCTAGAGAAATGAGAACCTTGGAAGCTTAGTATTACACCCTTAATCTCATTCCTTTAGGCCACCACCTCTCTAGTAGCATCATCCATTGACACACTGCATCAACATAGTCATAATGAAAAAAATAAATCATGGAAAAAATAAAAAATATCCTATTTATCGACAAGAAACTCATTTATACCTATTTTCTAGCTATAAAATAATGAAAAGCACATCAATCATGACTTATATCATTAAACTTAGTTATCTCAGCATAACTGAAGAATATAACCCCCAATGATCCCAAATCCCTCATGTCATGATCATTATACCCACCTCAATCCACCTGTCTCACTCATCTGAACCCATCCACCACATTGGCTCCATACTAAAAACCATCACTTAAGTCTAAAGGGACCATCCTAGGCTCCCTATTGTATTTTTGATTTCGACCAACCATCCCTTGGTAGTTCTGAAACATAACCACTTATTTTAACTCAACCATACTCTATAAAAATAGAAAACACATCCATAAGTAACCAATCAACCCATCCTAAGGTATCACGTTCACTCATGATATTTATTCCATTGAAGTATTCTTGATAAATGACCACACCTCATATATCTCAATTTTCTTTCTTAAGGAGAGTGTAATACCCAAGGGAAACCATATTTTCACTTTCTCTTATGCAACCCACTAGTCACATCCATGAAGAGAGGTTACACCCTTGAACTACTCTAAAACCCAAATCATTCAAAAACAATAATCCTTATAGGATAATCATGGTCTACTGTATCCATATCCCTTAATTTATCCCTTTTATTAAGTTTTAAGGGTCTAAGGTCCATACTCAGATCCCATTCCACACAAAATCTAATATTACACACTGATTAGAACCACTACCTAAATATTTACCCAACATGGGAATCCTTTACCCAGCCACTAAGGCTCATCCCAATCCATTTATAGTACATTTTTTAAACCCTTTAGGGGTATTTCAAGTATAGTCTACAACCATAATGCTTAATAATATAGTCAACGTGCACTTCTATAATTCCCAACCATGGGTGGAATAACCATTAAACTCCCCACAGGATCTAACATGGACTAATTCATATCTTGGAGCTCACTCATCCCCTATATAAATCACTCAAATTCAAACCCCTATCATATTTTCACATTCACATGTATACGCCGCATATGGTTAAGTATTAAAGAGACCATATACCATGATATCAAAGTTACCTATCCTTTATCCATGATAACCCAAGATTCTCCCAATATTGTAAAAAGTCTCATAAATATTTTTAATTGTTATCATATACTATAAGCCTCTATTAATCATTTATATACATTTATAATTTAATATAGAGAGGAATAAATTTCAAAAACTCACTAAGAATTTTCATGACACAAAAACCACAACCAATGGAATGTGGAAAACCAATGGCGTGCCTATGGACCTCTTACTAGAAAAATCCCCTTGAATTAATACTCAATCAATCATAAATTTAAAATTAATTTTCTTTAAAAATAGTGAGTAATGAGGTGTGTGCATCTTCTTTCATTATCCTTTAGTCATCGCACCATGAATCCTCTTCATATTGGATGGATTTCACTATGAGTTATTGAAATATGATATAAATACCTATCCATAACATCTTGAAATCATAGGACATGGAGAGAACAAAAAAGTGTAACACCTGGGCCCTACTAATAGCATAGACACCCCGCCTTAACATGGTTTTCGAGTCTTAGCCTTCCAGGTACCACCAGTTTCCTCACAGACATGTGGTCCTCTACTTGGGGCCCACCTGTGTGCCCAAATGGTTCATTAGACTAATGATTTTCCACACGGGCTAACACATATTGTAATGCCCTGGCCCCAGTTACCCAAATTCGGTTCTTTATTACATAACATTGTCATGATACAAGGAATCATGTCCCGAAAGACCGATCAGTTTAGTATTATTAGAAACAAGATACATACATAAGTTCAACATTACAACTTAAAAATAAATACAGCACTAATTTATTCCATTAGAAGCATCCAAAACTCCTGGATTATGCCTACAAGTCATTCATAACTAACTTCTTCATATCTATGGAAAATGAAACATAATAAAGGGGTGAGCTCAAACACTCAGTAAGGGTAAGAAAAACAGCAGAAGATAACATAAACATTAGCCATGATGAATAATTCAAAACACATTCCCTTACAAATAATAAACATGAACACTTTATGGAAGAAATATGAGCTAAGTAAATAATGTCATAATAAAACATAGTCATGGGTATTCTACTAGTCGAATAACCACATTAACCATCATTATTATTTTAATAATGAGGGAATGTATAATGCCATGCATTCTGAAACATATTTTCAAGGCCTCAGCCAAGACATCTAAAAATGATTAAGGCCTCGACTAAAACCATATATCAAATTGGGAAATGCCTCATACAATTCAACGTATAATTGTCTCATGATACCTACCGATGCACCAAGGAGCTATATAGGGCTCCACCCATCACATACTAAGTCCAATAAATTCTTCATATGAAAAGTTTCAAACATAACATAAACATTCTTATTAAAACTAGCATACGAAATGTCAATAATTTAACCATAAACCATGAATGGTATAAAAACAACACATCCACATTAAAATATATCACAAAACCTTCAATATAATATGGAAGATTTGTATCATAATAAATCAACTTCAAACAAGTTTAAAATCCATCAAAGGATGTTGACAAAGATGAAATGAAAACTATTTGAAATAAATACCTCTTTCTATTTTGAAACCATTTAAGAGTCACAAAATTATAAAAGAAAAAATTTATTTTGAAAATATTCTTATAATATTTTAAGGGAATCTTCAATGATTTTATAATGGCGTAAAATAGCCACACCTGCTCTATAAGTTAAAAAACATTCTTACATTAATTTTGTCAAAAAGTTCATAAAGTACCTTGTTTGGAAAATGACGGAAAGAATCCTTTAAAAACATATAAGTTCAATTGAGGGTATATATGAATTTAAACCATAGTCTAGTAAATAGTAAAAATGTTTTGAAATACATTTTTAAGAAAACATGTTTGTGGATGATAAAGAGGTCCGAGTAGATACTTACGTAAAAACAACCTCAGATAATAAAGAGATTGTGAAATTAAACCTTACCTTGTACTTTTCCTTAGTCGATGGTATGTTAACCTTATGTATAATAATTAAAAAATTGTTATTAAATTATACAAGAACTATATACAAAGATATTATATCATATATATTCCTCTAATATTTCTTTGTTAATAATATTTCAGTAGTATCATCATTTCGGGTGTTAGCTGATTCATTTTCCTTTATATGCTTTGTTACGTAAGCCATGTTTGTTATGGATAGGATGTATTTGATTCATATACAAAATGATATTATGTTCATAAATATTATTTTTAATCATAAAATGAAAATTATTCTTTAATTATTATGACGGGGAAATGAATCTCATCACGTTCGTGGAGACGGTAATCCGTACGTACGCACGAGCGACAATATCATTATATTGATGGTGAAATCATATGTAATTGGATGGTATATCATATATACAGAATCAATAACATGTTATATTTATTATTTACATTAGTTATACTCATTATTATACCCATCCAAATAATTAAGTGTTTGAATAACAAACTACACCACAACATGGAGACGGTAAGTCGTATGTACACACATATGGTGACTTTGTCATTCATATGATGGATAGAATAATGAATATGGTTGTAAAATTTTTATAATAACATAATAGTGTATAGAAGATACTGGAGTTATTATTTAATAATGTAAAAAACAAATAAAGAGTAAGTGGAAGAAGAAAATAACTTGGAAGAGGTGATGAAATATTTACCTCTTCTCCGGGTTCTTCCTTTTGATTTGATCAAAAGGGATCCCTAAGATGGATTTATGACCAAAGGAAGGATTCTAGGATTAAGGTAGGAATGTTTGGAGGATATTTGAGTAGGGTATGGCCGATCCAAATGGATTTGGAGGTGTGAAATTAAGAGAAGGGGAAGTTCCCTTTTATAAGAGAGGTGAGGGTCACTTTAGGAAAATCTTGAAATATTATATTATAAAAAAATCATTTTCGGTTTCTAATGGCTCCAAAATAATTTATTTATAGGATAAGGTGGGGATGGGTCGAAAAACTCTTAACCAATAGTTTTTAGATAGGTTTATGTCACCATATTAACCTTATCTTATAGATTTAACTCTTAGTTAAATAGTTTGACATTTACCATGACTCTTTGTATTTTTATATTATATAGTTAATAAAATTACTATAAACTGCCAAGAGAACCCCAAGTGGTTCATTATTAATATATATAACCTTATCTAAGTCCTTTGGCCGAACATTATATTTTTATTAATATTATATTAATTAATAATATAGTATTTTTTTTAAAAACTCAATTATGTCAATTTTAACACTATTTAGTATTTGATTTTTTTGAAAGCCATTAAAACTTTATCACTTCGAATAAAATTTTTTAAACCAAACCTAACATGTAATATTAATCTAAAAATAGTGTAATTCATCATAAGTCTCAATTTACATTTATTTGGATATTTATAATATCAATTATTTTATTATTTCATTAATAAGGTAATTACTGAATCAAAATTGTGTCATAAATAAATTAAATTATTTAATGTCTAAAAATTATAAATAAAATACCATTATGTAGGAAATATTTTTAGATTTATAAATAATATGTATAGTCTAATTTATATTGTGTGTAACCCTATATTAAAAATGATTTAGTTATTAAACATTGAATTTAACTCTTTTAACTCTTCTTTAAATAAAATAATAATAAATGTCCTAATCTAATCCATGTGAACCAAAGGGATCATATTTTATTCCTAAGGTTGTTTTTGGTCGAATTACACTTATCTAACAGAATTATTACATGTTTTAGGGTAATTATGATATCATTTTTACCCTTAATTACCCTATTAACTTTTAACCGTGATAAATAAAAGTCAAAAGTTACTATTCACCAAAAATTATTTTCATCTCATTGAACCACATTTTACATACTAATATTAACCGTGTCTCTCGGATTTTTAAAATTCAACTCACAGAAGTGGTAAAATTATGTTTTATGCAAATTTGCAAATGCTCCTAGGAGGTGGGTAAAAGACGGTAAAAAGTTCAATAAAATTTTTATATATCTAAAATTATTATAAAATGACTCCAATGAATTAAATTGAACTTATATAGGTATTATGTATCTATTTTGACCTAAAATAAATTTAAATAAAATAAATAATTATTTAAATAAAAAGTTTGTTTAACCAATAACGTAGTGTTTTTCACTATTCATCAAAAATTGAAAGTTTTCAGTAAAATACCAAAAATTCACCCTAAGATAATTTCGATATTATGAATTCAAAAATGAAGTCCATTTTGAAAAATAAAATTTATAAAATTTCAAAAAGTGGTTATTATTATTCATAACAGCTAGTTTGATTGGTCGCGATGTGTTAGAATCTCGAAGTTGCGTGCAATGCAAGCTATTGCATTATTCAAAGGGAAACGTACCGTGGAAGATTGGGGTGTTACACATATTATTTTTAATTTGTTTTTTCTCACTCACACATATCCTTGGAAACTTCCTAGAAGGTCACCCATCATGATCACTAATCCAGGCCAAGAATGCTTAATTGTGGAGTTCTAATCAGGTAGTCTCCCAAAAAGGGCATATCTTGTTGACATGAATTGTATAATTTAGTCTTTTAACCCTTTATCATTATGGGGTATTACATTCACCCCCCCCCCCCCAGACCCTAAATCTCAACCCAGGTAGTGCCACTACACTTAAGGTTGGGTTCCTGCTCTTATACCAATGTAACAACTGAGCACCGCTGACATCACAGACACCCTGAGTCAACATGGTCATCAGGTTCGAGCCCACAATTTTCCCCATATACATGTGGTCCCCTAATTAGGGACCACTCAGGTGCCCAAATGGGTCATTCGACTAATGAATTTCCCTAAAATCCAACATATGTTTTTTCCAATGTGCTTTTTCCTTGCTCGCACACACCCTAGGAAACTTCCCAAAAGTTCACCCATCTTGATCACTACTCTATGTCAATCATGGTTAACTATGGAGTCAAATTAGGTAAGATCCTAAAAAATAAAGGTTCACCTTACTGACATGAGTCGTATCATTTAGTCTTTTAACCCTTTTTCATTTTGGGGTGTTACAAAAAGGTAGGAAGATAGAGGATAGAAACCTACATAAAATTTCCATGAAATGACATCTGAAACCACCCCCTTCCATGGGGATATAAAGTAGAAGAATATTGGGATATATCCAACTGAATGGAACCATTTTAAACCCTCTATCATCTTAAAATTTAATGGGGACAATTGTTAAATTAAATTTTTTCCCCCTAATTTTTTTAAAAAAAATAGATTAGATCCTAGTAGGTAATTAATGTACCAATACTGGGTATATAAAACCTCACCATCCATCTATTGTACACCCACTATCTATCTGGTTGTTCATTTAGAGGCCCTACCCCTAGAAAAATCACCAGGCACCTGGTGCATTTCACTAGGTACCTGGTGGCCTCCTACTACTAAATTCTAGAAGCATGGTCACCCCAACCCTATTCTAATAAACTTACAACACTCAACACATTAATACCCTTGAAAACATGACCTCAACTTATTATTCAAGGCTCAAAAACCCAGTCTAAGATATCAAAACTTAACTACCCTACTCCAAATCCATCAGATATCCAAATTTACACCAAAATAACTGATCTGAAACAATGTGGATCATTATTATAAGGTCATTTATGTTCTTAGAAGTATATTATTTTTATGATTCCCCATTAATAGAGTTTAACAAGATATTTATAATGTGAACCTCCATACATTAATACCTTTCTTACATCAACCTTTTGGTTGTACTAATCAGGGGGTGGGTGAGTATGTCATTGATTATGTCATCAATTGAGTTTAACAAAGATGATATTTGTACTCTTATATGATAAGTATGAAATATAATCCCTTAATTTAATTTGACTAATAAAATTCATGGCCATTCTTAGTTATGTGTCTTTTAATGTGATCAATAATTTATTTGAATGACATGTGATGTATTCATTTAAATCGATTGGTTTATTTTAGAGAAACGTGAATATATGATATGCACAATACTGTATTTCCATTTTCCATGTCTATTATCCACTCAATGTCTTATAAAAGTGATTATATAAGAATTAATATGATGTATAAAGATAAATTTTATAGTGTATATGTTCATACAGAGATATGAGTGTATTTGATCGAGATCAGACCAGAACCAATTATAGCTTGAGTAGAAATGGTGTTTTTATAAAAGTTGGTCTTTTCTTATAATTATATATTAGGTAATTCATAATTTTTGTAATTGATGAAAAGTACTATAGGGTCACATAGTATCCCCCATAATATGGATAAAATAATTTTACAAAGTTTTTGTCCAAATTTTTAAAGATTTATCATGATAATTACATAAAAAATTTGTGAGGATTCAAAAAGAGTTATAAAGATTTTTATAAAGTCTATATGAATTTAGTACAAGTGATATATTATTGGAAATATGAATTAAAGAATAAACTATAGCATGGTGATATTCATTACACCATGGTTTATGTTGGGTTATAGTTTTTGGTAAAACATCATGATGTTCATTATGAATAGTATAGGATATCATTTGACTAGTAAGATTCCCTATAGGATCGGTGTTGACACTTGAGAGAAAGGGTGAATCATTTGTTACATATTTTTACCAAATTTAAAAATTTCTTGAAACCCCTTTTGAATTTAACCCATATTTCTAATTAGTGCATATGGATCTATTTTATGTTTAACCTAGAAATTATAAACTGTATGCAATTCAATTAAAGAAGTAAATAGGAACATAATAATTTTACAAGGATTAATACAAAGACCCACTCCTTTCCTTGATTGGTTATTTTCCCCATTCAAGGTTTATCTATTATAATCAATTTCATCAGTTTCAAGTGAACTAGATCATATTCAAACTGATATTCTCCTAGAAAAAGTCACACCAACCATTTTCCTCCTATACACAGGACTTCTCTTACCATCTTCCCACCATAATTTTTCAACATCTTCTTATTGTAGTCATTGAGTTTCATAGTGATTTCATTAGCCACCCTGATTCACACAGGTTCTATGGATTCACACCATATATATGCAAGTGGTTCTTTGTGGCTCCTTCTTGGAAAAAAATATTTAGTTTTGTCTAGGATTCTTATGCACCAATGAAATATCTCTTCTTTGACTCAAAATAAGCTTCTTCAAATTCAAATAAGTCCCCAATGATACTCTATAAATCAATCAATAATTAAATCTCAGATTCATAGAGCTTCTTATGAATATACTCACTTGTATGTCACACTCAATGAGCTCATGTTATCTTCAAAACTAGTATCTCCTCATCTATTCAAGTGTCTCATATTCATTAAAATAATCAATAGAATACTTACAAGTCAACCATTATAAAATTTTTCTTCTCAATATTCTATGCCAAAGGATGTTACAAGATCTTCTTCTTCTACTTTACTCTATCATAAAGTAGATACTTATTCTTCTTTTTCTTCAAGAAATGTTCTTTAGATATTTTATATATCTCAGAAACTCTAATTTTCTCTATACTTGATCTCATAAAGATTAGAAACTCTCATTTTCCCTATATTTTAACTCTTCTTCTCTTAGAATATAATTATTTTTATATATATGTCACTATAAAATATGACTAACCATTTAGGAATAAATAATTTCCCTAAAAAATATTTTATTTCGCACAATCCTCATTTAATTTCTCATATTTATCATATTAAGGATACTCCCATTATATCTCCATATTTTTTTAAATGGGTCATACTCATGATCTCGATACACTTTTTGTTTCTCAAAATCATTGAATCCTATATAGTTATAGGAGTTCCCTTCTTCTTCTTTTTTATTTCACTTAGCCAATAGAAATTGTTCTAGATCCTTATAGTAGCCTCATCTTCTCCTTTCTTTCTTCCCCATCTTCTCCTTCTCCCTAAAATTACTCAATATGATCTTATTCATTCTGTATAAGTGCACGGTTGTTCACAACTCTATAGATATTTCAGATTCTTCTATTACAAGCTCACCTAAATCTTCATCTCAAAATATCTCCACTAAAATCTATAGCTTACATTTTCCATAGCTATATAAAATATATAGTAAATATATCTTATAATATGGGACTCATTTCATTTCATCTTTAGAGCATCAATGAAATCTTGTAAATATTCCAATTGAATCTATATACACATATAGTAGCGCATCCCTTCTGCAATATCACTTAAATAATCTCAAATTGTGTATTAAATAATATCATGATATTCAGAACTTGAATATACAGCACAAGTATATTCTAAATTCATTTCTCATTTAATATGAAATTTATTCAAATAAATTTGGAATTATAAATAATTCCAAAACTTCTCTACATATTTGATTGTATTCTCCTGTATCTTGAAAATCAGGAAATCACTATGTAAATCATGAATTTTACACCATTTTTTGTTTTTGTGATGCTTTAATCCTTGTAGATCAGCTTTAGCGTCATCAAAAATGAATTTCTATTTTAGGATCATTGATTATGGTTTTCTTTAATTTCATCCAACATGTATGGGAAACTCAGTTATGTGAATTTCATCTTCACATGTGTAGACTCAGTTACATGATAAATTCCCTTATGTCAGCTCTTCACATGTCAAAATTTGGATATGTATTTCTTAATTCCCTTATATTGTTTGAATTTGTATATGTGGGTCATCTACACAACATTTGGCTATGTTACTCTCCATTTGTGTATGTGGTTCCTAGATTTAGATACGCAGTAGATTTTGGCTACATAAACTACATGTTTAGGTCATTCAGCTACATCATTGATCTTGCGTATAATGAAATTCATGTATGTAAACATCTGTTAAATGGTTAATTTGGAAATGTGGATTCACCTTTGTTTCTCGAATTCACATACATGGAACCTAGAATTTTTAGACATCTTCATTTTCAAACCAACATTCCTCCAATTCAGCTCTATCTAATCATAACCAGTCAAAAACACTTCAAATAATTTTGGGAATTTACAAAATATATCAAACGCTTCAAATAAATTCCCAATAACTTTATATAAAATAAAAACTCTCCTCTTTTAGGTTTTTAATATCATACACATCCCTTCTGATTTTATTCAAATTGGAACTTTATCCAAGTGTTTATTTCATCACTGATTTTTTTAGTCATATATAGTATCACACTATGATGGACTTCATTCAATTCCTTGGGTATTCAAACTCAAATAAGGTGTCCTATTTAACAATGATTATAAAATCTCTATAGGATGTTCAATGTAGCCACTAATTATAATAGCTCTAGAGGTAGTTCACTGTATCCATCACTCTTTCTATTCTAATTTTTTATAGATAGTATCGAAACTATTTCTACATCACTTTTAATGTTCTTCCATGATGATCATCTCATAAATTATTGGATGTGTGGAGTTCCCTTATAACTTTTTGAACCATCTATTCCAAGTATCCAATTATTTTTATTTTCCCAATATATGGGTAGAAACTTCTTCATATATTGGGTAGGTAATTCAATCCATCACCCAATTCATCTTTTTATTTATTACATTGAAAAATATAATTGAAAATAATTATAACCAAACATCTTTAGGCACTTTAATCTCCCCCTTTGTGTTTATTTTTAATTCCAATCAATTCTAAATAGTCATCATTAGTCAATGTAATTACTATCCCCCTTAATTCAAAATAAATTTAAAGGGAAGAAAATTATCCCCCCCCCTAATTGACATCATAGGGTAAGGTCATTCTTTTTATTTCTTCTCCCCAATCATTATTTTATACCACATGAGATATGGTACCAATTAAAAGATGATACCATTGAAATATCCCTTGATATTTTAGATAATAATTAAAATATAAGGGTATTATTTTCATTAAATTCCTCTATTTCTTATGATTTCTATCTAGGAGGAATTCACTATCGTATTCTCCCCAAATGATTTATATAACACTTTAAGAGATCCAATCAACTTACAGTTGGCTAAAGGGTGACATTTTTAGATACCAACTAAAATTTATAATGTTTGATACCATTTTTTTAATAAATCAACAATCACACAATATGGTATCCCCTTTATTGGTTTTCTAACATCTCCATCTATTCCATGTGAGAAATAATTTAGCCTATTCCATATCTCACTAATTTTAAGTAACTATTAGAAATGAATATTGATATAGCATCATCTAATCTAAACTCATCATTTCAATTATCATAACAATGTGTTATCAATAAATCACCTCTAAATATATTTGGGATAACCCTTTATAGAAAATAAGTGTGATGATATTTGAGTACATGTTTTTCCACTTTTCTACATGTAATACCAGTTTTGTCTTTCTCATTTTGAGAGAAGAACATACAGATATTGAAGAGAATTCATGAACTTGTGCTCACTTGAACTAATATATAAAAATATTTCAAGTATCATCTCTTTCCCATTTTTTAAATAATCACTCCCCCTTGATAAAATAATCAATATAAATGAATACAAGGTTCGGAGAGTAAATATAATACCTTAAACTTCATTTTTCTTCCAATCTATCTAGAATTACATATTTAGTAGAAATAAATATATCACTAGAATATTATATTCTTTTAGTAGCTACACCTAAATGGATTATTTCTATATATCTTAACCTTTAATCCCCCCCATATTTAATCATATTTAATTTGGGAATAATTTGTTCTTAAAACATCACTTCAGTTATATCTTTGGGGATGATATTTTTTTCTCAACCTTGAATGCTTCTTCCTTGTAGCTCTAAAACTCAACTTATTTTTCCTTGTAACCATTTTTTGTTTTAATATTTTCTCACCTTTGGGAATAATGGACTTATTTTTATTCAAATATATTTTTATAGATAGAATTGGTTTCCCAACATTAGAAAATAGACCACTTTATTTCTTTTTATATTTCTTAATATTTCTATAAAATCCAAACTAATTTGTCCATATGTTTAGATAACCCTTGGTAATATTCTTAACTTTCTCATTGGGTATAGCTATCTTCTTTGAAATGATAGTTTTGGAATATTAGATCGTAGGTGATTTTTATTTTTTTCATTTGTCCAAGAAAAACAATCATACATTTGGAATTTATTTACATTATTTATTAGTCCATGATGTGGAATATTTTACGACAATTAAAGTATATATTTCTAATATCTTTTCCCTCCTTATAATTTGTATTCTATTTATTATTAGGAGTGTATTATTTATATTTCCTCTTCATAGATTTTCCTCTCAAGGATGATTCACTTACTTTGTTTACCTCCTCTCAGAATAAGTTGGTTCTCTTTTATCTTTAGTATATAGATGGTACCGGGAAGGGTTGTACCATAATCCATCATAGTTTTTGACCCCCAGTGTTTCACATCTCATAAAAATTATTCAATATTTCAAATACTTTATTCATATGTATATTCTTCCCTTTTGGTGAGAACTTAATATTTCTAGTGGTAGGTTGTCTCTATTCTACAACATTGATCCTCCTTGATTTAGGACTTATTTAATTTTCACACACTAATATATTGTGATATAAATCAATAGCCGTGTTCCCAAATATCTAGTAGCACCAACAACTTCCAATCAATATTATTTTTTTACTTTAAGTGCATGATATCTAGTATGAAAATATTTTTGTATTTGGGATGGAACCCCAAACTTTTGGAAGCATCTTAGGAAAAAGTTTGTTTGGGACATAACTAATTCCTTCCTGAACATTCTAGTGTAAGTATCAATAATTTAATCCTTCCAAGTATGTAAATATTTTAATTTCCCTCTATCACTTCCAAAAATTATAAATTTAGTAAAAGAAACTTTATCTCCATTATGGGTTAAAATTTTCCATCATATTGATATGGATATTTCTCCACATGATTTTCATATCTTTAGGACACCATTTTGAGATTTATTTTATGTAAGTGTCACTTATAAATTTCTTAATGTAGCACATATTTTCTCAGCTTGTTGTGAAGTTCTAAATTTTTCTTCTTCTATATTCTTCAATTGGATTTTCAACTCCATACACTTCAAGTTGAGTGATTAAATTTCATCATCCATATATCTCATCCTAACTTCATATTCTCTCTTTTATTTATAAATATTATTCTCATGCATATTTCTTACTTTTACCAAAATAATTTTCCATCACTTAAACTCTCTTATCTTTTACATTAAGATAGGATTCTTTGACATTCATAAGATTCCATAGAGTATTTCAATCACAAAAAACACATATTAAATAAAAAAATTACAAGAATATATTTTAAATTATCCATCTATCAAGTAAAGACTTTAATTTAAAAGTTTAATTGATTGATTATTTTCTTTATCTAGCCATGAGAGAGTTATATATTTTTCAACCAGCTTAACCAATGCATTCTCTATGGCATCAACTTCTTCTTCTAGCTATAATTTTTTTATTTTTTAGTCCATTGATATGAGTTAATATATATGAAACAACTTAATTAAGAACTATATTTAGATAATCATTAACTTTATAATGAAAATATTGAAGTGATATATCACTTACAATATCATTAAATTTTTCACAACTTAAACTAACTTAATCTAATGAGTCTCTCTCACTATGCTTGATAGAACACAAACTAATATGAATACTTTCATCTAATAGGTGACCATATACCTCTTTTTAGTTCTTCACTTTTTTATCCTTATAATTTATCCTATTTCTTAGAGTCTTAGAAGAGTCTTCATATTGAATAAAAAATGAATGGAAGTTATAATTTCTATTTGAAGTTGTTCTTCAATTATTTCAAATATTCACTTTATAAATCCAATGAAATTTAGTGGGTCTTAAAAATACATAAAATTAGAGGGTGAAATTTATTTGATAGCAATTTACATTCCCTATATGATTGGTGTAGACACTTTAGAGGGAAATGGAATTTGGTGTTGCCTATTTTTACCAAATTATAAACTTTTCCAAAACCACTTTGAAATTTAACCCTTATTTCCAGTTAGTTCTTATGGATATATTTTATGTTTAACCTAGAAATAATTGATTTTATGAAATATAGGAAAATTAGTAAAGAGGAACATATTATTTTTACAAGTTTTTAGGTGAGGACATACTCTTCCACTTGATTGGTTATTCACCTAAATCAATTATTCTTCACTATAATCAATGCCATCGATTACGAGTGGACTAAATCAGAGGAATACTAATTTTCATTTGGATAGATTCACACTAGCCACTTACATGTTACTCATAAGACTTATCTCATCATCTTCCCATGGGACTTCATTAATATCTTCTTACCCCAGTCAAAAAATCACATTGTGTACTCCTTACACACCCTAAGTCACACCAGTTCTATGGATTTGTACCATATATATATAAGTGGTTCTTTGAGGCTCATCATTGTAAGTAGTTATTTAGTTCTATATAAGATGATTATAAACCAATGAAATATATCTCCTTTAACTCAAAATATAAAATTTTAATTCTAGTAAGTATTAAAGAATACTCTGTAACTCTATCACTGCTTACAACTCATCTTTTCATAACTTCTTCTAAACCAACTCACCTATTTGTCACAACCAATGGGATCCTATGATCTTCAAACCTAGTAGCTCCTTATCTCTTAAAGTATCTCTAATACATTCAAATAAATAATATAATACCAAAAAATTATCCTTGATCATGTTTTTTCTCAACCTTTTTCAACTAAGGATATCATGGGATTTTATTCTTATTCTTTGTTATATCATGCTATAGATACTCATTATTATTATTATTTGTGAGTTTTTCTTTATATATTTTTCACAACTCAGTAGAACTTGATTTCTATATAATAAATCTCTTCTTCTCTCAGTATATTTTTATTTTTATATGTGGGTCACCATGAAATTTAATTAATCATTTAAGAATAAAGAATATCCCAAATAATTATTTTAGTGCTCATGATCCTCGTTAAATTTCTTAACTTCATCATATGAGGGATGCTCTCACAATCTCACCAAATTTCTCATACATAGAAAATACCCATGATGTTGGTATAATTTTATGTTATCAAAACTGTTATCTCCTAAATAATGATAGGAGTTCCCTTATTCTACTTTATCATTTATTTTAGCCAATAAAAATTGTTCTAGATTATTTTAGTAGCCTCAAGCTCTCATTCCTTTCCTCTTAATCCTATTCTTATTATTGAAATAACTTGAAATCTTCTACTTAATTATATATAATTACACAATTGTTCATAACTCCTCATATATTTTGGATTCCTCTATAGTAGGCTCATCACACTTTCCATATCAAAATATCTCTACAAAAATTAATAGCTTACATTTTTCATAGCTATATAAAATAAAAAAGTAAATAGATCTTACGGTGTGGAACTCATTTTATTTTATATTGAGGGATTGAGTGAAATCCTATACATATTCAAATTAAATCAATGCATGCATATAATATCTTCAGATTTATTAAATCTTACTCAAATATGATCTTATCATAGATTAAATAAGTATCATGATATTCAAAACTTGAATCCATGGCGCAAGTATCTTCTAGATTCATTTCTCATTTAATCTATAATTTCTTAAAATAAATTTAGAATTATATATAATTATATAACTTCTATAAAACTTTGATCTTCTTCTCTTATAACATAAATATTAGTAACTCACTATATAAATCGTGAATCATGCACCCTTCCTAGTGTTTGTGGTGTTTTAATCCTTGAATAATAGCTTCTAAATCATTATAAATGAATTTATCCCTCAGAATCGATGATTTTGGTTTTTTACAATTTTCATTCAGTGTGTATGGGAAACTCAGTTAAGTGAATTTTAGCTTCACATACATAGAATTGGATACATGATGGATTCCATTACATCAAATCTTTATGTATTAGAGTTTGGATGTCTGGTGATTAATTCCCTTACATGGTCTAAATTTTTATACATAGGTCAGTTACACGGAATTTGGTTATGTTAATCTCCATTTTCATATGTGGTTCCTGAATTTGGATATATAGTAGAAATTGGCTATGTAAACTGCATACATAGGTCATTAATCTAAATCATTGAACTCATGTTTTTGGAAATTATTGTATAAAAACATTCATATATGTGGTGACTTCGGCTACATGCATTTTCCTACATTGTTGGAATTCATGTACATAGAGACTAGAATTTCTATTCTTTTTCATTTTCAAACCTAAACTCCTCTACTTCATCTCCAAGCAATCTCAACTACCCAAAAACACTTCAAACACTCTGGGAATTTATAGAACATCTAAATAAATTCAAAACAAAACCAAATAACTTTTTAAAAAATTAAAACTCTCCTCTATGAAGTTTAAAATATCACACATTGCACTTCTGATTTCAGTCAAACCAAAACTTCTTCTAAGTGTGTCTTTAATCACTAATTTTGATATTTATATGTAACAACATACTAGTATGGAATTTATTTAATTAATTGGGTCTTAGAACTCCAATAATCTAGATTATTTAACGTTGATTATAATAGATCTAGAGGTTGTTCACTATAGACAGTAATTATAATAGGTCTAGGGGTTAATCATTATATCCAGTACTCTTGTTATTCAAAAATATTATAAAAAGAACTAAAACTACTTATTTGGAACTTTTCATGTTCTTCCATGAAGATAAACTCCTTAATCATCTTATGTGTGGGATTACCTTATTATATATACAGCCAGGTATTCTAAGCATCCAAATCTTTCTATCTAACTAATATATGGGTAGAAACTTCATCATTCATTGAGTGGATACTTCAATCCATCACCCAAGTCATCTTTTCATTTATTATATTGACAATCCTAATTGATAAAAAATACAACCAAACACCTTTGGTCACTTTAAGATGACTCTCATAATATTATTATTATGTTTAATTAATCTTGTGACATTTCATATGATGATGTTTAGAATAAGTGAATATTAAAGGGTATTTTAACAATTCAATTAATTAATAAAGTTGTGTTATAAGAGTTATATAATATTGGAATCCATAAGTTGATCATTTAATTGTTTATAAAATTATAGATTCTAATATGATTATTCATTTATTTAGGGACTTCGATTTAAGGTAGTTCATGGATCTCATTTGTGTATACTACTGATTACTCATGAAGTTGAAGATCTCTCTCGTGTTGTTCTATTCATTTGCCTTTATAAAGGAGTTGTTATCACACATTTTAAGGAGAATGGATCTTACTAGAGATTTCAATCACTCCAATGGTTAGTGGATAACATTGCAGATAGGTACTCATTAGTTTATATTGAGAGAACATGATTAAACTCATTGTTAAGGATGATTCAACATAAACAATGAGGTACACTTTTGGTATATTTTTATTTGATTTTTTTGATTTTTTACCTAATGGATATTGTTCATTTATTTTATATTTTTTCAGTACATTTGGTCATAGAGATGTCCCAAAAACCCTTTAGAATGTATATTTTTTTATATAAATTCATAAAATATTATATAAATAAATTCAAACAAATGTTATTTTTTATACAAAATTTTATGTTTAGTGGAGAAAATATATTTCATGTACATATATATAATATTCAGTTCATAAATATATAATCTATTTTAGTATTGAATGATTTTGTTTTTATTTCAATCACACTATATTTTTAAATTATATTTTTTTTATGTTTCATAAAAAATTTAAATTTAATATAACTTTTTAAATAACATAACATATGTTAAATTAAAACTTGTTTAAAATATATCATTTTTATTTTAAAATAACTTAATGTGTTGTTGTTTTAATATCAAGAAAAACTCTATTTTAATTAATTTTTTAGGAAATTATAGAAATAAAATCAAGGAAATTAAATAAGCAACAATTGAGAATCCATTTTAAAAAAATAACATATTTTCACTATTTTTTATTAAATCAAACAATGATCATTAAACCAAGATAATTTTCTTAATCAAAATTCCCAATCCAAAATAAATAATAAATAAATAGAAAATATAAATAAGATTCATAATAAATGGTATTTATTCTAACTTATAGAGTATATATTCCCAAAACATGTTGACAAACCATGCACACAATAAGAAGAATAAAATAAGTAAAAATTATTTAAGTCGTACAATAATATTAAAAAAACTAATACCCAAAAAAATTAATTTTAGAATTGATTATATAATAATAATATGTTATTTATTAGAAAAATATCAATAAAGGAATAAATTCATCTATAACTTTTAGATGAATAAATTAAGAAGTTATAATCATTAATGATTCATATATTTCCAAATGTATTCCCAAACCCATATTTTTATTTTTATTTCAAGAAAGGAAATTGATGCTGGAAATGTAATAGTCATGTATCATAATGACCTAGATACTCTAAATGAATACCTTAATTAAATTTCATTAATATAAGGTGAGTTTATGATTGTTTTGGTCTAGAAAAAATGTTAATAGTTTTATGCATAAATAATGTAAGTGATTTTCCCTATATAAAAAAAATAAATTATAAATACATTTTTTGACCACAAATTCGATATAATTCACCATACATTGGAATTGTCCTGTCATATGAAAAATATATTAATAAACATTATTAGAAGAAACATTGAATCGCCTATAAAATAATCATTATAAAAATTACAAAGAAAACATTTCACTTTCAATTATAAATAATGGTCACATATATATAACCAAATAAAATGAAAAACTCTCAAAAAGAGAGGCCTAATTGGCTATTAAAATTAAACCAACATCAAAATAATATAATAATTAAATATATATCTATATCTATATGAAACGCGGAATAACCTTGTATGCCACCACCATTATATCTCTACACATGATCTCATGGTCCACTCCCTATAGTGAGGGAACATCTTCTAGTGCTTGGAAGATAAAAAAAACTAGCAATCTACATGTACACCAAAGGTGTGCATAAATGGAATGATTATATAACTCAATAGAATATCTTCAATGATTATATGCACTCTCACTCAATTACCAAAACCATTATGATAGTTTTAAAATAAGAGGAAATAAAACACATTTCATTTTATCATTTAGAATCTTTTAAATTAAAATATAGAGTTACCAAAAAAAATCATTTCTTAAAATAATTATTCAATACATTTTTTAATACTAAGAAAATATAAATATAAACCATTCACACACAAATTTATAAATAATTTTATCCAAACAATCACATAATGGGAAAATTGACTCTAGGGACTAAAAAATAATTTGTCTAAATAGAACTATCTTACTAACATTGATATGATTTTACCATCTCACCTAACTTGTGTGATTTATGTATGATTGGGGAACTCACTAGGCATGCACAGTCTAGGTTTAACTGGTGGAGTAGGTATATCTAAGGTACCCTATATGCTTAACCCACCCATGAATTTAAAAAAAAGTACATCATAAGCATTTAAATAAAATCATTCATCTCACAGTCATGAACTCCTATAATATAAATAACCCCAATTCCATAAGAATTTATCACTTTACATGTTAATCAGTGTATAAATTCATTTAAATTTAAGAAAAATAAAATATGAGTTTATTTTTATCAAAGAATCAATAAACCACAATTATCCCTAGGTAAACAAGGATTTATATCATATAAACAACGTTCAACACTACTCAAAACACCTTTAAATTCACTTTAAAACAAAATAAGCCTTTATAAAAACTCAAAAAGGTATAAATCACTAAAAATTGATTTTAATATATGAATTTGATGTATAGAATATAAGTGATCAAATAATATATTTGAAATAAATTTATAATTAGCATAAGGTGTATATATTTCCCAATACACACATAGTTCATCTTTAAAACTGAAGTAAATAATATAGAAATATTCCTAATCATTTAAAAGTGGTGTTATAAATTTTCAAGCATGAAGGTTTATATAAAAGAGTATAGGGTGAATATTTACGCCTTTCTTAATGGAATTAAATAATATTTACTAGTTATTATTAGTATAATTCTCATTTTTAGGATTATAGAATTATATAAAAGAAGTTATAATGTAGAAATGCAACCTCAATTGAGATTTAAAGGACTTGTTTGAGGCTCCTTTAAGATAATTTTAAAAAATACCTCTTCTATATTAATGTTTATCTATAATTTAATGAAACCAATAAGTCTCTATAAAACTACAATGCATAATCTGTATAGTGAAGAAGCATGAGAGGAAATTGACAAGGATAAGAGAATAAAGATTAATTAAAAATGAGGATAATGGAGGTCATACCTAGTTCTCAACCATGGGTATTCAATTGAATTCCAAATAAAAAAGAAGCACTTCCATATCCTTATCTAGTTGTGTTCCATGAAATGATCATAGAAAAAATGAGTCCACTAATTTTAATCCCCTTAATCAAATGTTAAATCCATAAAATAAGATTATTATTATTATTATGATCCCAAAATACTAATAATAAATATTATTCCACTTAATAATATATATTAATAATAATTATAATATAATATTTAAAAACCCATGTCATATTTTAATAATATAACAACACTTATAATAATAATAAAATGAAAAATATACATAAAACTTAATACCTCTATTTTAAATAAAACATAGATAAAAATATTAAAACAAAATTCATAAACTTTATAACCATATAAATTTGTCAATAATATCATAAAGTCAATCCATAAACCAATTACACAAAGTCTCGGAAATTTTTGAAACAAAAAATGAAGTTTCAAGTCACTTTTAAAAGAATTCGCTATCATTATGCATGATATATAGACCATGCACGAGACTATATATTTCCCACTAACTTGGAATCTAAATTGCCTGATCATAATACATGATCTCAAGGCTATGCACCAGACCATGAATCACCCAAAAAATTTCAATTTTTTTAAAAAACAATATTTTCATCTTAAAAATAAAATTATAAGAAAATATATTTATAATAATAAAACTTGAGTGTTACAATTATTCCCTCCATAAGCCTTTCCACCTATAAAAATTAACATAAATTCATTATTAATAAAAATATTTTATTTTATAAAGTAGGAGTATTTACTTATTTTGAAAACATATATAAGGTACAAAACATTTAAACCACATTAATTTACTTATCCTTGATAAATCAAGAAATTTAGAATATAAAATTCCAAAACATTATTCACCCATGAAAAATCACCACCATAATAGTCTCCCTAATACTGAGGGATTCATCAAGTATAAATTCTTTAATCTTTTTCCATTTCACGTAAAACATTACTTAACTTCTAAAATTTTCAATTCTAAAAAAATACCACCCATTTAAGTAAAACTAATTTTATTACTAAATAAAATATAAATTATATTTTCAATGGATTATATTTATATCTTAAGGAAACAATTATAAAACTAAATAAAATAAAAACTAATAAAAATAAAAACTAAAAAAATATTTCAAAACTCTAAATTTTTCATCAAATATGAAAATTTTACTTATTACAAATTTAAATGAATTTTTAAAGGTATTACATATATATTTTGAAAAAAAATAATTTATATAGGTAAAAATAATAACTATGGGCATAAATAATTCTATTATATTTAATTTGGTATTTTGTAAAGCTAAAAAAACACTCGGGTCAAAATTTATTACTTTTTGAAGTTAGATTTTTATTTTTAATAAATTTATAAGAAATCAATGGTTCAAATGAATGGAATTGGAGACCATAAACCATCTCATGCATTTCCCATGGAATTTGGTTTTAAAGTTTGTATCATCTTTGGGACTATATAGCATAATTATTAGTCACTTAAAGTGGCTAATATTCACTGTTAAGTTCTTAATATTACTGTTTTTAAAAGTTCATAAACATCAATTTTAGTCCAATTCAGAAATTGAACTTCATTTCCCATCATTGTGCAATTCATGCTTAAAATGTCAATTTGGGCCCACTCAATAATGTGCTTGTGGAAATTACAATATTCATCATTTTAATTTGAAATTTTGGGATATGATTTATCACTTTGTTTGGAACATTTTATCTTTTAGGTCTGATGGATGAATCCCAAAGGAAGATGGAGAATTTTGCGCCTGAAGGCAGAAACTTGCTGGAAAAAGCATAATGGGCCTAAGGCCCATCAAACAAATGTGGGGCCCAGAAACCAAGCCCAATGAAGCTCATATTTATACAGTAGAAAGCTAAAAATATGAGGATCATTTTATTCAACTGTGTCCGGAGCTAATTCTGATTTTTTTCATGATGATAGAGGGGTAGGAAGTTAACATTTAAATGGTGGACTTGTCATTAATGCAGAGAAATCCGTCCCACCATTTCGATCATAACTTCCAAACGGCTGAGCCAAATTTCTTGATATTTTGATAGCTTCTAGAAGACACATGGACGAATATATTTTATATTTATGAGACCTTCGGATTCGGCCATATGAAGTGTCAAATTCACACGTCAAAATGGAGGACGAATCTGGACAGTTTTCCGGGTCAACTTCGAAACGTCAATTTCCTTTTGATTCTTCACCCTCCTTTTGACTCTCTTAATTGTTGGGGGGTGAATTTAATGTTGTGGGTGGACCTAAGGCTTCTAATATTCCTATATAAGGAGATGGTGGTGAAGGGAATAATCATCTAACATTTTTCCTTGAATCTAACATTTTTCTTTGAATCGATGTTTTTCTTTCATCCATTGTATTTATTTCAATTGTAATTTCTTGCTTTCAATTTGTAATTGCATCGTCAAGTCTTCCCATGTAAGTTTTTCTTTCACGTTTATTATTTTAATAAAATTTCTTCTTCTTATTCACTTTTTATTTTCCTTTTCTTCACACGTTGATACCGTTGAATCATGGTGTGAAATTATTCACACAAGCACTTGTGATTTCAATCACACAACGGTGGAGTGTTCGTTCTTTTAATAATTTTCTTCTTCTTCAATTCCACCCCCATAAGTCTATATCCCGCTTCCATTGGTAGAACAGCATCAATGGAGGGCTAACCTCTTAAGGGTTGATCCAAGGGAGTAGCAAGGTCATGGATTGAATGTTATTTCATGTAATTAATATTTAAATCTATTCGTTATTTTAGGATTTCCATTTGATGAGTTACATTCTTTCTCATCTTTGCCAAATTTAACGATGACACATTTTGAGTGCTAGTACGATCTATTTCCTTTGAGTGCTCATTAAAGTGATCCTCAAAGTGAATTTGTGATTGGCCTTGGAATTGTGTAGGGAATAAATTGGTGAATGATTTGGAAGAATTATCTCATTGTTTGGATATGTCTTGAATTAATGACATGAAATTTTCTAAGAAAAGAAATTCATCCAATCCACCCCAAGCAAAACCCTAAGATCAACCCACCATCAATAATTGTTTAGTCCGCATCATTTTTTATTATATCTTATTTAAATTATATCTTTAGTTCTTCAATTAAAATCTACCTCAAAGTTGGCCACTTCATAACCAATCCATCAATAAATCATAGCATCTCAAGGTTACTTCTTCGGTCCCTGTGGATTCGATCCCTACTTGTACTCCAACGACCGCTTTTACCAGTAGGGTAAATTTGGGCGCAACCAAATTTTGGCGCCGTTGCCGGGGACCCTAGTAAGTTTTCTTAGACACCCACCTTCTATTCTCACCTAACTTCTCTTTTCTCACCTCTATTTCTCTTTTCTTTTCCCCTTTCTGTTTTTCCAAAAAAAAAACAAATCCAAATCCAAATTTCATTAAACTCCAATGGAGTATCATCAACAATTTCATTTCATAAAATCGGGCTGGAATCAAATAGAAAATCAACATTGGAAATCCGCTCACATAGGAAATTTCTTTGATCAACCTTTAAATGAATACCCCACACCCGATAACATGAATGATCAATGGGATACTGATTTTTTGAAGGATAAATTTCCATACCTCTCAAGGATGATTGAAGAGATCAAACATAATGATGATGATGATGTACAAACAACAATCAATCCTAATTCTGAAAAAATTCTTGAACATTTATGTGAAAAAATGGTTAAAATGAATTCAGAAGTTTCATCACTGAGATTAGAAATACAAAACATTGAGACTTATGAAGAACCCATTCACACTCAGGATGTCCTTTCCACATCACTTATAGAAGAATATTGTTTCCCACATAACTCATGTGAATTTAGTAAAGAACCCACTTTAAAATCTTGGAATACAGAGTTGGATAATGAAGAGATTTCGTCAGGTAATGTTGAAATTCAAGATAAAGAACATGAAGGAATTGTTAATGAGTCTTTAAATCAGGAGGAAATTGATTTTTTGGATTCAAAAGATGAAAATTTGACATCATGGATTGAGCTTCCTGAATATAAATCCATTAATGATTTTTCAAAAACACCAATCACTGAAAAATTGGGATAAATACCAAACATTGAGCCCATACACACTCCTGAAATTCAACTATACACTTTTGGGGATGAATCATATTTTCAAAATGAACCAATTCTTTCTAAATGTTTTGGAGAAGAAACTGATTTTGAATTAATTTTTCAATCTCCTTTAAAAAATTTCAATAAAACCGAGCTCAAAATTATTTTACATTCTTCCGAACTAAAGAAAATCAATCTTAATCAAGTTGAAGTGGAAAAAAATGGGGTCCTAAACATGTTGAAAGTTGGAATTGGATAAGTTGGGGGGTTCAAGTCGAGCTAACGACGTTAAACAAAAGCGCTGCATGGGATGCAACCCATGGTTTTCATGTTTCTAATAATTTTGAATCATTTTCTTTTTCATATAATAAATTACCATAGACTGTTGACCTGTTCTTCTTTTATGAGTAAGGATGGGTATGAAAGGGGAGCGCCATATTCATCCGTGTCACGTGGCGTGATCTCTGAGTAATACCTTACCCAGAAATCTAAAAGAAGACAATGTATCATCAGTTTATTTTGTTTTGTTTATTATTATGTTTTTATAGGTTAAAAAATAAAAGGACATGCTGAAATCCATAAGGAAAATCCATTCACCACCATCCAAGCCGCTGAGACTCAAATCCAGGATTGAAGGGAGACTATGGCATGCGCTATCATCATCAACCACCAGGTGACTTCATTCCATGATTTTCATTTTAAATTTCTTCGTTGAACCCCTCTCCTACCCCCTTCTAACTTTTCTATTCTTTAAACACTGGGGACAGTGTCATTCTAAGGTGGGGGGAGATAAAAAATGATTTTTATTTTGAATAAGAACATGCATGAAAAAAAAAATCCATTAACCATAAACATGATAAAGACACATTGCAAACTCTAAAATTGGATATCAAATAAATTTTGCATGCCTTGATTCTGATTTTAATGCAAGTTTAAGTTCATGAGCATAGTTTTAGGAAAGTGCGGTTGTCCAATGTGATTTTTCAAAGTTTACATTTTCATCCTCTTAATAAAAATGCCACAATGCACGTCTTTTGGATTGTGGGTGTAAATTTGAGTTCTTGGGTCCCTTTCATTATAGCATAGGGTTCTGGGGTCACTTTTAGTTTAATTTGAGTATCCAAAAAAAAAACAAAAATAAACAAAACAAAAAAATTGAAAAAAAATAATAATGACCACATAGAGCAATGTTTTGTCCAAATGTGTGGCGTCCGACACTTGGGGATCGTGACTCCATAGTTGTCTTGCCCAGAGTTAGGCTTTATATCTCTACTGTAGAGCATGAAATTGACAAAATGTGTGGCGTCCGGCACTTGGGGATCGTGACTCCATAGTTGTCTTGCACAGAGTTAGTCTTTTCATATCTATTGTGGATAAAAAAAATTAAAAAAATTAAAAAAAAATGGATACTCATCTTAAGGTTTAATGTGATTCCCACCTAGAGCTTCCATTTTTTTCCCCTTGAACAATAAAATGGGCCCCATATCTTTTATGATGCACAACACTTTATCATGCTTAATTGGAATTGGATGAAATGTGGCGATGAATTTGAACAAAGGAATGGGCTTGGGCTTGGGATATGCTTATGGACCTAGCTTGTTTTAAATGATTTTGATGGGTTCCATAATTTTTTTTTGGTATGAGGTCTTTTGGGTGAGCAATGTGTATTTAAAATGTTTTTGGAAAAGGGGATTTCAATTTCATATTTGTAATTTATTTTGCTCAGGACTAGCAAAACTCAAGTTGGGGGGTGTGATTAGTCACTTAAAGTGGCTAATATTCATTTTTAAGTTCTTAATATTACTGTTTTTAAAAGTTCATAAACATCAATTTTAGTCCAATTCAGAAATTGAACTTCATTTCCCATCATTGTGCAATTCATGCTTAAAATGTCAATTTGGGCCCACTCAATAATGTGCTTGTGGAAATTACAATATTCATCATTTTAATTTGAAATTTTGGGATATGATTTATCACTTTGTTTGGAACATTTTATCTTTTAGGTCCGATGGATGAATCCCAAAGGAAGATGGAGAATTTTGCGCCTGAAGGCAGAAACTTGCTGGAAAAAGCATAATGGGCCTAAGGCCCATCAAACAAATGTGGGGCCCAGAAACCAAGCCCAATAAAGCTCATATTTATACAGTAGAAAGATAAAAATATGAGGATCATTTTATTAAACTGTGGCCGGAGCTAATTCTGATTTGTTCATGATGATAGAGGGGTAGGAAGTTAACATTTAAATGGTGGACTTGTCATTAATGCAGAGAAATCCGTCCCACCATTTCGACCATAACTTCCAAACGGCTGAGCCAAATTTCCTGATATTTTGATAGCTTCTAGAAGACACATGGACGCAGATATTTTATATTTATGAGACCTTCGTATCCGTCCATATGAAGTGTCAAATTCACACGTCAAAATGGAGGAAGAATTTGGATAGTTTTCCGGGTCAACTTCGAAACGTCAATTTCCTTTTGATTCTTCACCCTCCTTTTGACTCTCTTAATTGTTGGGGGGTGAATTTAATGTTGGGGGTGGACCTAAGGCTTCTAATATTCCTATATAAGGAGATGGTGGTGAAGGGAATAATCATCTAACATTTTTCCTTGAATCTAACATTTTTCTTTGAATCGATGTTTTTCTTTCATCCATTGTATTTCTTTCAATTGTAATTTCTTGCTTTCAATTTGTAATTTCATCGTCAAGTCTTCCCATGTAAGTTTTTCTTTCACGTTTATTATTTTAATAAAATTTCTTCTTCTTCTTCACTTTTTTATTTTCCTTTTCTTCACACGTTGATACCGTTGAATCATGGTGTGAAATTATTCACACAAGCACTTGTGATTTCAATCACACAACGGTGGAGTGTTCGTTCTTTTAATAATTTTCTTCTTCTTCAATTCCACCCCCATAAGTCTATATTCCACTTCCATTGGTAGAACAGAATCAATGGAGGGATAACCTCTTAAGGGTTGATCCAAGGGAGTAGCAAGGTCATGGATTGAATGTTATTTCATGTAATTAATATTTAAATCTATTCGTTATTTTAGGATTTCCATTTGATGAGTTACATTCTTTCTCATCTTTTCCAACTTTAACGATGACACATTTTGAGTGCTAGTACGATCTATTTCCTTTGAGTTCTCATTAAAGTGATCCTCAAAGTGAATTTGTGATTGGCCTTGGAATTGTGTAGGGATTAAATTGGTGAATGATTTGGAAGAATTATCTCATTGTTTGGATATGTCTTGAATTAATGACATGAAATTTTCTAAGAAAAGAAATTCATCCAATCCACCCCAAGCAAAACCCTAAGATCAACCCACCATCAATAATTGTTTAGTCCACATCATTTTTTATTATATCTTATTTAAATTATATCTTTAGTTCTTCAATTAAAATCTACCTCAAAGTTGGCCACTTCATAGCCAATCCATCAATAAATCATAGCATCTCAAGGTTACTTGTTCGGTCCCTGTGGATTCGATCCCTACTTGTACTCCAACGACCGCTTTTACCAGTAGGGTAAATTTGGGCGCAACCAAATTTTGGCGCCGTTGCCGGGGACCCTAGTAAGTTTTCTTAGACACCCACCTTCTATTCTCACCTAACTTCTCTTTTCTCACCTCTATTTCTCTTTTCTTTTCCCCTTTCTGTTTTTCCCAAAAAAAAACAAATCCAAATCCAAATTTCATTAAACTCCAATGGAGTATCATCAACAATTTCATTTCATAAAATCGGGCTGGAATCAAATAGAAAATCAACATTGGAAATCCGCTCACATAGGAAATTTCTTTGATCAACCTTTAAATGAATACCCCACACCCGATAACATGAATGATCAATGGGATACTGATTTTTTGAAGGATAAATTTCCATACCTCTCAAGGATGATTGAAGAGATCAAACATAATGATGATGATGATGTACAAACAACAATCAATCCTAATTCTGAAAAAATTCATGAACATTTATGTGAAAAAATGGTTAAAATGAATTCAGAAGTTTCATCACTGAGATTAGAAATACAAAACATTGAGACTTATGAAGAACCCATTCCCACTCAGGATGTCCTTTCCACATCACTTATAGAAGAATATTGTTTCCCACATAACTCATGTGAATTTAGTAAAGAACTCACTTTAAAATCTTGGAATACAGAGTTGGATAATGAAGAGATTTGGTCAGGTAATGTTGAAATTCAAGATAAAGAACATGAAGGAATTGTTAATGAGTCTTTAAATCAGGAGGAAATTGATTTTTTGGATTCAAAAGATGAAAATTTGACATCATGGATTGAGCTTCCTGAATATAAATCCATTAATGATTTTTCAAAAACACCAATCACTGAAAAATCGGGATAAATACCAAACATTGAGCCCATACACACTCCTGAAATTCAACTATACACTTTTGGGGATGAATCATATTTTCAAAATGAACCAATTCTTTCTAAATGTTTTGGAGAAGAAACTGAGTTTGAATTAATTTTTCAATCTCCTTTAAAAAATTTCAATAAAACCGAGCTCAAAATTATTTTACATTCTTCCGAACTCAAGAAAATCAATCTTAATCAAGTTGAAGTGGAAAAAAATGGGGTCCTAAACATGTTGAAAGTTGGAATTGGATAAGTTGGGGGGTTCAAGTCGAGATAACGACGTTAAACAAAAGCACTGCATGGGATGCAACCCATGGTTTTCATGTTTCTAATAATTTTGAATCATTTTCTTTTTCATATAATAAATTACCATAGACTGTTGACCTGTTCTTCTTTTATGAGTAAGGATGGGTATGAAAGGGGAGCGCCATATTCATCCGTGTCACGTGGCGTGATCTCTGAGTAATACCTTACCCAGAAATCTAAAAGAAGACAATGTATCATCAGTTTATTTTGTTTTGTTTATTATTATGTTTTTATAGGTTAAAAAATAAAAGGACATGCTGAAATCTATAAGGAAAATCCATTCACCACCATCCAAGCCGCTGAGACTCAAATCCAGGATTGAAGGGAGACTATGGCATGCGCTATCATCATCAACCACCAGGTGACTTCATTCCATGATTTTCATTTTAAATTTCTTCGTTGAACCCCTCTCCTACCCCCTTCTAACTTTTCTATTCTTTAAACACTGGGGACAGTGTCATTCTAAGGTGGGGGGAGATAAAAAATGATTTTTATTTTGAATAAGAACATGCATGAAAAAAAAAATCCATTAACCATAAACATGATAAAGACACATTGCAAACTCTAAAATTGGATATCAAATAAATTTTGCATGCCTTGATTCTGATTTTAATGCAAGTTTAAGTTCATGAGCATAGTTTTAGGAAAGTGCGGTTGTCCAATGTGATTTTTCAAAGTTTACATTTTCATCCTCTTAATAAAAATGCCACAATGCACGTCTTTTGGATTGTGGGTGTAAATTTGAGTTCTTGGGTCCCTTTCATTATAGCATAGGGTTCTGGGGTCACTTTTAGTTTAATTTGAGTATCCAAAAAAAAACAAAAAAAAACAAAACAAAAAAATTGAAAAAAAATAATAATGACCACATAGAGCAATGTTTTGTCCAAATGTGTGGCGTCCGACACTTGGGGATCGTGACTCCATAGTTGTCTTGCCCAGAGTTAGGCTTTATATCTCTACTGTAGAGCATGAAATTGACAAAATGTGTGGCGTCCGGCACTTGGGGATCGTAACTCCATAGTTGTCTTGCACAGAGTTAGTCTTTTCATATCTATTGTGGTTAAAAAAAATTAAAAAAATTAAAAAAAAATGGATACTCATCTTAAGGTTTAATGTGATTCCCACCTAGCGCTTCCATTTTTTTCCCCTTGAACAATAAAATGGGCCCCATATCTTTTATGATGCACAACACTTTATCATGCTTAATTGGAATTGGATGAAATGTGGCGATGAATTTGAACAAAGGAATGGGCTTGGGCTTGGGATATGCTTATGGACCTAGCTTGTTTTAAATGATTTTGATGGGTTCCATAATTTTTTTTTGGTATGAGGTCTTTTGGGTGAGCAATGTGTATTTAAAATGTTTTTGGAAAAGGGGATTTCAATTTCATATTTGTAATTTATTTTGCTCAGGACTAGCAAAACTCAAGTTGGGGGGTGTGATTAGTCACTTAAAGTGGCTAATATTCATTTTTAAGTTCTTAATATTACTGTTTTTAAAAGTTCATAAACATCAATTTTAGTCCAATTCAGAAATTGAACTTCATTTCCCATCATTGTGCAATTCATGCTTAAAATGTCAATTTGGGCCCACTCAATAATGTGCTTGTGGAAATTACAATATTCATCATTTTAATTTGAAATTTTGGGATATGATTTATCACTTTATTTGGAACATTTTATCTTTTAGGTCCGATGGATGAATCCCAAAGGAAGATGGATAATTTTGCGCCTGAAGGCAGAAACTTGCTGGAAAAAGCATAATGGGCCTAAGGCCCATCAAACAAATGTGGGGCCCAGAAACCAAGCCCAATGAAGCTCATATTTATACAGTAGAAAGATAAAAATATGAGGATCATTTTATTCAACTGTGGCCGGAGCTAATTCTGATTTTTTCATGATGATAGAGGGGTAGGAAGTTAACATTTAAATGGTGGACTTGTCATTAATGCAGAGAAATCCGTCCCACCATTTCGACCATAACTTCCAAACGGCTGAGCCAAATTTCCTGATATTTTGATAGCTTCTAGAAGACACATGGACGAAGATATTTTATATTTATGAGACCTTCGTATCCATCCATATGAAGTGTCAAATTCACACGTCAAAATGGAGGAAGAATCTGGACAGTTTTCCGGGTCAACTTCGAAACGTCAATTTCCTTTTGATTCTTCACCCTCCTTTTGACTCTCTTAATTGTTGGGGGGTGAATTTAATGTTGGGGGTGGACCTAAGGCTTCTAATATTCCTATATAAGGAGATGGTGGTGAAGGGAATAATCATCTAACATTTTTCCTTGAATCTAACATTTTTCTTTGAATCGATGTTTTTCTTTCATCCATTGTATTTCTTTCAATTGTAATTTCTTGCTTTCAATTTGTAATTGCATCGTCAAGTCTTCCCATGTAAGTTTTTCTTTCACGTTTATTATTTTAATAAAATTTCTTCTTCTTCTTCACTTTTTATTTTCCTTTTCTTCACACGTTGATACCGTTGAATCATGGTGTGAAATTATTCACACAAGCACTTGTGATTTCAATCACACAACGGTGGAGTGTTCGTTCTTTTAATAATTTTCTTCTTCTTCAATTCCACCCCCATAAGTCTATATTCCACTTCCATTGGTAGAACAGAATCAATGGAGGGATAACCTCTTAAGGGTTGATCCAAGGGAGTAGCAAGGTCATGGATTGAATGTTATTTCATGTAATTAATATTTAAATATATTTGTTATTTTAGGATTTCCATTTGATGAGTTACATTCTTTCTCATCTTTGCCAACTTTAACGATGACACATTTTGAGTGCTAGTACGATCTATTTCCTTTGAGTGCTCATTAAAGTGATCCTCAAAGTGAATTTGTGATTGGCCTTGGAATTGTGTAGGGATTAAATTGGTGAATGATTTGGAAGAATTATCTCATTGTTTGGATATGTCTTGAATTAATGACATGAAATTTTCTAAGAAAATAAATTCATCCAATCCACCACAAGCAAAACCCTAAGATCAACCCACCATCAATAATTGTTTAGTCCACATCATTTTTTATTATATCTTATTTAAATTATATCTTTAGTTCTTCAATTAAATTCTACCTCAAAGTTGGCCACTTCATAGCCAATCCATCAATAAATCATAGCATCTCAAGGTTACTTCTTCGGTCCCTGTGGATTCGATCCCTACTTGTACTCCAACGACCGCTTTTACCAGTAGGGTAAATTTGGGCGCAACCACCTAACCACTCATTTTTCTAGAATATCATGCATCTGTTATAAATTCTTGATTGAAGCCTATTTTTCATAATTCAAACTCTAAACATTATGAATAAATTTTTAACACTAAAACCTACCTATTATAGGTTTGTGTTGTCTTTATAAAAAAAATTCAATAAATTTTACTAACCCTATAACTTGTTTCTTTACTACCATTCAAAAGTTTCATAAAGTTCATAAACCTTAAACAACTCAATGTGTAAAAATCATAATTCATAATCAAATAGATACCTAATATCCTTATTTAGGAATATTATAGTTTTTATAAACCTAAATTACCATTTTTGAATCCATATGAAATGTAAACCAATATATACCCCAAAAATAACATGTTACTAATTTAAAATAATAAATTTATAACTAAATACACCAAACCAAACATGTTAGAACTCAAAATTTCTTCATACATAATAAAAAAACCACTAAAATCAAACACTTCCATATTAAAAGAAATTTTCACCAAAACTATTTTCACATAATGAAATAAATAACAAACCAATATATTAACCCAGAATTAAAGGAGTTTAAAACTCACTATTATAATAATGTATTTTTAAAAAATACTCACTCACCCAAACAAGGTATAAAAATTAATATTTCCTAAAGCATTATAATATCATGTTTTATGACTTAGTGTATCATAGATTATGATACACATATGGAAAGAGGATTATTATTAAGTTTTTGGTCATATCGTATTTTAAAATATAGTGAAAACATATGGAGGATAAATTGTAATATTGTTCTATATGATATAATTTATTTTTTATTACCATGAATCAAAAGTTTTGATTTATTTGGAACTATCAACACATAAATTAATTTCTTTAGCATTAACAGGTTAACGTTCTAGTCTCCCTTACACATTAGTAATCATTAAATACATGGTAAATTTATAATTGATGGTGACATATGATATAACTAAAGGAATTACTCATATGTTTGAAAAAAATTGAGTAAATTCATGGATCAGAGAGAACCTCATAGCCTATATAAATGATTCTTGGCCAAAGGAATTGTGTGTGTGATCTCCTTAAGAAACCTTTGGATGATATTATCTTATTCCCAAAGATATCATCCTTACTTATTCTTTTCTTTTAAGATATTATCATATTGAGAAGTTTTAATAATACTACTCAAAGTCTTTTGGTGATTAGGTTCAATATTTTTATGTACCTTGTAGGGAATAACTTTATAGTTGTTTGTAATGGACTGAAATTCTAGACCTTATAAAAATGAAGTTATGTTCGATAAATTATGTTAAAAGCTACACCCAATGTAAATTAACCACAAAATATTATAAGAACATTATTTATCAACCTAAAATAAAAAATAATATGGTATATTGTTAAAATTTATTACCTATGGAAGATAAATAATTAATATGAATTAATGTTGAAAAATGATTATTTTCAATAAAATCCATTTTCATTATAATATTTATTTTATTTTAAAAGATAAATTTATAAATTTTAAAATATAAATTTAATAAAATGAAATTATTATTTTTATTACTCACAACAAAAATTATATATTATGGATTTTTTTAGTTTTTTCTAAAAAGGTTTATTTTTACTCAAAAAATATGATATTTCTGAAAATTGTGCCTCTTATGATTTTATCATTATGTAAGAATATATTAAAAGTTTGAAAAACATTTTGATTAATAAAATTTATATTTAAGTAATACTATTATTAATTTTAATATATTCTTTGAGCTTATAAATCCTATGTCCAATATTTGTAGAACTAAATTAAAATGGTAGTTTAATAGAAAGCGGTTTTTTGTCTTTTCTTTGAATAAAGTATTTTCATGGTGAGTTTAAATTTTGTCTTACCATTAAATACTCATACCTTTTATTTGTTTTATAATAAACCAAATTTATCTCATAGTAATTTATAATTTTAATAATTATGTCTTAGACCTGTATTTTAAGCTTAAAAGCACACTTTTTCTAAAAACTGTTTCTAGTAATTTTGTGCACTAATTTTAAAATTAAATTTTCAAAACCATAGAAATTTTATTTTATAAAATGACTTATAAATTTTAAATAAAAAAGTTTCAAATTATTTTAAATGATAAATATTAAATTTTTCATGAAAATTAATTTTTATGGTTAAAAATTAATTACTAAGGTAAAAGTAAAATAGGGTAAAATATAAAAAAGGTAATGGAAAAAAGACATAAAAAATTCAATGTTTTATCTAAAATGAGTTTTTTAGGTGAATTTATAACCACACTCACTTTACCATCTAGTTTTTTTCATTTTTTCCATTCAAATTGTAATATTAACTTTACGTTATAAATAATTTAATGGTTACTTCCAAAATGATTCCTCTCTTCACTTATAAAAAGGTAACACTTTCATCACTTCAAGAGTATAGTATACATTGAATTTATTATTTAAAATATTCCAATTTTATCATCCTATAATTATCTATCATTCCCATAAGATTATGGTAACCTTTATTTTTCTTAATGCCTTTATTTCCTAGGAGTTTTCCAAGAGAAAACTCAGGCTTCCAACATTAGTATTACTTTCTATTAGTATTTTATTTTAATCTAATATATGTATCATAATTATACTAACATTTAATTATATTATTGATAAAATAATTATTAAATCCTTTCCATCCACCAAGAAAAAAAATAACATCGATTGTACCTATGTCCAGACTACTGCCTCCATGAAACTATGTTGTTTGTTTTTTCATCACTACCTCTAATGGATCGTAACAATGATGGATTTGTAGATTTATAATTTTTATATGTCCAATTTATAAATTTTAAATTATAATTCATCATATACCATATTTCCTCCAATTCATTGAGAAATTGGATCATTAATCATGTGGATGTGCGGATTATCGCCTCCATGAACAATGAATTGTGTTTGTCATCACCACCCATATTGGATGGTTATAAGAATGGATTCCCTGAGAATTTATGATAATTATAAAATTTTTAATTTTATAAATATATCATATTATCATTATCAAAATAAATTCCCTTAATCATGATAACATTATAATATGTTATTGTTGGGGTCGATTTTACTACCATATGTAAATGATGTTATAACGATTATGTCAAAAATTATTATAGGATGTAATTTAATGGTAATATCATGTAATAAAGATATATTTAATATTTTTTAATTATTATGTAAATATTACAATATTATTTTAAATATTTACTAATATATCACCTTTCAATCATTAAACTCATCGAAAACTAGTTCATCGCAATTTTAATTTTCAAAAGTTATATTCATGTTTGGAACCTAATTAAAATAGTTATTTATTAATCATTAAAAAATTTATTATTTTATATTTAATAATATATTAATTATTAACTTTAAACTACTTAGTGGGAATCAATCTCTTCTTCATGATGTTTGTACGAAACAAACAACTGAAATTTCTAACACCCAATAATGAAAACAAACTATAATTGGTTAATATATTTGTAATATATGGTTATAAAATTATTATAAAAAGATAATAATTTTTATTTTTATTTTTTGAGATAATTTATTAATATAGTTTTGTTAATTATATATGAGTTCATATCACAGTTGAGTAAGAGATAATACAAGTTAAGGGTTTGTGCTAAATCAATTTTTTCAATTGAGTTACAAACTTTCTTATTGAACTATACTATTCAAAGTTTTATTTATTATACCAAACAGATACTTTGATTTATATTTCCACCTTATGTTATGGGGTTCTATAATAATTCCTTATGACCTCATTATCAAATTACTCCTTCCTCAAAGATTATTCTTCTTGTAAGGGTTTTCGTCTCAAAATTCCTCTCTTTGAGACATGTTTTGTATTATGCACGTAATTTTATTTATGTGGTGTATATGCTACCTATTTGAGATATTATATCATGAAATGACTTTTTATTCAGGTTAATTTAATATCAATTTAAATATTTATCTTTTAATAGGTTTTTATTTAAACTCACCTCAAGTTGTAAGGATTTTCTTAACTCAAATAATTTTCCTGAGTCATAATCCCTCCACTTCGATTATAATATTTCAAGACTGAATTATCCTATCCTATGATGATGTAATATTGTATTTACATATTATTTTATATTTAAATCATTTCTCATACTTAATTATTCTTACTTGATGAATCTATTTTTTTAAAAATAATTCACATCTCTTATAATGTATTTTTTTCTATATCCATGTTTTTACTTCCCACCAATTTTCTTCTTTACCTAGTGGAAACTAAAATTGTTTTTATCTCTAATTAACCTTAAATTTCCCTTTTTTAATTTTAAAATAAGGTATTTTTTGTTACTCTTTTCCAATGTGGTTTTTTGATAAAGTCATTTCAAAGTTTTCAAAAGTTTTTCCATCTTTTCCAAATAAATTTTTTTATCTTATACTTTATATTCCTTTTTAACAACCTTTATATATTTTAAAATATCTATTATTGAAAATTATTTTTAAAATTAAAAGTTTTCAATGTGTTTTCACTTCATATTTTTTTTTAAAATGACTTTTCAATGTGATTGTAACTTCTTATTTTACACCAAAGATAAGAGCATTTTCTAAAAACCTATTTTATGATTTCACTACCATTTTCCACTTTATCTCTAAAATATTTATTTCTATAGAAATTTTTTTTATGAATCCCCTTCTAAATTTTATTATGAAATAATCTTTTGGGGTGATTGAATTTTTAGTATCAACCATTTATATCCTTGAGTTCAATTTTATTGATATTATATGGAAGTGTTGTAAAACCCGTTTTTATTTACATGGGTTATTTATAATGTGATGAGTTAAACCCAATTTATTTCCCCTTAGTATTCATGATATGTTAAATGATTTGTGTCATATGGAAGACATATGTATGGATAATGATGGGTGGGGTCCTATATCTCCCTCCAATGCATTAGATAAGGTTTAATACCTCATGAGGTAATGATTTTGAGAATTAACACAATGTGGATTATATATGTTCACAATATTGAGTGTGACCATGATATAAATTATCTACATTCATAATATTGAGTGTGAAGAAGATTTGGATTCTCTACTTTTACAAGATTGGGCATGAAAATGATGTGAATTAGCTACATTTATATGAATGGGTATGAAATCGACGTGGTTCTCTATGTTAAGAATGTTATGAATACCTATGCTTATGCCTAAACCACAATTCTATGTTATATTATTATGTTATAATCCATGTAGCATGTTTATTATATCATTTTTATGCACTCATTTCCATGGTATATGTTGTTCTTTTGAGATTACATTACCTTACCTTGTGAATTATGGAAAAATCTTAATGTCTTGTGTTCTTTTTAATATGATATTTCTTATATTTTTATGTTTTATCTCATGCTTATGATATAAACCTTTATAAAATTTTGATAAGTTTCCCCTTAATAAGAATTTTAGATCACCCCTTTCTTATATTTACCTTCCCCAAGTTATGAAGATAAGTATAACTTAGGAGAAGTCTAAAATGGGGTCTAGAAGAGTTTTATTATGGATAAATGCTCACAAGTATCATAAAATAAGTTTCCAATGTATTTAATCCTCAAAGACACTAAACCTTTATTTCTCTAGTTTATTTGACTATTTGTGATATGGAATGATAATTAATGTAATTTAATAAAATAAAAATGTTGACTTGGATCACTATAGTTAGTATCAAAGGATGGTTTCATTATTTTTTAGGATTATAATAGTTATTTTAGGGAATTGGATAAGATAACAATAGTGAAAATCCTAGGGATAAGTCTATGTATAGGATAACATCTTGAAGTTTTGGTAAAGTAGAGATTATGTGATTCTCTTAGAAATTACATCCACGTATAGATACTAGAATGTGGATATAGTTATGGAACAAATTCACCTAGGGGTAATCACTTCAAAAATGTTTGGTTTAGTATTGGCTTGATCATCACCCTGATGCATGATGAGTGGTCCTAAGACTACACATCTAGATAAACACTCCTAGGGTATATGATTTGGTTTATTGTATGATATTTACAAAATGTTATGAAGAATTGATTTCCTAGTTACTTTAAGGTATTGGGTTGAGAAGTATTAGATAACCCAATTTAAAATAACCTAGGTTGAACTTAGAATGGTATAGGTTAAGCTATAGATTATATATGTTGTTCTTTGAGTGATATAGTTTGAGATAAAATAACTATAGTCTAATTATGATAATAAACATTAGAAACCTCCTAAACCATGTAAAAAAGGGAAATCCTATGTTATCCCAACTATTGAATGTAATCCATGAAAAATAAGGGTAAAATTTACAATCACCCTCTACTCTAGATTTGTGTATATCTAATTGGAATCTAGTTATAACCACCCTAGTGGGACTAGGATGTTTTCTATGGTCATCAAATAAACACCCCAACTATTTGATATTATCTTTTATTGTTATTGTATCCCAATTTTAGGTTTAGGGGATATTCCTTATAAAATTCTTATTATCCCTCATTTAGATGAATTCAATGTGATTTTGGAAATGTATTATCCATCACCACATAGAATCCATAGTGATCAATAAGATAGGGAAATAACATTTCATCTTTCAAACCAAATTATTATAATATATCAATGCAAGAATAACTATGATCTCTCTTGGAAAAATAATTCCATTATAGGAGATATGATACCTAATCATGAGGGATGTTTAGCTCAATGGTTAGATAAAAACTTCATATTAGGATTGAGATATTCTGATAGAAAATGATATATTTACAAATTTTATTGATAACACTCTAGAAATTGTATCATGATTAAATTATATATGTTAGATACCATAAATTGGTTTCACTAGTAAGTGATAATTAAAATTTTAAGGATGTAATTTATTTAAGGGGGGATGTAACGACCCAAAATTCCAGACCTTATAAAGCTAATATTATGGTCGATAACTTTTGTTACATGCTATAACCAATGAAAAAAACGCAATATAATAGAATAAAATTATTAATAAAGGTATAATAAACAATAATATGGAATATCATAAAAAATTACCTTGGGTATTTCAGTAAAAGTTATTTTCTTTATATTATATGTTTTCTTTGAAAAGATAATTTATAAATTTTATAATTTATATTGGATAAAAAAAATTAATTTTTTTTAATTACTCAAATAAAATTTTACTTACTAACAAGTTTTTAGTTTTTTCTGAAAAAGTTGATTTTAAATGGAAAAACATGTTTTTATGAAAATTATAATTTTTATGATTTTATTATTATGTAAGTGTATCCTAGAAGTTTAAAATATATTTTAAGTAATAAAATATTTATTTAAGGAATAAAATTATTCATTTTCATAAATTCTTTGAGCTTATAAATCCTAGGTCCAACATCTTTAGAACTAAATCAAAATGTTAGTTCAATAAAAAATAGTTTTTGGGATTTTCTTTGAATCAAGTATTTTTAAAGTGAGATTTAGTTTTATATTACCATGAAATCCTTAAACCATTTATTTTTTTAATAATAAACCAAATGTATACCATGTTAATTTATAATTTTAATAATTATGTCTTATGTATAAATTTTAATTTTAAAAATATACTTTTAATAAAAACTATTTTTATGCATTATATGTGCTAATATTATAATTGACTTTTCAAACCCTTAGAAATTATATTTGATAAAATGATTTAAAATTTTGAAATTATAAGTTTCAAATTATATAAAAGTTTCAATATTAATTTTATCATTAAAATTAATTACTAAGTTTAAAAATTAATTACCATGGTAAAAATGAAATAGGGTAAAAGTTAAAAAAGGCAAAATAAAAAGCCATAAAAAACTCAATATTGTATCCAAAATGAGTGTTTTTTGGTGATCTTAGACCCACAATATCTTTAACCACCACTTGTTTCCTTTTTTCCATTTATCCTTTAATATTAACTTTAAATTATTGAAAATGTAATGGTTACTTCCAAAACTACTCTTCTCTTCACTTATAAAAAGGTAACACTTACACCACTTCAAGACTCACCTATCCTTATAATTTATTTTTTAAATTTTAAAATTTTAATCCTAATATAACCCTATATCATTTACATAATATTTTTTTTACCTTTATTTTTCTTAAGGCCATCATTTTCAAGGATTTTTCCAAGAGAAGACTCAAGCTTACAATGTGAGTATTACTTTCTCTTAGTATTTTATTTTACTCTAATTATTTCAAAATAATATCTAACCTTATTAATATAATTAAATCAGTTTCATTACTATACTAAAATTTAATTATTTTAATTTTACAATTATTATTCAATCCATACCATCTATTAATAAAACAAAATAACATCAAGTGTTTGTACGAGTAAACTACCGCCTCCATGAAATGGTGTTGTTCATTTTTCATCACTTCCTATCATGGATGGAAAAATGATTAATTTGATGAATTATAATGTTTTATATGTCACAATTATAACTCTAAAATAATTATTTATCATATATCATCTTTTAATCCGTTTGTTGAGATATGGGATCGTTAATTGTGCATACGTGTAGACTACAGCCTCCACAAACAATAAATTTCATTTTTCATCATTACCCATATGGATGGTTATAATAATGGATTTATTGAAAAAAATTAAGATAATTATAACATATTTAATTTTCCTAATATTTCATATTATCATTATATAAATACAATCCCTTACTCATGAAAATATTATAATATGTTGTCATTTCAATCGGTTTTACCACCTATGTAAACAACATTATGATGATTGTGTAATAAATGATTATGGGATTTCATATAATAGTAATATAATGTAATAATTAAATATTTAATATGTTTTAATTATTTTTTAAAGGTTTTGGTCATATTTAAAAAATTTATTAATATATCACCTTTCAATCGTTAAAGGCGTCTAAAACTAGTTCATCATGATTTTCAATTTCATTAGTCGTATTCATGTATTTCATATAAGGAAAATAGGAAAAGATTAATCATTGAAAAAAAATATTATTATATATTTAATTATATGGTAATTATGAACTTGAATCCACTTAGTGATAATTTATCCCTTCTTCTTGAAGTTTGTGTGAAACAAATAACATAAATTTTTAACACCCAGTAATTAAAGAAAACTATAATCCGTTAATATATTTGCAATATATAGTTATAAAAAAATTGTAAAAAGGGTAGTATTTTTATATTAATATTATAAAATAATTTATTAATGTAGTTATTTTCATTATATAGGAGGTTATATCATGGTCAAGTAAGAAATAAAAGAAGCAAATGGTTTATGCTAACTCAATTTTCTTCGATTAAGTTACAAAATTTCTTATTAAACTCTATTATTCAAGGTTTTTTTATTCCAAAAAATGAATAAATTAATTTTTATTTAATTATTATTTTATATGTTTTTATAATACTTAATTATGACCTCATTATCAAATTAATATTTCCTCAAATATTATGCTTCTTGTAATGGTTTTCATCTCAAAATTCCTCTCTTTGCAATATGTTTTGTACTATGAACCTAATTTCATTTATGTGGTGTATATACTAGATATTTTAGAAATTATATCATGAAATAACTTTTATTCCTGGTAATATAAGTCCAATTTAAATCTATTTTTTCAATATGTTTTTATTTAAATTATTCTCAAATTGTAAGGGGTTTTCTTGACTCAAATATTTTTCTTGAGCCATAATCACTCCACTTTGATTATAATATTTCAAGATTGAATTTTCATACCTTATAATGATGTTATGTTTTATTTACATATTATTTTCTAGGAAAACCATGTTTCACACTAATTTTTTATTTCTTGATGATTATATTGTTTTGTTAAGAATAATTCACATCTCTTTAAATAGATTTTTTCTCCATATCCATGTTTTTAATTTGCGCCAATATTCTCCTTTATATAGTGTAATCTCAAATTTCTTTTCTCTTAAATGAGACTTATATTACCCTTTATTCATTTTAAAACAAATGATGTTTTGATTATCCTTTTCCAACTTTTTGAAAATATTTTTTCAAAATGTTTCAAATGTTTTCCATCCTTTAAAAATCAAATGTTTTATCTTCCACTCCACATTTATTTTTTATAAATTTTTTTTATTTTCAAAGATATTTTATTAAAGATAATTTTTAAATGTAAAATTTTTTAAAGTTTTTTCACTTCACCTTTTTTTAAAATTAATTTTCATAGTTACTATAACTTCTTATTTTATGTTAAAGATAAAAGTATTTTCTAAAAAACTATTTTATGATTTCACCATAATTTTCCTCTTTATCTTTAATGGATTTATTTATTTTGAAAAAAAAATATGTATCGCCTTATATATGTTATTATGAAATAATCTTTTGTGGTGATTGAATTTTGGGTATTAACCGTTTATATCCTTAATGTCAATTTTAGTGATGCCATATGGAAGTTTTGTGAAACCTGTTTTTCTATCCATGGGTTCTTTATGATGTAATAAATGAAACAAATTTATTTACTATGGTTTTTCATGATATATTGAATGATTGATATATTATAGAACATATATGTATTCATGATGATAGGTGGATCCTTATATCACCCTCCAATGCATTGTATAAGGTTTTATACCTCATGAGGTAAAGATATTGAGTTTGAACATAATGTAGATTAGCTACATTCATAATATTGAGCATGAACATGATGAGGATTATATAATTTTACAATATTAAGCATAAACATAAGTCATATTAACTATATTCACAATATTGAGTGTGAACATGAAGCGTATTAGCTACGTTCACAAGAATGAGAGTGAACTCGATGTGGTTAGACGTGGTCAAAATGTTATGAATACCTATGATTATTCCTATGATATAATTATATGTTATATTTTTATGTTATGATCCATGAAAAATGTTTATTATATAATTTTTCATCACTATTTTTACATGTTATATGTTGTTATTTTGAGATTATATGCCCTTCCATCATGAATTATGGAAAAATCTTGTTGTTACATGTTATTTTAAATAAGATATTTCTTCCATGTTTATGTTTTATCTTATTATTATAATCTAACCCTTGATGAAATGTTGATAAGTTTCCCCTTGCTGAGCATTTGATCTCACCCCTTTCTTATATTTCCCTTCCCCAGGTTATAAAGATAAGTATAAATTATCAGAAATCTAGAAGGGGGTCTAAGATTTTGATTTTGGAAAAATGTTCACAAGTATCATAAAATAAGTTACTTATATAGCTGATCCTCAAAGATACTAAACCTTTAGTTATCTATTTTGTGAAACTATTTGTGAGATGAAATGATTATTTATGTAAAATAATGAAATAAATGTCTATGTTTAGCTTGGGTCATTATTGTTCTTTGTTTATCATCATCAAATGTTAAAATAAGGCATCAGTAGAATAATTCAAAAATAAAAGATAAATATTATCTATTTTTATTTTCTTATGATATTTTTTTCAGACTCATGGTGTTCTTGGGTTTTAAGGTTTCTTTACACTTACATTGTTTTGATTAGTTTTTAATTAATTCTAATCAACCTATTTGTGTTATTAGATCCTCTCCATACTATTTGATTCATTAAAATAATTTAATAAATGAAGTTTTTTTCAATCAAAGTGCCTATCATTTTGTTAATCATAAAAAAAGATACAAAATTTGTTATGTTTAATTTAATGCAAGCCTATGATATGCTATATTATAATTTTAGATTTGGTTTTAAAACCATTTCTTTGTACATTTCAGAGCATACAATATTGTCTAATCATATTCGATGATAGAACTTACACATATTTTTCAAAATAAGAGCATTGTATCACTATTATGATATATCTTTATATAAGAAAATATGACTGCCTATTGTATCCAATGATTGGGTTATCAATAATAAATTAAAACTAATATTGTACAAAGTATTTATGGGTTGTTATTTATCAATTGTATGCTAACATTGAACTCAAATTGTAAAATTTTATTCATCAAGAAAAAAATTCTTTATTGTTTCATTATTAATTGAATTATAGCACTGCATTCCCCCATATATCTCCCTTGATACCTCTTCTTGGTGAAGGATAGGGATTCCTCCTAAATCTCTTTATGACTCTATTGGTGGTGCATCAGATCACTACCACTTCTCATCATTACTTACCCTCTCATCACCCCTCTCATGATGATTGTTTCTTCTCTATGCTTCCTCTCTACATCCCCCATTCCATCATCAATCCAAGTTTTCCATTTCATCCCATTGGTGGTGATAATTTATTGATGATTAAATGGTATTTATTTCTTACTATCTACTTTTATTTCTAGATCCATCAAGTAAACCCTAATTTGGTTTGATGTGATGGTGCTCAGTCAATTTTGGATTGCATTTTAGTGCTGTTTAGTGGTGTATTCAATCTATTTTATTAACTTCTCTTAGTGGTTATCAGGGATTTGAATGTTTTTTTTCTATTATTATCACCTAATCCATCATATTAAACCCCCATACCGGTTTTTCATGATGCTACATTGGTGGTTTGGGGTTGTATCAGAGGTGGAATTTAGTGATGTATTCCTCATCGACATGCTCACCCTTTCCTCCTCTTACTTCCAATCCCTTTATTCCAAACCCCATTCTCTGTCTTGTATGAAAAATATTATAGTGGTTGGGACTGTTTTGGTGGTGGTTCTCAACATCGATGCATGGGTTCAGCTTCCTAAGGTTTTAAAACTACTAATTAGTTGGTGTTATCTAATAGTCTTTGGCCTCATCTTGGTGATCTTATGTATTCTTTAGTGTTTTTTTAAGTGTTTTTATTGTTTTTTCACTATCTACAGTGGTTTGGTTCAAGTTTTTCTTATTACATTGGGTTCATAATGAATATGATACTGGTGGTCTCCTATGTCAGTGGATTCTCTATTCATGATTATATGGTGGTCTTCATGTCTAGTTATCCTAGATAGTGGTGGTTCCCAAAGGTACAGATGATGGTGTTTTATGTTTCTTTGGTGGCTCTATTTTGATTGTTTCAATGGTGAAAAGTTTTGGATTCTAGTGTTTGTTCTCACCGGTAAAGTGGTGATTATTATAGTGTCTTGTGTGTCAGCTGTGTGGCTCAAGGTGGCCCACGGTCTGAGGTGGGGATGTATTTTATTCATTTTGAAATTTGGATTTTAAGGGGGCATGGACCATGACTCGAAGATATTTTATATGTATTTGTTTTAAATTTGAATTTTTGTTGGTTTTAGTCTTTAGGTTTACATTGTATTTTGGTATTGTGGTTTTTTCCTATATTGGATGGTTTTTTATTTCAGTTAATGTATGTAAGGTTTCCACTGAACTAAAAAGTGGATTTATTTTAAAATAAAAAAAGGATTAGATTGTATTATAAATTGAATAAAATAATTTATACTTTTTTTATATATTATTATAAAAGGTACTTTCGGATATTTATTATTTTATAAAAGTTACTTTCGGATATTTATTAATTTATAAAAGTTCTTATGAATTTAATAATTATAAAATTCTTATAATTATTTAATAAAATTTTTTTGAAACATTTATTAATAAATATTCCATAATACTAAGTGTCAATATTAAAAATACCTTTTAAAATTATATTTCATGAAATATAATTTGGATATAAATTATTTATAAATAAATTATAAGTGTAATTTATAAAGGGTTTATAAATTAAAAAATATATTTATATTAAAAAATATATGAATTGTTCATATTGTTTAATTTTAATTATTTGAATTTAAAAGGCCTTATTTAGAAATTATTTAAACCTTGTCAAAAGATTTTTCATTAAAATATATGATTAAGTGTTTAAATAATATTATTATGTTGTATTTAAATTATGTATAAGACTTTACATAATTGAAATTTAAATATGAAAATTTTCAATTTCATGAAATATCATATATTAAAGTAAAATTCCAAATACTAAAAAATGTGAAGTATTTAATATTGAGAATAAATATAAATAGTGTATATTTATCTAATTATGGAATGTCTATAATTATTTATAGAGTATTTATAATTTTAAATTTATAAATTATTCATAAATTAATATCTAATCTTTGGAAAATAAATAAAATATTTGTTTGTTTGTTTAATTCCTTTTGAATATTACTATTTTTAAATTTTTTAGGAAATGTGGGTATTATGTATAATTAATTTATGTTATAAATTTATCTTCTTATAAAATTTTAATTCCATGCTATGTATAACAACATAAGATTTAGTTTTTCATCCACCTTGTAATTAAAGTTATTAGCTTGAATTTAGTTGTTGAATATTGTTTTTATATATTAGGTGTTATAATTGTTTTGAATTAGATTATCTATTGAGTAATGTATCCTTAGGTAAAGGTAATTTGCGTTGAACTTCCTACTATCCTAAAGTCTTATGGCTTGTTCTAAAAAGGTGGGTGTTGTTTATCCATGGCTTCAGGCTTACTCATATAGAGACTATCAATATCATATAATTCTAAACCATTACATAAAAATTTCATAGTCCTTATTCATGGGATGAATTTGGATATTTATAAATATGTTTAACATTTTTTTTTGGGTTAATAACACAAACTATGGGTTATGTAAATATTTTCACATTAATATGGTGTGAACATGTTAATTTAGTGGATGGAATAGGGATTCTAAAACTAAATTGTAAGAATCATGCATACTTAAAAAAAATGAAACACAAGATAATAAGTATTACATGTAATACAATTAATTTAATAAGATTATAATTTATATTAAATTTTTGAGACATTAAATTAAATCCTTTCAAATATTAAGTGTGATATTCCTTCCAAAACAAACATATGTCAATACCTCGATCATTCAGTCATGTAGGTTTTTTCAAAGTAAGGTTCCCGTGGATTATCTTATGTAAAGAATAATAGAAATAGATAACCCTAAGGGTTGGGTACCCAAATCACATTGTGATATTTAGGTTATACTTAGCTGGGAAACCCTATGAGTTAGGATACTAGATAAATTGAGTTAGGTTATAAGGATATGACCTTAAAACATTACATAATCTTGAGTTTTTAAAAAATAAATCCCATTATTATGTTAGAACCTGACCATATATTAATAATTATATTAAATAATTTAATTATATTTAGTCTTGTTCTTGGGTTTCGGGCTGAGTTGGTTTTTAAAATTTAAATTTTGTAGTATTTTACCTAGGCGTTCGATTGGTGCACAGTTAGGGGAAACCATGTGTTGGATTAGAAAAAAAAATATGTGGCCTAGAAATTTGATCTTTCTAGGCCATACGGTCACACACATGGCTGTGTGTTATCCCCTAGGAGTCATGTATTCCTAGAAAGAGATGGTCATACAGTTGGCGCATGGTCGGGTAGACTGTGCGTCCAAAACATGTGGTCGTCCAGGTATTGGAAAATAAATAAATAAATAAGTATAATAAAATAAAATTTATTATTAATAATGATAATAATATTATTATTATTTGTTTTATTATTAGTATTATTATTATTATTATTACTATTTTTATAAAAATAAATTATCAAACCCTCAAAGGGGTTCCCCCCTACTTGCATGATACCACCCCCCTCTCCCTCTCCAGCCAATGTGCTGCCCCCCCCCCTTCAGTGAGCTCCTCTATTATTATTTTTTCATAAGATTTATTTGAGTTTCTTAGTCACCACCCCGAGGTAAGTTCTATGGATCCCGCCTCTTCCCATTTTGGGCATCTTTCTTCTCTTCCTATCACTTCACTTGGTTCATTCAAACCCTAGGGTTCCAGGTGGGCCGATTTTTTTATGTTTCTATTCTTAATAGGGTGTGTGATGGGTCTCTTTGGTTTAAATTGGGCATATTTCGACATCCACTATTAAAGGATAAGTGTTTGGTTCATTTCGGTTCACCCTCTACCTTTTGAGGTGGGTTTTCTTAGCTATTTGATTTACACAATTTTATTTTTGGTGATTTTGGTGATTTTTAGGTTGCTTCTTAGTTTTTTAGCATGTTATTCAGTCTCTTTAAGGAGACACACACAAATGCATATATATAGGTACATATGGACACACACACACACACACACATATATATATATATATATATTTGTGTGTGTGAGAGTTCCCCCTTTGGGGATGTTCACTCATGGCTGTGTTGATATTTTCAAAGGGTTTATGTGTGCTCATATAAATATACATATATGTATAAAGGCATATGTGGGTAAGTGTGAAGGTGGATTCAGGCATATTACTCTTATATGAAAGTTTAGAAATATATACAAGGATTCCCTTGTGCATATTTGAGGACATGAGAATATGTATATTAGGTCTAGGTGTCCTTATATATATGTGAAGGTACATCTGCATGAAAGTGGGAAAGAGAAGCTTTGAGTGGTCATCGATGGAAACATTGAGTGCCATGATGTTTTAGCTTGGTTCACTTCTCATTGAGGTAGGTTCCTATGTCTGAGCCTTTAATTTGAATTCCTTGATTGCTTGATAATTTTAAAAGTATGGTTTTATATTTATGTGGTATATATATGTTATGAAAAATTGGTTTCTCCTCTTGGAAATGGTTTTTTATTTATTAAAATAATTTTTCTTAGCCTGTTTACAATCTTTTATTTAAATGTGAAGTATACTAAATGGTTAAAATAGTTTTCTAGATGATTACTAATATGTGAAGTGTGTTTTTTGTAACTCAAAGTATTTGGTTAAATTTTTTATCTAAAACTTTTCATGTTTGGCACCTTTAAGTGTAGTTTAGTAATCAAATGACTTGAAAGGTCTATTTGGAACCTTATGGACATGAATGATATTTTCACCCTAGGTTTAGGGAAATGGTTTTAAAATGGTAAATGTGTAGGCCCATTTTGAACTTTTAGAGGTTATATGTGTGATGGGAATCCCTGTGGTCACCCTCCCAATGAGAGGGTCTTCACATAGGTGGTGTCGGATTTTGGGCTAGGCAAGAACGGTGTCATCTATGGGTTATAGTTAATTTCATGCATGTGATGACCTCCTTTTTATCCACATACTATTATCATAGGATTATTGGGTGAAATATATAGGTTCGATTGACATTTTATTATCAAACTTGATTAGATGGGTTGGTACCCCCTTGAGGTGTGAGAGGCCAAGTTGGATGTGCCATTGGTGAGGCTAGTTTAGAGCATCCAGGTCGGTGATTGACTATAGAGATACACCATACACTAGAAGGTGAATCTGAATCAATTACATCTATGGATTTCTTCAATATATGTTTAGGAAATTCCCATGATTACATATTTGTATGTTCATGTTTCATTTGGAGTAACTTTTGTTCCTTGTTCCTAGGACACTTATTTAACACATACAATATTTTTCTCTATATTCTAGTATTCATGTAAAGTGACACCCTTAATTTTCATTTTGTATTAAAATACATGTTTCTGAACTGTTTTTATTTTAAATAAATTTATAGAAATGAATTTTCATGATTTGGAAATTATTTTTGGAAAATGTAATGGAAATGGGTTTTCTTAAAAATGAAATATTTTTACTTATTTTTTTAAACAACCAAAAACCTTGTTTTTATATGTCTTATTTTAAAACTAGAATGAATTGATTTTCTTTTTAAAGGTAAGGAATATAGAATAATTTATTTTGGGTATTCCACTCATGCTTATAGTTTCATATTTTTCTAGCTTACGGGGCTGCTTCTAGCTGAGATTTGGTCTCCATGGTGAGATGTTGGTTTAAGGGTCAGTGGGGACCTGCAGGGTCACACTAAGGTAGGTGTGTTTTATTTTCTCTCTACTGATAGTGTTTATTTTTAGTATTCGGTGTATATTCATTTGTTTGTTTGGTTTTTTATTAGGTAAATCATTCCTAACAATTTTATTCTGATTTCCAACACTAGTTTCCAGCCCGGGGGATCAAGAATACCTCTCAAGCCTTATCGCAAGATGTCTTGGGTGACCAGTTAGGGGTTAGCCTAGGTTGGTTCATGAAAAAATGGTATCAGAGGGAGGTTGGCTATTGTTATTTGGGGATGTATAGTAGTTCAGAGCTAGGATTTTTAGAATTAAAGTGGTCAATCAAAGGTAGGTGCTTGATCACCACCTATTCCGAAGGAATCTTGAATTTCCAGAGTGTTCTGGGTGGTCTTACCTCAAAATACAAGCTTGGTTCTTAGGTGTTTTTGAGGTCCTTAGTTTTTGTTTGAGTGTTTCTAGTTGTTTTTTATTATTTTTTGTTATTGTGGTTAGGATTTAGAGGGTTCATGGTTGTTATGAATAGTCTATAAAACCATGTGTGGATCATGAAACTACCTCTGATGACCTCTGATGTTCTCACCCAGTTCATGCACAGTTTTCCAAACTATGTGGCCAAGATGTGTGTAGTGTTTGTTCCTATGAGATTATGGTATTATTGATTTATTATTGGGTTGCTTCTGTTTGTTCTTGGTAATGGTTTGAGTTTTTTGGGGGGTGTTTTCCTTGGGTTCTAAAATAGTAATTGGTTTTTTGAAATTAGGTTTCCAAAATTAAAATCTTGGGTTATTTGAAAATGAAATGCAGTTTTTTGGAAATGGAATCATTTTGGATAATGTTTTGAGGTTTTTTAGAAAGATTTTTGAAATTTGAATTATAATTTTCTTGAAATATGGGGATTTGGAAATTATTTGTTTTGGGAGGATAAAGGATAGCTTCCAATTGGTTGGGAATTTGAATTTATATTGAAAGTTTTGTTTTGGGAATGGAAAATTGTTTTGAATTGACACTTGGTATTCTGATGGATTCGCACATGTATGTTTATATGCATGTGGTAAGAAGATGGTTGTGGGCATGTGTGGATGGGTGCTTGATCTAGCATGTGATGTATATATAGAGGCTTCAGGGAATAAAAATGGTGGTTACTTAAACTCTTAATGTTATTTAGTTTTCTAAAAATGATTTCAAAAAAATAGGGGATTTAAATGTTTTGAATGGTCATAGTGGTGTGGTATTTCCTTTTTGTGTTTGGAGTTTTCTTTTTTGGGCCTCTTTGGTCTGGATTTGTTGGAAGTGTTTTTTATGTATTTTTTGAGTTGAGTTGTTGATTTTTGATTGGGATGTGGAATTTTTTCTTGTGATTCATTTTGATTTTGTTTTATGTTTCTTGTCTTTGTAGTATGCCCCAGAAAGGCTCGATAAAGAGTGATTGTTGGTCTTTGTGGTACCTTACTTAGTTTCCTGAGTGAAGGATGGTTTTGGGAATCATTTTTAGTCTTCACTTGGTGGTTGAGATTTTCAAATTGAGTTGGTTGGAGTCTTTTATGAAATTATGAATATGTGTTTATCTATGTATTCTCATTGATGACTCTGCCCAAAATTTGAATTGAGTGGTGGAGCCAGAGTATTTCCTAACTTTGGACCACACCCGAGTCTTCTTGGTTTTTCAACCACCTTTTTTATCTTAAAAATAGAATAATACCTCATATATGGTTGTCTTATGAGAGTATTTTTTATTCAGTGTGGGTTCTTGGGTCACCTGAAGTGGGTTCTATAAATTATACTACTGAAAGAGGAAGTTTTGGCCAGGGATTAACAACTCTTGACTATAGTGCAGAAGATGCTTCAAGAAATCATGGATCTATCCATAGGTCTTAGAGTGAAGCCTTTCATGCAGTGCATGAGTTTTCAAGTGTGGTGGATGTAAAACCAACATGTTGTCTCCAACGATGGGGTGGACACTGTTTATGTTTTCCCTTGTTGGGGAATTTTCTTTTTGAAACTTCTTTTTGGGAGATCTTTTGTGCCTTGTTTTTTTTTTGGATTTATGCAGTTGTTCCTTGTGTATATGAACTCATTAATGGTTGGCCTTCTTTTGGAGTGGTTTTGGTTTCAGGTGGAACCTATTTGGAGATACTCTACTTTAGGGAAATTATGAATTGTAATCTGGTCTGGTTCATTATACAAATTAGTTCTTAAATGGTGGAGAGACCCACCATGTATCTTCTCCTTATTTTACCTAGAGTTGGATGAGTGTGGCTTGGGAAGATTAAAAGCTACACTATGGTTGTTAACTATCTTTCATTTTGGGTTTAGTTTAGATGTTTTGTTCTATCTGTAGAGTTCTGATTTTGTTCATTGTTAGGCTTTGAGGTTTTTCTTAGGATCCTTCTATCTTTTCTCCATTTCCTATAAATTCAGTTTTCAATAGAAGTATCTTTTGGGAAGGAATTTCAAGTCTTGTGGTTGTGGATGGTGGTATTTCTTGTCTTGTGCCTCTTCTTTTGGGAGCTTGTTCCAGCTTAAGGAAAACCAGTGTCGAACAGAGTTCTAAAATGGCGGGGAGACCACTATAACACGTTCCCATGGTGAACTCTGTCTTCAGGGCATTCATGATGTGGAAATTTATTATTTATGCTCCTTCTAACCCCGATCATGTTAATTGGTCGGCCCAGATAGTGGGTTACATGATAATGCTCATGGATATCCATAACAGGCCCTTGTGATTTATAAGTTAGGGGTCGGGGTGTTCCATGTTAAGGTTGTGTTTGGGGATTTGAGATTCTTCATTGAATCTTTGTTGGGAGGTTTGAGTTTTTTGGTCTTGGTTATTCTCTCTTCTGATTTGGGTTCATTTAATTGGATTTAACCTCTCTAGTCTTATTTTCGGATTATGGTTTTGTAAGAAGGGTGAGTATCAGTTCTTGGTCTTCAAGTTTCAAGAACCTCATCTCGTGTATTGTTTTGTTTTCATCTAATTTCGTGACCAACTTAATATATGGGACTTTTTGGGGGTATAAAGTATCATGGTGGGGAGAATTGTCACACCTCAACCCTAACTTAATAATTATATTTCATAATTTAATTATATTTGGTCATGTTCTTGAGTTTCGGACCGAGTTGGTTTTTAAAATAAAAATTTTGCAGTTTTCTTCCAAGGCACATGGTTGGAGCATGGTTATGGGAAACCATGTGTTAGCTTAAGGAAGGTTGTGCGGCATAGAAATTGACTTTTTCTAGGCCACATGGTCAAGAACACGGTCATGCGCCATCCCCCAAGAGTCGTGCGGCCCTAAACATAGATGACCGCATGGTTGGCGCATGGTCTAGAAGACCGTGCAACCTACCAGGTCTTGGAATAAAATAAAATAATTAATTAATTAATTACAATAAAATAAAATTTTTTATTAGTAATGATAATAATATTATTATTATTGGTTTTATTATTATTATTATTATTATTATTATTGGTTTTATTATTATTTTTATTTTTATTTTTATTTTCATTATCGAACCCTTAAAGGGCTTCCCCCTACTCATGCAACGCTATCCCCCCCCCTCTCCAACCCACACAGCACCCCCCTCCATTGAGATCCTCTCTTCTAGAATTCCCATTAGATTTATTCGAGTTTATTGGTCACCAAACTGAGGTGAGGTCTTCAGATCACTCTTCTTCCCATTTCAGGCATCTTTCTCCTCTTCACATTGCTTCGCTTGGTTCAACCAAACCCTAGGGTTTGGGGTGAGCCTATTTTTGAGGTTTTTATTCTTAAATGGGAATAAAATGAGTCTCTTAGGATTACATTGGGAATATTTCAGAATCCACCACCAAAGAAGAAGTGTTTTGGTTCATTTTTGTTCATTGGCCACCATTGGAGTTAGTTTTTCTTGGCTCTTTGATTTAGCCAAATTTTATTTTGGAGCTTTTGGTGATTTTTGGATTACTTCTTAGTTTTTTAGCATGATTTGTGGTCCGTTAGAGGCAATCTACACATATTTTCATATGTAGATATGTATAGATACATGTTTCTGTGTGTGTGTGTGTGTGTGTGAGTTCCCCCTTTTTGGATGTTCACCCATGCCCATGTTAATATGTTAAAATGGGATAGGTGTGCTCATATAAATATACATATATGTATAGAGGCATGTGCGTGTAAGTGTGAAGGTGGATTCAGGCAGTTTACCCATATATGCAAGTTTATACATATATATAAGGATCCCCTTGTGCATATTTGAGACCATATGAATATGTATATTGTGGATATATGTCCTTATATGTGTGTGAAGGTGAATATGCATGGAAGCAGGAAACAGAAGCTTAAAGTGGTCATTGATGGAAGCGTCGAGTGTTGAGATGTTTCAGCTTGGTTCTCTTCTCGTTGAGGTAGGTTCCCTATTTCTGAGCCTTTAATTTGAATTCCTTGACTTCTTGAGGATTTTAAAAGTATGTTTTTATATTTATGTAGTACATATATGTTGGGAAAAATTGGAATCATCTCTTATAAATGGTTTTTTATTTATTTACATAATTTTTCTAAGCCGACTTACAAGATTTCCTTTAAATTTGAAGTATCCTAAATGTTTAAAATTATTTTCTAGATGATTCCTAACATGTGAAGTGTGTTTATTGGAACTAAAAGGCTTTGGTTAAATGTATTAACTAAAACTTTCCCTGTTTGGCACCATGAAGTGTAGTTTGGAAATCAAATGACTAGAAAGGCATGTTTGGCATCTACTGAACATGAATGATATTTTCATCCTAGTTTTGGGGAAATATTTTTGAAATACTAAATGAGTAGGCCCATTTAAAAATTTGATAGGTTCTACATGTGATGGGTATCCCTATGATCATCATCCCAATGAGAGTTTCTTCACATAGGTGGTGTCAGAGTTTGTTCAAGGAAAGCATGGTGACATCTTTGGGGTCTGGTTAATGTCATTCTTGTGATGACCTCCTCATTATCCACATACTATTATCATGGGATTCATAGGATTATTCTATAGGGTTTAGTAGCAGTTTCTTATCGACCCATATTAGATGGGTTAGTATACCCTGGATGTGTGAGAGGATAGATGGGTGTGCCACTAATGAGGCTAGTTTAGATTATCCATGTTGGTGATTAACTATAGAGCTACACTATATGATGGCAGGTGAGTTCATTTTGAGTATTTCCTAGGATTTCTTCTAGATATTTTTAATAAATTCCCATGATTACATATTTTTATGTTCCTGTTTCATTTTGTGGTTCTTTTTTTACTTGATCACATGACACTTATTTCACACATACAAAACTATCCTTCATATTCTAGTATTTGTATAAAGTGACACCCTTGCTTTTCATTTCGTATTAAAATACTTATTTCATCACTGTTTGTATTTTAAAGGAATTTATTAAAATGAATTTTTATGATTTGGAAATTATTTTTAGGAAATGTAATGGAAAGGGGTTTTTCATAAAAATGGAAGCTTATTTCTTGTTTTTTAAAAGAATGGAAAACCTTGTTTTTATATGTCTTGTTTTCAAACTGGGATGACTTGGATTTCTTTTTAAAGTTAAGGCATAGGGAATAGTTTATTTTAGGCATACCTACTAGGTTTTAATAATCACACCTATAGTTTCATCTTTATTTCTACCTTCCATTGATGCTTCCAACTCAAATTCGTTCATTGTGTTGCGTTGCTAGTTTAAGGTTTGGTGATGACTTGAAGGGTCATATGGAGGTATGTGCATTATATTTTCTCTATGTTTATAGTGTTTATTTTTATTTTTCAGTTAATATTCATTTATTTTTCTGAGTTTTTCTATGCTAAATCGGCCCCAATGATTTTATTTTGATTCTAGACACTAATTTTCATCTTTGGATTATTGAGAACGCCGCTTGGGCCTTTTCGTGGGCTAGCTCAGGTGACCAGTTCAGGGTCATCCTAGGTTGGTTCATAAAATCTTACATTTCTAGGATCTTTATGGTTTATAATTTTAGAGAATTTGGTTGTAACTTTTATATAGTAAAGCATTATATTATAAAATGGATACTTCCAATAGGTATCCTTTTTTCCCATAATATAAAACTTTTATAATTAAATACATTTTATTTTCAATAAAAATATTTAGGACTTTCAAATTCACTTCGGATTTGTTCCTACTCATCCTTAAACCCTATGAAAAACATTTAAAAATGTGGTATGGTCATAAAAGTATCAGTAAGGTACATAAAATAAAATAAACTTATTAGTCCATTTGTAAATCTAAAAAATAAATAAGAAAGTTTTCCTTTTTTATAATGAACATTTAACCTCAAATATCATTTTTCTTTTCATAAAAATAATTTAATTTCTTAATGTCTATTATAAAACACTTTTTTATTAATTATAAAATAAAAATCATAATCATAAGGGTTTCTTGGAAAATATGAAAACTGATTAATACCTTTCCATGAAAACAATCCTTTAACCTTTATAAAAAAAGGTTATAAAATTTCCTTAAAAACATGATATCTTTTTCTTACCTAACTATATAATTCTCATATCTTTTATGGAGAACCAATAACTGGTAATATTTGTCACTTTACCCAATGCATTGGAGAGCTATGTCAGGATCACCCATCATCGGAGCTATTATGGGCTCACCCATCATTCATATAAAATTTAAAATAGTCATTGCATGAATATATATATATATATATTAATTTAATCATAAAACCCTTTTTAATTTTCATTCAATCCCATAAGCAATAACACTTTCAGATATCTCATAAAGATGATAAAAATTTACATTTCCTTATAAAAAATTAAATGCTAAAAAATCACAAACTATTGATATAAACATTTTATTTTTAATTAATCATGGATATTTTTAAAGAAATATTAATAAAAAAATAATTTCTATGATAGTGGGGAAAATAATTCAAGTCATATACGTTAAAAATATTCTTTTTCACTTTGGTAAAAAAAACATCAAAATGGCCCATTTGGTAAATGTTTACAAGATTCCTTTTTAAAACCTTAAAAATAAAGTCAAAATTAGTTTAAAATGAAATTTAACATACTTTTAAGTATAAATAATAACATTATTGAAATATTTTAAAGAACATGGACATGAAAAATAAATATTTTAAAGGAATACTTTAAAATAAGGTTTTAAAGAAAAGTATCTTACCTTATATCATGTCTAAATTCGTACATTCTCTAAATCCTGAATAATAAAATTTTATTAGTTTTTTACTTAATAAATAAACCTTTTCAGGTTTATTTAATTATAATGATTCCTTTTATTTAATTTATTACCACATTTTATTTAGTTATTAATATTATTAAGTTCACATTGGACAATTTGGGTTCATTCGTTTTATAACCTTAAAACCATATTGGTGCATTGATTGTGGTTAAAGAGGTCATAGATCCATTATATAAATAATATTAAACATGTTATATATATATTATATATATATTATATAAACTTTTAAAACAAACCATGTAATTTAGTTATGGAAAATGAACCGCATCATTTCATAGAGACAACAGTTTGTACGAAAGCATGAATGTCATTTTCAATTTTTCATAACGGGTAGAAAAGAAAAAAAAATAGATAATATTTTTATTTTAAAAAATAATAAATATGTTATACATTCCATATTTATTCATTATTTAAATCCTTATGATAATCCTCATGAGGTTAAAATGAAAAATGAATTGCATCACTTTGTGGAGGTGGTATCCCACACGTACGCATGAGCGACGTTATCAATTTCCAACTGATAGAAAGAGTAAGAAGGTATGTAATATATTATCTTTATAGAATCATAATTATATCATAAATATCAAATATATTTTTTTTAATCATTATAACTATCCATATGATCTGGTTATGAAAAATTAAACACATCACTTCGTGAAGGTGGTATTTTTCATGTATGCATGAATGACGTTTTCATTTCTCATAAGATAGAAAAAGAGATGAAAAGGGTTTTTACCATAATCATAATAACATTTTATTATTTGTAAGATATTTATGTTATTATTTCATCATGGTTAAGGAATATTTTAAGTCCTTAGAAGAATAAATAAATGTGAAATAGGTTGGTTAGGACTTATACCTTCTCCTCATATATCTCCATTTTCTTTACACCTTAAACCCTAAAGAATTGGTAGTTTGAGAATACCAATACCTCCAAGACATGTGGAATAAATTTGGTGAGATGTTTGGTTAGGTATTAGATGAACTATAGTACTTAAAAGGTGTGAGGAAGGTAGGATAGGAGGTTCCTTTTTATAAGTGAGTGGAGTGGCACACTTATAATTTTTCTAAACATTTAATTATTATAAAGTATTCATATAAGGAAATTAGCTCCAAAAATATTCAACTTATAAGATAAGGTGATAAGGTTCAAAATCCAATCATTAAATAATAATTAATATAAGATTTTTTTTCCTTAAAATTTATTTTTTACCTTAACTTACCCAATTTAACCTTTACCATAGTGACATATTTTTACCATTGTTACTATTCATAATGACCAAAAATTAAATTAACCTCATTATTAAATTTGAACCTCCTGATTCCAAATATAGAATCCATTTTTCAATATTTAATTTGTATAAGTGGAAAAAATTACTTTTATAAAATTATTTATAAAACTATGATGAATATAAATCCAAAAAATGAATACATATAAATCATAATATAGATTTATTTCTAAGATTACCTATGTTGTCACATTCTTACCCCCTTATAAAATTTCATCCTAAAAATTTTATTCATTTCTTTAAAAAGTGAGGGTATTTTTCTCTCATAACATTTTTTGATTCCTATGTTTCTTCCTCAATCATGTTATTTTCCCATAAAAACTTTATCTAGTGAATCACCTTATTTTGTAGTACTTTCTTACTAAGATCAAAAATCTAAACCGAATATTATTTATAAGATAGATTCTACTCTAATTGTACCACTTCTGGGCTCAAAACATGAGATGCATTAGGTACATAACTTCATATGAATGAAACATGAAACACATCATGTACCAGCAATAAAATTGGTGGTAAAGATACTTTATAAGTAATTGATCATACCTTTTCAAAAACTTCATATGAACCAATAATCCAAAGACTTAAATTGATATTTATTCCAAAAATTCCTAACACTTTTCTAGGAATATACATTAATAAAAACATGTTCACCTACCTCAAACAATATATATTTCCTCCAATGATCTGTATAACTCATATAATTTCTCTTAGTTATCCCTATATTCCATTGAATCATCTCTACCTTCTCAACCATCTCTTATACTAATTATATTAGCAAACATTTCCTCTCACATACTATGTCCCAACATTCTAGAATATGACACAATTTCCAATATAATTCCTTAAAAGGTTTCGTCTGTATACTTGAATGAAAACTGTTATTATATGAAAATTTAGGTAAAGATGGATGTTAATGCCAACTTCTTTGATAATATATTGATAAATATAGAATATTATCCTCTAAATTTTTAATTTTATTATCTGATTTTCCATTAGATTTAGGGAGAAAAGTTGTATAAAAAATTAATTCAGTACCTAGCAACTTTTGAAGTCCTTTCCAAAAATTTTATGCAAACTTGGGATTACGATAAAATAAAATGGATATGGGAAATACATGTAACCTAACTATTTATTTAAGATAGAGTCATGAAGGATTATCCAAATACATAGAATCTCGTATGAGTATAGAATTCCTAAATTTAGTAAAATTTCCAGCAATAACACAAATTTCATTATTACCTTGAGATTTATTTGGTAATCCTACCACAAAATCCATGGATATATTCTCTCGTTTCCAATCAAACACTAGAAAATGATGAATAATCCCCTTCAGTAGATATCACTTATCTTTAACTTGTTGATAAGTCAAATATTTCATAGTAAAATCAGTTATATATTTCTTTATACCTTCCCACAAAAAATATTCATGAAGGTCTCTTCAAATATTAGTACTACCAAGATGAGAAAAAATAGAGATTTATGAGCTTCACTTAATAATTACTTCTTTAACTAAGAATCACTTGGCACACACAACCACTTTCCAAATCAGATAACGCCAACTTTATCAACATTAAACTTATTAAATCTACCATTCTTGTCTAATTATAATCTTTCTTTTGAACCAAGATCTTCCTTATAAGCATCCTTAATTATTTTTAACAAATATGAATGTTTCGATAAATGAGCAAAAACATAAGAAGTTTTTGTATACATAATCTCTAGTCCAACATTTATTGAATCATTAAATAAAATATATCAAGTTCCAATCATAACATAATTAATGATGCATTATATTTTCAACTCAAGGCATTAGTTACCTTGTTAGTTGTACCTAGATGATATTTAATTATGAAATCATAGTCCTTAATCAGTTCTAAATATCTTTTATGCCTCATGTTCAACACTTTTTAAGTGAATATATACATTAAACTTTTATGATTAGTATAAATTTCAAATTTATCCTCATATAAATGATGTCTCTATATTTTTAAAGAAAAAGTGATTTCATCTGGAACATGGTCATGTGTAAAATAATTCTAATCATGGGGTTTCAATTGATGAGGTTCATACATGATAACTTGATCGTTATGCATCAATAAACAACTAATTCCCTTTATAGAAGAATCACTATAAATAAAAAATTCACCATTTCTTGTTGGAAATGATACCACTAGAGCATTAAATAATCTTCTTTTTAATTCTGAAATACAATCATCACATTCCTTTTTCTAAATTAATTTAACTCCTTTTCAAGTTAAATTAGTGAGTGGGATATATATATGAGAAATGTTCTTAAAAAAAATATCATTAGTATCCCACTAATCAAAGAAAGATTCAAATCCTAGTGATATTTGTGGTTCTTGGACAATCTTATACCACTTTGGTTTTAGTAGGATCAATAGTTATGTCATATTTAGAAACAATATCCCCAAGAAAATAATTTTTTTGTGGCTAAAATTTACATTTACAAAATTTTACATACAACATATTTTCATTAAAATTTTTCAAAAAAACATTCTTATGTGTTTCACATGATCTTTATATCTTTTAGAGTATACAAAAAATATCATTGATAAACACAACCAAAAATTTATCTAAATACTCCTATAATGTCCTATTCATTATATCTATAAATATATAAAGTGTGTCAATTAACATAAAAGGCATAACCAAAAAACTCATAATGACCATACCTAGTATGGAACATCATCCCTGAAATGTCTTCCTCATTCACCTTCAGCTGGTGATACCTGAACTTGATATCATTCTTTGAAAAATATTGTGAACCCTATATCTAATCAAATAAGTCATTGATATGAGTTAGTGGATATGTGTTCTTAATAATTATGTTATTAAGTTATCTATAATCAATTCATAACTTCATAGAACTATCTTTATTTTTGACAAAAAAAATAGTATCACCCTATGGTGAAGTGCTAGGGAAGATAAAACCCTTATCGAGAAGCTCTTGTAATTCTTTTTTCAATTATAACAACTCAACTGAATCTATTCGATAGAGATGTTTTTAAATTATCTTAGCATCAAAAACTAATTCAACAGTAAACTCAACCTCTTGATTAGGAATAAAACTAAGAAAATCATCAAGAAATACATCCAGATATTCATCTACTACTGGAACATTACCAATTTTAATAACTCGTTTCTTCTCAATAATATGCGCAAGATTACTTTCACTTCTATATTTTAGATTTTTCTCAGATTATTGATATTTTATAAAAGGTATGAATTCATTATTATATAAAAATATAAACCAGTTCTAAAAAATAAATCCTTTAACTCTACAATCTATCTTAGAATGATTAATTGAAAGTCAATCTATACTTAGAATAACATAAAACTCTACAATGGGAAAGAAAATAAGGTTTTTTGGGAAAACCATTCAACATATGATAGTAGGGATATTTTTATAAATTTTTTTACCATTATACCACCCCTATGAGTTTTTACCAAGATTTATGACTTCATTTATTAAGATTATATTTTAATTTTACTTACAAATTTTCTTGATATAAAAGAATAAATGGATCCCTAATCAAACAAGAAACTTTCATAGTCTGAATAAACAAGTAATGTACCAACACTACTTCATTTTATGGTCTTGTATCTTCTATAGTAATAGAAAAATAATTTTTTTCACATTCCTATTTTTGATCATGTTGATTCCCACTATGATTGACTAAGATTGGACATGAATTAGCAAAATTTCCCAACTTATTGCCATTAAAAAAAAATACCTATTTTTTATTATCATTTTGACCATTTCTGTTACTCTTTTCATTGTAATCATGATCCATGTATATAGACTTTCCACATTGGTAAAACTTCCCATATCTCATCACGACTTCTCTAGAATTATTCTTTCCACACTTATCAAAATATGGTAATTTAATTTTATTATCCTCATGTTTATTTGATGAATTATTACCCATTTCCTTCAACCTGGATCACTTCTTATCCTTGTTATTATAAAACTCAAAAAACTCCATATCAACATTCTTATCACACCACACAACTTACTCATAACTTCCAAACTCATAAGTAATCAGATACATCCATAAACATGGATTTAATCCTGATTAAAATCAATCAATTTTACTATCATGGTCCAAAATGAAATTCAATGCATGACTATAAAATCTAGTAAAATTAGCTTTATAGGTGGCAATAGAGTTTGTCTTTTTATTCAATTATAGGAGTTTCCTTTCCATTCTAAGTTGAATAAATTTAGTGAAAAACCTTTTAAGGAATAGAACCTTAAATATTATTCATTCCATGGAATAAATTTCTTCCTTTTCCTTAGTTTTTTTAATCAAAGACCATCACTGATCGATTTCACCTTTGAAATGATAAATTGAATGGGTTACCTTATGAGGTTTTGAACATCCTATAACTTCAAATATCTTCTCTAGTACATTGATCAATCCTTTACATTTCATTGGGTATGAAGATAAACTGAATGTTTGAGGGTGTAGTTTCATGAAATGGTATACTATAGACATGTTCCTCTATGGATGATTCAGTCATTATCTTTTATTGGTACTACCATTAATATCATTTTTCAACTTATTCAACACATATAAAAACTACTTTTTCATATTCCTAATATTCTAGGTTTATTTTTCGAAAGGATATTATCCTCCAGATTCTTTTCTACCTCGGCTACCCTATTTCCTCTATGAAAAACCATTCTAAATAGACATGGATGATGTGAAGCAACATGAAAATCTTCAAAATATATCTCATGACAGTGTAACCATAAATTAAAATCTCTTCAAAGTGTCTTTTAGCAGCACCATAACTTATAAATTTTTCTAAACCATTCCTCTGATACTAATTATAAGAACCTATCCTTAAATAATTATATAATCTTGAGTTTTTACACAATAATTCCCTTTTTTATATTTCAAATCTCTTTAAATTTCACAATTTAAAATAATTAGGTCATAACTCTTACATAAAGAATCATTATTTTACAATGTGTAAACTTACACTCAGTATCCATTTTTCTCACAATATAAAACTTTTAAAATGAAACACTTTTTATTTTCATGATAAATAATTATGAATTTCAACTTTAATTCTTTTATTTTCATACTCATACTTAAACCCTATGAAAAAATATAAAAACATAGGATGATCACAAATATCTAAGTAATTGAAATAAAATAAAATAAACCTATTAGACCATTTTTAAACCTAAAAATCTGTAAAAAAATTTCTTTTTCCCAATGAACATTTAACCATAAATATCCATTTAATTTTTCATAAAAACAACTTAATTTATAAATGGATTTCATAAAAAAAATAAAAAAAATAATAAATTAAGAAAATAATTATAATGGTATCTTGGAAAACATGAAAACTTATGAATACATATCCATGAAAACAATAATTTCACCTTTATAAAAATAGTTTATATAACTTTTTTTAAAAATATAAGGTCATTTTCTTACCTTTTGAAATCAAAATATTTCTTTTATAAAGCACTGAAATCATATCATGTAGGTACCTTGGTACATTATCCTTAAATTCACCCTTAAAATAACCCTTACAATGGAATCACCTAACTGAATAATTCCTATATCTCTTAATAGTAACCTATAATAGGTAAACTCTATCCTTTACCCAATGTATTAGAGAGATATATCAGGCTCACTCAACATCAATGTTATTTTGGGATCACCTATCATTCATATAAAATTTAAAATAACCATATAATGAATTAAAAAATATATATATTCCACTTTAATCATAAAACCCAATTAAATTTACAATAAATTGTATAATAAATAACACTTTTAGATATCTCATAAATATTAGAAAAAGTTTTCATTTCCTTATAAAAACATTTTAAAACTAAAAATTCACAAAATATTGAGAGAAATATTTTATATAAAAATAACCATGGAAAATTTTAAACGAATATTTTTAACAAATAATGGTTGTGGTAAAAATAAGTTAAGCTATGTAAATTAAAAAAATATTTTTTCACATTGGTAAAAAAAACATCAAAATGACTCATTTGGTAAATGTTTAAAAGATTTATTTTTAAACCTTTAAAAAGAAAGTAAAAAGTAGTTTAAAAAAAATTAATATCATTTTAAGTATAAATAATAACAATATTAGAACATTTTAAATAACATGGAAATGGAAGAAAAATATTTTAAAGGAATACTTTAAAATAAGGTTTCAAAGAAAGTCACATAACTTATGTATCATCGTAGCTTTGTATATTCTATAAATCCAGAATAATAAAATTATATTAGTTTTTTATTTTATTAAGAACCTTTTTTAATGTTAATTTCATTATAATTATTCATTTTATTTCATTTATTATAAAGTTTTATTTAGTTATTAAAATAATTAAGTTCACGTTGGACGTTTTGGGGCCATTCAATTTGTAACCTCAAACCCACATTAGTGTGTTAAGCATGGTCAAAGAGGTTATGGTTACATTATCTCCAAAATATTAAACATTTTATATTTCTTGTATTTATAAATTATATTCACTTTTAAACACATCCATGTGGGATGTTTTGGAAAATTAACTGCATCATTTCATGGAGACGGCAATCTGTACATAAGCATGAACGCCATTTTTATTTTTTTATAACAGGTGGAAAAGAGATAAAGTAAAAAATATTTTACTATTAAATTATAATAAATATGTTATAAATTTAATATTTATTTATTAGTTACATCATTATGTTGATCCTTGTAGTTTGAAAATGAAAAATGAATCACATCACTTCATGAAGGTGGTATTCCACACGTACGCACGGGCAACGTTATCAATATCCAATAGATGGAAAGAGTATGAAGGTAAGTAGTATATTATATTCAAAGAATAATAATTATTTCATAAATATCATATATATTTGTTTTTTAATCATTATAACCATTCATATGTTCTAGTGATGAGAAATGAAGCACATCACTTTGTGGAGGTGGTATTCCACACATACACACAAGAGACATTTTCATTTCTCATAAGATGGAAAATGAGAAAAAATGGTTGTACCATAATCATAATAATATTTTATTATATATAAGATAATTATTTTATTATTTTATCATGGTTAAGGATGATTTTAATGAGGTATAAAATGAAATAAACTTGAAATAGGTTTGTTATGAATTATACCTTCTCTTTGGATATTTTCCTTTGAATTACACCTTAATCCTTATAGGATTGGTCTTTTGAGAATACCAAGACCTCAAAGACATGGGGAGGGTTGTTTGGGAGAGGTTTGGGTAAGTATTTTATAAAATAATGTGATCAAAAGTTTGGAGTAAGCGAGGAAATTAAGTGCCCTTTTATAAGTGAGGAGAGTGCCACACTTGTGAACTTTCTAAACATTTAAATATTATAAATCCTTAATCTTGGGAAATTGGCTCCAAAACTATCCATTTTAAAATATAAGGTGATAAGGGTTGAAATAAAATTATTAAATAATAATTAATATAATATTTTTTGGCTTTATCACTTAGTTTTTACCTTAATTAACTGGATTTACCATTTACCAAGGTGACACATTTTTACCATAATTACTATTCATAATGACAAAAAATTAAATTGACATCATTAATAAATTTAAACCTCCTAATTCAAAATATAAATTCATTTTTTGAGATTCAATTTTTATAATTGGTAGAAATTACTTTTATAAAATTATTTATATAAATATAATGAATATAAATCCCTAAAATAAATACCTATAAATCATAAAATTGATTTATTTCTAGTATTACCTAGGTTATCAAATGGGGTTAACCATAAATAATATATAATGTGATTAGGATGATACCCAACCTAAATAAGTAAGTCGTGAGATGGATTCTAAATTTGACTCATTTCTTATTTAAATATTTATCTTGGCCTACTAATGGGTATATTGAAATTTAAAAAAGATTTATATTTTTAGTGGGAAATCAATTAATAAAATTGTTTATTAAATTAATATAAAACATGATAATCATATAATAAAACTTATATTGTAGATAATGGCATCATCATCTTTGATATTGAACTTGAGATCAATATTTAAGATGTAAAAACTAAATTGTAGTAATTATTTCAACTAGTACTAAAAATTGAGAATATATCTCAAGAAAGAAGGAAAATTATATATATTAGAAGAACCCATTACTGAGTAACCAAATAGTGAATCCATTAAACAAATGAAATTTTTTCCAATGATAAGTATCTAAAGTATTCATTGGAAGTCTATACTCTCATTCTTGAGACTAAGGAATACAAGTTTATAAGAAACATGAGATCAGTTATGGTTATAATATGATATATAACCTAAAAAGTGTCTATTAATAACAAGTTGATTATAAGAGGTATGAGATATAAAATGCTCTATTTTGGTGTAAAATAGTAGTAGGAACCTAAATCTTAACTCATATTCTGAATATTATTGGGTTCATCAATGACTTATAGATATTTATTTCACCTATTAGACTCGATCCGACCACATACATCATTATAAAATCACTACTAGAAAGTTTTTTAGGGTTCATTTTCAATTATAACATAAATGAGTTTAATAAAATTGTACCTAATATTCTCAGTATATTGAGGACTGTTGATCAGAACATGGGAGGTCTAGGATCAATTTTTATTATGATTGTGTAGAAATATAAGGTTAAAATTTTCTAAGGATACAATAAAATATATATTTGAGAGTTCATAACTCCCCCTAAACTAAATAAAATGAAGTAAGGATAGTGATTACATTATGGAAAAACTAGACATTGGAAAAGAAATTGTTTGAAATACATGAATGGTTACAAGAAACCATATAGAGTGTCTACCTAAGTTATTAATGTTACAGTGTTTAATTATTATATTATAAATGGGATTTTATACCGAATATATGTTTTATAAGTTTTTTAAATATACATAAGTTTAGAAAAAAAGAAAGAGTTAAAGATGGAAGCATGAATTTTACTTTCAAGTAATTGAGAAATGAATTGTTGTATTAAGGATTTGGATTCAAGGATCACTTCAAGATTAGATTAATTTATTAATAGATTGTGTATTATTTGTCTTATTTTGATCCGTATAAGATCTTGTAAATATAATTATTTGAATGAATGAGATGATGTTTTGATACACATGGTTTATGATTTATCCAAATTTTATAACATTCCTGAAAAAGAGACAAGGATAAAGGGAGTTTTATCTAGGTAAATTATTTATCCATGGATATAAGGGTATATTATTCCACTACTAACAATGTTATATTTGATAAAGTATTCTCTTTAATAAATTTACAAACACATAGAATATTGTATATGGTATGCTATTTTATTTTATAAATATTACTAATAAAATTAAATAAGATTTATTTCCTAAACAAAAAGGATTTTGTGTATCTTAGCATGATATACTAAAAATATATAGCTTATAAGAGGCTATTGGGAGTATTCTTAGACTTTATAAGTTAAAATTTAACAATTAAAATATTATACTAATCAATTTTCAGAGTGAATTTCACTTGATGTCCTAAAAGTTTTAGGATATGATAGTAAATAAAAATTTAAAAGTTACATTAGTTACTCTAACAAAGTGTATTAAACTTTTTATCTTAAAATTTTTAGAATATATTTCTAGTGACATAATGTAAAGAGTTTCATTAGTTACCATTATATTTTAAGGAAATATTTTGATGAAAATAGTTCCAAGAATTATGATGATGTATATAGAAAATTTTGAAGTATAAAATAGAAGTTATTAACATTGTAACATTGGATGATGTGGAGTTATAGAGTTTGGATATGTTTAAGGAGTTGAATATTAGGAATATGATTACTAAGTCTCTTTATTATTCAAACTGAATTAATTCTTATATTTAAATAAATAAATATTTTAGTGGGTGAGTTTTATCAAATGGACACATAGATATGGTGAAAATTTATATATAGATCTAATGAGTTAACAATACCTTAGTAAGTGCAGTAAACATAAGACTGATCAAGAATTATATCATATATGATATGTTAGAAAGGTTCTTTTGGATAGTTTTGTTATTTATTCCTAATAGTGTTTAATAATGTAACATGTATCATATAAAATAAAATCTTCACTCTATCGTTCTTTCACATTGGTTGTATATATGAAAATATAGATATGTATTTAATAAAGTGTAATGAAAATCAACCTACCAAAGTATGAATTTGAGTTATCTATAAATGATTCTCATCATGGAGTATTATAGGTTGTGATGGAATGTTAAGGATAGTGTGAGTAGGATTATTATATAAATATAGATAGTATGATCATGAGGAATAAAAAGTATTTGTGCACTAGATAAACCATGATGTATACCATGTGGTTTTTCATACATTATGTATTTTGTACACTAGGGATGCATTATTTATATTTAGAGTCCCCATAGATAAGGTTAATGTGATACCTAGAATGAAAACCTTTATACTTTGATACATTTCTTATACAATACTTGAGGCTCAGAAAATTATGGGTGATTAGGTATGTTTCTAATCATGTCATCAATTGGATCTCAACCAAGATGGGGTTTGTGCTCTCATCTAATGAATATGACATTTGGGCCCTCAATTTAGATAGATTGATGAAATGTATGGCCATGATTAAAAGGTGTATATGGTGTGATTTTTTACTTTTATTAGAGGAACATGATGTAATCTTATACTAGATAGATGATATATGGTGTATTTATAAAATTGGTTAGTCTATACTCAGTGAGTCGAGAATGTTTGAGGAGGCTATATGGGATTGACATACACTGTATCTCATGGTCACTCGATATCTTAGACAAGGGGAACGTATAAAAACTCACACTATAATTTGATAAAACTGGTAAAATTGGGCATTGAGATACATATGTTTGATTTAGATCATTCCAAATCCCTTTATAGCTTTAGAATAATTGAGGATTAATAAAATGTTTTTCTTTACATACATTTATAGATATGGTGATTCATATTTATCTTTAAATCTAAAAAGACTCATGGGGTCGAAATTTATGGTTGACTGAATACAGATTCAATTTTGAATCATAGATCTACTCTAAAATTATTTTAAAGTGTTGTCCAAAATATTTTGGAATGAGACTTTCACAAGGTACTACATATGATGTGATTCAAGGTGAATTTAATGATATTTTCCAAAAATGTTTTGAATAATATCCAAAATTATTTTTGAATATGATTTCACAAGTTATTATATATGATATGATATTAAGTGAAATGGCATAAAATTTTATTAGGTTTTATTATAAATTGATGATTTAAGGGAATATTACCTAAAGCCTCCAAATTTCATATTTTATGACTTAGTGTATAATATAGTATGATGCACATATGGAAAAAGGATTATTATGAAGACTATGGGAATATCATGTTTAGAGATATAGCGATATCATATGGAGTTTTCATATCCATATTATACTATACAAAATGATCGAGTCATAATTCCATGAATTGAAAGGTTTGATTCCTTTAGCAGTATCATAGCTAAAATCAGTTTCTCAAACATTAAGGAGTTTATTCTTGGGTCTCTATTACACATTAGATATCATTAAAGGCATGATAGAGTTGTTTCAAAGAGTTATATATGATGTGACCCAAGAAATTACTTGTACATTTAAGAAACATGCGATTAAATTCGTAGATTGCGAAGAATCCTCATAGCCTATATAAAGGAGTCTCATCCATGGTCATTATGTGTGAAATCTCCTCGATCAACCTCTGTAAAATATTTTCTTATTAATAAAGATCTCATCATTCCTCCTTTTATTTTAAGATACTAATATATCTTAAAGGTTAAAAAATACCCCCCCAATGTTTGGGTGATTCAATCAAATCTATAGATACACCTCGAATGGAATAACTTTATAGTCTTTCCTTAGTGATCCTCATCAAACACTGAAAGAAGGAATATGTGGGAGAATTCAAATGAGAGAGGTGTACATTATTTATTTCTATTATCTTGTGAAATTTTCTTCAAATGAACGGTTTTATTAGGTTTCAAGTTTTCTTTTTTACATCTGTTATTATGATTAGTTATTAATATATGCTAAGAAACCTATAAGGACCCATCTTTAAACAATCCATAAATTAAATATTTAGAAAATAATTAACTTTCTTTCATTTCAATTATATTTTCATGTTTATAGTTTTAAATAATTCTATCATAATCCTTACATAAGAAACCCCTATATTACTAGTTGGAAACTCCTCTTTATATCCATTTTTTATACAATGAAAAAACATGTTTTCTTTCAAGAAAAATGTTTACATTTTTAAAATTGATATCTTATTTTTTCCTACTCATCCATAAACCCTGTTAAAAACATTTGAAAACATGGGATGAGCACAAAAAGATAAGAAATAAACATAAAAAAGAAGAAATAAAATCATTAGTACATTTTAAAACCATGAGATCATAAAAGAGAGTTTTCCTTTAAAATAATAAACTTTGAGCTCAAATAATAATAAACTTGCACATGAAATTAGATTTACTATCTAAAGTTTTTCATAAAACACTTTATAAGAAAACATAAAATCATAATCATAATAATGAAGGTTTCTTAAAAAACATGATAAATCATGAAAATAATTATCCTAAAAACATAAATCTTTAACTTAAAATGGAATAATCATTCCTTTAAAAATATAATTATCTTAACTTTTTTAAATCAAAAAATTTACATAAAAACTCATTAGTAAGCATAGAAAAGTTATATAGGTTCCTTGATACATCATCTCCATATAACCCTTACAAGAATCCCTAAAATAACTCTTATAAGTGGAATAACAGATATGAAAAACTTGCAATATAATTCTCTAAAAAATATAATAAATACCCAATGAATTGGAGATCTATACTAGGATCACCCGATCATAAATAATTTCTAAGTACCATAACATATATAAAACACTTATAATCTTTCATTTCTATCATCAAACTTATAAAAAATATCATTTTTAACCCATAAGTAAAACAAGTTTTTATATTGATATATCCCTTTCATTTTAAATCCATTTTTCAAAAATAAAATACCCAAAAAAAAGTTAAGGTGTTTTTTTATTTGAATAAATCATTGAATATTATAAATAAATACCAAACATAAAATAATGTTTATGGTGGTTGGAAAATCCATTGATGATGTATACATTAAAATATAAAGTCAAAACATTTTGTAAAAAGATTCCTTTTGAAACCCTTTGAAAGAAAGTAAAAAAGTGATATAAAATTTCTTTTTTAATTAATTTATTTTCATATAAATACATTCTTAAAATAATTTTAATAATATATACATGTTATAAAAATATTTAGAAAATAAGTCTTTAAAACATTTGAAATGAGTTTTTATGGTAAAGTATCTCTTACCTCGAGTCTGAATCATCATGTGTGTTATTTATCTTCCTAAATAATAAAATTATGTTAAATATTTACTTTATTAAGAACCTTTTACAAGTTTATTATTTATTTTATTTCATTTATTATCATTTTATATTTAATTACTTAATCAATTAAGTTCATGTGGGACGTTTTGATGATATTTATCTCATATGTTCAAAATGACTTCAGTAGGTTGACTATGGTCAGAGAGATCATTATTCCATAATATAAATAATAATAATCATGAAATAGTTATCATTTTTATAAATTTATTATACTTTTTAAACCAAACATGAAATATTATTTTGAAAAGTAAACAACATTATAATCATTGAGACGGTAGGTAGTACATACGCATAACTAGATTTTCCATTTTTCAAAGAACATGATGGAAATAAGGTAAGCATTATTTTTTATTTAAAATAATCTTATTATATCATAAATATAAAAACATATCTTTAAATACACTTATATATAGCATCCATGCGATTTGGTTACGAAAAACGAATCATAATGCTTCGTGGAGGTGGTAATCCACATGTATGCACGAACGATGTTGTCATTTTTCAATGAATGGAAAGGAAAGAAAATAGATGATATATTATTGTTAAATAATAATTATTATTTAATTAATATCATACATATATTAAATCCATAATTACAACCATCCATGAGAGGTGGTGATGGAAAACGAATTACATCGATTCGTGAGGTGATAGTCTGTTGTACATACAAATAATGGTTTCATTTCCCACTTAATTGAAGAGTAGATGGATATAGGTTGTGTAATTAGCAAAAAAACATCTCATTATATGTAATATAATTTTTTTATTATTTAATAATGTTTTAATAATATTTTAATTAGGTAAAATAAGAAATAAAACTAAAACATTCGGTTAAAAATTATACATCTTCTTCTAACAGCCTCTTTTACTTTACACCTTAATCCCACTAAGGTTGGTATTTTTCCAAAATCACACCTATATAATGTTTTTATAGATGTTAAGAAGTTATTTGAGTTGATATTGGAAAAAATGGTTCTTGAAGTCTATATATTATAAGTGAGGGAGTGTCCTTTTATAAATGAGGGGAGGGGAATTCTTGGAATTTTTTAAAGTATTAAATTAATAAAAATTAATTTTCATGAAAAAGTGAATTAAAATTAATATAATTAAAATATAGTATAATTATTAGTCAAAATAATCTCATAAAATAAAATTTGGACAATTTTAGATTATTTTTTCACCCTAATCTCTTTGTTTAAATACCTCATTAACAATTTTGACAATTGCCATGATATCAATATTTTTACTATTCAGGGTTAAATAATGTTACTATAAAAGGAAAATTTACTCATAAATGGAAAATTATTGATATTTTAAACCATATATATTTCACTTTTACAAATATAGTATTTTTATAAATTTTAAATCATTTAATAAAATATTTTTTATTATAAAATATCATTTATGTTATTTTTTGAAATACATGAAATATTATAATATAATATCTGTTTAAATCATGAAAACTTATTCAAAATGGAATTAATTTAAATATAATGATTATATAGTATTAATATAATCATTAAATCAATATTATATAGTTTAAGATATTATTTTAAACCTTAAATTTTGGTTTAACCCCTTGGTTAACCAATTTTAGCTTTATCATGGTAGTGGATTTTTCAATATTAAAGGGTAATGATTTTAATTATAAGGTGAAAATTGATTCATAAATGTAAAATTTATAAAATTTTAGACCATATATCATCCAAATTTTTCTTTTGAAATATTATTTTTTATTTTGAAAAAAATTAATAAAATATTATTTAACATAAAATGTCAATAATGTCATTTTTGACACAATTCATTTAGTTGGACATTAAAGACAATAACATAGTAATTGGTTTTGAACAAAAACATTTAAAACCTACCCTAATGTGTTATATTTATCTATAAAATTAGTGGTATGCTATAAATCACCGAAACAATATTAATTTTAATGTTTCTAAAATCACTTACTTGATTTTTATATAGCTTTCACAAGTAGTGTGCCTTCAATGAATAAGTATTTAAGGTAATTATTCAATCATTAAAAATTAAAAAAAAATATTTCAAATAAAATATTATAATCTAAAATAATTGTTTTTATCCATTTCAAAAAATATTGTAAATTATAAAAATGAGAGTGTGACATTTTTGACTTTATCCTTTACATAAAATATTATAAAGGTAAAAATCAAAACTAAATGGTAATAAAAGGTCATATTTTAGAAGTTTGGTTTATTATGGATGAAATAGACTTATCAAATGAAATTAATTCAAGTGTTTGAGTATATTTTAAGCCTTATCATATTAGTTTTAACCAAAATTAACACATTTTACCTTTACAATGGTAACAGAAAATTATTATAGTTATTATTCATATTGATCAAAAATTAAGTTAAAATTATTACCTAATATTAATTATTCTGATTACTAATATGGAATAAATTTTATAAAATTCAATTCACATAAGTGGCATAATTTATTTTAAAATCAAACCCAAAAAAATGATGAAAAAAGTCTTTTTATAAAAATGTCTTTTTAAGAATAAAAATGTTTTTATAAAAAATTCATGTTTATAATTCATTCCAAATACCATATTTTTATTTTTATTTTTAATAAAAATAAACTAATTAATTTTTAAAACTAATCAAAAATATAATTTTACTTTTTAAATACCAGCAAATAAAATAAATCTTCTAATAAAAATATGTATTTTTAACTATTCATTGAAAAATAAAAAAAATAGAAAATTATCAAAACATCATCCTAAGATGATTTTTTCATGATGAATTCAAAAATTATATCCTTTTTATAAAAAAAATAAAAAAAATAAAAAATTAATTATAATATTCTCCCACAAAAATCAATAAAACCATTTTTGAAGAAAACGTATTTTTGAAGCATAAAATATTTTATTAAAAAATTGAGTTATTATTTATTATGAATTAATAAATAGATTTGTATTGAGTAGATACTTTATATATGTATTTCAGAATTTAGTTAATCTTATTTATACGAGTCAATTTATCATCTAGGTTATAACTATAATATTTAAATAATAATAATTCATGGTTCTTTTATGCTTAGTATTGCATGTTACACTATTGAACATAGTGTTATTTTAAAATATTAGGATATTACATTATACCCCCCCCCCTTGTGTCCTCACAATTTGATCTCAGGATTGGTAATCTGGTTTTTTACATTTAAAAATACCTTTATTTAAATCTCACATTGTAAAAAGGTTTAATAAAACATCCTTTTGAAAATAGGGAAAATAAAATACAAAGGTCATCTTTAATGACATATACTAGGTTTCTGAATAGGGGAACATTATTTATAAGTGATGTAATGACTCTGCTTTTCTTTATAAATCTTTGTAAAATTTTAAGGTCTATCTTTGGAGTTAGGTGTTGAGTTAGTGTGGAATACCAAGGCTCATAGAGTCGTGGTGTAGTGATGTTAAAAATATTAAATATATTATATCATGTGCAAATATTTTTTTGGAAATAATGGAATAAATCTTTAATTGAATATCAAATTGGAAATATAATACTGTTATTAAATCTAGAACATGGGTTTTACCCTAGGTTTGACATAACCTTTGGGCATGTCAGGTGTTTGGATTAAGTGCAATTACAGAAAAATTAATGAACAAATAAATAAAATATATATTTAATCACCATGACCTAATCCTCTCCTATTTAAACCTAGTTATGGGAAAATACTAGGGTTATCAACATAAACCTTGATATTTGAAGAGATCTTAAAGAAGATATTTGGTGAATGATGAATGGATCATAGATCAATGATCGGTATCAAGGAGCTCGTCTTCACCAACAGAGTTTTTAGATCTCTCCAATGAAAGTGATGTGGAAACATTCTTTATCGATGATTAATAAAAAAAAATTGTAGGGATTTTTTTCATTATTTTAATCCCCATTTGTTCATACCATGATGAATATAAATCAATTTTGCTAATATATTAATTCTTTGGTCAATCATGTTTCTTGTGTGGGTTTATCTTCATGGGATTTGAGGATTGATCATATTTAAACATTGTTTATTTATTTTTTTCTCTTCATTTTTATTTATAATAAAAATAGATTTTGGCTAACCCAAACAATGTACGAGGTTCATTCCTCTTGTTGTATTTTGCGATTTTCCCACACCATTCATTGTGTGTTCATAATAAGCATTCCATTTGGCTAGAAATTTGATAAATAATCGATGGGAAATCATTGCATAATCATTATTTGTTGAAAAAGATCGATACTGCATGTTAATATTTTGGATTTATGTCATGATCATGGTGTGATGGAGACTATGGGAAATAAAGTTTCAAATCAGAGACCCACAGTTCATGGTTTGGCATGGTGGTAGTGTAGTTTTATGGGATTCATATTCCTGTATGTTTGGATGGCCAGAATCTATCCACCAGCAACATTCAATTCCCGATCAACCCAGATCTGGGTGTTTTTGTGCATTTCCTGGTGGTCTAAATGGTATAGATGATGCACTGGAGAAGATGCTTGGAGAACTAGAATTTCTAAAAAAAATCTAAACTACGCGTCATATAGTTCAAAGGAACAAACATCATGTAGCTCCCCCTATACGAAGTCTAGGGTTACATATTGAGTTATGTATCACATGCCATGTGAATTAATCACACATTGTGTGGCTCTTAGTTATCCATATTGGCATTTATAGGGAGTACACGCCCAATATTCCATGTGTTAATACACACCATGTGTTTCAAATCACACATCATGTAACCCTTGGTGAATGGTTTGTCATGTACATGGAGTATACACACAGGATTCCCTATATCCCCACATGTCATGTGGTGAGATCACACATCGTGTAACCCATATAGATCGATATGTTTAGGGAGTACACAACTAGGAGGCAATGTGACCCCACATGTTGTGTGGTGAGATCGCATGCCATGTAACATAGATGGATCATCGTGTACAAAGAGTACACAACAAGAAGGCCATATGAACCCACATGCCATGTTTGGTGGCGCACACATAATGTAGTTTGGAAAGTACATGTTCATGGGTATACAACACATGATGAGTGTTGTCCTAGCCCCTACATGTTAGGAGACATAGAGTACACCCCCATGTACTTCGAAAAGCACTCAGACACGACTAATATACATGGGAACACATTGAGTGCATGAGCACAGTCTATAGTATATGGTCTAAACCAAATGTCACACCAAGTTCCAAACTGGTATCTACACATTGTATACCCCTAGGGACAAATTGTTTATTTTGAAGAAAAAACATTTCATGTGAGCACACAACATGGTAAATTATATGATTATTTATACACATTTTATACCCATATGGGACATTCCATGTACTCCTAAAAGTGAAAGTTGGAGCCTTTATTATTCTCATTTCAGCTATGGTGTGATCTTGGGTGAGTTACCTCAAATCCTTTTAGTTTGGACTTTTTTCTTTAGAGTGTGATCCCTTGGTCCATTCCCATGAGGGTACAATGAGGCACCACATCCTGATCATAGGTGGTGATCCCCTTTGTGAGATTAATCTTAGAGTTTTAGGAATCTCTCCATGTAATCGGGGTGGGATCCTCTATCATTTATTCTTCTTCCCTAGGTAGGGTTTGATGAATCATTAGGACCAACATACATGAGAATATGATCCCCTACTTAACGGGTTATTCCTGGTAGGGTAAGGTATATCCTAGAGGCCCTGGGTAATATCCCCTATATGTGTATCAAGATCTTCTAAGTTCCAGTGGGTACTTCTTCATGGTAAGGCTCGAAGAGAATTTTCTCTTAGATGAGTGACATTAGAATAGTAAGACCCAATGATTGAGGCCTCTTGGATGAGTTACATAAAGTATGGAAAGGCTCTTGGAGTGGGTTCTATTGGATGAGTGTTAACTTTGATCCTCTAGTAGAATTCTAGGTTGGTAGTGAGGCCATGACCTCACCTTGAGACTTAGTGTATATCATTAGAATGTCTTGGTTATTGTTGTTATATATTGTTGTGTATCATATTTTTATTTGAATTCCTTCATAGTGATGAGATGAATACTCTCTTTTATGATTTTTCTTTGGTGATTTAGGGGTGTCCTACAGGGTATGTTTATACTCACCCCTATATGGGCTCTACCCACACATGTCATGTCTTATGTATACAACAGGATTTTTGATATAGTCCTAGGTGGACTAGGAGAAGGTGTATCTTAGTTGTATCTTAGTTGTTCTAGAATAACCTTGGGTGGATCCAGTAGTTACTTTTGGGTATCTACCCCTGTGTTATTAGTAGGTTGGGTTCTCTCGAACTTTAGTGGGATTGTATTTAGCCCTTTTCTTCTTCTTTACTACTTGTTGTACTCTAATGCGGGATAGATGTTATACATGAATTAATAGTATGAATTTTTTACCTATATACATTATACTAGTGTATGGAGATGTGTTTGTGTGTGAAATTACTTTAGCCTAAGTCCTACCATGTGTGTGATATGCCTACTTGGTGCTAGTTTCCAACCCCTGACTTATTGGAGGTAGGATTGGGGTGTCATACTCAACTTAATTCTGGCCAGGAGGGCCCCAATAGTTCAGGTCATGATAAATTGGTATCATATCAGTTTATATTAGGTCCATATTTCAAAGATTTTCTAGCTATGAGGTTTGATTTTGGAACTAGGGAAATAGTGTTAAAGTATCTCAATTTTGGATTTCTGACCATAAACCTCAATGTTGGTGTAGTGGATGGTGTATCCATTCACTAAGACTTTGATAAACTACTTATTGACTCGAAACATGTAGGAAATAGTTGTAGGGAAAACATTGGTACATGAATTATATATTAATGGGTCGTGGTTCGATGCCCTTCTTGAGTCAGCTCCCCATATATGATCTTTTGACTGTGGTGTGTCTTGGATATCACTGGATTCCTTCATGGCAACAGCCATCTTGGATTCTATAGAGAGATTTTGGTTATGATCTTCTTAGTGATGAGGATTCAATTTTTGGACCTGTGTAGGAGACGGTTCCTCTGGGTAGATAGAGGGAGATGTATCTATCCATTCAGTAGTATGTTGACCCAACTCTGGTGGTTCAAGTGGATTATCCCCATTAGGTTGAGTAGTGGTTAGTTCTGAATGTACTGAAAGATAATTATCTTGTGCTGATTATGCTTCATGGGTTGTAGAGAAGAGATTTACCAGGCTTCATGATGATCCAAACTCCCTTCTCAAGTGGTAAAGGACTAGAACAATCCTGTAGTGTGAATTTTCTACTCAGATAGTACCCATCTTGATGGTGGTCCTAGAATTTATACCTATACAAAGTAATTTAGTGCATTGGTAGAACTCTGTGTTTGTGATATTTGATGTGTCATCATACACACAAGGAAGAGGTAAACTTCCCCTACCAATATGAATTCTTATGGTGCAATCCAAAATTGTGCAATCAAGTCAATGTTTCCCAAAGATTATAGTATCGAGGTGTGGTGGATAAGTTCTTTTAACTTGTATGTTTGAGGTCCTTATGATGTGATAAGGTTTTCATGTGATCCATTGTTATAAAGAATATGTGGTCAAGGGAAAGGTTGGAATTGGCTAGTAAGGGCTTATAACCCGGAGGCTCTGGGTGTGTTTTGAGGTATGACTTGTGTCTTCTTTTCTTCAGCTATAAATTTAGCACATATTTGTAAGCCACATTTCCATAAATTTATCCCCTGTTTGAGGCCTAGAGATACCATTGGAGCCTTTTTAGCTCAACCCTTATGTTCATAGGCTCTTGTATAGAGGGTTAGTGATCACGAATTTCTACAAAAAGTGTGGCCTAACTATGGGAGGAGACATAGCCTTTTGCAGAATCTTTCTATAATGTAAGTGAGGACCTATGATGTTTTACTCAATATATATTAGTTTTATACTATCCATTCCTAGTTGACTATTACAAGGGGTTTTAATTTATCTAATTTGGTGATAATAAATCCCAAACAAAGTAGAATGATCTCATGAATATGAGGATAAAAATGATTTTCATTAGTTGACTAGTATGAAACTTGGAGTAGAATATGCTATGAGATTTAAGTTTCCTATGGTGTTAGAGGGGTACAAGGAAGTATCCCCTAAGTATGTGTCAGGATTACTTCCCCAACTAAAATTTTTATTCTATATAGACTTTCACCAAGGATGGCATGATATCTACATGTGCACATCAAATGACCCCTTGTAGCTCTGAGTGTTGAAGGTGCAGTTGGAGAAATCTTCAGAGCATAGACTTTGTTAAACCTAGTGTGTTCCACTAGGAAGCCTAGTGTTGTCCTCTCAAAAGTAGGATGTAAGTTTGAGGTTAGTTATGAATTAACATCACTTTAACTAGGTGACTATCACAAAGGAGTATCCACCCTAAAGAATAAATAACTTCTTCGGCCAGTGGATAGAAATGAAGTGTTTCTCAGAGTTTTACTCATGATGAGTTATCGGATCCAGGTTTATGAGGAGGATATATCAAAGGTGTATTTCTAAAGATTCTATATTTTCCTTTAGTTCTTAGTGATACCTTTCATCATGTTGGAAAACCCATCCGATTTTTGGATACTTATAAGCCAGATCCTTAACCCTTCTTGAATCATTTCATGATAGTATTCTTTGATGACATCCTAGTGTAATTTGCATAAAATGTGGAGCATACAAGACACTTGAGAAGGTTTTAGACATGATCTGAGATTACTAACTTTATGGGAAAATCTCTAAGTGTCAGAACTAGTTTCGAGAGGTCCACTTCTAGGGATATGTCTTCCTAGAAATGGTATTGTTATAGAACTCAATAAAAGTTGAGGGAAGTTCTAGATTATGATCCACCTGAGAGTGTGGCAGTGGTAGAAGATTCTCACAATGAGTTTTTTCATTCACTGTTGAGGAGTGAGGTGATGGACAGCTAATGACTTTTCGATTGACCCTTAAGGAAGAGAATGGTTCAATGTACCTCTAGTCGATGGTTGTTTCTCATATGCTTCTTCAGTGCATTGGGGAGTCACAATAGAGGGTATCAATTTTGAGATATCGCATGACCATATATCCACTATACATGTTCTTATTTAATTTTAGGAAGGTGGAGAGCACATAATCCTTATTTGAGGATGTACAGTGACACCAGTCATGTTGTGAGAGGATGTACTAAGAATTTTTCATGATTTCACTTAAAATTACATACAAGAGAGGTGAGGATGTATCAAGATCCTTTGGCATCAGGTTCGGTGGATGGGGATGTAGTATTGTGTTGTTGAGTTTATCTCTCAACACCACACCTATTAGTAGGTGAAGGTTAAGGTACCTATATGGGAGTGGAAATGGGATGGTTTCTTTATGGTTTGAACTTCCACAATTAGTGAGAGATCATGAATCTATATAAGTGATCATATACTGACTCACTAAGTTGGCCCACTTCATAACCATCTGAGAGTATATCTTAGTGGATATTTTGGGATGCCTATGCATACATGAGGTAATTTGGATTCATGGAATTCCATTGATGATCATTTCAGACCATGATGATCACTTCACATCATGATTATGGATAAGATGAAAGAGGCCTTTGGGGATCAATTTTAATTGAGCATAGTGTTGATAATGCAAAAAGATGGCCAGGTAAAGTGGACCGATTGGGTTTTTGAAAACATGATTCAAGTTTATATGTTAGTTATGTTTCATGTCTAGGAGGATCATCTACCATCAGTGGAGTTTACATATATTGATAGTTACCACTCCACCATCAGTGTAGATCCATTTTAGGATATGTATGGGAGACCCTACATGTCATTGTTGTACTTGTCATAGCTAGTAGGAGACAATGCTTATGGGCATAGATTTGGTACTAGTGATGGTTGTGAAAGGTTAAACTCATCCAAGGGAAGACTAGGACTACCTAAAAACTTTAGGATTCATTTATGTATCGACGATGATGGACTTTGGAGTTCGAAAAAGAGATCATGTGTTCCAAGAGATCTCACCTAATCAAAGATTATAGAGATTTGGATGGGGAATTAGGGTATCTCTAAGGTCCATAGGCCCTTTATCAGTTACTGTGTAGGGTTAGTGAGGTTTAATACCACTTAAACCTATGATTGTAGTTAGACTGGGTGAACGATGTATTCCACATGTCATAGATGAGGAGACATGTGCACAACCCATTTCATGATATATACTAGGGTGAGTTATAACTTTAGGGTAGAGATTCCTTTTTGAGGTTCCTAGTGGTTTTTGAGAGCCAAAAGAAGAATAACATTCATGTTAAAGTTTTTCCCATGTGTTTTTGTTTGTTGGCAGCATGGGAACCTTCAAGAGAGCTTGTGAGAGTGAGAAACCCAGTTGAGAACTTAGTATCCTCACTTGTGAGTAGGTTTTTTATTTTTAGGACCAAAAACCTTAAAGTTTTAGAGAATTTAATGACTCTATTTTTGAATTGTAAATCTTTGGAATATTTTAAGGAATATTTTTTAGAGCTAGGCACTGAGTTGGTGTGAAATTATGGGGCTCAGAGAACCTTGGTGTGGTGAAATAAAAAATATTAAATATATTATATCATGTGTGAGTAGTTTTTTAGAAATAATGGAATAAATTATGAATTGAGTCTTGAATGGTAAATTTGAGAAAACCATTAAATCTAGAATATGGTTTTTTTTCAAGGTGCAACATAACCTTTGTGTGCATCAGGTGTTTGTCTTAAGTGTGATCATGGGTGGATTGATGAATAAATATATTTATTTATTTATATAATTTCCATGAACAAATAATATCCTATTTAAACCCAGTTACGGTGAAATATTATGGTTAGCTACATAACCCTAGGTATTTGTACATAGATCTTAAAGGAAAACTTTGGAAAATGAAGAGTGGATCATGTATCAATAATCAGTAGATGAGTTCATCTTCATCAATGGAGTTTTTGGATATTACCAATGAAAAAAAACGTGAAATATTTATTCATCAGAAATCAATCCAAACTCAAGGTAGTTCATTTTTTTCATTGGTTTAATCCCTATTTGTTCATCCCATGAATAATGTGAATCAATTATACTAATAGATTGATTAGTTGGTTGATCATGTTTTTGGGTGTAGGATTATCAACCTAGGATTTGGGGATTGTTTATTTATTTTTTTCTCTTCATTCATCATTCTAACATCAATGGATTTAGTCTAACCTAAACAATGGCTAAGGTTCATTACTCTTGTCATCTTTTGTGATTTTCCCCCACCATTTATCGCGTGTTCATCATTGGTATTCCATTTGGTCAGAAATTTGACAAATACCTAGTAAGAGATCATTGTGCAATCATTATTCAGTGAAATTTATTGATAACATGCGTTTAGATTTAGGATATATGGTGTGATTGTGGTGTGATGATGACTACAGTCGATCAAGGTTCAAATATGAGACCCACGGTTCATGGTTTGGTGTAGTGGTAGTGTGGTATAATGATATTTATTTCATGGAATGATTTGATAGCCAAAATTCATCCAATTGTGACATTTTAGAGCCCATCAACCTAGATATGGGTGTTGCGATGCATTTCTCGGCGGTCTCTAAGGCAGCAACGACACATAGGAAAAGTCACATGGAGAGTTTGAATTTCAAGAAAATTATGAACTACACACCATGTATTTTGGAGGATCATGCATCGTGTAATTCCCCATGTGTGGTATATAGGGTTATGTATTGAGTTAAATATCAAACACCATGTGATTTAATCACATTTTATGTTACCCTTAGTCATCCAGCTCAGCATGTACCGGGAGTACACACCCAGGATTCCATGTTGTGGCACACACCATGTTTTTCAAATCACATGTTGTGTAACCCTTGGAGAATAGATCTATATGTATAGGGAGTACATACCTAGGAGGCCATGTGACTCCATGTGCCATGTGGTGAGATCACATGCCATGTATCCTGGATAACTTGGAATGTATAGGGATTATATTCCCAGGAGTCCATGTGACTTCACACACCATGTGGTGAGATCACATGTCGTGTAACCATAATGGCTTGATATGTATAGATATTACATTCCTAGGAGGTCATGTGAACCCACATTTTTTGTATGGAAGGGTACACATCATGTACTTCAAAAAGTAAATGGGCTTGGGTAGACGGTACACTCTAAGTGTCGGCCTAATCCCTACATTATGTGTGACGTGGAGTACAACCCATGTACTTTGAAAGGTACCCAGACATAGCCAATGTACACGAGAACACCCAGAGTACATGGAAATAGAACATAGTACATGGGATAAACCGAATATCATACCAAGTTATATAATGACATCTACACATCATGTACCCCTAGGGATACACTATTTATATAAGTCCCCAACCTTAAACATTACTTAATCTTGAGTTATTTCAAGAATACACATTGAGGATCTTTTCAGGTTTAGAGTTTTATAGAATTTGATCATAAATTATGCATTACATTCCACAATTAAACAAGGTGGTTACATAAAAGACAGTATTCATTTTTCCCATCAAAGGAAACATATTTAAAATAAAACATGGATTCTTTCTTGACACTTCCTAGACACTATCATCACATCATGTATTTTTCCCTTGACCTGTAAAAAACATTTCAAAAACTTGGGATGAGCATAAAAAGATTAGTAAGGGATATAAAAATACGGAATGAAAACATTAGTCCATTTATACATAAGAATAAATGAAATCATACTTTACTCATAAAACATAATCTCTTTAACATACCTCATGAAATCATAAGATTCATGAATAACTCATAGAAATCATAAGACATAAAGGTAACTTGTGGCATTCATAACATTATTATGTAGGGAGTAACCCTCATGGTTACGTTTGGAATACCCATCACAGTATATTCCCTAAATCTCTTCGGATAAACCTTAGAGTTTAACCCCTTCACATTACCCAATGCATTGGAGATCTATCTTGGGCTCACCCACCCTTAGTTTATCACGGAACCACCCATCTTCATAAACAATTCCCAAGAACCATAACATAATTGTATCACATAAAATATGCATAAAGGAAACATAACATTTCCACATTTCATCACAAGATATCAAAAACACATTGATATAATCAAAACATTATTAAAACCATTTTCAATAACAAAATAAAAAAGAAAATTAAAACATGGTAAAAAATCTATGGCTTGTAGAGGAAGCCGAAACTCAAATAATGGTCATGAGGGCGGAGAAGTCATTGTCGCCGCATACGTAAGACAAAAACATTCCCTTTTCTCATTTAGTAAAACACTTCGTATAAAAATATTCCTTTTGAATAAAAGTAAAAGTCAAAGGGGTTTATACACCATATAAAATAAAGTTGCGTATAAAACAAAATATGCCTCAATGAAAGGAGATTGAGATGAAGTCTCTTACCTCGTGTCTGACTTGACTCGATCGTTCTTTAATCTCCTGAATAATAAACTAGAGTTAATTTCTACTTTCTTAAGAACCTTTTTCAAGTTCATTATTCCTTTTATTTCACTTATTACCATGTTATGAACATTATTTAATTATTTAATTTAATAACGGTCGTTTTGTCGATCTTTGGTACTTGAGTCAAAAATAAACATATTATAATTACAAGTTGTTCATGTGGTAAAATATCCATTATATCCATAATTATAATCATGATTTAGATATCATATATATCATATATATCAATTATATACATTAATTTATAATATTACATAACATTTAGAGGTAAGAGATGAAATGCGCAGTTCATGGAGACGGTAAGACGTACGTACGCATGAACGCTACTTTCATTTATTTTTTGTATTTAATGGAATGAAATCATAATTATATAAAGGTATATTATAATTCCAGTATGATATCATATGTAATATTATTAACTCCATCCTTTATATATCCCACATATTGCATTAATGATTCAAATCACTTTGAGGGGGTGGTAGTCCGCACTTCCTAAAGTGAAATTATCGCGTTTACCCATAATGGAAACCATAAAGGTATGCCATAAATGAAAAATACAGAAGAATAAGGAAAACATAAACATAATATATATCATTTATAAATATATTGATATCTTAATGGCCACCATTAAAGGTGTTAAAAAAAATTGAACAATCATCGTTTCGTGAGGCAGTAATTCACCATCCACAGAAACAGTATGTTCTTTAACCATTATACGGAGGTGTGTGTAACTGTAAATTAAATAATACTTATAAAAATATCCTAGTATATTTAATATACTGGTTTTGTTAAAAAATAAATTAATAAAAAGAGTTTAGGGGGTTGGGGAAGCAAAATAAAACAAAAGGACATAATAAAAGACATTACCTTTAAATCGGGTAACTCCCCTTGGTTTGAACCAAAAGGGGTTTCTTGAAGATATTTATGCCTAATTTAAGACTTATATGAATAATATAGGTATGTGTGGAGATAAAATTAGCATATTTTGGTCGATCCAATGGCTTGAGAGGTGTGGGTAAGGGGGGTAGAGGTGGGGGCATTTTATAAGAGGGAGGAGGGGCACTCTTGGAAAGTCTTGAAATGTTACTTTATTATAAAATGATTTTCGGATTTTAAAGGTACCACAATGATATATTTATAGGATAAGGTGATAAGGGTTCGAAATCCATCCATCCAATAGATTTTTGACAATTTTAAGTCTTATATTTTACATTATCTTTTCATTTTATTTAAATCGTTCATTAATGAGGTAATCACTACATCATCATGGTGTCATAAATAAATTTATTTATTTAATGTATAAAAATTATAAAAAAATACCATGATTTAGGAAATATTTTTAGCTTTCCAATGAATATTTATAGTCTAAGAGATAATTTATTTCGAAAAACTTAAAATTGTTTTACTTAGGTGTTACATACTTTTGTTATATTTTCCTTTCTTTAAAAATAAAATGATAAAATGTCACTATCACACAAAAGTGATTCCATGGGGTCCCTAAGTTGGTAAATGGAATCCCATGGTCGGACATGATACAACCAATATAATTATGACACATTTTGGGGTCATTTTATATTATTATGATGTTATTTTATTACCCTTAACAACCTGATTACTAATTAATCATGATAATTAAAGATAATTATTGTCATTACTATTCATAATGTCCAAAAACAAAAGAGTCTTAATTAAATAATTTATACCTTCGGATTATAAATATGGAATCCATTTTACAAAATTCCAAAAACATAAATTTCAGTTTTTTAATTTAAAAATAATTCTCATTGTCAAAACAAATAGCGGGTTTTTTAGAAATGATATCTATCAAAAGTTTGACACTTGTTTATGCCCAATTCCAAAGTGAAATTAATTAAAATGACCAAAATTTGATTAAATGGTAAAAATATATTCTAATTAAACTTTAAAACCAATTAAAATGACAATCTATCTATATAATTAAATTATATGAAAAAGTAGTTTTGAAGTAAAATGCAGTATTTTTCTCTATTCATTAAAAAATGAACATTGTTAGAAAAATACCAAAAATTTATCCAAAGTAAATTTAAATGTCCCAATACTAAAGAATAAGTTTATTTTGAAAAATAGAGTTTATAAAATTGTAAAAAGTATTATTTTAAAAAGGTTTTTCATCAAAAGGCGGTAAAACGATCTTTTAAAAAATATTAGAGTATTCTATGCTTAAGATTGGATTTATTCTCATTTTAATCCTATAAAACACTATCTAATTCATAAATAGACATAGATATGAAAATCCATAATTCTTTACTTACTTGGGATGTTACAATTTATTTTGAGAAAATGCATTTCATTTGAGAACAAGACATGGGAAGTTCCAAGGTTAGTGATACATGTCACGTACCCCTATGGGGTAAGTTTTCTACTCTTAAAGGGGAAGTTTGTAACCCATGTTCTTTTAAATATGGATGTAGTGCAATCTTGGGTTAGTTCTCTCAAACCATTTTAGTGTGGACCTATTTTTATCGGTTGTATTCCCTTTTTTCGTTCCTATGAGGGTATAGTGAGGAATCACACCCTAAGAATAAGATGTGATACCCTCTATAGTCTTAGTATCGAATGAAGTTTTAGGAATATCACTATGTGGATGGGGTGGTATTCTCTAGAATTTATTCTTCTTCCCTAGGTGGAGTTTAAGGAATCATCATGACCAATATACATAGGCATATGATCCTCTACTTAAAGGGTTATTCTAGGTAGGGTCTGGTATACCCTAGAGGCCCTGGGTGAGATACCTTAACTATGCATCAAGAACTTCTGAGTTCTAGTGAGTGCTTCTTCATAGAAATTCCTAATGAGAATGTTCCCTTAAATTATTGACATCATAATAGTAATACCAATTGTGTGATACCTCTCATATGAGTGTCATCTAGGATGGAAAGGATCATGGATTTAGTTCTTCTATATGAGTGTTACCTTTGAGCCTTTAGTAGAAACCTAGGCTGGTAGTGAGGTCATGACCTCACCTTGAGACTTAGTGTTTATCTTGATCATATCTTTGTTATTTTTTTTATATATTGTTATTTCTCATATTTTGATTGAAATAAATTTTTGGTGATGATATAACTACTCTTTATGATTCTTTGTGGTTGATGATTTCAGGGTGTCTTACTGAGTATGTTCATACTCACCCCAACATGGGATTTTACCTCACATATCATGTATTATATAGATGAGAAGATTTTTGAGATAGTCCTAGTTGGACAAAGAGTAGTTAGATCTTAGTTATGCTAGACAGGCCTTGGATGGATCCTAGAGTTTCTTTTGGGTAGCTTCCCCCATATTATCAGTGGGTTGGGATCTTCTTAGTTTTTGTGGGCTTGTATTTCTCCCTTTTCTTCTATTGTACTACTTTTTTTACTCTGATGTGGGATAAATTTTATGCATGCATTGACAGTACAAATTTTTTACCTTTCTACATTATACTGGTTTATGGAGATGTGTGTGTGTGTAAAACTACTTTAGGCTAAGGCCTCCTATGTATGTGATATGTATACTCAGTGCTAGTCTCCAGCCCCTAGCCTATTGGAGGCAGGCTTAGGGTGTCACATTAATCTTACCACCGTCCAAGAAGGCCCTGGTGGGTCAGTTTGTGACAAGTGAAGATATGGAAATATAGGAAAAAAATAATGTCCAAATAATGATGGAGAATGACAAAAAACATTGATCAAATGAAATTGAATGATCATGAGAAAGTTAAAGACCTCAAAACCCTAAATCAATGAGGTGTGAAAAATACCATCGATTTATCAAAAATGAAGGTAATATGATAACATTTTTTTTCAATATACCTTTCATAGAGTTGAGGAATTACTTTACCATCTAGACTAAGAACATAAGGAAATATACATGATAAGAATAATTTCATCCTTTAATAAATTTCCACCATAATATAATATTTTTCTCCAAATTATGAGTATTGAAGCTTAATTTTTCATGCCATACACACTAAAATCTACTTCTATTAGATCACATAATCCAAAAAAATATAACAATCTATTCCTCTTATCTTTAGATATTAACTAAAATTAAAATGCTTAGCATATGGTAAGATAATATCCAAAATGTATAAACCTTTATATGAATAAATAATTCATTAATCTTAAAAATTAAATAGTAATACCCAAAGTTAAAACTAAATCATTCCATTAATACCAATCCATAATTTTTTTTAAAATATTACTGACTAAGATTGAAACCCAAATATTAAAATTATTTGATCGTAGATTATTATAATGTAAATTTAACATTTGTCTCCAAATAAATTTAATCACTCTTAAAGTCTCATACCAAAAATGTATATGACCTAATCATATAATCTCTAGGATACGCTAATCATTACCATGGATATCTTGAATCACTATAAAGCTGCATTAAAATCATATATTACTCCAAAATATAATTCACCCTTTATTAATAAAATAAAATCTCATCTTATCCAAAAATATTTCCATTTTACTTAATCATATATGGTTCACAAAAATAGTTAAATTATTACAAAATAACATTAATCACTTGATAACCAAATCAATTTTCAATACCATGTTTATCAATATGATAAAAAAATGTTCCAAAATTGTAATAACCCTTAATTATCTTAATATTTTTGGATTGAAAATGTATATGCAGATAGCTAAATACAAGAGGGTTGAGTTTTATGTTTAAAAACATTCATTTTTAACCTTAATAGAAACTTTATTTAATAAAATTAAACAAATCGTATTCACAAAACCTCTTTAGTTTTTAAACTATAATTGAACTGGTCCCAAGGTTTCAATGAAAAAAATATCGTAATCACGATGATTCTGATATGTAATCCACGGTTTTGATTCTATTGAATAAAATCATATTCACTTAATGATGGTATAATTGCATTCATATAATTAATCGATATTTCAGACTATAAAAGTATCATAATCATAGTTTTTATGATTTATCAGAGTAATACAAAATAATTATTCTATCTTAAAGCATATAGAATCATAATCAGAGTAAATTATTTAATATTAATCACAAAAATTGTATTCATAGTGTAATATAAAAATATCATAATCAAATAAATTATGATAAATATAATACAAATAGAAAAATGAATATATAAAATAATTCATTTTCTATTATAATAGTAGTGGAAATGAAAATACAAGTAAATTAATATTGAATTATATTAACCCAAGGAGAAGGGTATCCTATAAACTAGGATAAAGGTCCCTTGATTTATACTTTCAAGAGAGTTTTTCTTACCCGCACTAGGGTAATCCCTTGATTGAATGATCGGTTTTGGTCTGTCTACCTATCCCCAACAGCCCTTGATCAATAAGGTGATCGGCTCCTCTATCTTCTTAGCCTTAGAAAGTCCTTGATCATAATCACAACAATAATTGTTGCACAAATCAAGTATTAACTCTAAGATTACAAGGACAAAGACCAAACATCTCACTTGTGTAAACTTCAGAGTTCTCACACACAATAAAATTCAATAGATCTATAGAATAGTGTATTTGTAGTCTGTATCATTTATCTAGAGTTCAAATGACCAGGTATTTATAGGTGTTCCTCCCAACAGTCATCTTGGTCTCCAATGTTTGTATTTACTCTAAGATTTTCGAGAGAACCTAGACACCTGGCACTCCAATGGTCAAATGATAACTGAAATAATGACATTATTTTGATTAACACATAAATCATGACATTGTTTTGATTTAAAATATTTCCTAAAATTACGATTAATCTTTCTGGGTACCAAAAGTAAATTTAAATGAGTCTGATGATAATTTTTATGAGTGTTAGTACGATTTATATTGATATCATCTGATTATGAAAATCTTGTCAATATGGATCCAATGCTCAATACGATAATCATAGAGGTTTTTCACTACGATAGTTTTCATGATTATGATATTTATCATATCCATACTAATTGGAAAATTTGTAATGAAAAAATATTTGTTTTCATAAGTCAAAATACTTAATGTAACTATAATAAAATATAATACGTTTTCTTATAAGAACATTTTTAAAATACTTTGAACATGAAATAATTAGAAATTAAATATTTAAGAAATATTTTTTTGTTTTCAAAACAAAAGGAATGGGAATTCAAAAAGATACTTTTAACTTGACAATATCCCCCTTTTTGGAAAGCACAAATCACAAATTGTAAATAGAAAATATATTTAAAAATGTAAGTCCCAAATTATTTTAAATAACTTTATTATTCAAAATTAAACATTAATACTTATCTCCCTTTGAGTTTATAACTCATATTAATACAATAATGAATACAACTAACTCCCCCTTAGGATAAAAATCTCCCTAAGGATTTTATTCTCTTTAAAAAAATCTCCTCCTTACTATAGCATTCCCCCTTATTATATAAGTTTTCTCCCTCTATCTATATCATTCTACCCCTTTTTTATTTTCAAAAAGGAATCATAATAGTCTTTGAGTTACCATAAAAGGGGTTAAAAAACAAACTATATGAAATAAGGAAGTCCTTAATCATCTAAAAATAAATGAAAGAATATTCAACCAAGAGAATTGTAAGACATTCAATCAAACTGAATATAGATGATAAATTCTTTAATTGATGTTCAAAAAAAGAAAATAAGAGTTCAAAATTTCATTTCATCTTTATGAGATTCAAAACAATTGTTTTTATCTTCTGGAATTATTTTTTATCCTCTATCGGCTTTTCAAGAAATTCTTACTGGGTCTGAAACTTTTCTTTCTATTCTGAAAATAACTGATCATGAGTATGATTTAATTATTCCTATGATATAATTTTTTATTCAATAGTATGAATATTTTCTCCATAAGCCTATATTTTCTAATCTTAAGTACAAAATTTTTCTTCCTGAAGTTTAATCTTCTCTTCTTAATCCATGATAGTCTTCTCTTGCACTTCAATTTTATCATTTGGAAAAACAATATTATTATTCAAATCAATTATTTCATCATTATAATTCTTTATCCTTGAAATTTTTAATTATATTTATTCCAACTTCCCATTTAATTCCTTGATTTCACTTGACTGGGTGTCTTCTGAGGTTCTCAAATTTCTTAGAAATCATACTTTTCTGGTAGTGTCACTTGCTAATTTATTAAAATAAATTGATTCTTCATTTACAAGCTTCCTTGTGACTTTAATTGAGTCTTCATGATATTTTATATTTGAATCAACATTGTGAGATCACTTTACCAATTTTTTTCAAGAATTTTTTTGTTCTTGAGTAATTTATTCAAACACTTTGAAATTATATTCGAGCTTGATCAGTCTATCCTTTAAAACTCTGATTGAATTCGGTCTTTTATTTTGGTTTTCAAAAACCAATTCCATTTTTCCTTCTATACTTGGGAAATATGGAATAGTATTTTCCAATATTATTAAATATTAAACAATATACTGACCTATTTTGATTGAAATTGTATTATCTGAGTCATTATCTTCCACAAAATTAGGAAGTTATCCATAATGAGTTTCGTCAGCCATGTCTTGTAAAAACTGATTACAATTTTCATCAGTCTTGTTTTATTATTATTTTTTAGGAATATGAATGAATTTATTGGATTTGACACTCTGATCATATTTATTTGAAGACTCAACTCCTAGATATTGTAATTTAAAAGGAGTTTCATCTAAATATTTCACGGGTAAAATATCAGAGTGATATTTTTGCCTCTGAATATATTTATTTTCATTCTCATCTTCCTCATTTTCTTCTTATTCTTCACCCTCTTTTTCCCTTTATTCCTCTTCTTCTTTACTTATATCTTGTCTTTATTTTTCTTCATCAACATATTCATCTATCTATATCATTTATCTATCTTCCTTTTTATCTAAAAAACTTTTTTAACTCCCTTTAAATGGAATTGATTCATTACCAACTGGTTTCTTTTCTTTTCCCTTGTCATGGATAGAGGGAGTAAACATTCCTTCTTGAATAAGTTCCCTGATTATAATTCCTACACTTTAATTTTCAACAACGTTCAATATCTTATCAATATTAAAAACATCTGTCTTTTTATTTTCTACCTTTATTTTCCTTTATTATTCTTTAAAAGCATCCTGAATAGGAATTTGTTTGTCTAGGGCCTTGGAAGGGTCAAGACCAAACTGAGGGTATCCTTCCTTCCTTTCATCTTTTCTTTTTCTATATTAAACAGTAACTTCTTCACTATAAACTTTTCTGTTTTTTGAATTTTTAGGAGAAACTAACTTAACTTTTACTTTATTCTCTGAAAAAGTTGGTACAGATTCTTTTGAAACTTTCTAAGAACCTTCAACATCTTCCTTAGAAGGATCGTCTTTAGCATCTTTGAAAAAAAAATTGATTCTAAATCAAAATGAAACTTTAACCTTTTTATCATATCATTGCTAACAAGATAAATTTTCATTTTCTATAGTATCGATTTTATAGATTCATTGAAAAACTTCATAATTTTAGTAAGAAACTTACTAATGATTCTAGGAAACATAATCAACTGGGATTTGATTGCACCTAATTTTAAATTTTTCATAGTTAAAAAAAAAATAACCCATCAAATTCAACTTCCTCATGTTAACCAAGTAATAAAGAATGAAAACTTTTAAGACTTTCAAGTTTTCTCTATCACCTTTTCTAAGAATGAAAAACTCTTGCATCCAAATGGTTATAAGACAATTGTCAGACGATAGTTGAGAAATTTTCCTTTTTTCCTCATTAATTTCAATGATTGATTCCTCAACTCTATTCCTATTGAAGGTTCCTTTTTCTTTAAGAAACTTATGTGAAGGGAAAAAAGCATCACCCTCTGAAGTTACACCAAGGAAATTTTCATCTTTTTTTTCAGACATGATAAACTCTTTTTTGTACATAGAAAAAGTAGCCTTTAAATCCTTATTGATTTTCATAGAACTATAAAACTCTATTACTTCATTAATATGGATAAGTTCTTGATCGGTTTCCAAATTTTCTAAACAAACTGATTTCTACCCTTGAAATATAATGATTCTTTTCAATGAGTAATTGTACTTATCATAAATATCTTTCTTGAATAACCTTTCTCTGTAGATCTTCATGGTTGAAAATTATTTAGGAACCATGGTTTTGGGAGAATATTTTGTTGATTCTAACATGATAATGAAAACTTCTTCTGAGAAAAGAAAATTCCGGACATGAATATTTTAATGAAGTAATAACTTCTATGAAAAATATCAGAAAAAAATGTGGGATGGGGTAGGGGTACCCTTTATATAGGAGGTGGAAGGCTACCGTTCATATTCTGTGACTCAGATTTGGTCAAAACAGTCTGACGGTTAAAAAATAAATGAACTCATGAGGTTTTTCTTAAATAATAAACATTTACCATATTCAAAATGAATATGATAAATATTTTTTAAAAAAATTAAATACCCATAATTATAATTGAATTGGAAAATTTTAGGGTAAGAAATTGTACATTTTAGAGTTTCAAGTCAGATCTATTGGTTTCGGTAATTATTTATTCTTAAAAAAGTTTGAGTATGAAAGAAAATAAATTGAGTATAAAATATTTTGTGTACGGAAGATTTTGAATATGAAAAATTTTAAATGTGAAAAATCTTGAATATAAATAATTTTGAATATGAAAAATATTAGGTATGAAAAATTTTGAGTATAAAAAATTTAGAGTACAAAAAAAAATTGAATGCGAAAAAATTTTATTAAAAAAATATTTAATATAAAAAAATTGAGTATGAACAATTTTGAATATGAAAAATTGAAAATAAAGAGTTTATAAAAAATAAAACATATGTACTCCCATTTTGAAAAGGAGTAACTTAATATAAGGAGATGGTTTAAAAACGAATTATATATGAATGATTACTTTACAGTGATCATTTTTAGCTTTTTTTAATGTATTCAAATCTATTGGAATGTAATGGTTTTGTCAAGATATCAGTAATTTGTTCTTGCATTCTAATAAATTGTAAAATGATATCTTATTTTTGTGTGTAATCCCTAAGAAAGTGATACCTAATATATATGTATTTTCTATGAGAGTAATGTTAATGGTTTTTACTAAGGATAATGGAACTTGTGTTATCACAAATTATTTGAGTTTTTGTAAAAATCATGTCATAGTTAGTGAGTGTGTTGTATCCACAACACCTTAGCACAACAACTTTCAACTGCCACATATTCAGCTTCCGCAGTGGAAAGTGATACTATGTGTTTTTTCTTACAAGACCAAGAAACTAATGAATCTACTAATAAATGATAGGTTCTAGATGTACATTTTCTATCCATTATACATCCACCAAATTCATAATCCAAAAAAATCATTTCAAAATCATTTCCATATGAATAAAAAAGTCATAAATCCATGGTTCCCTTTAAATAACAAAAAAATATTTTAACATGTTTTAAATGGGATTCATTTAGATTATCTTGGTATCTTGAACATAAGAAAATAGAAAAAATTAAGTTTTAGAGGACTAACTATTAATTATAGTATACTTCCTTTCATACCTTTAAAAATTGTTTGATCAACTAGTTTCCTAGTTTCATCACTATAAAGTGTATTTGAGGTACGTATTAGAGTACTAATACTTTTATTATTGTCATATACATGCTTTTTAAGAATATATTTTATATACTAATGTTGATATATATAATTCCCTTATAGTTTTTGAGAAATTTGAAAACCAAGAAAAAATATTAACTCACCCATCATACTAATTTCAAACTCAGATTTCATAAGATCTGAAAAGGAATCTATTAAATATTTTTGAGTTGATCTGAATATAATTTCATCTATATAGATTTGAATAATCAAAACATTTTTATTATCTTTCTTTATGAAAATATTTGGATCATCAATTCTCTTAACATAATTTATTTATAACAAAAATCTTTTTAATCTATCATAATAGACTCTAGGGGATTGTTTAAGTCCATATAAAGCTTTGGTAAGTTTATAAATGTATTCAGGATGTTTTGTATCTTCAAAACCCAAAGGTTGTTCAACAAAAACTTCCTCTTGAACATATCTATTAAGTAAAGCACACTTCACATCCATTTGAAAAAGTTTAAAATTAAATAATAATGTAAAGGAGAACTAAGGAATAGGTTTATTCATAATATATTCCCTCTTATTAATTATAACCTTTAGCAACAAGTCTTTATTTATTTCTAATAATTATTATATTTTCATCACATTTATTTTTGAAAACCCAGTTTACACCAATTATGGGGGTTTATTTAGGTCTTTGAAGAAAGGTCCATACTTTGTTCCTTTTCAATTCATTTATTTCATCTTTTATAACCTTAATCTGACCTTCATAACCTAGAGCCTTTTTAGGTTTTTTAGGTTCAAATTAAGAGAGTAAATAAAGATGTTATACTTCATTTATCAAATAACTTCTAGTCCTTACTGATTGATTCACATAACCAATGATACTATCACTGGGATGATTCTTAAGAAACAACTAACTTGGGTTTTGTAAAACATGTTCATCAACATAAGAAAGAAAGACTTCTGGAGTAAATACTTCAAAAACAAGTTCTTGGGTATTTTTCATAATAGAAGAGTCTTCTATAAAGGGTTATAGATCATTTTTGGAAAACACATCTAAGGATGTTGGTTGGGTTTATTTAAAAACAAAAGGGTATGTTTCCTCAAATTTAACATGTATTGTTTCTTCAATAGTACAATAATTTTTATTAAAAACTTTATATGACTTAGAAGTAGTGGAATAGCCTAAGAATATTCCTTCATTGGATTTGGGTGAGAATTTTTGTAAATTGTCTTTTGTATTCAAGATGAATACTTTTCATCTAAATACTCTAGAGTATAAAACTTTTGGTTTTAAGTCTGTCCATAATTTATATGGTGTTTCATTAATAAAGGGTTGAATTAGAACTCGATTTATAGTATATCAAGTAGTACTAATAGCTTCAGGTGAAAAGTGTTTAGCAATTGAGTATTCACTCGACATGGTTCTTTTTATTTTCTGAAGAATGTGATTTCTTCTTTCAACAATGCCATTTTGATAACGAGTTCTAGGAGCTGAAAAGTTATGATTAATTCCTTTCTTACTACAAAAAGTTTTGAAATCGGAGTTTACAAATTCTCCACCATGATCCCTATGAATAGTTATCAAGGGAAGATTTTTCTTATTTTTAACTTTGGCTACAAAGGTTTTAAAAATACAGAAGGCTTCAGATTTCTTTACTAGAAAATAGACCCATGTATATCTAGTTTAATAATAAACTAAAACAAATACATAGTACTTTCCACTAATACTTACAATTTGTGTATGACCAAAAAGATCCATGTTCACTAACTATAAAGCATCAGTAGTTGAGACTTCACTAGTAGATTTAAATCTAGACTTATATTTCTTTCCATATTAACAAGGGTTACAGACTTTTGAAGAATAAAATATTTGTTCCGGTAGATCCTTAACAAGTCTTTTCTTAGTTAATTTACATAAGTTCCTAAGGTTACAGTGTCCTAACCTTCTACGACATAGCCAAGATTGATCTTCCATTTCACTTAGGCAAGGTAAGTCTTGATTCTTAAGGTCTTCTAAGTTTAGTGTATAAACGTTCTCATGATGATGGGTATAAATAAGTAATTCATCCTTACAATTGTATAATATACATTTTTCATTCCTAAAATTCACAATGAAACCTTCATCACATAATTTTTTTATTCTTATGAGGTTGTTATTAAGACCTTTTACAAATAAAACATTTGAAATTAAATCTTTTACAAGAAGAATGATATTACATATACCAAAAATCTTTCCTTAACCATTGTCTCTGAAGGTAACTCTTCCACCTTTGATTTCAATAATATTTTAAAATAATTATTTTTTACTAGTTATATGTCGTTAATAACCACTATCCATGTACCATATATTCTTATTTATAGTACTTCCTTTGTATACCTGAAAAAAACAATTAGACTTTTAAATCCCAAACTTTCCTAAGTTCGGAAATATTAGAAAAAAATAATATTAGGAATACACATTTGTTTTAAAAAATGTTATTTGTGAAATCCTAAATATTAAATTTTATTTAAATTAAAAAATTTATTCCATTAACCTCCACTTTTACATTTTGTGAAAAAGGGTTCATTTTTAGGAACAAAATAATTGTTACTAAAAAAAAGTTTTGAATGAGTATATCCTTTTCCTAAAATATTACCTTGTGGATGGAGTTTCTTATAAATTTTATCAAATCCTTCCTTACTAGTGGTAATGTTTGATAAAAGACTATTTAAAGAAAAAAAATCATATTTTAGTTTTATAAATAAATTCTTATCCACATTAGTATTATTTTCACAAGTGAGTTTTTTTTCTAAATTGTTTTTCTTATAAATTAACTTTTCAAACTCTTGATAAATATTATCCTTATCAAAATTAGTTTTGTAAAGTTTTTTAGAAATATAATCAATTTAAAAAGTTTTCTTATCAATATATTTTGAAATATATGATACTTATTTTGTCAAAAAAATTATTCTAAAATTTTCTTTCTCAAGTTTCTTACTGACTTTACAATTTTTATTTTCAATAAATTTATCAAATCTAAAGACTTATTCATATGAAGGTAAAGTATTATATTTTACAGAATAATTTTCTTCATCAAAAGAAATATAACCTTTCACATCAGGATATTTTTCATTTAAATACATTCTTGTTAAATAATAAAAATTGTGTGCCTTGGCCATAAAACATTTATTTTCAAAATGTATTCTGGCATAGAGACTGATATTCCTCTTTCCTGAATTTTCATTATCTGAAGAATCATCAAAAGAATCTACTCCAATATAACTCCATGAGTCATTGGAGTTCAATAATTTATTTCCTTTTGAATTTTAATACTTTTTAAAATTTATATCAAAATTTATTTCCTTTCTATCTTTCCTTTTGAGTTTTGGACAGTCATGTATTATATTTTTAGTTATTTTACATTCATAATAGGTTTTCAGAATCTTTCTTGTTATTAATTCCCTTGTCAATTTTTTTGTAACTATATTGAAAATTATTTTTTCCAATAATCTTGGTCATTCTTTGAGAAATATTTTCCAACACATTCTCATAATTTTCAGAATCACTTGAATCTGATTGAGTAATAACTTTTTTCTTTGTCGATTTAAAAACCTTCTAAGGAGTCTGATCTTTCATCAGATTTGAAGTATAAGTAGAAGAAACTCCACCATTATTTTTCTTTTCTTTCTTAGCATCTCTTTTCACCCTACCCTCATCCTGTAAAATTTTTCCAAATATATCATCAAGTGTAAGATTTTTAGTCTTCTTGGACTCGGCAGTTTTTGTTCTCTTTGATTCACATTCATTAGGCATAATATAAATTATCTATTCAACAAGAATTTCATCATCTAATCATTTTCCACCTATAGCTTGAAAACTATTAACAATTTTTATAAACCTTTATTGTACCTTAACAATAGGTTCACCGTAAGGAAATTCAAAATTGTTATAATTAGTTCTTAACATAACCCTTCTAGTCTCAACAACTTTAGAAGTTCCAAAATGAGTGATTTCTAACTTATTCCAAATATTGTTATATGCTTCTCAAGAGTAAATCTAGATATATATGTTTCTAGTCATAGAACATAATAAATTATTTCTTACATTATAATTTAGCTAATATTATAGATTTTCTTGATTTCTAAAATTTATATTTTTTTTCAAGAATTTTGTTTTCACCAGTCAGCATAATAACATTATCAACTCCTGTGTTGATCAAAAAAATCTTCATTCTATCCCTCCAATATTCATAATCATTACCATAAAAAATTGGTGGTCTAGTAGGATTGATATTTTCTATATAACCAACATTTAGTCCTACCATATTTTAAAATAGATCCAAAAAAATATTTTACACAATACACATTAGTGTAACAAATATTTATAAACAAAAAGTTTATAACAAGAAATAAATCTACCTTACAAAAGTAAAATAATCAAAATTTATTTGACCAGTGGAAACCTTCTATGATGCCAATTGTGGGATAAAAAATGTATATGAATATGGATAAATACAAGAGGGGTGAATTGTGAGTTTAAAAGCATTCATTTTTAACCTTAATAGAAACTTTGTTTAATATAATTAAACAAATCTTATTTGAAAAAACTCTTTTGTATTTAAACTATAATCGAATTGGGCCCAAGGTTCCAATGAAAATAATATTTTAATCAAGATGATTTCGATATGTAATCATCATGTTTTATTCTATTTAATAGAATCATGTTTAGTTAATGATTGTATTATAGTATTCACTAAAGGAATTGATATATTAGAGTATAAAAGTATTGTAATCATAGTGGTTACGATTAATCAGAGTAATACAAAATAATGATTCTATTTTAAATCATATATAATCATATTTAGATTAAATTATTTAATAGTATTCACAAAAAAACATATTCACGATGTAATACAAAAATATCATAATCAAATCAATTATGCTAAATAGAATACAAATAGAAAAATGAATATATAAAATAATTCACTTTCTATTATAATAGCAGCAGAAATGAAAATACAAGTAAATGAATATTGAATTATTTTAACCAAAATATAAGTGTTCCAATAACCTAAGATAAATTTCCCTTGATTTATACATTCAAAATAAATTGTCTTACCCACACTAGGGTAATCCCTCGATGCGATGATTATCTTTGGTCTGTTTGTCTGTCCTCGATAGCCCTTGATCAAGAAGGTGATTGGCTCCGCTCTCCTACTATCCTTGTAATCCCTCGATTAGAATCACAATTATCGGTGTCACAAAAATCAAGCATGAACTCTAATATTTTAAGTATAAGGAACAAGTAGTTCACTTGTGTAAACTTCATAGTTCTCACACACAGTAGTAAATTCAGTAGAGCTCTCGCACAGTGTCTCTATTATCTGTAGCATCTTGAATCTCTTATCTAGAGTTCAAATAACCAGGTATTCATAGGCATTCATCCCTATGGTCATCTTGATCTCCAACGGTCATATTTTCTCTAAGATTTTCGGGAGGACTTGGACACCTGGCACTCCAACAGTAAAATGATAACATAAATCACGATATGTTTTTGATTAAAACATAAATCATAACATCGTTTTGATTTAAAATATTTCGTAATATTATGATTAAGTTTTCTGGGTATGAAAACTAAATTGAAATGAGTCTGATGATAATCATTATGAGTGTCAGTATGATTTATACTGATATTATCTGATTATGAAAATCTTATCAGTATGAAATACTAGATAGATTGATTGGTTTTCAAATAATGTGTACGATATAAATTGTATCCAATGCTCAGTATGATAATAATGGAGATTTGTCACTATGATAGTTTTAAGTAGTATGATATTTATCATATATATACTCATTACTAAAATTATAATGATAAAATATTTATTTTCATAATTCCAAAGACTTGATGTAAGTGTGATAAGATGTAATACATTTTCTTATGAGAACATTGTTAAAATACTTTGGACATAAAATAATTAGAAATTAAATATTTAATAAAGAGTTTGTTATTTTAAAAACAAAAGGAATGGAAAAGTCAAAAAGATTATTTTGACTTAACAAATATCAAAGATTATATAAACCCTAAAGGTTATCAATACCTTTAAACTTATATCCACAAAATTTAAATTCATTATTCCTCAAATAAATTTTTCACATGTTAAATTTAAGGGTTACATATACCATAAAAATTTATCAAAACTCAATAAATGTCTCCAAAAGTACTCCCATCACATAAAACATAAAAATCATATTAATGCATTAAAACTTATGGTTATCCTTAAATATACCACTACATCATAGATCTTGAATCTCTATATGTAGACACCTTAATCATTCAATGTTCTTTATAATCTATTAATAATTATTTTCCATCTTATTTCTAAATACTTCCATCCAATAATAAAAAATATGAATCATGTCCTAATATTTATTAATATCAAAACATAATCCAAAATATAATCCATACCTTTTATATGTCATTTATAATTTCCCCATCTTCAACTATAATGTAATTAGGCATTATTGGACATTTATCTGTATGGTCTTTTTGATCTTTTTCTTGAGATTTCCCCCTAGGAAATCAATTTTCATAATGTCCATACTCCACACATTTAAAACATTCAATTAATAACTATGGAATAAATTTATCCCCCGTCATAGTTTTAACTAAACTCTTCCTTTTTCCTTGGAAAATTACTGCTTTATGTCCTCCCTTACCACATGAAAAACATCTTCCCATTATTTTAAGACATTTTCCTAGGTGCTTCCGTCCACATTATTGACACTTAGAATAATGAATATTTTTAACTTTATGATATTTATCACCTGAACTTCCAAGGAACTTCATTTTTATCTAATTTGGTGCATTTGGAAACTCATAGTGGTTCATGTTATTGATCATAACTTGTGATAGATATTTTAGAACAACCACAATATGTTTCACTATAGATCACATTCTATTTAGTTTTTCATTCAGACAACCACAAAATTGTTCTTCACATCTATTTTTAATTTGGTTCCTACTCATTCTAACCATTCTCTAAAACAAAAAAAAATAGTTTTATTAAATCAACAAAATCATAACAACCCATATTATGAGGAGGATAAACACTAATAAATCCTTAAACATGTTATATTCTATTAAACAATTTAAATTTATCAAAAATAACCACAATTATCCCTAATATATTGAATTTTTTTTTATATAGGACTTTTAACTTATGCTCAAAAAACATGCAAACCCATAAAGTTATCTTAACCTTTTCTCTCATGCCAACTATAAGGACATGGCCTTAAAGTGTCCATAAATTGAATCTTTAGAAAATAATTCTCTTTATTTATTTTTTAGTATCTTTTCAAGTTTATAGTTTTATATAACTATTCATAACTCTAATATAATAAATCCATACATTACAAGTTGAAAACTTCTTATTAATATCCATTTTTTTCACAATACAAAACTTTTAAAATAAAACACGTTTTCTTTCATGAAAAATTATTATGATTTTCAAATTAACTTATTAATTATTCCTAATCATACTTAAACCCTATGAAAAACATTTTAAAATGTGGGATGATCACAAAAATCTCAATAAGGGAAATAAAAAAAGAAGCACTTTGGTCTATTTTAAAACTATGATATTATAAAATAGAATCATCCTTTAACATAATAAACTTTGTGCTCAAATAATCATTTAATTGCACATGAAATTATAATTAAAACCCAAAGTCTTTTATAAAATACTTCATAATAAATCATTAAAATATAATCATGATTATGAGGGTTTATTAAAAAACACGATAACCCATGAAAATTATTTTCTTAAAAACACACCTCTTTACCCTAAAATGGAATAATCATTCCTTTAAAAAAGATTATTATATTAAAATTTAGAAATAAAATGATTTACATGAAACCTATTTAAAAATAATATAAAATACATGTAGGTTAATTAGGATATTATCTTTATATAACCCTTAAAAGAACCCTTAAAAAACCATAATAAGTGGAATAACCAATACGGTCAACTTCCAACATAATTATCCAGATAACATAATCATTACCCAATGAATTAGAGAGATATATTGGTCTCACCTAATTATAAAAAAATTTACAAGGAATATAACATGTATAAAAAACATATAATCTTTCATTTACATCATCAAACTCATAAAAATATACTTTTGAACCCATAAATAAAACATTTTCAGATATTGATATATCCCTTTTCTTTAAAATCTATTTTTCAAAGACAAAATACCTAGAACAAAGGGAATGAGGATTTTTCTTTGAATAAAAAACGAAATTTTATAAAGGAATCCAAAACATAAAATAAAATTTTTTGTGGTAAGAAAATCCATTGGCCTCGTATATGTTAAAATCAAGCATTCCTTTTTTCCTTTTGTAAAGAAATTCAAAACATTCTGTAAAAATATTATCTTAAAAATATTTGAAAGAAATTAAAAAAGAGAAATAAAATGTATTTTTTTCATTAATTTATATCCATATAAATACATTTATAAAATAATTTTAATAATATGTACTTTGAAGAAAAATATTTAGAAAATAAATCATTAAAATATTTAGAACGATTTTTTAAGGTAAAGTGCCCCTTACCTCAAGTTTGAATCACCACGTATGTTCTTTATCTTCATGAATAATAAACTTGTGTTAATTATTTACTTTTTTAAAAACCTTTTTCAAGTTTATTATTCCTTTTATTTTATTTATTACCTTGTTATGTTTAATTACTTAATCAATTAAGTTCACATTGGACGTTTTGATGATATTCGGATCATATCTCCAAAATAAATTCAATAGGTTGAATATGGTCAAATATGTAATTATTCCATAATATATAGAATAAAAATAAAATAATTATCATTTTTATACATCCAATGTACTTTTAAAACCATCCAATAAATATATTTACAAAAAATTAACTATGTTACAATCATAGAGACGGTGGGTCGTGCATAGACATGAGTAATGTTTCCATTTTTCAAAGAACATGATAAAAAGAAGGTAAGTATTATTTTATCTTTCAAGAATTATTATTATATCATAAATATCATATAATTTATTTAAATATAATTATATATATCATCCATGTGATGTGGTTATGAAAAATTAATCACATCACTTCATGGAGGTGGTAATCCACACAGGCGCACGAACGATGTTATCATTCTTAAATGGATGGAAAGGTAATAAAATAGATGATATATTATCTATAAATGATTATTATTATGTCATTAATATCATATATATACATTAAATTCATTATTATAACCAATTTTTAGAGGTGGTGATGGAAAACAAATTAAATCCATTGGTGAGGCGATAGTATGTTGTACACATGAATGATAGTTTCATTTCCCATTTGATTGAAGAGGAGATGGATATATATTATTAAATTATCATAATAATATATATTTATTTTAATATACTTTTTTTATTATTTCATACTTTTTTAGTAAGATTTTAGGGAGGTATAATAATAAATAAAACTAAAACATTTGGTCAAAAGTTATACCACTTCTTTGGAAAACCTCATTTTCTTTACACCTTAAGCCCTATAAGATTGGTATTTTCTCAAAATAAGACCTCTATAATGTTGTTATGGATTTTAGGAATGTTTTTGGGTAGGTATTAGAAAAAAATATATCTCTTTAAGGGTGTAGGGTGGATGATAGGTGTTACCCTTTTATAAATGAGGGGAGGGGTATTCTTTGAATTTTTTAAAGTATTAAATTAATATAAATTAATTTTCATTGAAAATGGATCCAAATTTATATAATTATAATATCATATTATTATGAGTTGAAAAAATTTCATAAAATAAAATTTTTATAAGTTTAGGAGATGTTTTAACCCTTACCTCTTTGTTTTAACCCCAAGATAACCCTTTTGACAATTGTCGTGATATCCATGGTTTTTACTTTCAAGGGGTCAAGAAAGTTACTATAAAAAGAAAATTGATCCATAAATGTACCTTGGTTAATATTTAAAGTCATATCTCATTCACTTAAATAAATATAGTATTTTTATGAATTTTAAATCATTTAATAAAATATTTTTTATTATAAAATATTTTTTATTATAAAATATCATTTATGTCATTTTTTGGAAATAAATAAAATATTTCAAATTAATAAGTGTCTAACTCATGAAAAATAGCTCTAAAATGGAATTTTATTAAATATAAGAAGGATATTGTATTAATATAATCATAGAATAAAAATCATACAACTTTAGATATTTTTTAAACCCTATATTTGGGTTTAACCCCTTAGTTCACCAATTTTAACTTTAACTGTGGTCATGGCCTTTTCAATATTAAACGAATATAATTTTACTTATAAAGTGAAAATTGGATCATAAATAGTAAAGTAATTAAATTTTAGACCATTTATCATCCTAAATTTCCTCTTTTAATATTTGTAGGGTTTATAAATAATTTAGAAAAATATTATTTTATAGAAAATATCATTAATTCCATTTTTTACACTATTCGTTTAGTTTGTCTTTAAAGACAATAATGGTGATGTATTTAAAATATAAAACTTTCAAAATTACCCTAATATTTTATATTGATCTATATAATTTGTGGGATACTATAAATCACTCAAAATATATTACTTTTAGTGTTTTTAAAATTGTTTACTTGATTTTTCTACTACTTTCACAAGCACTGTGTCGGTATTGCGTAAGTATTTAAGGTAATTATTTTATCATTTAAAATTAAAAATAAATTACCATGATAAATAATAATAATTTTTTTTCAAATTAACATTTACAACCAAATATAAGTTGTTTTATCAATTAAAAAATTTATTAAAATTATTAAAAGTAAGGGAGAGACATTTTTTGGCTTTATCCTTTACTTAAATTATTATAAAGGTAAAAATCAAAAATAAATGGATAAAAATTCATATTTTTTAATTTTGGATGATTATGGATGAAATTTACTTATAAAATTAAATTAATGCATGTTTTTTAATGAATTTTAATCCTTATCACGTTAGTTTTAATTCAAATTAACTCATTTTACTTTTATTGTGGTAATAAAAAATTACTATGGTTACTATTCATATTGACCAAAAAATTAAGTTAAACATATTAAATAATATTAATTATTATGATTAAAAATATGGAATTCATCTTATCAAATTCAATTCATATAGTTTTTATAATTTAATTTAAAATCAAACCCACAAAACATGGTGAAAAATGGTTTCTCAAAAAAATGTCCTTTTAAGTATAAAAATGTTCTTATACAAAATTCATGTATGAAATTAATTCCAAAGACCATAATTGGATTTGCTTTTTAATAAAAAAACAACATATAAAATTTTAATACTAATCCAAAAAATAATTTTAGATTGTAAATACCTGAATAGAAAATATACTTTCTAATAAAAAAATTTATTTTCATTATTCATTGAAGAATAGAACTTTTTAGAAAATTCTCAAAAATTCATCCTATGATAATTTTTCCTTATGAATTCAAAAGTGATATCCTTTTTATTAAATAAAATTTTTAAAATTTCCATAAGTTAATTATGAAATTCTTTCACAAAAATAAATAAATAACATTTTTGAATAAAACATATTTTTGAAGCATAAAATGAATTTACTGAAAAATAGAGTTCTTATTTCTAATGAATTAATAAATAAATTTGTATTGACTAAGAACTTAATATATATATATATATATATGTATATATATATATATATATATTTCATAATGTGGTTAATCTTATTCATTCCTTTTAATTTAATATCTAGTTTATAACTATAACATTTAAATAATAATATGTCATGGTTCATTTAGGCTCAGTGTTGTGTGTTGTATATGCTATCGAACATAGTGTTCTTTTAAAATCTCGGGATATTAAAAAACCTATCAGGTATTACACCTTAAATAGGTAAATAATAATAAAATATATTTAGACCAAATCCAATTTAAATTGATTTTTACTCTAAAACACATAAAATAAATAAAAATTATTTTACATTACTTAGTACAAAAACAAAGGATATTTTTACCAGATATCATTTTTAAACCTCAATAATGATGCTTTAAACATTAAAGAAACGTTTTCCTATTAACATAATCATTATTTGGTATACCCCAATTTAAAACTAGTACATAAAAATTTTAATATTACAAAATACTTTAAAAAATTCATTCTAAATGAAACTACCTAAATAATGACTTTAACCATGAGTTTTATTTATAAACATATCACAACTCATTAAAATATCTCATTTAGTATTAATTTTCTTTATATATATAAAAAATAATCAATTTAACATACCTATTCAAGACTTTATTCCATTAAAAATCTTCAAAGTACTTTATTAAAACTCTTTATAATTTAAGTTAATCAAAAACTGAGTTAAACCCCTTGTATAAAACATTAAATTACTTTATCATAATCATTTAATCAAATAATTTATGGATTCATTACACTCAAAGGTAATTTTTTTCAAAAACATCATATATAGAAAGATTAAAATATAGATATTCACGTAATGATTATTAATTTAATCCTATAAACCACTTATAAACATTAAAAAGAAAACAAAAAAACATGAAAATTATTTAAAATTTTCTATTATAAAAAATTCAAAATAAAATTATGGAATATTTATAAATAACTTATATCCTTCAAAATTTTATCATTTTTAAAATAATTCACATACATAAAGTAAATTTTAAACAATACCCAAACCCTCCTCCTTTATATTTTTTATAAAATATTTTTCAAATAATATATAAACCATTTTTGAAACACAAATCCAAAGAAAACCATTAGAAATTCACGATATATCCCATTTTAACTAAATACTATTTAAAATTTTAGAAAAACAATTCCATAAATAAATTTACTAAATTATTTAAGTTAAAAAATCCATCACCCAAAATAATATCCCTCTGATGCCTTATGTTCATTTTAAAAATTATTATTTAAAACCAAAAAAACATATACCCCAAAATACACACTCTCAATTTGTTGTTATCTAAAAAAATAAACCATACCCTGAAAATTTTTATCAATTAAATTTAAGTTAAATCAATTAAATCAAAATAATGGTTTCAATATTGATACATATATTTATAAATTCAAAAAGAAATTAATCAAGAATATTTAAATACAATTGAATCAAAAAAAATAAAAATAAAAGGAATTGATGAAAATTCTACTAATTTCCCATAACAGACTCATACAAAAAAGTTTATATTAAACATAATTATAAACAAAACACACTAACCATAAAGTTTACTCCTAACCCCTCAATAATTAGATCACCACTATATATTATGGTTTGAACAAAGTTATGTGGTTGTTCAGTGACATTAGGTTTTATCCTATTTTATAGCATCCTAAAATCCATAAATAAGCTCACTAAAACAATCACACTTTATAAGAAATACATTTACTAATCAAAATAAATTTGATGAAAAAATTTCAACCAATAAAAAATTTTAATGGAAATAATTTAATGAATTAAAATAATGTAATAACCTCCCAAAAATATCATAAATATACAATAATAAAATAAGTTTTAATTTATTCAATTTAAAACCCCTTGTTCCAAAATTGTTTCATAAATATCAATTCAAAACATTTAGATTATCACATTTGAAAATGATATGGAAAATTTATTCCAATTAAAATCAAATTTAAAAATATTAATTTTATCATAAAACATTCCTAATAAAGTGAAAATAAATTTCTTTATAGTTATATAATTTCAAAATCATCATTTGAATTTCTCATTTAATTTTAAATCTTGATAATGTCATTTATTTTAATCATTATAATGACACTTTCATGGAAAATTTTAAATTTAAAAATTTCTAAAACAATTATTATTGGAGAATCCATTAAAACTATGAATCAGAATAAACCATTCAATAGATCAATCAATCAATCAATTAATAACCACACGTGCCATAAAATAAATAAAGAATACATATAAAAATATATAAATAAATGTTTTAATCATTTAGATTTCCACTAAAGAATATTCAATAAAACATGGAATAATTATGAGGGATATATAATCAACTAAAATAATATATAATACATTAAACACAAAATAAAATCACCCATCTTGAACATAAATTCTCAACACACCTCATTGTGTAAAAACACCCATCTAGGAGTTTATTATCCTTTCACAATCCCAAAATTTCCCCAATAACTTTAGTTTCTTCCATAAATAGGATAATTAGGTTCATTTATGAGTTACTTCTCCAGTTTCAATGATCCTACCACTATAAACCACTGAACCAACCATTTTCTTAGGATCTAATACCATTTCATAATAAAAGATAACCAAATACTCTGACTTAATAGCTAGATTGGAATTTCATGGACCTATGGTATATTCTTGATTTCCATTGGTTGGAATAGTGTTAAGGGTATCACACATAAATAACGTGAACGATTCACCCTTTATAAAAAATAAATAAATAATATAGATTTCATTTAGAAATTCAATACAATATGCCCATTCGTTGAACTTATCATGTCATATAAAATATATATTTATAAACATGATTAGGAAAAATATATATCATAACCCATAAAATTAAAATTATACACTTTAAAAATAAATAATTTCAATTTTAATTATAAATAAAGGCCACATGTACATAACAAAATAAAATGAATGACTCTAAAAAATAGTGGCTTGAGTGGACTTTAGAAAAAAACCAACATAAAACTAAAATAAGAATGAAGTGCCCAAGTATCTTGATGTATAATTAGGAGGGGGTGAATTGGTGATATTCCTTTTATAATTTCTTCTTTGAAATTAACGTTTGTGGCCAGTTAATATCATTGATCCTACCTTACTTTAAACTATCATCCTTAATCATATTCAACAAAATAAATAACTAAAAAGAACACAATGTTTTTAAAAGGTTCTTTACGAATATGGGTACCTAATACTTGTTGTTCTTGGTTCCCGTCGAGACATGGATTTTCACTATATAACACAAGTGATTACAATATATACTATTTCTTGAAAAGCTAAAACATAAGTGAATATAGTTTATTTTATCTCATATAAATCCCAAATAGTCTCCAAACTATTTAATACTCTTCCAACTACTTACTATCTCCTGAAAATTTATTTATATTATCTCCCTCTTGTCTTCCTCGATTATTTTTCTAATATTATGTGAAAGAAATATAAACTGAAATCTTGTATGTCTTCACGTAAAAGTAAGATCTTCTCCTCAATATCTAGTCTTTGAATACTAGAATATTTACAATATCACATCATGCACAGAGAAATTCTCCACAAACTTTCAAAATGACTAAAATATGCATGAGAGAATGCACACCCATGTCTTATTCTTCCTTCTAAATAATAATACTTTATTATCTAATTCTGCTTGCCTCGATGTATTAAGTGCTCATCAATTTCCTCAATATTATCAATCATCTTCTACAATATGAGGATATCATAGTAATTATTCTATTTCTTTTACTTTAACAAATATTAAATTATCTTCCTAGATTTCGTTAACTTCTCACTTCGATACTTATAAAGTTATCTTCTAGAATTTAGTGTCAGGTTATCTCTCTTAGAAGCCTATTATTATTCAACTATTATTTATTCTTGTAAAAAATCTCTATAATATAATTTCCATGTTCTCGTAAATACTATTTCTATAATTGGGATATGGAAATCCTCTATGATTTTTGGAAGTTTGGTCTTCTCCTCCTAAAACCAATCATGTAAGACTTGGTCTTTAATACTCTATGTGGTATCTAGAAATATTATGATCACATATTTTCCATAAAATCCCCAAGAATTTTAATCCACATATATATGGTGTAATATAATCATAATATGTTATCTCATACCATGGTTTGTTTTAATCTTCAATATCAAAACCAACTTTGACTAGTATCTCATAATCCCATTTCTTCACAATGTGGTCTTCTTATCCACAAAATATAGCTATTATTAGAAGCTTGAATCAAAATTACCTTAGATAATTCTGATTTTTAGTTCATTGGATAATATATTAAGCATCAAATGATTTAATTTCTAGATATATTTCTAGAATTTTAGATTTTTCCACATTTTAAATAACTATAATCACATAAGAGTAAATAACTCTTATATTTCTCTATAATTTCATGCCTTTTCTGATTTTCAATTTCAAATAGTGACTCTTATATACTCTAGTGAAGCTAAAAGTACTTTCCAATTTCTACCTGAATGAATCTTATATTTGAGTGGGATTACTCTTATGTATACTCAGATTACTCTTATGCATGTAATCCTTTTTCAATTATTTGGTTCTTCTCTTAGAGTTACATTGATGCATTGAGGAAATTACGCATACATATTCACTACCTTTTTCAGTTTTACACTCCACTACTAAAATTAATCTTAGATATTGTATATGACACTTACACATCACTTTGATTAATTTTACATATCTCAATATTCTCCTTAATTAATTGGACTCTTCTTATATCACCCAAATTCAGCACACATTGACTTTCATTGACATAAATATATTGATAGAAAATTTCAAACTCAACTTCATAAACCATTTGGGTTCTTTAATCTACTTCATTTAATTTTTCTACAATACTCATTAAAATACTAAATTCAATGTTATTATTCTCCCTCTTATTGAAAATAAATACTAAGGTGATTGTATAAAAGAAAATATCTCTCATAATCATGCTTCTATCATGATTTGAAATTAAATATTCTCCCTTTACTAAAAGTTTCACCCTGAATCAACTCTTTGGAGAATGATGGTACCATAATTTAATTAGAAATTAGCCATCAATTAATCAACTCTAGGTTTATATGATCTAACATGATGTATAAAAAAGATTTATTAACCTAGACATAAAAGTTGTTCATAAATTGTACAGCATATGATAAAAACTCTATTTTTATCTTTCTAGGGGTTATTCAAGTAGTTTTAAACATAAAAACCTACACTCATCTTCAATAAAAACATTTAAACATTCAAGTGTAAGAATTTATTTCCCCCTTTTTTCATCTCAATATGCACTCCCCCTTAATAATCTGATTTGGCCTAATCAAAAACAAGGATGGGGAAAATGGTTATTTTACCTTGACTTAAGATTTGTATGGGAACTATCCAGAATTATATATTCACGTAAATTAATTTAATCTAGAATATTACTCATAATTCCTTCTCTCCATCAAGGTTCATCATGGTTGTTTTTCTTTGAAAATTAACTCTAAGCATCCTCTGATTATCACTTGAAATATTGTAAGGAATCATCAAGAACTCCATGATGGATAACTAACCATGTTATATATATTAAACAGCATTCAATTATCCCCCTACATTCATTAACTTCAATTCCCATCATTAAAACATAAACAAATGAATAATATAGAATAAGGTGGAACTTAATTTCTCCTTAGTGAGAGAAACAAGGTTGAGAGTTTCCTATCAACCAAGATCCTCCTTTATTTCATACTACAACTTTGGGAGAGAAATTTATTCTTAATTTTATGAATCATTGATGGTTGAATCCATGATTAACATGGTTATACTTCTCTTATCTATTTTCTCCTTATGTGGGATACCCTTCGTAACATGATTCATCAGAGAACATGAATCAATAGATTCAAGATTCATCTTATTTATCATTTATTTGTGTGCTTCTAGGATAGTCATAAAATAATTTTAGTTTTTTATATCCTACTTATACCTCCAACACAGTGTCTTGAAAGTTATTGGGTTATAATATTTTGAAAACCACTCATGGAACTTGGCTTCTTCATGTGGATATTCTTATCTACCTTTTCTACATGAACTTTCTTATTATTTCCTTTTCTTTCCTTTTTAAAAAAACTTACTTGACTAAAGTTCTCAAGTATTCTTTAATTTTATTGAGCCTTTTTATCTCTTGTATCCTATAGAGTTTATCTGGGAAGTGTTTTCATGTGGTATTTAGTACAATGACCTTGTTTCTCATATCTTCCAAATATTTATTCAAGAAAATCAAAGTTGTTTTGAGTAAACAACCTTACAGATTTTTTAGTCACAAATTTCTTCATCCTAAGGCTATTTATCCTATTCACAGAGTTTCTTCTTCTATTTCTATAGTTTCTCCTCCTTGATTCATGCCAATTATAGGTAATTGACATGTTATATTAGTATTCATGGGCTTTATTTCCAAAGGTTCTACAATACCAATAATAACCTTTGAAGTTTCATAATCAATTATATTGATTATTCTATTAGAGAAAATATATATGCTACTTAGGTGTACTATAGCATAAATTTTACCTTTGTCTTAGGTTCCTCTCTCTTCTCAACTCAACTTCAACTCCATTTGATATATAAGTGAAGTTTTCATCACTTATTTAACTCATAATCATCTAATTTTTCATGTAGATCATGTACAGAACATATTTTGTTTCCTTAGAATAAGTAGGAGAAAATTTGTACATTTTTCTTTAGGATGGTTTTCACCGGAGCTTGGGATAATTCGGTCTAAATTTCCACAGATTTTTCATAATTTTATTTCATCATTTTCAAGGTTTTTTAGCATTAAGACACCTAGATTGTGTCTCATTAAACTCTTATTTTTTATAGAAAATTGTACATCAAGAACTTTTAGTATTTTTTATTTTTCTACAACTCACACCTTAAGAATCTTGATTTCTTTGGGATAATATTTTTTTCTTGTCTTCATATCCTCTCCATTTTTTTAAGAAGATTGATTATTTTTTTGAGATTTTTGTTCTTATCATGACATGTTAATAGATCAACTTTCAACTTATGTTTAGTATATCTGTCTTATTCATACATATCACTTATAAAAGAAATTTTCTACATTTTAACATGATATGTGAAGCTTCTATGTTTTTGAGTGGTGAATTTATATTTTAACTCACTACTTTGTGATGATTATCTATCTTTCTTTTCATTTCTTTTCTCATCAGATTCTTCCTTGGAAACTTCTTCTTTTTAAAAACACTCATTCTAGTTTTCCCCATTTATTTTTAGTAAAACCCCATATTCTTCATCATGCTTAGTTATAACACTTTTCTTATCTAGATAGTCAACTTAAAATGTATAATTCCATCACAAGTAAATAATTTTAAGGAAAATACCTTTATATTTACCTTTTCCTCTTATGAAACATTTTTGAAATAAGATCCATGATTTCTCCATACTCTTCATTAACTTCTAGATCTAAATATGATTCTTCCTTATTTTCTTTGAGATTGAGACCCTTCATTTCTTTAAATTCCATCTACTCTTTATTCTTCTTCTTTAATGTAGGATCTTTCCTCATCTAATAATAAAAAATCGTATTATGAAATTCATTAAATGATTGATTACCACTATCTTCTAGTGTAGAGACTTTAGAATCAAGCCTTTTTTGGAATTTTCTCATAGATTTCTTGACAATGATTGAATCTTATAAAGTTTCTCTAAATTATCAGGTATTACTAAAAATTTCATCCACACTTGTAAAGTAACAATCAGTGGTCTCATCATCACCTATTCTAATATCTTAAAAATTTACCCTCTAAATATATAATTTGGATTCTTCCACTTTGACATTCCCTTAAAATTTATTTTCAAGATTAACCCATATTTCCTTGGTAGTTTTATGTCCTATAACTTTATTATATACTCTATTAGATAGAGATATTAGAATATCATTACTTTATTTTCTTTTTGTCTAAAAATGTCAAAGGTTCATCTTTCTCAATTGGAGTAAATCCCATTATAGAAGCATCCTTAATTTATAAGCCTTAAGATAGAAGATAAGGAATCATTTTGTTCTTACAACCATGGTAATTATTTCCATAAAAAAGTTAGAATACCTCTATTATAACCTAAATTCAAACTCTCCATCTTTAACTTTATTTAATATTAGATATTTTAGGGGGAGCCTGGTTTTATTACATACAAATTAAAATGCCCAAGTATCTTATTGTATCACTTAGAGGGGGGTTTAATCAGTGATATTCCATTTAAAATTTCTTCTTGAAATTAACCTATGTGACTGGTTAAGATATTTAATACTCTCTTTCTTTAAACTCTTATCCCTACCCGTATTTAATAAAATAAATAACTATAATGAACATAAGGTTTTTACAATGTTTGGTCCCAATGTGGGTACCTAATCTTTACAGTGTCCAGTTTCCACCGAGACACAAATTTTCTCTATGTAACATACATTATTACAATATTGACTATCTTTGTAAAATTATAAATACAAGTGAATATGGTGCTGGTTATCTCTTTAAAATAATAAATAATGTCCCAACTATTTATAAATCTTATAACCTTTACTATCTCCTGATAGTTCATTTATACTAGATCCTACCAGTCTTCCATGATTCTTCTTATGAACTTGTGTGAACAAGATATTCATTGAACATATGGATGTATTTATATAAAAGTAATATATTCCTCCTCAATATCAGTTCTTTTAATACTAAAATATTTTCAAAAATGAAGCATACATGTTGACCTTCTCATTAAACTTTCAAAATGATCAACATATGCATGATAGCATGCACACTCACATCGTTTTCTTCCTTCTCGATAATAATAATTTAGAATCTGATTCTTCTTCCCTCAATATAGTAGATGCTCATAAATTTTCTAAAACTTCTCAATAATACTCTATGATATGATTATACCACATGACTTATTCTCATTCTTCTTCTTCAATTCACATGACCTTCTTCTTCCTGGATATCATCAACTTCTCACTTTGATACTCAGAATATCCTCTTCTGGAATTTAGTATCAGGATATCTCTCTTACCAACCTCTTCTTTTTCTCTTATTATTTATTCTTGCACAAAATCACCAAAATATATTTTTTATATCCTCATGAATACTATTTATATAATTGGGATATGGAAATATTCCTTAATTTCTAGAAGTGTGTTCTTCTCTTAAATTCACATTCAAACTGATATTATAAGACTCAATCTTTAATACTTCACATGATGTCAATAAATTTCACAATACCATATTATCTAAGAAATCCATAGGTATTTTAATCTACATTCACATGATGGAATTACAACCAGTGTGTTTTCTCATACCATGGTGTGGTTGTATCTCCATTCTCAAAACCAACTTTGATTGGTATCTCATACTCACATTTCTTAAAGGTTTGTTATTATTATCCATGGTGTGTAGATCACCTTATTAGCTTGAACCAAAATTCCATTAAATAATTATGATTCTTAATTAAATGAATAATAGCTTAAGTATCAGCTGATTTAATTTTCATATGTATTTCCATACTTCTATACTTTTTTACATTTCAAATAACAATCCTCGTATAAGAGTAAATGACTCTTGTATTTCTCTATAATTTCATGCCTTATCAATTTTCAACTTTAAATGTTTACCCTTACAAACTCTAGTGAATATAAAGGTACTTTTCTTATTTCTTCTTGAATTACTCTTAAGTTTGAGTTATATAACACTTAATTATACTCAAATTACTCTTACACATGCACTCGTTTGTCAATTCTTCATTTTTTCTCTCAAAGTTACATTTACGCATTGAGAAAATGACCATACATATTCATTACCTTTTTCATTTTTCCACTCTATCGCTAGAATAAATATTAAATTTTGCAGCTGACTCTTATGCATCACTCTGAGTAATTTTACACATCTCAATCTCCACCTTCATTAATTGGGATCATCCTCCATCACCCAAATTCATCACTATCATAGCCCAACCCACCAGGGCCCTCCTGGCCAGTGGTAATTTGAGTTAGACACCCCAATCCCACCTCCAATGGGTCAGTGGATGGAAACCAGTTCCATGTAGGCATATCAGACACATGGGAGTCCTTAAAATAAGGTACCTATACACACATATATCTCAAAATAACATATAATGTTGTAAGGTAATAAAATAATTAATACCATAATGCATACATACATCTATATCCAAAATTAGAGTATGACACAAGCACTGGAAAACATAAGGTCTAAATACAAGCCCATCAAAACCATAAAATGAGTCCAAAATTCTAGGATGGAGGGGAATACTTTTAAATGTAACATATAGTATAAACCATGGCTTGTCTAGCTCACTATTCTTCACCATCTCCTATTCCACCAGGGACTCCATTGAAAGGACTTTTGTCTTCATAAGACACAACATGTGTGGGAAGATCCCATGTAGGGGTGATTATATACACACCTTGGAGGACACCCCAAAATCAAAAAATATAAAACATAAATAGAGTAGTCATATCATCATCATAAATAAATTCCAATCAGAATATGAGTCATAACAATAAGAACAATATAGATATACTCAAGATAAGTAATAAGTATCAAGGTATATCCACAACCATCCAAGTATTTTTCTCAAGGATTTAAGGTAAAATTCATCCTAGAGAACTTTCTATATGGTTCTAATAACACTGGTGGATCTCATTATCAATATTTGGGGGCCTCACCATGAATAATTACACATTATAACACTTAATATACCAATACACTGATAGGTGATCTCACCCAGGGCTTATGGGGGATTCAAGACCCTAAAAGGATAACCCACTGGGTAGGGTATCAAATGTCCTGATACATAGGTCACATGTTTCTTGATCCTAACTAGGGAGAAAGAAAATGATAAAGGATCACACTCCGGGTCATGTGGAGGTATTCCTTAACTCTATCCAAGACTAACCCCATAAAGGGGATCATATCCTATGCTCAGGACATGATTCCTCATTGTACCCTTTTAGGGATGGACCAAGGGGATGCACCCTAAAGATACTGGACTATAATGAAGAGAACGAGGGCCTAAAACTTCCTTGTAAAAAGTACATAGCATGTATAGGGGTATATATGGTGTGTCTTGGCTACCCCAATCCTGGTCATGTACTCTGACCTGTCCCTATGTACTTTGGCTTGTACCTGTGTACTTTGGTTGTGCCTATGTACCTAGTCATTTCTGGTTACCCTGGTTGTGCCTAAGTACCAGGTTGTTCCCATGTACTCTGGTCATGCCCATGTACCTGGCTATGTTTGGATACTCTGACCGTGTCCGAGTATCGATTCATGCCCATGTACTCTATTTGTGCTCGTGTTCTTGTTCATGTTTGTGCTCGTGTTCCCCAAGGGTACATGTCGAGTCACTAGGAAAGGATCACATGGAAAGTGGTAGGTCCCACACAGTGTGTGATATTTTATTTTTATGAAACTCTGGTCACTGCATCTTGGGGACTACACAGTTTGTGCTCTTTGGACTACATATTGTGTATGTCGGGATTTTTCTAGAATTCTATAAACTTCGTGTGACTTCACCCCCTTCCTCCACAGCCTCTATTCCAATCTTTATTCTCATCATAGAACCCATATATATCATTTACTAGTCCTTTTTGTTATTGGTCACTAGATTCTAGCTATTAAATCTGCTCAAGAATCATCCACCAACACTCTGTGTCGCCAAAACGCCAAACCCATGAACCAGACTCCTCTGATCTATCATTAGTTCATCAGTAATCATCATTAAACCTCAAAATTTCCCTCAATTATGAACTAAGACCCATGTTAATGATCCATTTCACCAAATAACAATTGAAAAATGATTTTTCACAATGTATTTTTCAAATCCTCATCCAAAAGGAATAATAACAATGAATTCATGAAGAATAGGGGGAGAAAACCAAAAAATCAAAAATTGAGGCATGGGACTCTACCATTATTCAGGTTTTATTTTATTAATTGACAAATAAATCAAAAAACATAGGATATAAACAAAGTAATATCAATTCCTAATTTCTATGAAGATAAAATCATCAACCTTAATCAACCATCAATTCATGAATCAATTCGTGTTGGGTTAATTGATTCATGTTCAACATGGGATAACAAAATGATATTAATAAAAATAAAAATAAAAACAATCTTCCTTGAGTTTAGATCGATAGCTGATGAAGAATTTTTCCACATCATTTTCATTGTCGATATCCACGAACTCCTTTGGCACACCGATCACTTCACCATGTTCTTCTATTGTTCATCAAAGAACGCTCCTCTAACGGATCCTCTCCAAATCCATAGTGTTATGAGGATAAACCTAGGTATTTTACATAATGGGGATTAAATAGAGGATTTTAGGTATGGTAATATAATTAATAATTAATTAAATAATTAATTAAATTACTAATTCTCCCACGGTCACACTTAATCCAAATTCCTGACACACAAAACAGTTATGTCACGGCTAGGGTAAAACCCACATTCCATATTTAGTGGAGGTATTATATTTCCCATATGATAATTTATTAGGGAGTTATTTTATTATTTTATAAAAAATATGTACACATGGTATAATATATTTATTATTTTTATTATATTAATATAAGGCCTCCTTGGGCCCTAGAATCCCATACTAACTCAGCACCTAGACACAAAATTATTTATTAAAATATTTAAAAGTTTTTTCCATGGTAAAAATAAAGTTGTTAAATTCTCCCCTCTTTAGATATGATTGCCCCAAAAAGAAAAAAGCTACTCAAACTGGTGAGGGTTCTGAGATCATATCTGGTTATCCTACTCCTGGGTGCTCTCTTAAAGATCCTTGTGTTACCACTAGAAACACACCAAGGGAATCACTCACCTATGTAGGATCTTCTCCTAACAATCCTCAATATCTTCTAAGTACTCCACCAAGGTAACTCCATCCTTGATGTCTAGCTCGCCCCATTCAATAACATGTGATCAGTTATGCACATGTCTCCTCAGCTACGACACATGGGAGAGGTCATGTACCCAGTCTAACTATGGTGGTAGGTCTAAGTGGTATGCCACCTTTCCAACCCTACACAATATCTATAAAGGGACATTAAATCTAGGAGATAACTTTCTACCCCGTCCAAATTTATGAAATCCTCACCATTGTGATACCTTTTGGAACACATGGTCTCCCTCATTGAACTAAAAAATTCTCTATCATAGATCCACATAAGACTTATGATAGCTCTGAGAAGTCTTCATATGCTCCTAGATGATCTGAGCCTTCACTGTTGTACCCCACAACAATTATGGTCCCATGAGTACCGATTCTCATGGATCATTCCAACATAGTGGTGACCTGAATGGTCTCCCATAAAAGGCCTTGAATGGTGTCATACCAATGGTGGAGTGGTTACTATTGTTATAAAAAACTCCACTAAGGGTAGGTGATCCTACCAACTATGGACAGAGACTAACATGCAAGCCCAAAGCATTTCCTCTAGGACCTGAATGGTCCACTCAGTCTGGATGTCAGTCTAGGGGTGAAATATTATGCTAAAAAAAACAAAGTCTCAAAGGTATCCTTCAATACTCTCCATAATCATGACATGGAGTATCATAGTCTAAAATGATCATCAAGGTAACTCCATGAATCCAAACTATCTTCTGTGTGTAAAGGCGTTCTAATATATCTACTAAACTCTACTCTCATATGGCTAGGAAGTGGGTCGACTTGGTGAGTCGGTCTACGATCACCCACATAGCATCATGTTCTCTAGAAGATCATGGAAGTGTCATCATGAAATCCATAGAGATATTTTCTCACTTTCATTATAAAACCTCAAGGGGTTGATCCAAACCCAATGGAACCTAGTGCTCAACCTTAAACTACTAATAAGTGAGGCATTGAGAGACAAAATCTACTACACACTTTTTCAACCCTAACTATTAGAACGTATGTCAAAGGTTTGGGTACATATTCACCACAACTAAAAATACCGATAAGGGGAGTGTATGAATCTCCCTCAAAACCTCCTCCTATAATGTCACTAGTACCATGGTCTACCCTTAGAAAAGGATGACATACTCCCAACCTTCATAAAATTCATTAGGAGAACATCTAGTGGATAAATAAACACGTAAATTCTCATAGTCAGTATCTCCAAGATGAGCCTCCCTAACATGCTATAGAAGCGGAGGGGTAACGACCATTGACTAGAGATAAACTACACCATCCTTATCTACTAAGGACAACTACAATGATGCCAACTACTCTGACACCTCAATCAACAGATGTGAATAAGATCTCTTGCTGAGAAAATCTTCCCCCATGTTCTCCTTCTCGGGAGTATAGACTATCTCAAAATCATAATCCTAGAGGAACTATAGACATTTCCTCTATCTCAAGTTAAGATACTTCTTCAATAATATATACTTGATACTCTTTTGGTTTCAATAGATGATAAATCTCTCACTCATAAGGAAGTATCACCATATCTTTAAGATAAAGACCACAACTTCCAGCTCTAGATCATGGTTCATGTAGTTCTGATCATATGGTCTCAAATATTGGGACCCATAGTCAATCATTATATAAATTTTCATCAAAACACATCCAATCCCAATTCTATAGGCATCGTAGAACACTATGTACTCAAAACCCATCTTTTCCAGTCTCAGGATGGGGGTGCTTGTCAGCCTCTATCACAACTCCTGAAAAGTCTATTGGAACCTCTCTTTCCAAATTAAAGGTTTCCCCTTTTATGTCAAAGTATTCAAGGGTTCCACAATCCTAGATAAATTGGGCATAAAACTCTTATAGTAACCTATTGAACCAAGGAATCTCCATGCCTCAATCACACTCTTGGGTGGATCCCAAGCTAGTACTGCATCAACCTTCATCAGGTATACTGCTACTCCCTCTTCTAAGATGATATGTCCTAGAAATTGGACCTATTTAATTCATAATGGACACTTAAATATCTTCCCATAAAGATGATTCTCTTGAAGTACATCCAAGACCATCCTCAAGTGACTCATGCACTCCTCCTCGAATGATGATTAAACTAGGATATCATCGATGAAGATTACCATGAACTAATATAATAAGGGATGAATTAATTGGTTCATGAGTCCCATGAACACTTATGTGGTGTTCATCACATCGAAATACATCACCAAGTACTCATAATTATCATAATGAAATCTGAATGTTGTCTTCGGTATATCCTCATCCCAAAATGGGAGCTGGTAATAGCTCGACCTTATGTCGGTCTTCAAGAACTATCTCACCCCTTTTAACTAGTAAAAGAGGTTATCTATTCTTCGTAGTTGATAATTATTCTTTATAGTCACCCAAGTTAGGTGAAAATAATTCATACACAACCTCAATCCCCCATATGCCTTTTTGGTGAAAAACACTAGGGATGCCAATGGGAAACACTAGGTTTGAAAAATCCCTTCATCATCAACTCATCTAACCACAACATAAACTCATGAATCTTTATGGGAGACATCCAATATACTGGTTCATATACTAGGGTAGTCCCTGGGTAAAATTATATAAAAAATTCTATCTCTCTATGGGGAGGTAATCTTGGAATGTCCTCAGAGAAGATGTCATCATACTCCTCCACCACTACAGGAAACTCATAACTCATAACATCCACTTCTCATAGGGTCATACTAGAAAACTAATGAGTAACTGGATATATCCTATTTTTTATGATCACATATTACTCTACCTAAGTTTCCTTCTCACTTATGATGGAAAACCTCATCCCATATACATTGACACACTGCATCCTCTATCTGAAATAGTCAATTTGTGCATTAACTATGAAGATCCATCCCATACAGAAGATGAAGTCATAAGGCCCCATAAATACTATGAAAATATCCCACAATAAGTTCTATCCTCTAAGAGTTTTGTCACATCGTCGACAAAAGTGTGTGATTTCTAAATCTCCTCCGGTAAGAGTCTTCAAATGCAAGGGTTGAGCTAAAGACTCAATTGGAATCTTGCGATCATGCACAAGGGATGTGGAAATAAAATAATGACACTCTCTTATTTATATAAATATTATAGATAAGGTAGAAAAGATACATATTGTACCTTTAATCATCTCTAGAGCCTCTGGGTCATAGGTCTCAACTGACTACAGTTTTCCACATCCCTAACCACCAGCTCCATGAGCCTAGTGTGGACCACCTCAGGGTGGTGGTAGAAATATATTAAACTATCTTCCACCTCCTAATACTCTCCCTAATCCTTTATCATGTCTACCACCCTATGGACCTCCCTAATCTAGACACTGCCTCAACCTAGGTATCTCGTCGACTATCTCTTTGTTAGCTGCATTGTGGGTCAGAAAATCCCATGTGAGATGTCCCCAACCATCGCAAAAGTTACACTACCTCTCCCTAAGATAACTAAAACTGCCTTGGGATCCCTAAAATATAAACCCTTAGTCTTTATATTATCTCTAGAAATTTCTAACTCACTTAGATCACTGCATATGATGTCAGCTACTAGCTCCTAAGGTATCTGCTCTAGGGTTCCCACTACTAGAACCAACTATTGTTGGTTGCTCTTTTAAGAATATATCTACTACTAAATCCTAGATAATAACTCTAGCATAAGTAGGAATGAAAAAAGATATCAATTCATCCCTAATATCTTTACAAATTTTATACTATAAGTTCATGCTCGAAAGAAGGCATATCAAACCATATCCATGGAGTATTGTGATAGGTTATTGAGCCTCGAAAAATACTCCATAGTCGTGTTTCCCTACATAATCTCTAGAATATCTTAAACATTTACTACTCACAACAAGTCTGGATAGAACTCCTTTATAATGATTCACCCTAACTCTATCCATTAATTATTCACCTCATTGTATGTCTGATTAACCTAACTCCACCATCGCCCTATGATCCATGAAGAAGAATCACTACAATGACCAACTTCTGGTCGTGAGGGGTCCTTACAAGGTGGAAAAGTCACATAATTGTCATAATCCAGTCCTCAAATATATGGGGGTCTATATCACCTCAAAACCTAAAAGGTACCTATATTTAAAACTCATGAATTGTTCTCATCCTATGCACATCCTTAGATGATATTATCAGGGAAACCTACTACTCAATAAGTGTTAGTAAGATTAGAAAACCACTTAGGGTACCACCCCCTTATACATGACCCTATGTTGAAGCTTCATTACTAAGTGGATTATCCTTGTGGTCCTACTATGGGATCCTAGCTGGAGGTCATTGTTGTAGTATCCTCAAATAGAAAATAAATACCACGGTCAAAGAGTATATCTAGGGAGCTAAGTAAAAGGAAACCACAAATCATTCCTATATGATTCATGTACCAATATTTTCCCTGCAACCATTTCTTATATACACCAAGTCAACAAGTATGTTATCAGAGCCCCAGTGAATAGATATATTAGTTGTCGCATCAACACTAGATTACCTATCCTGAGAGCTACACTCAAAACACTTTAACACGGTTACCCTAATTCCAAAACCAATCCTTAAATATAGAAAAACTCCAAACTCCAGACCTAATCCAACCTCTTTTATACCACTCTATCATGGCATAACTACCATGGCCTGCTTGGTCAGTAATAAGCTGAGTGAGACACCACAAGACTATCTCAAAGAGGTCAAGGGATGGTGACCAACATCGAGTAGGCACATCACTCACATGAGAGGCCTTAGTCTAAGGTACTTTTATACACACGCATGCACACATATCCAAATACCATATAATGTTGGAAGGTAATAAAAAATCTGATACCATATTGTATGAATACATCTATATCCCACATTAGAGTATGACACAAACACTGGAAATCATAAGGGCTAAATATAAGGCCTCCAAAACTATAAATTGAGTCCAACCTACTAGGAAGGAAGGGACTAGTGTAAAATTCAAAACCTAGTATGAAATATGGTCTGTCAATCTCATTATGCTCTACCTACTCCTTGTCCACCTAGGACTCTATCGAAATGTCTATCATCTACATAAGAAATGACATGTTCAAGAAGATCCCATGAAAGAGTGAGAATATACATACCCATTAGGACACCAAAAAATCAACAAACATAAATAATCAAGAGAGTAGTAAAATCATCATCATAAAGTTATGTCAATAAAAATATGAGACATAAAAATAAGAAAGAACCAAATATACTCAAGTTAGACACTAATTATCAAGGTATATCCACAACCATACATCCATCCCATGATTCTTCTTGAGGCTTCAAGGTAACGTTCATCCGAGAGAACTCACTCCATGAGTCTGATAACACTGATGGTGCTCATCCAAGAGGTCATGTATGTCAGGCCTACCCATGAAGAAGTACATGCTAAAACACTGAAGATATATATATATGAAGATATTGGATATCACCCAAGTCCTATGGGAGATTTTATACCCTAACTGGATAACCCGTTAGGTAGGAGATCGAACATCCCAATACATAGGCCATGTGATTCTTGATCCTACCTAGGGAGGAAGACAATGATAGAGGATCACACCTCAAGCCACGCTGAGGGATTCCTGAACTCTCTCTAATACTAAACCCACATAGGGGATCACATCCTATGATTAGGATTCAATGCCTCACTATACCCTTTTTGGGATGCACTAAGGGGATGCACCCTAGTGATACTGGTCTACACTGAAGTGAATGAATGCCTCAAACTTCTCTATAAAAAGTATACAGTGTGTATAGGGGTATACACGATGTGTCTTGATTTCCTTGGGCTTTCTCATGTTCTATAGATAGTTCCTAGGTAATTTGGACCGTGCCTATGTTCTTTGGTCATTACCATGTACCTGTTCTTGTCTGGATACCCTATTCATGACCGAGTACTGGGTCGTGCCCATGTACCTAGTCATGTTTGGGTACTCTGTTTTTGTTTGAGTACCAAGACATTCCCATTTACTATGGTAATTCCCATCTACCTAGCCATATTAATGCTCTTATACTCCAAGGGTACATGTTGAGTTTCTAGGCATGGGTCACATGAAATGTGGTAGGTCCTACATAGTGTGTGATATTTTATTTTTTTGAAACCCTAGTCACTATAGCCAAGGGACTAAATGGTGTGTGTTCTTTGGACTATACATCGTGTATGCCAGGATTTTTCTATAATTCTAGAACCATCATACATCTTCGCCCTGGGAATTTCTATCCTCCGTTATATCCATGATTCTCACCATAGAACTCATATCTATCATTCATTAGGATTTTCCATTTCTGATGGCTAGATTCTAACCATCCAATCCACTCAGGAATCATTCGTCATCGCTATGTATCACCAAAATACAAATCCCATGAACCAAAATCCTTTGATACATCACCAAATCATTATTCACCATCGTTTAACCTCCATTATTCTCATAATTTTGAACCTAGATCCACTATAATTATCCTTTTCACCAAATAACGATTGTACAATAATCTTTCACTGGGTATTGGTTGAATCGCTAACCAAAATGAATAGTGATGATGAACACATGAAGGAAAGGGGGTTAAAACCACAAAATAAAAAATTGAGGCATGGACCTCATCCATTATTTAGGTTTGATTCTATTCATTGATGAAGAAATAGAATAATGTTTGGGATAAACAAATCAATATCAATTCCTAATTTCTAGTAAGATAAAATCATCAATCGTTGTCAACCATCGATCCACAAATTAATTCTTATTGGGTTAATTGATTTGTGTTCTACATGGGATAATAAAATGGGATTAATCCAAATAAAAAACTCCTTACCTTGATTTTGTATTGATCAATAATGAAAAAATGCCATGTTATTTTCATTGGTGAGATCCACGAACTCCTTTACAACATTGATCGCTTGACCACAATCCATTTTCATTCTTCTGAGAATGATTTACCACTGGATCCTCTCCAAATACCTAGGATTATCTAGATAACCCTAGATATTTTCCATAATAGGTATTAAATAGAGGAGTTTAGGTCTAGTAATATAATAAATTATAAATTTATTTATTTATTTATTAAATTACTAATCTGCTCATTACCGCACTTAATCCAAGAATCTGACACTCATAAAGGTTATGTTGTGCCTAGGGTAAAACTTGTATTCTGGATTTAACGGTGGTATCATATTTCTTATTTGATACTTCATTTGATATTTATTATCTTATTTAAAAAAATTACTTACATAATATAATATATTTAATTTTTTTATTATATCAATACCATGCCTCCCTAGGCCCTGGAATCCCATGATGACTCAAAGCCTACCTTGAAAATATTCATTAAAATATTTCAAAGTTTTTTTCAAGGTAAAAATATAGTTTTTACAAGAAAACCTTGAATTTCATTCACATAAACATATTGACGACAATTAAAACCTCAACTTCATCAATCCATTTGGTTTCTTCAGTCTTCTCCTTTTGGATTTTTTTACTCATTTCAATACTAAATTCAATGTTTTTCATGACCCCACCCCCTCCACTGGTACCCCACCTAGGCCAGCAGTGAAGATAATGAGTAGACCCTGAGTCCCACCTCCAGTAGGCCCTAGCTTGGAGACTAGCATCAATGGTATAAAAATTCTCAAATGGGAGATATTTCCCTCTTAATTCCCAAGAAAGAAGACATAAACAACCACCAATCCAACTATGCATAATAAAATAAAAGTATAAATTTTACTAATCACAAATACAACTACATGAATAAATTGTATTACATCCAAAATATTGTTGATTTGAACACTAATTATACACTCCAAATACCTGAACAGTATCACCCAACTCTAGGTATCTATCCTATAAACACTATAAAACTATGGTGGGGTGAGCACTTGGGAGTACTTAATAGGATCATCCCTTTAAACTGATCGACATATATTCATAATAAATGTGAAATAATATGAAAGAGTGAAATTATCCAAGTTAGAAAAATATAAAACATGTATACATGAGCAAACAAGAAAAAAGGGAATAAGCAAATGCATCATCAAAACTTCACTACCATCAATAATGCCATCTCTAACATCCATTCAAAAAATATCATCAACACCAAAACTTCCATCATAACTATAAACATCCTCTATCTTGGAATAAATTCATCTCAACTCCAAAACTTTTATCTCATGGGTTCTCCCACTCAAACTGGTAGTGTTCTAGTAGGATAATCTCCTCACTAAGTATGGGGACATGAGTATGAAAAAACACCAGAAATATATCATCATCCACCAAGATTTCCCATGCCACCACCTTCCATGAACACCAATAAAAGAACTAACCATGTATCATCTCTTGTGGAACCAAACACGTATCACATCTCATGGCACTAACCACCATATATCACATCACGTGGAACTAACCACACATCACATCTATTCCAACCATTAATTAGTAGGGTAATGTAAACATGAAGGACATCAATATCATTCCCTCCTCCTTCCTTTTACATCCCTAACTAACACATCATCCTCTTTATGGTAGGGTATCATGAACATGTAGGTAATTAACCTCATTCCCTCCCCCACTATACACAACCCCCACCATATATCATCGTCATTTCATGAATTTATATCACATTGATTCCCCTTTCTCTATATCACATCCTCACCACCACTTCCATCATATAAACGAAAAAACATAGAGTAAGTAACACTTTCCTTGGTATAATATCATCACAAGAACAACCAACATTGGGTAAGGAAGAAAACTGTATAATAAATAATTCATATCATTCATATTAATTCCACAACATCATTTATAGTTTTATCAACTTTATTAAATTAATTGTTCCATCCAATAACCCATTCCAACCCAATCATTCAACCCAAAAACTATCACAGTCCATTTATTCATCTTCTAAAATTATTATTTTAGTTAGGATCATGAATTTCAAACATTAAATTTTTTTAAAACAACTGAAATATATTTAATATCACCCAATATCCAGTTCCCCAAGAGTCTTCTCTTCTTGTTAATAATGAATGTATTCAGTTTTTCCATTACCAATGTTAACCCATAAATCAGTCTCATCAAAAATCATGGGAAAACAAATAAAACCATAGAAAAATAAGTATATACAAACAATATCATCATTGTTAATCCGGAATTTAGATTTCATCTAGCTCCTTTATCCTTTACCAGGTTTAAGTAATTATCAATTTATACTGGTGATAAAGTTCATAGGTGATAACAATAATAAGGAAATCGTAGAAGAAACATGGTAATTAATAAGAATCAACCCATAGAAATATAATGAAAATCATAAAACACATGAAACATCTCATCCCCCTTTTCTAGACTTCTTTTAATCAGTTACCATCCTTATTTAATTTTCATTCTCCATTCAAGGTGTATTTTCACATGTTCTCTCTTTTCCCCGTGAACCAAAAACATGAGAAAATGTAACTATCAAATCAAGAATGTTAATTAAGAAGATATAAGATAAGTCTTGATATCCCCTACCTCAACCGGTGCTTCATAGTCACTTTGAAATCAATGAGAAGAATGAGAATAAGGATGCCATTAGATCTTAACTACATGATAGGAACCCCAAACACCCTAACTATAGTGATTACCCATTAAATTTTCATTCCAACATACCTCAATATGAACCAAAATAGCTACAAAGAATTTATAATGGGGGATGGAAATAAACTAAGGGAAAAGAAGGAAAACTCACCTCAGATCACCAAATAGAAACTTATCTAATCCAAGTATCAAAGTAGTGAAAAAAGGGTTTGTAAGACCTCCCAAATTTTCCAAGGGTTCACCCAAGAACTAAGAGAAAAAGAAAAAGAATGAGGGAAAATGGAGGGGCCATGAAATTTAGAGCCAGGACAAGGAAAAATCATTAAAAGTGCAACAAGGGATTTCACACCATGAATGGTTTGAGTCTAACATCCATAGGAAATCAAGACACCTGGATCTTAGAAACCAAAAAATCATTCATGCTATTAATAAATAATTCACATTGTAAACATTCATAACCTAGAATTACACTAGATCTACCCATGTCAGGTTCATGTTAGGTCACATCATTCAAGTCAGGAAATCTTCCTACAGCTGGAATTTCCACTCCAACCTGACCTCTTCCTCCTCAAACTCCCTCCGAACACCTCCAGCACCCAAAACTCACAAAATAAGGGACTTGGAAGATCTAGGTTGTTACAATAGATACCTCGCAAATAATTATCATCCTCAATGTAACACCCTAGAATTTTAAAAGAAGGGAATTGTTTTCAATAGCATTTATGACATGAAACACTAACTTAGAATAAAATATGACACAGAGGACATTATGAAATATTTCTTTTAAAATAAATTTAATCTCTTTGATAGCTTACAAAACAAGCAACCACGAGTTGAAATGAACATAGTATAGAATACCATTATGAACTAGTTGTTAAATTTGTAGGTATGAATAGTACTAACTAAATTATGAAAATTTTTGTTATATATTTATTAGAAATAAAATAAGAATAATTTAAAATAAAAATAAATTTTTTCCAAAAAAATGTATTTTTCTAACAGGCAGTTTAGTCGTGCTTTGCGTATGTAATATAAAATTAATTTTTAAAAATTTTAGAAAATTATTGAAAAAATGAACTTAATTTTTTGAATCATAATTTCAAAATTATATTAGGGTATATTTTTGGAATTTTTCTGAAATATTTCATTTTTCGATGAATAGTGAAAAATACTGAATTTTAATTGAAAACAACCTTTTCATTTAAATTATTTATATAGTTGAATTATATTTTGAATAGGTTTTAAAGTAAAATTATTTTAATTATATATCTATTAATACAATTTAGGTCATTATAATCATTTTAATATTTAATTTTGATATAAAAATTTTGTAAACATTTGAACATTTTCTCTTTAAAAACTTGTTTTCCTGTCATGTTTACATGATTCATTTTAAATTAAAATTTTCCACTTCTATAAATTGAATTTTTAAAAATGGATTAAATATTTTTAATCATCATAATTTATATTATCTTATAAGTTAAAATTAATTTTTTACCAAAATTAATATTGAAAATAGTTGAACTTATTTACCCCGGTTAAGGCGAAAATAGTTTTATCAGGGGTTAAACTAAAAAGATAATGGTTAAAATGACATAAAAACTTGTCTAAAATATATTTTATAGAAATATTTAAACCCAATAATGTATAATTCTTGATAATACTCCAATTTTTACCCTTTTTCATGTGAAAAATATGGGTACACATTTTTCTTTTCAAAAATTACAAGTGTGTCACTCACCTCACTTATAAAAGGTCACCCCCTATCCTCTCATATTAACACCTTTAAACACTTTTTGTTCAGTAAATACCTACCCAAATAACTTTATTAATTCCCTAAAATTTTCATATAATATTTATTTTGGACATAAATCCAACCTAGGAAGGTTTTTGGTGCAAACCTAAGAAGTTTACCCGAAGAAGAGGTAACGTTTTTCAACGGGCGTTTTTATTTTATTTCTTCTTCCACCTAACTAAATTATTATTAAACCATAATGATATAATAAGACCAGTATCTTTAATATAATGAGATATTTTTATAATAAGTTAATTACCTAAAACTATCTCCACTTCAATTAAATGGGTTACGAAATCATCATTTGTCTGTGCGGCGGACTACCGCCTCGCGAACTGATGTCATTCATTTTTCCATTATGACCTCTCATGGTTGGGTATGATGATAGATATAAAGTACATATATGATATTTATAACATAATTATACCTATGGAGACATCATATCATATATAAAATTTCAATTTTTATTCCATAGGGGATACAATAATGTAGCTCATGTGTACAGAAGACTACCACCTCGTGAAGTGATGTGATTCGTTTTTCACTAACACTTTACATGGAATGTAATAAGGATAAATTTAATAAATATATGTGATATAAATGAAATAATTATGGTATTAATGACATATTTATAATTATTACTCACTTAAAGATGATAACATCATCCATGTATGTGTGGACTACCGCTTTCACGAAGTGATGTGACTCCCTTTTCATCACCACAACACATGGATTATATATATAATTATATTTTATAAAATAATATTTTATTTATGATAATTCTGGAAATATAAAATATATTTTAACTCTTTTTAATAGTGATCATTGAAAAACATTAAAATATTACCCATGCCTACGTACGACTTACCATCTCCATGATCCTAACACAATTTATTTTTCATAATCATCATTCATGAATGGTATTAAAAGTATAATTGAAGTATAAATATAATAATTATTTCATAATTATTATTCTGGAGATGATTTGACTTTATAATATTCATAAGAACCTGGGGATGTAAGTGTACCCTTAACCTCTTCATTATCATATACTCCACCTAAACAATAGTGATCACATGTGATTTGCCTTTGTATTTGGTCTTAAGAGGTTTCTGATTTCAATCATCATCGATAACCCTCATATATGTGCATTAGTTATAACAATGTCCATGTTCCTTACACTTGAAGCATTAAAGTGTGGTAGGTGCATTCTGTATTGCCTTTTCTATATTTTCATCACTAGCTATCTTTTTTCTATCACTTCAGCAGTCAATTGACCAATGAATTTATTTCCCACACTTAAAACATTTACTAGTCCCCTTAAGATATTTTCCTCTATGTTTCTTTCCAAACTTTGAATATAAAAGAAATCTCATCTTATTTTTACTATGGTCTTTAGATTTTCCTTTGAATTCTATTTTTCTATTCTTATCAAACCCATAATATTGATTGGTAACTCCAATATCTATATCAACCTTGAGAGCACATCGAACAATTTATTATATCTACCGAAGTCCCTTATGACAAATTCCCTTTAGAGACTTGGTTTTAAGCCACTAAAGAATCGATCAACCTTAATTCCAGATTGAGTGATAATTCTATAAGCATACCTTGAAAGTCTTGTAAAATTTACTTCATAGGTACCATAAGATTCATCATAATTTTTTTTTTAGCTCAAGTAAATCTTTCTCCATCTTCGTTCAAAGAATGTGAGGAATGTACTTATTATAAAATAATTTCTTGAACTCACCACATTCCAAGGATTCAATTTCATCTCATTGCCTCATATTTTTTATGATATTCCACCATTGACCTACTTCACCTTCTAAATGATAGACTACCTAGGGATGTGATGTGGTAGAGGTATCCTCATCTATTTATATCCAAGTGATGAATTTAGAGGGATTAATTCATTTTTTTAAGGGGGTAGAATGTAACACCCGAATGTTTTTATGAAATATTTCTTTTTAAATAATTTTAATTCTTCAAGAGATTGTGTTACATGCAATTGTGAGTTTAATTGAACCATGATACACTACTAGTATAAACTATCTCTTAAATTGGAGGGAATAAATATGAATAAATAATTTATGAAATAAATAAAAATATCATACTTAATATTAATGTGTTGGTAAATTTTTGTAAAATAATAACACGATTTTAGTAAAATCACTTTATTCTTCAAAAATACGTTTTCTTAACAAATGAGTTTTTCTTATATTTATGAATTAATAAAAAAATTATAATTAATATAAAATGAATTTGAAAAAATGAATTTAATTTTTTTAATTCATCATCTTAAAATTATCTTAAACATATTTTTTTCTGAAAGCATTTAATATTTCAAGATTAGTGAAAATACTAATTTTTATTGAAAAATTTATTTTCTTTTAAAGTGTTTACAAGTTCAAATAATGTTTTTCGTTCATTTTAATTTAATATAATAAAATTATGGTTTTAAAAAAATATTTTATACATGAATTTTTTATAAAAATATTTTATGTTTTAAAAGGGTATTTTTCAGAAAAATGGTTTTTCCTGAAATTTTACCCATTTTATTTTAAATTAAATTCTGAAACTTATGTGTTTTGAATTTTGAAAAATGGATACCAAATTTAGATTCATAAGGTCCAAATTTATTTAATAGTTTCCTTTTAGTTTTTTCCCACATGAATAATAACCTTGGTAAATTTTGTTACCATGATAAAGGGTAAATTTGGTATTTTAGGTTACAAATAAAATGATAAAGACTATAGATTGACTCTAAAAAATTATAAAATTTTATTGGATGAATATAATTGTACCCTTAACATATAAGGATCAAAATTAAGTTATTTAATGGACACTTATCTATGAAAATGACTTATATAATATTTAAATCAAAGAAAGTCACAAAATGTCACTTTGTCTTAAATATCCCTTATGTGTCCACATGGAAAAAAGATATGTTTTTAAAAAATATAAATGTAAATTTTTAACTTAATAAACATATTTTCATGATATAATTTTATTTTTTGACTTTTTGGGTTACTTAGATGAGATTATGATATTTATAATATTTTATTTAATAAAACTTTAAAGAGGTCACATTCATGTTTTAAATATTATATAATTTTTGATATAGGGATACCCAAAATATATATTCAACTATAAATATTCTTATGAAATATAGAATATTTATATTAATCATGGTATTTTATTTTTAACTTTTAGTGAACAAATAAGTATATTAAATAATTACACAATATTGATGCATTAATTATTTTATTAATGAAAATATCAAATAAAAGTTACTAAAAATATTAAATTAAATATAATATGAAATAATTAATGTGATCAATGAATTTTATAGATTATATTGACCTCTTAGGTATATAATAAGATATTTTTCTTGAATCTAACTTTTTGTCTTGATATTTTTAAAAGTCTATGTAATGAATAGTGTAAAAATTGATACTAATGATACTTTATCAAAATAATTTTTTTATTAAATTACTTTAAAACTCATAAAACATCTTTAAAAAAATAATTATAATATAGTCTAAAATTTTATAAATTTTTCATTTATAGTCTAATTGACATCACATAATTAAAAATTAAAACCTTTTAATATTAAAAATTGTGTTACCTCAGTTAAAATTAAAATAGGTTGACTAAGTGTTAATTAAAATGATAAGGTTTATAATAATACCGAAACTTATCTAAAATATATTGGTTTAGGAGATTACATCCTTATATCATATTATATTTTAATCCATGGAATTTTGAATGTATTTATATTGATATTAAATTTATTATAAATTAATATTTTTAGAAATTCCAAAAGTGTCACTCACCTCAATTATAAAAGGGCACCCCCTCACTCACTTATTCCCATCATTTTAAGGCTTCATGATAGACTATACTCTACCATTTTCTCTTCTAAACATACTTATACACATTTTATAGGTTTTTTTATTCTCAAAATACCAACCCTAGTGTCCTTAAGAGGAGATCTAAAGGAATTTTTTCAAAGAAGAGGTAACCATCTTTACTGAATCTTTCAAGATTATTTTTTCTTCTACTTCCTCTTCATGTGTTGTTTCCATTCAAAAGTAATAAATACAGCATCACGTATATTCTAAGATGTTATTATTATTATGGAACAACAATATTCTGCCCTTTATCCATCCTATGAAAAATAAAATCATTGCATGTACGTATGTATGGCTTACCATCTCCACATTGTGTTGTAATCTATTTTTCATCACAACTTTATTTTGATGTGTATAATGATAGAAATTATATAACACTAAGTTTTTATGAACCTTTTTTTTTAATAAATTAATTTTCTTTGAATTTTTTTCATTTAATGATATACTAACTCAAACTTTAATTATATGCTGCACTAAGATAATCTTAAGCTATATGCAACAATGACTTGACTTGTGTTACACGCAGCATAGAGTTTCTATAAAACACCATTTTATTATAATTATTTAAATGAGATAGTTTTAACCTATCCATTAACATTAGTAATATAAATAGTAATAACTAATTTTTAAATATTATTTATAATAGTTTTATATAAATAAGACATATTGATAATAAAACATATAAATTTTTGTAAAGTTTTTATATGTTTGAAAATACTATTTTCTTAAACGAACTGATTTTTATGTTCTTATATGAAAAATAATAAAATTAATTTTGGAAAATTTTACAAATTTAATTTTATATAATAAACTTCATTTTTTAATTCATAATGTCAAAATTAGTTTATGGTTAATCTTTGAGAATTTTCGAAAAACTTCATTTTCTGATGAATAGTGAAAAATACAAAATTTTAATTCAAAAATGATTTTTTTATAATTAATTTATAGAATTAAATTATATTTTGAATTAGTTTTAAATATTAATTATAACATTTTTACATAAATTAATCCAATTTAGATCATTGGAATCAATTTCACATTGAAATTGGATATAAAAACATTTCAAACTTTTAAGCATTTTTGCTTAAAAACACACTTTGTCATCCCATCTATGGAATTAATTTCTACCACTTATGTGTTTATAATTTGGAAAAATGGATTTAATATTTTTAATCATAATTATTTATAATTTTTAATAATTTCAACTTAGTTTTTTTTTTAAAATATTAGTGAAATTAATTAAATTTAATTACAATGATTAAGGTAAAAACAAGCTTACTTAATGGTTAAACTTTAATCTTAAGAGGAAAAATGAACTAGAAACATGTCCAAAAGACATCAGCTAGAAATATTTCGACCAATTACCCTATTTTATCTAATTTGAAAAATTATTTGAGGCACATTATGCAAGGGATACTTCTCAATAGTGTTTACCTTTTTATATTTTCAAGAATGTCACTCCACCTCCACTATAAAAAGGCACTCACCCCTCTCACTTATTCACACATCTAAAGCCCTTTTTCTCACCCAAAATTTGATAAAATAATCTCCCAACATTAAAACCTTCATCCTAGAGGCCTCCCTTTGGGCATAAATCCATCCAAGGAAGCTGTTTGGTTCAAACTAAGAGGAGTTATCCAAAGAAGAGGTAACATCCTTCCTCAAGATCCTTTGTTTTATTTTCATTATCCACCACCTCAACTATTCTTATTACATTATTATATAATAAAATCATTATAATAAATATTCTAAGATGTTTTTATACCAATTTTTAAACCTGCACTTACGCACACATCCACCTAATGGGTAACGGACTTATCGTTCTTGTGTATGGAGAACTACCGTCTCACGAAACGATGTTGTTTGTTTTTACTTTAGCACCTCTCATGGGTGGGAATTATGATAGACAATATATTTTTATATGATATAAATTATATTTATTATGTCTTTATTCTTCTGAAATTATTATATAAAACATACCTTCATGCTTTCCATTTTGTGTAAATATGATAACTTTATTTGAGGATGTGTGGACTACCGCCTCCTCAAAGCAATGTGATTCGTTCATAATTTACATGGAATATATTAAGGATGAGTTTAGTAAAATTATATGATATATATGAAATAATAATTCTAATATGATTATATTATATATATATACACACATATATCTCATTTAATTCCTTTCTTTCAATACGATAATAAAATGGAAACAACATTCATGTGTACGTGCAGCCTACCGTCTCCATAAACGGTGTATTCCATTTCATATTTCAATATTTTATAGATTATTATAAATATTTATATACTGAATATATATATTATATTTACATCATGTTTTACATTCTTAAAATAAGTAAATCATTATCTAAGTAAGAGGATCGTGAATAATAAATCAAAATATGTACGAAAAACAAAGCGGATATTACCTGAAGCATAACATTAATATAGAATTGTTCATAAAAAGGTAATATAAATTAATGATAAAATAATATATGGTATTATATATAATAATATGGTTATGTAACATATATATAATAAACTTATATTTATTATATAGGAGGTTTGTATGAATACGAAGAGATTCAAGACATAAGGTAAGGAGATTTCTAGTCTCCCTTTTATTTCTGTGAGACTTATAATTTGTTAACCATTCATTCCTTTGAGTGGTGTATATACTGAAAATGATTTTATTCTATGATAATTATCATTAAATTTATGGGTGTTTACATATCCATTTTATTATCCCTCTTTCATGGGTTTTTACTATTCAAAAGTTACCAAATCAGTAAGATAGTTTTGTCTCAATTTTTCTTCTTTGAGACAAATGTTTTTTTATACACCTATATTATTTTAAGAGATGTATATAATTCCATTTAACATTTTATTTAGTGAATATAATTATTTTAATGATATTTTATTCTTATTGTAATTTTATTTTCTTACATGGGGAGTATGATTCAAAGTTACCAAGTGGTAAGAGTCTATTGAAACAATCTAATCATTTATGGGGATTTTTTATTATTATGATTCCATTAATGAAATATTATGATACATATCTCAAGAAGTATAATGAATTTTATTCTCCAATTTTCATTCATGATATCTTCATATTAGTACTATTTTTACACTCTTTGTTTCTTAATATAATTAAGAAAAAAATTAAGAAAATCCGATCTCATTTCTATTTTCGGTCAAAAATCAGTTTATTTAAAAAAACATGTTTTCAAAAATGGTTTCAAAAATGTTTTTAAAATTTTATTTAAAGATAATTTTAAAGTAAAAGAGGATTTAAAATTTTTTTATGGTTTTCAAATATACCTTTATAAGTTTTTAAATTTATTTTCAAAGAAAAATGTTTTCAACATGTTTTCAAGATTTCTTAATATGTTTTCAAAGAAAAAGGTTTTCAAAAGGATTTATGTTTTAAAAAGAATTTTTAAAATAAGAAAGGATATTTTCCTCTAGAAATTTTTTTAAAGGATATTTCTAAATTATTTTTCATCTAAGATTTCATTCATTAGTGTTAATCATGTCTTTCTAGGAAAATGATTCAAAGGTTTCTTTCATATTTTATCTCTGAATGGTCTATGTTTTGATGTATGATTTTCATTAAACCCATCTATCCTTCATGGGTTATATGTTTATGAAATTTTTTCCCTTTAATGGGTTATATTCTTATTAAAAAAAACTTCCTTTCATGGTTTATGATTTGATTAAATGATTATGAAACCTATCTTTTTTTCACAGGTTATGATATAATTACATGTTTATGATACCCATTTCATTTAATGGGTTATGATATGACTGTTTATGATATTTTGGAACATGTATGTATGGTTTCATTATGAGATGGGTGGGACCTATATCTCCCTCCAATTCATTGGGTAAATATTTACATCTCATGAGATAGACATTGCTGAAACAAGGAGTGAACTCAATTTAGTTAAGGACTTTGTCCGCTAAGATGGTCTTAGGAGTGAACCTTGACTACTAAGATGGTTATGGGAGTGAACCATTACTACCAAGATGGTATGGGGAGTAAACTCATACTATTAATATGTCCTTGTAAGAAATGCCTTAACTATTATGGTAGTCATTTTTTATTCTTGCGTGTCTTCTACAATTCCATGTCTCATTACTATGTTATGATTTCATGGATTATTCTCTTTATTCCCTTATGATTAATGTCTTATGAACTACCAATATTTATGTCATGATTCATTTTATGATATTTTTTATTTAGGTTATAATATTCTAATGTCATGATCACATTCTCATACTCATATGTTCATGTTTATACTAACATATCTCTTTTGTTTACCCTTACTAAGAATTTGATCTCACCCATTTTTATGTTTCTTTCCCCAAGTTATGAAAATATGTATTATGTATGATGCGTCTAAGAAGGGTGATATTCATGAATAACCTAGTGGGAGATAATGTAGCACATTTACATACCAGTGTTTATGTTTCCATGTTTCCAAATTCACTAGACTAATATGGTCTTTGGGCATCTGTTATGTAATGTATTATGTATTCTAAAAAATAATGCAATGTTAATGTATGAAAATAGAGGGTTGTTATAGTTGGTATTAGATAAAAATTTATCTAACCATTGGAAAATAGGATGATAAAACCTTAGTGATAACCCTAATGAAATTTCTAAGGATACTTATAAGGATAAGGAAAAGTATAGGAAAATGACCTGGAATTTTGGTAATGGATGGAGTGAGTGGTTTCCTAGTAATACATCTCTTTATAGATACTTCTAGTGTATATGGATCTGTCACAGATGTACATAGGGGTGAAAACCTTGAAAACTCTGTATTGAGTTAGAATCGATCGGGAACTGGTGTACGATAATAGATCTTACTGCACACCTGGTTTGACACTCTTGAGGGATATGATTTAGAGATTCACAAACTATTCATGAACCATCATGAAGAATTTAAATAGAAGTTTCCTATGGATAACCTATGATAAACCTAAGGTGTCACATATTAAATAAGGTTTCCTAATTTAGACATCATATATGTGGATTTTTATGATTATGTGGTTTCCCACTATGATTATTGTTTCTCACTCTCTACTCTTTTGTTTTATTCAATGGATGAAACCTGAAAGAACCACGTCAATGATGAGTGTGACATAAAATTCAATGATTTATCTCCTGATCATCCAAATACTGCGGGAGATGGAATGAAAAATATCATTTCTATGCTCACTGAAATTTATCAGGCTATGAATCATGCTAGACTTCCAAATGTTCAAAGGAGGGGGTAATATTCTATTGAGTCTTTCATGAGGAAACCTCCACCTTCATTCAGTGGTTCTTCTGATCCACTTATTTCGAAACAATGGATCAGTACCATTGAAAACATATTATATGTTCTCCAGTGTTCAGAACATGAGAAATTCATTGTGGCTATTTATCATCTAGAAGGAGAAGCAGACCAGTGGTGGACTCTAATCAAGAATATAAGGCAGCAAGATGAAATTGAATCCAGGGATTGGTATGAGTTCAAGAACTTAATTTTCAATAATTACTTTCCTCATATTCTTTATACGAATATGGAAAAGGAGTTCCTTGAGTTGAACCAAAAGGATGATAAATTCGTTGGTACATATGAGGCTAATTTTACAAGACTTGTGAGGTATGCTTCTGGAATTATTATCCAACCCAAAAGTAAGGGTGAATTTTGAAATAAAGGTTGAAATCAAGGTTGGATTTATATATCAATCTCATGGTTTTGACAAAAAAAGGAAGATGGAGTTCAAATGAAAATCTAAAAACCATGAAGAGAAGAAGATGAGCTTTATTTTATGCTCTAAGTGTGGAAAGAATCATGGAGGAAATTATCTTAAGGGGTCTAATAAATGTTTTAAGTGTGTGAGGGAAGTTCATCAAGAATTTTATTGTAGAAATAATGGGAAGAAGTTAGATAACAATGTGAATTGATATAAAACTACACAGAATTCACCTCCCCCTCTTCAGTGCTATATGAGTAAGGAGAATGGGAATTATGCTAACCAATTCCCAAACCAGAATTTTAATGATGATGATTGACACCAGCAAACTCTAAATCTAAGGGAAAAGAGTAAATATCATGAAATCACTATTTCTGATGAGGGATGTGACAATGATGTGTTGAAAGGTACACATATCATCCCCTCTAGAAATGATAATGTATTATTTTATTCTAGATCCACCCACTCTTCAATATATAAATAATTTTCTAAGGGTATTAAGATTACACCCAAATGATTAGATGTGTAATTTTCATTTCAAACCCCTAATGTTACAATGATTTCATTTCAATTTTATGATTCCTCTCCAGTTGACGTTTATGGGAATGTGCTTCCTGAAAATCTCTTCATTCTTTCTTTAATTGAATTTTATGTCATCTTAGGCATGGATTTTATTTCTCTTTATAAATCCCACATAAATTGTTGAGGAAGGGAAGTTTCGTTTGATATTTCAAGGCATCCTATGATCGTCTATCAATGTGGTGATAAGAATGAACTTCTTGTAGAGATTACATCTAGTGTATGGATATTAATTCCCATTCATAAGGGTTGTTTGTCTAAAATGGTTGGAGGAAAATAAACATCGATGGTATGCCTATTATTCGAGATTTTGTGGATGTCTTTTCGAAAGAGTTTCATATCCTTCCACCAAAACATGAAGTTTAGTTCTCGATAGATCTCATACCTAGTTCCACACCAATTTTAAAGTCTCTCTATAGAATGGACCCAATTGAGTTGTAAGGATTGAAGAAGAAAATCTAAGAAAACTTTGATATGGGATTCATTCGGCCAAGTTTGTCACCTTGGGGTGCACCTATTTTTTTGTGAAAAATAAAGATGGATCAATGTGACTCTGTATTAATTATTGGGAGTTGAACAAGATCACAATCAAGAACAAGTATCATCTTCCCTATATTTATGACTTGTTTGATCAACTAAACAGAGTTCAATACTTTTCCATAATTGACCTTTGTTTTGGATATCATCAATTTAGGGTCAATAAGGATGATATACCCAATACGACATTTCATACAAGGTTTAGAAACTATGAATATATAGTTATGCCTTTTGGTATTACTAATTCCTCTATTATCATCATGGATTTTATGAATAGAGTCTTTAGAGATTACCTCAATCAGTTTGTGGTAGTCTTTATAAATGATATCCTTATCTATTCAAAGATTGAGGAAGAGCATGAAGACCACTTGAGAATTATACTAAAGACTTTAAGGAAGGATAATCTGTATGAAAAAATTACAAAGTGTGAATTTTGGTTACAAAAGGTTTTATTTTTGGGTCACATAATCTCAATATATGGTATAGTAGTAGATCCATCAAAGATAGTGGGTATTGAATGTTGGCCGAGACAAACCAAGGTGACTGAGATCCATAGTTTTCTTGGTTTAGAAGGATATTATAGAAGGATTTTGGATAATTTATTATGAATATCTAATCCTCTAACCAAGTTAACTCAAAAGGGTTCCAAGTTCCTCTGTACAGATGAATGTGAGGAAATTTTCAAGGAACTTAAGAGAAGGTTAGTCATCACACATGTTCTTACATTACCCTATAGTGGAGAAGGGTTTGTAATCTATATATATTCATACAAGAAGGGATTAGGATGTGTTTTTATGTATAATAACATGGTTATAGACTATGTGTTTGGAAAAAATCCATCAAGGTATCACTGAAGAATTTTTTAGGTGATTGTGTTTGTTGACAAAGTGAGCCTCCATGTTGTGTTGGTTGACAAAGCAGACCATGATGTTCAATTTATTGACAAAAGGGGGTTTACATGGTGAGTTGTTTAGTTCAATAGATTTTTTCAAACAATCCATGATTGAAATAAGAACCTCGACAAAAGAATAGATGATCTGGATACAATAAAAAAAGAACAAATACAAGGTGGCATCATTTTCCAGTGTTTGCCAAATTTTTGGGCCACAAAATCAAAAAATGGAGAAAAGTGTTTTTGGTGAAGCACTTGTGCACCAGTTTCTTGGAGGCTTGTAAAGTTTCACACAATATATTTTTCAAGATCATAACATCAGAATATGGTAAATGAAAGAGAGGAACCCAAGTTTTGGTTTGGGCACACAAGGTTACTAGGGCGACAGAGGCTTAGGCAGCTGGACTTGCGCACTGGGAGGAAACTTGTGTGCGGTGCTTAGGGTGCCCAAAATACCTATAAATAGAGTTCCATCCCTCCTTATTTTTTACAGATCTCAACACTTGGAGAGAATTATAGCTCCAGTTACACAAGTAGGTTTGTTCGCGCAGGTGGTGGTTTGGTCGTGCAAGTATAAAGATATTCAGAAGTTGTGTGTCAGTTGATAGTTGTGCACCAATATTGGTTTGGGCGTCAAAGGTTGTGAGTATTCCAAGTTTTGAGTTGAAGAAGGGTTTGTTGAACAAGTGTTTTGGTGACACTTTTGTGCCAGGTTTGGAGAAGCACGATGGTCATTATAGGGTTGCGTGAGGGCTGGAAGATTGCCTGATACACCCATGGTAAAGTTGTATTCATCAGTGAATGAAAGTGGAACTTCAATAGAGAATATAAATACAAAATAATATGCATTAATTTTTGATAATGAAGGGACCTAAAAGTCCTTAAAATTCGAGTGGATCTTCTAAAGAAGCAGTGGGTACACTTCAGTTGAGAGAGAAGTGAGCTTTCATATTGTGAGTGGTTGTAAACCATAGGGGATAGTGAGTCTACTCCGAACTTTGTAAACAACAGTATGCTTTTAGTGGATTCGGTACATCGGTACTTTGCTGGTGTATTCTCCTTGGACATAGCCCATTGAGGGTGAACCAAGTAAAATTGTTGTGTCCGGTGCATCCTTTAATATTGTTCATACTCTGTAATGATAATGAGAGAGAAGAGAGTTTTGTCTAACAACGAAACAAGATCAATAGGGGCAGTTGTTTTAATCTGTCATACACTGATTCACCCCCCTCTCAGGATATCCAACCTAGTGGACCTAACACTATTCCTCATGATAGTTTAAGATTCATGAGAAAAATTACCCAACTCATGAATTTGATTTAGTTGTAATTAATTTTTTCATTAAAGATATGGAGGAATTATCTTTATAGAGAAAACTGTGATATATATACTGATCATAAATGTCTGAAAAATATATTCACATAGAAGTAGTTAAACATGTGCCAAAGAATATAGTTAGAGATGATAAAGGATTATGACTACTCAATACATTACCACCCTGGGAAATCAAACAAGTTGGTTGATGCTTTGAGTCAAAAGGATCATGCTAGCTTATCCATGATGAGGATCATAAAAGATCTAATATTTATGGATTTGAAAAGCATGGATCTAGAAATCTTGAAGGAAGGAGTAAAATATTGTCTTGATCAATTGAATATCCATCCCTATGTCCAAGTGAATATTAAAGAGGTGAAAAAGAAAAATGTAGAGCTAGAAAATAAGGTTATAAATGTTCTAGAGTTTAACCTTGATCAGGATGGAATGATAAGGTTTAGGAACCGTGTATGTATTTCTTCCATACCAGATTTGAAGGAGCTATTAGAGGAAGCTCATAGTTCTTCGTTATCTATTCATCCTAAAAGTACAAAGATGTATTGAGACTTTAAAGAATACTTCTTGTGGGATGAAATGAAGAGGGATATCGCAGAGTTTATATCTTGGTTCTTTGTATTTCAGTAATTTAAGGATAAAAGACAAAAGTCTAAGGGGATGTTGTATCCATTACCCATACCAAAATGTAAATGGGATAACATCACTATGGATTTTGTATTTGGACTCCCCAAAACCTCTAAAGGATTTAATGTTATATGGGTGGTATTTGATCACCTTAATAAGTCATAGTGCTTCATTACTATCAGAGAAGAATTCTATCTAGATTATCTTTCCATGATATAAATTAAGGAAGTGGTAAGGTTTCATGGAGTACCACATTCTATTATATCTGATCACAATCTGAGTTTTACCTCAAAGTTCTAGTGAATTATTTATTAGGCACTTGATACAAAATTGAGTTTTAAAACTACTTATAATCCCCAAATATATGGTTATACTAAAACAACAATTCAAACCCTAGAGGATATGTTTTTATCTTGTTCTCTATATTTCAAAGTTAGTTGGTATCAACACCTTCCTCTAGTTGATTTTTCTTACAACAATAGCTTTCACTAAATCATTAATATAGATCCTTATAAATCTCTATATGGGAAGAAATATAGAGCTCCAACATGCTGGGATGAATTTGGAGAAATAAATCTTTGGGACCTAAGATAGCTAAAGAAATGGCAGAGAAGGTTAGAGTCATTCAGCAGCATATCAAGACAGCTCAAAGTCGGAAAAAAAATTATGTTGATAATCATAAACATGATCTATAATTTAAAGTTGTAGAGAAGGTTTTTCTATGAATCTATCCATGTAATAAGGTTATGATATTCAGAAATAAAGGGAAACTAATCCCTAGGTATATTGGTCCCATTGAAATCCTTGATTGTATCAAGACGGTAGCCTATCTATTGTCCCTTCCTCCAAATCTCTCTTAAGTTCCCAATATGCTCCATTTGTATCTATTAAGAAAGTAAATACCTAACCCTTCACATGTACTAAACTCATAGGTCATACCATTGGAGTAGGATCTTTCTTATGAGGAACAACCAGTTGAAATTATAGATCATAAAGAGAAAGTTCTTTGAAACAAGGCCACTCATCTGGTCAAAGTTTTATGGAGACACCACTAGTTCGAGAAAGTTACGTGGGAACTTGAGGATATTATGAGGAAAATTATCCTTATTTTTTGTATCAAAATGATGAATTTTGAGGCTGAAATTCATTTTAAGGGGGGGTAGAATGTAACTCCCTGAGTTTTTGTGAACCTTTTTTTTAATAAATTAATTTTCTTTGATTTTTTTCATTTCATTCTACACTAATTCAAACTTTCATTATACACTAAACAAAGATAAGTTTTCTCTACACACAACACTGACTTGGCTTGTGTTACACACAACACAGAGTTTCTATGAAAGATCATTTTATTGTAATTATTTAAACAAGATAGTTATAACCTAGCTATTAAAATTAGTAATATGAAAATTAATAACTACTTTTAAAATATTATTTACAATGTTTTTATATAAATAAAACATATAAATTTTGGTAAAGTCTTTATATGTTTAAAAATACAATTTTCTCAAATAAACTGCTTTTTATGTTCATATTTGAACAATAATAAAATTAATTTTGGAAAATTTTAGAAATTTAATATGATAAAATAAACTTCATTTTTAATTCATAATTTCAAAATTATATTAGGGTGAATTTTTTATAATTTTTGAAAAAACTTCATTTTTGAATGAATAGTGAAAAATATAGAATCTTAATTCAAAACATCTTTTTAATCTAATTAATTTATATAGTTAAATTATATTTTGAATTGGTTTTAAAGTTTCATTAGATAATTTTTACATCAATGAATCCAATGTAGTTCATTAGAGTCAATTTCACATTGAAATTTTATATAAAAATATTTCAAAATTTTAAATATTTTCGCTTAAAACCCCACTTTTTCATCTCATCCGCGGGATTAATTTTAAATTAATTTCTACCACTTCTATGTTTTGAATTTTTAAAATGAATTAAATATTTTTAATAATCATAATTTCTAATTTCTAATAATTTCAACTAAGTTTTTTATCAAAAATATTACTAAAAGTAATTAAAATTAATTACAATGATTAAGGTAAAAACAACATTACTTAATGGTTAAACTTTAATCTTAAGAGGAAAAATGACCTAGAAACATGTAAAAAATCCATTTTATAAACATATTTAGAAAAATTCCTCTATTTAATCTAATTTTAACAATTATTTTAGGCACATTATGTAAGGTATACCTCTCAATAGTGTTTACCTTTTTATATTTACAAGAATGTCACTCCTCCTCCGCTATAAAAAGGCACTCACCCCTCCCATTTATTCACACATCTAAAGTATTTTTTTTCTCAACCAAAATCTACTAAAATATGCTCCAAAAATCCCTCCCTTCATCGTAGAATCACCCCTTTGTGCAGAAATCCATCCAAGGAATCCATTTGGTGTAAACTAAGAGGAGTTACCCAAATAAGTGGTAACATCCTTCCTCAAGATCCTTTATTTTATTTTAATTTCCCACCACATAAAATCTTATTATTACATGATTATATAATATCCTAATTATCCTAAATATTATTATATGTTTTATTCCAATGTTTTTACCTAAAATTACACATTCTTCTATCTAATGGATAACAAACTTATTGTTCTTGTGTACGGAGAACTACCACCTCACGAAACGATGTTGTTCGTTTATCCTTTACCACCTCTCATGGGTGGTCATTATGATTAAAAATATAATTTTATGTGATATAAATGATATTTATAATGTATTTCTTCTTCTATAATTATTATATAAAACATACCTTCATGCTTTCCATTTTATGTAAATACGATAACTTCATTTGTGGACGTGTGGACTACCGCCTCCTCAAAGCGATGTGATTCATTCACACTTTACATAGAATGTATTAAAGATGGGTTTAATAAAATTATATGATATATATGAAATAATAATTATATTTTAATTATATTATATATATATATACATTTATGTCATTTACTTTCTTTTTTTCAATAGGATAATAAAAACAGAAACAGTGTATATGTGTATGTACGGCCTACCGTCTCCATGAACAGTGTATTTCATTTCATATTTCTATATTTTATATATTTTTATAAATATTTATATAATGAATATATGTGATATTTATATCATTTTTTCCATTCTTAAAATAATTAAATCATAATCTAAGTAATAGGTGTAAGAATAATAAATCAAAACATGTATGAAAAACAAAGAGGATATTACCCGAAGCATAACACTAACATGGATTTGTTAATAAAAAGGTAATATAAAGTCATAATAAAATAATATATGTTATTAGATATAATAATATGGTTATTTAATATATTTATAATAAAATTTTATTTATTATACATGATTTTTTTATAAGTACGATGAGATTCAAGACAAGGTAAGGGGATTTCTAGTCTCACTTTTATTTCTGCAGGACTTCTGATTTATTCACCATTAATTCCTTTGTGTGGTGTATATACTACCCATGAATGTATTTTATGATTATTATCATTATATTTATAAATTTTTACATATATATTTTATGATTTCTCTTTCATGTGGTTTTACCATTCAAAAGTTACCAAATTAGTAAGATAGTTTTGCCTCAATTTTTCTTCTTTGAGACACATGTTTTGTTATACACCTATATTCTTTTATAAGGTTTATATACTACCATTTGACATGTTATATCATAAATATCCTTATTTTCATGATATTTTAAGTTTCATTTAATTTCATTTTCTTACATGTGGAGTATGATTCAAATTTTCCAATTGGTAAGAGTCTATTGAAACAATCTCATCATTTATTGGGATTAATTATAATTATGCTTCCATTGATGAAATATTATGATCCATATCTCAATAACTCTCATGAATTTTTCTTATTCTCTATCCATTCATGATATATTCACATTGGTACCAATTTTTCATTCTTTGGTACTTAATATAATTAAGAATTTTTTTTAAGAAAATCCAATATCATTTCTCTTTTCTGTTAGAAATCTATTTATTTCAAAAACCATGTTTTCAAAAAAATAAAAAATGTTTTTAAAATAATATTTAAAGATAATTTTAAATGAAAAATTATTTAAAAAATGTTTTATGATTTTCAAATATTCATTTATAAGTTTTAAAATATGTTTTCAAAGAAAAAAAGTCAACATGTTTTCAAGATTCCTTAATATGTTTTAAAATAAAAAGGTTTTCAAAGGGATTTATGTTTTAAAAATAATTTTACAAATAAGAAATGATATTTTCCTCAAGAAATATTTTTTAAGTATATTTTCAAATTATTTTCTATATAAGATGACATCCATTGGTGTTACTTATGCCTTTTTGGGAAAATGATTCAAAGGTTCCATGCATATTATTTCTCTAAATTGTCTATGTTTTGATGGCACGATTTTTATGAAACACATCTCTTTTTCATAGGTTATATGTTTATGAAACCTTTTTTCCTTTCACATGTTATATGCTTATGAAACCCTCTTCCTTTCATGAGTTATTCTTTGATGAAATGATTATGAAACCTGTCTCTTTTCCATAGGTTATGATATGATTACATGTTTATGATACTCATTTAATTTCATGGGTTATGATATGATTTTTTATAATCTTGTGGAACATGTATTTATAGTTTAATTATGATATGGGTGGGACCTATATCTCTCTCAAATTCATTGGGTAAATATTTATATCTCGTGAGATAGACATGGATGGAATGGGGAGTGAACTCGGTTCAGTAAAGGAATTTGTCCGCTAAGATAGTCTTGGGAGTGAAACTTCACTACTAATATGGTCATGGGAGTGAAACATGACTACCAAGATAGTATTGGGAGTAAAATAATACTACTAATATGGCCTTGGTAGTAATTCCTTGATTACTATAAAAATAATTTTATATGCTTGTGTGTTTTCCACAATTCCATGTCTCATTCATATGTTATGATTACATGTCTTATGTTCTTGATTCACTTATGATTAAAGTCTTATTGAACTATCAATATTTATTCGTGATTCATATTATGATATTTTTTAGGTATGGTATTATCTTCTAATGTCATTATCATGTTCTCATACCATTATTCTCATGTTTATGCTTATATATCTCCTTTTTTACCCTTACTAAGAATCTGAGCTCACCCCTTTTTATGTTTTATTTCCATAGTTTATGAAGATATTTATTATGTATGATGTGTCTAATAATGGTGATAGTCATGAAGAACCTAATGGGAGATAATGTCACACATTTACTTACCATTTTTTATGTTTTCAGGTTTCCAAAGGCACTAGACTAATACGGTCTTTGGGTGTCTGTTGTGTAATGTATTAAGTATTCTGAAAAAATGATAAAATGTTAATTTATGAAAAGTGAGGGTAGTTATAGAAATAATATATATATATATATATATAATATAACATGATATTGATTCTGGAAAAATATATATACCATCCACTTCCTTACCCTTTTACCATTAAGGGAATTATATCATCACTCGTGCGTCAGTATGGTCAACTGTCTCCGCAATGTGATGTGATTCATTTTTCATGTTAATCATTCAATAATGATTATATAAATGTATAAAATTAATAAATATGATATATATTACCTTAATATCATTCTATATATGATGGAAATATATCATAAACATAAGAAAAAAGAATTATATGACAAAACATGCATAGAAAAATGAATCAGTTAACACTCAAAAGAAAAGTAATAATGAAATATTATTAACAAACAGGTGATAAGATGATATAATATGGTCATATATAATGTTATAAATATGAATATCGTTCTGGTATAAATTAATAATATTATTTAAACCATTATACAAGAATTTTAGATATACATGAAGGAAATCATACCTAAGGTAAGGGTTAATTTCACAATATCATTATTATTCGAGAGTGTTTATACGTAAGTATATGCTAGGGAATATTTATCTTACATGTAAATGTTTATTAAAAAAAATCCAAAATATTTTTACTGTTATTCTACAATTTTTTATATTAATTTTTACCCATGTGTGAATTTTTACTAAACGATTTGAAAGAAATATTTTTTTCATTTTCCAAGTGAGGTACTTTATGAATTTTCTAGAAAAAGTATGAACAAAATGTTTTTTTTAACTTATACAGCATGAACGGATTTGTCCTCTTTCATAATTCCTTAATGCCTTGAATCTTCCCTTACATGATTACAAGGTTATTTTCAAATAAAATTTTTTCTTTTAAATTTGAATGAAATTTTAAGAAAATAAAATGTTTTCAAATAAAAAATGATATTTTCCTCAAGAATTATTTTCAAGTGATCTATAAAAATTATTTTCCATATATGATAATATTATTTGATGTTACTTATACTTTATTAGGGATATTTTTCAAGGATAATATCCCTATTCTCTGTATGGTTGATTTATGGTTATGATAGAATGATATTTATGAAACCCATTACATTTACATGGGTTATCTTATGATTGAATGATGTTTATGAAACCCATTTCATTCCATGGGTTCTAATATAATGAATGAATTTTGTTATTGTGGCATAAATATGTTTGGTTTTCATTATATGATAGGTGGGACCTATATCTCCCTACAATGTATTGGGTAAAGATTTATATCTCAAGATATAGATAGGACTAGAATGGGAAGTGAACTTGGTTCAGTAATACATAGATGGAATGAGAAGTAAACTCAGTTCAGTAAGGGAATTTTTCTGCTATGATAGTCTTGGTAATGAGATTTGACAAATATGAAAATTATTTTCTATACTTATGTGTATGCCACAATTTCATGTCTTATGTTATACTCCCATGAATTATGTTCTTTTATTATTTTATAATTCATGTATTATGATCTTCTTTGATTTATTCCATGACTCAATACCATGAACCTTGATATACAGGATAAAATTTTCAAAAGTTATTTTCATGTTCTTATTCCCTTACTCTTATGTTATCTTCTTTGATTACCCTTACTGAGCATCTGAGCTAACCCCTTTCTCATGTTTCTTTTCCCCAAGATATGAATAAAGGTATTAAGTAAGATGTATAAAAAAGGGTTATGGTTATGAATGAATAAGCGGTATATGATGTAGATGTTTTATGAATCAGTTGTTTATGTTTCTATGTTTCTAAAGAAACTAAACCTATATGCTTATAGCATGGTTTTGTTGTGTTATGTAATGAATATTATCCTATTTATATGTAATATCTATGTATGAAAATTATGGGTCATTATAATATTTTCCTTAATAATGTTTTTAAATGTCTTTTTATAGTATTTATATTAATCAATGAAAAAACCTTTTATTCTTACTCTAATGGATGTATGTTTTATTGATACTATAATTATTCTTTATTTGGATGGTTTATGGTCATTTTGACCAAGGAAAGTATTAAAATTCACTTTCTTGGTTCATTTTTATAGTCATTAACTTTCCCTTGAAATATCCACTTTCTTATTATCATTTTACATTAAATTTCCCCTAAATATCCATACTATTTATCATGTATATTCTTATTGTATAAATTGTATCTCATTTTTATATACAGTTTTTTACTTTGAAAGTTATTTAATTATGTGGTAAAGTATTGAAAATTTGTATTATTTCTTTAATATGAATATTTAACAGTAAGTCATGTTTTTCATGAATTAAATCGATTATTTTATATATAAGGAATGTTTTGGACATGCAGACATAGGTAGGGCTAGGTTATATATAGTCCCTTGATGCAATGGTAGTCTCATGAGGTGAATCAGTAAGCTATCATAAAACCAGTTTTCCAAACTATATGAGTTTGTACCTAGTAGTTTTAAACTATCTTATGAAAGGTATTGATTGTAGAGGTATCATGTTCCTAAGACATGACATCCAATAATTATTCAATGCCTTCATTCAGAATATAGTTATTATTATCCATGATATTTTCTCAATGATATTATCTATGGATGAATTTCATTCTAAGTTATTGATTATATGGCATGTGTGTTATATTATTTACCTTTCAATATTTATTATTCCTTATCCAGTTATGATAGTCATGTTATTTATTAAATGGAATGTGTTTTCAGTTATTTTCCTTGGAATATTTATTATTATCCATTATATTTTCGCATTGATATTATCTTTGGATTCCCTTAATTTTCAGTTTATTGATTATATGGAATGTGTGTTCTATTATTTACCTTTCCATATTGATTATTCTTATTGATTCATGATTTATTCTATTGTACTTAACCCTTACTGATAATTTGATCTCACCCTTATTTTTTTCCTTTCCCAGGAATCCATGAACTTTACTATGATTTATTTGCAGGGATATTCTACGGGAAATAATGTTTTCCTAGAAAAAAATGTATTTTAATTTTTATATTCAAATGTAATATAAGACTAAAGTATATATCTAGTTTACCAAGACTACTAAACTATTCAGTCCTTTGGGATGTGATTACTTGTATCTTTTATCAATGTAATAAAGTAGTCACTGGATCTAAGATACTAGGTTCGGGGTCACTATAGTTGGTATCAGAGGAAGTTTAATGGAAACCTTGGAAACTATATTTAGGAAAAACCTAAATTAGGGATCATAACCCTATGATAGACTTTGAGGATAAGTATATAATAACATACTAAAGTTTTGGTAAGGTAAATATTATATCATTTTCCCTTGAAATACATCCATATATGGGTATTACAAGTGGGCATGGTTCTAGAATAGTTGTATCTAGGGGTAGTAACTCTGAAAAGGGCACATTGGGCTTGACCCATTCATCACTTGGTGTGCAACAATGGGTATTAATGTGCACCTTTTTTGACACTCCCAATGGATATTCTTAGGATAATTCACATTTTCTTTATAAACCATTATAAAGGATTTGAATAGATAATAAAAATAAATAATGTAGGTTAAACCTAAGTTGTCTTAGATTAAAAAAAATTGTCTCAATGTAATAAGAAAATGTTTTGCGTGTGTAAAATAAGGTCATAAGGTAAATAATTTTCAAGGAAAATGAAGATTATGATGGAAGGAGATAAATCTCATCCTAAATATTCGTTTATAGTTCATTGTCTTAAAAATAGAGAACTGGGTAAATATATGAGTCAATTACCTTATCTAAAGGTTAAATCCTATACAAAGGAATGACCTATGATGAAATACAATGGTTTAAGTATTTATTTGGATTCTAGAATTATATTATAGGATTATTTTTACCAATGGTATTTTGGTATAAGAATCATGAAACATTTAATAATTCAATTAAATTTTAGAAGCATGTATGTCTTGATTAACTTAAGAGTTTTGTATACCATCATGGGTTAATGAGTTTAATATTAATCATAACTTCAAAGTATTAAACACCTCTTTTTGGGTTTTATGTTATGGGAGTCTACCAATATTAAGGATATTTTGGGAGAAATTTAAGGCAATCATGTGTTTTAGTGGAAAAATTATTTGAGGAATAATGCCTTTACATTTTATAGAATAAGTTTAAAGGTGTTGATAACATTTAGGGTTAATATTATCATTAATTATGTTATAATAATAGTCAGATAATATTATTAGACTTTGTAAAAAATGGTTGTATTGAAAACCTTAGTAAAAAGGTTATTTTATGATTAATTTTATTTCAAAGATGTCCATAATATTTTTGTTAGGAACCTTATAAAATTATATTAATATAGTTTAAAAATGTATATCCCACATAATAGGTGACAACTCATCGCATCTGGAAAGGTCGTAGGGCTTGAACCCATGACCGAAGGATGATAAGGGTTTAGCACCTACCACTAGCCTACGTGTTTTCCTGGTTAATATGTCATTGTTTTTGGTAAAACTATTTGAAAAATAAATATAAACGATGAACCAGTGGTGTTGCTTTTGAGTTTTAGAGATTAATTTATTATATTTCATAACTTGTACTAACCATATTGATTTTGGAAAATAGATAGAGATAGATATAGATACTTTTCACTCTTTTATGGATCTTATGATCTATTAAATGTGAATTTTAGTGCTTCGGGCATAAAAAATCATTTTTGGATATTCATTTCTTGGAGTAAGGGATGAATTGGAATTTGATATAATTACAAAAAAAAGATAAAATTGTGTTTATGATATAGAAACATATCAAGTAAGTATATATCCATATATTCTTAGATAGTAAAATAATTCCTCAACTTTAGGAAAATAATCCCAAAACAAAAAAATTATCCTATTAAATTCATATATGATGAATCAGATGATATTTTAAATCATCACATATTTATATTTTTGATTACCTTAACATTACATTCACTTTCTTGTGTAGTTGGGGTTTGGCTTAGTGGTAATCACCCCTTAATTATACATAAAAAATGGGGGTTCAAAACCCATTGGGCGCAGTATATTGTAGCAGTACTGTAGTGGACTGTAGCAGCGACAGGGCACTATAGCGGCGGTAGAGTACTGTAGTAGCGGCGGGTACTGTGCAGTATTGTAGCAGCGCAGGGTACTGTAGCAGTACTATTCACAGAATGGGCTTTGGGCCAAAAAAAATGGGCCTACGGGCCATGTAATGGGCTAAATGGCCACTGGGCCTTCGGGCTATGTAATGGGTCTCCCTCTACCCACTTAAAGAGGTATTTTCTTTGCTTTAATAATAAATGAGGCTTTGGCCCCAACCTTTAAAAAAATTACATTCACTTGCGATCAATTACCCCAATCACTCTCCATAATTATTTACACTTTTCTTTCATGTCTATATATTCACTTGCCACCAATTTTATCCTACTTAGAAACCTAGTTATGTGTTATTGTATATGACCTTTTTACTTCCCTTTATCTAGTTTTAAGAGGATATTTTATTAACCCTTTTAAAATGTGGTTTTTTCAACAATGGTATTTTTAAATTTCAAACCCTTGACTATGAAGATCAAGTTTAAATTGTAAGGATGAAATTTATTTAAGGTGGTAGAATGTAACACCACAATATTTTAAAAGAAATTTTTTTTTATTAAGTTTAAGACACAAAAATCTAATCTTATAAGAAAATATAATACCCGAGACTTTATGAAATATTTATTTTTAAATAAATTTAATCTCTTCAATAGCTTGTGGAACACGCAACTGTGAGTCAAAATGGACCATAATATAGTATACTATTATAAACTAGATATTAAATTTGATATTATGAATAATACTAACTAAATTATTAAAATTTTTGTTATCTATTTATTATAAATAAAATAAAAATCTTTTAAAATAAAAAGAAATGTTTTTTGAAAAACTATATTTTTCTAGCAGACGATTTAGTCTCGCTTTATGCACATAATAAAAAATTAATTTTTATTACTTTTATAAAATTTATTTTATAAAATTAAATTAATTTTTTAAATCATGATATCAAAATTATATTAGGGTGAATTTTTGGGATTTTTTTGAAATATTTCATTTTTTGATGAATGGTGAAAATACTGAATTTTAATTGAAAACTTTCTTTTAATTTAAGTTATTTATAAAGTTAAATTATATTTTGAATTTTTTTTAAAGTAAAATTATTTCAATTATATATCTATTTATCTAATTTAGGTCATTGGAATTGTTTTGAGATTTAATTTTGATAGAAAAACTTTGTAATCTTTGGAACATTTTCTCTTTAAAACCCCGCTTTCTCATCACTTCTACGGGATTAATTTTAAATTACAATTTTCCATTAATGTGAATATAATTTAGAAAAATTGATTCAATATTTTTAATAATAATATTTTATATTTTATAATAAGGTTAAATTAATTTTTTACTAAAATTATTAGTGAAACAGTAAAAATCATTTACCAAGGTTGTTTCGCGCGGAATCCGGGGATGACCTCCCGGACGGGAGATTCAAACGTTCCGATCGGTTTCTAACGGGTTTGTTCGTAGAACCGGAAACATCCAATGATTCCACATCCGTTTGGACCTACTTTCCAAAGGCAGGCTCTCATTAGCTTGTGGGCTAATGAGGCTTAGGAATTTGCATTGGTCGAGAGGATGGGAGGTCGGACTCATCACACCTTTTTGAGGGGAATTATTGTCTACTCCGGGACTCTCTTTATAGATTTAAGTTAAGTTCGTGAATCCTTATTACATTACCAAGTATAAATTGAGCTTTCCTTTAGTTTTAACAATCAATGATTAAATATGCAAGAAATTTAGAGAATCTTTTATATGTATTCGAGGTTCTTCATCAATATGGAATCATCTATATTTGTTTATAGATTCTTGGTCAATGGTATCCTTCAAAACATTTATATAAAAGTCTCTTGGTCATTTTGATGACCAGGCTGGTTTTAAAGCCACTCAGTGGGGCACTTGAAGTTTATCGTCATTCAGAAGGACAGAGATTATTTCAATGTTGGGATCGAACCCATAAATGGGCTACCTACGTATCCTTTGTTTTGAAAAAGGAATCAGAACCCACGTAGTTCGAGGAATGGGATATGATGTTTATGATTGATGGCTCAAAGATGAATGTCATAATTACTTTTACACTCTAAGCTCACGTGAGTCATGCTCGGTGTGAGAAACAAGAGGTATTGGTAAAATTTAGACAATTGTGCCATAAAAGATGCAATCATAAGAATTTGTTTTGGGGCTTATGTATAGATGACTGCTCAGATAGACGAAGGTTTAGGATTTACTTTTAGGGAGAAAATCCAAGAACAGGGTCCACAAAGTTATATGTGCTTCATGGAGATTTGAATACTCTAATCTTGGGGCTTACTCCTAAGGAGGATGCCCAAGTTAGGAGGGGACTTATGATTGGGTTTTATTCCTGAAAAGGATACCCAAATCAAAGGTAATTTATGACTGGTTAAGAGAAATTTTAAGAGACTTGGGGCTTACTCCTAATAAGGATGCCCAAGATTTATGACTAGGACTTATTCCTGAGAAGGAAGCCTAGGTTAGGGGACTTGGGGCTTACTCCTGAAAAGGAAGCCCAAGGTTATGACTGAGTCTTATTCCTGAAAAGGAGACCCAGGTTAGGGATTAAGGTTTGGGGCTTACTCCTGAAGAGGATGCCCATATTTGAGATTGAGGCTTATTCTTAAGAAAGATGCTCAAGATTAGAGGACTTGATTGGGGCTTACTCCTGAGGAAGATGCCCAAGTTAAAGGTTTTATAACTGGGGATTATTCCTGAAAAGGAGACCCAGGTTTAGGATTCTCTCATCTTAAAGGATGAGGTTGAATGAATGAAATCTCAATCTTTGGTGACATAAAGATGTTTAAATCACTAGGTTTTGAGAGATATTTCACAGAATTCCTTTCAGATAAGGATGTAAAATCAAGAAATCATGCCATAAATGGCTTTGAAGAGTATCTTGAAGACTGAATCTTGAATAGGAAGGGTGAAATGGCTTAAGAGGGGTAAAAATGGGCAAGATGGGCACCCAAAAAGATAGGGGCGCGCAAGTCTTGAAAGGCGCGCAAGTCCTGCGGCGGCGCGCAAGTATTGGTCGCGCAATTATACTTGCGCGATATTAGGGGTACTTGCGCGATTTTCAACCAGTATTGAAATGCTTGAGCGACTCTTTATTAAACCCTTTACCATCCTCTTGAGGTTCTTCCAGAAGAGGGACGCGCAAGTTATATTGAAGGAATTAAGTCGGCGCGCAAGTGTTTGATAAGTTTCAACACTTAGGCCTTCCTTCTTCTCTTTAGATCTTCCATTCTAGGTAATAAATTACCTTAGAAGTGTTTCGGAAGCTTTGAGAAGAGACTTGGGCGTCGGGAGCTTCGATCCGAGTTTCTGGAAAAAGATCTTTCGAATGGGGGGCCCACAGGGTCTATTTATAGGCAAAAGAAGACCCCGGGCGGTTACCGGGCGGTTACCAATTAGGTCGCGCAAGTCACCTGCGCGACTAAGGTAGCCGCGCAAGTATACTTGCGCGGCAGTGGTAAAACTTGCGCGGTGAATTGGCTTTTGATCCTTTGTTCATGCCTTTGTCGATTTTTGATGTTTTCTTCAAAGGATGAATCACATTGGACTCAGATATTCCCCTTTTCCGATCATTAGATTCTGTGATGAAAGGAGCGTCAACAAAAGTCCCCCCTCAGAGTTGGATCTGGAAAGAAATGAGGATTTGACTCTGAGTAAATTGAATACATTCAAAGGAAAAGGGCGCGCGCAAGTCTTCAGGGAACAGAGGGCAGTGCGCAAGTGTGCTGGAACTTGAATTTTATTCAGAGTTCCTTTGTCTTTTGTGGGCAGTTTAAAGTCATGCATGCCGGACATAAAGGGGCTAATGTTTAAGGTTGAAATAGCTTTGACCGAAAATGGATTAAAATGGATTCAATTCCTTGACAATTTATCTGAAAACATATTTACCATACTCAAGTATGAGGGAAAAAATGTAAACTATGGCTTAAGAATATTTGAATCTGAGGAATGATATGAAAAAAGAGCTAAAAGGCATTAGAAGAAGTAATTTCCAAGAATGAAGTTACTATTATTTAACAAAACCCGTTAGGGGGTTGAAATATGCAGGGCCACCTATGGGCATTGGCTGCATAGTCAAATAAAATAGCATCTTTTGGCTGACAAGTCTGTTATGTGGACTGTTTATGCAAGGCCACCTATGGGCACGTGCTGCATAGTCAGGCAAAAGAACTCCCAGAAATTTACTTTCCTAGTGCTAAAAGCTAGTGAAAGTTTATGGAGATTCAAATTTTCTAAAGCATAGAGTTTGTTGTATGGAAAGAGGTACTTGAATATAGAGAAGATATTTCCAAACAAGAATATCGAAGAACTGGATGAATATCACTCCTACGAAGGTCTGACCCAAACGTAGGGAAGAAGAATAAACCATAGACTTGAATACTTTCAGATCATGAAAAAGGATATGGGACAAATACGTTAAGGATGGCTATTTTTGCGGATCCCTACATACTGTCGTTTAAGACAAATAAGGACAAAAGAGGCATTCTTCCCAAGAATGAAGTTACTATTATTTAACAAACCCGTTAGGGGGTTGAAAACATGCAGGGCCACCTATGGGCATTGGCTGCATGGTCAAATAAATAGCATCTCTTGGCTGACAAGTCTTTTATGTGGATTGTTTATGCAAGGCCACCTATGGGCACGTGCTGCATAGTCAGGAAAAAGAATTCTCAGAAGTTTGAAATTTTTGTGACTAGAAGTCATGAAAAGGGTTATGAAGATCTGAAAATATTTAAGGTTAGGATTATAATACATAAAGATGGGTATTTTCCAATGTATATAGAGATACATAGGTCAATGAAAACCATAATCATGTTGTGGCTGGGTCCTGAATTGAAACTTGGACTTCACTACGTATCTCATAAGAATGAGAATCAAGCCATACGTAGTTCTTGAAATGTAGTTTAACGTCGTGCAGGATGAAAGTATGAGTAATCTTAGTTTAGGGTCATAGAATTCGGACCATAATAATGAATACATAGTGTGTGTTTTCATGAGGACTTTTCAGCCAAGGGACTGAAAGTGAAATTTGGGGTTAGGCCCAAAAGACTTGGGACTGGATTCGAGGGACACTCGAATGTTCCTACGTATCCCATAAGGATGGGAATCAAGTCCACGTAGTTCTAGATCTACCCTTTGTACAAATTTGGTTCGTACATGTGAAGGGTGAAAGGGGACTTTAGTGCAATGATGGTTTTAACTTAAGATAAAAAGTTTAGGCATTACCATGTATGTACGTAGTCTTTTGAAAATGAAAACCATGATTGAAAAAGAATCAATGTTAATAATGGTTCCTTCTCAAATGAGGAAATCAAAGAATATTGTAGTTTATTGTCGTACCGGACAAAAGTGTTGTATAGTTTAACATCATATAACAAGGACGAAAGTGAATCAATGTAAAGATATTGATTCCAGGGGTGGTTTCACAAATCATCATCATATGAGATGGTGGTGAACCAATGTGAAGAGATTGTTTTTGGGCTTGAACCTTTGGGAGGTTGCCTACATACCCAGCCTGGAGGGCAAGGATCAAAGTCCGTGTAGTTCAATTAAAGAATGAATCAATGATCAAGTTGTTCTTGTAGATAATGATCTAATAAAAAAAAAATTGTTGGGACATACACATGGTTAGTGGCCCAAAGGGAGTATTATGGTTGATGTTCGCTCTAAGCTCACGTGAGTCATACTCGGTGTGAGAAACAAGAGGTAATAACAACCTTAACGATGTACAGTTTAATGTCATGTAGGACATAAAAAAGGGACTTTCTGTACAGTTTAGCGTCATGTAGTTAAGACGATGGGGACAATATAGTTTAACGTCATATTGGACGAAAAGGGGGACTGTGTAGTTTTAATGTCATGATGGACTTTTGATGATTATATAGTTTAACGTCTTTCCGGACGTGAGGGACTTTTTACAGTTTATCGTCATGCTGGACGTTGGAAGTGCCACACAGTTTAATGTCATGTTTCTAGGACACAATATAGTTTAATGTCATCTCGGACAAAATATAGTTTAATGTCATCTCGGACATATACAGTTTAGTGTCATGTAGGACATATTAGTAACCAATGTGACAGTTTAACGTCATGTTGGACGATAAGGGAACTGACACAGTTTAACGTCATGTTGGATGATGAAAGTGCCACACAGTTTAATGTCATGTTGCTAGGACACAATATAGTTTAATGTCATCTCAGACAAAATATAGGAACTTCTATACAGTTTATTGTCATGTAGGACAAAATCAGGGACTATGCAGTTTAAAGTCTTGCAGTTAGGACTATTGGTGCTGCACAGTTTAGTGTCATGTTGCAGGGACATAAGTGCGAATAGTTTAAGGTCATATGCATGGACCGTACAGTTTATCGTCATTCTGGACGTATTATAGTTTAATGTCATCTCGGACAGAAGTGTGACACAGTTTAATGTCATGTTGGACGAAGTTGTAGTTTAAGGTCATACTGGACCATTGCTGTATGAACCAAATGTAAGAGTCTTGGTTCTGGGAACAATATTTTGTGTTTATACAAAATACTTCTTCAGAAATCTGGCATTAATTGGAGTCGTGATGTGTTCTCCATCCATTGAAATCAGAGAATACGCTCCATTGGAGTAGACCTTATGTATTGAATAAGGTCCTTCCCATTTTGGTTCAAGCTTGGGAGGCTTCTTTCCTGGTATCATTGGTGTTCTGAGAACCAATACCAATTCTCCCTGAATGAATGAACGAAGACGAACTTTTTTGTTAAAAGCTCGTGCTATTCGATTCTGATAGATTTCCAAGTGGTGCAAAGTGCACAATCTTTTCTCATATAACTGTTCCAATTCATTCAAACGCTTTTGGGATTGCTCATCTGTTGATAACTGATCACAAATGGCTATTCTGAGTGAGGGAAATTGAACTTCAATTGGCAAGACTGCTTCTGTTCCATATACCAATGAATATGGAGTAGACCGCGTTGCATTGTGAGTGGTAGTCCGATAAGCCCATAAAGCATGATAGAGTTTATCAGGCCATGACCTCTTATCTTTATCCACCATCTTTTGCAGTATATTTGAAAGAGTCTTGTTGAAGGCCTCTATCTGGCCATTAGCCGCTGCATGATATCGAGATGAATGGTTGGACTTAATGTTGTATTCTTGATACAATTTCTTTACCTCATAAGAACAGAAGTTGGTGCCGTTGTCTGTCAATATGGTATGAGGGACACCAAATCTAGTAATGATGTTAGACTTTATGAAGCTAACAATGAATTTAGAACTGACTTCTTTGAGAGGTACTGCCTCTGCCCATTTGGAAAAGAAATCAGTAGCAGTAAGAATGTACTTAAACTGATTGGCCGTAGCTGAAGGGTAAGGTCCCACCACATCCATTCCCCATGTGGAAAATGGCCATGAGTATTTAGCTGTATGAAGCAACTCTGGAGGTTGATGAATGAAGTTGGAATATACTTGGCATGAATGACACTTCTTTGTGAAATTAACACAATCTTGTATCATTGAAGGCCAGAAGTATCCAAGCCTTCGAACTTGATCAGACAATCTATGTCCAGACTGGTGGGCACCACAGACTCCTGCATGCACTTCTTTTATGACAGCCATTGTCTCTTCACCATCAATACATCTGAAGAGAACTCCATCAAAACCACGTTTGTAGAGAATTTTCTCGAGGTGGTTTGGACCATCATAAAGAGTAAAATTGACCACACGTCGCCGAATTTGTTCTTTCTCGGCTCTATCAGGTGGTAGTGTTCCATTTTGAAGGTACTCCCTGATAGGTGACATCCATCCTGTAGTATGACCATACGGTTCAGGAATGGGACTAATTTCATTAATTTCCTCTGTTCTGACTTGAACATAAGGTGAAATTGCACGACGGTGGGCAATACAGATGGTTGTCTCGTCCCGATTTGGATCTGCTAAAGCTGTGGCTATATTAGCCAGTGCATCAGCTTGAGCATTTTGTGATCTTGGGACATAAGAAAATGTCGGTTCTGTAGGGAATTCCGACATTAACTCTCTGACGTAATCATACAAAGGGATTAATTCTTCTTTTCTGATGGCATAATCCCCATTGATTTGTTTGATTACCAGGTCTGAATCACCTTTCACCTTTAAGTGATTCACTTGTTCTTGAAGCGCTAACTCCAAGCCTGCAATGAGATCTTGGTATTCAGCTTCATTATTGGTACCACCTTCCCACAAAAAAAAGGAATAAGGTAACACTGCCTTATCTGGAGAAATGAGCACAATTCCTAAACCAACTTTGTTGAATTTAGGATTTTCCATTTTCTTCCCTGTTGGACTTCTAGAAGCACCATCAAAATACATTTCCCATGTTTGAGGACTCTCTTGAATAGAAAAAACTTCCTCATCAGGGAGTTCGATATCCGAATACGTGTCTTCCACTGAAGGGTGTTCAGCCAGGAAATCAGCCAGAGCTTGGCCCTTAATTGCCTTTTGAGACACATACTGGATGTCGAACTGCTGTAAAATAACCGCCCACCTTGCCAGACGTCCTGTAAGCATTGGACGACTAAGGATGAATTTGAGTGGATTATTACGAGATACCAATTGGACCTCGTGATGTTGCAGGTAGTGTCTCAGTTTCTGAACTGCAAAGATTAATGCTAGGCAGCATTTTTCAATACTCGAATACCGGGTTTCTGCTTCAAGCATAGTTCTACTAAGATAGTAGAGACTATTTTCATTCCCAGCATCATTCTTTTGAGCGAGAAAGGCACCCAATGATCACTCTAAAGCTGTCACATAGAGGTTAAGAGGCCTACCCTCAACAGGTGGCATGAGTACTGGTGGACTTAAGAGGTATTTCTTGAGAACATCAAATGATTCTTGACATTCTTCAGTCCACTGGTAAGTGGCTCCTTTCTTCAATAATTTGGTAAAAGGTAAACTTTTGCCTGCCAAATTGGCGATGAAACGCCGAATATAGGCTAAGTGTCCTTGAAGTCCTCTTAATTCTTTCAAATTCTGAGGAGGTGACATACCAAGGATTGATTTGGTCTTCTCAGGATCGACTTCAATACAACGATGGCATACAACAAAGCCGAGGAATTTTCCTGAGGTTACCCCAAAAGCACATTTTAAGGGGTTCATCTTCAAATTATGTTGTCGAAGCTTGTGGAATATGACTTCCAAATCAGCCAAGTGATCAAAACGTTGTTTGGATTTAACCACCAGATCATCTACATAGCATTCAACAAATTTCCCTAGAAAAGGTTTGAAGATACGATGCATGGCGCGTTGATATGTTGCACCTGCATTCTTTAAACCAAAGGGCATCACCCGGTAACAAAACACACCTTGAGGAGCTATGAAGGCTGTATATTCCTCATCTTCTGGGGCCATTCGGATCTGATTATATCCAGAATATCCATCCATGAAAGAAAGTACTTCATAGCCAGCCGTCGCATCAATTAAGAGTTCTGTAATCGGAACTGGAAAATCATCTTTGGGACAATACCGATTAAGATCTCTGAAATCGATGCAAACCCTAATTTGTCCGTTCTTTTTCTTTACTGGGACAATATTAGCCAACCACTTGGGATATTGAACTTCTCTGACGAAGTTAGCTTTGATAAGCTTATCCACTTCAGCCTCGATTTTGGAAGCATAGGTTGGGTGTGTTCTTCTCGCGGCTTGCTTGAATCCTCGATGTTCTTTTGGCAAACCCAAATGATGGGTGGCAACATCAGGATCAAGTCCAGGCATCTCTGTATAATTCCAAGCAAAAATATATTTATTTTGCTTTAGAAAAGAAATATACATCTCTTGTTCTTCAAGGGTCATGGCCGCACTAATCAAAGTGGGGCGTGGATCTTTCTCTGTACCCAGATTTACTTCTCTGAGTTCATCCACAGTGGTAGAGATACCCTCTTCAAATGCTGGAGGAGCATCTCTAAGATCTTCCTCTTCCTCTTCATCATGTGTTATTTCTTCCGTTTCTACTTGAAAAGTATATGAAAAAACGAAATTCTCATGATCATAAGAGATGTCAAAATTTTCACATTTTGAAGAAGAAGCTTCCATTTCCGACCCTATTGATGAAAAAGGGTCTTCTTTGGGAAATAAAGAGGAGATGATGGATTGAGAATCGACATCAACATTCACCTCTGGTGTTGCTATAACTTCTTCTGGCCTGATTAGCGAAGTATAGACTTGTTGGATTTCAGCAGGCGAAATGAAAACGTCACCACTTATGCTTTCATCACTGCTTGGTAAGTTACCAATTTCTCCCATGTTGTCTGGCTCGATTTCCGTAATTGACATTATGGATCTTTCCATAAGAGTATTTTGATTTGGGCCTATTTTGTCAATTTGACTGATAGGTAACACATAATCTGTACTCACATGTGAAAATGGATTTATTGGAATTTTTTCCAAACCATATGGAGCATTAACTTTGGTAATTTCCTTCATTGTAGATTTTTCTCTTCCCTTCATGTGATAAAATTCCGCCTCAATGTATTGAGACTCACATGTTTTGAACGGGGCCTTATCACCATACAATGTTCCAACTTGACCATCGAAACAGTATTTGAGACATTGATGGTATGATGACGGAATAGCTGCATGCTGATGTAACCAGGGTCTTCCAAGCAAGATATTGAAAGCTGAGTCTTGATCAACAATCATGAAATCTGAATTGGAAACAAGATCTCCAAACTGAGTTCTGAGCGTAACTTCTCCCAGTGGTTCTTGTTCATTTTTATCATATCCTTGCAACATCATGGTAGAAGGAGATAAATCAGATTCTGTGAGGCCCAATCGACGAAGTGTACGAATGGGCATGAGGTTGACTCCTGAACCATTGTCAATAAAAGCTCTTCGAACATCTATACCATTGACTTTTCCAGATAGGTACAAAGGTTTTATGTGCCCATGCACAACATCATCTTCATCTTTATCAGTAAAAGATATCACTTCATGACATTCTGCAGGATTATTCTCTATGTGATAAATTTCAGCCGCAGCAATTTCAGCTTCAAACTCCTGAGGACTTGACAAAGCTTCGATGAGTGCTTCTCGAAGATCTCTTGATAGATTCAAAGCATCCAAAATTGATAATTTGGCTGGTACTTGGGCCAAGTGTTTCAATATATCATACTTTTGATCTAGAGGCCTGCGTTTCCCAATAGGAATATGCGGTTTAGCAGGTACCTTGGAAGCAGATGCTTTGGAAGCTGATGCATCTTGTATTGAAGTTGGCAACATCTTTGGTTTTGGAAAATTAGACTGATTAGATCCATTTACTTGCTGAGATAAAGAAGATGGAACATTTAATCGGTCTTCCAAAATAACTGTGCCGAAGCTGAGTTGGCCATTGGCAGAAGAACTTGCTTGTTCATTTTGAGCTCGCTGAAGGGCTCTACCACGAGTTTCTGCTGCATATACAGTGCTAGCAGGGGTAGAATTAGAGTAGTGGCTTCAGAAAGATCCACGTCTTCCCCTATATCCTGAACCTCTAGAACTTCCTCGGGTTCCTTTATTTGATACAGGGAATTCAGGCTCATCAAGACTGGAATATGAATCTGTTAATTGAATCATATTAACAGAACCAAAGATCAATTCTTCGTCTGATAAAGACTCTGCCTGGTTGGCCTGTTTAGGCTGTGCCGTTTGGTGGGACGGTGCCCGTGGCTTTGAAGTAGATGGCATGAAATCTTCCAGAGTCAAAGACAATTTAGGCTTTGATACATACTCATCTTCTCCTGATTCCTCTTTCTTCTTTGAATTGCGCTGCCCTTTTGAGGATTTATCCTTTGATGGAGGCTTTACTGCAGCTTTTGTAGGAGACACAATTGGCTTCTTCAATTGTGTTCGCAAAATGGAATGGGTCCGATTGATTGTCTTTCTGACCATCCAATCATCATATTTTTTCGCAGTTTTGCTTTTGACTTCCTGCCACTCGCCTCCTTCTTCTGGATCTGTAGCGGTAATACACGCTACATGAGCTGAAGAACCCTTCAATTTGACTTGTCCCAAGTCGACCATCTTTTGCAGGAGGTCTTTAAAGACAAAACATTCCTGGATGGGATGTCCCAACATTTGATGAAAGGGACAATAATTGGGACGGTCTTCATCTCCTTCCTTGTTTGGTCTCTTCGGCACTGGTAATTGAACCAAATTATTTTCCAGAGCTGAAATGAAGTAACCAGGAACTTGCTCACTTCGGAAAGAGTATGTTTTACTCTTCATATCCTCAAATTGTTTTCGTCGTTGATCTTTTTGATCATTTGGACGAAACAGCCTTTGTTGTTGGAGTTCAGGAGGTGGAGCTCTTCGAGAAGATGAAGGTTTTGAAGTAGAAATAGGTACAGGTGCCTGTTTAAGCATAACTGTAGCAGTTTCTGCTTTACCCATTCTTCTTCCTGGAGCTGATGGAATTACACGAGATTTAACCTTAGCCTGCATAAGGGAATCTTCAATCTGTTGAGCGATTGAAGTAAGGTCTCGAAACCCTCCTGTGTATTTCACAGGGATCAATGGCGTGCGTAATTCGTCACGCAAATTTGCCACACAGATTGGCAACAATTCCTCCTGAGGGAGTGATAAACTCAAGGAATACGTTAATCCCTTCCAACGAGCAATGAAATCAGAGACTCTTTCATTCTCCCTTTGCTTGTAGTTTGTAAGATCAAAAACTGTCGTTTTGGGCAAAGTTGAGCTAAACTGAAGAAGGAATTTTTGACGAATATCCTCCCATCCGATGACTGACCGGGATTTCAAGCTTGTATACCAGACAAAAGCTGGTCCTTGCAAGGTTCGCACGAAGCATCTGAGTTTCACTGCTTCTTGTTGCTCTGGAGTTCCCATCATAGGATCACAACAAGACACGTAATGCGTCAAATGTTGTTCAGGGTCGCCTGATCCATTGAAAGTAGGGAAAATAGGGTTTCCAAAACTGGATGGAGGAGAAATTGAATCTACCCATTCAGGGTAAACTTTCTTTTCAGGTTGAACTTGCGCCCGTTTCCCTTCCATAGTTTCTAACCGAGCTGTTAATGACTCAATAGTAGTTATTAACTTTTGAGAAACGTCAGGTTGAACTTGGTTTTGGGTAGGTGCAATGAATGGAGCTTGGACAGCCGTGGAGGTTGGTGCTGCAACTAATGGTAGTGCTGCCAACCATTGTTGCGTTTGACCCGTAGGATTAGACCTCTGTGGGTGTACTGATAAAGGAGGATATTCCTGATCCATCTCAGTAGTTACAACAAATTCCTTCGGCTGTCGGACTTCAGCATTCTTAAGAAGAAGACTATTCTGGAGTAGTTCTGCATTCAACCTTCTTAATTCTTTCATTTCTTCCTCCTGTTGTGCAAACCTTTGCTCTAATGAGAGCGATTGACCTCCTTCAGAGGAAGGGTGAGAAGTAACCTGATTCTTACCTTTCCCCTTATTGGATCCTTTTCGGAGAGGGGGAAGTGGGTTACTTGAAGGAATACCCAGATTTTGGGTAAGCCTTTGATTACGTGTGCGCACACCTTCTTCATTTAGGTCTGTGTGCGCAACTTCTTGAGCAGGAACCTCTTCGTCTGATCCCTCTGATTGAGCCTCATCTGGTGAATCAGCAGCAACGGCAGTGATGACATTAATGGATGCATATTGCATGGAATCCTTTCTATCAGCATTACTGTGATATTGTCTCCTTCTATGTCCATGATGAGACATGGCATTCCGTTGACTTGATCCCTCAGGAATTTCTTGGAGAACCGTCACTTGGAGAGAATCTCCTGACATCTTGGCTCTTCGTTCCTCTTGAGGCTTATTCCCTAATCGAGAGAATACTGACTTTCTCTGAGGGAGGGATTGAAGATTTGAAAAAGTCCCCAGTCCGGTGGACTAGGGGTGTTCCTGTTGCTTCCGCTCAACTCCTCGAATCCCATTCGTTGATTCTGAGGGTTGGGTTAGAGAAGTCCCCAGTCTGGCAAGCTGGGGTGTCTCTTGACATGCTATGTCTGAGATCTTTTTAAAATCTCTCTTGATCTTACGAATCTTAGTTCGGAAATTAGCTGGATGCATTAACCTGTATCCACTTTTATCACCTGGTTCAACAGATCGTTGGATGATTTCCGAAACTTCTGTCATTTGATGACGTGTTTGCTCCAGACGAGAGGCTTGTGCAATATTCTCGCCTGCTTGATGTAGGAGCAATTCAACAACTTGTTCTCTATATACTTGACTTTGAGAGGAACTAGTTGAAGCTTGATCTCGAGCAAGATTTTGATTATGAACAAAGCCCATTGACTATGGCCGGCCATGGGCAATAACATTGCATGAGACCATTTTCGGTGGGCTCTGCTGACCGGAAAGCACTGTGAAATGTAGTGCTCCGTGAACACCCCATCCTCTAATATGAACATTAGATGGAGCATTGGAAATTAACTGACGCAATCTTCTTAGTGCGCCAAGGCATGAACGTTGAAGGGTTCTCTGTTGCTTTTCAGCCTTCGGATACCGAGAGACTGATAGAGATGCCAAATCAATCTGGCGTTGTAACCCTTCTATTATCTTAAGATGATTTTCATATTCATCGTAAGATAATACCTTCTTCTTTAATTGACAAAGAGTTTTCCATATGTTGAGACGAATATCATGGATTCCATCATCCGTCAACATCTTTGGAATGTCGTACTGGGAGTCAGCCAAAGGCCAAAACATGACTGGTACTTCACCTTTTGCCAGTTTTTTCCTCATGTTCAGCATTTCCTCTTTATCATTAAATGAAGATTCTTCTACCTGTTTGGACCAGAGTTGGTGTTTCCTTGTTGCTTCATCGGATTCAACAAGATTGGTAGAGGAATCACTATTCATGCTGGAAGATGAATGACCCAGGGAAGGTTCGGAGAATAACCTGAACCCCAGGCTATCTTCTGATGGAGAAAGAGTTTCACCTGCCGATAGTAAAGCATCAGACATGACTGGTTTTACGTTTGCAAGTGCCTCGAGATAGGAGGGCTTTCTCGTCACTACATTGCCTTCTGAAGAATTTTCGAGACAACGTGAATCACTACTGCGGAGAGGACTTTCGCAGCGAAGTTCATCACCATGAGGAGGACCATCATGATGGGTTACAGCAAAAGACGAAATCTATTGCTCCTTGGCCTTCTGACCACACAGAGGGTTCCTGTGGCTCTCATCTGAAGAAGAAACTTCAAGATTGACCGAATTTTCATGAAGCAAGTCTTCATGAGGAAGTGTCTGTTGAAGACCTTTGGGATTAATGTTCCTGATATTGGGAACTGAGGGAGTAGAATCTTGAATTCCGACAGATAAATGTCTGAGGGCTTCAAGAACTCCAGCATCGAGCAAGGCCTTGTTGCAGATTGGCCTTTGATCTCCTGACTGTTCTGGGCGGATCTTTTTCTTAGATGACTTCTTACTCGCTTTAGAAACCACTTGATGACGAAATTGATTGCTCTGAGCAGGTGTATGTGCCTGATCAGGAAAGATGGTCAGGTTAGGCTGACAATCATCGCTCAAATCAGGTGTATGTGCCTGACTTGGTTTTCCGTATGATATGGGGGAGTATGCCCCATAACCCTCTTGGACTGGAACAGATGTGTGTGTCTGTTCCGGAGTGAATTGTTGATGTGTCACTCCACTGCTAGGGATAGATTTATGTGTCTGTCCCTGAGATGATGTTGAATCTGTTATGATATCCTGGAAAGCATCCAGAATATGAGCAGGAATTTGCTTCTGCTCTTTCACCATTGACAAAATATGTTTGGTGACTTCAGCCGCCGGAACAGGGATATACGTCCATTCCGGGCTTGGAGTAGGTGTATGTGCCTGCTCCTGTCCTCCTTTTCCTGTCAGTGAATCCTGACAGTACTCAAGTGTGGAGGCAGAGAGTTTAGTCTGCCTCCTGTTTGTCGTCGGGGCTTTCCGACTGACTTCTCCGTGCGCTACCAAGCGAGACTGTTGGTAGGCTTGATTAGTATTAGCAGGTGTATGTGCCTGCTGATTATACTTCTCCAAACGCGGTTGACGAGATCCATCATATGTAGTCAGACGAGCCTGCTGACTAACTGCTGATGTATAAGCAGGTGTATGTTCCTGCCTATGGTACTCCGCCGGAATTGCCTGGCGGGATCGGCTTGATGCTGCCAGATGAGTCTGCTGGACAGCGGGATTAAAACGAACAAGTGTGTATGCCTGCTCGTTATTTTCCACCAAGTTAGGTTGGTGGACTTCTCCGGAGATGGCAGGTATGACAACCTGCCTATTGTTAACCGGGTTCCATCTCTGGCAGTTCATCTTGCCTGCTCGGGTTCGAGGAACCTGAGCTGAATGCCTGGAGTCGGTACCCTCGTCATGTTGAGGGCGCACTACCGCACGAGTCTGGCGGCGATTGTTGATGGGAGCCCTTGAGAAGGACTCCTGTCTTTTTGAATTAAGGTCCTGCGGGACCTGCTCATTCACTTCCTCGGAGTAAGGGAGTGAATGGAAACTGCGTTCCGGGGATAACGACCCGAAACGGTTAGAGACGGTAGTCAGCACCGCCTGCTTCTTGATTGCTGGTCGCCGTTGTCCGGACGACCAGGTAGAATTTTTAACTTGGAGGGCTTGACGAGCGGCCTCCAGAGTTGGGATAGTACCGTTGCGATGGTACTCCTTAACCAGTGCATTAGAAACACAGCATTGAAGACGCTGAGTTGGTGATGTCATCCTCAGGGCGGATGACGTTCCAGCAGGAGTAGCAGCATTGGTTTTCACAGCAGTAGACCTCACAGTAGAGGTGTTCCCAGCAGCAGTATTCACAGGGGTGAATTTAAGGAAAGCCATTTTTGTAGAAGATCTTGAAAAAGGAGTGCATGTTCCATGTAACAGACATAATCAAGATGAATCCGGCTACTGCATCTTTTGGATGATCATATTTCAATGATTGCCTTGTTGGCCCAAAGGGCCTAACAGATAAGAAGAACATCACTTTAACTTGGTTAAGGATTCACGTCGGGTTCACCATTTTTGTTTCGCGCGGAATCCGGGGATGACCTCCCGGACGGGAGATTCAAACATTCCGATCGGTTTCTAACGGGTTTGTTCGTAGAACCGGAAACATCCAATGATTCCACATCCATTTGGACCTACTTTCCAAAGGCAGGCGCTCATTAGCTTGTGGGCTAATGAGGCTTAGGAATTTGCATTGGTCGAGAGGATGGGAGGTCGGACTCATCACACCTTTTTGAGGGGAATTATTGTCTACTCCGGGACTCTCTTTATAGATTTAAGTTAAGTTCGTGAATCCTTATTACATTACCAAGTATAAAATGAGCTTTCCTTTAGTTTTAACAATCAATGATTAAATATGCAAGAAATTTATAGAATCTTTTATATGTATTCGAGGTTCTTCATCAATATGGAATCATCTATATTTGTTTAGAGATTCTTGGTCAATGGTATCCTTCAAAACATTTATATAAAAGTCTCTTGGTCATTTTGATGACCAGGCTGGTTTTAAATCCACTCAGTGGGGCACTTGAAGTTTATCGTCATTCAGAAGGACAGAGATTATTTCAATGTTGGGATCGAACCCATAAATGGGCTACCTACGTATCCTTTGTTTTGAAAAAGGAATCAGAACCCATGTAGTTCGAGGAATGGGATATGATGTTTATGATTGATGGCTCAAAGATGAATGTCATAATTACTTTTACACTCTAAGCTCACGTGAGTCATGCTCGGTGTGAGAAACAAGAGGTATTGGTAAAATTTAGACAATTGTGCCATAAAAGATGCAATCATAAGAATTTGTTTTGGGGCTTATCTATAGATGACTGCTCAGATAGACGAAGGTTTAGGATTTACTTTTAGGGATAAAATCCAAGAACAGGGTCCACAAAGTTATATGTGCTTCATGGAGATTTGAATACTCTAATCTTGGGGCTTACTCCTAAGGAGGATGCCCAAGTTAGGAGGGGACTTATGATTGGGTTTTATTCCTGAAAAGGAAACCCAAATCAAAGGTAATTTATGACTGGTTAAGAGAAATTTTAAGAGACTTGGGGCTTACTCCTAAGAAGGATGCCCAAGATTTATGACTAGGACTTATTCCTGAGAAGGAAGCCTAGGTTAGGGGACTTGGGGCTTACTCCTGAAAAGGAAGCCCAAGGTTATGACTGAGTCTTATTCCTGAAAAGGAGACCCAGGTTAGGGATTAAGGTTTGGGGCTTACTCCTGAAGAGGATTCCCATATTTGATATTGAGGCTTATTCTTAAGAAAGATGCTCAAGATTAGAGGACTTGATTGGGGCTTACTCCTGAGGAAGATGCCCAAGTTAAAGGTTTTATAACTGGGGATTATTCTTGAAAAGGAGACCCAGGTTTAGGATTCTCTCATCTTAAAGGATGAGGTTGAATGAATGAACTCTCAATCTTTGGTGACATAAAGATGTTTAAATCACTAGGTTTTGAGAGATATTTCACAGAATTCCTTTCAGATAAGGATGTCAAATCAAGAAATCATGCCATAAATGGCTTTGAAGAGTATCTTGAAGACTGAATCTTGAATAGGAAGGGTGAAATGGCTTAAGAGGGGTAAAAATGGGCAAGATGGGCACCCAAAAAGATAGGGGCGCGCAAGTCTTGAAAGGCGTGAAAGTCCTGCGGCGGCGCGCAAGTATTGGTCGCGCAAGTATACTTGCGCGATATTAGGGGTACTTGCGCGATTTTCAACCAGTATTGAAATGCTTGAGCGACTCTTTATTAAACCCTTTACCATCCTCTTGAGGTTCTTCCAGAAGAGGGACGCGCAAGTTATATTGAAGGAATTAAGTCGGCACGCAAGTGTTTGATAAGTTTCAACACTTAGGCCTTCCTTCTTCTCTTTAGATCTTCCATTCTAGGTAAGAAATTACCTTAGAAGTGTTCCGGAAGCTTTGAGAAGAGACTTGGGCGTCGGGAGCTTCGATCCGAGTTTCTGGAAAAAGATCTTTCGAATGGGGGGCCCACAGGGTCTATTTATAGGCAAAAGAAGACCCCGGGCGGTTACCGGGCGGTTACCAATTAGGTCGCGCAAGTCACCTGCGCGACTAAGGTAGCCGCGCAAGTATACTTGCGCGGCAGTGGTAAAACTTGCGCGGTGAATTGGCTTTTGATCCTTTGTTCATGCCTTTGTCGATTTTTGATGTTTTCTTCAAAGGATGAATCACATTGGACTCAGATATTCCCCTTTTCCGATCATTAGATTCTGTGACGAAAGGAGCGTCAACAAAGGTTAAGGTAAAAATGAATTTACTAGGGGGTTAAACTAAAAAGATAAGGGTTAAAATGACCTAAAAATTTGTCTAAAATGTATTTTATATGTATTTTTAGACCCTATAATGTATAATTCTTGATAATACTCCATTTTTTACCCTTTTTCATGTGAAAATGTGGATACACCTTTTTCTTTTCAAAAATTACAAGTGTGACCCTCACCTCACTTATAAAAGGACACCCCCTATACTATCATAAAACACCTTAAAACCCTTTTGGTTCAAACAATGAATGCCCAAATAACTTACCAAATTCCCTAAAATCATATTAGAAGGCTTATTTTGGGCATAAATCCAACCTAGGAAGGATTTTGGAGCAAACATAAGGAGTTTACTTGAAGAAGAAGTAGCATTCTTCAATGAGAATTTTTAGTTTATTTCTTTCTACAAATACCTAAATTATTATTAAAAAATTATGATATAATATAATAATCACATAACCTATAACCATTCCCACTTCCATCAAATGGGTTACATCCTTCGTGTGTACAGTGGACTACCACCTCATGAATCGATGTCATTAATTTTTTCATTAATAACTCTCAAGGTTGGGTATAATTATGGATATAAAGTATATATATGATATTTATAATATAATTACACCTATTGAGTCTCTATATTATTGTTTATTATAAAAATTAGTGCTTAGTGATTGATTGCAGGGGGTTGAAAATTGCACAATTTTTCACATTGGGTTCACCATTTTTGTTTCCTTACCAAAAGACCATGTGGGGTGTAAATAGAATTTTGAATTGGTGGTATCACAACCTTCAAATTATAAACATATTTCTATTTCCTTTCTAGGTTGTTTCCAATGGGTTGTATTCATGGAATAAGAAACACCCAACGGTTCCCTTATTTGAGATATTTTACAAACCTGCTTTCTAAAGGAAATTACTCATTGGGAAATGGATAAAACAATGATTAGGGACTCACATTAGTAAAGAGTATGGGAGTTCAGACTCATCTCACCCATTTTAGGTGAATTTTTTTCTACTCTGGGACTCTCTTATATATTTAAGGCATGTTCATGAATCCTTTATTAAATCCCAAATATGAGACAGGTCACCCTTGAGTTAATAATCAATAATTAGCATGTATGGACTTTAGAATCATTTATATGTATCTCAGGTTCTTCATAAATAGATACATTTGTATATATATGAGGTTCTCCAGTGATGTTTCCTTTTTGTATATATGAATTATATATTCTTTAGTTGTTTATTAGTATGGTGTTGGTTTTAAGCCACATAGTGGGGTGCTCTGGAATTTATCGTCATCTAGGAAGATAGGAGTTGTTTTGATGTTGATATCAAACCCAAGAGAAGGTATTATCATGTATCCATGTGAAAGTAATTATTACCCATATATTTTGGGGTCACTTAACAGGACACATCATACCTTTTAAGGTCATTTGACAAGGACCAAACCATGCAGTCCAACGTCATGTGGCAAGGATATTTAGGAGAAATGTGTCTAGTCAAGACCGGTGTGGTACTTATGCCAAAGCAGGATAAGGAACCTAAAGGGAATGTAGCATCCTATATTGGATAAGACACTACTGGGAATATGTCACAAAGAAGATTAGGGTGAGTTTTGGGGTTTTGGGTTTGAACCTCAGAGAGACTTCCTATGTATCCCATTTGGACAAGAATCAAAGCCCAAGTAGTTTGAATGGTTGAGGATTACACCTATGGAGGAGTCCCATGTCAAGGCGAGAGGAGGATCTATAAAAGAACTCTCTTTTGGGACAATTATGGCATTCCACTTGATTATTCCACCTTTAGGGCTTACATATTCACTGTCATGGAGGAGTGGTAATCAGGAGGTCCAAGGGGTTTCCTCATTGGGAATGTGTCCCTTTGAGATTGATACATGTATTTGATGAATTTCACTGAATAGAATTCCCTTTTCAAGATGAGAGGTATATCCATCAAAAGGAATCTCTACTGAGATAGGTATTTTATAGTTTGGATTTCATGATTTTCACTGACATCTAAGACCACATGAGTTATGCTTTGTGTGAGAAACAATAGGAAGTGGAATATTTGTAAAACCATAAAATCTCCTTCACTCACTAGTTGACAAAGATAGGGCTATAGAAGGTAGGGGAATTCCCCAAAATAAATAATTGGGGCTTACTCCATGAGGTATTCTGTGAAGGAAGGTGGTAGGGAGATATATAAAAAGGACTCTTTGCCTATAAATTTTACTCCTCATCTATTGGTAGATGAGGGCAGAGTCACTCGGGGGAATCAAAGAGAGAGAAATTTATTTTATGTGCTTGTATCCTATCTTATTTCCAACCCTAGGGTTTTTTCATTATCCTAAGGTTGAGATCCTTATTACCATAGTAATTTATAATTGATAACACTCTAAGGATCCCACTTATTAGGTAGGATAAATGTAGGACCTCCATTACCATGAGAATTTATAATCAAGAGGACATGATGATGTTATATATGTCATGATTATACATATCTGGAGTCTTTTTATAAGGCCTTGACTTGGTCCTCCTCATATGAGGGATCCAAGGAAAGAGGTGTCCTACCATCGGTAGCATGAAAAAAGGGGCCTAAAGGATGGCTCGTTTAGGTGAGTCATAGGTGGAAAAAATGTGGCCTGCATAGGTAAGGCTTGGGTGAGCAGGAGGTCATTCATGTATAGTGGACTTGGGTGAGCTGAAGAGGTCTCACATAGGTTATAACTAGGAAAAATGAATAGGTCTCATGCAAGGAAGTCCTGGGAGAGATGAAGAGGACTTTGGGTGATGTAAGACCTAGGCAACAACACCTGGGTAAGGCCTTGCTCTAGGATCCAAGGGTCTCCTCCGGTTTCTTTGGATGACTTGTTTAAAATTCATGGGCTTGAGGAGGGGAATTCTCCCTAGTGATTTTATACTAGGGGAAGTGGCTCTTCGCGTGGGTCTTTTTTGTTTAAAAAACTTAGGGGAACTCTAACCCCACTATTCTCTTCAATTTACCCTTATTTTGGGGCTTGGAGATCTACCTAGAAATCTATAAGGAACTAGGTGAAAGAATAGGGTGATAAGAGATATGAGGCTTATTAGAGTCTTCCATTAAATTTAAATGAGGATCCCAAGGGTCCTATTTATAGGCAGTTTTAAGACCCTGGGTGAAGGAGTTAACTCACACAGGTGTGTTTCACTAGGTATCGCGTAGGTGTAACCTACATGATTCTCCTAGGCATGCTTTTCTGGGGCTTGTATGATGGCATTGGAGTGCAGGATGGACTTGTACGGTGACACTAGGCACACAGGCTGGACCTACACGGTATTGTTGGGTATGCAGGTTGGACCTGTGCAGTGATGATGGTTGGGCCTTTCATGGTATTACTTGGGAGAATACATGTGATCCTTGATATCTTTAACTTCTCTTTTACTTGAGGTATTTCCCTTTGAAACTTCTCATTATTTTATGAAAAAGGGAGTGTCAAAAAATTCATCCCCTCAGGATTGGATACAATCAGAAGAAGAGAGTTTGATCTTGATCTAGAGAAATATGGGAATCGGTTGACCCTTCACTCACTGGTCATTTCTGCTTGGTGAGAATTATGACTTGAGAATCATGCAATGGAGAAGTGAAAGAATTATCCATGTATATATGTTTCACAAGTATGTCGCATTGGTGGATCATCCAGGTGTATCGCATCGGTCATCCATGAAGTCTTCCTTGTATCTATAAATAACATCAACTTTTCTTACGGTTCTTCCTCTCACCTTCGCACTACTACTCTCATCACACTAGGTCTCTTGTTACACTAGTCTTCTACATAGAATGTCTGTTATAGCTCAATTCACGTAGACCCAGTACACCCTTATCTGTATGACACATGCACCTAGGTGAGTAACCTGTATGAGGTCACTTGGGAGAGTGACCTGCATGAGTTCATGTGGGTGAGTGACCTACGTGAGGTCACTTTGGTGAGTGGCCTACGCAAGGCCCCTCTACCAAATTTCTTAATTTTTTTCTCTAAACCAAGATTTTAACTCTAATTAAAATCTTGATATTTCCTTTCAAATTTCAAATGGCCACTCAAAAGGTTAGAGTTTATAATAAACAAGTTTTTCAACACATCAAGGAGATTTTGGATGTCGTTGGGCTGGATTATTATGAGTCATGTGACACCACTCTCTCAGATTTAAAGAATCATTTGAAGAAGTGTCATCACAAATACCCTAAGAGTAATTATTTTCCAATTTACGGCCATAGAATTTTGAATTATGTCCTTATCCTAAAGCTAAAAAATTACCTACCACTTTCTTGGACCAATCAAAAGTCTGGAAGGAAGATTGGTACCTTTACCCTACGGGAGGTTTCAAACCATAGTTGATGTGGTTGTAATAGGTGCACTAAACTTGTTCTTATTTTGAGGTCGATCTGATGGTAGTGGGTATTTATGAGGCCATAAATATATGTATAAAAGAACCTGGATATTATTCTTGAGTTGTTAAGATGATAAATCTCATAGACCAACACCTTCCATTTGACACACATAGAAGTCAGCATCAACTTATGGGATGTCTATAAGATCTTAGGGGAACCCATTCTTAGAGATATTTAAGATGATTTCATCCTAAAAAAAAGCCATATGGGACGATGTTGAAAGGATTCCTATTTTAGATCATGATATATTAAAGATATCCTGAAATATCAAAAATTAATACCCACACCTAAGAGTGGATTTCCACTCTAAGGCATGGATGAATGCTTTTTGAAGCCCAAAGGGGAGGGCCCCTCATGAAAACATCCCATAGGATGTCCCACAATGGAAATTTGGGGTGTCCCTGGTAGATTTTGACCCATATTGGAACAAGTCCAGTATAGTTAATGGGGGTATACAGTCAATTCATACATACCCACCAAGACACATCTTGTTGGTTTTTTAGCGATGTGGTTAAAAATCTACGTGCTACCAGTTTATGAATACAATAGTGGTGTGAGGCTAAGAATATTTTTTATAGTAGAAAAGATAGAAGAGGGGAAGAACATATGGTTTTCAGCCCCTATCTTGGAGAGGATTCATCGATACTTATTTCACATGCATGTGGGGAAGGCCCCCTTTGGAATTTCAAGGTCATTTCAAGTACTATGGGATGGATTGGGGCACATTTTCTTCTTATTCCATGTTAAGTGAAATCATAGTTCCTAGAGGCCAGTTTTGACCATTCATTCAGACTATTTATGGAATCCAATCCATATCCCTGATGTATGGTTAATTCTTGAAGAAACAGAATCTATTGAAAGAATTTAACTTCCTTCCATATGGGGATCCACCCACTGGGACGTTCACTGATGAAAAAAAAGCTAAAAATTAATTGAGATTGTATATGATTAATTTTAGGGATTGTGTGTTAGAAAACCAAATTGATGATGATGTTACCTATAAATCCTATTCTCCTTACAAATTTTCACATAAATTTAAGTCCTTGTAGTAAATAACCATGTATCCTCCCATATAAGTCTGATTAGAGAAGCACCCAATGATAGACCAAAAATTATGGCTCCTCATAGCTATGAAGGTAACTCAAGTGTTAATTAAACTACATTCACCGAGTGCATCCATTGTTCTGACCTATTGGTATGTCAAATCCTGGATCACATCATACCTTCAAGGGACATTAACAATGAGTGTGCCCTGATTCAAAGTTGTAATAACTATTGGGCATGGGAAGCATGGTATAAAGGCTCATACCCCTCCATAGAGTGATAGTGGTGAGGCCTTGAGCTCTCCCAAGAGGCCCCATGCATAGGTTAGTCATCCAGTCATGATTAAAAGGGTTATTCTAGTTGTGGTTGATCCTAAATGGTCTAGCCACCATCATCAAGAGGAAACTTGGGCGCTAAATTCCAGTCCTTTAACTATAATATAGAGAACTGGGAAGCTAGTAAAATTGATTAGTGTTGGGTTTGATACATAGTAAACCAGAGAAAAATTGGATTATGTGTGACCATAGGTAGTTCAATTTTGGTAGGACAGTCCTTCTGAAACTAAGGACTTGTGGTCATGTCTTTGTTTCAGCCTGTAGATTACACAAATTGGGGATGTTCGAGACCCGATCGGCCTCCACTTTTATGATAACTCTATTGAGGTGGTAAAAAACATCCAGGAGTTAGAGATTCATATTTATGCCACTGATGATCATATCTTTTCCATAATGAGAGTGGAGGATATGATGGATTTGGGTTCCACTGAAGGGTTGATGAACCATCCACTGATGAATGTGATGACTTCATCGATCCTCATGATGTAAGTTTTACCTTTTCTTATTTTCTCCTTTGTTCTACTTTTATTTATTTTGAATAAAATTACATTACTGAATAAAGTGTGACCTTTACCTGTAGTGAGTAGAGGTAGAATCAGCCTGGATCCCATCACCAAAATATGACCCTATAGGCACCCCTATCAGGGCTGAGGGGTAGACTCTTGAATTAGGGGAGCTATCTTTAGTCTAGTGGATGATGGAAGAGGATATGGTGGGAGATTCTTCTTGACTGACACCTCCAATACCTATATTTTAGGAGTTAAGTGATATCCTTCCCCATCAAAAGTGAAGGGATGATGGATAACAAATCCCTTGTCCAAGCGCATTATTAGTCATGGTAAGTTTTTATGACATCATTTGTTCTTGATTTTTTTAGAAAAAAATTCTGATCATGCTTTTGGGTTACAGGATCCACTCCCATCTCCTCTCTCAAGGGTACTAGAGATGACCCTTTGATAACTGAGGAGGAAATTTTGGATGAGGTATAGATTCTTTCTGGAGAGTTCATCCCTTAGATAGGATAAGCTTCAAGGGATGAGACCACATTTGTTCATGTCACTGTAGAGATGGAAGGGATACTTGGTAATGTCAAATGCTCAAAATATAGTGTCATGTATAAAACACTAACTTATCTTCCTAATGATACTCAGATCCATCACATACACTTGAGGACCCTTCGAACACCGATGTTGGTCCTATCACCACTATGGAAGGGGCTGACATGGACCTCAGATCATCTGATGAAGGTTCTAGAGATAATACTGATTTGGTGGGTTCAGAAATATTTATACTTGTTGAAAGTAAAGTGTATGGTACTGATGGAAAATACAATTTGGGTCTTAATCCTAGTGTCTTATATACCCTTAAAGGTTAGGATACTACAAGATTTTATGCACTATATAATTAAATAATGGAATAAATTTATCAAGATATTGATATTCCTAGCTCCTAGGAGGAGTTTGGGGACTTTAATAAGGAGTTGCAAGGATTTGAGTTCCTCTCTTTAGTTTTCCCCCCACCTCTAAACTTTTTATGTCTAATTCATTAAATCAATGGTCTTGAATATTGTAGTTTTTCTATAGAAAATGTTTCCAAGGTTATCCATGACCAGGGTGTCGAGGTCCATCATGTTCCTATTGCTAAGAGAATGATAGTTAGGTCCTCAAAGTGGGAAATTCTTGAGATACCTCTATCATGGGACCTAAGTAAACTTAGGAGAGTGTTTCTTAGTAGTAAATCCTGGTTCATACTATTTAGGTTGGAGATTCTAGGGAGTAATTCAACCAAGAAATTCATCCATTAACGGGTGAGTTTCATTAACTACATTTATCCCATTTTTTCTTTCTCCTTGCTATCTTCTAATGTTGGTGACTAATTTCATTCATCCTTTAGTTCCATTAGTTATAGTGGTTAAAACCGAAAGGGAGGCCTCCACCCTAACTTAACCGAATGTACAGTGTGAGGGAGACATCACTCCAGGATGAACAATGAAATTTGCTTCCATAAGTGAACTAATTTTGGAGTACACCTCTCCTCCAGAGACTAGATCCATGGAAATCTAGGAGGTTCAAGATAATTTATATGCATGTTGCTAGTTTATATGGAAGGACATCTAGGATTTATTCTTGAGGACACCCATGGAAGATCTACCTTCAAAACTTCATCATCTCCATAACATGTTTAGCATGTTGGGGTATGGTGGATTTGACTACTATGTGGTCCAAATTACCATGAAGGATATCCTTTACCAATAGGAGTTAGAGCATGTGTCACAACTATGGAGAACCCGACCCTGATACCCTCTCAAATTGTTACTCGACCCAAATTTCAACATACCCAAAGGGAATTCCTAATCCTTGTGAACTGATGACTAGCACTCGGGCATGAGACAATAACTAGAGGAAATGAGTTCTCCCAACCTGAATCAATGGAATGGAATATATATATATATATACACACATACACAATAGAGGTAAACAGTGAAAGAGATAAATATAATCCATAACTAAAATATGATGGTGAAAATGATATAATGAAAAATTAGTCAGAATATCCAAAAGTAAAATTCCAACATCAGAGGATAACCAAAGTATAAACTTACTACTCCATGTGATATCATGGGAAACTCCCACCATCTCACCACCAGCTACTCAAACACAACTGACATATAACCTCTCCACCTAACTATGAAGATTTTCTTTTCCCTACTTCAAAATATATAAAATGGCATAACACCACCGAAGGGGTGTCTAGAGTGCGATCTAACTGGCTTAGTAGGATCCCAACCAAGTGTTTTATGACAAGTCTCTATACAATAATCTAAACATACTCAAAATTAAATAAAACAAGGCATGATAAATAGTTAAATATTTTTTATATCAAAATCATGGAAAAACATTTAATTTTCCCATTTTTTCCCATTTTCAAAATAAGCTAGGTAAAATAGTTTCAAATCATTTCATATATCAGATAATTCAAATCAACTTAAATAAAACCATGTATAACATGTCATAAAAACTATGGTAGTATAATATAAAAAAGTACAAGACAAAATCATAGGTAATTTCATGCCAAGGATCATTATAGTTTAGGGTAGAAGACTAATCATACCATAATCAATGAATAGTGCACAATCAATTCCTTAGAAAAAAGACCTACAGAGAAGAGAAACACCCCATGAGTGAATCCCACAACAATGTCAATATTAATTCCCTAGAACAATATCCTAGGTAATATAGGAACACCCTATGAGTGAACCCTCTAATAATACATATATGATGTCCCTAAGATAAACCGTCCACCTAAGTACCCAAGGCCTCTTATGTTCTCTATTTTCCAAACTATTTCATCAAAACCATGCTTTGAAAACCATTTTAGAAATCCATTTCACAAGGATTTTAAAATACCCTTTTCTTTTACCAAAACAATAGAAAAAACCATATTTTATCACAAACATGTTTCCACACACACAAATCAACCAATAAGTCATCCCATTTCATTTATAAAAAAATTATAAATAGCCAAAGCAAAGCAGTTCATCCAATATTGTCTAGAGATGGAACCACCTACCTCAAACTCAGGTCACAAACACCTGAAATAGGATACACCTATAAAAAAGAACACAATAATGACAACAGATTCCCTAGAATCAATCTACGCATCTCATAATTGATTCAATTTAGAAAAATGGTCAGTGGAGAGAATAAATCACAACATACCTCAATGAATTCTCACACTATGCCACAACCAACATAAGGGTTAGCCTCTGGAGGAAGATATCATGATGAATCTAGAAGTAAGCAAGAAGAATCAACATGATATATCAATGGATCTATAAACTCAACACAATAGTGCTACCATGATCGAAGGAAACAAAAAGGAAAAAATGATTACTCACTCGGAGAAATGCACCACAACCGCAACAAAGATCAATTATTGAATGAAATGATTCAGAAATAGCATTGGTCTCTAAAATCTCCTAGGAGATCTCCTAGGTTTATAGGGAATAGATATATGGCTGAATGAAAAATAAATCACTCATACGGTGACCTAAAACTACAACTCTTGATAATTACATGGAGTGTAATCCCATTACACATCATGTAATCCAAAAAACTCAACTACGCTAAAAAACCCATAACCTTAGGTTAAAATACCAATTTTATCATTAAACAACATGTAATAAACCTTCATAGTGTGAAATATTCATGTGTTGTACTGGTTCATGACATCTTCCCAGCATGTTACATGACATATAAACTTCTCATTCCCTATATTGGTTCATAGCTTCTTATTGGAAACCAATACATGGTGTGTAATCCCTTTAGACAACGTGTATTTCTCCTATAGACCATGAAAATCCCAAATTCATCTCAAAAGCCTCAAAACAACTCTGATATTCTCCAAACTCAAGGATAGCCCTAAAAAATCCTTTAACACATTTATACCCAAACTCCATTAATTCAAACAAACATACATCCCCTGACTTTAGTTCATTTACCCCAGCAAACTCTCTTTATCCTCGAGAGTCCTAAGACACGCCCAGATAAAGAGGAATATGAAAATATGGATGATAAATACTTGAAAGTGGGTAATGGGATGTTATAGAAACAAATCCTTACCAAGTAAGAATACTCACTAAAAATAATGATCTCTGAGCTACATTATCCTAGGAGGATCTCAACCATACCAAGAAATTGGTGGACTGAAAGAAATGGGTTGATGATAAATACATTAAAATATTTCACCTCTAATAAGATATGGATACCTACATAGGGGAGCTAGTAAAACTTCATCATTTTTTATAAGTGGTTAAATCTAAGGGGAAGACTGTAATTACAACCATGGCAGAGGAACTTCATATGGTTTAGGAGGCTAAGGCTACCTAACTATCCAATATTCAACGGTCCATCAATGATGCCCAAGAAAACCTTCAGCAACTCAAGAGTTATGTTGATGGTATTCTGTAAAATATGACATAGAGACTCCAATTTGTGGATAATCCTCTGACTTTTTCTCCATTAATAAAAATAATTTCATTTCCAATCATCTATGTTTTAATCCCTATTTTCCTCTATAATTATAACATAACACTGAATCTGTTTCATTTCGTTAAACATCCTCGTATCAATGTGTTTCAATCACAATGATAGGAATAGTAGGGTTCTATAATTATTTCCTAGGTATTTAGACCTATCAAGTGTAGTTATACTATTTCTAGAGTCATATGACAGACCCTATAAAATTTGTGCCTTTTGTGTCACTACCCTAGTTTTTACCTAAGTCATATATGAAGAATAATTAGCAAGTGGGGATTAACTTTTTCTTAGGAATCCCTTTTTTTGTTTTCAACCTAACAATTTGTATTCCTTTTTCATGATTAGATTAGAGTATTGAAAAAAAACTAATAAAACTAGTGTTTTAGGTCGAACAACTTTGACCATGAGTTATGGGATGTGACTTAAGAAGGTCTTACTAGCTAAGGATGTTTAGACATTCTTCAAATACGCAAAGGGGAATTTTGAGTCATGATTTTTTAGGTTTTTGATCTAAAACATAATATGGGACAAGTATGAAAGGATTAACCATATACCATGTTCGAAAAGAAATTTGTAGCATGATATTACTGAAGCTTATGAAGATAGAAGAGGTTTTCTCTGGAGGAAGAATGTTCCTCCATTTGAAAGGCCTTTTGGGGAAAATTATACAAAGCTAGACTAGGGTGTATCAATGATTAGTCAATCATAGGTTTCCTTTATAATTATACATTTTATTACCAATGGACAGGGATTTTATGAGGATTTGTATTTATCAATATCACATAGGGTGGTTTGTGAAAGGAAGGTGTCTAGGAATAGAGGAACACAAACATTTTGGATAATGTAGTAGTTGGACCTAGAATGGAGGATCTAGGTGTCACTACATGTCTTGATGGAGTGAGTATCAATTCATATGTAGTTCCTTAGGGAGATGTGGTGGATAACCGAAACCAGTAGAAAATGCTCCTCCCCGATGAGGGTTGAAGCATCATGCAATTTGATTTCATGTGATCTGGAAGTGGACCATGTAGTTGAATGTCTTATGGAAAGGATGTTTAGGGCTAAAATTTAAGATCATTTATATTTGGATAAAATATTAGTGATTCTCCATTTCATAGTGATCTGGCCAGTAATGTTCCATCATTTTCAAGTATGATGAGGGAAAGTTATAAGCTACAATCTGGGGGCTCCTGGATTTGAAAGTTAATATGGGATAGGTATGCAAAGAATGACCATGGACCATGTTTAAAAATGAGGTTTATAGCATAATGTTTTTGGTTATTAGAGGGACCAAATAGGTTTCTCAAGACGAGGTTTCTTTGGTTGAAATGACTTTTTGGAGAGACTTATGCAAAAAAAGACTGGGTTTTATCAATTCATAGTAAAAAAAGGTGACCTCTATATCAGAAAATCTATCACTGATGTCCTGGGAAAGCTTATGGAGATTCATATTTCCCTAGACACTAAGTTTGATTTATGGAAGGAAGGTGCCTGAATATTCAAGGAGCATTTCATGAAAAAATCATCCAATAATGGGAAGAAATTTTTCCCACGCAGGTCTGACCCATACACAGGGAAGGGGAAAAATTATTGTAGTTGGGGAAAAGGTATAGGATCTAGGTGTCACTATGTATCTCATCAAGGTGAAAATCAAGACACACATAGTTATAGGAAATATTCCCCATACTAATTGAATTCTTGTGTGGAGAGGGGAAATTTTTTTTAATATGGTCTCATGAATAGGGTGAGAACCCATACTGGACCCTCCTATGCAAATATGGCTTGTACATAAGAGAGTGGGGGGATTTTCTTATACTAAATCTTGACCAAGATGTAGGATTCGAGCATCACTGCATATCTTATCAAAGAAATAATCAAGAAACACGTAGTTCTTGAGGTCAAGGTATGGTGGGAGACCAACACCCAAGATAGTATTCCTCCCAGGAAAGGGCCATATAAAAGCACATTTTTACATCATGCAAGAGACATCAACCATGCAGTTTGATATCATGTGTTAAGGACATTTGTTGTGCCTTTTAAGATCTTTCATCTAGGACCAAGTTAACCCTAACATGAACTGATATGTCTCAATCATGAGGGGAATCCCTTACCAAAACTTCTAAGCCCATGTGATCTATGATTAGTGTGAGAAACAAGGAGTGGTAAAGGTTTCTTTCACCACACAAATGTGATTAAAAGAAAGGATGGAGGACTTTTTATCATGTGGAAGTTGGGCCAAGATATAGTATCTGAGCATCACTACATATCTCATCAAAGAGATAATCAAACCACATGTATTTATTGGTATAGAGGTGTGGTGGGAGAACAATAACTAGGATAGTATCCCTATCATGAAAGGGTCATATTAATGTGTAATTTTACATCATACAAGAGACATTAATCATGAATTTTAACATAATTTGGTAAGGAAATTTGGTGTTCCTTTTAAGGTCTTGCATCCAATACCAAGTTAACCCTAATATGAACTGAAAAATTTTGATCGCGTGGGGAATATCCTACCAAAACTCCTAATCCCACGTAATCTATGACTATTATGAAAAACAAGTAATTTTGAAGGTTTCTTTCACCTTACAGAGTCGATTAAAATAAAGGATAGGGAAATTTTTATCATGTGGTGGTTAGGACAATATGTAGGTTCCAAGAATCACTACATATATCATTGTAATGAGATTCAACCCATAAATAATTTTGGGAAACCATAAATTTTAACATCATGAAAAAAGGAAAAACTGTGTCTTTTAGTTTTAGTTCATATGACTAGGACCATAATCCATGGAAATAATGAATGATATAAAGCTTACTGAGCCAAGGATGTTCCAACATACTTCATATGTGAAGAAGGAAATTATAATACATGGTATTGGGGGTTCTTGGATTAGGAGAAGTGATATGGGATAAGTGCACAAGGAATAATTGTGGACCATGTTTAAAAGGAGGTTTCCAACATGATGTTATTGGGGATTACAAAGATAGAAGAGTTTTCTCATAAGGACGAATGTGCCTCTAGTTTACAAGACTTTTGGGGTTGAATTATGAAAATAAAAACTGGGGTGTATTAATTCATAGTCAACACAAAGGTTTACTATGGTATCAGATATCCTATCACTGATGGACAAGTAAATATTATAGAGATCTGAAATTTCCCAGGATAAGGGGAATGATGTGTGGAATGAATGTGTCTGGGAACAAAGAATTTGGATCAGCATTGGTTGTGGGGTCTGAAGTTCCCTGCATATATTTTTTTTTGTTCATATGTAGGGGAGGGGATTTTTTTCTAAGATGGTATCCTGAATGAGGGAAACCAAATTAAGATCTCACACATAGATTGGGGTTGTATACAGGATGAAAGGAACGTGTTCCCCCCATGTTTTTGTTATTTTCAGGACTAGGTCAAGGAACCTAGGTGTCACTACATATCCTATGTAGTCAAGAATCAAGTCACACATAGTTTTTAATCTTTAATATGGGACCATAAATGAGAGGACCCATACTGGAGTCTCCTGCATAGATCTTTTTTTGTATATAGGATAGGGATAATTTTCTTTAATTCATGGTTGGGCCTAGGACATAAGGTCTAGGTGTCACTAAGTATCCCATCAATATAAGAATCAATCTATATGTGGTTATGGAATGGAGGTGTGGTGGGAGACTAGATCCAAATATTATGTAGTTTTACATCATGAAAAAAGGACTTGAACTATGCAGTTTTTCATCATGCAGTAAGAACATTGTCATATAGTTTAGCATCTTATGACTAGGGAATTAGGCTATATAGTTTAAAGTCTTACATCTCATACTATAGTGTTTTGTAGTTTTAGGTCATATGACTAGGACCATCTATCATGCCTTTTAAATTCATGTGATAAATACCATTTGATGTACCTTATAAGGTATTACATCCAAGATTATATATAATATAGTTTATCATCGTTTGATGAGGAATATATAGTGAAGCTTTATCACGTGAAGTATTTATTGAGAAATCTTACATTGTTAGGGGTTGTAACAAGCTCTAAATCCATTGATATCAAGGAATAAGCTCCTTTAAAGTAGACTTTGGGTATGACATAAGTTCCTTCCTACTTTGGATCAAGCTTTGGAGGTTTCCTCCCTAGTATCATTGGGGTCCTAAGAGCCAGCACTAGTTCTCCTTAGAGGAATGAGTGTAGGAAAACCTTTTTGTTAAAAGCTCATGCTATCCAATTTTTATAGACCTCCAAGTCATACATAGTATAAAGTATCTTCTCATCGATTTGCTCTAATTCATCCAATAGTTTTTATGGTTTATCATATATGGATAACTGGTCGCACATAGCAATGCAGAGTAAGATTAATTGGACTTCAATGGGTAGGATAGCTTATGTCCTATATACAATAAAATACAGGGTCACCCACGTGGCAGTGTAGGTTGTAGTCTGGTTAGCCCACAAGTCATGAAAGGCTTTTTAGGCTAAGACTTTTTATATTTATCCACCATATTATAGAGTATCCTTGATAAGGTCTTGTTGAAGGCCTCTATCTATCCATTACCTGCTTCCTGATAGCGTGATGAATGGTTGGACTTGATATTATACTCCTGATATAGCTTCTCTAACACAGTGGAATAGAAATTGGTGCCATTGTTCATCAGTATCATATGAGGGACACAAAATCTAGTAATGATATTGTATTTAATGAAGCTAAAAATTATTTTGGTCTTGAATTATTTGAGGTATATTGTTTCATCCCATTTGGAGAAGAATTAGGTGGTAGTGAGGATTTATTTGAATTTCTTAGTCATATATGGAATATATGGACCTACAACATCTATTACCCATATTGAAAATGGAAAAGAGTATTTAGATGTATGTATAAACTCTAGGGTTTATGGATGAAGTTGGTGTGCACTTGGCAGGAATGGTACTTTTTGGGGAATTTTGGGAAATCCTATGTCATTGAAGGTTAGTAGTATCCAAGACTCTAAATTTTATGGGAAATAATAAAACCTAACTGATGGGAACCATAATCCCATGTATGTACTTACTTAGTGATATCAATGGTCTATTATCCATAAATGCACCTGAGAAGAACTTCATCGAAGCCCCATTTATAAATGAATTTTTGGCAATTTGAGCCATCATAAAGAGTAAAGTTGGTCTCTCGTCATCAAGTTTGATATTTTCCATCTTTTTTCAATGAGAGCACTTCATTTTGAAGGTATTACACAATGGTCACCATCCAAGAGATGGTAGGTCCATCTAGTTTAGGTATGGAATTAAACTCATTGATTTCTTCCATGTCAACACAAGAAAAAGGAGACACTATTCGACGATGAGCAATGATAATGATTGTTTCATCCAGATATGGATATACTAAATCCATATTCACATTTGATTATGTATCTACCTATGCATTATATGATCATGGGATGTGATTAAATGTCATCTCTGAGGGTAATTCTTCCATTAAACCTAGAACATAGTCAAGTAGGGGTATTAACTCCTCTTTTATGATAGCATAATCCCCATTGATATGCTTGATTACTAACTCTAAATTGCCTTTTACCTTCAAGTGGTCTATTGGAATTTTAAGTTCTAGTTTATCCTTGCAATGAGGGTCTAATATTCTACCTCATTTTTGTACTGTCTTATGAAAATATGAAGGATTAAGGAAAGACTGTCTTTACTGGAGAGATGAGTATGACTCCCAACCTAACCTTGTTGAGATTGGGGTCTTCCATTTTATTCCTTATCAAGGTTATGGACACACCATCAAAATATATATCTCATTTCTGGGGTCCACCTTGAATAGAGAAGATCATTTCATCAGGAAATTCAGTATTCAATGATGTTGTTTCTGCAAATGGGTGTTCTATAAGGAAGTCTGCTAATTCCTGGCCTTTTATCACTTTATGAGGCAAAAATTCAATTTCAAACTTCTACAAGATATCCTCCCACCATGAAAAACGTCCAGTCAACATAGGAAGACTATGGATTTATTTGAGTGGGTTATTGCAAGAGACCAAATAGACCTTGTGGTTCTACAAGTAGTGAATCAACTTCTAAATAGTGAATATTAACACCAGACAGCTATTCTTAATATCAAAATAATGAGTCTCAGTATCGATCATGCTTCAAATGATATAATAAAGGGTATTTTATTTCTTAGTGTCATTATTTTTATGATTAAAGTGTCCAGTGATCATTCCAAGTCCGTCACATAAAAAATGAGTGGTTTCACCTCAACGGGTGAAATTAACACTGGTGGATTCAAAATATATTTCTTAAGACTATCAAATTCTTCCTGAAATTCATCATTACACTGATATGTGACCCCTTTTTTCATCAACCTGGTGAAGGTTAAACACTTTTCTATGATTTTTTCTATAAGATAATCAAATGTATGAAATGTTTCCTTGTAATCCCCTCAAATATTTGAAGTTTTAAGGAGGTGAAATATTAAGGATATCCTTTATCTTCTTGGGATTGAATTCAATGCCATTGTGGCATACCACAAAGCCGATAAACTTTCCCGAGGTGACTCTAAAAGTTAATTTCAAGGAGTTCATCTTCAGGATATGTTGTCATAGTTTATTAAATATGTTCTCAAGATAATCCAGATGGTCAAAACTCTATTAATACTTAACCACCAAGTTTTTTATGTAGAATTCAACAAACTTTTCCAAAGTGGGTTTAAATATGTGATGCATGGAAAGTTGGTAGGTAGCACCATCATTATTTAAACTAAAGGGAATTACCCAATAGAAATACACCCCTTGGGGTGATCTAAAGGCGGTGTCTTCCTCATCTTCAGGGGCCATATTGATTTGGTTGTATCCTGAATAACTATACATAAAGGAAAGGGCATGATATCCAATCATAGCATCAATCAGTAGCTATGTGATCGAAACTAGGAAATCATCTTTTGGACAGTGCTGATTAATATCTCTAAGGTCAATTAAGACCCTAATTATCTCATTATTATTATTTATTGGGATAATATTGGCTATCCATTTTAGATAATAGACTTCCCGAATAAAATTTTCCTTGATAATATTGTCAACTCCAGCCTCAATTTTGGTGACATGAGTCGGGTGTGTCCTTTTGGCTGATTTTTTATAACCCTGGTGGTTTTTTGGAAAAATCAAGTGGTGAGTGGACACCTTGGGATCGAGTCCTATAATTTCTATGTAATTATTGGAAAAAATGTATAGATTATAATTAATAAAGGAGTAATATACCTATTATTCTTTAGAATAAATGGTCTCACTAATCAATATGGGTCATAGGTCCTCCTTTATACCCAAATTTATTTTCTTGAGTTCATCAATAATGGTAGAGACACCTTCATAAAATGTTGGAGTGGAATCCATAAGGTCCTCCTCCCCTTCTTATTCCTCCTCCTCTTATTCTTTTTCTACCATACTCTTAGGGGGGTAGGTGATAAAAAAAAATTCTCAGAGTTAGGAGAGGATCCAACATTTTGACATCCAGAAGATGAAGTAGCTTCCTCTAACTCAAATGACGATGTGGAGTTTCTTTGAAGATTTAGAGGGGAGATAAGGGGTAGATAGGTAATATCACCACTATATCCTAGTTTCATGATAGCCTTTTCTAACTTAGCTGATGAGTTAGGTATCTATTAATGTTTAGGGGATGAAACAAGGTCATTTTCACCTAATATTTTTCCCCTGGCTAGAGATTCAGTGACCTATTCAACATTTTAGATCTCATTCATCATGATTAATATCATTAAGTTTACTGAATATGTGCCCTAATTTAATCCCATTTCTTAAATCTAATTGATGGGAAGCACATATTCTTCACTAAGCTATTTTTAGGGATTAACTTGGGTCATTTCCATATCATTCAATATAATGAACCAAATGACACCATCAGTCATGGGTTGTTTCACTTCCCTCTAATAAAATATTGCATTAATATATTGTTATTCTCATGATTCAAATGGGTATTTATCTTCATACAACATCCCAATTTGACCATTAATGTAATATTTGAGACATTGCTGGTATAACAAGGGGACTATCTCATGTTGATGAAACCAAGGCCTTCCTAGAAGAACGTTGAAGGTTGTATCTTACTGGACTTCTATAAATTATGAGTTGGATATGAGGTATCCAAACCGAGCCTTAATCTTGATTCTATCGAGAGAATTTTTCACACATTTTTCGTAACCCTATAACATTAGATTAGAAGGGGATAAGTGGGCCTCAATGTAACTCAATTGAAAAGTGTTCAAATTGGAATTAGTATAACACTAGAGCCATTATCAATGAAAAACCATTAGATATCAACATCATTTATCCTGTCAAAAACATACAAGGGCATGATGTGTCCCTATACAATGGAATATTTGTCTTGATCCATGAAATAGGTGATCTCATAGAATTCCATAGGATCGATCTTTGCATGATATATTTTAGCAGTGGAAACATCAGCTTCAAAATCCTGAGGACTCAGTAAAGCCTCTATGATCACTTCCCATAGTTCTTTCAATAGACTGAGGGAGTCTAGGATTAACAACACGACCAGCACTAGGTCCAATTGCTTTAGAATATTATGCTTTTGGGATAAAGTCCTATAATTCCTATCATAAAGCTACTCTTTCATGGGTGCTTTAAGAGTTAAATTACTTGATATATTAAGATAGGCGTTTGAAAAAAAAATTAAGGTGATCATGTCCTTGGTGCATTGGGTTGAGTAGTTTTTCCTTCTTGTTGAGGTCGATCACATAATTGCACCCCTCCTAATAAATCTTTTAGGATGATCAGGTTAGGGAAACAAATGGGATATATAGGGGAAATTTCTTTCTATTTTTGGGCATGTTGAAGGGATTTATCATGATTTTTGGTAGTATAGATGGTCTGATCAGGGATGTGTCTTGATTATTGTTTTCTTTCATAACTGTATCTTACCCTATACCCTCAACTCTGGTGTCCACTTCCTCTAATTACCCAATAAGGTGTAGGGAACTCTGGTTCATGGACATATTCATCGTCAATTAATGGATCCATTAATTTAATTACATTAATATAAAAAAAGATTAATTCATCTTCTGATGGGGACTCTGTCTGGAAGATCAACTCTTATGGTGATATTTGGTGGGACGGTGCCCATGGTTTCAAGACTGAAGGCATGAAGTTTGAGAAAGTTAAAGATAAATTTGGAATTTGTATAGTTTCATCTTTCTGTATTTGTTCTGATATTTTTTCCATGTCTTTTTTTAGAATATTGGCCTTTAGAGGGATGCGATAATGACGGTGTTGGTTATGCCATAGAGGAAGTGACCAGAAGCAAAGTTGGTTGTTTCAACTATGCTTGAAGGATAGCATGATTCTGATTGATTATTTTTCTATTCATCCAGTCACTAAACTTTTGTGCATTCTTACTAGTAACTTCCTTTCATTCACCGTATTCCTCTAAATTGGTAGCAGAAACATTCGCTACCTGCATGGGTGGTTTTCCCAACTTCACTTTCCCAGAGTACACCATTTTTTGAAGGATGTTTTTTAAAAAAATCATTCATGGATAGTGTACCCTAATGTTTGATAAAAGGGGAAATATGTTGGGTGGTCATCAAGACCAACCTGATTGGGCCTCTTGGGCTTTGGAAAGTTGAGTAAATTATTCTCCAAAACCACTATGAAGTATCTAGGGACTTTTTCATCTCAAAATAAATAAAATTTATTCCTAAGTTCCTAAAACTAGTTTCACATATTTCCCTTATACTCATCTTGACCAGGAGGTCATTGTTGCTGATGCTCAGGAGGGGGTGTTTTGTGATGTGGTACAGGCTTTGGAGTTGGATTTGGTGTAAGGGTTGGCTTAAGTATGACAATGGAAACCTCTACTTTCCATGTTCTCTTCCCTTAAGCAGATGGAACTACTTGGGTCTTGTACTTGGTTCATAAGATAGAATCTTATAATATCTAAGAAACTATGGAAATATCCCAAAACCCTCTCATATATTTCATAGGGATAGATAAAAAATCTTCTTAGAGAAGCTATAGGTTTAGGGAGTAGGTCAACCCCATCCACCTGGAAATGAAATATGATACCCTCTCATTGTCCTTCTATTTTCAGTTTGATTGATCGAGTACTATTGTATTCTATAGCATTGGGTTGAATTGAAAGATAAACTAATGATAGAGATATTCCCATCCCATGATTGACCAAGCTGGAAAACTAGTGTATCATACAAAGGTTGTCCCTTAAAGTGTTTATATGAAGCACACAAGTTTCATCAATTCTTGTTGTGCATGGGTTCCCATCATGGGATCACAGCGGGACATGAAATGCATTAAATGCTACTCTGGGTCCCTTGATCTATTTAATATTGGAAATGTAGGGTTCCCAAACTTTGGTGGGGGATGGGTTGGATCCACCCATTCAGGGTAAGACTTCCTTTATGACTGTACTAGTGCACTTCATTCCCACATATCTTTCAATTGAGATATCAATGACTCAATAGTATTGATAATCCCTTATGGTGTGTTTGGATTAATAGTATATTAAAAAGGGGTGGAAACATGTATGTCTAGCTTTGGTGGATCTAATTATACCCACACTCATTAGCCTATAGTGGATGTTCTATAAGGATGTGTCTGACCTAGTTCTGGTTGTGTATCCAAAGGAGGGAACTCCTGATCCCATGTTATTGTGGGATCCAAATATATTAGTTTTCAATAACCCACATTTATTGGATGTTCTAGCTCAATTTCAGTTACTATGATAAACCCATTATATTGAGTAATTCTAGTTAGGAGCATGAGTTGAGGCTCCTCTTATAGAACATATCATGTAGGGATGTTTCCTCAGAGTAATTTTTTGTTGATTTTTATAAACTACTTCATCCCCTCATCCTATTGAGAAAATATTTCCTCAAGTGTTAAGAGTTCAACCTATTCGGGAGGTGGTTGAGGTATGGTCTTACCTTTAACCTTTTCTTTGTAAGATTCACACTAAGGAGGTAGTAGTGGAGTGGTTGATGGAATCCCCAAATTAATAGAAAGCCTTTGGTTTTGAGTATGCACGCCTCCTTCAATCATTTCAGTGTGGATATTATTAAAAATAGAAAATTCCTCCTCTTGTTCTTCTATATTGTCCTTGTGTTCTGTAGCGTCTGTAGGGGTAGTGCTAATGACGTTCACCGATGTGTAACACATTGTAGTCATTTCATCAGCCTCCTTGAGATATTTCTTTTTTTGTGCCCTATATGAGGCATCATCATCTCCTTTGATATTCCTCTTTTAATCATCTAATAGAGGGTTATCTAAAGGGAATCTAAATACAATTTCATCATGTGTGTTCCAAGTGATTAAATCAAGTCACTGGGTAGGACGATCTAGGAATATACATTTTGTGGAGCTCCCCCTAAATGATAAAAGTCTAAATTCCATTGAGGAGAAGGTTGAGGTAAAAAATACCCCAACCTTGTGGGTTGGGGATACTCCCATCCCATTTTCACAACCTTTTGATATATTTTTTTTGACCTCTGAGGTTGTATTAAAAAATACCTTAGACCTGTGGGTTGGGTTTTCCTTTGGATTTTCATGGTTGTTGCTTCCAGGACTGATCTCTTGATTTTACGAGCATTGTTGAAAAATGGGTTGGGTTCATTGTATGGTTTTCACATAATCCACCTACTTATAAAGATATTGGAAATGCTTGATGATTGGATTCCCTTAAGAGGAAATACTGCTCAATATTTTTTGCCTCTTGATTCAGGAGTCTTTCAATGACTTGGTCACATCTGGCCTGACTTCTTCAAGAGTCGTTCAGGGACAGTTTTTCTGATCATACCATCTGTTTTGAGCATAGCCCATTTCTCAAAGTTTTCATGAGGCTATGACATTACATTATGTCACTTACAGCGGGCTTTTTTGATCGAGGATCAATGTGAAATCCAATGCTCTGTGCTCGCCCCATCTTCTGATATGAACACCATATGGGGCATCTGTGATCAACTAACACAACTATTTTAATGCATTGAGACATGCTCAATAAATTTATCCTTGTTGTTTTTTCAATTTTGGTTTCCATGTAGTTAGGAGGGATTACAAGTTTATTTGATGTTGTATCCCTTCTATTACCTTAACATGGATTGAATATTTTTCATAAGGTATGACTTTTGGTTTTAAGTGAAAAAGAATGGTCCATATATTTAGGTGGATTTCATTCACTCAATACTCCAAAAATTCCTCAAGAATGATGTATTGGGGAGTGGATAAAGGCCATTGTATGACTAGTATATTGCCATTATCTAACTATCTCCTCATGAGAAATATGTATTCTTCATATTGGGTAATAGGTTCATTAGCCTGATCTGGCCAAAGTGAACATTTCCCCACTACTTTATTGTAAATAGTGGGATTGTAATGGATTTCTTCTATCATGTTTGAAGTAAATAAATCCAATGGTGGTTTGAATAATGACTATTTCCTTGGGCTATCTTCTAGTTGAAAAAAGATGTCACTTTTCAACGATAAGTTATTAGGCATGACCGACCTCATTTTCCCAAGTGCCTCAGAGTAGGATGGATTTCTTATAATTGATTAACCAAGAGGAGGAACTTCTTGAAAAAATGAAGTGTCACCATGAGGAATACCTTCAAAGTGAATGTAATCATAGAGAGGACTACCATCATGGATTGACACTCGACTTCAAGGAGAATTACTACAGCATGTACCCTAGGGATGACCTTTAGGGCATAAGATATCAAGGGTTGGTCCTCCTTGCTATTTGATCTTTTGGTCATGGGAAGGTTTGTCCTAGTGCTCATCAGGAGATGGGATCTCATGATTGATTAGATTCTAGACATTAATTAAGCCTTCATGGTAATATTTTAAGGGAGTACCTCCGTAACTACTGGTAGAAAAGATGCAGGGAGGACCTTTTCAATTTCAGCTACTATTTCCATAATTTGGTAATAGATTAATGGGATATTAATCCACCATAGATAAACATATGAGGGCTTCAAGAACTCCAACATTGACTAGAGAGAGATTGTAGACTAACTCTTTATTTTCCAATCACTTTTGGTGAGGATTTTTTTATGCTCTTTTGCAGGTGACTGAGGTTGCTTGATATGGATAGAAGCATTCATTTATGAAGCCTGTTTGATTAGATCCCATGTTGTTATAGGAATTTTTTGAAAAATTTATAGAATTTTTGTAGGTATATATTTCTTCCTTGGAGTGTCCACTAGGATAGACTGATGGCCTCTAGTTGGAATGGGGGTATGGACCCAATCTGATTGCCCATTTATCATGGTATTTGGCCCATGACCCTCCTATATAGGAGTAGGGATATTTGTATGCTCTAGAGTGAAACTCGTGTTGTGTTGATGAGTCACCCCAATTTTCAAGATGGAGTTTTCTGTCCTCCCCTCAACCACTACTACTTCTATTATTATATCCTGGTAGGTTTATAGGATATAGGAGAGAATTTGTGTCTGGCCTTTCATCGTCACCAGGATATGTTGAGTGACTTCAGTGGACATAAAAAAAGGATATATTCCCATTACATGGTTGGATAAAGGATATATTGATGCTCTTATTCTCCATTTCATGTTGGTATATATTGACAGTAATCAGGTGCGATGATAGATATATGGGTATGCCCCTATTTTTTACTGAGATCTACTGGCTGGTTTATCCGAATGCTGCTAGACTAGGCTGAAAAACTTGATAGATACAAGTAGTTTTTTTCACCTTCTTATAGTTTTTCATCATATTTGGTTGGAGGTATTCTCTAGAGGGAACAAAGATAGGGTCTTATTCCCTGTTGATTGTTCACTTCCCATGGAGTGTTGTCCTGAGTACCCAGGTCTATATGACCTAGGCTAAACTCCTAAGAGGAACACCCTCATCATGTTAAGGGTTAGTTTTCATGTGGTGTTAGTAGTGTTTGTTGTTGGTATGATCCCTTTAAAGAGAAAATTATGTTGTCTGGATGAGTTTATTAGATACCTCTTGATCATCCTTTCTAAAATAAGGTATGAACTTGTTGTTACGTTATATGGATAGGCTCCTAAAACGTTTTGAAATAGAAACTAGTGTCATAAACTTTTGGGCCACTAGCCATCACTGATTAGATGGTTGGTGGGGTTTCAGGAGATATAGGGCTTCACATGTAGCCTATAGGGTTGGTATAGTACCATTGTGGTGGTACTCCCAAAAGAGCGCATTTGAGACCTGGTGATAAAGACACTGGATCAATGATAGTGTCCTCTGATTTGATGAGGACCCTGCTTTTGTGGTAGCATATGCATAATATCAGGCTAGTTAAATGGATTCCATTGGATTAAAGGGAGTTATTATTTAAATTTCCTAGAATTATGAGACAAAAAAATAAAACCATTTAAAATCAACATATTAATAAATGAACACATGTATAATCGATTGTTTTGGATCTATGTTTGGTTTTCTTTCATTTTGTGCATAAAAGGAGATTGACATGTGGGTGACATGGTTATTTTGGGTGAGGATTCACTTCCAGTTCACCATTTTTGTTTCGCATGAAAATTAGTTCCCAAATATTGATTGTGAGGGTTGAATGTTGCACAATTTTTCACGTAAAGTTCACCATTTTTGTTTTGCATGAAAATTAGTGTCTGCTGACTGATTGTGGGGGGTTGAATATTGCACAACTTTTCATGTTGGGTTCACCATTTTTTTAATTATCAAAGAATCTTGTGGGGTGTGAATAGCATTTTGTATTGGTGGTGGAACAACCTTTACATCTGACGCATATTTCCACATCATTTTTAGGTAGTTTCCAACAGGTTGTATTTGTGGAACCAGAAACACCCAATAGTTCCCTTATTCGAGATATTTCATGAACTTTATTTCTAAAGGTGGGTGTTAATTTGGAAATGGATCCAACAACACATAGGGACTCACATTGGTCAATAGGATGTATGGTCAGGTTCATCCTACCTTTTTTAGGGGAATTATTGCCTACTCCGAGACTCTGAATGGCCTGAAGGCCTTATTTTTATTTTATTATGGATAATCCCCCTTTTAAGGGTTGAAGGGGAACCCGAACATGACCCATAGGCCAAAGGCATAAGGCCCAACATGACCTGTAATACATGACCCGAAGGCCCTGAGGCATACAATGCCCAATACATGACCCATAGGCCCAACCTACTAGAACTGCCCCTTCCCAGCTTTTTCATCACTGATCGCCTAGATCCCCACCTTACATTGCTGATCGGCTGGAATTGCCCTATACAAAGTTGCACAGTGCCTAGTCCTGATGGCGGTTTCCATAGCCTCTAATTCTTCCAATCCAGTTAGCTCTGTATCTGGTGACTGCTACTCTTGTTGCTCTGATCCTCTTCTGGGGCCTTCTCTGAGTGAACTGGGATACACCATGGTCTTTTTGTGGCCTGAAGGCCCTGTTTCTCGAAGGCCTTTGATGGCCTGAAGTCCCTTGAGACCAGTAGGCCCAAACCGGTGGCCCGAAGGCCCAAATCAGGTGAATAGTTCTGTCTAATACAGTACTGAACAGTACCTGCTACAGTATCTGCTACAGTACTTCTATAGTATCTCAGAAATTCTCCTCCACCTGGTTTTGAACCTGGGTCTCTGGAATGCCAAGCAGGAGCCCTTACCACTTGGGTACGGGCTTGTTGGCCCTACTCTGAGAAACTATTATATATTTAAGACATGTTCAATAATCCTTTATTAAATCCTAAATATGAGAAAATTAACCCTTGAGTTAACAATCAATCATTAGAATGTATGGACTTTAAAATTATCTGTATGTATCTGAGTTTATTTATTGATGGAGACATTTATAAATATCTAAGGTTCCCTATTGATGGTTCCCTTTTGTATGTACAGATTATATATTCTTTGATCATTTATTATTATGATGTTTTTTTAAGCCACACAATGGGGTGCTCTGGAATTAATCATCATCTAGGAATACATGATTTGTTTTGATGTTGGGATAGGACCCATGAGAAGTGTTTCCTATATATCCTTATTAAAGTAATCAGAACCCACATAGTTTGGTGACACTTAATGGGACAAATCATACCTTTTAAAGTCATGTGACAAGGACCAAACAATGTAGTTTAACATCATGCGGCAAAGAAATCTAGGTGAAAGTTACCTAGTCAAGGCTAGTGTGGGACTTATACTAAAGTGTCTTGAAGAACCCAGAGGGAATATATCCTCCTAGATTGGATAATACCCAACTATGAATATGTCATAGAGAAAATTAGGGTGGGTTTTGGGGTGTTGGTTTTGGACCTTAGAGATGATTCTTATGTATTTCATTTAGATGGGAATCAAATTCCACATAGTTTGAAAGGTTAGGGATTAAACCTATGGAGGAGTCCCATGTTAAGGTGAGAGGAGGATTTGGAAAATAACTCTCTGTTGGGACAATTATATCATTCCCCTCAATGATTCCACCTTTAGGGATTGTGTGTTCACTATTGTGTAATAGTAGTAATCAAGAGGTCCAAGGGATTGCTTCATTGGGAATGTGGACCTTTTATATGGATACATGTCTTTGAGGACTTACACATAATAGATTTCCCTTATCAAGGTGAGATAAAGATATATCTTAAAGACTCTCTAATGAGACAAGTAATTGATAGTGTGGATTTCGTGATCATCACTAACCTTTAAGTCCATATGAGTCATACTCGATGTGAGAAATAAGAGGAAGTGGAAGATCTGGAAAACCAAACAATATTCTTTACCTACTGGTGGATGAGGTCGGGGATAGGAAGGTAGGGGAATTCCCCACAAGAAATACTAGGGGCTTAATCCAAGAGGGGTTCCCTATGTTAAGGTGATATGAAGATCTGTAAAAGGAATATCTACCTAGACATTTTACACCTCAACTCCTAGTAAATGAGGGTAGAGTCACTTGGCGGAATCAGAAATAGAGAGAGAGGAATTTGATGTTCATGTCTCCTCTCTTGTTTTCAACCTCGAGTTCCCATCATTATCCTAAGGTTGAGATCCTCATTACCATGGGAATTTATAATTGAGAACACTCTGAGGATCCCACCTATTGGGTATGATAAATTTAGGACCTCCATTACTATGGGAATGTATAATTGATAGGACACGATGATGTTACCTATGCTCTAATTATACATATCTGAATACTTTATATGAGGCCTTGAATTTTTTCCCTTAGATGAGGGATGCAAGGAAATATTTTCCCTAACATTAACGGAATAAAAATAAGTCCCAAAGGATGGCTTTCACAGGTGAGGCCTGGGAGGATAAAAGGTGGATTGCGTAGGTAAGGCATGGGTGAGTGGGAGGTCCTTTACATAGGGTAGTCCTGGAAAAGATGAAGAGTTCCCATGTAAGGTAGACCAAGTCAAGCTTAAGATGTCTTACATAGGGTATACATGGGTGAGATGAAGAGGTATCATGCATGGTAGGCTTAGGCAAGCTGAAGAGGTCATTGGGTGATGGAAAAAATGGGAAACAACGCTTAGGAGAGGCCTTGATCTGGGATCCAAGGGTCTCCTTAGTTGTCTTTGGATAACTATCACTCAGTTTCTGGGCTTGAGTAGGGTACTTCTCCCTAGGGATTTTAGACTAAGGGAAGTGGCTCCTTTTTTAGGTTTTTTGTGTTTAAAACTCTTAGGGGAACTCTAACCCCACTACTCTTTAATTTCCCCTTATTTAGGGGCTTGGAGATATACCTATAATTTTATGATGACCTGGATGAAATATGAGGGCAAGTATAGATTTTATTCTTCTTTGAGTCTTCTAATTGTTTCCAATAAGGAGCCCAAGGTCCTATTTATAGGCATTTTTAGGACTTTGGTCAAAGGAGCTAACTCGTATAGGTGTATCGTACAGGGTATCTCATAGGTGTAACCTATGAGAGTCTCCTGGTTGTGCCTATATAGGGCATAAATGATGTTTCTAGTGTTCAGTATTGACTTACATGGTGATGTTGGGCATGCAAGTTGGACCTTCATGATGGAAATGGATGGGCCTTACGCGGTATTACTTGGGAGAACCCATGTGTTTCTTGGTATCTTTCACTTATCTTTTACATGAGGTATCTCTATTTGAAACATATTACTCTCATTTGAAAAATTTAGTTTCAACAATCATATATACATTTTTACTTTTCATTCCATAGGGGATATGATAATGCCACTCATTTGTACGTCGAACTACCACCCTGTGAAACGATGTGATTCATTTTTCACTAACACTTTACATAGAAGGTAATAAGGATAAATTTAATGAATATATATGATATACATGACATAATTATGGTATTAATGACATATTTATCATTCTTAAAAGATAATATATCATTTTTTTCTTATCTTTTCACTCGCTTAAAGATGATAACATCGTCTGTGTGTGTGTGGACTACCGCCTTCACAAAATGATGTGACTCTTTTTTCATCACCACACCTCATGGATGATATATATAAGTATATATAAGGAAATAATATGATATTATAATCATTAAATAAAGATAAAATATTACTTACCTCCTTTTCATAGTGATCATTGAAAAATGGAAATGTTACCCATGTATACGTATGACCTACCGTCTTCATGATCGTAATGTACTTCATTTTTCAAAATAATCATTCATGATTGGTTTTAAAATTATAATTTATTTATAAATATGATAATTATGTCATTATTATTATTATAAAGTTGATGTAACTATATTCACAAGAACTTGAACTTTCATAACAAAGAACGAATGAGAATACAACGTAATTAAAACTTGAAACAATGAAAATAATGAAAGATTATTAATGAATGGGTGATAAGATGTTATAAAATGATCATATATGATATTATAAATATTAATATAATTCTTTAATAATTTAATAACATGTTTAAAACCATTATATAGAAGGTTAAATCACATTCAACCAAAAGGAAGTGTGAGGTAAGGGACTTTGTCTCAATTTCCCTTTATTGAGGCATATTGTAATGTTATGCACATAATTTATTTAATATGGTGTATATACTACACCTTTTTCATGTAATATCATGAATAATTAATAATTCGTGGTATTTTGAGTTACAATCTTAATTATTTCATCTAATTGGATTTGACTACAAAATTACCAAGTGTTGAAAAATTTCATAACTCAATTTCTTTTCATTAGGTTATATTACTTTGTTGTATTTGATGTTATAAGATTATGTGTGAACTGACTCTAGATTATATTATTTTGTATTTACACTTATTTTATGTGTATTTATAGTTGATACACATAATCTGTTCATTTATTAATTCTCACCTCAATGTTATGATCATTGTAAGGGTTTATTTCACAATCTCATTCTAATCGAGATTTTTTATTCTTGAATTTCAATTGAAGGAAATTATTTTACCATTTACTAATAAACCCATTTAATTTTCTTCTCCTATGGTTATTCATGATATTTTCAAGTAATAGTACCATTTTTACACTCTTTGGTACTTAAAATTATTAGGATTTTTTTTAATAAAATCTGACTTTATTTCTCTCTTTGGTCGGAAAACCATTTTCTTTCAAAACTATGTTTTCTAAAAATGTTTTCAAAAATGTTTTTAATATTTTCAAAATTATTTCTTAAAATAATTTTTAATATTTTTTAATTTTTAAAAAAAAAATTAAATGAATCTTTATTTCGTTTCAAAATAATTCATGTTTCGCTTTTACTAAAAACGTAAAAGGAATCTTTATTTTAATGTATGTGACATGAATGAAATTTATTGCCATCATAACCACTCAAATGATTTAAAAATTACTTTATAATTTTAAAATATTATTTTTAAATAAAATTGTTTTCAAAATTTTTTGTGAAATTTTAGTTTTAAAAGGTGATTTTCAAAATTAATATGATATTTTCCTCAATAATTTTTTTAAATGTCTTTTTACGGTATTTTTATTCACCAATGACAACAAACCTTTATTATTAATCCAATGGGTATATATTGTATTGATACCATCCTTATTCTTTATAAGGATGGTTTATGAACATTTTAACCAAGGAAATTATTGACATTCAGTTTCTTGATTCATTTTTGTAGTCATTAACTTTTTCTTGAAATATTCACTTTCCTATGATCATTAGACATTAAATTCCCCTAAATATCCATAATATTTATCATGGATATTATTATTTATTAAACTATATCTCATTTATATATTTTTTTACTTATAAAGTTATTTTATTGACTGGGGAAATATTGATAATTCGTATTCTTTCTTCAATACAAATATTTAATGGTAAGGCATGTTGTTCATGAATTAAATTAATTATTCAATATATGAAAAATTATTTAGAAATGAATATATGGGTGGGATCGGTTATAGATAGTCCCTTGATGCGTCATTAGTCTTGTGAGGTGAATTAGTAATCTATCATAAAATTATTTGGTCAAACCAGATGATTTTGTACCTAGTAGTTTTAAACTATCTTGTGAAAGGTCTTGATAGTAGAGGTAACATGTGCCTGAGACACGATATCCAATAATTAAGTATTTACTTCATTCATAATTCATTTATTATTATCCATGATATTTTCATAATGATATTATCTCTGGATTCATTTCATTCTCAGTTATTGATTACATGGCATGTGTGTTCAGTTATTTACCTTTCATATATTGATTATGCATTATCCAGTTATGATAGTCATGTTATTGATTAAATGACATGTGTTTTCATTTATTTACCTTTCCATGTTGATTATTATATATGAGATTTTCACATTGATATTATCTCTATATGAACTTCCTTCTCAGTTTATTGATTACATGGTATGTGTGTTTAGTTATTTACCTTTCCATATTGATTATGCTTATTGATTCATGATTGCTTTCGTTGTACTTAACCCTTACTGAGTATTTAATCTCACCCTTATTTTTTTCCATTTCCCAGGAATCCATAAATTTTACTATGATTTATATGTAAGTATATTCTAGAGGGAATAATTTTATTCTTGAAAAAAAATGTGTTGTGATTTTTATATTCAAATGTAATGTAAGACTCAAGTATGTATCTAGTTTACCAAGATGAATAAACTATTTAGTCCTTTGGGATGAGATTGCTTGTATCTTATGACAATGTAATAAATAATACATTATCTTCAAGCTACTATGGTTAGGGTAACTACACTCAAGAATAACAACCAACTCTGAAAGAAAAATGGTTTCCACCAAAACACACTCTCGAGAGATACCTCTCAAAAGAAACTAACCTATTTTCAACAACCCCAGTAAGAGTTATCTCGTGACCCTACCAATAAAACATGACATGGAAACCCTAATTATAATGGGAGATACCTATAAAATAGGAAACCACCATTGGATGAAGCTAAAATGTCTCTATCCTCCTCACTCATGACCAACTCTCCCTAACAACTCCTTCCACCTTAATGGTTTCAAGATAGCCACACCTTGGTAAAAAAATTCCTTATCTTGTTTAAATTATTTCATTTCATTTCAAAAGGGAAATTATATTAATTTTCATAAAAATATAAATAATTAAATTTATAAATAGTTCAATATAATTTCAAATCAAATTTCAAAATCCACTATAAGATTTTAGTGAAAGGAATAGAACTCTGCCAAGATTTCCCCCTTCGTTAACTCTCCACTAAAGACAGAGAAATATATTGAATCTTGGGATAGTCATTATAGAAGTTCCCCACATCATCACACCAAAATCATATTAACTCTCTAGACATAGAACACCTCAAATCACTTAACCCCAAAGCACTAAGACACACTCTAACTTTAGATGACTGTCTCACTCTCTTCCTCCATGAAGTTTGAGATACGCAACCCAAAGGATTCAACTCCACCTTCCCTACCACTTGGGAGGGGTCTTCACTGGAACCCTCCTTCATAAAAAAACTCTTTTATATGATCTCATAATGATCTCTCACCACCTACCAAAAAATAAATTGAAAAGGCATGTCAGACTGTTGAATCTATAGTCTCAAAACAAATTAAAAAAGTTGAACCTATTCTCTCTCCTTAGGTAGAAAACATGAAAACCATCTAAACAGGTCCATAAAGTAGACCCAAAGGCTACAAACACACTCATACCCTATTAAATATCATTAATATTTTTCAAATGATCGTGCAACTATTCCTTAGAAAATAAATCATTCCTGAATAACTGAAGGAATTCCTCCCAAGACACCTTTTCCAAGTTACTACACTTCTTGTCCCAAGATATTCAAGTCACTCTATATAACAAAAAACTACCAAATAAACTTAGAACTAATCTTGAATATTCAAAAATACAAAATAAACCTCTACATACTTCATACAATCCTCGGCATCGGTGCTGGAGGAGGATTCACCAAAGAACTTCAGCACTTCCTGTCACTAGAATTTCAACAAGGCTCTATCCAAAGATTCCTCCATCTCCTCCTCACGCCTAGAATCACAAGGGAATCCAATAGATTAAATTCAGATTAAAAACAAAAAAATTATATTAAACTATAAAAATAACATAAATAATAACAAAATACACTATCATTAATAGGATGGCTTTAATCATACTATTTGAAGAAACCCTTACATCATACCAGGATGTTGTCCGCTTTGGGCGGCCTTGACTCACCCACGTGACTTTAAAACATGTCAAAAAGAAAACATCATATTAGATGAGGTGTTCCCTATCCTAATATTCTTGTATTTATGGCATAAATTACCAACACAATAAAAACACATCAACCTCATAATAGTTACAAAACTATCTCTTTTTTACATAACCATTCATCCATTGCTGCTATAAAAATAGATCACAACAACCCATTCCCACCAAGGAAACCTGTCATAGCCCCACTACCAAAAAATCCCAAAATATCATCCAAACCATCACTATTACAAGCATATGAATCATGGGGATGCATCCACCACATTAATATAGTGTCCTCTTTGGTGTACATGACTCACCCACATGATTTTAAAATGTGTTGAAAATATAACATGTCTTTATGGGGGAGGGTTTCCTTCTCTTTATATACTTGAATCCATAGCATTCACCACTAGTGTATGATAAATCAAAATAAAAACCAATATTCATCACTTTTGTAGAGCCCCAGGCTGAATTAGGCGCCACTAAGAGGGGGTGAATCAGTGGTACACTCTTTTTATGAATTTGTTTTACTTTGAATTAAACCTCTTGAAAATTTTAAGGTTCTTGATCTACTCTATGATATCTATCAGTATCACCTCATGTGAAGTAATAATAATAGATAGAGAATCATATATTATTTACATGGTTTAGCTCAAAAGGCCTACTCCTTGACATGTTGGTTATACCCCCCCCCCAATAAGGATTATCTATTATAATCTTATTCAAATGATTATAATGGTTTAGAAGACAACTGGTTATACACCCCAGTAGTCATTACTTTAGTTGATACTAGTTATACCCCCTAACAATCCAACTCTTCAACCTCGGTTGGTTATACCCCGAACTGTCCCCTACTCCCAACACCAACTGAGGGGCATCTTTTGCTTCAGCTCCAACCAAAGACTTCACCTTTCTTCAAGGCTTGATCCAATATAGGATGATCTTCATAAATTCCTCCCTGAGATCACTGAATCACACTTTATCATGTACTTATTCAAGTACCTTTTCAAATCTTTATAGTCTTTCTCACATATGTATGATTACCATGTCTTGACCAGTTTCCTTAGTGCAACAAATGCTTAGGAAATTCTTTCTTTCGTTGAAGTCTCAGCCTCAATCATATGTGTGCAATCTATGTACACAAGGTTCTTCAATATTTTAAGAAATAATAAATTTCACAATATCGATTCAAAAACAATTTATTCTTGGATTGAATGGAATATAAAAATTAGAACATTCATTTATATGATTTATTATTTTATATGCTATTAAAAACTTATTTTGGGTATATCATTTGATTATGCATGCATTTTGCTTAGATGTGTTCATTATATCCTTTTATTTATTACTTTTCACATGCACACTATTATATGTATGTACCTTAATATCTTAAACATGTGTGCATTAGCATTCACTATCTTCCTTCTTGCATGCAGTAAGCTTCTTACAACAGGTGTATGCATAGGACCTCACTTGTGCATGTATTGGTTATTATAGATATCACCACCTTCCTTGCTCCCAATCTTCCTTCACATGACTAGGTGGTTCATGTGTTTTTATTCACTGTATAATCCAAGTATGCTTTTGGTATCAATTAATTGAGTTGGTGTCCTAGGACCAACTTTTTTTAGTTTGATTACATAAATATTCAATTTATTGAATATTAATAAAACTTCTTATTACATATTGTTTGTTTTTTTACATGAATCTAATGTAATAATTTCCTAGAGTATACATAACATTGATAAGTTCATAACAGTTCCCTACTATGATGAAAACCTTGATGTGCTATGATGATATTATCAAATAATGTTCTATGGTTGGATAACATACTATGATGGGACATATAGTATATGGACTGTTAGGTGTGAGTACTCATAAGTAGATGATACTTCTTCTAATAATGTTCACACTTGGTAATCTCCAAGATGGTAGATTATAAGAATAGACCCACTAGTAGGAATTCTGCATGTTTTTGTGTCATCGGATATTCTTATCTACAAGCCTGTATGATGGTGCTTAGACTTTAAGATTATTATTAATGCATGTTACAACTTGTGTACTTAGATGAATTTTATAAACCATGATGATGATAGTTCATAGTAAAGTTAGATACAATGGGTGAGTCATGAGTGAGATGTCATTAATGAATAATTCAAGGAAGGATTTGTCCCTCCCATCTTTATGGAAGCTGATATCTTGAACATGTGATTGGAATAGAAATGCCGCATTAAATTCTATAGACATGGTGTAAAGATGTGTTTATTTTAGATAGTCAAATAAATATATATCGAGTATATAGGTTCACTACAAAAAAAATAGGGTGATTAGAAGGGGTTTTTTGTACTGGCCCAGACCCTCATGGCCCATCCCTTTTCCAAATTCTGGATCCTAAGGGTGGCACCTCGGTGGTAGGGAATCATATCGGTGTGTTGTCGATCAGTGTGTCGCCGATCGGTGCGACTGATCGGTGTGTCGCTGATCGGTGTGACCGATCGGTGTGTCCCCAATCGGTGTGACCGATCGGTGTGTCGTTGATCGGTGTGTCGTCGATCGGTGCGACCGATCAGTGTCACACAACCTTGCCGAGTTTTTCTTCTGCATCTTTTCCCGTAACGCCACTTTTAATCCCTTTTTACCTTTTGCGAAGTGGTTCAAGTCCGTTTTTAGCCCCATTATCAATATTTGAATCCCTAAGAGTGGGGCGACCCTCAACGGACCCAACTATGTGTCTACGTAATGTTTTCCCTCTGTTTATATAAAATCCTTCAAAGTCACAGTTGTTACCACCTTTTCCGATGGGAATCATTAAATAACAATTAATTCCATCATGCGAAACTGCCCAACCGCGTGGAGAACCACGATCCGACATTAAATCCATTCAAATTCCTATATCCCATAACAATGGGATCTCATCCTTATATCACACGGGAATTTCTTCTTCTTCTTCCTCTTTTCCTCTCCTTTCTTCCTAGTGTGTTTGGAGTTCCCCTTCCCGAGGCAAGTGGTGCACCTGTACCGAAGATTTTCTTCTCACCCTTGGGGTCCCCGACGTTCTTCCCCTACAATTAACGCATCCCCAGTTCTTGGCGCGTGGAGAAGAACTTCGATCCTTGATCAACCAAGTAGGGATTTTTCCTTCGTCTCTCTTTACTGTGTATCATGCGGGGTGCGTACGCTATTGTTTCTGCGGGATGGATGAAACCAAAACGTTAATGAAGATAATGAACGGACTTTTAAAGAATGAAGGGGGGGTGTGATCAATGTTTCTGTTGTATTTCTTATTATTTATTATGTGTTGTGAATTGTACGGGCTTATGCTCACTGAAAATCATGGTCATTGGTGGTCTTTCCTTGTGCACTAATGAACCCTTATCTTCTGTGATAATTGAATGGCTCCAAAATGGGAATTTGGTTAATAAAATAAACTCGGTCGATTAAATGAATGACCAGTGAACAACAAAACTTGTGTGATCACCCCGGTTAACCAAACAGAAAGAAGAAAACTTAGTGAGTGATGTGCTTGAACCTGGAAGTTTCCCTACTGTGTTTTGGTAGTAGGTGTGTTGTACTGTTTGATTCTTATGGGGTGATGTGGGTGAGGATGGGATCCTCTGTTGTGGCACGGTTGTTGGTTATGAATCTGAAGCAGTGTGGGGCTGTATCTCGATGATTGGTTTGGTTCGAGTACTTTGAGGCATCTCACTGATCCCTTTGTTGTTGTAACTTTACAAGAGAACCAGGTGTGAATGCTTAAATTGAGGTTTGGATGTTTCTCATTCCCTGGCTTGTGGTTATACATGTGATTTGCCCATTAGTATAAAATTTACTTAAATGGGATCACCTGAACATGAAACCAAGAATGGGTTAAATGGGGAATTGGTTTGGGAATGAGTTGTGACTTGGTCGTGATTGTTGTTCTTTATTTTATGAATCAATAGTAACAAGGGTGTTGTACTTAGGTTGGCTTTGGAAACCCTAGGTTGGGACGAGTGCTTGTCACTTATACATATATCTGTATTTTTTATGTTTCTTATTCGTGCCCCACTCAAGTTGATCACTTAGTGTCGAACACCACCATTTCATGGGGAAGGATGTTTTTTCTAACACTCCTATGAGTGGCTGGTTATTAGCTACTTTTTTAATCCCTTTCCCAAATAGCCCAAGACTCTTCAGGCAGTCTATGATGGCCTGAGGTCCATTATAGCCCAATATTCTTCAGGCAGGGTAGTTGTGGTGGTTTTCCTAGGTGTGTGCAGGTAGGTTGTTTCCCAAGAATCTTTGGGATGAGACCCAGATGTCTTCGGGCGTGGCAGTAGTTGTTCTAGCTTAGGTGTTTGAGGGCATGGTTACGCATGGTGGTTGTGTCCTAGGTGTTTGCGGGTGGGATGGTGGTTGTGGACTAGGTGTTTGCGGGCAGGATGTGTGGTTGTGGCCCAGGTGTTTGCGGGTGGGTGTGGTAGTGGGACTGTGGTGAGAATAGCAGGATTGGTTCGATGCATAGGATGTCTTCAATAACCAATGGGAAAGTGGCGCGGGGTACCCAGACATCGATGTGCTATTACTATACATTACTTGACTTGCGTTATTTGGGGAGTGTGCCTTGGTGAGGCTTGGGTGGATAGTTTTCCTTGCTATGTGCTTTGGTTATTTATTTTCTCATAGGGAATTAGAATGCCTCCCCATTTGTGCACGAGAGTCTTTGGTTTTACCTACTGAGTATACTTGTATGCTCACCCTACGTATATAAAACTGCTTTCAGGTTTCCAGGAGGACTTCAGGGATCATACGGGACCATACTTGCTTAGATGTTGGGACATTTTCAGTTTTTGTTTTTATTTTCTTTGGTACTTTACCTTTGTAGTCTCCTTGTACTTTACAGTATTTACTTTTGTAACATGCATATGGGGATGGTTTTCTTTTGGCTTTACTTTTACCCCCAGTTTTGGTGTTGTTGGGATTTACTATCTTATCTCCCAATCCTATTAAAGAAAAAGGTTAATTCCTGCTATCTTGTGTGTGATTATATACCCTTGGTTCTAGTCGCCACTCTGGGACCTATTGAAGTCAGGTCTCGGGGTTCATTGTCTCTCCTTCAACTTGAATAAGGAAGGTTCTGGCAATCTGTTGTCCCTTCCCTCATCTTGGTGAAGGCGGATCATGATAGAATGGTATCAGAGGCAGGTTGAGAGATTGGATGGGGTCTAGAGTTAGGCACAGTGAGGATTGCATGGGATGGTAGGGCAACAATGTTTGGTGATCTTGGTGCGTTAATTAGGTCAGGGAAGACCGGCTAGGACACGGGATTTTAGGGCCCCCCGTGATCCGATGCAAGGACTTTGGGCCTATCGAACGACCAAGTGAGGCTGTATTGATTGCAGGGTGTAGACCCTATGGAAGGTACATGCATCATAATGACTTGTGTTCTTGTGTTTCATGGGTATTTTGGGAATTTAAAATGAACAAGAAGTCTAAGAAAATTTAAGAACCATATTCTACACTACTCGGGCTTAGGAATTCCTTGTTTACCTTACAGTTATGGCACCTGGGAGACGACCACGAGTGGTGCGGGTGATCAAGGCCCAGGAGGTTGGCTTGGATAATTGACAGAGGGCTGACCGAGAGGAGGAGGACGATCAGTGGTAGAAGACGCTTTGATCCTTTCAACGGCAGACCCTTGGGAAGTACGAGGGCAGCATCTCAGACATGGAGACAGAGAGCTGGATAGAGGAGCTGGTGATATCCTTCAGCTTAATTCGGGCTCTGATGGAGTACTGGGTCCCTCTGGATATAATCTAGATGTGGGGAGTTGTGCTTTAGTGGTGGAAGCTCTATCTGGTGGAGAAGAGGGAGGCTGAGGTTATGTGGGATGACTTCGAAAAGAAGTTCCGGGTGGAATTCCTCTCCTCCACGATGAAGGCTGAAAAGGGGCAGGAAATACTCTCCCTCCGGCAGGGGAGTATGTCAGTGATAGAGTTGGGGATCAAGTTCAAGGATCACCTTTGCTTTTCTCCCGACCTCTTCCCGAATGAGGAGTCTCGAGCGAGATGTTTGGAGGAGGCACTTTGGCCTTCTCTCCAGTATGTTATTACACCCTTTACCTTACCAACCTACTTGGAGGTCCATAAGAAGGCTGAAGTGGTGGAAAGGATGCATGCGCTAGGAGGTTATTGCGAGAGGGAATCCAGTTGGGCTCGTCGAAGGGGAAAGCCATCAGCATCAGGCCTCCAGTGTCAGGGCCCTCTAGGTTTCAACCAGTAGGAAGCAGGCCTCTACAGTTCCAGTTCTGATCTCCCGACCCTCGCCCCTTCCTTTCAGGCCCAGGGCTGAGATGCTTCATCTGTGGAAGCCATGGGAACCTTCAGAATCAGTGCCCGGACAGAGTGCAGTACAGCGGTGGTGGGAAGGATCAACACCCACCTCAGCAGCAGCAGTTTCCAGCTAGACCCTTTCATCAGCAGCAGCAGGGGTAGCGACCTCCCGCTCCTCTGAGGGCGGGCGTTGTAGGAGGAGGCCGACCTCAGGACGCTCCTCAAGGACCTCGACTAGGGCATGGTCAGGGAGGTAGCTGAAAGCCGATAGGTAGAGGAGCTGGGTGTGTATTGTTTCACGCTGCAGAGGCAGCAGTTCCAGTAGGGCCAGAATTCGTTCGAGGTACGATCATCTTGTTTAGTACTCTTGCCTATGACTTGTTTGATACAGGAGATTTGCACTCCTTTTTTGCACCCATTCTGGCCTGTTCTCTGGGTTTAGATGCTGAGAGACTTCCAGTGCCCCTGGTGTTGAGCACAGTAGTAGGAGTTCAGACTGACTTGTCTTATGTTTTCCGAGGGTGTAAACTGATTATAGGGCCACATCAGTCTATCAGGGATCTTCTAATATTGCAGATACAACCTTACGATGTCATCCTAGGCATTAACTGGATGTTCTCTGTATGTTCTGTCATTGACTGCTTCTAAGGAAGGGTCATGTTTTCAGATTTGGGTGGCCGACGTGTAACTTTCATCGGCGAGCGGGGTATCCAGAAAGGCAGCAGGTGAAAGAAGCCCCTCCTTTCCTTGTTAGTTGAACTATCAGTGGAATCAGTGGATGCAGAAATGGTGTAAGTTCCAGGGATCATCAGTGAGTTTATGGATGTCTTCCCTGAGGAGATGGCAACTCTACCCCCTCGATGTGATGTTGAGTTCGAGATAGACTTCCAACCTGGTGCCCATCCGATTTTGATGGCTCCCTACCAGATGGCACCTTCCGAGTTGCGAGAGTTGCGGATTCAAATTGACGATCTGATGAAGAAGGGTTTTTTTCGACCAAGTGCGTCACCATGGGGTGCTCCAGTCTTATTTGCAAAGAAGACAGATGGTGGCCTCAGGTTGTGCATAGACTACCGGATACTGAATCAGGTAACGGTCAAGAACCGTTACCCTCTCCCGAGGATAGACGACCTTTTTGACCAGTTAAAAGGGGCAGGGTGGTTCTCCAAGATTGACCAGCGGTCGGGATATCACCAGCTGAGGTTGAAGAAGGGTGACATCTCGAAGACTTCCTTCAGATGTAGATATGGGCACTTTGAGTTTTTAATCATGCCTTTCAGCATTACGAATGCTCCAACTATGTTCATGGGGCTCATGAACTCCGTCTTTCGGGAATACCTAGATCGGTTCATAGTCGTGTTTATTGACGACATCTTGATCTACTCAGGATTAGAGGAGGATCACATTGAGCACCTGAGAATGATTTTAGAGGTCCTCCGATAGCACCAACTCTATGGGAAGTTGTCCAAGTGAAAGTTATGGACGTGAGAAGTGCACTTACTTGGGAACGTGGTGTCCGGGTAGGGAATAGCAGTGGACCCATCGAAGGTTGAGGCAGTTGTTTCTTGGGAAGAACCCAAGAATGTGGAAGAGGTTCATAGTTTCCTTGGACTAGCAGGCTACTATCGGAGGTTTGTGCCCAACTTCTCCCGAGTTGCAGCACCTTTGACAGCTTTGACCAAGAAAGACTAGGCCTTCATGTGGAATGGTTAGTGTGAGGCAGCCTTTAGCTATCTGAAGGAGAAGTTGTTAAGTGCCCCAGTGTTGAGGTTTCCATAAGAAGGGGCAGTGTAAGAAGTATTTTGTGATGCTTCAGGACAAGGCCTCGGGTGTGTGCTGATGCAACAGAAAGGGGTGATCTCTTATGGGTCTAGACAGTTACGCCCTCATGAGCGTAATTATGCCACCCACGACCTGGAGCTTGCGGCGGTCGTTTTTGCACTAAATTTGTGGCGGCATTACCTCATCGGGGAGCGCTTCATGGTCTTCACGGATCACAAAAGCTTGAAGTATATTGTCTCCCAGCGGGACCTGAACTTACGGAAGCGAAGGTGGATGGTGTTCCTTCAGGACTACGACTTCGAGATTTCCTACACCTTAGGAAAAGGGAATGTGGTGGCCGATTCCATGAGCAGGAAGTTACAGAAGGATGCGGTTCAAGAGTCAGCAGATGCTTGGAAGGCGATGGAGGAGTTAGCTGCCCTACACCTGGATGTGAGGATGGATCGTGGTAGAGGTTGCCTGTATCAGATGAAAATGCAGTCTTCTCTACTATGGTAGGTGGAGGAGTCTCAGTGGGGAGACATAGAGAGTGAAGTGATGCGTGACCGGGTTAACCAAGGTGATACTCCAGAAGGGTAGACGGAGGATGGTCAGAATCAGATGCTTTTCTAAGGAAAGTTGTTTGTTCAAGAGGATGAAGGTGGATCAGGACCAGCAGAAGTCATATGCTGATAATAGGAGGAGACCCTTGGAGTTTGAGGTCGGGTGTAGAGACCCCGACCCCAGAAACCCAGGGGCCGGTGCCTTCTGAACATGATGTGTTGCTTTAAAATAAAACATGCACTGGAAAGCTACACATCATGCCCTATACAGAGGATCGTCTGCGGTTTGGGTTCTAGGAAACTGGAAACTTCTGAAGCGATTCATCTTTTAAAAGCTGATACCTGAAAATTTTAAATCAAAACGTAGAATGAGCATTGAAATACTCAGTAAGGGGTTTTTAAAAAAATAAAAATAGTGTAACTTTTTGAAATCATTCGTTTAAAATCATTCTTTTAAAGAAAACTGTAACACATAACATCAAAATGCTCAATCAATAGTTTCAAGAAATATATGAAACCCATGTGACATTTCTCGAAAGAGTAATCATAAACAAGTACAACATGTGATTACATAATCATAAAATCAAACAGTTAAGAGTAATGCATAATCAGAGTTGCGCACAAGGAAACAACTTAAATTTTCATATGTTGGTTACTATTTCACAAATCAAGCTCCAACTTATACTAGTGAAGTATGAACTTTATGAAAACATAAAGGCATTAGTCGTGAAAGAATAGGCATTTTATCTTGAAAAGAACTTGTTACATAACTTGAATCATGTGGCATCAACATTTAACTTAGACAATCATTTCCGTATCACCAAGGTCCATCCCCAAGGTGTCATTTGAAAATATTACCAAGGTCCATCCCCAAGGCGTCATTAAATTGGTCATCTCTAGAGATTAAGTCTTTACCCAATGAATTGGAGTTCTATAAGGGTGCACCCTTAAATTTGTCTTTATTATCATGTGAGCCACATCCTTCATGATTTACTTAAACGTTTTGTATATTCAAGTTGTCCCATACCACCTTGAATAACTCATTTATTTTCATATTACACAAGGTGTCCCATACCACTTTGGGTAATATAATTTCTTAGTTCATTTAGTGATATGTCATCAGTATTCATTGTGTACAATAATAACTAAAATAAATAATGAACCATTACACATTTTACTAATACATGATATGATAGTTAACATTGTAAAAATATGTCAATAACTAATCAAAGGCGTACATAGTTAAGTAAAAATTCTTCACACACAAGATAATTATTAAATCATATAAGAGGATGATAAATGATGGATCTTTAAAAGAAAATATTATTTCATGGAAATGAAATGCTTAAAGAAAACACTTGTCGTTAGTCATGGTGATAAACAGGTCGTTAAACCCTAGCTTGATTAACTACAACATTCATCAAAGTGGGTCCTTTGCATAATAAGATAATAAATGTACACAACATGATAATACGGTCCCAAAATTCCTAAATCCTCTAACATATTTTAAATCAAGACAAAATACACTCTTTATGATAAAACACATCATGAGCGATGTCAAGTATGCTTCTTTAATAAAACATAATTTGAATAAAATAAGTATTTACTTAAAGGTTGTTACGCACCCCTTGAAATCATAAATTTTATTTGTATTGGTCTACATGTTTATGAGTACATAGATATATAGATTCCAAGTTTACAACGAGGGGTTTTCATGGTAAAATAGTTTCAAACAACCCTCATTAATATATAATGCATAGTATAACATGCTGGATCATTTTGAAAATCCGAAAATAGATAGAGTTTGGGTTATAAATATCTCTATATACATATAGAAAACTGTATATTCATATCTATATAGGTTTTATGAAAAAAAACTGAAAGAAAATAATCAAAACTTAACACCCAAATTCCCTGTCCAACATAGGTCAATCCAAAAAGAAAAATATAACCTATATGCATATATATATATATAATGTAGGTAACCCATATATATATGAACCATATTTTTAAGGGTTGGTTTAGAATAAAGTAAGATAACTCTTTTCCCTTTGTAACCTTTGTATTAAACTTTAGGAAAAACTGTTTTAAAACTCGATGGATTTCATTATACATAATTATATATATATATATATATATAACATATATACTAAAACATAGAAGAGTAGTATTTCATTATGAGGGCAAAATATAAAACCTCCTTACTTGCACCCTACTGGAAACACGGCTGCAAGCCCCTTTTGAAAACATCACAACCCGAGGGGTTTATATTTAAGTGTATATATATATATAAACTGTATATATACACCAGGAGTATAAAAGTATGGGTTTCTTCAAAGGAAATAAAAACATGTAAACACTCTTATATATGAACCCTATTGAAAATATGAAAACAGATTCTTTGAAGGTGATACAATCTGAGGGGTTTATATATATAGAAATAAAATCTGTATATATACCATGAGTATAAAAAAACGCCCAAACAGAAGGAAGAAAACATGCAAGAACCCTTACCTAGCTTTGAGGAAGAAGCTCGGTCTAGAGGTGCTTCGCTGGATTGTTGGGAGTCTGCGGAAAGGAAGAGTAGAAGAAGCTGCCCGGGGTTTCATGAAGCAGGGGGGTTTATATAGGGCTTTGGTGCACTTGAGTGGATCGACCCAGAGGTAGGCCGACGTGGGGAGGATGAGAGAATAGAGCCCTAGGAGGGGGTGTTCGAAGGTCAAGAGAAGCAGTGCAATGGGGAAGTCGAGGCGTCCTCGGTTGCAGGCCTACTGGCACGGGACCCCGGCATGAGGAAGAAGATAGTGAAGGGGAAACCCGAAAAAGGGAAGGATGGCCTGGATCAAAGAAAAGGTAGATCCCATGGCTGGAGGAGGTGCGAGAAAAAAAGGGTTGATCGATTTAATGAGATCGAGATCCGGTATTAGATCTCGGGGGAGATCATGCGGTTAAAAGGGTTGGACGGACGAGATCGACACGGAAGTCGATCGGACGGTCCTGATCACGCGGAGCGCGTCCCACATCGAAACGATCCGCGGTTGAGGCGTGGTTTATAATACAAGGCGCGCTACCATCGATGCAATAACACGAACACACACACACACTGGGGCCTTATACACGGGCCCCATGCGGGCTTTGGCCCACCCCTACACAACGCGCACTATGGGCCTTACACACGGGCCCGCGTGCGACTGGATGAACCCATACTCGGCTCGGGCTCGGCCCTGGTTGACACTATGCATAACTGGGACCCCGATGGTCAGTACCTCGGGTCCCTAGGGCTCGGTCTCGGCCTAGAAGGCTTGTCCCTAAGGGATTCCCTCGGCTTGGTCGGGCCCCAACATAATTTTTAATAAAAAATTATTTAGATTTCCAAAATAATTAGTTTAAGTATACTTAGTTTAAAATAGTGTGTAATATAAATATTTGTACAAAAATGAGTTAATATACATTAAAAACAAATAGTTTTCACTTAAAATCTAAATCCCTTTTTTAGCTTCTGTAAAATATTTCATATATAAATCTTTTAAAAGGTATACCTTTCATATTTTACATACGAACCCATTATAATTATTAGGATCTTTAAAATACACCACCATCCATTTCATAAAATTTAAAAGACCAAAAGTTAATTCAAAAATACATAATTTTAGAGGTCAAAAGATATAATTATTATAGATACCCTTCAAACATATCTTTTATAAAAAGAATACTAAGTTTTTAGCTATATAGGTATCTTTTGGGATTTTTGTAGAAATAAAACGATTTATTTCCAAGAATACTCTTTTTATTTTAAAACTATGATTCTTTTTTGAAACATATTTTAGACATATTATAATATTTGAAATATTATAAAATTATAAGAGAATTAAAAACAAGTTTTCATATAAAGATAAACTTTATCAACAGAAACCCAAAGTTTGTTTTGAAAACCCAAAGGCTATATATATTTAACGGTCATAGCTTAAAGGACCATTATAAAAACAGGGGGTGTAGGGTGTTTCTCAAAATCAAAACACTTGAGCTAGGAATGATGGCTCTCCTCATACCTTTGGTGTTGAGTATGTGTGTCGTGGCTCTGTTTGTTATATTTTTCACACTGATGGACCCTGAAGACGACTACTATCCGATTACTCGAGTTGTGATCCTTAGTATTCTTGTTGTGTCTTTGTTAGGTCTTGTGCATGGTATTTTCAATTAGTTGGGTCTTGTTGCAATGTAACTTTTAAATATATACTAGTTTACCTTATTCTCTATGTTTTACTTCGTTTAAAATTATTTATTAGCACAACAAATAATACAAAGAGACATCATTAAAAGCATAACATTGTTCACTTGGACCAGTTCATAAAACCTGGGGCGTCACATTATCCCCCCTTTATAAAATTGTATCCTCACAATTTATTTCACAAAACTACAAGGTTCTACAACATCCTCACCATCTCCACCAATGTATAGGGTCAACAGGTGCATTTAGAGGAACCCTCGTAGTGATGCTCAACTCCTCCAGTTCCCTAACCCAGATACACCTAGGACAGGAGGGGTTGCACTTATGTTTCGGGCCTTCAGGCTTCCAGAGGGAAGCTCGAACAGTACAAAGTTCTGAAATGTCCTTGCAGACCAACGTACGAAGGACTCGCCGATTTATGTCTCGGTTGAGGACATTGAAGCCATAGATGCGGTCAAACAGGATAAAGCTGAGAAGTTGGAGCATATAAGTCGCATAAATATTTCCCTCTAACACAGCCTCCTAAAATTTCACTATAGCCGTGTAGTTTAGGCCTAGGGTGAAACATAAAAAGAGCCCTTCGTGGTAACTTCCTCGTCGTTCACATCCAGCCAGCTATGCAGATCCAATGCAGTAATAGATGGAGGCATTCCCCTGGTAGGTGCGGAGAATCTCCAGACTATTTGTTACCTCAAACCACTGCTTGCACGTTTTTCTCAAATTTGTGAAGGGGTCATACTTGTCCTCACACATTTTGATTGCAATGATTTCCAGAATCTCAGTGGGAAGAGATAATAGGTGGGTTTTTCCTTCCATCTGAAAGTTTTAAGGTGGGAGTTCAATCACTTGAAAACCATTCAAGGATAAATACAAAGTAAAGACAAGGAAGGGGAAGGACAACATTTCAATAAACATAAGTTTATTATTAAACATTAGAGCTTGAGTTTCCCTTAACCACCGACTAAATGAACTCCACACAGAGAAGAAAAACTCCTTAACTCCTCGAACCAAACACAGGCTGAGCATTCAGGGAAAAACTAATGGGGGAACCTATGACATCTTATGAGTCTAGCACGAGAGGTATGAAGTTGGGAGACATCCACATACACTTTTTTTCTGCAAGACAGTCAGGTGGACTCGTCTTCTAACCTTCTTAAGTCCAACAACTGACCCCAGAAGCCGTAGTTTAAAATCTAACAAAGGTAGCCCGCTCGGAGGTCCCCGTCAGCAGTAGATTATTGGAAAGGGTTATCAATCATAGTGTCAAAGCCCTCACCCATCATGAAAATTCGGAAAAGTCCCTCATAGTAACCTCCTCGACGTACATAGGAGGGAAACTAGATCATCATCATAAGGAGGTAATCTATTCCTACCCCCTGGTGTAACTGAAGCACCCGTGGTGAATTGGATACGTCGTAAAGGTGTTTTCATGTCATGTAGATATGGGCATAGTTTAGAAAATCCTCACAGCTAGCTAAAGACACAATGGTATCTAGGGCCTCTGTGGAGAGAGATAAGAGATTTGTGCCTTCGTTTTCCATCTGAAATTTAAGAAAACCCAATTTTTAATAAAAAATGAAGTATATATAAATATATATATTTTTGTTTCAGTTTCTGGCTTTCCAGAGTTATCCAAACCGAACCTCTAATACCAACTATAGAGACCCCGACCCCAGAAACCCAGGAGTCGGTGCCTTCTGAACATGATGTGTTGCTTTAAAATAAAACATGCACTGGAAAGATACACATCATGCCCCATACAGAGGATCATGTGCGGTTTGGGTTCTGGGAAACCGGAAACTTCTGAAACGATTCATCTTTTAAAAGCTGATACCTAAAAATTTTAAATCAAAACGTAGGGTGAGCATTGAAATACTCAGTAAGGGGTTTTTTAAAAAATAAAAACAGTGTAACTTTTTGAAATCATTCATTTAAAATCATTATTTTAAGGAAAACTGTAACACATAACATAAAAATGCTCAATCAATAGTTTCAAGAAATATATGAAACCCATGTGACATTTCTAGAAGGAGTAGTCATAAACAAGTACAACATGTGATTACTTAATCATAAAATTGAACAGTTAAGAGTAATTAATAATCAGAGTTGCGCACAAGGAAACAACTTAAATTTTCATATGCTGGTTACTATTACAAAAATCATGCTCCAACTTATACTAGTGAAATATGAACTTTATGAAAACATAAAGGCATTAGTCGTGAAAGAATAGGCATTTTATCTTGAAAAGAACTTGTTACATAACTTGAATCATGTAGCATCAACATTTAACTTAGACAATCATTTTTGTATCACCAAGGTCCATCCCCAAGGTGTCATTTGAAAACATTACCAAGGTCCATCCCCAAGGCGTCATTAAATTGTTCATCTCTAGAGATTAAGTCTTTACCCAATGAATTAGAGCGCTATCAGGGCGCACCCTTAAATTTGTCTTTATTATCATGTGAGGCACATCATTTATGATTTACTTAAACGGATTGTATATTCAAGATGTCCCATACCACCTTGAATAACTCATTTATTTTCATATTACCCAAGGTGTCCCATACCACTTTGGGTAATCTAATTTCTTAGTTCATTTAGTGATATGTCATCAGTATTAATTGTGTATAATAATAACTAAAATAAATAATGAACCATTACACATTTTACTAATACATGATATGACAGTTAACATTGTAAAAATATGTCAATAACTAATCAAAGGCATACATAGTTAAGTAAACATTCTTCGCACACAAGATAATTATTAAAGCATATAAGAGGATGATAAATGATGGATCTTTAAAAGTAAATATTATTTCATGGAAATGAAATGCTTAAAGAAAACACTTGTTGTTAGTCATGGTGATAAACAGGTTGTTAAACCCTAGCTTGATTAACTACAACATTCATCAAGGCAGGTCCTTTGCATAATAAGATAATAAATGTACACAACATGATAATACGGTCCCAAGATTCCTAAATCCTCTAACATATTTTAAATCAAGACAAAATACACTCTTTATGATAAAACACATCATGAGCGATGTCAAGTATGATTCTTTAATAAAACATAATTCACATAAAATAAGGATTTACTTAAAGGTTGTTACCCACCCCTTGAAATCATAAATTTGATTTGTATTGGTCTACATGTTTATGAGTACATAGATATATAGATACCAAGTTTACAATGAGGGGTTTTCATGGTAAAACAGTTTCAAACAACCCTCATTAATATATAATGCATAGTATAACATGATGGATCATTTTGAAAATCTGAAAATAGATAGAGTTTGGGTTATAAATATCTTTATATACATATATAAAACTATATATTTATATCTGTATAGGTTTTATGAAAAAAAACTGAAAGAAAACAATTAAAACTTAACACCCAAATGCCATGTCCAATATAGGTCAATCCAAAAAGAAAAATATAACCTATATGTATATATATATATAAAATATAGGTAACCTGTATATATATGAACCATATTTTTAAGGGTTGGTTTAGAATAAACTAAGATAACTCTTTTACCTTTGTAACCTTTATATTAAACTTTAGGAAAAACTGTTTTAAAACTAGATGGATTTCATTATACATAATTATATATATATATATAAACCGTATATACTAAAACATAGAAGAGTAGTATTTCATTATGAGGGCAAAATATAAAACCTCCTTACTTGCACCCTACTGGAAACACGGCTACAAGCCCCTTTTGAAAACATCACAACTCGAGGGGTTTATATTTAAGTATATATATATATAAACTGTATATATACACCGGGAGTATAAAAGTTTGGGTTTATTCAAAGGAAATCAAAACATGTAAACACTCTTATATATGTACCCTACTGAAAACACGAAAACAGATTCTTTGAAGGCGATACAATCCGAGGGGTTTATATATATACAAATAAAATCTGTATATATACCATGAGTATAAAAAAAATGCCCAAACAGAAGGAAGAAAACATGCAAGAACCCTTACCTAGATTTGAGGAAGAAGCTCGGTCTAGAGGTGCTTTGCTGGATTGCTGGGAGTCCACGGAAATGAAGAGGAGAAGAAGCTTCCCGGGGCTTCATGAAGCAGGGGGGTTTATATAGGGATTTGGTGCACTTGAGTGGCTCGACCCAAAGGTAGGTCGGCGTGGGGAAGACGAGAGAACAAAGCCTTAGGAGGGGGTGTTCATAGGTCAAGAGGAGCAGTTCAATGGGGAATTTGAGGCGTCCTCGGTTGCAGGCCTACTGGCGCGGGACCCCGGTGCGAGGAAGAAGACAGTGAAGGGTCGACGTGAAAAAGGGACGGATGGCCTGGATCAAAGAAAAGGGATATCGCACGGCTGGAGGAGGTGCGGGAAAAAAAGGGTTGATCGATTTAATGATATCGATGGCTGGGATTAGATCTCAGGGGAGATCGTGCGGTTAAAAGGGTTGGACGGACGAGATCGACACAGAAGTCGATCGGACGGTCCTGATCACGCGGAGCACGTCCCACATCGAAACGATCCGCAGTTGAGGCACGTTTTATAATACAAGTCATGCTTCCATCGGTGCAATAACACGAACACACACACGTCGGGGCCTTATACACGGGCCCCATGTGGGCTTTGTCCCACCCATACGCAACGCGCACCGCGGGCCTTACAAACGGGCCCGCGTGCGACTGGACGAACCCATACTCAGCTCGGGCTCAGTCCTGGTTGACACTATGCATAACTGGGACCCCGATGGTCGGTACCTCGGTTCCCTGGGGCTCGGTCTCGGCCTAGTGGGATTGTCCCTAAGGGATGCCCTCGGCTTGGCCGGGCCCCAACATAATTTTTAATAAAAATTTATTTAGATTTCCAAAATAATTAGTTTAAGTATACTTAGTTTAAAATAGTGTGTAATATAAATATTTGTACAAAAATGAGTTAATATACAATAAAAACAAATATTTTTCACTTAAAATCTAAATCCCTTTTTTAGCTTATGTAAAATATTTCATATATAAATCTTTTAAAAGGTATACCTTTCATATTTTACATACAACCCCATTATAATTATTAGGATCTTTAAAATACACCACCATCCATTTCATAAAATTTAAAAGACCAAAAGTTAATTAAAAAATACATAATTTTAGAGGTCAAAATATATAATTATTATAGATACCCTTCAAACATATCTTTTATAAAAAGAATACTAAGTTTTTAACTATATAGGTATCTATCGGGATTTTTGTAGAAACAAAACGATTTATTTCCAAGAATACTCTTTTTATTTTAAAACTATGATTATTTTGTGAAACATATTTTAGACATATTATAATATTTGAAATATTATAAAATTATAAGAGCATTAAAAACAAGTTTTCATATAAATATAAACTTTATCAATGGAAACCCAAAGGTTGTTTTGAAAACTCATCGGCTATATATATTTAACGGTCGTAACTTAAAGGACCATTATAAAAACAGGGGGGTGTAGGGTGTTTCTCAAAATAAAAACACTTGAACTATGAAGGATGGCTCTCCTCATACCTTTGGTGTTTAGTATGTGTGTCGTGGCTCTGGCTGTTATATTTTTCACACTGATGGACCCTGAAGACGACGATTATCTGATTACTCGAGTTGTGATTCTTAGTAGTCTTGTTGTGGCTGTGTTAGGTCTTGTGCATGGTATTTTCAATTAGTTGGGTCTTGTTGCAATGTAACTTTTAAATATATACTAGTTTACCTTATTCCCCATGTTTTACTTCATTTCAAATTATTTATTAGTACAACAAATAAAACAAGAGACATCATTAAAAGCATGACATTGTTCACTTGGACTAGTTCATAAAACCTGGGCGTCACATCGGGGACCACATATTCTTGAAGGTCTCCCCTTGGTGTGGACAACAGAGGTTCGGAAGGGGGAGTAAGCTTTCTCCAAGGTTCATCAGACCCATCTAAGTGTTGCGGTGGGTCAGAGAAGTGGCTTATCAGCTAGCGCTACCACCGCCACTACTGAAAATACCTAACGTCTTTCATGTATCTCAACTCCGACGGTATATACACGAAAATTCACACGTCCTATACTGGGGAAAGCTGGACATCGAGGCCGACATGACTTTTGTGGAAAGACCAGTAAGGATCAAGGATCATGAGGAAAAGGTGCTCCGTGGATGGACCATTCCTTCAGTTCATGTGTTGTAGAGACATGGCGGGCTCGAAGAGAGTACCTAGGAATGGGAGGCACAGATGCGCTCCCAATACCCAAATCTATTTTGAGTTTTGTTCTATTATACTTTTTTGTGATGGAACACTTTACCTTGTTAACTATGGAAGGTATGGTTTTCCTTATTCTCTAGATGCATGTGAAAAGTCCCGACTGCGGGGAGGGGAGGACCCGATCCCTAATCAAGACGCATTAAGGTGAATGCGATTAAACTCGTATGGGAAAGTCAGTGCCGCCTAAAAAGGATAGAATCTTGACATGGGGGAAGAAACACCCTAACCCATATGAATAGATAGTTTGACCCTTTAATTTTGCAGGGTTTCTTAAGGAGGAGGTGTTCCTATATGTCGGAGAGTTTCACTCCTGAGAGGTATCTTTTGAGGTGGTTGTTCGGACCCCCTCTTTCCTTCAGGTCTGGTTTTGATTCTCGAGGGAGAGAATATTTTGACACGTATCTGATGTAATGGCTCAGACCCTCATGGCCCATCCCTTTGCCAAATTTCGGATCCTAAGGGTAGCGCCTCGGTGGTAGGGTGTCATATCAGTGTGTCGTCGATCGGTGCGACTGATCGGTGTGTCGTTGATTGGTGCAACCAATTGGTGTGTGGACGATCGGTGTGTCACCGATCGGTGCGACCGATCAGTGTGTCACCAATCGGTGCGACCAATCGGTGTCACACAGCCTTGCTGAGTTTTTCTTCTGTAGCTTTTCCCATAATGCCACTTTTAATCCCTTTTTACCTTTTGGGAAGTGGTTCAAGGCCGTTTTTAGCCCCATAATCAATATTTGAATCCCTAAGAGTGGGGAGACCCTCAACGAACCTAGTTGTGTGTCCGTGTAACGTTTCCCCTATGTTTATATAAAATCCTTCAAAGTCACAGTTGTTACCACCTTTTCTAATGGGAATCATTAAATAACAATTAATTCCATTGTGAGAAACTTCTCAACCGCATGGAGAACCACGATCCGACTTTAAATCCATTCAAATTCCCATATCCCGTAAAAATGGGATCTCATCCTTATATCGCATGGGAATTTCTTCTTCTTCTTCCTCTTTTACTCTCTTTTCTTCCAGGTGTGTTTGGAGTTCCCCTTCCTGAGGCAAGTGGTGCGCCTGTTCTGAAGCTTTTCTGCTCACCCTTGGAGTCCCCGACGTTCTTCCCCTACAAGTCGCGCATCCCCAGTTCTTGGCGTGTGGAGAAGAACTTTGATCCTTGATCAACCAAGTAGGGATTTTTCCTTCGTCTCTATTTACTGTGTATCATGCGGGGTGGGTACGCTATTGTTTCTGTGGGATGGATGAAACTAAAATGTTAATGAAGATAATGAACGGACTTTTAAATAATCAATGGGGGGTGTGATCGATGTTTCTATTGTATTTCTTATTCTTTATTACGTGTTGTGAATGGTACGAGCTTATGCTCACTGAAAATAATGGCCATTGGTGGTCTTTCCTTGTGCACTAATGAACCCTTGTCTTATGTGATAATTGAATGGCTCCAACATGGGAATTTGGTTAATCACGTAAACTCAGTTGATTAAATGAATGGCCAGTGAACAAAAAACCTTGTGTGATCACCCCGGTTAACCAAACAGAAATAAGAAAACTTAGTGAGTGATGTGCTTGAACCTGGAAGTTTCCCTACTGTGTTTTGGTAGTAGGTGTGTTGTACTGTTTGATTCTTGTGGGGTGATTTGGGTGAGTATGGGATCCTATGTTATGGCACGGTTGTTGGTTGTGAATCAGAAGCGGTGTGGGGATATATCTCGAGGCTTGGTTTGGTTCCAGTACTTTGAGGGATCTCACTGATCCCTTTGTTGTTGTAACTTTACAAGAGAACCGGGTGTGAATGCTTAAATTGTTGTTTGGTTGTTTCTCTTTCCATGGATTGTGGTTATGCCTGTTAGTTTCCCATTAGTGCAGAATTTAATTAAATGGGATCACTTGAACATGAAACCAAGAATGGGTTAAATGGGGAATTGGTTTTGGAATGAGTTGTGACTTGGCCGTGAGTGTTGTTCTTTCTTTTATGAATGAATAGTTACAAGGGTGTTGTGCTTAGGTTGGATTTGGAAACCCTAGGTTGGGACGAGTGCTTGTTACTTATACATATATCTATATTTTTTATGTTTCTTATTCGCGCCCCACCCAAGTTGAGCACTTAGTGCCAAACACCCCCATTTCATGGGGGAGGGTGTTTTTCCCAACACTCCTATGAGTGCCTGGTTATTAGCTCCTTTTCTGCTCCCTTTCCTAAATAGACCAAGTCTCTTCGGGCTGGTTGTGATGGCATGAGGTCCATTATAGCCCAAGATTCTCCGGGCAGGGTAGTTGTGGTGGTTGGCCCAGGTGTGTGCGGTAAGGTTGTTTCCCAAGAATCTTTGGGATGAGGCCCAGGTGTCTTCGGGTGTGGCAGTAGTTGTTCTAGCCCAAGTGTTTGCAGGCATGGTTACACGTGGTGTTTGTGTCCCAGGTGTTTGTGGGTGGGATGGTGGTTTTGACTCAGGTGTTTACGGGTGGGATGTGTGGTTGTGGCCCAGGTGTGTGCAGGCGGGTGTGGCAGTGGGACTGCGGTGAGAATGGCGGGATTGGTTCGATGCGTAGGATGTCTTCAATAACTAGTGGGAAAGTGGCGTGCGGTACCCAAACCTCAATGTGATATTACTATACATTACTTGAATTTCATTATTTGGGGAATGTTCCTTGGTGAGGCTTGGGTGGATAGTTTTCCTTGCTAGGTGCTTTGGTTATTTCTTTTCTCACAGGGCATTAGAATGCCTCCCCACTTGTGCATGAGAGTCTTTGGTTTTCCCTACTGAGTGTACTTGTATGCTCACCCTACGTATATAAAACTGCTTTCTGGTTTCCAGGAGGACTTCAGGGATCGTGCGGGGCCATACTAGCTTGGACGTTGGGACATTTGCTGTTGTTGTTTTTCTTTTCTTTGGTACTTTACTTTGTAGTCTCCTTGTACTTTGTGGTATTTACTTTTGTAACATGCATATGGGAATGGTTTTTTTTTTGCTTTAATTTTACCCCCATTTTTGGTGTTTTTGGGATTTACTATCTTATATCCCGATCCTATTAAAGAAAAAGGGTAATGTCTTCCATCTTGTGTGTGATTATATACCCTTAGTGCTAGTCGCCACTCCGGGACCTATTGAAGGTGGGTCTCGGGGTCATTATATCTCCTTAAACTTGAAGAAGGAAGGGTTTGGAAATTTGTTATCCCTTCCCTCATTTTGGTGAAGGCAGGTCGTGACATTTTTCATTTACAAGGGGTTATAACCCCCTCTAAACACATTAGAAACAGTTACCCGTAACCGTCTCTAACGTGCTTTCCTACTCTGATTAGGGGTGGTTTTGGGTAGGTATTGGTAAAATGAGCCTGAATTTAGCAGCGGTTAGATTATAGGGGGGTTTTAACCCCTCTAATTTCACCCTATATCAGTAGATTAGGGGTGGTTTTAACCACCCCTAAATTAATTTTTCACTTAGGGGTGGTTATAACTGCCCCTAATCAAGCCCCAAATTCCCATTTTAGGGGCGGTTATGTTGTAACCACCCCTAAATGGACACCCATGACACCCCCCCCCCCAACATACCTCATGGACACCCCCCAACAGACCCCATAAAACCCCATGTGACACCCCCCAACGGACCCCATAACACCCCCATGTGACACCATTGACATTCCCCGAGGACACCCCCCATGGCCCATGACAACACCTACGAACACCCCCATGACAACCCCCATGGACACCCACAGTGAAACCCCCCAACAGACCCCATGACCCCCATGACAACCCCCATGGACACCCACAGTGACACCCCTAGCATACCCCATGACCCCATGATAATCCCCACAAACACCCCCTACAGACCCATGACACCCGATGGAAACCCTCGGACCCCCCACCCATGAAAACCCCCCCAAGCGCACCCCTAGACAACCTGCACCCCCTGTGGACTCCCCTGGGACTGAGACTTATCCATTGTGGGGCCTAGCACATGTAGCGTGCCTATCACCGACGATCAAGGGAGTAAAAATTCTTTATGTCGCTGGGATTAGAAGCCGCAACCCGTCGGAAGAAACCCTGTGCCTGAACCACTGAGGAAGATCGACTTATTGTTTATATAGACAATATAATATATTTATTTAGATATAGGAAATTTATAGAATATATATATATATATATTGGTCTATACAAATTTAAATAATATAATAAATTTGTATTTGTGTATAATATGCAATATAATTGTGTATAATATATATATATATATATTTGTATATATAATATATATAAATAATTATATTTACATATATAAATATATATTTATACATATATTTATAAATACAATTATATCTATGTGTGTGTGTATTTATGTATTTATATAATATTTATAGATATAATATAATTATAATATATATATTTCTATCATTATTTTTATATACTCATATATATGTAAGTGTGTGTAACATAATATTCTTAATTATTAATTATTTTTATTATTATTACACCTATTTTTTAACCTACAAATTATATGTTGGTTTTATAAATACTATAATTTTATATGTTTTATGATTTATATTATAAATATATTATAATAAATAAATTTATATTATATATTTATATATGTAATTATATACATTTATATTATATCATGTATACACACACACACATATATATATATACACACATACGAAATTAAATACATTCATATAATTGGAAATATATCATATAATTAAATGATATATACATATTTACTAAATTAATTTATAATTAATATGGAATACTAAAACATGTATAAAATAATTATATAATATATATAAATTTATATATAATAAAATATTTTATAATATAATATATATAATACAAATATTGAAGGACCCCAGAACACCCTGATATGGGAGGGGTGAATCAGGGTGTCAACTTTTTCTTCTCAAGTGATGGATCTTGTTCCCACATTGGTAGGGACCTGTTAAACCTATCTGATGGTAATGTGTAGAAATTAAAACATTCACAAGCAGCAAGAAAACACAACAATTTTACTTGGTTAACCACTATGGTCTAGTCCAAGGAGCATACGATGGCAGTGTTTTGATCGTACCTAAATCCACTATTCTTCACTATATGTGGAATAAAAAAGTTTAGACATAGTCACTCTATTCCATGCACACTGCCTTTACAAGATTTTAGGGATAGCACACTCTGTCCCTCAAAACACTTCCATCGACTCCCCCTAGATCACTGTTGTGGGTGAATTCTTGCTCAGTTTATCAACTTGAAGGTATCTTCAATAGATTTGCATTGAAGTATTTATCGCTATCTAGCATGAGACTCTACTTGCATCGAAGTCCTGAATTGATGAATTTGAAATCACAGAACTAACAAACTGGATATTCAAAACTTGAAAGAATCTCAACTCAATACTTGAACGCAACACCTATTCATGAGTGCAAGTTTTGGGGTTGTCACACAATTTGTCTTTCACGCAACCCTTCCCTTTCATGCAACCCTTCTCTTTTGCACAGCTACACCATAATATTCACTTGGTCTTTATAGACTCAAGGAACACTTTTTGTAAAACTCCCTTCTTATATGCAACTCATCACTCACGCGCAACCCATGGCTTATGTGCAAATATTTGCTTGTGTGTGACTCCCTGCTTGAATGAAACTTGACACTTGCATGATTCAGAGCTTAGATTTTCTCTAAGTGTTGAACCTCTATGTAATGAGGGGGTAGCCACCTATTTATAGGCATTTTTTCGACCCTACACGCAACTCATGCAACTCTTCCCCGAGCGTGCAAGTCTCATTCTCCCAAGACTATTTCACTCAGACTCACCTTTTGTGCAACTCCATAACTTGCGCGATCCTATTTCCTTTTCCATATTTTGATGTTATGATCTTTAAAACTGACTTGCACACAACTTTCCAAGCCTCCTAGACACTTGTGTGAAACTTCTTTTACCAAAAACACTTTCCTCCATTATCCAAATTTTGGACCCAAAAATTTGGAAAACACTGGGAAATGATGTCACCTTCAAAATTGTTGTCTGCTTGACTTATAAGATCCCTTGCCTTTCAAACTCCCTGTTCTTCTGTGTGAGGATTGAAAAAAAACACAAACCATACTCTATTTCCAACAAAGAACAACCTTGGTTCCAAAAATATCCCCCTTTGGTTTTATTGGAAATCTATAGATAAATTCAATGAAGCACCAGCCACTATCAAATCCTGCTATGCACGAAAAAACTCATACAACACTCTAAGTCTACATGATCAATGATCATTGTAGAAAACAAAAGGATAATTAATTGGGTTCTTATGTCTTAGAATTCTTAAATATGTCCAAGCTAAGCTCTGACTGTTTCCTCATAACACTAAATTGTTTTTTACATTGTCATTATCTGACTTTACAACTGATCATTCTTCCCCTTGTGCCATTGAACCATTAAAATTATCCATTATCCCCCATTTTAAATAAACCCAAAGAGCCTACTTTTTATTTTTATATCTCAAAACATACTCCCCTTGGATTTTATCTCCCCCATAAACATGTATCACTTTAAAAAACAAATTAAAATAGTTAACTCAAGTGGGGAGAGGGGAAAATCATAACCTCCTCATGTAATGGGAGGTGGATGAACACCAAGGTTCAATAAATGGTTCTCAAAACACATGTAATGATAATGGCTTGGTCAGTATGTCAACCGCTTGATAATCAGTTCCAACATGATCCATTTTAATCATGCCTTGTTCAAATTTTTCCTTGATAAAGTGATATCTGATTTCAATGTGTTTCGTATGAGAATACTGAATAGGATTATTCATAAAATCAATTTCTCTCTTGTTATCATAGTGAATAACCATTGGTTGTTTCACCTCATCACCAATATCATTCAGTTGTTTCTTAATCCAAAGTATTTGAGTGAAAGCCTTTGTAGTAGAGATATACTTAGCTTTAGTAGTACTGGGAGAAGTACTTTCGTGTTTCTTACTCAACCATCCTACACATTTTTTTCCAATAAATAATGATACACCACTTGTGGAATTTCTATTAGCAACATATCCAGCCCAGTAAGAATCAGAATATGTTGATAGTTCATTATCTCTTCCTACAGCAAAGTATAATCCATAATTGTGAGTACCTTGAATGTACCTCATGATTCATTTCACTACCACCATATTTTCTTTCTTTAGATTACTTTTAAAGTAGGACTATAAGAATATTCCAAAGAAAATATATGTCTATGTCTCATTCAAGTGCAATAAGCTTCAATTGATTCTCCTGTATATTGTAGGATCTTCAGATAACCCATCTTCATGCTTTCCTAGTTTTTTTCCAACCAAAATCAGAGTCGAAATTGGTTTGGAATCATGAATATTGAATTTATGCAGCAACTATCGTGCATAATTTTCTTGAGAAATAAAATTTTAGTGTTTCCTCTGAATCACTTGAATCCTTAAGAAGTATGTGACTTCACCAATAATAAAAATTTCCAATTATGATTTCCTGTGATTAGAAAATTCATCCACGGATCTCTGCCTGCTTCTACCAAATATAATATCATATACGTACACTAGTAATATGAACTGATATTTCTAATAATTCTTCATGTAGAGATTGTTATCCACTCCTCCTCTTTTAAATTTGAACTTTTTAGATAAGAATCCAGTCGAGAGTACCACTCCCATGGTGCCTGCTTCAAACCATATATTGTCTTCTTTAATCTGCAAACCTTTATTTCATCATTACTAAATAGAAAACCCACTGGTTGTTCAATTTATAATTCTTCTTCAAGAAATCCATTCAAGAAATCTATTTTGACATCCATTTGATAAACTTTGTATTCTCTTTGAATTTACATGACAAGAAACAGCCTGATTGACTCCAGCCTCTTCACTAGAGAAAATGTTTCTTTAACATCAACACCTTCAATATGTGAATATCCTTTACACACCAATCATGCCTTATTTATGATCACATTACCTTGCTCATAAAATTAATTCTTAAAGATACACTTTGTACCAATCACATTCTGACTTTCAGGTCTCGTAACAAGATCCCATGTCTCGTTCTTGTCAATCTAATCCAACTCTTCATTCATGGATTTAACCCATGATTTATCCTTTGTAGCTTCTTCAAATGAGGATGGTTCCACAACTAATAGGAAGGTAGATTGTGAATTATTCGTCATTTTCCTTGTCTATGTGGGTGTTGTCCAATCCCCAATGATGTTATATTGATCAATCTCTGCTCTTTGATTTCTCTTATGAGGTTTAGAATAATTTTCATCATACATGGTTTCCTCTTCTGATTCTTCTTCCAAATAAAAATCGTGTTGTGACCATTGAATGTTTTGAATGCCTTTCTCTACTTTTTTATTTGGATTTGTTCCATGTACAAATTATTCCTCATCTTCTATCATATCATCATAATAATTCTTTGAGACATTTATGTTCTTATCTTCAATGATCTTAACATCACTGCTCTCCACAATTTTTACAAGACAATTATTGAAAAATTTGTAGGCTTTTCCCTTCATTTAATATCTGAGGAATATTCATTTGTCTGCACCATCACCATACTTCTCTTAATTTTATTCTTTGTTTCGGATGAAACATTTACTTCTAAAAACATGAAAATTCTTCAAAGAGGGCTTCATTCCATGTCACGACTCCTATGGTGTCTTCATTTCTCCAATATAATTCCCTGTTTGATTTTGAGTATACACTGCAACTTGAACAACCTCTTTTTAGTAATGTCAAGGGATATGACTCTCAATCAGCATAGTTCTAGCCATATTTTTCACCTATTAATTCTTGCGCTCAATAACTCCATTTTGATGTAGGGTTATCACAACAGCCACCTCATGTTGTATTCCATATTTCTATAGGTAATTTTTAAACTCAATGGATGTGTATTCCCCTCCATTGTCAAACTGAAAAACTTTTATTGTCTGTGCAGTATCATTCTCGGCTATTCATCGATATATTTTCATGTAGTCAAGTACTTGTTGTTTCCTGTGTATAACCATCACACAAGTCATTCTGCTATAATCATCAATGAAAATAATGAATTACCTTTCTCCATATGTTCCAACAACATTTATTGAACTATGTACATCTATATGGATAAGATAAAGAATATTTTATTCCCTTTTCTTCTTTGGAAAATATAAACTGCAAACCAACTTCCCCCATACACAAGCATCACAAGTATTTTCCCATTCACACTTCATATTAGGGATATCCATGACTATCTTCATATTATTTACCTTTTCCATTTCTTGTTGATTAATGTGACCCAACCTCTAGTGCCACAAGTTTTTCTCTTCTTCAACTGTCATGTAAAAAATGTTCTCTTTACTATCAATCAGATATAAGTTTTCATCTATTATACATCATTTCATGATATAATTATTTGTCTTTCATTTTATAGTGAACCCATTTTTATTGAATGTCACTATAATCCTTGAGTCACAGAGTTGACTTACACTTAGGATATTGTGATGAAAACCATCCACATAAAGAACTGTAGTCTTCTTAAGTTTTCCATTTTCCAGTTTTGTACTCCCACTTCCTCTGATCTTTAGAGCACCATAATTATTGAAACTTACCGTTATATCAACCCTTTTCTTAACATTCTTCAATAAGTATGCATTTCCTATCATATGGGATGAGCACCCACTATCAAGAATCCAAGTGCTACTATTATTTGTAGCCTTGAGAGCGACTTCAGCAAGATTGGATTTCTCTCTCTTCTTCTTTTCTTTCCATGAAATATTAGATTGAGTGAAGGATAAATATGGCATTTCAAATATCTTTTCCATGTGCACAGGTTCATCGTACTCATACTCTTATTATAGAGGAGAAAATCCATTTGTAAGAGTAACACCATATGGTTGAGAAGTATTGTCTTGTCTCTGAGTTCTGTATGAATTGTTCATGCCTTTCCTCTACCTGTAATAAATAGCTTTATAGCCAAAGTTAGAATAATGAAAAAAATCCATAAAAAATATTTCTTCTATAAGAAGTAGGATATTAATTCATTCACCTTTTTTTACTTCCTAACTTTTCTCTATTCAAATGGTTCTTTGCCTCTTCATGTTATGACATGGTATGGCCCAAATAGCCACAGAATTGACATTTCATAAGAGGAAATGTCTTCTCACTTATGTTTATCCCCATATCTACTTCTTTAGGGAAATAGTTTGACTAATGATCATTTCTGGAAACTTTTGGATAGTTTTCAGTTCTCATTTCTATTTGATTTGGGGATTTCTTTGTTAAGACATCAGGTGACTTTGTGATATGCCCAACTTTCAGATTCCCTTTATTTTGGTTCATCTTGTTTCCAACCTTTGATGTTTCATCATCACAACCAATTCCACTTTTTCCTATGAATGTGGAACTTTGATCATCCAAAGCCTTCTCTACACCTTAGGAACCATGCTTTTCTCTCTATATTAGCTCATCATTTGAGAATCTTCCAAACTGTATTTTTTTCTTTATTTTCTTTAAATTTGATTCACTTTCAAGTTTAATCCTAATAATAACAACTTCTTCTTAAAGACCCTCAATAGACTTGTACTTCTCCCCTAGTTTGGATGTAATTTCATCGATGAACTTTTCCTGTTATTTAATTTTTAGCTTCAATTCCACTATATCTTCTTTACTTTCAAAGGTTGTTGACTATTCTTTCACTACATCTTCTAGTCGTTTAATTTCTGCTTCAAGATGATAAAAATATTCTGATGATTCTTCCACAACATCTCTCCACATTTTTCATCTATTACTTTGATTATCAAGCTTTCCAAGAGCATCCTTAAGTTGAAACTTGAGATCATTATTAGCAATCAACTGATTATCACTACCTTTATCTTTTAATGATTCTGACTTTTCAATTGTAGCCATCATAGACACATGGGTTCCATATTTAAACTCTGGTTCTTCTTCCTCAAATAATTCATTTTTATCATCTTCTTCTTTACAGACAAAACTCTTCCTCTATACTTTCTTTCCATATTTAAAGTCTTCCTTTTGATAAAACTCTTTCTGGGGATTTTTTTAATTTTCCGCTTCACTTTCTTCATCATCGAGCTTCCTTGAGCACCGAGAGGCAATGTGTCCAACACTACCACAATGAAAACAGGTCAAGGGAATATTTCCTTCAAATATACCTTTTTCTATCTTAAATTTATTTGAAAGAAGAGAAATAATTTCATCTTCCTCATTATCTTTATCAACTATATCTCCAGACACCTCAAGTTTTTTCATGGATTTTAAGGCCATTCCCTTGCTTACTCGATTCGTCACATCTTTAGGTTTGAATCTCATTTTATATGCCACCAGACTGCTTAGTAGATCATCCAGAGAAAGTTTAAATAGATACCTTTACTCAGGGGATGAAACCTTTTCATTATACAGAGGTAGAATCATTCTCAATATTTTCTTCACAATGTCAATGTCTTTAATTTTTTCACCAAGTCCACATATATCTCTGAAAAATTCAGTATTTCAATTAAAAAAGGTATCTGCTATAATGCCCCGGCCCTAGTAGCCTAAAGCCGATGCATTATTTTATTACATTGACATGATTATAAGGAATCAAATCCTGAAGGACTGAATAGTTCAACAGTCTTGGAAGATCATATTATATTCATGATACCCATAATACATTGTGAAAAGAAAATATAACATGATACAATATAAAATAAAATAAATTGCATCCTTGAAAGATTATACAATGATTTATTCTTCATAACCTGGGGAAAAGAAATATACGAATGGGGTGAGCTCAGATGCTTAGTAAGGGTAAGCAATATAGTGGAAGATATCATAAACATAAACACTATGCATGGTGAATAAATAAAAGTACAAATGTCATTAAAAATAAACTTGAATACAATATGGTATGAATAAGATCTGAATAAATAATTCCATAATAAAACATAATAATGGGTATTATACTAGTCAAATAACCACATGAACTATCAATTACTAGATTCATAATGAGGGAATGCATAATATTGGATATCATAACCATACTGTCAAGGCCTCGTGCCAAGACCATAAATAACCATACTGTTAAGGCCTCATGTCAATACTTTAGTTTGTCTCATGAGACCAAATGATGCATCGAGCGGCTATAGTGGGCCCCACCCATCACTTACTAGGTACAATTCATTTATCATATGAAAGGGGTGAACATAATAAAAATATACATTCATATTTAAACTAACATATAAAATGTAAATAACTTTCCCTAATCATTAAACATAAACACTAACCATTCGAAGTAATATGGTGAATGATATCAAGATAGCACATCCACATTCAAACTAATAAGAAAACCTTAAACAAAATATTTTATATGATATTTTAAGATATAAAACTCAATGAGGTACAAGATTCAAAAAAGTTTGTTGACATAGGTGAAGATACTATTAAATGAGACCATTGAAAAATTCTTGAGGAAATAATCCTTAAACATTTCAAAGTGTCTCATACCACCTTGAAACATTCAAATAATAATCCCTTAAAATATCATGAGAATAAGGATAATTTTGATATGATTTAACAAATGGAATTACATACATCACATGTAAGGAATAAGTGGTTAACAAGGAATGTATCTCATAAAAGTTAAAGTGAGATGAAAAAAATCCTTTTTACTTTGGAAAGAGAAGTTCTTTTGGAAAATCATTTGTATTTGTCATGAAATAATATTGTAAAAATTTATATCCCAAAAAAGAAAAGTTAATGACATTGAAATTATATTTGATGCATAAATGTTGTCCTATTGAAGTGAAATCATGTAAAAAGAGTTTTTAAATAAGCTTTAGAAATAAAACATTTTAGTGTGGTTTAAGGAAAATAGTAAATAGATTTTAAAGTGGAAGGGCATGTTTGTTTTCATAAAACTAGAAATAAACCAAGATATTTTTTAATGATAAACTTTTTTATTTTAAAAAAATAATTATGGGTTAAAATATAATATACAGTGCACTTGAAAATGGGTAAGAATTCAGAAAGTTCCCTCGAATCGAGCTTGTATTTTGAGAAGATTTTTTGAAAGATTATTTTAAAGCATATAAATCCACATAATAAAGAAGTATTATTATTGTTACATATATATAGAACATTCAAAAAGAATTTATTAGGAGTAAATAATAATAAATAATAATTTCATTGAGTTAAGTAAAGAATAAGAGTAACCTGAATGAAAATGGAGGTTCGGGTAGAAACAAAAATGGAAGTGAGACGAGGAAACTCTTACCTTATGTCTAAATGTATTCTGCACTTGATCTTAATGTCCTAAATAATAAAATTACATTAATTAATTCATAATAAAAGAACATTATCTACATTTAATTTATTTATTATATCTTTATTAAGTTCATTTATGGTCTTTTATATGGGTTAAGAGATTCAATTTCATCATTTGGTAGTCCACGTTTTCTTAGTTTTCATGATTGGTTCGCTTCTATAAGAGTATAAAAGTTCATGTAAAATGGAAATTGAAATCCAGAATTGAAGTTATGAGTTATTATTTATCATACAAAAGGTTAAATTTTCATATAAATCCTTTGGTTATTTTGGGATATTATTAATCATTAGATAAAATTTTAATGATAAACGCTTGGATTAATTTGGTGGTTTTTCGATCACCATGAACTCGTTTTGTTTTATAATTTAATAACATGTGTACAAACTGATTCCAGAACATTAAATAGGATATGTTACATATATTATTATCTGGTTCAACTATAAAAATGGTTTCATGACCATAAATTAATATGGTAATAGAAATTGAAAACTCGTCGTTTTTTAGTGTGATAAATTAACACATCTCAGACGATGTTTTCATTTTTAGTATAAGAGGAGGGGGAAAGAGAGATGATGATGAAATATTAAATTAGAATAATATCATTATAGTAAATGTAAGTTAATATAATTATCATATAATTTGGATGAGGGGATGTGATGAGAGAGAAACAATATAATGGAACTTATAAAAGAAATTGAAAGGGAAAAAAGGGGGTTACCTCTTGAGTACTCCCCCTTGAGAACCTCCTTAAGGCCTTTGGTTTTGGACTTTTGGTGATACCATCAGGTTTTAGACATGAGTAAGGGTCTTGGGAAGATTATTTATCAGAACTTAGGCTAGTATCAAAGCTTTAGTGGTGTGAGAGGAAGAGGGGTGAGGAGTGGTTTTTATAGTGGAGGAGAGGAGGGTTTTCCAATTATTTTAATCATTATTTAATTATTTTGGATCAAGACTGTGAATAGTTTTTATTATTGTGACTAAAAATAGTAATAAGTGCATGTGAGTTTAAAAAAATGGCCATTTACATCATCCATGACTCAATCATGATGCTTAAATTCATTTATTTATCATATTTCGTAAATTAACGTATTTTCACTATTCACCAAAAATTCAAGTATTTCAAAAAAATACCAAATATTTACCCTAACCATTTTTTGATGTATATAATCCAAAAATAAACTCAATTTTATTAAAATAATTTTCTAAATAAAAGAAATTTAATTTTTAATTACAATCACCATTTACTCGAAAAATTCAGTTTTTAAAATTATAATTGATTTTATAATACCCTAAAAATTTAACTAAGGTCTCATTAAATTATCCCAAAATCATAGGACAAAAAAATATTGATTTATGAATATATTTTATGAATTATATTTTAAATTAATTTATTAATTATAAAATTGTAATTAAATATTTATTTCTCACAAAAATACTAACACTTAATTATTAATGTTTAAAATATTCACTTTCATTTATACATTACTTAAATTTTATTTATACTTGCATGGGTGAGGTTAATATTCATAAGGGTACATTACTATTCATATGGGTCATGTTACTATTCATAAGGGTGTATTACTATTCATAAGGGCCAAGTTACTATTCATAAAAAAATAATTTGATTCTATCATACTCTAAAGATCTTATCGAACGCAACCGTGTATATCCATTTTTTGAAATTCAAAACACAGAAGTGGACAAATTAAGTTTAACGTCTAGTTTATAACTATAATAAAGTGACGTTTCATAGTGACTCAGTGTTGTGTGCATGTAATCTATCTAATGAATTGAAATTATTTATGAAGAAAAGTACCATAAAATCTTAGGGTGTCATAATAATAGTGAATATATTCATAACATAATTTAATATTTATCAATTCCCCACCGTTGGTGGTGGGGTGGTAAGGTCTTGGGGGTGAGGGGCAGGTTGTGGGGTCAAGTCCCTGGGCTTGCGATTTACATGTATTTTTTTTCCTTGTGTGTGTGCCTCTTTCGCGGTTGTACCCAAATTTTTAATTTAGTATTTATCAAAATTATTATAATAGTCAATATATATTTTATAATCTATTGATAAAAATGAATTTTGTAATAATAAAATACACATATTCATATTAAAATATTCTTTTACACAAAATAATACTGTAAAATAGTATTTGTTTTTAAAATTAATTTGAAAGCTATAATTTTGAAATATAAGTATTATTAATTAAAACACTTAATTTTAAATTATTATTTTTCATAACTTAATGTATTTAAAATTCTAAAACAAATTACTGGGGTGTTACATATGCATTTTCATTAGGATACATTTTCATGCCATCAAACATATTGTGCAGGACTTAAAGTTTTGCCTCCTTCGCTTTGTTGACTCCTTCATAAATATTCTTCAATTTTTTCCACATAGACTTTATTGAAGTACAACTCATCACCTTTAGATAGAATTGATCAGAAAGAGTTGTAGTGAGGGAATTATATACTTTAGCATCTACATCAAGAATTTTCTTATCTGTATCAATCATAGACATCCTTATTGGCTTAGTGACCAATATTCCTTGTGGATTGGCAAAGAGTATTTTCATTCCAAGAGATCTTAGATGAGATCTTATTCTGTTCTTCCATATCTGAAAGTTACTTCCATCAAAGTAGGGGACTCCCCTAACTAACTGATTGAATGGACCGAAGGCCTTCATTTTTTTATTATTTTTGATGATCCACCTTTCAAGGGGTGAGGTGGAACCCTTACAAGGCCCTAAGTCTTAGAGACAATTACATGACCTGTAGGTATTATAGGGAATCACCCAGACAAGACAACTTGGAACCGATCCTCCCCAGAACATGTCATGATATCAGCACTCCACCTTCACAGGGATGGTCAGCTAGCTGTCCTATGTAGAGTTGCACATGCCCAATACTGATGGCAAAGCCATACCCTCTTATTCTTCCAATTCCGGTTAGCTCTGCTCTGGTGAATGTGTCTGCTCTAAATCCTTCATCTGAAGCCTTGTCCCTTATAATATGACTGGTAAATCAACAAATCCATGTGGCCTGAAGGCCTTGGGGTGGCCTGAAGACCTTGAGGTGGCCCGAAGGCCTTGATAGACAACTAGCCCGAAGGCCTTGGGTGGCCCAAAAGCCTTTCAGGACCCAAGGACCAAACCAGTGGCCCAAAGGCCTAGATGGATGAATATTTCTATCTAATACAGTACTGAACAGTACCTACTATAGTACTAGCTACAGTGTCTGCTACAGTGCTGGTATAGTACTGTAGCAGAAACTTTTACCCTATGATACCACTTGAAGGACCTCGGAACACCCTGAGAGGGGAGGGGTGGATTAGGGTTTCAACTTTTTCTTCTCAAGTGATAAATCTTGTTCTCACATTGTTAGGAACATGTTAAACCTTTATGATAGTAATGTGTGGTAATTAAAACATTCACAAGCATCAAGAAAACACAACAATTTTACTTGGTTCACAACTAAGGGCTAGTCCAAGGATCATACACCGACAGTGTGTCGGTCATACCTAAATCCACTATTCTTCACTAGATGTGGAATAAAAAAGTTTAGACATAATCACTCTATTCCAGACACACTTACTTTAAAAGATTTTAGGGATAACACATTGTGTCCCTCGGAACACTTCCATCGACTCCCCTTAGCTCAATGTCGTGGGTGAATTCTTGCTCATTTTATCAACTTGAAGGTCTCTTCAATAGATTTGTATATAAGTCTTTGTCTCTGTCTAGCACGAGACTCTTCTTGCATCGAAGTTCTAAATTGATGCACTTTAAAGCACTAAACTAACAAACTGGATATTCAAAACTTGAAAGTAGCTCAACTCAGTACTTGTGTGAAACACATGTTCATGTGCGCAATTTTTGGGGTTGTCATGAAAGTTAACTTTCACACAACCCTTCTCTTTCGCACAACCCTTCTCTTTTATGCAAACCTTCTTTTTTTCACAGATATTCCATAAGATTCACTTGGTCTTGATAGACTCAAGGAACACTTTATGCAAAACTCCCTTCTTACATGCAACTCACCACTTGAGGGCAACTCCTATCTTACGCGCAACTCTCTACTTGCATGTGACTCCCTACTTGCGTGCAACTCCCTGCTTACATGAAACTCACCACTTGCGTGATTCAGAGCTTAGATTTTCTCTAAATGTTGAACCTCTATGTAATGAGGGGGTATCCACCTATTTATAGGCATTTTTTCAACCCTACGTGAAACTCACACAACTCTTCCCCGAGCGCGCAAGTCTCATTTTCCCAAGACTATTTCACGCAAACTCGCCTTTCACACAACTCCATAACTTGAACGATCCTCTTTCCTTTGCCATATTTTGATTTAATGATCATGAAAAATGACTTGGGCATAACTTTTCAAACCTCCTATACACTTTAGTGAAACTTCCTTTTCCAAAAACACTTTTCTCCATTCTCCAAATTTTGGACCCAAAAATTTGGCAAACACTGGGAAATGACATCACCTTCAAAATTGTTGTCTGCTTGAACTGTATGATCCCTTTACTTTCAAACTCCCTGCTCTTCCATGTGAGGATTGAAAATAAACACAAACTATACTCCGTTTACAACAAAGAACAACCTTGGTTCTAACAAATATAATATATATATATATATATATATATATATATTTAATTTCTATATTATATATATTTGTATACATAATACAGTATAAATGTATTTATACCTAAATATACAATAAAAATGTATTTAGTATAATATATTTATAATATAAATCATAATATAAATGTACGGTATTTTTTAAAACCATTTATAAATTTTATATATTTGAAGAAATATATTTATAATTTCATTTATATTATGTATACCAATATTTATATTTGTAAACATTTTTATTTATATGTATGAATATTTATTTAAAGTATTTATATAATGACTTTATATATATATATATATATATATATATTTATAATGCATTTGAATACATTTATATAATATGTTTATGTAATATATATATACACACATGTGCACACACACATATATTATAGAATTTGAATTTATATGATATTTATTTTAAAAAATAAATAAAAATTTATAGGGGGTTAAAAACCCTCTAATCAAAGGGATTAATGGTAGCTCATGAACCCCTTCTAATTTCATGAATTAGAGTGGTTTGAAAACCCTATCTAAGGACAAAAATTATAGAGGGTTCACAACCCCCTCTAATATATTTAATTAGAAGGGGTTTAAAACCCCCTCTAATGTCATAAATTAGAAGGGGTTCAAAACCCCCTCTAATGTCATATATTAGAGGGGGTTCAAAAACCCCTCTGATTTCTTAAATTAGAGGGGGTTCAGAACCCCCTTTGATTCCTAAAATTAGTGAGGGTTCACAACCCCCTCTAATTTCTTAAATTATAATGGCTTCAAAATTTCCTCTAGTCTAAGGGATTAGCAGCTGTTCATAAACCCCGTTTAATATCTTAAATTTGAGGGGGTTGTGAACTCCCACTATTTCCATTAAAAAAACAAATTATATTTTATATATATTACCACTAATATCCAAATGAATATTATATATATATATATATATATAATGCCTCTAAAATCCAACCGGACATATAGTGACATTGATTATTAAATTTGCAGCGATTTCGACATAATCGCCACTAAAATCCAACCAAATATTCAGAAAATAATGATAAAAAAATAGAGGGTGTTGTGCATAACCCCCTCTAAAATAAATTTAGATGGGGTTGTGCATAAACCCTTTTAAAAAACCATCATTAATATGCTATTTTTTTATGGTGGTTGGTGACACATATGTGCAACCTGCTTGATGAGATATTGTGAAAAATGGATTATATTACATAATGATCGTTCATATGTGGTTGTTGATGTTGTGAAATTAATTTTTTTCTCTTGGGTGCCTTGACCCATTGTTAGATAGTAATCTTCGACTTTAGGCAAGCTCGCCTAATTCCAACAGAAAATAATCCTAAAGGGCCACACACTAAGTGTCTTCGTTGATCTTGATTAAATTCTATTTGAATTTAATTAATGGAATAAATTTTATTCTAAAGTTTGAGGAATAATTTTATTCAAGTTATATTGATTTCATAAATTAAATAAATATTTATTCATCGGCGTGTGAATAAAATATTTAATTTATTTATTTAATATTTTAATAAATGTTTATTTTCTAGATTGTGAATAAAATATTTATTTAGTTATTCAATAAATGTTGGGGGAGTTTTAATGGACCAAAATGGATTCTGGTGACAAATATTAATTAACGAGATCATTACATGATATTTGTTATTATGCAAGTTGGTGGGCACCACAAAATAGTAATAATATAATTATTATTATGTTAAATTGGGTTTATTAAATGTAATAAATGTTATTTAATGGTAAGTATGCAATTAAATAATATTTTAATTTAAATCCTAAATATATAAATAAATGGTTATGTCTATTTTGTAGTGTATCCAAAAATTAAGAATAGAGAATTGTTTGCGCATAATTAATTCCCTCTAAAATCCTCATATCTCCCTCTCAATAATGAGAAGTTTAAGAGATATTTTTTCAAGACCGAAGAACGAGTGATCAATAACAAACAATACAAAACATTCGACTTTCTACGCTAGCACCTGGAGATCAAGTGATATTGCTCAGAGATCATAGGAGCATGTGTGGATAATCGCTAGAGGGATTTTATCCTTGGATCCTCACAGTGTAATGAAGGTAATATAAAAGGGTCTTTTTAGATGATCAACATTCACCAATAAAGAAATTTCTTAACCCCGGGTATTTATTTCTTCAAATATTAAATAAATTAATTATAAATTTGATGTGCAAGATCCTCACTCTTGGTTTCAGAAAATGATTATTAAAAGAAATTTTAATATATCACCCACCTCTGCATGCTTCTACTATGCTCGGAACCATCAAGTGATATCATAGTGGTCACATTTAAATTTATAATTATTTATTTGATTGTTGATCTATGCGCAATTATAGTTAGATATCCATTTCATGTTATTCATTCTTTAATCTAATTTAAATTAACATGTTATTGACATATTAATCATGTTAGTTCAGTGTTTCATTTTCTTAATGGTTTAATAATAAATGAAGAATGATCAGAGATTCCATCGGGAAGTGACAAATCATTGGCCGGTAAAATTGGGTTACATAACATGCATCTGGAGAACATGCCATATACCCATGTGCATTTTATCTAGATGCGTTGAGCAATTAATTACATGTGGTGATTTTATTTCACACTACATGTTGACCAGGCCAATCTGGAACATGACAAGTGGATACGGGGTGTGTAGCTAGCATGTACACACTGTGTAGTCTAGCCGAGTTAACACGCTGAAGCCTCAGGCATGTGATTTTCTTATATGACAACTGAGGTTCATGGTGTGTAGCTACATGTACACATTGTGTAGTCTCCCATTAATGGAAAAAATTAAAATTAAATTAAATTTGAAATTTACATTATTAAAACCATATTTTATTGATTGGCACGCCATTTTGTGTTTGACAATTTAATAATATTTTTAAAGAATTTTAAATTCTCAATTAATTTATTGTAATTAATATGTTGTTATTGGTTCTACCGTTTATTTTACATGAATGTCATTAATGATGGGTATTTCTAAATAAGATCGAATGATCACTAAGTTGAAAGGGAATTAATTAATTTATTTATTAATAAATTAATTCAAGCATGTTTATCTTAAATAATAAAATAATGAATAAATAAATGAATGTTAGTCGTTTACTTTTACGTATTCATTGCATGTATGACCATTCATGAGCTTGAACAAGACCTGTGTATGTATTGGATGTTTTAATTTAATTTATTGCATTATTTTCCAATTATTTAATATTAAATTAAATGATGGCCTATGAGTCATCCTTCCCTCCATTATTATGTAGAACCTATGAGTCCAAGGATATTTATATAACCCCATTTAACCAATCATTTGGTCCCCCTCACATGCATATGAGTAATAAATATTTGTAATTAATAGAGCATCTTAAGGCATGTGGAGTTGGTTCAAGGTGGAACCATAATGATTCCAACCTAGGTGATACACAGATGGATAGGTGGAATACTGTAACTCATGCCAAGACCGGTAATATGAGTTATTTTCCCTAGGTCAAAGGTTGATTTAATTTACATTCATTAAATAAACTACTAACTAAATCTCATGAATGAGTCATTTAATTAATTATTTATTTTTGTCTCTACAATTATTTATTTTATGGATGAAAGACCATGATCAACTAAATAAATTAATTAATATGAAAAAATATAAATTAAATAAATTAATTATGCGTAAATTTTTTATCCAACATAATTAATTAATTAAGTAACATCCATTTAATATTAACAAGATGTGTAAAGGATAAAATAAGATAAAATTTATGCATAATAAATTAAAATTCCTCAATTAAATATTAAATCAAACAAAGTCTTCCATTAATTGATTGGTAATGAAACCATAGAACTAAGTGTAGTACATGGCCAAAGTCTAGACACTTACTTTTCTCAGGGAGTTATCATGAGAGTTTTGGGTAGACTTAACCAAATTGTATTGAGTTTATTGGACAAAGTATTTTCCATACAAATTTGGAGGCAAGTGTTGAGGAAATCCTTATCGAGATTTCAGGATAGGGGAATCCACTCAACAGATCAAGGAGATGAAAGTCTGCAGTTGGAAAGACCACCTACCTAATTTCTTTATTATGGTTTGCATGGCCAAATTCTGGATCATTAATAAAAGTAATGGGGATATTTTCTAGTATAATGTTAAAGAAACTATACATTTTGAGTTCAATGGTGAGGGTTATTAAGAATTGATAAAATAGGGAGATAATTAATAAATAAATAAAAACATTTAATTTATTATATCTCACTTATTTTGTAATCAAGTAAAGTACTAATAATCTACTCTTTTTAATTGTAGAATAAAATTAAAAGTTCAACATCCACACTATACTTATGATCAATATTGGAAAAATATAACCTCCTAACTGGCAGTAACTTCCAGGAGTGGTTTATATGCCTTCAGGTTGTGTTATGCCATGAACGGAAATCTTACGTGTAAGAATCCTCAATTCCTAATCCACCTACTAAAGAGTTAAGTGATGAATATTTTCTTGTCTATGAAAAAACATTTGAGCGATGCAGTTGATGTTTGTTGGAATCCTCATGTATTAATCATGTTTTAATGATCACAAATCTTATTCAACCTAGTTAACTCCTGTAAATTATATCAAATCATGTGTATTAATGTTTAAATTATTCTCATACTTTAAGAAGAGCGATTCAAGATCATAATTTCTCTATATTCAGTCTACTTACTTTAGACTATCTTTGATCTACTCTCATAATATCTTATTTGAAAAATGCTTAAGTCTAATCCATTCTATTATCATCATTGCTTAAGTCTGAACATAGTTACTTTGAAAAGTCTGACACACCGTGAGTCTGCCACTGGTTATGTCTTTCTGGCACTATGAAGCAAGACACTGTGAAGCAGACACCGTGAAGTAAGACATCATGAAGAAGACACTGTGAAGCAGACACTGTAAAGCAGACACCGTAAAGCATACACTGTGAACAAGACACCGTGACCGCGAGACACCATGACCACGAGACACTGTGAACAAGACACTATGAACAAGACACCGTGACCATGAGACACTGTGACCATGAGACACCGTGACACTCAGACTTCATGATCAATCTAGAAACCATGAAAAGGAGACACCATTTCCATGACTTACAGTGACACCGTTTCTTAAACTATTTTGTTGTATTTTAATTTAATTTCTAACTGTCATATTTGAAGATTTTAATGCACTGACATAATTAATGTTTCTTTGTAGACATATCATCGGACAGTACAAGGTACAAGGTGCAGAATACATGCAACCTGTCGGATCCAACACATGAATTCCAAGATAAAAGCAAAGTGTGGCCAAGAATCAATGTGTGCAATACAAAAACAAAAAGAAAGGTCGTGAGCACCATAACGAAGAAAACACTTAGAGTAAGTTTCAAAATAAAGGCCTAATGCATGAAACTTTACACTACTTAAGAACACACGAATCATATTTGAAGCTTTTAGAACATCTTCACTCTTCAAGAAGAACACAAGATGAATCATGACACTCTGTTTTACAGATGAGGACTCGATATCTGCATCTGCTTCATCTCGAGAATTACAAAGCTGTAAAGACTAACACTCATAGCACTTCTAAACCCATCTCTATATTTCTACTCTGTTGTGTATCTATTTATTACCTTTCTAGTAGAGTGTGTACCTCTAGAACAACACACTCTGTCTCCTGCATTAAACTGAAGGATACAAGATATCCTTACTCAACCATTATTTTACTCTTGTGTATACCCACTGATAAGTGTGGAATAGGTCCCTATGTGGCCTGGTAGTTTGTACCCATGAAAACTGTAGAAGAGGTCCATGTGTGACCTGGACAGTCTGTGTACTGTTGTTAACCTCGATCCAGAGTTTGGATCAAAGTTTATTTATATAAACTACTTAGTGGCAGGTGATCACAAAGTGGAGTGGATTAGGTCTCAGCTTGAGACTGAACCACTTGTTTCATATCTATTGTGTTGCTTAAATTAGTTTTCTCTATTTTATTTATTTACTATTAGAAATCACTAATTTCAATTTGATAGTTAGTCTTGGAAAGAAGTTATAACCGGATTGTCTTAGTAGAATGACTTCAAAAGTAATATTAATAACACACATTAAGATTACTAAGAATTAATCAATCTTCTAAGAAGTTACTTAAACAGTCAAACTCTTATAACATTATAACCTTGATTAACTGGTCTATATTTAATCTTAGGGAAAACCTTTCTAGAAATAATTTTTACAGAAATTTTTATTGTTACTCAATTCACCCCTCCCCTCTTGAGTAATCTACTCCGACCAACATTTGGTATCAGAGGGTGTTTATTAGGACTCTGTGTAATCTTATTCAACTGTGATTATAGTTGTACTTTAAAGATATATAAATTTTTGTTAATTATAAATTTCTAGCTCTTTTAAAGTAATACTTTATTATGGATAATAGATTGGAAGGTGCTTAAACCAATATACCACCATTCTTTAATGGAACCAATTATGCTCAATGGAAAATTAAAATGAAAATGCATTTAGAGAGTATGAGTTTTGAAATTTGATCATCCATTCTAGATGAATACAAAATTAATACTACTGATAGAATTGCATGGGATGAACCTACCAAAACTACCTACAATAATAACTTCAAAGCTATGAATGCTTTATACTACTCCTTAGGAGATGAGGAATTTAATAGAATTTCTGCTTGCAAAACTACCCATGAAATTTGGGATACCCTATCTGTCTCACATGAAGGAACATCTAGTGTAAAAGAAATGAGACTTAATACTCATACTATCAAATATGATAATTTTAAAATGAAACCTAATGATCCTATTTATGACATGTATCTTAGGTTCAATGATATTTTCAACACAATGATTTCTCTTGGAAGAGAAGTCACTGCCAAGGAACAGATCATGAGAATCCTTAGATGTCTACCTGACAGATAGAGGGGAACCTTTGTCTCTATTAGATAATCATGTGACATCAGTAAACTACCTATAAAAGAACTCATTGGGAAACTGGTGATTTATGAGGAATATCTGAAAGTCAATAAAGAGGAAGATGAACCAAAGAGGAAATCTGTTGCATTCAAGACCACTACCTCTAAGCACAAAGACAAAGGAAAACTAGAAGCTTCTGTAGAAAGCTCCACCAGTGAAAAATCATCACCTCACAATGATGAGGAGATGGCTCAACTAGCCAGAAGATTCAAATGATTTTACAAAAAGAAGAATTTTTTCAGAAATCCAAACTTCAAGGGAAAATATGACCAAAAAGGAAACTGGAAGAAGGACTAGAAAAGAAGTGAAAAATCTGATGAAATTGTTTTCTATGAATGTAATATCAAAGGACATATAAAGGCTGACTGTCCAAATCTCAAGTAAAAAAATAAATATGAGGACAAGGAAAGAAAGTACAAAAATTCAATGAAAGAAACCTGTAGTGCTTCTGAGGATAGTTCAAACGACTCAGAGACATCACATGATGAATAGGCTAACAAATCCAATATGTGTTTTATGACAAACACATATGAGGTAACACTGGACTCTTCTGTACATAATTCATATTATTCTGAAGATGAAAGTGACTCTGAAAATATTACTAATGAAGAAATGTTTGAATAGTGTAACATGCTTGAGGAAACATGCAATGAACTAAAAGACAAATATAAATCATTAAAGAAACAGCATACTCTTACTATAACTGTTAAATCTGAGCTCACAACTGAAAAGGAGAAAAATGATCAACTACTCAAAGAAAATAATGAATTAAAAATGTCTAATGAGAAATTAAAGAGTGACTTAGAAAATTTTACTAATGGGAAAAATACCCTTACCCAAATGCTAGGAAAAAAATTGCACCTAAATACAACACTGGCATTGGTTATCAACCTGGTAAAAGAAACCTTATTAGAACAAATTTTGTTTCAAAATCTGGGACAAACAGTTTTACTCCCAGTTGTGGACTCAAATCAACTAATTCAATCCATGATACATATTCTACTATTTTAAGTTTTTGTGGACCGAATACAGATTATTTTTCAAATACTTTACACAATGCTTATAGGAAACCTATAAGGAAAATATGGGTTCCTAAAGAACTTATTACTAATATTACTGGACCCAAATAAGTACGGGTACCAAAATATATTTTTTCTTAATATGTTTGAAGGAAAGCTGCTTAAAGAGATCTTACAAAAATCTATGGTACTTGGACAGTGGATGTTCAAGGAATATGACAGGAGACTACTCATGCTTCAAGAACCTGATAAAAGTAGATGGAGGACATGTCACATTTGGTTACAATACCAAGGGAAAGATTATTGGCCTCAGCCAAATCGGTAACTCTAACTCAATTTTAATTTCTAAAGTACTGTTTGTTGATGGAATAAAATATAATCTACTTAGTATCTCACAATTATGTAATGATGGATTTCATATTAGTTTTGAAAATGATGCTTGTAATGTCTTTAATTCTAAATATGAATTAGTATTTTATTCATTAAGAAATGAAAATGTTTATTCTGTTAATTTAGATTCTTTAGCCTCTAAAAATGCTTCATGCTTAAGTGTATTTCATAAAGAATATTATCTCTGGCATAGGATACTAGGAGACTATAATGTTCACTCCCTTAGAAATCTATCTAGAAAAAGGCTAGTTAAAGACTTACCCAAAATTGAGTTTCCAAATGACAAATTGTGTAATCCCTATCAAAAGGGAAAACAACACAAAGTTTCTTTCAAACCAAAGAAAGAAGTGTCAACTTCTCAACCTCTCGAACTGGTTCACATGGATTTGTTTGGACCATCTAGAGTTTCTAGTTTAAATGGGAATCACTATGTTTATGTTCTTGTAGATGACTTTTCTAGATATACTTGGACCTTATTTATGGCTCATAAAAGTGAAGTATGCTCTTATTTTACCAAATATGTCAAGTCTGTAGAAAATCTTAGTGGATTTAGAATTAAATCATTAAGAAGTGATCATGGTCGTGATTTTGAAAATCAAGAGTTTGAATCCTTTTTCTCACAAAATGGTTATAGTCACAATTTCTCTGCCCCTAGAACAGCTCAGCAGAATGGAGTTGTAGAGAGAAGAAATAAAACCTTGCAAGAAATTTCTAGAACAATGCTTAGTGAATATGACCTACCTATTTATTTTTGGGCTGAAGCTGTCAATACAACATGCTACATAATCAATAGAGTGTTGATTATACCTATTCTTAAGAGGACTCCTTACGAATTATGGAACAATAGAAAACCCAAGGTTATATACTTCAAATATTTTGGTTGCAAAGTCTATATTCTTAATACCAAATACAATCTTGACAAATTTGCATAAAAAAGTGATGAAGGCGTCTTTTTAGGATATTCCATGTCTAGTAAATCCTATAGAGTGTTCAATAAAAGAACTAAATGTGTGTAAGAATCTGTTCATTTCAAATTTGATTAAACAGATCCACATGAGCCTAAAACCATCCTAGAGAATTTGGAGGATGATGTATCAAATCTGAACATCAATTCAAAATCCTTAAATTCTTCTGTGAAATAATCTGTGAAAACTTCCAACTCTAGAAATTCCTTAGAATCAAGTCACAATGAACCTGAATCTATTGATGAACCTGAAATTACTAGTCCCTCTTTTTCTAGAACTGTTAGAACCTTTAAGAACCATCCCATAGATGGTTTTTTAGGAGACTTAGACAAAAGAACTCAAACTAGAGATTCTCTTAGAAATCAGGTTGAACATCAAGTCTTCTTTTCACAACTTGAACCTAAAAACATTAATGTTGCTATCAATGATGAATTTTGGGTGATGGCTATTCAAGAAGAAATTAATTAGTTTGAAAGGAACGAAGTTTGGAAACTTGTTGAAAGACCCAAGGACACACTCACCATAGGCACTAAATGGGTGTTTAGAAATAAGGTAGATGAAGTTGGTAACATAGTTAGAAACAAGGCTAGATTAGTTGCACGAGGCTATAGTCAAGAAGAAGGAATTGACTATGAGGAGACCTTTTCACCAATAGCCAGACTTGAAGCCATCATAATCTTACTTGCCTATGCTACACATCTGAATTTAAAACTATATCAAATGGATGTTAAAAGTGCATTCTTAAATGGGTATATAGCTAAGGATGTTTTTGTTGAACAACCCCCTAGATTTATAAACCCCCATTTTCCAAATCATATTTTTAAATTATCAAAATATTTATATGGTTTAAATCAAGCTCCAAGAGTTTGGTATGATATATTGAGTACTTTTCTTATTTCCAAAGGTTTTATAAAAGGAATAGTTGATCCTACCCTTTTCATAAAACGAATCTCTAATGATATTTTAGTTGTTCAAATCTATGTAGATTACATTATTTTTGGATCTTCAAAGAATTCTTTATGTGTTGATTTTTCTAAAATGATGCAAAATGAATTTGAAATGAGTTTAATGGGTGAACTAAAATTCTTTCTTGGATTTCAAATCTTTCAAAATAATGATGTAATTGTTTTAACCCAAAGTAAATATAATAGATATCTTATAAAAAATTTAGGATTAGATAGCACTAAAATTAGTGACACGCCCATTAGTACCACTTGTAAGTTGGATCTTGATGAAGATGGAAAATCTGTTGATCAAACCACTTATAGAGGAATGATTGGAAGTTTACTCTACTTAACTGCTAGTTATCTAGATATTATGTTTAGTGTGTGTATGTGTGCTCGTTTTCAAGAAAACCCTAAGGAATATCATTTAAATGTTGTAAATATAATTTTCAAATACCTCAAGCATACACCCAATCTAGGACTGTTTTATCCTAAAGGACAATCATTTGAATTATTTAGTTATTCTGATGCTGACTTCGGTGGTTGTAAGTTAGATAGAAAAGCACCTCTGGAACATGTCACCTTTTAGGCAAGTCACTAGTATCATAGTGTAGTAAGAAATAAATTTTTTTTGCATTATCTACTGCAAAAGCTAAATACATAGTTGCTAGCAGTTGTTGTGCACAAATTTTGTGGATGAAACACATATTACTATATTATGGATATCAATTCATACATGTACCTATAAATTGTGACAACACAAGTGCTATTAACATCTCAAAAAATCATGTTTCACATTCTAGGAAAAAGTACATTGATGTAAGACATCACTTTTTGAGAGATCATTATCAAAAAGGTGATGTCACTTTAGAATTCATTGGTACTGAATATCAACTTGCAGATATATTCACCAAACCATTAAATTCTGAGAAAATGGACTACATCATACATGAACTAGGAATGATAAATCTCAAATAGATACCTTACTTGTTACTATTTCAGGTCTTACTGTTCGATAGCTTACTGTTTTATGCTTTATTGTTTCATGATTACGGTTGCTCAGCTTACTGTATCACCGTAAAGTTCATGTTTACGGTCTCACAGTTAGTATTATGTGATCACTGTCTGACAGTTACTGTCTCACCGTAACTCACATTGAGAAGTTTGCTCACTGTCTCACCGTAACATGTGTTTACTGTCTCACCGTAACACACACTAAGAAGTCTGTTCACTGTCTCACTGTAACATGCGTTTATTGTCTCACCGTAATGTCCAGACACGGTTTCACCATAAAAATTCTTTATATTTTTTTTGTAAAAACCTGTATCATGGTAATTATTATTTTCCCTTCCTTATTTTCCCACATTTTTATTTTTGCAACGTTTGGTATTCCTAAATGATAAAATAAAGAAAGTATCACTCAATTCTTCACTCGGGGTTTCTTCTACTTACTCATTTCGAACCCTTCTTCATCCCTTCAACCCTTCTCTCGCTCGAACCTTCAGTTAATGCCAAGAATGAAATGTCCTTCATCATCGACACTTGAGAAGCACAGCTCGAATAAGAAGAATATTGCACCTAAACTTGCACACGAAGGACCTTTAAATCCGAATCTGGTAAACCGCATTGTTGTACCTGAGAAAGATATTTTCCCCAAATGGATTCTGTCTAGTAAGTATTTATTTTTAAACGTGTTAGAACAGAAAGTCTGGTTAGAGTGGTTCTCGAGGGAAGACAGACCCATCTACCCTAGGTTAGTGGCTCAGTTTTACCAGTACGTACAGTTCTTGTTTGATTCTAGTGATAGTTATATTGTAAGAAGCTGGGTCAATGGCCAGAGATGCTCATTCTCTTCGAGGTTATGGGCTTCATGCCTTAGGATACCTCGTGAAGTCATCTATGAGGATTATCAGAGAGGACCACCACCTTCAACTGAATTCTTTAATTTGGAAGATGCTCTGAAAACCTTAACTGGAAATGGTACCCAGAGGAGAGCCATTGTTGCTGAATTAGATGGAGAATCAAGGCTTCTGTTCAAGTTTATACAGAATTTGGTTAGTCCCAGAAAAGGTGATTTTTCTGTTTTGAAACATCAAGATGTGTTTCTGATTCACCTTATAAAAAATGGGCATAAGATAAACCTATGAAAGTATATCATACATCATATGTATAAGCTGATCAAAGTCACATCTAAGTCAACTTCCCTATTTTACTCTCGGCTAATCTCAGCCATGATTCTTGCCAAAGGTATGGTTGGACCCAATGAGGAAGTGATTAAGGATTTTGAATTATACCTTTCAAAAAGTAATCATCAAGAGGATGAAAATAAACTGGAATCCTTGGAAAAAGTAATGGGTGAAAGACAATGATAGAGTTTATGAGAAATTCAATCCTATGGATTATCCCTCAAGACCAAGAGATATTTCTGATCCTGGTTTGGAACTAGATGAGATTGTTGAGTATCCTAAAGAAGAGGAAGAAGAGGCTGAAGTGCTACCTAGGGAAGCTGTAATTGTTGAGGAAGACAGGACTACTATTCCTCATGAAGTTCTTGAAGAAGAAGTCCCTGCTCCTAAAGAAGCTGTTAATCTGGAAACTCAACCTGAGGCTGAAACAGAATCAGTTGTCAAAGAATCTGAAAAGCATGCCATGGAAGAACCTATAGTGGAAGAGCTACCTGTTTTGCAAGAGGTCAATATTGAGGAACTCCCAATGGAACAATCTATTCCTGAAATCATCCCTTCAACTGAAGAATGTATGGAGCTAGCTTTTCAGTTGTCTAGACAAGAAATGAGTGAGGAACTTATAGCTGAGTCTATGGAATTAGACCGAGATCCTAAGCCTCTCAGTCCTGAGAAGGAGGCACCTATTGAGGGGGAGAAAACCCCAAATCTTGAGTCTATTGAAGCTTAAAATCCAACTGAGTAAAGTCCTGTGGACACTCAGTATAAGTTTCCCAGTTTCTATGATGTGGATGACTCTCAGAAGGTTACAGCAACTGGACTTGATCTTTCCTCTATATTCCAATTGAAATCAGTCTCCAATATTGCACCTGAGAAGGAACCTGAGCCTGTACCAGTCCCTACTCCTGAACCCTTATCTGAAAAACCATCTTTTGTGACTAAGGATGATATGAAGGATTTTGGTGCTACCCTCCTGTCTGGAGTTGAGAAACTCTTCAATACCCAACCTCTTCTTGTGACCAATTTAAGTGAGAGAGATGCCTCACTGTTTTTGGAAAATATAATCTAGAAGATTCAACCTAAAATGATCCATGAGATTCAGGAAGTAAGAGTTGAAAATAAGATGCTCAGTAATGAAGTGAAGACCCTGAGAGGTATGATTGAAGACATGCAGAGAGAGCTACATTCAAGATCAAAGCTTGTTGCTCCTCTTGTAGAACCTGTTGTTCCTCAAATCCCACAGGTTTTTGTGTCTCAGATTCAACCTTATCTGTCTTCCTTAGATGAAAAGGTCACTAAAAGAAACAAACATATTGTAAAGGAAATGAGAGATATTTTTCCAATCTTAATAAACTCACTGATGAGTATATTGGGTGTCTTCAAAAGGTGCTTAATCAACTCAAATCTCTGACCACAGCTGTTAATGCCTCTAAATCATCTTGTCAATCCTCAAAACCCTCCTTAGATAGTGATCTACTCATAACTATAGTCAAAGAAGAGATTCAGAATGTACTCAGTGGTTTCAATATGGCTTCTCTATCTGAAGTTGTCAAGAGCAGTGATATAGTTCTTGACCTAGTACAAATCCACTCCAAAATTGCTAATGATGATCTGCAAGATATTGCCAAGAAAGTGGATTTCTACTTCAATAGAATCTTCTTCAAGACTGATATGACAAACCATTTCAAGTATCTTGTATTAAATCTGTAGATTCCTCCTGTGACTCAAGCTTTCAAGACCCAAGTCCAAAATCTCATAGAGTTTACTCGATTGTTGGACAACTTTATGGATAACAAGGATGATTTTGAGAAATCCATGCAGTATGGTGGAGAGATCATTACAGATTTCATCAAACTCCTAAGGCTCTATATTCATGTTCAGAGTACAACCATTTTTTCTCCAGTGGCTGCACCTCTAAGACCTGGGCTGCCTACCTTCACCTCTGCCCTAGCCTTAACCACTATGTTTGTCAGCCAAGCACTAAGTCAGATCAGTCCTGTGATTCTCAGTCAGTCTTTGAAGGCCTACCTTTACCCTCTTTATCAACCACCTCACTCCCTTCTTCTAACTTAACATTTTCCCCTATGGATTATTCTTCTGTTGCTGCTAAAGTCAAGGAGAAGGTCATCCCCTGAAGAAGAACAATGATTACTCCTTTTTTGATAGGGATTATATTGCTTTTCTATTGATTTTTTTGTTTTGTATTGAACATTAATTTCTATTAATGGAATGTGCATTTTTGACTTCTCTTATTCCATATTTTTGATAATCCCAAAAGGGGGAGAAATTTCTATATGTCTGTCATCTATCTCTGTAGCTGAATCCAACATACACTTTAACTTTACATGATTTGTGATCATCAAAAAGGGGAAGATTGTTGGACTCCTCATGTATTAATCATGTTTTAATGATCACACATCTTATTCAACCTAGTTAACTCCTATAAATTATATTAAATCATGTTTATTAATGTTTAAAGTATTCTCATACTTTAATAAGATCCATTCAAGATCTTAATTTCTCTATATTCAGTCTACTTACTTTATAATATCTTTGATCTACTCTCATAATTTCTTCTTTGACAAGTGCTTAAGTCTGATCCATTATATTATAATCATTGCTTAAGTCTGAACAAAGTTACTTTGAAAAGTCTGAGACACCATGAGTCTTCCACTGGTTATGTCTTTCTGGCACCATGAAGTAAGACGTCCTGAAGTAGACACCATGAAGCAAGACACTGTGAAGCAGACACCATAAAGCAGACATCGTAAAGCAGACACCGTGAATAAGACACGGTGACCACGAGACACTATAACCATGAGACACCATGAACAAGACACCGTGAACAAGACGCCATGACCATGAGACACCGTGACTGCGAGACACCGTGACCATGAGACACCATGACACTCAGACGCTGTGATCAATCTAGACACCGTGAAAAGGAGACACCATTTCCATGACTTACTGTGACACCGTTTCTTAAACTATTTTTCATCTTTCAATTTAATTTCTAATTCTCATATTTAAAGATTTTAATTCACTGACATAATTAATGTTTCTTTGTAGAAATATCATTGGACAGTACAAGGTACGAGGTGCAGAATACATGAAACCTATCGGCTCCAACACATTCATTCCAAGATAAAAGCGAAGTGTGTCCAAGAATCAATGTGTGTAATACAAAAACAAAAATCAAGTCCATGAGCACCAAAACAAAGAACACACTTAGAGAAAGTTTTAAAATAAAGTCCTACTGTATGAAACTCCGCACTACTGAAGAACACACAAAGCATATTCTAAGCTTTGAGAACATCTTCACTCTTCACGAAGAACACAATCTTAATCGCGACACTCTGATTTACAGACGAGGACTCGAGATCTACATCTACTTCATCTTAAGAATTCCAAAGCTGCAAAGACTAACACTCATAGCACTTCTAAACCCATCTTCATATTTCTGCTCTGTTGTGTATATGTTTATTACCTTTTGAGTAGAGTGTATACCTGTAGAACAACACACTTTGTCTCCTGCATTAAACTAAAGGATACAAGATATCCTTACTCAACCATTCTTTTACTCTTGTGTATACCCACTGATAAGTGTGGAAGAGGTCCATGTGTGGCCTGGTAGTTTATACCCACGAAAACTATGGAAGAGGTCCCTGTGTGTCCAGGACAGTCTATGTACTATTGTTAACCCTGATCTAGGGTGTGGATAAAAGTTTATTTATATAAACTTCTTGGTGGCAGGTGATCACCAAGTAGAGTGGATTAGGTCTCGGCTTGAGACTGAACCACTTGTTTCATATCTTTTGTACTTATTAAATTAGTTTTCTCTGTTTTATTTCTTTATTGTATAATTCATAAATCACTAATTTCACTTTGATAGTTAGTCTTGGAAAGAATTTATAATTGGATTGTCTTGGTAAAATAACTTCAAAAGTAATATTAATAACACACATTAAGATTACTGACAATTAATCAATCTTCTAAGAAATTACTTAAACAGTCAAACTCTTATAACAGTATAACCTTGATTAACTGGGTTGTATTTAATCTTAGGGGAAACCTTTTTAGAAATAATTTTTACAAATTTTTTTATAATTACTCAATTCACCCCTCCCCTCTTGAGTAATCTACTCCAACTAACAATGTTCAATATTTGATACTTCCATTGATGTCTAGTGAACTAATTAAATATCACAAAAACATGGATATGTATAGGATGATTGAGCACCTTCGTGGTCTTTACCAGGAGAGAGCTAGACAAGAACAGTTTTATATTTCCAAGTCTCTCTTTCAGAGAAAGATTAGAGAGGGTTCCCCAACTAGGTCTCATGTCATCAAGCTCATTGGCTTTATTGAGTGATTAGAGTTTCTAGGGTTTAAAATCCCTAAAGAATTGGGCACTGGACTCATTATGGAATCACTCTCTCAGAGATTCTATAGCTTTGTTGTGAATTTTAATATGAACAAAATTGAGAAGTCTCTATCAAATCTTCTTACTCTTCTTCACCAAGTAGATAAGGATACAAAGCGTAAAAACCCTTATGTCCTTATGGTGAAAAAATAGAAAGGGAAAGTGGAGAGATTTAAGCCCAAAGATTCTTAACACCCCTCCAAGAAGAAGAAGATCAAAGGGAAATCAAGGGAATAGGATGTTGTCTATTTCTTATGTGTCAAGAAGGGATAAAGGAAGAAAAATTGAACCCAGGAAAAGAAGAAAGGAGAAGCTTCATGTGATTTTGTTATCGAGTGGAATTTATTTGTTTCTACAAATTTAGTATTACATACAGCTTTTGGTGCTCACATATGTATTCAAATACAAGAACCAAGTATATTCAAAAATATTAACTGAGGAGAGGTAGATCTTCGAGCAGCCAATGGAGCAAAACTTGATATTGTATCTATCAAGGACTACCACCTCACATTGCCAACCAGAATGATCTTGGTTTTAAAGGGTTTTATTATGTTCCTTCAGTTACCAAAAACATTATTTATATATCAAAACTTGATAAGGGTGGATTTATATTCAAATTTGGGAATAAATGTTTCTTATTTTATAAAGATAGCATTTTTTATGGTAAGGAACATTTAAATAACGGTCTTTATGTGTTGGATTACACTAACCAAATAATGGAAATTGATAACGAAGTAACTTCACATGACTCATACCACACCCAACATTGGCATCACCAGATAGGTCATGTAAATGAAAAGTGCTTGAATAAATTACATCAAGATGGATATTTAGATTATTTTAAACTAAAACTAGTTGGTGTATGTCAAGAATGTTTATAAGAAAAAATGACCAAATCCTCATTTAGTGGGAAAGGTGAAAGGGATAATGGGATTCTTGAATTAGTTTATACTGATGTGTGTGGACTATTTCCTATTGAAGCAGGGGGTGGGTACTCATACTTCATAACTTTTACTAATGATTTTAGTAGATATGAATATGTCTACTTAATGAGGTATAAGTCAGATTCTTTTGAAAAATTCAAGGAATACAAGAATAAAGTTGAGAACCATCTTGGTAAGAAGATTAAGAAACTTCACTCAGACCATGGTGGAGAATATATTAATCAATACTTCATTGATTGTCTATGGAGGTTTGGGATTCTATCTCAACTAACTTCTCCTTATACACCTTAGTGGAATGGTGTAAGTTAAAGGAGGAACCACACCTTATTGGACATGGTTAGATTAATGATGAGTCATGAAATTATTTCATTATCCTTTTGGGGATACACATTACAAATAGTAGGATACATATAAACTAAGTGCCAACTAAAGCAAAAAACAGTGTACCATACCAATTATAGAATGAAAATAAACTTGTGTTGTCTTACTTACATGTTTAGGGTTGCGAATCATTTTTAAGTCCTCTTCAGGTAACAAGATTTCACCCCAAGGCACAAATTTTATCTTTATAGGATATTACAAAGAAACAAAGGGATACTACCTATACAATCCTTCAGAAAAAAATTTTATGGTTAAAAGACATCCCAAATTTCTTGAGGAGGGTCTTATCTCTAAAAGAGATAGTGGGAGAGGGATAGACTTTGATGAAATCTAGGCTCAAGATACACAATATTTGGCATAAGAACAAATTTAACAAAACCCCATGGAAGAAGAAATTGTTCTAGATACACAATTACTACATAGAAGTACTAGAGAGGTTAGATGACCAGAATGGTATGGTTTTCTAGTCACTGAGGATTGTGACTCATTATTAGTGTATAATAATGATCCTTTAACCTACAAGGAAGTAATAAGTGTCATAGGTGTTTCCAAGTGGAATGTCACGACCCGACCCTACCCGGGCTCGAGCCGCAACTACCCCAAGCCTGCCTCCATAGGCCAGGGTCTGGAGACCAGCGCCGAAGGCACAACAACTTGGGAAGGCCTTTGCCTAAGTACCAGTACACACACACGTAGCACACTCAATGAAAAAGTGTAGAGTAAAAAGAAAAGAAAAGTACCAACTGCTATAAATAAACCACAAATGTGCATCGACCTCTACAGTACAAAGTAAAAGCTGGAGGTAAACTAAAAAGAAAAGGGCAAAACACACGCTCAACCAGAAAAGTGCCACAACCCGGCAACAGGTGAACAAAAGAAAAAAAGCTGGAAGGGTTCCCCACTTGGAACCTAACTACGACCACCGCACGCGGTCCAAGATCCTGAACTCTTATGCTCCACTTAAGTCATGACCAACCTGTCCGTCGTCTTCAAGGGAACACCAAGTGCAGTAAAATCCAAAGCAGGGGTGAGTATAAAAAATACTCATTTGGATACCCCGAAGGCTCGAGGGAGCAACAAAGGAGGTACCGAATGGTGAGCAGTAGATCAAACAGGGGAAAGTAAAGGATTACAACCAGGAGTGCAGTAAAGAGTACAGTAAAGAGTCCATCTCAACCCAACAAGAGGAAAGAAGGTAGACTCATCCAGACACAAGGAGATGGAAACGGTGAGAATATAAACTTCTCGTCGAGTCTTCGCTACCTATAGCAGAAGAGTAGACTCATCCAACCACGAGAATCTAGACATGGAAAGCACGTGGCATACCCCGTGCATCTTCGCCTCTCCTGGAGGGAGAGTAACCAAGCCCAAGAAGTGGGTACTGGAACAAGGTATATACATAACCATATAATCAAACAAGAAGCCCGAACAAGATCGTAAGGGGATCTCTATCCCGTAGCTCATCCCAAGAAAGTGAGTAGCCAACAGTCCCAGAAGTAAACACCATTGATGCCCAGCATCCCGCACGTCTGCCCCGAACTACAAGTCAAGGGGCTCAAACCACCGCACCTCGACACTATCCGCTTTGGTCGGCACTGACTCGCCCTCACGGTTTTAGGTCGGGTCACAAGGACGCGTCTCGGTAGGAAAAGCGCCCCTCGTACTTGAGAGTTCCGGGTTAAGTCAAACCACACCTCGTCACTACCCCACAGTCAAGAGGTCTCCTCAAAGTCAAGGATGTTCCATCACTGACCCGTACAACCAAGGGTCCTGCTCCGGTAAACATGGAGGAAAGCCACAGAGTAGCCTAGTAGAAAGGACTGAGTCTCAAATTCCAACGGGCGACCCACTGCCCAGCCCTGCTAGAGGGTAATTCATAATACGATATCGGGTGACCCACTGTCGAGCCCTGTTGGAGGGTAAACTCTAACCAGATATCGGGTGACCCACTGGCCAGCCCTGATGGAGGGTAAACCCTAATACATCATCAGGCGACCCACTGCCCAGCCCCGCTGGAGGGTAGACCTGGAATAATTCGACAGGAGACCCACTGCCCAGCCTTGCTGGAGGGTAGACCTGGAATAAGTCGACAAGCAACCCACTGCCCAGCCTTGCTGGAGGGTAGACCTGGAACTAGACGATGGGCGACCCACTACCCAGCCCTGTTGGAGGGTAGACTCTAAGAGGTCGTCAGGTGACCCACTGCCCAGTCTCTGCTAGAGGGTAAACCCTAGAATTCAGTGAGCAACCCACTGCCCAGTCTCTACTGGAGGGTAAACCTGAAGAAGTTGATGAGAAACCCACTACCCATCCCCGTTGGAGGGTAAGCCCAGAACTGCTCTGGCCATCTCCAATGAATGGTACAATCACGGGCCAACAGAACTCGTAGTGGGTATCGCGAAACCACCCAACTCCAGAACAAAGCCAGGAGAAACCACTCAACCCTGCTGGTCTAAACCATCGAGAACAGAGGGACCTTCTACGTCGCGAGAGGTTAAAGGTACGTAAAGCAGAACACAGCATGCTCATGGGGCTCACACGACGTGTGGCCCCAAGTCAACCCCAACCAAGCGCACAAACGTTCTCGGGTACAAAAAACCACATGTACCTCCAAGAGTTCCTGTATACTCCCAGAGTATACCACGTTTCCAACCCAAAGGCTAACGTGCACCTGGCACCCAACGTCAACGCAAAGGTGTAACGTAACAACTCCAACCTGCCACCTCAACGGTTGAGGCACAGCCAACCACATCTCTTTAAATACCAACATCACTCTCCCAGGAGTGCACGTGATCACACGCCAAAGGTCCGCTACAAACACGGTAGAAGAACCGCCATCAGGGAACCCTTTTATATTTCCACATTAAATAAGATCGCATATGAGGCTCCGCACGCCTAAACAGATTACACCGTTGTACTCCCCATGGAAAAACACGCGAGGTAGACTACTTACTCGCCCGAAACGGTCAACCAGTGAAGAAGGTACTATTCACCGCAACCAACTCGTGTGGGGCCCACACCCTGACTCTGATACTCGTCGGGCGAACTGCGCTATCGCGATGCTCTCAGAAAAACACGCCGAAACGACTACTCAAATTCCCCAAACGGACGCCTGGTGAAAAAGGCGCGAAAAAGCTGCACATAGCTCAAGAGATGGCCCGTGGGGCCCACGCCTCAACTTCGGCTTCGACTCCTGAAACCACCTCGGTCAATTTTGCCTCGATGCCAGGATCACAACGTCGTTGACAGTGCCTGAAACAAATTCCGAAAGCAGAAGCTGCAACTCCCCTCGTTATACGCAAACGGGACCCCGTGGAGCCCACACCTCGGGCCCGAATTCAAGCGGGTGAATTGCACCATTGCAATTCCCTCGGAAAAACACTCATAAACAAGTACTCAAACACCCCAAACGGATGTCGGGTGAAAAAGTGGTGTTTCACCGTAAAATGTGCGAACTAAGCCCCATGGGGCCCACACCTCATCTCCAATCCGAACGCTTTGGAAAGCTCCTCAAAAAGTCCACACAAGGACTAGGGTCACGCTGCCGCTGACGGCGCGTCAATCGGACATCCCAAGCAGGAGTTAGGTCCGATGCAGCAATTAATTAATTAATCAAATAATTAATTAATCGTTCGCATAAAGATTTTCGTGCCACCGAGCAACGAAACCAAACCACAGAGGCTCCAAACCAACTTTTTAAGGGTTGGCTCAACTCTGGGGCCACTGTGCCTCTGACGGTGCTCAAAATGGATGTCGGATGTGTCTGCGCCGCCTAAAACAAGAACCCCCGTAGAAAACGTCATTCCACTTAAAGCACGCGTCGTGCCACCGGACTCCCGTCCCGGGAATTAAAATTTCCCGAAACCATCTCAAAACGTTCCCCTCGATCCAAGAAACGCATCTCTACAGACGGCACGCAAAACAGACGCCCGTAGCGGAAAACACGGGCGTCCGAAACCTGAGGGGCAAGGCCCCTTGGGCTGGACCGGCCTGGGCCGGCCGGTCCGCCCGGTCTGGGTCGGCCTGCGCTGGCCGGCCAGGCTCGCCACGCCTAGCCTGCGGCTTGGCCGCGCGGGCTGGAGGTGGACCCGGGCCACCGCTTGGCCGACTGGCTGAAGCCAGTCACCGCGCGACGACCCGCGCGACGCGGGTTGTGCTCCCCCGCAGGGTCGCATGTCGCGACCCCGGTCCACCACAGAGTGTCGCGGGCATCCGCCGCCTGCCGCCTGAAGCGTGACCGCCGCGCTGAGAGTTGTCGTCGCCTACTTCCATCGAGGATGCTCACGCCGACCACCCTTCCGAGGGACCCCCGCAGCTGGAACCACCGCACGCTGCCGCCTAGGCCTCGTCGGACCGCCGGAAAACCCCCAAAACTCCCGAAATTCCTTAAAGCTTCGCCGGACCGTTGCGGGATCCTCTGAACTCGGATTTCAATTCTGAAAGATGCGATGGGAATAGAAAAATGTATACTACACGACCATTGTATTTTTTCAAAGATAAAACAACAAATCGATGCTAAAATTTGGATTCAAAGAGGGGTTCGGGATTTAAAACTCAACGAGAACCGCCTACCTCTTGGGCGTCGCCTGACGCTTCCCGGAGGGTCCACTGCCGCGCCGCTACCTTGCCGGAGCCACCTCGCCAGAGTGTAGGAGGAGAGGAAGGGGTTGCCGCCTGCCACTATCCAGAAGAAGAAGAAGAAGAAGAGGGAGGGGGTGGGTTAAGTGTCTAAATAGAAAACACTTAACCACCCGCCCGTCGGCCCGAACCCGAACTCCCAACGGGGTCGGGATTAAACCTCCCCTAGGATAAAAACCACGCTCTGAATGCAACGGAGGTCTCAGAATTTTAATCTGATGCCCCGTTAAAAAGTTATTAAACTGAACACCCGAGGCCACCAAATTACGAAAACGCCCCTGGTGCCATTTTTCACAAACGGACCGCGCCCGCGAAACTTACACCCCTCCTAGGGTAAAAGGCACGTTTCAAACTCAATGGTGCCCTCGGTTTTCCAATCCGAGCCATCGTTTAAGAGATACTTGAGGTAAGCCGTTAAACGAGTAAATTAATTATTTAATTTATCTGTTTCACGTTCTGATAGCGAGCGAGGGGTCCAAACATCCCGCACTGACATGTTTTATGCCGTTCCTAGGGTAAACACCCCATTCCAGACCCATCCATATACTCATATCTCTGATCCAAATCTCCTTTTAGGAGTTATCCCATTTATTTGGCGGTCCCAGTGTGAAAGCACTGAAAATTTAATTCCAGCCACACCGGGGCTCAGAATCGCACGCCGTCTGAAGGCGCTGCTCTGGAATAACATCAAGAATATTCAAAAGTATTTCGAAGAAAAAATCAGGTTATTAAATCATTCCCTCATTAAATCTTTTCATCCCCGAAAAGCAAAACCAGGGAACAACTCAGGGTACTAAGTCCACACATGGCTCTTTCGTACCCAGAAGAACTCTTGCACAGCTCTGCGCCACCGCACACAGACCAAAGGATTGATCTGTTCACACGAGGTCGGCCCTTGCCGATGTCGTGCACAGGAGAACACACACTTCTTCTCAGGTGAGTCACGTGGGAGACGTCGTGCACCCACTCAAGACTTTGGGGTTAGGGAAAGGCGGTAGACAACCTCTCCATCCCTTCGCACAGTCTCAAACGACTCGAAGGCTCTCGGGGGTAACTCACCTCCCCGATCGAACCTCTGCGTCACACGCCATGACTAGAATCACTGCCCGCACCTAGAACAAGGCCTGGTGATTCCCTCCTTCGGAACATCCATATGGTGAAACACCCAAGGATATCTGGTCACGCAAGATTTCACAGTCGATGTATCGCGACCAAGACTCTCTTAAACGCCCAGAAAGCGATGGAGTCGACACCATCGACTAAAGGAAAAGGTCCTACACCTTTTTTTTCATACCAACACAGGGTTACACCGATGCCCCGCGCCTCCCTGGTAACAACTCAAACAAGGAGCAGGGAGAAAAGAATTTCACACATAGAGTCTAACAATTATACTGCAAAAAGTAGAAGAGTTGTAGATCATACCTCTTATCACATCATGCTTCGCAGGATCGTAGACATCCAAAGCTCGCGGCTGTTTGCGGTCCTAACTATCAGCTCCTGGAGCCTGACGTGGACCACCCAGTAGTGATGGGAAGACCTCGTAAAGTCATCCCCCACTACTAGCTCCTCCCGTTCCTCTGCTAGCACCACCTCTTTGGGCGCTAATCCAATCACGGCGCTGCCTCTGTCGTGGTGGTGCACCTACTGCCTGCCCGAAGCTCTCTGAATGCCTGGTCGAGCAGTCCCATGCCAGGTGACCTCACCCATTGCAAGCATAGCACCGACTCTCTCTGGGATGCACCAATGCCCTCTGGTGCCACTGTGGTGTACGACCACGCCCCTGAGTCTGGTTGTCAGAAAACCACCTGCGTCGAGGTTCTGATTGCCGACGCCCGCTAGCTGCGATAGACGTCTCGGCTCCGACGTGCATGCTGCCACCACCAACTCTAAAACGTGATGGGAATCCCTCTGTCACCAGCATCTGTTCTAGAACCCCAAAATATGTGGAAATGCCCAAGGGTACTATGACAGCACGAATATCTCAGCGGAGACCCTGCTCAAACTTCCGTACTCGGATGTTGTCGTCATGGACCAAGTATGAGTAAAAGCGTGCACGGTTTGCGAAACTAGTCACATACTCAGCCACCATCATCCCTCCCTGCTGAAACTGCAGGAGATACTAAATCCAAATGGAGCGCAAGAAGGAGGGGAAAAACTCCTCACAGAACAACAACTAAAATTCGCCCCACGAAAGTGACGACTCGTCAAGAAACTGAGTCACCAGACTACACCAACGCCAAGCTGCTCCACGAAAAAGGTTGGTGGCCAAAGCCACCATAATATTTGTCAGTGTCTGCACAAGCCTATAAAGGCAAACCACTATCTCTAGCCAAACCTATGTTGCCTGAGGGTCTGGCTCACCACTGAACCTCAGCGGTCTCTGCCGCTGGAACTCACGCAGCGCGCTCAACCTGCGCTCAAGCTCAGCCTGCTCTGCTGAAGCTGTCTGCTGCTCAACAGGTGGGGGTGCTGCTACCGGCCCACCTGGAGAAAGGGGCTCGCATTATGGGTCCTAGAATGAGGCCTCATAGCTCACAGGGTCATCGTCACGAACCAAAGCTGTCATCCTGGCTGGATGTCTTCACGGAGACATCCTGAATATTATCAAGGAGTGTCGCGGTCAGATGAGCATATATGTGTATACCAATAACAACAATGATGGGGAGATGACTCAAGAAGGACAGTCAAAGTCTCAATCCTATGTGATGAACAAACCAATTTTCCCTGCAACAAGTGTATCAGCATGCCGAGTCGACAAGCGGGTTATCAGGGTCCTGGTGATTGGATACGTCGGCCGCTGCACCATCACTGGACTCCCTGGCCTGAGAGCCACTCTCGAGATACATTAACACTGTTTCCCTAAATCCCAACCAATTACTTTTATTTTAGGGACATCCGAACAGTGTCCCAAGGAACGAACCAGCTCTGATACCACTTTATCACGACCCGAACCTACCCGGGCCCGAGCCGCAACTACCCCAAGCCCACCACCATAGGCCAGGGGCTGGCGACCAGCGCCGAAGGCATAACAACTCGGGGAGGCCTTTGCCTAAGTACCTGTATACACACACGCAGCACACTCAATGAAAAAGTGCAGAGTAAAAAAGAAAAGCAAAGTACCAACTACTATAAATAAACCACAAATGTACATTGACCTCTACAGTACAAAGTAAAAGCTGGAGGTAAACTGAAAAGAAAGGGGAAAAACACGCGCCCAACCAGAAAAGTGCCACAAAATGGAAATAGGTGAACAAAAGAAAAATAGCTGGAAGGGTTCCCCACCTGGAACCCGACTACGACCACCGTGCGTGGTCCAAGCTCCCGAACTCCTATGCTCCACTGAAGTCACGACCAACCTGTCCATCATCTTCAAGGGCACACCAAGTGCGGACAAAGCCCAAGCAGGGGTGAGTATAAAAAGTACTCAGTAGGATACCCCGAAGGTTCGAGGGAGAAACAAAGGAGGTACCGAAGGGTGAGCAGTAGATCGAATATGGGAAAGTAAAGGAGTACAACTAGGAGTGCAGTAAAGAGTACAGTAACGAGTCCAGCTCAACCCAACAAGAGGAAAGAAGGTAGACTCATCCAGACACAAGGAGCTGGAAATGGTGAGAAGATGAACTTCTCATCAAGTCTTCGCTACCTATAGCAGAAGAGTAGACTCGTCCAACCACGAGAAGCTAGAGAAGAAAAGCATGTGGCATACCTCACGCGTCTTCGCCTATCCTGGAGGGAGAGTAACCAAGCCCAAGAAGTGGGTACTGTAAAAAGGTATATACATAACCATATGCTCAAACAAGAAGGCTGAAAAAGATCGTAAGGGGATCTCAATCCTGTAGCTCAGCCCAAGAAAGTGAGTAGCCAACAGTCCTAGAAGTAAACACCATTGATGCCCAGCATCCCGCCCGTCTGCCCCGAACTACAAGTCAAGGGGATCAAACCACCGCACCTCGACACTATCCGCTTTGGGCGGCACTGACTCTCCCTCACGGTTTTAGGTTGCATCACAAGGACACGTCTTGGTGGGGAAAGCGCCCCTCGTACTTGAGAGTTCTGGGTTAAGTCAAACCACACCTTGTTACTGCCCCGCAGTCGAGAGGTCTCCTCAAAGTCAAGGTCGTTCCATCACTGACCCGTACAAACAAGATTCTCGCTCTGGTAAACACGGAGGAAAGCCATAGACTAGCCTAGTAGAAAGGACTGAGTCTGGAATGCCAACAGCCGACCCACTGCCCAGCCCTGCTGGAGGGTAATTCATAATACGATATCGGGTGACCCACTGCCCAGCCCTGCTAGAGGGTAAACCCTAACCAGATATCGGGTGACACACTACCCAGCCCTACTGGAGGGTAAACCCTAATACATCATCAGGCGACCCACTGCCCAGCCCCACTGGAGGGTAGACCTAGAATAATTCGACAGGCGACCCACTGCCCAGCCTTGCTGGAGGGTAGACCTGGAATAAGTCGACAGGCGACCCACTGCCTAGCCTTGCTAGAGGGTAGACCTGGAACTAGACGATGGGCAACCCACTACCCAGCCCTGCTGGAGGGTAGACCCTAAGAGGTCGTCGGGTGACCCACTGCCCAGTCTCTGCTAAAGGGTAAACCCTAGAAGTCAGTGAGAAACCCACTGCCTAGTCTCTACTGGAGGGTAAACCCAAAGAAGTCAATGAGCAACCCACTGCCCAGCCCTGCTGGAGGGTAAGCCCGGAACTGCTCTGGCCATATCCACTGAATGGTACAATCACAGGCCAACAGAACTCAGAGTGGGTATTGCGCAACCACCCAACTCCAGAACAAAGCCAGGGGAAACCACTCAACCCTGCTGGTCTAAACCATCGAGAACAGAGGGACCCTCTACGTCGCGAGAGGTCAAAGGTATGTAAGGAAAAACACGGCATGCTCATGGGGACCACATGACGTGTGTCCCCAAGTCAACCCCAATCAAGCGCACAAACGTTCTCGGGTACAAACAACCACATGTACCTCCAAGCGTTCCCATATACTCCCAGAGTATACCACGTTTCCAGCCCAAAGGCTAACGTGCACCCAGCAACCAACATCAAAGCGAAGGCATCACGTAACAACTCCAACCTGCCACCTCAACGGCTGAGGTACAGCCAACCATATCTCTTTAAATATCAACCTCACTCTCCCAGGAGTGCACGCGATCACACGTCAAAGGTCCGCTACAAACACGGTAGAAGAACCACCACCAGGTCACCCTTTCATATTTCCACATTAAATAAGATCATGTATGAGGCTCCGCACGCCTGAACAGATTACACAGTTGTACTCCCCATGGAAAAACACGCAAGGTAGACTACTTACTCTCCCAAAACGGTCAACCGGTGAAGAAGGTACTATTCACCATAACCAACCCGTGTGGGGCCCACACCCCGACTTTGATACTCATTGGGCTAACTGCGTTATCGCGATGCTCTCAGAAAAACACGCAGAAACGACTACTCGAATGCCCCAAACGGACGCCTGGTGAAAAAGGCACGAAAATGCTGCACATAGCTCAAGAGACGACCCGTGGGGCCCACGCCTCAACTCCAGCTTCGATGCCTGAAACCACCTCGGTCAATTTTGCCTCGATGCCAGGATCACAATGCCGTTGACGGCGCCTGAAATGAATTCCGAAAACAGAAGCTGCAACTCCCCTCGTTATACGCAAACGGGACCCCGTGGGGCCCACACCTCAGGCCCGAATTTAAGCGGGCGAATTGCACCATTGCAATCCCCTCGGAAAAACACTCAGAAACGAGTACTTAAACACCCCAAACGGATGTCGAGTGAAAAAGTGGTGTTTCACCGTAAAACGTGCGAACTAAGCCCCGTGTGGTCCGCACCTCATCTCCAACCCGAACGCTTCAGAAAGCTCCTCAAAAAGTCCGCACGAGGACTGAGGTCACGCTACCGCTGACGGCACGTCAATCGAACATCCCAAGCGGGAGTTAGGTCCGATGCAGCAATTAATTAATTAATCAAATAATTAATTAATCGTTCGCATAAAGCATTTCGTGCCACCGAGCAACGAAACCAAACCGCAGAGGCTCCGAACCAACTTTGGAAGGGTCGGCTCAGCTCTGGGGCTATTGCGCCTCTGACGGCGCTCAAAACGGACGTCGGATGTGTACGTGCCGCCTAAAACAAGAACCCCCGGAGAAAACGTCATTCCACTTAAAGCACGCATCGCGCCACCAGACTCCCGTCCCAGGAATTAAAATTTCCCGAAACCATCTTGAAACGTTCCCCTCGATCCAAGGAACGCGTCGCCGCAGACGACACGCAAAACGGATGCCCGTAGCGGAAAATACGGGCGTCCGAAACCTGAGGGGCAAGGCCCCTTGGGCTGGACCGGCCTGGGCCGGCCTGCACTGGCCGGCCCGCCTCGCCACGCTTGGCCCGCGGCTTGGCCGCGCGACGACCTGCGCGGCGCGGGTCGTGCTCCCCCGCGGGGTCGCGTGCCGCGACCCCGGTCCACCGCGGAGCACCGCGGGCATCCGCCGCCTGCCGCCTGAAGTGCGGTCGCCGCGCTGAGAACCGCCGCCACCTACCACCGTCGAGGCCGCTCGCGCTGACCGCCCTGCTGAGGGACCCCCGCCGCTGGAACCACCGTACGCCGCCGCCTGGGCCTCACCGGACCGCCGGAAAACCCCCAAAACTCCCAAAATTCCCGCAAGCTTCGCCGGACCGCTGCGGGCTCCTCCGAACTCGGATTTCAATTCCGAAAGATGCGATGGGAATCGAAAAATGTATACTACATGACCATGGGATTTTTTCGAAGATAAAACAACAAATCGACGCTAAAATTTGGATTCAAAGAGGGGTTCAGGATTTAAAACTCAACGAGAATCGCCTACCTCTTGGGCGTCGCCCGACGCTTCTCGGAGGGTCTGCCGCCGCGCCGCTGCCTTGCCGGAGCCACCTCACCGGAGTGGAGGAGGAGAGGAAGGGGATGCCGCCTGCCGCTGTCCAGGCGAAGAAGAAGAAGAAGAGGGAGGGGTGGGTTAAGTGTTTAAATAGAAAACACTTAACCACCTGCCCGTCGGCCCGTACCCGAACTCCCAACGGGGTCGGTATTAATCCTCCCCTAGGCTAAAAACCACGCTCTAAACGCAATGGCGGTCTCATAATTTTAATCCAAGGCCCTGTTCAAAAGTTATTAAACAGAACACCCGAGGCCGCCAAATTACGAAAACGCCCCTGGGTCCATTTTTCACAGACGGCCCGCGCCCATGAAACTTACACCCCTCCTAGGGTAAACGGCACATTCCGAACTCAACGGTGCCCTTGGTTTTCCAATCTGAGCCACCGTTTAATAGATACTTGATTTAAGCCTTTAAACGAGTAAATTAATTATTTAATTTATCTATTTCACGTTCCGATGGCGAGCGAGGGGTCCAAACGTCCCGCGCTGACATGTTTTATGTCATTCCTAGGGTAAACACCCCATTCCAGACCCATCTGTACACTCATATCTCTGATCCGAAGCTCCGTTTAGGAGTTATCCCATTTATTTGGCATTCCCGGTGTGAACGCACTGAAAATTAAATTCCGGCCACACTGGGGCTCGGAATCGCACGCCGTCTAAAGGTGCTGCTCTGGAATAACATTAAGAATATTCCAAAGTCTTTCTCAGAAAAAACCGGTTTCTTACATGGAAAGAGTCCGTGAATTCTAAAATGGATTCCATGTACTAAAACCAAGTATGTATTTTATTAGACCCTCCCATAGATGTAGAGATCATTAGTTTCAAATGGGTATTCAAGAAGAAACTGGACATGGAAGGACAAGTCAATACCTATAAGGTGTGACTGGTTGCAAAAGAGTTTAAACAGTGTCAAGGCATTGACTATGGTGAAACCTTTTCACTAGTTGCAATGCTGAAATCCATCAGAATTCTATTTTCCATTACATCTTTCCATGATTATGAGATTTGTAAAATGGGTTTCAAAATAGCATTCCTTAACAGGAACCTTCAAGAAGATGTCTATATGACCCAACCTAAAGGGTTTGTGACTCCAAAGGATTCCAAAAGGTATGCATGTTACAAAGATCCATTTATGGATTAAAACAAGCATCCAGGTCATGGAATATTCATTTTTATGAGACCATAATGGAATTTAGTTTCATAAAGAACAAATTCAAGTCATGTGTCTATAAATGGTTTAGTGGGAGTGTAGTAATTTTCTTAATAGTATATGTTGATGACATATTACTCATTGGAAATGAAATACCAATCTTACAGTCTATTATGGCGTGGTTGAATAAATGCTTCTCTATGAAAGACTTGGGTGAGGTAGTATATATTCTTGGGATCAAGATCCATCATGATAGATCTAAGAGGTTTTTTGACCTAAGTTAAAGTACATAAATTGACAAGATACTAAAGAGATTAAGTATGAAACAATCCAAGAGGGGATTGTTTCCAGTGTCACATGGAATTTATCTTTCCAGGAAAGTGTTTCCTTAGACACATGAGGAAAGAAATAGAATGACAAGGATTCCATATGCATCAGTGATTGGGTCATTCATGTATGTTATGATATGTACTAGGCTAGATGTTTCCTATGCATTAAGTGTGGTAGGAAGATATCAATATGATCCAGGTTATCATCATTGGATGTAAGTCAAGACTATCCTTAAGTATCTAAGGTGTACTAAGGATATGTTCATAGTTTATAGAGGAGATGAGGAACTAGTCATTATACGATATGCAGATTATAGTTTCCAAATTGATCAAGATGAAATGAAGTCATAAATGGGATACATATTCACTTTGAATGGAGGTGTTTTGAGCTGGAAGAGCTCAAAGTAGGTTGTGGTTGCAGATTCTACAGTAGAGTCTGAGTATATTGTGGCTTCTAAGGTAGCTAAAGAATCATTATAGATGTGAAAATTCATCCAAGTGCTTGATGTGGTACCTATTAGTAAAGATCCTATCACACTCTATTGTGATAATACTAAAGCGGTGGATCTTGAAAAAGATCCAAGTTCACATCAGCAGACGAAACACATACTTCAGAAGTATCATCTCTTGAGGGATTTTTCTTAGAGTGGTAAAGGTACAGTGAGAATTATTTCCATGGAAGAAAACGTAGTGAACCCCTTGACTAAATCCTTGATTCATCAGAAACATTACTATCATGTGAGGTCTAATATACTTAAGGTAATAGGTAGTTGGCTCTAGTCCAAGTGGGAGTTTGTTAGATTTGGAGTCCTAGGACCAACTGTTTGTACTTTGATTACATAAATATTTGATGTATTGAATATTAATAAAACTTCTTATTACATATCATTTGTTGTTCTACATGACTCTAATATAATAATTTCCTAGAGTATATGTTGCATTGATAAGGTCATAGCAATTCCCCGCTATGATGAAAACCTTGATGTGCTATGATGATATTTTCAAATAATGTTCTTTAGTTGGATAACATACTATGATGGGACACATAGTGCATAGACTATTAATTTTGAGTAATCTTAAGAAGATGAGGCTTCTTCTCATTAAGTTTACACTTGGTAATCTCCAAGATAGGAGATTATAGGAACAGACCCACCAGTAGGAAATTCGCATGTTTTGGTGTCATTGGATATTCCTATTTACGAGCATGTGTGGTGGTCTTTAGACTTTAATATTATTATTAATGCATGTTAAAACTTGCGTACTTATATTTATTTCATAAACCATGATGATAAAAATTCATGGTGAAGTTGGATACGTTTGGTGCGTTATGAGTGAAATGTCATTAATCAATAAGTCGATGAAGTATTTGTCCCTTCCATCTTTATAGAAGCAGATATCTCATCCCTTTGATTGGAATAGAACCATTGCATTAAATTCTATGTCCATGGTGTAACGATGTGTTTATTTCAAATAGTAAAAGAAAGACATATCGAGAATATAGGTTGGTGACATGGATATGTAACCATCTTAATGAGATATTGTGACAAAGGAATTATATTACACAGTGAGAATTCATATGTGGTTGTTAACATTGTGACATTAAGTTATTTCTATTGGGTGTCTTGACCCATTGCTAGACAGTAATCTTAGACTTTAGGCAAGCCCACCTAATTCCAATGAGAAAGAATCTTAGAGGGTCATACACTAAGTGTTTCCATTGATCTCTATTAAATTCTATTTGAGTTTAATTAATAGAATAAATATTATTCTCAAGTCTGAGGAATAATTTTATTCAAGTTATATTGATCGCATAAATTAAATAAATATTTATTCACTTACATGTGAATAAAATATTTATTTTATTTATTTAATATTTTAATAAATATTTATTCACTAGATTTTGAATAAAATATTTATTTATGAATGAAATATTTATTTGGTTATTCAATAAATGCTATAGGATTTCGAACAGACCAAGATTTGGTCTGGTGAAAAATATTAATTAACAAGACTGTTGCATAATATTTTTTATTGTGCAAGTTAGAGCACACCAAAAAATAGTAATAATATAATAATTATTATATGTAATTGGGTTTATTAAATTTAATAAATGTTATTTAATAGCTGGTCTGAAATTAAATAATATTTTAACTTAAATCCTAACTCTATAAATAAATGGATATTTCTATTGTATAATGTATCCAAAAAAATTAGAATAGAGAATTATTGCACACAATGAATTCTCTATCAACTCCTCCTTCTCTCTCACTCTCAAGAATGAGAAGTTTTTGGGATATTTCTTCAAGACAAAAGAACAAGCGATCAATAATGAACAACGCAAGACATTCGACTCACTGTGATATCACCTAGAGATCGAGTGGTGTTGCTCAGAGATCATAGGAGAACATGCGGATCACCTCTAGAGGGATTCTATCCTCGGTCCTCATAGTGAAATGAAGGTAATCTGAAAGGGTCTTTTTAGACGATCAACATCCACCAAGGAAAAAAGTTCCTAAGCCCATGTATTTATTTCATCAAATATTAAATAAATTAATTATAAATTTTATATTTAAGATACTCTCTCTATTTTTGGTAAATGATTAATAAAATAAATTTTAATATATCACCCACCTCTACATGCTTCCACTATGCTCAAAACCATCATCAAATCCTTCACTTGAGACACAAGTCTTTCTCTCATTAATGCAACCAGGGAGGCCCACTGGTTCTACTTTATGAGACAGTGGATTTATGTAGCTGTCTCTTCTTAAACCCTTTAAGATACCTGAATAGTTCATAGGCTTTACTTAAAGATAAAATGGTTTTCTATGGACTTATTCTTCATGAAAGCATGAACTTTACGGATGCTTTGTTTTCTTATGATAGCTCTTTATCTCTTTGTATCTATTTTTTGGTGTACCTTTTCTTCTATCAAGTCACTTCTTTTATAGGATAGTTTCATCGTTTTTGTCACTAATTTATATCCAAAAAAATCCATTTCAAGGTTTACTTCAAATGTTTTTTGATTATACCGAGTCACGGCCTGTTATTTCTCCTGAGTTGTTCTGTAATAACCCGCTAATTCGCATTGGTTTGAGAGTAAAACGAGTCATTAATGGGCCTTAAGTTATGTCCCCAAGGCACTAAAGGCTGGCAATAAATTCTGAAGGGTTTCAAAGTAAGTGGGGGACGATTTACCCTTTAATTTATGAAAACAAAAACTCAACAAACCATCCACAAACAACTCACTATATGATGCATGAAATAAACTAAGACATTTCAAATCATTCTCTTTAAAACAACTAACCAAGGTATGCTATAGTGGAAGACAAACCAATATTAAAGTAAATAGTGGAAAGATGACAAATAAACTCCAAGACGACAACCATACTTCAATCTTCACAAGCTCCGTGCTCCAACATCACTAAGTATTCTAAAGTATCATGATGTGGTGCTAAAGAAGTTTGATACTTTACATTTTCCCAAGTCACGGAAGGTAACATCTGAAAAAGCACCAAAGTTACAAAGAAGGGGTGAGAATAAAACTCAGTAGGTTTTCTCAATGACTTCCTTACTCACACCACTAGGATAGAATGGCTAGCACATTATATAAAATAGTTTATATAAAAAAATTTACCAAAATATTTTATAACCAAACATAAACAAGTTTGAAAACCAATTATAAAAAAGTGAAAACAAAAGTAAATGAAACTAATTTTCAGAAAGTTATTTTCTAGAAAATAACTAATAAAAGCTTAAAAAAATTCCAATTATTATTTTGTAATACCCATTCCATAGTTTACAACACACCCACACATGCATGCTTCATTCGACAGTTCCATACTCATGAGTGGTCTCTCGCCCAATTACCTTGTGTCCCAATAACATACACCCCTGATCTAGGGTCATGTACCTTGTAACCTAATGGTACTTGTCTCTTATTAAGGGACCGTTAAGCATGAACTCACACCAACACCATGTATGCCAAATATTTCCACTACCAAAATAAACCACTTCAATAAAACTAAACATTTATTGAAAACCAAAGCACAACCAATTTCAAAGAAAATTTTCATTTCAATAAAACTTTACCTTTTATTGAAAACATATAATCCAATTCATGTTCTAACAATCCAGAAAAATCCCCATTTTAAAATCCATATTTTAAAACCAAGAACCAAAGCACTCATTCAAAATCCCCAATTTTCCAGATTTCACAACTATCACTCAAGAATGTTTCCAACAAGTGTTCAACAACCAAATAACAATAAATTCAGAATAATACATTAAATTTTAAAATCATTCCAATAAGTTATACTGATAGGAGTCAAGATTGAAGCTACATACCTCGAAGGTTTTGACGAAACTGAACAAAGGATGAAGAACGCTTACAAAAACTGAGTTGATTCTTCAAAGAAATGGCCTCAGATACCTTATCCTATCAACAACAAATAAAAATCTCAACTTATTTGGAAAACACAACTCTAGATCTACCCATAACATTCATATATCTTAGAACCAAGATGAGAGGAGAAGTAGATCTAATAGAACACTTACTCGGAGAGACGTACTGTAGACGCAACGAAGATCCAAAGTCAATCGGATCGATCTAGAAGAAGTAGTGACTCTAAAAATCACCTAGGGATAGTATAGGGTTGATATAAAGGAGGTCTAGAAAGAATAGACTAAGTGGAACTTCCAAACGCATAACTTTAAGCTGGGTGTGGGCCGGCTCATGACGTGTACCCTTGGTCACGGTGTGAAGGCCACACTGGATAAATACGCCGAAAAACTCATCACCTCGGGTTTAAAAAAACTATATTTAAACACTACATGACATGTACCTCAAGTACGCAATGTATACCAACTAATGGAGTGACCCTCACTTCATGACTTGAATCTGTCCCCAAGTACACGGCGTGTACTTCACGTACACGGCGTGTACTTCAGGTACACGACGTGTACTTCAATTACATAGCGTGTACTTCAGGTACACAGAGTGTACCTATCCTGAACCCTACAATAAACCCCAAAAAACTATTTTTAAGGGTTTTTAACTGAAATGGGACTTATAAAATGTGTAAAACATACTCGATCAAGGTAATAGTATGTCACAACCTAGAAACTGGGGGTACTACATGTTCGGGTATTTAAAGAAAGAATAATGTCATAAATAATAGTATATTCTATTGAGGTGAAATCCTTACGAGCATGAGAAGAGGATCACATGATTCTCATTTTACAAAAAAACTCAAACTCATCCATGGATTAACTACTCGAAATTCCACCTGTAAATTCATTTTCAGTCGGCCTTGTCAACTTCTTTGAGAAAACTACATGAATGAAAGATAGAGATTGCGTGCATGGAAGTTATAAGTCTCTTCATCTCATAATATTGATCATAGAATAACCATGGTGGTGTTGGTTTGATGATAGAACATTTAGAGATCTTATATAGTGAACTATAATAGTTGAGTGTCGTTGGAGGAAGAAGAAGACACCCCTTTCAAATCGAATGGCTTAGATAAAAGTAATATGACGGTGCAAGAAATGTTTGTAAGTTTTTAAAGTGGATGAACAATACTGCATGCTCCTGAGTCCCACATCGAACTTAACTATGTTTGAGGATGTAGTTTATCAATCAACCACTCCTAATACTACTTTGATATGGTCTTAGGGGATCAATCCCCTTTCACACACCACACCACCATGGGGTACATAGACAAGCGTTGTCCCACTGGCATGTGGGTGTGCACTATATGCCCATTCTTTGTCACTTGCTAGCTGGCCCAGGATGGATCCCTTAGGCATGGTTGACTCTGGTCCCATAAGTTCCTAAGGTTGAGATGGACTTATCTAGATAGTGGGTTGGACTCAATTTTTAATAATTCCACCTTCAAATACATAGAAAAAATATAAGTATCAAATTAAATACAAATCCACTCTCAATTAAAATTCCAACCAATGCTTTTCATTTTCATCATGAAAAATATATATTTATATTTTTTCATGGATTTCATCAATTAATCATTCCCATGCATTTATTCTTTAATATTATTTTCTTCAAATAATATTTTATGGACTTCAACAATTATACATGGAATCTTTAACTCATCATGAAAATAAATATTTTCATGGTCTTCACTTGTTGTATGGATTGTGAATTTCTTATTTTTCACATGTCTATATCAATTAATAACTGCTTTTTCAATCATCACAATTTCATCACCACTTCATCTTCACTCACATATTGATTTGTTGATAATAAATGCAACACTTGGGCATAAAAATATCCCCCTTTGTCTTTTATTGTAAATATTCACTCAAGTAATAAAAACCAATATATGGAAACTTCAATTATTCTCTCCCTTATTAACAATCAAATGAAAAGGATAATTAGGGTCCTTTATTATCTCATCTTTCTTCTTAAAAAACATCTGCACATATTTTAAAAGTAAGGGATAATATCACATGATACTTATAAAAGATCCATTAGCTGATCAACTCTAAGTCTATGTGTGCTAACCTAGTGTAGAAAACAAGAGTAAAGTAACCATGGTTGTCTAAGATTCTCATAACACATACTCATGTGATATCAATCTTATATTTTCTCTATTCTCAAGATAGGGGTCGGATTTATCAAAGCAATAAAAATATTGCACATACTTTAACAAACTCATCAGAAAGTTCAAGTGCACAAAATAACTCTCCCTTAGTCTCGTTTTTTATATCAACCAAGAAATACCCCTTAATAAATAAAATTAAAAATAGGTATTAGAGTGTGATTGGAATACTTCAAAACTCATCTAAGCTCCCCCTAAAGGGATGATCTCATTCATCGTCATGGAAATTGATGTACTACATTATGAACACCATTTCTCCTTCAATTCCCTACATGTTATTTCATAACACATAAAATAATAATGGGGAATAAGGAGTAACCTAAATGTCTTTAGAATACACATTCAGAATAAGAGTATACTCTCAATATAGACTTCTTATTCTTCTTATAATCTTCACATGACTTGCTAGTGTCTTTATTTTGAAGCTTCTTCCCTTTCACAACATAGTTACTATCTCTTAACAGTATTTTCATGCATTTCTCAGTTGTGTAACCCTTCTACTTACATCTACCATAGAATTTATTTAATACTTAATATTTATTTTGTCTTGGTAGTTTGGATGAATTTTTGGTCACAATATTTTTCTTTTTTGTGAAAATTTGTTTAACAGTCATCTTCTTTTGTTCATATTTCAAGATTGCTTTGCCACCTTATTTTATTATATACCAATTCATTTGTTGTGGTCTTGTATTCACATTATTAGATGATTAGTTCATGATTGGTACATAGCATCACTTATCATAATATTGACCACTTATGTTTCAATAGTCATAGAAATATTAAGAGTATTTATATTTGTTCTTTGTAGAGAGATTAATTTTATATAGATTTCTCTTCTCTAGTTCAGGTATTCTCTTTTCTTCAGCTTTTCTCCCCCTAAATGCAGGCCTTCTATTATTTTCATTAATTAACATGTTATGCCAGAATTTGGATTCCTTTTCCCCAAATTTCCAATAAAACCAATAATTGTATATGATCCTTCTTCTCTTCTTTTATGGTGTAGTATGTCTAGGTTTCATAGATTGTGAACCTTGATTCTTTTGAGTGGAAATTCCACTCTTGTGTACATATCTTAGGGAAAATTTCTTCAAACATATTTTCCCATACACCCTTAATATTGTGGGATCATCATTTTTTATTATCTATACTTTTCCAGAATTTTTTTTAAAACCTATACCAACACTTGAAACAACATTAGTACACAAGATAATTTATGGTTCATGGGATAGCTTTTTATTAGAGGATGTTGATATTATATTGGAAGATAATCTAATACTCCTTTTGGAATTATGATTCTCAATGTAAACATGAGTGGTAGTATCACTTCTTATAGGTATTTGGGAAGTTCCAACTTAGGGTGATTCTTAATTATTCAATCTCACCTCTAGCTTTAAAAATTTAATATTGATGAATTTTTTATCATTCTAAACTAATATTATAATATTTTCCCAATATTATTTTAGATTCTTAATTCGTTCTTCATGAATTTTTCTTGATTCTTGAAAAATAATTGTTATTCTACTTTAACTGAGTTGCTTTGACATCCATGGAAATTTTCTGTAATCTTTCAAGTGCATGGAATGATTCTTCAACAACAATTTTAGAAAAAAAATTCTCATAGGAATACCTTTGTAGCTATTCTTAAATATAAAGAATATATTTATCCCTTATTTATACCATGTCTATGAGAGTGATACACTTTCTAAGCTTCTTACTTAGTTTATCTTCCAGTTCTTATACTTCTTCTTCCAATTGTGTTTTATTAAAAAGAAGTCCCTTGATGCCTCTAACAATATGTTTTACCTCTTATTTGGGAACATTATTTGGATGTTATTTAAATAAAAAATTTATATCACTAAGAAATACATCATCATCACATATTGAATATGCATTATCAGAAGATCATAATTGAAAAAATTATTGCATGTTATACCTTTAATATTACCTTCGGCTAGAGGTGTCTCTCTATTTATAGTAAGATTATTCTTCAAATTCCTTTCCTTTATTTTCTTTTTATTTTTCCAAGTATTTTTAGATATATCAATTTTATTTAGATCACTCATTTCATGAAATATTCACTTCATAAAGACTCACTTGGATCTTTAGAGGTGACCTACTTTTTTATACCACTTGTAGAGCCCCAAGCTGAATTAGGTGCCACTGAGAGGGGGGTGAATCAGTGGTACACTCATTTTATAAATTCTTTTTACTTTGAATTAAACCTCTTGAACTTGTTAAGTTTATTTATCTACACTATGAAATATCTCAATCTCACCTTGTGTGTAGTAATAATAATAGAGAGAGAATCACGTGGTATTTACAAGGTTCGGCTGAAAAGGCTTACTCTTTTCCATGCTGGTTATACCCCAACATGGATTTCCACTATAATATTATTAAAGTGATTAAAATGGTTTAGGAAACAACTAGTTATACACACCAATATTCATTCCTTCATTTGATCTTGGTTATATCCCCCAACAATCCAACTCTTTTTCCTCAGTTGGTTATACCCCCCCAACCTTCTCCTACTCCCAACTCCAACTGAGAGTCTTCTTATGCTCCAAATATAACTGAATACTTCTCCTTTATTCAAGTATTTATCCATTATAGTATGATATTCATACCTTACTTCATGATCTTGATGAATCGCACTTTCTCATGTACCTATTCAATTACCTTTTCAAAGCTTGATGGTCTTGCTCACATATGTCCAATCACCTGTGTCTTGATCGGTTGCCTTAGTGAAACAAATGATCTAGAAATTCTTCCTTCTACTAAAGTCCTGACCTCAATTAGATGTGTGAAATATATGCACAAAAAGGCTCTTAAATATTTTATACAAGAATAAATTTCACAATCTTAATTAAAATATACTTCATGCTTGTATTTCATGGAATCCAAAACTTAACACATTTATTTATATGATCTATTATTTTATGTGTTATTAAAAACTTGTTTCGAGTATCTCATTTGATTATGAATGAATGTTTCTTGGATGCATGAATTGTATCCTCTTATTTATTTATTTGAACACACACATTATTATATTTTCATACCTTAAGATCTTCTACATGTGTGCATTAGCATGCACTGACTTCCTTCTTACGTGTAGTAAGCTTCGCGCAATAGGTGTATACATGAAATCTCACTTGTGTATGTATTGGTTATTATACATAGAATTGCCTTCCTCATGACTAGTCCTATTTTTCATTACTAGGTGGTTCATGAATTTTTATTTACTTTATAATCCAAGTAGACTTATGGGATCAACTCCTTCACAAGACATGAATCCTTCTCTCCTTCACATAACTAGGGAGGCCCATGAGTTCTCCTTTGTCAGATAGGGGATGTCCATGACTATCACTTCTCAAAACCTTCATGATACCTGAATGGATCATGATTTTTTCTTCATGATGTAGTGGTTTTTTGTGGTATTCTTCTTCACACAAGCAAGAGCTATGTGGATGCATTGTTTTCTTATGACCTCTCTCTCTCTCTCTCTCTCTCTTCGTGTCTTTATTTTTCAGTGTACCTTATCTTCTACCAAGTAACTTATTTTATAGGTATTTTTTCCATGTATATCACTGATTTAGATCTGAAAAATAAGTTTTGTTAAGGTTAACTTCAAATTCCATTTGATTATATAGAGTCGCAATCTATTATTTCTCCTGAGTCATTCAGGTATTTCAATATAAAATAACATCACAAATCATGGAATTTTATCTTACAATTAAATCCTCATGAGCATGCGATGAGGATCACATACTTCTCATTTTCTCAAAAGCTCAAACTCATTCATAGATTGACTACTCAAAATACCTCCTTCAAATTAGTTTACAGTCGGCCTTGATGACTTCTTCGAGCAAACTGCACGCATGCATGGATGTTCTAAGTATCTTCGTCCTGTAATTTTGATCACATAATAACCATGGAAGTGATGGTTTGATCATTGGATGTTCAAATATCTTCTCTGATGAACTAGAATAGTCAAGTGTCACTAGTGGAAGGAGATGATGCCTCATTCATATCGAACGACTTAGATCAAATCAATCTAACAACATGGGAAATTTCTATAAGTTTTTTAAGTAGACGAATAGTATAATGCACTCCTGAGTTCCATATCATACTTCACTGTGTTAGAGGATTCATTTTATCAATCAACCACTCTTACTAACACTTAGATTTGGTCACGGGGGATCAGCACCCCTACACACACCACACCACTATAGGGTGTGCTCGCATGCACTACCCCACCGGAATGTGGGCACAAACTATACACCCATTATATACCGCATATTGGTTGGCCCAAGATAGCTCCCTTGTGTGTGGTTGACTCCAATACCAAAAGTTCCTAAGGTTGAGATGGCCTTGGATGGATAGTGTTTTGGCCTCTATTTTTAATAAGGCCACCTTCAAATACTTAGAAAAAATCTAAGTATCAAATGAAATACAAATCCATCCTAAATTAAAATGAAAACCAACTCTTTTCATTTCTATCATGAAAAATATATATTTATATGTTTTCATTCCCTTCATCAATTAATCATTCTCATGCATTTCTTATTCAATGTTATTTTCTTCAAATAATATTTCATGGACTTCAACAATTATGCATCGCATCTTTAATTCATCGTGAAAATAAATATTTTCATGGTCTTCACTTATTGTATGATTTTTTATTATTATTTTGTACATGTATATGACAATTAAGAATAGCTTCAATGATCATCACAATTGCATGACCACTTCATCTTCACTCACATATTGATTTATTGACAAAAAATGAAACACTTGGGCACAACAATTTCTTTCATAATAATTCTGGTGTGGAAAGCAAGATCATTTCACATTAATTTAAATATTTTAAAAACAACCTTTTTTATTACTAAATTTAAGTGATTAAACTTTTATGAAAGGTGGGTGATTCCATCAATACAATCACAACACAAAAAACAATCATTGTTGGGATACATGTTCATAATAACAAGAAACAACATCTCAAAGATCGCATAGTTTTCATGTTAAGAAACATAAAGATTCATGGATTAGGCTTTATTATGGTAAATATTCTTCATAAACATCTTGTAAAATAGCATTTTATATTTTAGGAAAAATTAGGTTTTTAGCAAGCCATATTAATACCTCAATGCAAACAATCAATAAAAAATGAAATTTCAAACAACACTCAACACTTCCAAGTCATATTTAGGGGAATCTTCATGCATTTCATTTAAATAATTCTAACATGTGTCCAAGTTAAATACAAAAACCACACATGTTTTGGTAATAAAAATAAGGCTTGAAATACATAAACTAAACATTTTATTGATAAGAAAACATGCTTACATCTGAAAAAAACTGCACATTTTACGTTCTCTTACGTCATGTTATCCATACCTAAATTAAACATTTCTAAAACATTTTATCAAATAAGAAACATGATTTTAGATTTCAAAATAAAACATGCTTTTGGATCACAAAATAAAAATACACATGTTATTTCACTACGTGTCATGCTTAACATGATCAAAATAAATAGTATTTAAACATTTAATCACTCAGTAAAACATACATATACACTGAAATAAAGGTAACATGATTTTACTTCCATATTTAAATACAACATGATTAGTGCATAAAATGATTTCATATTCTAAATAAAACATGCTAAATATACTAATTTCTCAATATTTACATACTATCAGTTTCATTTTAACCACACAGATGTTTTCAACTTTAGACATGTTCCCCACAATAAAATACTCATAGATTAACATGTGAGACAAAGTTATTTCAACACAATAAATTTTTTCAATCTTGAAAATAATATGTTCATTCATTCAAATAATTTTGAGTCTCAATAGGCTACCACAAATCATGCTTATCATTTTCAAAGAATTTAAAACAAAAAAAATTCCATTCGTACAATAAATTCCTAACACATGCAAGTTGAATATCCTAAGAGTAAAGGTAACACGTGGAATGACATTCATATTTATATGTTTAATATATATGTATAAACAATCCAACATAACAATTATATTAAACATTATTGGAAGATAATATGGAATTATTGATTTAGAAAACTTTCAAATTGTTAATGGTTATCATTGAGCATGTTTTTCATTTTTTCAAAATTCAAAAACAATGACACAAAATTCTTATCCTTGTAATAAAATTCCAACACATTCTTACAACATATAAATGGATTGATACTAAAAAACCATAGTCATGCCAAAAATGAAGGTGCAAGTTATTCATGTCAAAGTTTTCAAATTTAAATGAATTATCAATTATCATGATGGACATTTTTTAAGAATTATTGAATTAAAATAACCAAAATAAAATTTACAATAAATCCATAACATATAATTTCAATACATCATGAATGAAAAACAACACATGACATACCAACTTTCATGGGAACCAGAATACTCCTAATCATTGTTTTAAAATAGTTCATTTCAGCATGCCAGTATAAAATCTATTTAAGGTAACATGCATTACAGAGGTTCTCAAAATTCAATAACCATTCATAATGAAATAAATTAATAATTATTTGGTAAAAATTATATACATTCATAAAATAGGTTACCATTTTATTCACTTTAACATTTTAAAAAATTCAATTTATTAAGGATCATGTTATAACAGGTAAGGGAATATCACATTCAAGTATCAATAAGGTTTGAAACAAATAGTTCATGCTAATTAATTACCTTTTTATTATTTTCTTTCAAGTTATATTACTAATTCAGAAAATAATGATAGTTCATTAATAACTACAGTACATGCATAGTCATAGAAACACACATAAAATTCAAAATGTTAATGTTAATGCAACTAATGACCGTGTTGCATGTACCTACCTATAATTATAGCCCTCAACGGTTTCACTTACACCTAAACATGTTCAGTAGGTTATAAAAGTCCTCATAATGGATCACAGGGGGGGGATATTTGTGTCCTATACATTCCCCTTGGTCTAAGCCACAAGTTAGGCTTGATTTTCATAGTTTCCCTACCAATATCATGCAGTCCTCACTTATTCAGAACTATTATTTACACCCTATATCTCAAAAAACTCCTTTGATACCAATTTTTCATGACCCTCCCCCATTGGTACCCCTCCTGGGTCTACAGTGAAGAGAAAGAGTGACCCTTGAGTCCCACCTCCAATAGGCCTCAAGTTGGTGACTAGAACCAGGGGTATAAAAATTCTTAAATAGGAGGCATTACCCTCTTAATTCTCAAGAAATAAGATATAAAAACCCACCAAGACAACTTCATATAATAAAATAAAAGTATATAATTTCCCAATACCAAATGAAACTATATAAACAAAATGAAATACATCCAAAATAATGAAAATTCGAACACTTATTCTCCACTCCATCTACCTGTACAGCATCTCCCAACTTCAGTGATCTATCCTAAAAACGCTTGCAAATTGCGGTGGGGTGCGTACTTGGGAGTACTCAGTAAGATCATTTATCTAAAAAGATCAACATCTCTATTCAATAAACATGAAATAATATCCAAGAGTGAATTCAACTAAGTATGCAAAATAGAAAACATGTATACATAAGAAAACAAGCATAAAGGGCATAAGAAACACCATCATCAAAAATATATTATCATAAATCCTATAAAATTCAACATCTAAACCAATAATATCATCAAAATCATAACCTCCATCAGAACTACCAACATCCCCGAGCCTAGGAGAAATTTATCTTAGCTCCAACCTACCAGCTCAGGGGATCTCCCACTCAAATCGTTAGTGAGCCAATAGGATCACCTCCTTGCTAGGTATAGAGATGTGGTTATGAAACAACACTAGTAACATATCATCAGCTACCAAGACTTATCTTGCCACCACCTTCCATATCCACTAATAACGACACCAACTATGCATAATCTCTTATGGCATCAAATGCATATCACATCTCACGACACCAATTTCATATCACATCTCGAGACACCAATTGAATATCACATCTCTTTAAACCATTCATTGGTGGGGTAATGTAAATACAAAGGACATCAACCTCATGTCCTCCTCCTTCTGTGTACATCCTCATCAACACATACTCTCCTCTATAGTAGGGTATCGTGAACATATAGGGAATCAACCTCATGCCCTCCCCCCATCATGCATGACCCCCACCATATGTCATAACCATCCTATGAACTTCTATCACATTGATTCCCCTTTCTTTGTATCACATCTTCACCACCACTTCCATCGTATAAAAACAATATCATAGAGAAAGAAACACATTCCATGGAATAATATCATCACAAGGAAAAATAACACTAAGTGAGGAAGAAGGCCACATAATCAACAATTCACATCAACCATATTAATCCCACAATGTTATTTATACCTTTATAAACTTTATTAAATTAATTGTTCCATTAATTAACCCATTCCAACCTAATCACTCAACCCACAAACTATCACAATCCATTTTGCATCTTTCAACATTATTATCTCAACCATAATCATACATTTCAAACATCAATACTTTTTGAACAACCTACCAAATATTTAATTTCATTCCAATATCAAGTTCCCTAAGAGTTTTTTCTTATTGTTAATAATGCATGTATTCAGTTTTATCATTACCTGCTTTAACCCATGAACCGATCTCATCAATAATCAAGGGAAAAAATCAAACCACATGACACCCAGTATATATAAACAATATCAACATTTTCAATGCATAATTAAAATTTCATATAACCCCTTTATCCTTTACTAAGTTTATGTAATTATCCATTTATGGTGGTGAAAAAGTTCCTAGGTGATAGAAAAAACAAGGAAAACACAATAATAATACAAAAATCGGTAATAATCAACCCATGAAAATATCATGAAAATCATAACCCACATGAAACATCCCATCCTCCTTTTACACACTTCTTTTAATAGGTTATCATCTTTATTTAATTTTCATTCTCAATTCAAGATGGTTTTTCATATATTTTCCCTTTTCCCCATAAACCAAAACACCCAATAAAACATATTATAATACTATGGAGAAAACATAATAATCAAATCAAGAATATTAATTAATGAAGATAGAAGATAAGTCTTGAGAACCCCTACCTCAACCGATACTTCATAATTTCTTTAAAATAAATAATAATAATGATAATTAGGATGGAACAAAATTTGACCCGCACAAGAGGAACCCTAAACAACCTAACCACAATGATAACCCATCAAAATAACATATCAACATACCTCAATAAGAACTGACACCATTGTCGAGAATTTTTAAGGGAGAGGTGGAAGGAAACCAAGGGGAAAAATGAAAACTCGCCTCAAGTTTCCAAATATATACCTAAATAAGGAAAGGATCAAAGACATGGAAAAGGGAATGGAATAAATCCCAAATTTTCCTAGGGTTCAACCAATAACTAAGAGAAACAAAAGAAGAATGGGTGAAAATGGTGGGTGTCATGAACCATCCTGGGTACCCTAGTAACCTGATAACTGAGTCAGACCTAACATAGCCTGAAGGGTGTTCCCGATACCTATGGGTCGAAAACTAGCACCTGGCATCATAAAAATTAGAAGTGGGAATGATTTTTTCACTAACAATGTAGAAGTAAAAGAAACAAGACAGTATGCATATCAAAAGAAACTATGTTGGAAGTATTGTACTAGAAGTCAATAAGGCATAAACAAGACCAAGTACCACAAGAGTGTAAGAAAATAGAAAAAAATTCCCAATTCTCAATCTCAGATTCAACTCACCAATTCCAAGGTTCAACAGCTAGATCCACCTCTAAGATGTCATTTTCCCTTGCTTTAACTTGGAAGGAGATAATCTATAAACACCTGAAGGCACAAGTAGGGTGTGATCTAAAGCCCAATAGGATTTCACTAACATAACAGGATGCTAATATCAAATTAACCAAGAATGTGATTTCAATTTTTAAAACAAATAGGTTTGGAATATCAAAATCATATTTAAACAAATCATGATTCACAATTCAAAAGATATAAATAATTTAGCAATTCATGCTTCACATTTCAATTAATGGAAATAAATTTCAAATGATGGATTTTTTCCTTTAATCAAAGGTTTCTTTACAAAAATTTAACTTTATAAAAAATAGATTAAATAAAAACTTTTATATAAAACAATTTATATAAATTCACAAGGCATGTAGAATAGTTTACAACAATGGAATATATACATTTGAAATACAAACAAGTGAGAAACATGGTCATATTCCAAATAGGTATGATAGTTCCAGGATATAGGGACCCAACACTATGAAATGACAAGTATGTACATACACCCCTTTGGGTCTAAGGCAAATGGGACTCATCACCATCGCCTGAGGAATGGGATGTGTTGATATGATGTTTTAAAACGCTGTAAATCGTAAAGTGTCACCCAAAATAACTCAGTAACTACCTAAGGCTTTCATGTTCTCAAGTAAAAACAATGCTGGGAAATTTATTTTAATATTGCTTAAAATATAATTAAATCTCATCCCCCATTTCAAATATGCCGACTTTCTCTTTAAAACTGTAACAATTTTTTAATCAAAAACATGCCTTTTCAAAAAGATGAAACCGCTGGTTTTCTACCAAAACCATTTTAAACCATTTTTCAAAAACAGGGATTTGAAATAAATTCACCGTGAAATTTCACAATCCAATTTTACAATTAAATTAAACAATTTGATTTTCAAGAAAATTCCATCAATTTCATAACAAACCCTCAATTCACTAAAATTGGAGTTTTTCAAAATTTTCCATCAAATCACCTTTGCATAATTAAATTAAACAATTTAATTGACACCAAACTTCTATCAAATTCATTATTTAAATTATAAAAATTTAAATTTATCAATTTCTCATAAACACACCCCAATTCAATGGAATTGGGGGTTTTCTAATTTCATGCCAAAATGAACCAAAACCCCAATTCATTAGAATTGGGTTTTTAATAAAAATTTTGAAATAAATTTATTCAATTTAAGAAATTTCACTTTGAATCAAATTGAATTTAAATCAAGAAATTTAAGGTTAATTAAATTGGAAACCAAAAACGGAACCACCTACCTTTATCACGGAAACACAACGCCTGTGATGAAACCCCCCAACAAGAACAAAGGTGCATAATATCTAGGAACTCAACCTAGAAACAAGATTCAACAACACAGATCTTAGATCCATCAAACTCACGATGATCCATCAAACTCCATGGATGGAATAGAGAGAGATAGAGAGGCATGGAGAACGCTTACCTAGAAAGAAACATCATGATTGCAACAATGATCAAACATCGAATAAAAAGGTCCTAAGGGGTTAGAGGCTCCCAAAATCACTTGGGGAAGGCTCTAGGTCGAGATAAAGGAATCCTAGAGGAATAACAAATGAAAATTTCAGTGGGGCTACCTATTTAAAAACCACGCTTGGGACTTTACATGAAGTGTAACCCAATTACATGTTATGTAATTGATAAGTATCATAATCACTGAAAAACCCTTCACCTTTTGATAAAAAACGAATTTATTTTCATTTATGGTTTACACATTGTGTAACCATATTACATGGCATGTAAATCTCCAACAGGTTGAAGAACCAGCAGATTTGGTGCTAGAAATTCAAAAAAATCTATAACTTCACCATTATAGGTATCCTCCCATTTCCTTCTCATCCCTACCCATGCAATGAAAAAGGAAAACCATGAAAAGTTTTAGAACATACCTATCAGAAAGGTAATGGGATGTTACAGTGGGGTCCTAGAATTTATAGTCAGGTCTAGAAAACATCATTTACACCATGAATGGTTCGAGTCTAATATCCACCAAAGTGCAAGGCGCTTGGATCTTAGAAACCTAAAAATAATTCACGTCATGAATAAATACTTCATGTCATGAATATTAATAACCCAAAATTATATCGGATCTACCCAAGTCGTGTTTACAACATGTTACATCATTCACAATGTGAACTTCTCCTACTCCTGGAATTTCAACTCTGACTCAGCCTCTTCCTCCTCAAACTCCCTTTGGAAACCTCCAGCACCTAAAACTCACAATGTAATAGACCCAAAAGGTTTTTACCATTATAATGTTAATATTATTACCCTTATTGATAATAAATGCAAAGGTGATAGTGTAAAGTAAAATCTCTCTCACCTTCATGAATATTACATGATTTGGAATTACAACTTTTCCACTTTTCTAAAATTTATAGCCTAGATCAACTCTTGAGAGAATTATTTTCCCACAACCTACTTAGAAATGAGTCGTAAATTAATCGACTCTAAGTCTACATTAGTTAACTTGGTGTAGAAAAAAAATTGGTTAACCTAGACGTCAAAGTTTTCAATAAATTGTTCAGAATGTGATGCCAACTCTAATTTTCTCTTTTTAGGGCTTGTTCAAATATTTTTACACATAAAATTTTTCCATAATATTCAAAAAACACATTAAAAATATTCAAGTGAAAGAATATATTTCCCCCTTTTGTATCTCAACATACACTCCCCCTTAATAACTAGATTTGGCATAATCAAAAACAAGGATGGAGAAAGAGATTATTTTTCCTCAACTTAAAATTTTTATGAGAACTATCCAAAATTTCAAATTCACATAAATTAATTTTATCTAGAATCTTACTCATCTTTTATGATCCCCTCAAGGGATACACTCCATAAATATTCATTATTGTTGTTTTTCTTCAAAAATGAACTCCAAGCATCATCTTGCATCACTTGAAATATTACAAGGAATCATCAAGCACTTTGTGATGGATAAATCCCCATACTATATAATTTACACACAATTCAAGTTTTCCCTACATTAATTACCTCCAATTCCCTATATTAAAACACACAAAAAACAAATGATAGGGAATAGGGTGGAACTCCTTTTCTCCTTAGTGAGATCAACAAGGTTTAGAGTTTCCTCTCAACCAAGATCCTCCTTTTATTTAGCATTTCTCCTTTTGCAGGTAGGATAGTCATAAAATCATTTGAGTTGTGTTTATCCGACTTTCACCTCCCTTTCATTATCTCACAAGTTCCCAAATTATCATTTTTTGACAACTACTCATGGAATTCATGTGACAATCCAAATTTATTTATTTTAAGTATATTTTTATGGACATAATAACAAAATAAATATTAAATCCTTGTAATATTATTATAAAGTTTCATTATTAAGGGGTAAATATTTAAATTTGTTATTATAGTTTTTTTTTGTTATCATTATTATTATGTTATGATATACATGAATTTTTATTACTGATATGATATACATGTATTATATTATTATTATTATTATTACTAGTAATATCTATTTCTATGTAAAAGAGACAACCAAGAACCCTCATTGGGTGAACAATATGGTTTGATGAGAACTGGGCAGTCTATCCTTTTTATGTTACGAAGGAGATGCCATGATTCATGTCAAGTTCACCATTTCTTTTCAATGAAAAAGGAAATGACTGGGGTGAATTCGCTTTGTCCTGATGGTTTATTATGAGGGGTTTAATTTCTTGAATAATCATTTATGTTGGTTCACCATTTTTTCTTAATATAAACTCTCAATGGTTCCCATATCTATAACTAGGTATAGATTTTCTTTCCAAAGGCAGGTGGTCAGTTGGGGTTTCAGACCCAATGACACTTAGGAACTCAAATTGGTAGAGAGGATGGGAGGGAGGGCTCAGCATACCCTTTTGGGGGGAATTTTTTCCTACTTTGGGGATCTATTATAGATTTAATATATGTTTGTGAATCTCTTTCTAATCCCTATATGGGACCAGTTATCCTAACATAATGATCATAGTTTGACCCCTTTTATGTGCAGAAGAAGGGGATCTCATTAGTGAATTCATCTACATGTATCTGAGGTTCTTCATCCATTTCTCAGTAGTGAGTAGCTTATTATATGTTGAATCCACATAACCATTCACTTTAGAATTCACTTCCATATAGGGAGGTGGTTAATATTACAAGGAGGGGATTGAGCCACTATGAGGCATCCTAAATGTCCTATTTATAGTAGAAATCAATCCCACATAGTTCATTAAACCCGTGTAGTTTAACATCATATGGAAATGGAAAATATTTGGGAACTTGGTACCATATATTCATGCTTTATTATTGAGGATACATCCTATGTATCTTGATTATGGTAGGAATCAGAGTTATTGTAGTTCATTCACACCCTTAGGACCGACCCCAATGTAAATGATCTTATATGGAGGTAATCATATCATGACACTCATTAGGTATTACACATTGAGGTTTCTATAGATGGTGGGGATTCATGATGCAAATGATATTACCATTGCAATTCCCTAAGCTCATGTGATCTATGATCAGTGTGAGAAATAAGGGATAGAAATTAATTAGCCTCATTACATATGGATGCGGGACTTATATACTAGGATATCTCTTGGGATGTTTATTATGGAGATCAGGCCATAATAAGGCATCCTACGTATCCTGGTTATAGCAGGAGTACGAGTTATCATAGTTCAGTTGGCTTCTTAGTCTACTGATGGATGAGGTAGAATGATCAGCCCATGGGAATTATTGGGTCCCAATGGTTGAAATGCTAGACATGAGGAGACTTACACTGAAGTGGTTTCCCATTTGATTTTGGCCACAAGCCTTAGGAAGGAATCCTACATATCCCATTTATGGATGGAATCAAAGTCCTCATAGTTTAATGAGTTCTCAATTCATTGGTGGATGAGGGAAAGTGATCATCCCATGGGAGAGATTGGGTCTCGATGGTTGGAATGTCAGAGACATAGTGGGACTTACACTGAAGTTAATACCCATTTGAGTTCAAGATCAGGACTTAGGGAGGAATCCTACATATCATGTTTATGGTATGAATCAGATTCCTCGTAGTTCAATGAGTTGGGTCTTACATGCTAATGTTTCCCTTATATTCATTACATGTCATATTATGCCATTGATCGAGGCTTACACACTGAGGGCACCCTTATCGTGATAGAGGATTATGACATGAATGATATGATCATTGTGACTTCCTAATCCCACATGAGCTATGATAGGAGTGAGAAACAAGGGATGGAAGATAATTATTCTCATTTCTTGTGGGTGCAGGACTTATGTACTTGGATTTCCCTACTAATGTTTTAACATGGAGCTCAGGCCTTAGTAAGGCGTCCTATGTATCCTGGTTATATCAGGAATAAAATTCATTGTAGTTCAATTGGTCAAGGCTTACACACTAATTTTTCCCTTATAGGATGGATATATCATATTATGCTTTTGATTAAGGCTTACACACTGAGGTTTCCCTTTATGGAGGCTAGACAAGGTTATCAAGTCCTGGGATGCCCGATTGACCTCGCATGCTTTTCCGCCTAACATACATTGATTATGTGCTTGACATGCCCTTATCTTTTTCTTGATATATCATAGGGTGTCTGCCTGACATGTCTAAATACAATCACATGATCTAGTTGACTTGTCTGAGGGATGTTGCATAACCTGGATGAAATTTATGAAGGTTGTCACATTATCAAGGTTAACTTATCTGGAGGACATCATAAGACCCAACTAGCTTGTCCTGGAAGCCATCACATGATCTTGGATGGAATTATTAGAGGGCGTCACATGATCTAGCTAACTTTCCCCAGTGTCATCATGAAATTTGGGTGACACACTTGGAGGATGTTATGAGAGTCGGTGTGACATGTCTTGAAGGGTGTCATATATCCTAGCTGACTTGTTTGGGTGTCATCATGAAAGCCTACTGACATGTCTAGGGACATCACAAGAGCCATCTGACATACCCAAAGGGAGTAATAAGGTTTGGATGGCCTATCTGGAGGATGTCTCGAGAGCTAGTTGGAATTCCATGGTTCCATTGTGAGACTAAACTGACGTATACTGATGTTTCCATATGATCTGGGTGACATGTATGTCATTGTGAGGCCTAGATAGCGAGCCTGAAGGGTTTTGTGATACTTGGGTAGCATGCTCGAGGGGTGCCATGTGACTTGCTCTGACATGTCTAGGGGACTTCACATGATCCAAAAGTATATCAAAGAATCATTGTGTGACCTGGATGAAATGTCTTGGTATTGTCGCATGACCCAGGTGGTTCATGTGAAGTGCATGTGGATCAGCATATATGTTCTTAGCATAAGTCTTTCATCTTTTAGTATTTGTTACAGCCTTTTATTGAATATTCCTTATATTTTTTTAATGTTATCTTGATTTAAGTCTCATGTGTTATAGAAAATATGTGGTATGTCCTTCATGTAACCTTCCAGAAGTCCTTCACATGATCTATGAGTGATCACATGAAGTGACTATGCATGTTTCATGATCACTCCAATTGTTCCTTGGATTTTTCCTGATGGAGAACCTTTTTAATCACAAGATCATCCACTCCAAGAAATCCACTCTGATGCCTGGGCGCATTAGTGTGAGGTTCCAAGGAAAGTTTTTCCATTTTTCATGCTAGGGTGTGGGATTCATGGGCCTCTCCACCCCATTTATTCATCACTTTTCGTGGTGCATATCACAAAAATCTAGGCTGGAGTTAGTGGAGGGCATTGATGTCATGTGTTTCATGAGATCCTGTGATAGGTCATTCTGGGGGTGTTGCATGATTTTCGGTGACTGAAAAACCATCTCGTCAACACCCCCATTTATTGGATTATATTAAATTATTGGGGTATTGTCAAATCATGTGGACATGCCAAGTTACTTTCATATTTTATGGTTGATATGTCCAAGTTCCTTCATGAGATCACAACGTCTTTTGAATGTCCTTTGTGTGATCTTAGGCGACTTGTCTTTCTATCTTGTCAAGGGGTCTTATGAGATCATGTTGGTGCATCACATGAGTTTTATGACTGCAGGATGCTCCCATCCTTTTTATTTTATTTCCTTATTTTATTTTTCAAAGTCTTGGGTATCTTATAAGTTTTCTTGAGTGTTGTCAATAAAAATCATTCTCCCCATCGGTGATGTGTTGTGTGACCAATAAAAGGTCCTATGGAGATGCATTATCACTTCATGGACAAACACTTCTGCTTATTTTTTTAGCCAAATGGGGGGTATGAGACTGCCTGAACATGTCTGAAGCCTTTAGCGTGATGGGGATGACATGTCAGCGGGCTTTTGCGTGACCAGGCGGACATGTCACTAAGGCTCCGGCGGTGTCTCACAAGCTACATGAGTGCATCACATGAGTTTTATGACCGTAATAGGCTCCCTCCTTACTCCCTTTTTATTTCCTTTTCTTATTTTATAACTTTTGGGAATCTCACAAGGTTGTATGAGTGATATAAAAGACAATCACTCTACCTATTGATGATGCATCACATGAAATTTATGAACACGAGAGGCTCTCATATTTTGGATATCTCTATCCTATTTTCCAAGGATTTTTGGATGGATTGTCAGGCACCTGCTGTCTGACAATTTGCGTGACCAGGGGATGTTTGTCTAGCTATCACCATGTGATCATCAAGTGTCTAGGAAAACTCCAAAAGAATAAGGAGGCTTTATCAAAGGGGCTTCATAGGATCGTCTGCAGGTTGTGCGTTGTGCGTGACCATCCACATGACCTTCCATAGGTTATGTGATCGTGTGTATCTAGGAGGTTCACGTTATCTTCATGATCATGGCCACCTTTTTCTTCCTTTGTTTTGTAGGGAAAATAGTACCCATATTTAGGTATTTCTCCCTTTCTTAATTTTTTGGTTCTCATTTGGAAGGCATCAACAAATGACCCCCCTCGGGAGCGATGTCTGTGGGGACAAGGGCTCAGTTATTAGGAAAGTAAAATGCCCACCTGAGGCTTTGATGCTTTCATCAATCGATGTCTTGGGTGATTTTTGGTCTGCCAGGAAATGTTTGGTATTCTACGGAATACCCTATAAATAGGGGAGCAGAGAGGTATTCATTCACCAACTACTAGACTCTCCAGAGCTCATGCACCCTACTTCCATCACATAACCTCATCGCGAGACCCTCCCACAAGAACCCCTCAAGAGACCCCACAACGAGTTCATTTTGTGAGAACTACTTTGCCCAGGCGCCCACTAAAATCAATCCATGGACTTATCTTTAGTAATTATTTGAACTTTGTCCATGGGGATTCATGATCTTCTTGAGGGTTTTGTGGGATCTATTGGCTTGATCTCATGATCATTTGACTATTATGTGGATCATGTGACCATTTCAAGGTCATGGGACCACGATTCTTCTGAGGGGTCATACGGTTGTGTGACTCCTTATGAGTTTATGTGATTTGTGAGATCTTTAATAGTCAGGTGATTCATGAATCCTTTATGTGATCATGAATTCTCTTTGATGATTTGTATGATGAGCATGATGCTGCTGATTTTATGCCTTTGGCAAGATTTTATTTCATTTTTCTGACACATGCCACTTAATTTTGTTCAGATGGATTCTATCACTTATCAAATTTCCTCTACTGCAGCTAATCAAAGGGTCATGATTGCTAGAAACCTCAATGAAAACCCTATATATTGTGTGAATTCTAATAACAAGATTCTGAAACGGATTCTTCCATTCGAGATTCAAAATTATCATTTATCACACTGACTTCCTCTATACAGGTTCAGCTTGATGAACGATATTTTAATTCCTTATTTGGACTTCAATTCACCATCTTATTGGGTGTCAACTTATCTTGACTATATTTATACAATAATTTCTAAGGATGGAATATTGGTCACAACTCAATCCCAGGGGTTGTCTTATATTCTTGAAAACTCTCCCTTAGGTTCGGACGGCTGTGATTTTGCTCATCATCCCATCGCTCAGAGCTACTCGATTATATCCATCTCTTCTTTAAACAACCCAGGTGTCTGATAGAGATCGAAATGGGATCTGAATATTGATGGTAACTTTTCTTATGAATGGGTGTGGCCATTTTGAGTTAGGCAAAGCTGCTTAGAGTTCACTAACCAGTTATATATTGTCCATATTTATGAAGCGGTATGGATTTCATAATTTATTATCTATTGCCACCCTGATATTATTCAAGAACTGGTTAGTCATTAGTGTCCTGAAACCTACTAATTTTATCTATCCCATGGTGAGTTGGGAATCAATTATGGGATATCTACCAACTGGGTGGGGTCCCCCCTCTCAGAGAGATGTACAATGAGTTTTTTCCTTCCAGAGATGTTTGGGATGAACCTTTTAACACTCCAGTCTTGGTGAGGTACATGCTCATCATTGTGAATGAAATTTTAAGAAAGAATCTTACTATACACACTCTTATCTCTTTCAAAGATTGAATCAACATTTACCTTTATTGCATTGGAGATAGGTTAACCATTATATGCCCCCATCGGTGCCCTTCATGGTAATTTTGTGATAGTGTCATCTTGTATTGGGACATTTTGGAAGATGGGGATCATACTTCATGGGGATATCGAGTGAATCTAGAGATCCCTCCAAGCCTTAGGCTAGAAGTATTTATGGCCATGTTCTCGAAGGGGTGGCCTTTCCTAGATGGGGATGCATGTTTAGGAATCTGGGTCAGTACGCTAGAGATGGCAGTGCGACTGGAAAAGGGATGGCGCCTTAATCTGGTAGTGCCAACCCTTGCATACCTTTACCAACTCTTAGGACATATTCATCAAATAAGCATCTATTATAGGATCAGTGGTCCTTTACAGTTTTTATTTGGCTAGATAGGTGATTATTTTCATTTCTACAAATACTATAATGCCACCAAGATCCCTGATTCCTTATCTCATCCCAATATGTTGAACATATCTGGGGTTTAGGTTATGTCACTATGATCTAATGAGGTTACTGATGTATTGAGTTGATCCAATAGCTTTGATTTCACCCCTTATCCTGCACCAACTGGGCCAATCACTAATAATGGCAGGAGATCTCTTGATGAAAGGTCGTACAAGATCTCCCTTTGGGATGGGGTTCTTGTGGCCAGGATGGATGAGCAGATCATCTGCGAGACGTATACACCTTATTAGTTTGTTATTCAGTTTGGATGAACCCAAAGAGTCCCCCCTCTCCCTTTGTCAAGTGTTCGAGGAGAGTGACACCTCAGGACCATTTTCTAATTTTGGATGATGTTGGCGCATAAAGACACTGATGTTGATATCATTCTTCTATATGTTGATGATCTTACCTTTCTTACTTAGGATTATGCCTAGGTTTGAGTAGCATCCTATTCAGGTGGTGTGCTAAGCTGACTGGTTCATCATGTGAAAAAGTCATTTGCCTCAACAACCCCCTATATCTATGGAAACAATGGAGTTGATTCAGGATTTTGGTGAGACTTTGAGGAAGCACCCTCATCCTGGAGATAACCATATTGATAGTGGGACTGAATCTATTGAGGAAATCATCCCTCCAACAGAAGAAACAAGTGGTGACTCTATTGAGGGGAGGATATATGGAGCCTCATATCATGTTTCATTGCTAGTTTAGCTAGTTTTTCATACTTTTGGTGTGTCTATCCCATCATTCACAGAAGCTCACACATGGCGTAGGCTGATATGGTAGCAAATTTATGCCTTGATTATTGAGACTCCTTTGGAAACATTTCATGACCAAGGGAAATGACTTTATTAGCTATAGATTGGAGAGGATGGATTTGATTGCCAACCAATATAGGAAATCATGAGACAAATTATCCTAACTCATTAAGATTTGGCCACCAATGAGAGAGACTTGTGTGATCTTGAAGATGAGGTTCCCCTTTCTGAACAGATGAAGGGGGATTTGGAGGCACTGGAGTAGAGTTTCCAGTTTATATCTAACTCGCAAGCCCATATGGATGCCTGGACTGTGCATATATGAAGGTATATGGAAATCATAGCTTGCCTAAGGTTTGAACTCTCAAAGTCATCATCATCATTGGAAACTACTAAAAAGAGAGTTGAGGAGATGACTAATTTAGTTGAGACTCTCTGTTATGGGGTAGAAAAGATGTGGGGAGAGTGGCACTTCAGCATTCAATTGACGCTTCTCCTCAGACTCTTGCCAACTTGGCCAGGTCAGCTGATTGAATCTTATTGTATTTAGATCATTGATATTCACTCTATTTTCTATGATATTGTTAGAGATAATATGAAATGTGGAGATTCCTCTTATTTCACATTATCATTGAATGGATTTTCTAAACCTTTCATGTCATTATCCAGTTTTTCTTTTATTAATTATGTGCATGACATTTCATTGATCTGATGTTATATGAACCACCAACAATACCAATCCTTTTCATAATATCAAGTAAACTAGAATGTCCGGATCTGAATATTTAAATTCTAACAGATTCTTATTGAGAAATTCTCATGAACGCCCACCAACATGAAGTTCTTCATTGATATGTCTGTTTCAGCTATCTTGAGATTATCTGGTTAATAGAAGGATAATTAGGTAGAATACATGTCCCGAAGGGAGAGTGCTCTTTCTTTTTTCAAAGCTGATAGGCTTGGTGATCATAAATTTATTTTTTTCCAAGTCCATATGGTGGTCCTTACAAGCTTTTCTATTCTTCCAAACTAAATCATTGTTGTGTTTTAGTTAAGGGTCTTTTAGCTCAGACCTTATATCGTTGTAGTTTAAGGTTTTTTAGCTTGAATGTAACACCCCGGACTTTAAAATATTTTCATTTTTGAATAAATTTAATTTTGTTGCTAGATTTCTTTATACGCAACATCGTGTTAAGCTTATGTTACACACAATAATGAGTTGGCTTGCAAACAATAATATATTATTAAAATATTATTATTTAATATAAAAGATATAACCTAGATGTTAAGTTGGCGGTTATGAATAGTATTAACTAAATTATGAAAATATATAGTTGAATTCATTGGTTACAAATTAATTAGAAATGAATATTGGAACCAACTAAATATATGGGAAATGTTTTATAAAAAACTATTTTTATGCTCATAAAGTAGTTTTATCCTAATAAATTAAATTAATTACTATTAGTGAATGATATTAATGAAATATATATGATATATATTCAATAAAATATTTTTTATATTCATCAAATATATTTGATAGTCATAAGATAAGAAAAAACCCAATATTACACATAAAAACCTATATTTTTATAAAATCAGTTTTACCACCTTTTAATGGAGAACGTATTTTAAATAAAATTTTGAAAATTTTATATAGTTTATTTGAAAAAATAAACTTCTTATTTTAAAGTGGGATATAAAAATTAATTTGGTTGAATTATTGGTATTTTTCTGATAATTTTCATGTTTTGATGAATAGTGAAAATATTAAATTTTAATTGAAAACAACTTTTTTAATCAAAATAATTTATAGTGTTTTAATTATATTTTTAATAAATTTTAAAATTATAATTATATTATTATTTGTATCATTTAATTCAATTTAGTTCATTATAATCAATTTTACATTGAAATTGGATATAAAAACTTTTCAATATTTTGAACGTTTTCATTTAAAAAACTCTTTTCTCATTTCGTAAATGGGATTAATTTTAAATTAATTAATAAAACTTATATGTTTTAAATTTTAAAAAATGGATTCCATATTTATAATTAGAATATCAAAATTTATTAAATAGGTTTCTTTTATTTTTTAACATTATGAATAGTAACTTTAGTAATATTTTTTATTACCACAGTTAAGGGTAAGTCAGATGATTAAGGGTAAATATAATATTATAAAATTACCCTAACACTTTTAATAATTTTATTGGATGATTATTTTCTTCCCTAAACATTAAATTATTGTTTATGAGATCATTTTTGGCCTTTTATATGAGAATATAACCTTTATAATATTATATTCAAAGGAAGGTCAATTTTGTCACACTTTTGTTTTTAACAAGAGAAATATTTTTAATGTGAAGTTATATAAGGGATATATTAGACTATAAATATTAATTTTAAATATAAAATATTTATCTAAGTCATGGTAATGTATTTATAATTTTTAGTGATAATATAATTATCTTAAATGGTGACACAATGATGATGCAGCAATTGTTTAATTAAAGGAAATATCAAATAAATGATATTAAAAATATTAAAATAAATATAATTTTATAAAATTAATGTAATACATTAATTTTTTAGATTAATTTGATATATAAGTGATGTTTTAGAATTATTGGTTTTATTTTATATGGTTTTTATGCTATTTTTAAAAATTCATGTAATGAATAGTGTCAAAATTGACACTAATGATATTTTAAAATAAATATTATTTTATTAAATGATATAAAATTCATAAAAATATTAAATTATGAAAAAATATTTTTATAAAGTTAAAAATTTCATCCATGACTCATTTTATGTTCTTTTGTCATTTTATAGTAACTATATTAACCCTTAAATAGTAAAAATCCAAGTTGTCACGATAATAGTTAAAGGGTTTAACTAAGGGTTAAAACCAAAAGAGAAGGGAAATAATGTGACCTAAACTTATCTAAAAATCATTGGTTGAGATTATTTAGACCCATAATAATCTTATATTCTAAATAACTCACTTTGGATATATTTTTATTATAAAATAAATTTATATTAATTTAATATTTAGAAGATTTCCAAGAGTGTCTCTCCCCTCTCTTATAAAAAGGAACATATTATTCTATTTTATTCACAATTAAGAACCTATTTTTTCAGGAAAAAAACCCTATAAAAATATCCTCAAAAAATACCTAAATTAATTATATAATCCTTACTTTGGGAATAAATCCAACCAAAGAAGTTATTTTGTGCAAATCAAAAGGAGATACCCAAAGAAGAGGTAACATTCATCAACGAACGTTTTTATTTTATTTATTCCTTAAACCCCATTCAATTATTATGATTTAATTTTTATATAATAACATAAGTATCCTAAATATACTTATCTTTTTTTATATTAATGTTTCAACCTACAATTACACACGCTTTCATCTAATGGGTAACGAACTTACCATTTTTGTTTATGGTGAACTACCACCTCACGAAACGATATTGTTTGTTTTTTTCTTTAAAAACTCTCTTGGATGGTAATTATGATGGAAAATATGTTTATATATGATATTTGTGGTATTTATTATGTCTTTATTCTTATTTAATTATTATATAATAAACACCTTCATGATTTCCATTTTTTGTAAATACGATAACTTTGTGGACATGTGGACTACCACCTCCTCAAAACGATGTGATTTGTTCACACTATACATAGAATATATTAAGGATTATTTTAATAAAAATACATGACATATATGAAATAAATATGATACTATAATTATAATATAAACCAATTAATTTTTATTCTTTTAAATATGAAAAAGAAATGGAAGTAGCGTTCATGCGTACGTACAACTTACCGTCTCCATGAACGGTGCATTTCACTTCTTATATAAAAATATTATGGATTATTATAAATACATATATAATGGATATATATTATATTTTTATCATTTTTTACATTCTTTATATGATTAAATCATGATCTAATTAATAGAAACAACAAGTAACAAGTCAAAACATACTCGAAAAACTAGGCAATTAACACCTAAATTAGTGAAAATAATGAAATATTGCTAAAATATAGGTAATAAGATATTATAAGAAGATAATATATGATATTATAAATATTATTATGGTTTTTATATAAGTTAATAATATTATTTAAACCATTATATAGGATGTTAAAGCGATTTCAACTAAATAAAAGCACAAGGTAAGGGTTTTTTCTCACCACACTTTTACTTCTATGAGATATATTCGTTATTCACCACTTATTTCTTGAGTATGGTATATGTATACTGAAATTTGATATATTATATCATTAATATTATTATATTCATGGTATTCAATGTTTCATTTGATAATTGATACTTTTATGGGGCATACGATTTAATTGCTTACAAGTGGTAAGAGATTTCTTAACTCAATTTTCATTCATTGGGTTAAACTTCTATTTAATTGGTTATGTCATGCTAAGGTTATGTGTGAAATTACTTTTGATTATATAATATTTTATTTCCATTGGTTTTATGTTAATTTATAGTGAATACACATAATTTATCCATTTGATTAATGATATAATCTTTGTAAGGGACTTTGTTTCAATATCCTTTCATTGAAGAATATTTTGATATTATACACCTATCTTATTTCATGAGGTGTATATAATTCTCCTTTGACATTTTATATCATGAATCTCATTATTCTAATGATATTATAATTTTCATTTAATTTTATTCCTTCATGGGTCTTATAATTCAAATGTTTCAAAGTGGTATGGGACACTTTGGAATTTCTCACGAATCTTTCAAATAAATCATTTAAATTATTTTCATATATGTCAATATACTTTTCTGAATATTATTATTCTTTGAGGTTGATCTATTATGATATCATTTATCATATTTCATTGAAAGGCTTGTGATTAAGTTTGATTGTGGATATACTATTTTGATACCATTCATAGTTTATGGTTAATGTATTCAAATCTCATATACTAGTTTTTAATATGAATTTTTATATTGATTATGTTTCACCACTTTCATAAGAGGAATTATTGGACTTATTAATTGATGGTAAGGTCCCACTATATCCCCTCGATGCATCGGTAGGTCTCATGAGACAAACTAGTTTGGGTTTTGGATTATGTCTTACTTGTTTATGTATGGTATCTTGGACAAAGCCTTGATGGTGAGTTTTAGATGTCTTGCATTATACATTACCTCATTATGATATTAGTTATCGATATTCCATGTGACTATTCAACTAGTAGAATATCCATGGTTAAGTTTCATTTTTATGTGATTATTTATATGGAATTATTTGATTATCTTTTATTCCAGCCATATTATGCTCAAGTTATTGATTAAATGACATGTGTTTCTAGTTATTTACCTTGACATATTAATTATGCCCATTTAATCATTATTTCTTCCTCTATATTTAACCCTTACTAAGGACTTGATCTCACCATTTTATTAAGTTTTATTTTCCCCAGGTTCCCAAGAAGTTTATTATGATTGCTATGCAGGGTTACGCTAAGAGAATGATGGAATTATCAAAGGATTTTCTATGTTGTATTTTATGTTTTAAATTGTAATGCAAGGTTCTTGTATATAATATGTATTCTAAGACATCTAATCTAATTGGTCCTTTGGGATTTGGGTCTTGTATCTATACTAATATAATAGAGTAAGGCACTAACTCTGGGTTACTAGGGTCATGATCATTATAGTTGGTATCAAATGAAGTTTAGTAGCAACCTTGTAAACTAGATTTAGAAAACATAGATTAGGGAACATAACCCTAAGATATACTTTGAGGATAAGTATAGAAGAACATACTATAATTTTGGTAAGGTATAGATTATGTGGGTCTTTTTAGAAATACATCCATGTCTAGATAATACAAGTGGACATGGTTCTGGCATAGATGTACCTAAGGGTAAGAACTTCAACAAGGTGAGTCAGGCCTGATTTAGCATAACCTAGTACATGAAAATGGGTCTTAATATGCACCTGGTTTGACACTATCAGGGGATATGTTTAAGATAATTAAAATTTTATTTATAAACCATTAAGAAGGATTTGAATTGATAATGAAAATGAATGGACTGGGATAAATTGTAGACCAATGAAGGACCTGTGTGGAAATAAATGGATGAAGTATTTATGTATTAGGGTTATATTGAAAACCTTAATTAAAATACTATTTAGTGGTTAATATTATTTAAAAAATTTACATAATATTTATTTTAGAAGTTTTAGAAAAAGTACAATTCGTAGGTTGGGTGACAACCCGCAGGATGGGTGACAACCTATCACGTCCGGTAAGGCCACGGGGTTTGAACCCGTAACCGAAGGGTGATAGGGGTACAATTCCTACCACTAGACTATGTGAATTCTTAGTTAACATGACTTTTTTAGTTAAAATATCTAATGGATAAAGTTTATTTGGATTTTAGGGACATTTGTTTTATCAAATAGATAACCTTGGGATTGGAAAATGATTTGGTGATTAAGTGATTAATGTTATTTTAGAAGATTTTTGTTATTTTGGGAATCCTATAAGATTAAGGTAAACATAATATTTTTAGGAATAAATGTTGAATTGTATTTTGGAGTCAAATATGATTTTATTTTGGACTTATGGTAATTCAGGATATTTATGAAAATGGTTAGCATATCTTGGAGATTATGTAATTTAGGAAATTAATTTTTGGTATGATACATTAAGAGTAATTAATGTTATTTGGAATATTGTAATAAAATACTTCTAATTTTTGGGTTTCAATATTAGTCTATAATATTTTTTATGAATGATAGTCATTTGATGAATGATCTATGTTGAACTTTGGATTTTACTATTGAATTTTTGAGATTCTTTTTGGGGAACTATCTTATCGTGTCCTAACCATTTTTGTTTTTTTAATGTATAATGAAAGGATAAATATATATTTATACTTTTTTGTATTTTTTGATCCATATAATTTGATTCAAAATCTTCAGGCATAAAAAAATCATCTTAAATACTCATCGTTTGGAGAAAAAGATGAGTTTGTGGTGGAAATTGATTAAAGGGTGAAACTCTACTTATCAAGTAAGTATGTTTCCATATATTATTATTATATGAATTAAATGAATTATTAAACTCTAGGGAAAATATATTAAAAAAAATATTATCTTAGTATCTTCTTTTCTGATAAATCAAATGGTCCCTTAGATTATCACAGATGTATAGCCTTGTGATTGTTAACTTTATCTTGACCATATTCTCTACCACTCTCCATCAGATTTTGATGGTTAGATATGTCTTCCATGTCCATGTTTTCCTACATAGAACCCTAGTATGTGTTATATCTAGTGAACTTTGTACTTCCCCTTCTTTATTTTAAAGTGGAGGTCTCATTAATCCTTTTTCTGATGTGGGATTTCAATAAAGATATTTTGAAAAGTCAAACCCCTAGTTTTCAATCCCGAGTTTAAATTATGAGGATGCAGTTTATTGAAGGAGGGGAGAATATAACACCTAAATACTTTACAATATTTTCATTTTTGAATAAATTTAATTTTTTTTTCTAGCTTTATTTATATGCAACATCATGTTAATCTTGTGCTACACACAATAATAAGTTGGCTTACGAATAAAAATATATTATTAAAATATTATTATTTAATATAATAAGATATAACCTAGACATTAAGTTGGAAGTTATGAATAGTATTAACTAAATTATGAAAATATATGGTTAAATTCATTGGTTACAAATTAATTAGAAATGAATATAGGAACCAACTGAATATACGGGAAATGTTTTATAAAGAACTATTTTTATGCTTGGAAAGTCATTTTATCATAATAAATTAAATTAATTACTATTATTTAATTATATTAATGAAATATATATGTTATATATTTAATAAAATATATTTTATATTCATACAATATATTTTATAGGCATAAGATAAGAAAAAACTTAATATTACACATAAAAACCTATATTTTTATAAAAGTTGTTTTACCACCTTTTAATGAAGAACCTATTTTAAATCCAATTTTTGAAACTTCTATATAATTTATTTTAAAAAATAAACTTCTTATTTTAAATTAGGATATAAAAATTTACTTTGGTTGAATTATTGGTATTTTTCTGATAATTTTCATATTTTGATGAACAGTGAAAAATACTAAATTTTAATTGAAAATAATTTTTTTCATCGAAATAATTGATAGTGATGAATTATATTTTTGATTGTTTTTAAACTATAGTTATTAATTTAATCCAATTTAGTTCATTGGAATCAATTTTACATTGAAATTGGATATAAAAACCTTTCAATCTTTTGAATGTTTTCACTTAAAAAACTTGTTTTATCGTTTCATCAATGGGATTAATTTTAAATTAATTACTACAACTTATGTTTTTTGAATTTTAAAAAATGTATTTTATATTTTGGATCATAAGATACAAATTTATTAAATATTTTTCTTTTATTATTTGACATTATGAATAGTAACTCTAGTAATATTTTTTATTACCACGGTTAAGCGTAAGTCGGGTAATTAAGGGTACAAATAATATTAAAAAATTACCCTAAAACTTTTCATAATTTTATTATATTATTATTTTAGTCTCTAAGAATTAAATTATCTGTTATGAGACCATTTATGGAATTTTTGATGAGAATATAACCATTACAATATTATATTCAAATGAAAGTCAATTTTGTCACACTTTTGTTTTTAACAAGAGAAATATTTTTAATTTGTGGTTATATAAGAGATATGTTTGACTAAAAATATAGTATAAAATATTTATCTACATCATGGTAATTTATTTATAATTTTTAGTTATAATATAATTACCTTAAATGTTGACACAATGATGATGTGGTAATTGTTTAATTAAAGGAAATATCAAATAAATGATATTAAAAATATTAAAATAAATATAATTTAATATAATTAATGTCATAAATTAATTTTTTATATGAATTATATATGTTATTTATGTTTTATAAGTGTTTTTTTTATATATTGTTGTTATGATATTTTTAAAAATTCATGTAATGAATAGTGTCAAAATTGACACTAATGATATTTTATAATAAATATTATTTTATTAAATGATATAAAATTCATAAAAATATTAAATACAGAAAAATGATTTGTATAAAGTTAAAAATTTCATCCATGACTCATCTGAGGTTATTTTTTCATTTTATAGTAACTATATTTAACCCTTAAATAGTAAAAATCCAAGTTGTAATGGTAAGAGTTGAAGGGTTTAACTAAGGGTTAAGTCCAAAAGATAAGGGTAATAATGAGACTTAAACTTGTATAAAAATAATTGGTTTAGATTATTTTGACACAGACTCATATTAAATTCTAAATAAATCTATTTTTATCCATTTTTATTATAAAATAAATTTATATTAATTTGATATTTAGATGATTTCCAAGAGTGTCCCTACCCTCTCTTATAAAAGGGCGCGTCTTCTTATCTTTTATTCATACTTCAGAACCTATTTGGTTTAGCCAAAAACTATCCAAATATCCTCCCAAAATCCCTAAATTAATCCTATAATCCTTGATTTGTGCATAAATTCAACCAAATAAGTCCTCTTTTCAAATCAAAAGGAGATACCCAAAGAAGAGGCAACGTTCATCAACAAACATTTATGTTTTATTTATTCCTTAAATCCCATTAAATTATTATTATTTCATGTTTATATAATAATAAAAAGTATCATAAATATAATTATATGTTTTTATATTAATTTTTAGATCTAAACTTACATGCACTTCCAACTAATGGGTAGAAAACTTACAGTTTTTGTTTACAGCGAACTACCACCTCATGAAATGATGTTGTTCATTTTTCCTTTAACACCTATCATGGCTGGGAATTATGATGAAAAATATGTTTTTATATGATATATATTTAATTTATGATTTATTTATTCTTCTTGAATTATTATATAACAAACACTTTCATTCTTTCTATTTTGTGTAAAAATGATAAATTCAATTGTGGACATGTGGAATATTGCCTCCTCAAAACGATGTGATTTATTCACACTGTAGATAGAATGTATTAAGGATTATTTTAATAAAAATATGTTAAATATATGACAAAAATATTATACTTTAATTATAATATACATCAATTATTTTTTATTCTTTTAAATATGACAAAGAAATGGAAGTAGCGTTCATGCATATGTACGACCTATCGTCTCCATGAATGGTGTGTTTCATTTCTTATCTCCAAATATTATGGATTATTATAAATACACATATACTGGATATATATTATATTTAAATAATTTTTTAAATTCTTTATATGATTAAATCATGATCTAATTAATAATAACAACAAGTAACAAGTCAAAACATACTTGAAAAACTAGGTAATTAACACCCGAATTAGTGAAAATAATAAAATATTGCTAAAAAAGGGTAATAAGATATTATAAGAAAATAATATATAATATTATAAATATTATTACAGTTCTGTTATAAGTTAATAACATGATTTAAACCATTATAAAGGAATTTAAAGCGAGTTTAACTAAAGGAAAGCACAAGGTGAGGGTTTTTTCTCATCTCAATTTTACTTATGTGAGATATATACCTTATTCACCACTTATTTCTTGAGTGTGTTGTATGTATAATAAAATTTGATATATAATATCATGAATCTTATTATATTCATGGTATTATATGTTTTCTTTTATAATTGATACTTTTATGGGGCATACAATTTGACTGATTACAAGTGGTAAGGGATTTCTTAACTCAATTTTCATTCATTAGGTTAAAATTATATTTCATTGATTATGTCATGCTAAGGTTATGTGTAAAATTAATTTTGATTATATCCTATTTTATTTCCACTTTTTTATGTGGATTTACATTGAATTTACATAATTGATCCATTTTATTAACGATATAATCTTTATAAGGGACTTTGTTTCAATATCCTTTCATTGAAGCATATTTTGATGTTATAAATCTATCTTATTTTATGAGTTGTATATACTTATAATTTGACATGTTATATCATCAATATAATTATTCCCATGATAGTATAAGTTTTATTTAATTTTATTCCTTCATGGGGCTTATAATTCAAATGTTTCAAAGTGGTATGAGATACTTTGTAATGTTTAAAGATTATTTTCCTCGAGAATATTTCAAAGAAATCATTTAAATTATTTTCATCTATGTAAACATACTTTTTTTAATCTTATGATTCTTTGATGTTGATCTCTTATGATATCATTTACCATATTTCATTGAAAGTTTTATGATTCAATTTGACTATGGATGTTCTATTTTGATATCATTCATAGTTTATGGTTAATGTGTTCAAATTTTATATGCTAGTTTTTAATATGAATGTTTATATTGATTATGTTTCACCCCTTTCATAATTGGAATGCTTTGGACTTAGTAAGTGATGGGTGTGGACCATTATATCCCCTTGATACATTATTAGGTCTCATGAGATAAACTAGTTTGGGTTTTGGTTTATGTATTACCTGTTTATATATGGTGTCTTGGTCGAAGCCTTGATGGTGTGTTTTAGATATCCTGCATTATGCATTCCCTTATTATGAGATTAGTTATCAATATTCCATGTGACTATTCAACTAGTAGAATATCCATGGTTAAGTTTCATTTTCATGTGATTATTTATATGGCATTATTTGAGCATCTTTTATTCCAGCCATATTATGATCATGTTATTGATTAAATGACATGTTTTCTAGTTATTTACCTTTCCGTATTGATTATTCTCATTGATTAATTATTGATTCTATTGTATTTAACCCTTAATGAGAATTTTATCTCTCCCCTTTCTTATGTTTTATTTTCCCCAGGTTTCCAATAAGTTTATTATGATTGATATGTAGGATTACACTATGAGAATAATGGAATTCTAAAATGATTTTCTATGTTGTGTTTTATGTTTTAAATTGTGATGTAAGGTTCATGAATGTAATATTGATTAAAATAATACTAATTTGATCAGTACTTTGGGATTTTAGTCTTGTATCTATACTAATTTAATAAAGGCATTGACTCTGAGCTACTGGGGTCGGGGTCGTTACATCGGACCCTCTATCACTGTAGTTTAGGATCTTTTAGCTTGTACATTTTATTATTGTAGTTTAGGGTCTTTTAACTTGGACCTTATATCACTATATTTTAGTGTCTTTTAGCTTGAACCATCTATCTTTGTATTTTAGGGTCTTTTAGCTTGGACCTTTTATCATTGTAGTTTAGGGCCTTTTAGCTCGGACCTTAGAATGACATGAAGTTTAAATTCTTACTACCAGGACTTGATCAATGATCATAGAATATGGTGCAGATATACCAAGGATGACCTAAAACACCCTAGGGTGTTGATTTATGTCCTGTTTTTGTCGAGGATCACGAGGATCAAATCTTATTTCCTACAAGGAGGAGATGCCTCTGGTTGGTAGGTGAAATCCCTTACGCATCAGTATCATTTTCAAACAAAGGTTTCTCCACTATTTTCCAAGGGTCATGGAAGATTTATGGGGGGTATATTTTTTTAGGGAGAAATACTAGGGATGTTATTTCCATATGGATAGTTATAGTATGGGTGATATAAGTCATAAGCCAAAAGTTTGAGTCAGTGAATATGGGATGGGGCAGACATGTCGGGGATGGCCCATAACAACCTGAGGTTTATAGTTTTTCCACAGTGTTTCTATGGATCAAAATTATTGAATCTCCTTTCTTACAAGGAGTATGTGTCTTAAGTTGGTAGTTCAAATCCCTTATATGTTGATAGTATGGTCAAGAAAATATGATCTCCACTCCTTTCTAAGGGCCATAAGAGATTTGTGGATACTCAAACGTTCATATGATGAGGTTGGGTATGGAGGAAAGCTATCTAGAAAGGGTTATGTAACCTTAGGGAAGTTTATCTCTTAATTGTGAAGCACGAGCCCTATGCCTCATGGTTTCGAATCACGAGGTGTGGGTCATCAAAGGTTCAGGAATGGAGTGTCGCATTCCTACTTTGATAAAGGGTACAAAACACAGTGATGTAACATCGAGGACATCAAATCTACTCAAATAGTTTGGTATGGGTATTATAAATCATATTCAAAAGTGCTTAGGTTAAGAGGATGGTATGGGATAATCATATCGGGAATGGCCCAGAACACACTGAGGGGTTAAGTTCGACCATGGTGACGTCAGGGCTCACAAGGATCGAAAATCCCTTTTTTTGTAGTGGTGCATTTGGTTGATGACCATAGGCACATATGCAGGATCCTTAGGTATACATGCATAGTCAAACAAAGGGTCCCTTGAAGTAGGGTATACTTTTCCAAGGGCCATGGAAGGTTTATGGTGATCGAAGGTGCTCATATCATGAATTATGATTTGTGGAAAGTTTAATATCCAATAAGGTTTTGAGCACCTTAAAAGTGGTTTCACCACCTAGAGAACATATCCTCATAGTGAGGAGATGTGACAAATAATTACTCTAAATTTTCCTGAATTTGGGGTTCTAGAGAGAATATATTGGCCTTTACTAGGGATACAATGTAGACCCTATGGGATTTATGACTTGTTTATTCATGCTCTGATTTTTGCCTAAACTCTGAAGATGAAGAGTTTTGCAAGCGAGGACTTGACTTTTTCTTAGGTCACCCATTGTGAGTTTTCAACCTGACAAGTTTTGTGTCTATTTTTCTAGTAGTTTATGATCTTTCAATTTCAACCGTTATGGGATAGAGTTTAATGTAGTATAACTTTTCCCAAAGTGTGGGAAGTTTAAGGTCATGACCCACATGGACCTAATATGGGGGATGATACACAAGGGACCAATTTGGATACCCAAGGTCAAGATCACTCCAAAATCCTTCTGAGTGGGAGATGAAAATGTTGTAAATCATGGATTGAGGTTCTCAGATCATGAGAAATGGTATGAGAAAATCATATCAGGGATGGCTTGGGACACCCTCTGATGCTGAGTTCTACCATAGTGATTTCAAGCTCACAAGGATTAAAAATCCCTCCTTACATAGCCAATATTTCTCTATTTGGTAGGTTTGATCCCTTATGCATTGATAGCATGGTCAAATAGAGATATCCCTTTTCCTTTCCAAGGGCCATGAAAGGTTTGTGGAAACTTGAGGTGCTCAATACATGAAGTGTGATTTATGAATTGAGGTGATTAAAAGAAGGTAGAAATACCATGTACTCTGGCTGATCAGGGTAAGGCTCTTATGGACCTTTGATAAAGTATGATAATGGATGATGTTTTTCATAGTTTAACATCATTTAATAGGGATTTACTTGCTTCTGTGCAGTTTAATGTCATGCGGTAAGGACATTTGTCTTGCAGTTTAATCATTATGCATTAAGGATGTGGGAACTAACATGAAAAATTATTCAAGATATATTACATGCACAAATAGTTTGTATGTATATTTGACTTGTATATGGGAATAATGGTCTTGTATGGCTCATCCCCTATGAAGTTGGGGTGCATTTCTTTTATTGTTTGTTATAGTTGGGCCCAGTATTGGAGATCATAGCATCACTACACATCCTATGATGATAGGAATCATGTCACATGTATTTCTTGAACAGGAAAATCTCTATGCAGGTCTGACCCATACATGGAGGTGTTAATTGTTTCTATTGATTGTTGTACCTAGGCCTAGTATTGAAGATTCAGATTTCACTGTGTATCTTGTGATGACAGAAATCAATCCACACATAGTTATCGAGGAACCATGCAGTTTAACATCATGTGGCAAGGATGTTAGCTTCCCGACATGAAAAGGGGTATTACAGCTGGACCCAAGGATAGAAATTTGGGTGTCACTATGTATCTCTCAGTAATAGGAATCAATCCACATGTATTTCTTGAGGAACTGTGCAGTTTAACATCATATGAAAAGGATGTTGGTTTCCCAACATGAACAAGGGTATTGCGGCTGGACCTAATGATGGAAATCTAGGTGTCTCTGTGTATCCCTTAATAATAGTAATCAATCCACAATTAGTTCTTGAAACAGATGCTTTCTACGCAATTCTGACCTATATGCATGGAGGGGGTATTTTTTATGTTTATTTGTTGTGACTAGACCCAGAGCTATGGGTTTAGGTGTCACCATGTATCTTATGATTTTAGGAATTAAGTCACACATAATTCATGAATGTAGGTGTGGTAGGAGACCAACACCAACAATAATGATCCTCTCAGGCGAGGTCCATAGGAATGTGCAGTTTTATGTCATGAAAGGAACATCAACTATGCAGTTTAACATCATGTGGCAAGGAATCATGGTGTTCTTTTTAAGGTCTTGCATTCAGGACCATGATGATCCTGTCATGAGATGCTATTCCTTTTTTGTAGATGGAATCCCTTACTGAAATTCCTAAGCTCACATGAGCTATGATCGATGTGAGAAATAAGGAATGGCAAGGGTTCATGTCACCATGCATAGGCGGTTAAGGATAGGACATGGGCATTTTGTATCATATGGTTGTTGGACCAAGATATAGGATTGAGGTGTCCCTATATATCTCATTAGAAATGATAATCAAGTCATACATAGTTTTAGAAAACTTGTGCAGATTACTGTCATGTGGAAGGGACATCAGTCGTGTGGTTTAACATCTTACAATAAGGATGTAGGTCACCCGATGTGAATGAGTATGAACCATTAGGGGGTTTATGTAGTTTAACATCATGTGATGAGGATGTGATCTGTCAAGTTTAGCATCATGTGGTTAGGAGGCATTTTCCCAGTTTAACTTCATACGACTGGGACACCTAGGAAAACTTCATATAGTTTAACGTCATGTGGTCAGGACACAAGACATAATATAGTTTAAAGTCTTGTTGCCAGGACTTGAGATGTCATGCATTTTAATATCTTGTTGTTGGGATGATCTTATGCAGCTTAACATCATGAAACCAGGATTAGGGGTGCTTGATGATAGCTATGTAAAGTATTTATTGATAAACCTTGCATTTGTGGGGGTGTGACACATTCCCCATCCATTGTGTCCAATTAGTAAACACCATTGTGATGGACCTTATGTATGATGCAAGGATCTTACCAATTGGGTTCTATCTTCATAGGATTATTTCCTGGTATCATTGGGTTCTTGAGATACAACACCAGTTCTCCTTAGAGGAATTAAAAAAGGAGAACCTTCTTATTAAAGGTTCATGTGATCCTATTTTGATGGACTTCAAGGTTGTGAAATATACACAACCTATTCTCATCGAGTTGCTCCAATTCATCCAGTCTCTTTTTCAATCACTAGTAATCCAAGATTTGTCCACAAATATCTATTTAGAGATAAGGCAACTGGACTTCTATGGGTAATACTACCATGGTCCCGTACACCAATGAGTATGGCGTTGCTTGTGTAGCAGTACACGTGGTGGTACTGTAGGCCCATAAATCATAGAGGAGCTTGTCTATCCAAGACTTCTTATCCTTATTCACTATATTCTAGAGTATATTTGATAGAGTCTTATTAAATACCTCTATCTATCCATTTTCCACTACATGATAGTGAGATGAGTTATTGGACTCGATATTATACTCCTCATACAGTTTCTTCAACTTTTTAGAATAGAATTTAGTGTTGTTGTCTATCAATATTGTGTGAGGGAATCTGAACCTAGTGATGATATGGGACCTTATAAAGTTGATGATATTCTTCATCCAAAATTATTTGAGGTGTATTGCCTCATCCCATTTTGAAAATAATTCTATAGTGTTAAGGATGTACTTAAACTGCTTAGTTGTAGTTGGGGGGTATGGTCCCACAACATCCATTCCCTGAACGAAAAACTACCAGGAATATTTACCTATATATAGCAATTAAAAGGGTTTATAGATGAATTTTACATGGATATTACATACATGACATTTCCTGGTGATTCCACATAGTCTTGTATCATGGTTTTTTAGTAATATTCAAACCTCATGATTTGGTGGGAGAGCTTGATCCCGGACTGATGAGAATCACAAGAGCCTGCGTGGACTTCTTCTATGATGGTGTGAATATCTCTTTTTGTTATTCATCTGAGGAGTATTTCATAAAATCCTTTCTTGTGGAGGTATTTCTACTCATTTGGGTCATCTCGCAGGGTAAAGTTCACTGCACGGTGCCAAATTTATTCCATTACGGCTTAGTCTATCAGTATAATCCCATTTTGGAGATAACCGATTATGGGATCCATCTATCCATGGGTGGATATCGATTCATCATGCTCTAGGGTGGTGTTGAAATGATTTATTTCTTATATATTGTAGATGACGGTCAATGAGACCATTCTTCAGTTCGTGATATGGAAGATTGATTCCTCCTGATCAGGGTCGACCAGGACTATGGTTGTATTAGCCAATGTGTTAGTGAAAGCATTATATGATTGGGTAAAATGATGAAATGTGGGATCAAAAGATAATTATTCCATTAGTCCCTAACATAGCTAGTGATAGGGGTCAATTCTTCCTTTTTGATGGCATATTCTCCATTGATCTACTTTATCACTATTTCTGAATCCCCTATGATATTCAGGTAGGCTATCTGTAGCTATAGGGCCAATTCTAACCTAGTTATGAGGGCTTGGTATTCAGCCTCATTATTCATGAAGCCTTTGGATAGTTAGAAAGAGTAAGGAAAAACTTATTTGTATGGAGAGACAAATAGAATCTCTAAGCCAACCTGATTAAGCTTTGGGTTTTCCATACTTTTTCCAATATTACTTTCTAAGGTTCCATAAAAATGCATCTCCCGTGTTCAGGGAGCATCATGTGCATAGAAGAGCCCCTCATCTGGGAGCTTAGTGTCCACCAATGTATTCTCCAGGGTGGGATGTGCTACGAGGAAATCAGTAAGGGATTTCCCTTTCACTACATTTTGTGACATAAATTGGATGTCATATTATTGCAGAATGACTGCCCATCGGGCCAGATGCCTAGTTAACATGGGGATACCAAGTATGTACTCAATACGAGAGACTAGATAGACTTTGTGGTGCTGAAATTAATTCCTCTACTTCTGCACTATAAAGATGAGCGTAAGGTGGTTCTTTGCGAAATTTGATTATCGGGTCTCGTTATCTAGAATTGTTTAGTTGAGGTAATAGAGAATGTTCTCACTCCCTGCATCGTTCTTCTATACAGGGAGGGTGCCCAGTGAGCATTCCATGACAGCCACATATAAGATGATTGGTCTCTCTTCCACCAGAGGCATTAGAACCAGTGGATGTAGTAGATATTTCTTGAGACTTTCGAAGGCTTCTTGGTAGTTTATATCCCATTGTTTGGTGATTTCCTTCTTCATTATCTTGTTGAAAGGGAGATATTTTTTGTCCAAGTTGGTTATGAATCGCCAAATGTAGGTGAGGTGACCTTGGAGTCCCCTCATATCTTTGAGATTTGGGGGGAGATTACTAAAATAACACTATTCTTATCTAGGTCAACCTTGATATCGTGTAGGAATACCACAAATCCAAGGAACTTTCCTGATGTTACCCTGTGCATTTCAGCGGATTCATCTTCATATTGTGTTATCATAGCTTATCAAATATTGTTTGAAGATATATGAATTGATCACATCACTATCAAGATTTGACCAATAGGTCATTGACATAGCATTTGGATATTCTTACCAAGAACAACTTAAATATATGATACATGGATCGTTGATATATAGTGTCAGCATTATTTAATCCAAAGGGCATGACCTAAAAACAAAAGACCCCCTAAAGTGATTTGAAGGAAGTGGTTTCCTCATATTTAGGGGATATATTTATTTGATTGTACCTTGAATACCCATCCATGAAGGAAAGGTCTTGGAAGTTAGTAGTTGAATCGATCAAGAGTTTTGTGATCAACAATGAGAAATATTCCTTTGGGAAGTTCTGATTAAGGTCTCTAAAATCGATGCAGATCCAAATATTCCCATTATTTTTCTTGATAAAGATAAGATTGTCAATACATTTGGGTATTTCACTTCTCATACAAAGTTGGATTTGATCAATTTGTCAACTTCTGCCTCTACCTTGGTGGCTTGAGAAGGTTTCATCCTCCTGGATGCCTGCTTGAAGCCCCGATGCTCATCGGGTAAGACGAGATGGTGCATAGCCACATCTAGATTCATTTCTAGAATTTTTTTATAGTTCCAAGCCAATATGTATTGGTGCTGCTTTAGAAATGAAATATACATCTCTTTCTCTTCAAGGGGAATAATGACATTAATTAGTATAGGCTATAAATATTCTTATATTCCCAGATTCACCTATCTAAGCTCGTCAATGGTGGAGGATACACCTTCCCCGAATACAAGAGGAGCATTCTTGAGGTCATACTCTTCTTCTTACACCTCTGAGTTTGTGGAGGCATTCTCAGATAGAGGTGGAAATATAGGGTTATCTCTATCACTATCGAGGTGAGAGAGTTCATGAGAAGAGACATTATCATACCCTACTACCTGTGTCATTGTAGAGAGATGCTGGAGATGATTGTCTTTTACACTATCATTAGGGACAGGAGGGGCTTGGGCCTATGGGACTAGGTCTATCACAACTAGATTTATGGGGAGAAAATAATTGTTGTCGAGCATACTTCAGGGATTTGTAGGGGTGGTCCCCAAACCATTAAGGGTTTCAAATTGTATATCATTATCCACCATTGGTTGTTTGACTCCCCTTTTATAGAACCCTGCTTCAGTATATGTGGTCTTGCAAGTCTCATAATGGGTTTTGTCAACATGATGTATGTTGACTTGTCCATCTATGGGGTATTTCAAACATTGATGGAATGTTGAAGGTACCACCATGTGGCTATGGATCCAGGGCCTTCCATGTAGGACATTGTATACGGTATCTTTCTAGATAACCATAAACTCATCATTAGACGTGAGATCCCTAAAATGAACTTTGATTTTGATCATCCTGAGATTTCTTTGCTCACACTTATCATACCTTTGAATGTTCATCATTGTGGGAGACAAATACCCTTTTCTATATCCCAAAAATCGAAGGGTTTGAACTGGGAAAAGGTTGATCCTGGAGACATTATTAGTAAGAGCTCTTTGGATGTAGACATTACCAAGTCTTCTTGAAACATATATGGTTTTGATGTGTCCCTATATGACCTATTCCTAGTCATGTTCTGTGAATGATATGGAGACATGGCATTTTGTTGACATAGTCTCCATTTGATAGACCTCAGCTGAAGCGACTTTTGTCTCAACTTCCTATGGGATTTGGAGGTATTTAATGAGTGCCTCTATGAGTTATTTTGAAATATAGATTGCATTGAGGATTGTGAGATTTTCTGGGGAAACTATTGTCTATTTCAGAATGTCATACTTTTGTTCTAGAGATCGATGCTTTTCAGGGTGGAGTTTCTCATTTACATGAGGCTTAGGAATTGAGGCATTTGAGGTGGATGGTCCTGGTTCTTATACAGAGGTCATGGGAGCATCCTCTACTAGTGGTGTGGGTTGTTTTTTCCTTCCCTGTTGCCTGGGTTGATCAGATAATTGCACCCCCTCTAGGCGGTCATGCAAGACAACAGGGTGTGGATGACTATCGGAGGGTTTTGAGACACATCCATGTATTTTTTGGGCTTGATAGAGTGTTTTCCTATGGGTTTCAACTGAATATATGTTCTCTATGGGGATGTGACCAAAATATTGGGTCCGACCACGCCTGTGTTGTCCCCTATATCCTCGGTTCCTGTGCATGTGGCCTCTTGTCCCCTAGTTTGGTGTGGTAACTCATACTCAAAGGTGTATTGGGTTTTCCAAGTGTATCACATTGATAGAACCAAAGATGAGATCTTCATCTGATGAGGGTTCCATTTGGTGGGGAGGTTCCCATGCTTTGGATTTTGTAGGGAATAAATCTACAAGAGTCAGAGCTTGCGTTGGAGAAGAATACGACTCATCTTATTTTATTTATTCCTACTTCTGATGCTTGCTCCAAATTTTGGGAGACATATCTAATGTCACCTTCTTGGGTGGTGGAGTTATCATGGGCCTCCACAGTTGTGCTCTCGTAGTGGAATGAGATTGGTCAACTGTTTTTTGAGTCATCTAGTTATTGAACTTATGTCCATGCCTAGTCGGAACATTCTGCCAATCACCATCTTCTTCTGAATAGGAAATTATTATGTAGGCCACTTGCTCCGAGGAGTTATCTAACACCACCTGTCCGGAATCGAGCATGTCTTGAAGGACGTCTTTAAAGATGAAGAAGTCTTGGATATTATGAATTGTCCTTTTATGGAAAGGGAATTAGTCAGGATGGTATGTGAGGTTGACCTCATTGGGATTCTTGGGTTGTGGTAGCTTGAGCAGGTTATTGTCCATGGAAGACAAGAAATAACTGATGACTTATTCATTTCGGAAAGAGTGTGCCTTATTCATCAATTCCTTGAATCTCGAGTGACCCTGATTTCTTTTTGATTCTAGAAAAGGGCAATTTAGTGGTTTTTTTCATTCAATAGGAGGTTTTAGGAAGTTCGGGACCTACCTAGGTGCCTGGACAGACACTACCGCTGTCTTGATAGCGATAGTTGTAGCTTCTGCTTTGCCTAGAATTTCCCCTATGCTTAGAGCATGAGTCGAGATTTGGATCAGGTTTGTTGAATTTCATATTCCAATCATTATTCCATTTATGTGAACTCATGGAACCCACCTGGATACTTCATTAGGATCAGAGGTATTTTTAGCTCATTCTAGATATTTTCAGCACAAAGTTCTAGTAATTTCTTCTGTGAGAGAGGGATGTTGAGTGAATAGGTTAAAACTTTCCATCTGACTATGAAGTCATACACCCTCTAATTTTCAAAATTTTTATAGTTCATTAGGTTGATGATTGTAGTTTTCCTCAGTGTAGAGTTGAACACATAAAGGAATTGATGACGAAGGTCTTCCCATCCTATAATTGATCCTACTGGCAGACTATTGTACCAAATAAAGGTTGGCCCTATCAGAGTTTATACAAAACACCATAGCTTCTTTGCCTCTTGTTGATCTTGAGGGACCATCATCAGACCACATTAGGATATAAAGTGTGTGAGATATTATTCTAGGTCACATGCACCGTCAAAGTTAGAGAAGGTAGGATTGCTGAAATTGGGTGGGGGTGGAGTATCATCCACCCACTTGGGATATGACTTCCTCTTAGGCTACATAGGTACGCATCGCCCTTCCATGGATTCCATTTAAGTAGTTAGGGACTTGATGACATTAAGTATATCTAGGGGTACTACTATCTGAGTCACCTCCCATCTATATAAAGCAAGTGGGGGTTGATGAGGTGGTCTCACCTTCATCTCCCACTAATTCTCGATTCTTCGTAAGAATGAATGATCGCCTTAGAGAGGGAGAGGATTTTAATGCAATGGAGGTAATTCGTGATCATTTTTGACTTCCTCATTTATGTAGACTAGATGCCTAGATCTAGAGCTAGTATGATGCTCAGATACCACTCTTGTTGGCGGATCGTCTCTTTTTAGATTTATGGGAGGAGGAATATTTGTCTCATCCTAAAGATGATACCTAATTGGAATATTTCCCCTGATTAGCTCCTCATTGAGTTGTCTGAGAGTTTTTATCTCATTATCATATTGTGACAACTGTTCCTCTATGGAATAAACCTCAACTCTTTTGGGTGGTGATTGGGATGTAGTCGCACCTTTCCCTTTATCTTTGGTAGTGTTCTTCCTGAGAGGTAGAAACTCGATATTCAGAGGTGCTGGATTTTGGGGCCTTCTTTGATTTTGGATGCATGAAATCTTAGTTGGTGCATCCAAATCCCCCCCCCTCTTAGGGTATATTTTCTATATTGTGTCCCTCTACATTTTCATCTTCATCCACAATATCTATTGTGTTGACAGTGATGAAATTCATAGAGTCATATGTGACAATGGTGGTTGTCCCATTATTTTCAACCCAATAGGATGATTTTGTACTACCTTCATCAGGTTCATTACTCAAACCCCTAGCCATATTGGGACATTTTGGCTTATGGACCCAATGGGGTCTAATTTCCTTCACTGTATGCTCCTCCTGTCTTGGCCTGTGAGTAATGACCTTGAGGAAGTTTCTGGTCATGATTATCAAACGAACCCCAGATAAAAAAGTTTTTTCATGTGATGGAATAAATAGATGGGATTTTGATCATCAATATTTACCTACCAACCTATAGAAGATTAATTCTCTCTATAGTGATGATAATGATGGTGGTGGTGGTGGTGCCCTCAGCTTTGCGGATTGTGGGTTATTTGGGGCTACAATTAGCATTAATTTATCCTGTTGTTGAGGACTCAATGATTCTAGTTAGGGATTTGATGACTCCTGGGATGGACATTGAGATATAAATTACCCTAGCCCAGCGATATGGGGTTGAGCTGGAATCACCGTTGATTTCCCCAAGACCCACTCGGGGGATGATGGACCTAGTGATGGTGATTGAGATATAAATTTCCCCAGCCTAGTGGGTTGGGGTTTGATTGTAGTTGTTTATGATATATCATGAATCCTCTCAAGAATTGGCGATCTGAGGGGTGGAGGCAGTGGTAAATATTCCCCCAACCTATTAGGCTGGATTCGCTCTTGGACAATTGTTATGGAAGCGGCTACTGTGACATGTTTGATGTGGCACAGTTGTGCTCGTGTAGGAGTTGTGTGCAATGGCAACCCATGATGGGAATCATTATTTACAAAAAGTTGTTTAGTTTTTTGTAACTTTAGATTCTATTTCTGGAATGAATTTTCATTACTTTGAGGGGCCCAGTTCAAAGATCTTTCAGCTATTCTCTCCCTCCATTTGTGATTTCTGGGCATTGTTGAAGCATGGATTTCTGTTGTAGTGACCAAATGACTCATGTGTTTCTCAGTCCTCTAATTTCACCAGAGGCTATGACATTACAGGATGTAGTATCTAAAGGGTTATGTTATTATGGGGATATATTGAAGTGAAATACTCCATATTTCGACCATACTCGGATATGCACATCTAGTGATGCTCTAGAAATTAGTCATCGGAGAGTTGTCACAGTGTGGAGACAAACACTGTGTAGGTGTTTTCATGCTCTTACATTCCCAAGTTCTAGGCTATAGAAAAGTCATCCATATCCAGATGACAACTGATTGTATTAATGATCTAGAGTTGATACTCGTATCTTGGATAAGGGGGATGTCTAGACTTCAGTCGCTGATGAGTATCCCGTATATTTTGGTGTAGATAAGGCATGCAATCCTTTTATAGATCATCTGGGACCTCATAGTCATAAGTGTCGAGGGTCCAGAACATGGTGAGAAGGTTATTTCTATCTAACTCTCTCCATATATTAATTTCAACCTCCTCTTTGTCAGAATTACATGCTTCTATCCAATCAGTCCATAAAAGATGCTTCTTGGTGTCACCTACTGACTGGAGTGGAGTGTTGCTAGAAGTTGATGGGGAATTATATATGGTTGACCCCAATGTTTCAAGAACCACTCTATATGAAGTCATCTAAGTTTTGGAAAACTCTCTATATGAAAGGTTTCTGGGAAATGGTAGGATTTCCTTTTCTGTGGGAGAGATCACCATTAGGAGGTTGACCATGGTGGGTGTTAGGAGTAAAGTCTCTATGATCCATCTCCACACTACCATGAGGAGAACTATCATGGTAATGATTATATCCTACTTCGTTTAAATAGTTTAAAGACCCTTGTGGTGTTGATAATGTGTCTCAAACTACCTCAAGGATACTGGCATTGAGTGAATTAGGTATATGAGCCTCGTTCTCTGTCGTGGCCAGAATATGTCAACCTGCCTTCTGGAATTGTGCATGGATATGAGTATACCATATGGTAGTTGTTGAAACTTGTTTATAACTGTATGGTGCTATGGGAGTATGATCCTGCTACTGATAATCTACTAAAAATATTCCAATGAGATTACTCATTATTCAAAGGAATATGAGCCCGTCCCAAGGCATGTGTCATTCTCACTTGGTGAGCCTCAGCCAGAATGAGAGTATGAGCCTGATCTTGAGCCTTTGGAATATTCCACCAGTATTTTGTGGAAGGGATATGAGTATTCCTCGAGGCATGTGCCTCTCTCACTTGGAAAGCTCTGGTTGAAATAGGAATATGATCCTGATCCAAATATGTATTCCCCACTGGAATATGTCGATGGACCTCTCGAATGGGAGAAGGGGTATGAGCTACCTCTTATATTGTCTCGGAAGGATGTTGGTGTAGTCATCCATCAGTGGAAGTAGGAATATGTGCTTGGCTTACGTGATCTTCTAGAATATGCCAGGAAGATTCATTGTTAGGAATATAAGCTTGTCCCAAGACATTTACCATTCTCACTTGGTTAACCTCATCTAGAACAGGGATATAAGCCCAATCATGGGCCTTTGGAGTATGTTGTTGGTCATCTTCGATAGGAATATGATCCGGTCTCGAGGCATGTACTATAACACCCTATTACTATTTTTAGGTATTCCTAAACCCTCTCTTTTTACCATGCTTTGGTTGGGTTTCTTTTAAGGGTGAATGGGTGAAATTTTAAAAGTTTTGAAAAAAATTGTGCTAGTGCATGGTTGGCACACTATTTTCCCAAACCATGTGCCCTCTCAAGAAAAAATGTTAAAACCTAAGTAGTGGGGTTTTTCATGGTTGGAGTGTGGGTTTTTATACCATGTTCCCTCTTGGGAGAAACCATGTCACACCCCAAACTCAGATACTCCTTCCTTTTATTTATTTCTCGATGTTGTATATTTCGATTGAAGTTTGGGTTGGGTGTCCAATAAAAGTATTTTTGTTTTGGTGGTATTTGTTTCCTTATAACCAAACTCAAGGTTTTTGTGAATGTTGTGGGAATAAAGTGGCATGTTGGGAAGTTTGTGACACCCACAGTGTCACTACTTTTTGTTTAAAACTTCCAGATATCTTTGAGTGAACTTCCCTAGTGTTTGGGGTGTAATTTGGGGGTTTTCGACCAATTTTTGGGTTCTCATGGTTTGAGCACGGCCTGTCCAAACTGTGCAACCTAACCATGTGAAGTTGCAGGAGTTTCCAGTATCCCTCGCACTGCGCACGGTTTGAAAAACCGTGCATCCAAACCGTGCAGCCACTTGAGGGCTTTATAAATTTTGACATGGAGCTCCTATTTGGGTGATTCCACCTCCAAAATGAATCCCTATTTGTTGGTCATCAACCATAGGAGCTTATCCCTTCATTATCCATCGATTTGGGTCACTTTTGGGGAGATTTATCACCAAAGGCCAGTGGTTCTTCATCAAATCTTCCCCATTTCACTTCTCCTCTTTCTCCTCTCTCATTTCTTCACTCTCTCTTGGATTGGAACCCTTTCAGCCAAACCCTAGGGTTATTGTTGGCTGATTTTGGTTCGTTTTTCTTGTGTCTAGGGTATGCTGATTATTCTTGGGGCTTAGATATCCCTTTCCTTGAAGTTATATTCCATTCGCCCAAGGCTAAGGTAGGTGAATCCAACTTTTCCTTTCCAGAATAATCCTTTGGCACTTGAATGTTTTCATTTGATTCTTAAATGTTATTCGAACCTCTATTATACCCATTAGATAGATATAAATGATGATTTGGTGTGGATTTATTTTTCTTAAAATGGTTTCCTCAAGATATTTGTGTGAAATGTTTAGGTTTAAGGCACATATAGTGCTTGTTTTGAAATGCCTTGCTCTTTTAATGTGGAATTAAGTCTTTTATGAAATTTGTAACTCTTATGTTGTGTGATGGAGCTTATTGGGTTGTGAACATGGTTTTATTTGTGTGATTTGGAAATGGTGTTTCTTGACATGTGGGTTTAAAGGTCTTTGAATGGGGTTTTATAGAAAAAAATGGGATGGTTGTGTCCTTTTAAATAATGAATGGTTGGATTTGGTTTTCAAATGGTTTATTGGATTAAAGGGGTGACATTGGATGTTGGAACATTGATGGGTTCACTATGAGAACACATGGATGTTCCCTCAAATGAATATGACACTTGAAAAATGGTATTCTTACAAAATCTTAATTTCTCAAATGACTATTGGTTTTCAAACAATGTTGGTTCCCTTGAGAGACTTCTAAAGAAGGTTTTAAATGGGTTTTTGATAAAGGTTTGATTAAAGTGTTTTGGGAAATCTTGGTTTTAAATGTATTCCTCAAGGATTTGGCCCATTTTGATTTATAAATTTAAATGCGGTATTGGTAAGATGTTTTGGGTAAATGAATTTAGACATGTCAACTCAAAGGCCCATTTGGCACTTTCAATGTAAAGGTTATGTTTGGGTAATTCTTTTGGATACTTTGGACTTAAAGGCCCATTTGGATCTTCCAACTCATGGGTGGAGTTGTGTTAACTTTTAGAATGGTTTGTGTTTGGAAATTGTGTGTTCCTGGTTGGAACATTAAATGTTTTTAGAATAATGATTTCAACATGGGTGTGTTGTGATGGCCTATTTGGCACTTTCAGATTTAATGTAATGTTTGCATTGACTCTTTGAAATGACGACTTTTTGATTACTGTATGCCCATATAACAACTTTAGTATTCTGAAAAAGGTATCAAATGGTTTTAATGATTCCATGGCATGAAGGCCCAGTTGGCACCTTTGATGATATGTTGTGTGTGTGTGTGTATATATATATAGTGGGGCACCTCTATAGGGGGGATATCCCTTATGGGTTATTGTATGGAGTGTCTATGTTTGGGGTAGGCAAGTGCGGTGAGATGAGTCAAAGTGCGAGGGTCTCCTACTTACACATTATTATTGTAACCACCATGGGTTCCTGGGCATCTTTTAGAGATCGAGTGATGGTTGCTGACCAACCCCGATTAGATGGGTTGGTACCCCCTGGATTTGTTGTTAGGTCAGATGGGCTTTGCCACTAGATTGGTCAGTTAGGGTGGTCAGTTGTTTATAGACTTAGGAGCTTCACCATACGCCGACAGGTGGTTCTGAAACCGAGTACGTCCAGGGGTCTTCTAGGTATGTTTAGGTTCACCCATGGTTACTGGATTATTTTCATTGCTTGTTTACTTTTCATGCACAAATCTTGTTTACTATCTCTACACTAGTTTATTTTCAGCTTTCACTCTTACTCGTTTTACTCTAGCATAGCATTGGTATATTCTGTTTTGGATTTTATTTATAAAATGAAAAATGATTTTGGAAAATGGTATGTAGTGTGTGTTCGGTTTTTAAAAGGGAAAACATGTTGCTTATTTTCAAATGTGAAAACCCTACTTTTATAATTGTATTTAAAACTTGCGTTGATGGATTGTTTCAGGAAAGGAGACATTAGATTATGTGGTTTATCTTGGCAACCCTACTGAGCATCTTTAATGCTCATGCCTATCTTTATCATTTCATTTGCAGGTTTCCTTGCTCAGGTTTTCTTGGATGAGTTTCTCGTTGTTGGAGCAAAGTCGGCCTTTGGTCGGGAAGTGACCTCAAAGGTCACATGGAGGTATGTTTGGTTCTATTCTCTTTCTGCTGCTAATGTTATGTTTATCAGATGTTTATATTTATCTATTTTCTTGTTTATTTGTTTTTTTCATGGGAAAAATCATTCCCAACGATTAAAATTTTGATGCCTAGCACTGTTTTCCAGCCCATGGGGATCAGGAACGCCCTTCGGGCCATGTCCCAGACCAGCTCGGGTGACTGGTTCAGGGTCGACTCGGGTTGGTTCATGACAAAATGGTATCAGAGCATCCCTTGTTATTTGGGGTGTCCGGTAGATGGAGATTAGGATTTTCGGGACTCGAGAGGTAGGTATGGGAAGGGCGTCATGAACCTTTTCCCATTCCGAACCTCGAGTCACCAGGGGTAGTCCGGAAATTGAGTTCTTGTCTCATTCTTATTCATTTTGGATTGAGGGATGAAAATGAAGGAAAACCGATGTTACATTGTGATTTTACATGGAGTAGTGACCCAGGTGGATTCAGCGTACACAGTTTAAGTTCCTCCTAGTCGTTGATTCTTACTTGGGGCATGGCCCACTACCATGTCGCTAGGTTAAGCATGACTACTAGTCCATCCATTCGGTGATTTGATGCAAGTTGTGTGTTGTCTTGGTTCTTGTGGGTGTAAGTGAACTTTTGAAAATGAAAAAGGGGTTTTGAAATGAGATCGATTTCTTTTAAATGGATTTAAATTTGTGAAAGGGATTTTTAAAACAGAAAGTTCATGGTTTAAAAATCTGGTGGTTGCTTGGAACTGGTAGACATATGGTTTGGGTGCAACCTCAGGTACTCTTTATGAACGTTTTCACATGTGAGGGAATGTATGAGAAGTGTAGTTTGGAATGTATGGATGAAATAGGATGAATACATGTGCAACGATTCATGGGATTACTGGGGTGTGCACTTAGAATTAAAGGCTTGACCTTGTTTTTTTAAAGTGATTTTAAAAAGGGAAAATGATTTTTGGAAATTGAAATTGGTTTAAAAATTGGGTTTGGTATTTGGAAAATTTCCTTCAAAGAAGGTGGTTTTGAAATATAAAATAAAATGGGGGTTTTAAAGAAGAAATTTTGGGTTGTTTTTGCATTTATTTTTTCTTCTTTGAACTGATTATTTTCAGATGATGGTGCTTCCAATGATGTTGCATCGGCTTGATATTGGTTTTGGTTCTATGTTTTATATGTTTTTTAGAAAATTACGCCCAAAAAGGTCCCCAAGGTTTCAGATAAGTCATGCCCAGTTTTTGGTCCTTCTTAGACATTTCCTATCCTTCACGGTGATCGGGGTCATTTAGAAGAAGCAGAATGGCTTGAAGAGGTCGAACACGTCTTCAGGATATTGGGAACTCCTGATGATGTCAGAGTGCGTGTCGTTTTGGTTTTGTTCGAAGGTCCAGCTCTGGACGAATGGGAGTTGGTTGCCCCACTGTAAATGCGAGTTGGGATGACTTTAAATCCCTCTTCGTCTGATGGTTTATACCTGAAGAGGTAAAGATGAAGAAAATGGAAGAGATCATGTGTATTCAACAAGGCCAACGGACAATGAAGGCATATGTTGACCATTTCAAGGATCTTGTGTCCTTTTCTCCAGAGGTAGCGTCACGAGATTTTATGAATACTTCTCTCTTCATTGGGGGTCTTCGCCTAGAGATCAAGGATAGGGTCCTCCTTTCTAAAGACCATAGTTTCGAGAAGTTGGTGTATGAGGTGTTCTTTGCTGAACTGGTCTCCAAAGCACAGGTTCTTGGCAATCCAGAATATCCAGTTGCCCGTGAAGGTTCCCCATCTGGTGGGCAGGGGGTGCCAGAGGGACCTATTTCTAAAGATTCATCTGAAGTGCTTCTGGCTTCTAGTTCTTCGGACCGTTCAGTGGTGCGCTACCAGTGTAGTCGGTTCAGGCACGTGAAACCGTCATGTCTCACCCCTCTGAAGATGTGTCATCGTTGCGGTTGTCTGGGTCACTTGGAGAAGTTCTGCAGGAAGCATCACCTGAAGAAGATGTTGTGACTAGAGGAATTTCAATGCCTGACTATGAGGCAGGAGATGCTTCAACCATCAGAGCTCCAGCCATAGGCCTTGGGGTGAATCTCGTGCTCAGTCAGGAGTTTCTAGGGGTGTGAAGCCTTGGTCCGGATCTTGTGTTCTGTATTGGCAGTAGAACATTTAAAGTATTTTTAATTTTCATTTTTGTATTGTTTTTATGTTGTTCTAAGTTCATTGTTTCATCGTGGATTTATAGTAGACATGTTGTGTTGTAATTGAATAGTTTTTTTGGTTTGATTATGGTTTTTTGAATCGTTCGTTTTTTTCTAAAAGTTGTTCGGCCCTTGTCTGGGTTGATCTTGGTTTAGTGGTGTTCGTTTGGAGATGTAAGTGTCTACAAAGGAGTTAAGTCTTGTAGATATACTCAGGTTCAATATTGGTATCATGTTCTTCTCAGAGGTTTTTCTCTAGTGTTCAGGGTTATTGGTACAGGTTGAGAGTTCCAAGTTTCAACGGAGGTGTTGTTTCGCTTGTTCTATAGAAGATAGTTTGGATCAGTTGGGAGTTCCCACATCAGCCCCCCTCCCAGGTTTGTATGTTTAGGTGTTAAATTTCCATGCTAGTTGAATTCTTGTGGTGGGGAGAACCCTCTCATGTTCTTCCATTCTCTTGTGGGGTGGTTCCTTTCAGTTTCAGTCGGGCATGGATTCTTTCTTTGTCCATTGTTCGGCTGGGTGACTTTCTAGGGGCATAAAGTGTCTGCGGTGGGGAGAATTGTCACACCCCAGACTCGGATACTCCTTTCTTTTATTTATTTCTCGATGTTGGATCTTTCAGTTGAAGTTTGGGTTGGGTGTCCAATAAAAGTATTTGTGTTTTGGTGGTATTTGTTTCCTTATAACCCAACTCAAGGTTTTTGTGAATGTTGTGGGAATAAAGTGGCATGTTGGGAAGTTTGTGACACCCACGGTGTCACTACTTTTTGTTTAAAACTTTCAAGGATCTTTGAGTGAACTTCCCTAGTGTTTGGGGTGTAATTTGGGGGTTTTCAGCCAATTTTTGGGGCCACAAGGTTTGAGCACGACCTATCCAAACCGTGCAACCTAACCATGCAAAGTTGCAGAAGTTTCTAGTATCCCCCGCACGGTTTGTGCACGGTTTAACAAACTGTGCAGCCACTTACGGGCTTTATAACTTTTGACGTGGAGCTCCTATTTGGGTGGTTCCACCTCCAACATTAATCCCTATCTATTGGGAATCAACTAGAGTAGCCTCTCCCTTTATTCTCCGTCGATTTGGGTCACTTTTTGGGAGATTTATCACCAAAGGTCAGTGGTTCTTCATAAAATCTTCCCCATTTCACTTCTCCTTTTTCCCCTCTCTCATTTCTTCACTCTCTCTTGGCTTGGAACCCTTTTAGACAAACCCTAGGGTTATGGTTGGCTGATTTTGGTTCTTTTTTCTTGTGTCTAGGGTATGCGGATTGTTCGTGGGGCTTAGATATCCCTTTCCTTGAAGTTATATTCCATTCGCCCAAGGCTAAGGTAGGTGGATCCAACTTTTCCTTTCCGAAATAATCCTTTGGCACTTGAATGTTTTCATTTGATTCTTAAATGTTATTATAACCTCTATTATACCCATTAGATAGATATAAATTATGATTTGGTGTGGATTTATTTTTCTTAAAATGGTTTCCTCAAGAGATTTGTGTGAAATGTTTAGGTTTAAGGCACATATGGTGCTTGTTTTGAAATGCCTTGCTCTTTTAATGTGGAATTAAGTCTTTTATGAAATTCGTAACTCTTGTGTTGTGTGATGGAGCTTATTTGTTTGTGAACATGGTTTTTTGTGTGTAATTTGGAAATGGTGTTGCTTGACATGTGGGTTTAAAGGTCTTTGAACGGGGTTTTATGGAAAAAATGGGATGGTTGTGTCCTTTTAAATAATGAATGGTTGGATTTGGTTTTCAAATGGTTTATTGGATGAAAGGGGTGACATTGGATGTTGGAACATTGATGGGTGTACTATGATCACACATGTATGTTCCCTCAAATTAAGATGACACTTGAAAAATGGTATTCTTACAAAATCCTAATTTCTCAAATGATTATTGGTTTTCAAACAATGTTGGTTCCCTTGAGAGACTTCTAAAGAAGGTTTTAAATGGGTTTTGATAAAGATTTGATTAAATTGTTTTGGGAAATCTTGGTTTTAAATGTATTCCTCAAGTATTTGGCCCGTTTGGATTTATAAATTTAAAATTGTTATTGGCAAGATGTTTTGGGTAAATGAATTTAGACATGTCAACTCAAAGGCCCATTTGGCACTTTCAATGAAAAGGTGATGTTTGGGTAATGCTTTTGGATACTTTGGACTTAAAGGCCCATTTTGATCTTCCAACTCATGGGTGGAGTTGTGTTAACTTTTAGAATGGTCTCTGTTTGGAAATTGTGTGTTCCTGGTTGGAACATTAAATGTTTTTAGAATAATGATTTTGACATGGGTGTGTTGTGACAAACCATTTGGAACTTTCAACTTTAATGTAATGTTTGTGTTGACTCTTTGGAATGAAGAAGTTTTGATTAATGTATTCCCATATAACAACTTTAGTATTTTGAAAAAGGTATCAAATGGTTTTAATGATTTCGTGGCATGAAGGCTCGGTTGGAACCTTTAATGATATGTTATATATATATATATGTATGTATGTATATGTATATATATACTCAGGCACCTCTATAGGGGGGATATCCCTTATGGGTTATCGTATGGAGTGTCCGTGTTTGGGGTAGGAAAGTGCGGTGAGATGAGTCACGCGTGCGAGGGCCTCTTACTTACACAGTATTATTATAACCACCGTGGGTTCCTGGGCATCTTTTAGAGATCGAGTGACGGTTGCTGACCAACCCCGATTAGACGGGTTGGTACCCCTTGGATTTGTTGTTAGGCCCGGCAGGCTTTGCCACTGGATTGGTCGGTTAGGGTGGCCAGTTGGTTATAGACTTAGGAGCTTCACCATATGCCAACAGGTTGTTCCAAAACTGAGTACTTCCAGGGGTCTTCTAGGGATGTTTAGGATCACCCATGGTTACTGGATTATTTTCATTGCTTGTTTACTTTTCGCGCACTAATCTTGTTTACTTTCTGTGCACTAGTTTATTTTCAGCTTTCACTCTTACTCATTTTACTCTAGAACAACATTGGTATATTCTGTTTTGAATTTTATTTATAAAATGAAAAATGATTTTGGAAAATGGTATGTAGCGTGTGTTGGGTTTTTAAATGGGAAAAACATGTTACTTATTTTCAAATGTGAAAATCCTACTTTTATAATTGTATTTCAAACTTGCGTTAATGGATTGTTTCGGGAAAGGAGAAATTGGATTATGTGGTTTATCTTGGAAACCCTACTGAGCATCTTTAATTATCACGCCTATCTTTATCATTTCAGTTGTAGGTTTCCTTGCTCAGGTTTTCTTGGCTGAGTTTCTCGTTGTTGGAGCAAAGTCATCCTTTGGTCGGGAGGTGACCTCAAAAGTCACGTGGAGGTATGTTCGGTTCTATTCTCTTTCTGCTGCTAATTTTATGTTTATCAGATGTTTATATTTATCAATTTTCTTGTTTTTTTGTTTTTTTTTCATGGGACAAATCGTTCCCAATGATTAAAATTTTGATGCCCGACACTGGTTTCCAACCCGTGGGGGTCGGGAACGCCCTTCGGGCCATGTCTCGGACCGGCTCGGGTGACTGGTTCAGGGTCGACTCAGGTTGGTTCGTGAAAAAATGTTATCAGAGAGGCCCTTGTTATTTGGGGTGTCCGGTAGATGAAGATTAGGACTGTCGAGACTCGATAGGTAGGTATGGGAATGACATTATGAACCTTCTCCCATTCTGAACCTCGAGTCGCCAGGGGTAGTCCGGGAATTGAGTTCTTGTCTCGTTCTTTTTCATTTTGGATTAAGGGATGAAAATGGAGTCAAACTGATGTTACATTGTGATTTTACATTGAGTAGTGACCCATGTGGATTCAGCGTACACAGTTTAATTTCTTCCTAGTCGTTGATGCTTACTTAGGGCATGGCCCACTACCATGTCACTAGGTTAATCATGACTACTAGTCCCCCCCTTTGGTGATTTGATACAAGTTGTGTGTTGTCTTGGTTCTTGTGGGTGTAAGTGCACTTTTGAAAATGAAAAAGGGTTTTCAAAATGAGATCGATTTATTTTAAATGGCTTTAAATTTGTGAAAGGGATTTTTAAAACGGAAAGTTCTTGGTTTAAAAATCTCGTGGTTGCTTGGAACTGGTAGAGATATGGTTTGGGTTCAACCTCGGGTACTCTTTATGAATGTTTTCACATATGAGGGAATGTATGAGAAGTGTGTGTTGGCGCATATGGATGAAAGAGGATGAAGACATGTGCAACGGTTCATGGGATTACTGGGGTGTGCACTTGGAATTAAATTCTTGACCTTGTTTTTATAAAGTGGTTTTAAAAAGGGAAGATGATTTTTGGAAATTGAAATTGGTTTGAAAAGTGGGTTTGGTATTTGGAAAATGTCCTTCAAAGAAGGCAGTTTTTAAATATAAAATAAAAAGGGGGTTTAAAATAAGAAATTTTGGGTTGTGTTTTCATTTATTTGTTCTTCTTTGAACTGATTGTTTTCAGATGATGGTGATTCCAATGATGTTGCGTCGGCTTGATATTGGTTTTGGTTCTCTATTTTATATGTTTTTTAGAAAATGCCGCCCATAAAGGTACCCATGGTTTCAGATAATTCATGCCTAGTTTTTGGTCCTTCTCAGACGTTGCCTATCCTTCACGGTGATCGGGGTTAGTTAGAAGCAGCATAATGTCTTGAAGAGGTCGAACACGTCTTCAAGATATTGGGAACTCCTGATGATGTCAGAGTGCGTGTCGTTTTGGGTTTGTTCAAAGGTCCAGCTCTGGACGAGTGGGAGTTGGTTACCCCATTGTCAATGTGAGTTGGGATGACATGGGATGTCTTTAAATCTGTCTTCATCCGATGGTTTATACCTGAAGAGGTAAAGACGAAGAAAAGGGAATAGATCATGTGTATTCAACAAGGCCAATGGACGGTGAAGGCGTATGTTGACCATTTCAAGGAGCTTGTGTCCTTTTCTCCAGAGGTAGCATCACAGAATTTAATGAATACTTATCTCTTCATTGGGGGTCTTTGCCCAGAGATCAAGGAGAGGGTCCTCCTTTCTAAAGACCGTAGTTTTGAGAAGTTGGCGGATGAGTCGTTCTTAGATGAACTGGTCTCCAAAGTACAAGTGCTTGTCAATCCATCATATCCAGTTGCTCGTGAAGGTTCCCTATCTGGTGGACAGGGGGTGCCAGAGGGACCTATTTCTAAAGAGTCATCTGAAGTGGTTCTGGCTTCTAGTTCGTCGGACCGTTCAGTGGTGTGCCACCAGTGTGTCCGGTTCGGGCACGTGAAGTCATCATGTCGTACCCTTCTGAAGATGTCTCATCATTGCGGCTGTCTGGGTCACTTGGATAAGTTCTGCAGGAAGAATTTCCTGAAGAAGATGTTGTGACCAGAGGAATTTCAATGCCTGACTGTGAGGCAGGAGATAATTCATCCATCAGAGCCCCAGCCATATGCCTCGGGGTGAGGCTCGCACTCAGTCATGAGTTTCCAGGGGTGTGAAGTCTTGGTCCGGATCTTGTGTTTCGTGTTGGAAGTAGAACATTTAAAGTCTTTTCATTTTCGTTTTTGTACTGTTTTGATGTTGTTATAAGTTCATTGTTTCATCGTGGAGTTATAGTAGACATGTTGTGTTGTAATCGAACAGTTTTTTTGGTTTGATTATGGTTTTCTGAATCGAGCATTTTTTTCTAAAAGTTGTCCGGCCCTTCTCTGGGTTGATCTTGGTTTAGTGGTGTTCATTTGGAGATATAAGTGTCTACGAAGGAGTTAAGGCTTGTAGTTATACTAGGGTTCACTGTTGGGATCATGTTATTCTTATAGGTTTTTCTCTAGTGTTTGAGGTTATTGTTATGGGTTGAGAGTTCCAAGTTTTAATGGAGGTGTTGTTTCGCTTGCACTATAGAAGATAGTTTGGGTCGGTTGGGAGTTCCCTCATCGGTCCCCCCTCCCGGTGTGGTATGTTTAGGTGTTAAATTTCCATGTTAGTTGAATTCTTTTGGTGGGGAGAACCCTCTTGTGTTCTCCCATTCTCTTGTGGTGTAGTTCCTTTCAGTTTCAGTCGGGCATGGATTCTTTCTTTTTCCATTGTTCGGCTGGGTGACTTTCTGGGGGTAGAAAGTGTCTGTGGTGGGGAGCATTGTCACACCCCAAACTTGGATACTCCTTCCTTTTATTTATTTCTCGATGTTGGATATTTTGGTTGAAGTTTGGGTTGGGTGTCCAACAAAAGTATTTGTGTTTTGGTGGTATTTGTTTCCTTATAACCCAACTCAAGGTTTTTGTGAATGTTGTGGGAATAAAGTGGAATTTTGGGAAGTTTGTGACACCCACATTGTCACTACTTTTTGTTTAAAACTTTCAGGGATCTTTGAGTGAACTTCCCTAGTGTTTGGGGTGTAATTTGGGGGTTTTTGGCCAATTTTTGGGGTCGCACGGTTTGAGCATGGCCTGTCCAAACCGTGCAACCTAACCATGCGAAGTTTCATGAGTTTCCAGTAGCCCACACATGGTTTGCGCACGGTTTGACCAACCGTGCAACCACTTGCAGGCTTTATAACTTTTGACGTGGAGCTCCTATTTGGGTGATTCCACCTCCAAAATGAATCCCTATATATTGGGAATCAACCATAGGAGCCTCTCCCTTCATTCTCCATTGATTTGGGTCATTTTGGGGAGATTTATCACCAAAGGTCAGTGGTTCTTCATCAAATCTTCCCCATTTCACTTCTCCTATTTCCCCTCTATCATTTCTTCACTCTCTCTTGGCTTGGAACCCTTTTAGCCAAACCCTAGGGTTATGTTTGGCTGATTGTGGTTCATTTTTCTTATGTCTGGGGTATGCGGATTGTTCTTGGGGATTAGATATCCTTTTCCTTGAAGTTATATTCCATTCTCCCAAGGCTAAGGTAGGTGAATCCAAATTTTCCTTTCTGGAATAATCCTTTGGAACTTGCATGCTTTCATTTGATTCTTAAATGTTATTTGAACCTCTATTATACCCATTATATAGATATAAATTATGATTTGTTTTGGATTTATTTTTCTTAAAATGGTTTCCTCAAGAGATTTGTGTGAAATGTTTAGGTTTAAGGCACATATGGTGCTTGTTTTGAAATGCCTTGCTCTTTTAATGTGGAATAAAGTCTTTTATGAAATTCTTAACTCTTATGTTGTGTGATGGAGCTTATTGGTTGTGAACATGGTTTTGTGTGTGTAATTTTGAAATGGTGTTGCTTTACATGTGGGTTTAAAGGTCTTTGAATGGGGTTTTATGGAAAAAATGGGATGGTTGTGTCCTTTTAAATAATGAATGGTTGGATTTGGTTTTCAAATGGTTTCTTAGATGAAAGTGGTGACATTGGATGTTGGAACATTGATGGGTTCACTATGAGAAAACATGGATGTTCCCTCAAATTAAGATGACACTTGAAAAATGGTATTCTTACAAAATCCTAATTTCTCAAATGACTATTGGTTTTCAAACAATGTTGGTTCCCTTGAGAGACTTCTAAAGAAAGTTTTAAATGGGTTTTTGATAAAGGTTTGATTAAAGTGTTTTGGGAAATCTTGGTTTTAAATGTATTCCTCAAGGATTTGGCCCATTTGGATTTATAAATTTAAAAGTGGTATTGGTAAGATGTTTTGGGTAAATGAATTTAGACATGTCAAATCAAAGGCTCATTTGGAACTTTCAATGCAAAGGTGATGTTTGGGTAATGCTTTTGGATACTTTGGACTTAAAGGCCCGTTTGGATCTTCCAACTCATGGGTAAAGTTTTTTTAACTTTTAGAATGGTCTGTGTTTGGAAATTGTGTGTGTTTGGTTGGAAGAATAAATGTTTTTAGAATAATGATTTCGATATGGGTGTGTTGCGATGGACCGTTTGGCACTTTCAGATTTAATGTAATGTTTGCGTTGACTCTTTGAAATGACGAAGTTTTGATTATTGTATGCCCATATAACAACTTTAGTATTTTGAAAAAGGTATCAAATGGTTTTAATGATTTCATGCCATGAAGGCCCGGTTGGCACCTTTGATGATATGTTATATATATATATACTAGGGCACCTCTATAGGGGGGATATCCCTTATGGGTTATCGTATGGAGTGTCCGTGTTTGGGGTAGGCAAGTGCGGTGAGATGAGTCATGCGTGTGAGGGTCTCCTACTTACACATTATTATTGTAACCACCATGGGTTCCTCGACGTCTTTTAGAGATCGAGTGACGGTTGTTGACCAACCTCGATTAGATGGGTTGGTACCCCCTAGATTTATTGTTAGGCCAGGCAGGCTTTTCCATTGGATTGGTCGGTTAGGGCGGCCAGTTGGTTATAGACTTAGGATCTTCACCATATGTCGGCAGGTGGTTCCGAAACCGAGTACATCTAGGGGGTATTCTAGGGATGTTTAGGATCACCCATGGTTACTGGATTATTTTCATTGCTTGTTTACTTTTCATGCACTAATATTATTTACTTTTTGTGCACTAGTTTATTTTCAGCTTTCACTCTTACTCGTTTTACTCTAGCACAACATTGGTATATTCTGTTTTGGATTTTATTTATAAAACGAAAAATGATTTTGGAAAATGGTAAGTAGCGTGTGTTGGGTTTTTAAATGGGAAAAACGTGTTTCTTATTTTCAAATGTGAAAACCCTACTTTTATAATTGTATTTCAAACTTGCATTAATGGATTTTTTCGGGAAAGGAGACATTGGATTATGTGGTTTATCTTGGCAAACCTACTGAGCATCTTTAATGCTCACGACTATCTTTATCATTTTAGTTGCAGGTTTCCTTGCTCAGGTTTTCTTGGATGAGTTTCTCGTTGTTGTAGCAAAGTCGGCCTTTGGTCAGGAGGTGACCTCAAAGGTCACGTAGAGGTATGTTCAGTTCTATTCTCTTTCCACTGCTAATGTTATGTTTATCGGATTTTTATATTTATATTTTTCTTGTTTATTTGTTTTTGTTCATGGGACAAATAGTTCCCAACGATTAAAATTTTGATGCCCGACACTGGTTGTCAACCCGTGGGGATTGGGAATGCCCTTCGGGCCATGTCGCGGACCGGCTCGGGTGACTGGTTCATGGTTGACTCAGGTTGGTTTGTGAAAAACCATGTGGCCCATTTAAAGGGGCACATGACTAAGCCACATGGTTTGGTCTAACCATACGGGCCTGCCTAGGAAACCGTGTGTGACTTTTAATTAATCTAAAAATCTTTTTTTTAAATCATGAAACCCTCACTTTAGGTGCTGTGTAGAACTATAAAAACCCCATATCAGTTCTTCTTCCTTGTGAGCATCGAATAGAAATTCTTAGCCCCAAAAAACCCTCCCGAAAGTGATTCAAATCTAGACAAATGTCGTTCAATCTCCTCCCAGTTAGTTTCCTCACCCTGATCTCTATCTCCCATGATCTCTCTTCTCCTCCCTAGGGTTACATAGATCCCCATGTTGATCTGTGGTTATAATACACTCTTTTTGGGATCTTAAACCTAGGTTTGATTCCCATTTACATTGTCATCATTTTACGCAGAAAATCGTGGTTAGGGTTTGGCATTACTAGACCCATTGATCCTGAGGTAGGTGGTTTTTTCATGATGTCCAATTTATGTTAACCATAAATTACCTAATTTAATTTCAATTGTTTGAATTAAATGCAATTACTTTATTTTAATTAAATGTATTTCAATTGTTTTGATGAAAAAACTGATTTTTATTGAATTGGGGTTTTAAAATGGGTTTTTGACATGATATTGGGAAAACCCTCAATTCCATTGAATTGGGGTGTGTTTATGTAAATTGATGAAATTTAAATTTTTTGATTTAAATTTCAAAATGTTTTTAATGGAAAAATTGTGAAAAATCCCAATTCCATTGAATTGGGGGTTGGTTGTGAAATTGATAGATTTTTTTGAAATTAAATTGTTGAATTTAATTGTGAAAGTAGATTTTGAAATTGAATGTGTGAATTGATTTTAAATCCCTATTTTTTAAAAATGTATTAAAATGGTTTTTATAGAAACCTTAGGGTTTTATCTTGGAAAAAATCATGTTTTTGATTAAAACCCTATTTTGGTTTTTAAATGGAAAGTGGAATTTTTGAAATGGGGGAATGAGACTTTATTGTATTTTAAGACTGCTTAAAATAAATTACCCATCAATGAATCTACTAGAGCACATGCAAGCCTAAGTAGTTAGTGAGTTATTGAGAGAAACACACTTGGTTGAAATTTCCCTAGAAACAAATTAACGCTTTACAACACTAACAAAAGTTTGGTTATCACATCCTACTTCCCCAATGAGACATGGATGAGTCCTCTATTTCTATTGTTGAGGGATGTGTGTTCATATTGGGGTTTATCACTTGAGAGTGTGAGGATCCCATAACCTAGAACTATCGTACCTTTTGGAAGATGACCATGTTGCTCGCTTGATTATATATGAGATATAAATGTATGCCAATGTTTGCGAACTGTTTTACATGACTTCTAATTTATATAAACTATTTTATATAAAAGTGTTTATTTAATCCATTTGTGTAAAGTTCCATTTGTATAAAGTATTTTCATCACTTGAAATGTATTTCCATCATTTGAAATGTAAAGCATGATTTGTTGAAACATGCTCTTAAAATTACAAACCTTTTTATTTGACAATTTAAAGCACTTTATAGGGTTAACTGATATTGGAATCTTGTTATGAAATCTTTGGTGTGACCCTACTGGGCTCTTAGCTCACACCCTACTTGTGCCTTAAAGTGTTTGTATATTATCTTCTTCCAGGTTCGAGTAGGGGTAAAACACTGCTTGGAGGTGGTTCTAACTAATGTTTTTTGGGCTTGGAGAGTTTCATCCATTGGGACTTGGGAAGTTTGTCTTCTTCTTTATCGTACTTTATTGTAGTACTTTGGGTTGTTATAACTATTTCACTTATGGTACACTACTCTCAGTGGAGTTTCTTTGTATGCATACTGATTTGTTATCTACCTTCTATAATGTTCATGGAAAATTTGTTCCCACTTTCATTTTATATAATTCCAGGTGCTAGTCACCAACCTGTGGGAATCAGGAACTTCCTTAGGGCTATGTTAGTGTTGGCTTAGTTATCGAGTTACCAGGGTACCCGGGATGGTTTGTGATAAAGTGGTATTAGATCTCTAGGTTGAGCTTTTGTCATGAATTTAGTATGCAATTGTGTAATGTTTTCGGGACTTATGTGGTAGTTGCGATTGAGTGTCTGGCTAGATCTCACTACAATGAACCTTAAGTCACCAGGGGTAGTTTGGGAAATATGTCTTGTGGATTAGTTCTAGTCTTTTCTGTGTTTTTTATTTGGATAGATTGAAATCCAAATCTTTTTTATTCTATCAGTAGGGATTGATTTCCCTTATTTTTCTATTTGAGTGTTAATCTGATGTCTTCTTTGTTGTCTGTTGATGTGTATAGCATCATGCCTCCAAGAAGATGTGCAAATTGGATCCAGGAGGAAGCTATTGCTAAACCACAATGATCAAATCCTCTAGTAGATCCAAATCTAGTTGAGGTGATTGTGTGCATTGTCCAAGATTTGGGATAGGCACCACCACCGATTCCCATTTATGCTTCAGTTGTGGAACCTCAAAGGGGTGATCTACGGAATCGTTCTTAGGAATTCCTTCACCAGAATCCAACACCGTTCAAATGCTTGAATGATCCTAAAGAGTATTAGTAATGGTTGAGAAGTATATATCATGTGTTTGATTTCTTGGATACACCTGAGGAAATCAAGGTAAAGTGTGCCACCTTCATGCCAGAAGGATTCAGTAGAAGAAGGTGGGATACTATGGTGGCAATTAAGAAGCATGATAGATTAGAGTGGAAAGATTTAAAAGTTCTTTTCATTGACCAAAACTATCTAGATTCAATGTTGTTGGCCAAGGCTATAGAATTTTTCAAACTTGAGCTGGTTGACAGAACCGTGACAGAGTATGCAACCCATTTTGCTGATCTTGTGTAGTTTTCACCCAAGATAGTATCAAATGAGAAGATGATGACTCAATGATTCAATTTGGGACTTCAACATGGATAGAGCACTGATGGTCAAAATAGACCTGGATGGAAAGTTAGGGTTGTCAGGTTTTTCTTTCTCTCCCAGTGGTAGTGTGTATTCCTCTAAGGGAAAGAGGAAGTGTGATGATTCTCATGGAGGTTCTCGACAGTAGGGTCATTTTAGACCTCCTATGGTGCCTAACATAGGCCCTTTGATTTGTTACTAGTGTGGAAATCCATGGAATTTAAAGAGGGTTTTCACTGAGGAACCCAAGGTATGTGGTTCTTTTGGATTCTCAAGTCACCTACAGAAATTATTCTATGTTCATTACACTTCAAGTAGTGGCACATGATCATAAACACCTTCTAAAACTGTAGCGCAATTAGATTCTTTATGTGTAAAAGGGTTCCAGCCACAAACATCTAGAACGAAGATTCTTCACACCATGGAAGGGTCTCTAGAGGAAGTGGATATGGGTCCAATGACCGTGATAAATATCATTACTATAATTTTGTTATTAGTATGCTCTATTTGATATCAGTGCATCTCATTCATTTATTTCAACCTATATTGTTAATCTATTAAATCTTCCTACAGAGCTTTTATCTTATGTAATAGATATCACTACATCCCTTGGTATGAAGAGAGAGAGCGGGGTCTCTATATACCCACTTGTGTTTTCTCTCTATCAGATGTTGATCTTACTTGGAGTTTTTTGGTTCTCAACATGAAACCTATTGACATCATATTCGAGATGGATTGGCTAATTTTCAATAAAGCCTGGATTGGTTTTTATCTTCTATAGGTCTTCTTCACTACACCCAATGGTGTTTGTCATGTCTTCCAAGGAGAATGGGACCTAAGGTCTAGTAGAGACAAACCTTCTTATCTAGAGTTGTGTAAAGTGATATTTGTGTTTGCTTTTTATATGGAGTGGGAATCTTTGAGCATTGATCTCCCTCTATTTTTCATCAAGTTTCCCAATGTTTTCCCTTCTGACTTCTCTGGTTTTCCACTGGTAATAGAGGTGGAGTTTTCTTTTAACTTAGTGCATGGTACTCAACCAGTTTCTATACCTTCTTACTACATTGCACCAGCTGAAATGGAAGAGTTGAAGATTTAGTTGGATGATCTTCTTCAAAAAGGCTTTATACACCTGGGTGTGTCACCTTGGGTGGTGCTGGTTCTCTTTACTAATAAAATTAATGGTTCACTTCACCTATGTGTTGATTATTGAAAACTCAATCGAGTTATGATAAAGAATAAGTATATGTTGTTACAGATTGATGATATGTTTGATCTGTTAAAAGGGGAATATTGGTTCTCAAAGATAAACCTTTGATCTGGTTACCATCAGTTGAGGATAAATGAATCTAAAATTCAGAAAACTGCCTTTAGGAGTTGGTAAAACCATTATGAGTACCTTGCCATGACCTTTGGCCCAACCAATACTCCTGCAGTTTTCATGGATTTAATAAATAGGATTTTCCATGAGTATCTTGATACCTTCATGTTAGTCTTTGTGGATGACATCCTTATTTACTCTAAGTTTGAGGAGGATCGTGTGCATCATATGAGAAAAGTTTTGAGTTTATTGAGAAATCGCCAACATTATGCTAAGATTTCAAAATGTGATTTCTAGACCCGAGAAGTGAATTTATTGGGACATGTGGTGTCAGAACATGGAATATTAATTGATCCTAAAAAGGTGAAGGTTGTTATGACATGGGAGCAACCATGAAATTTCTTCAAGATTTAGATCTTCTTGGGCTTAGCCGGTTATTATCATTTGTTTGTAAAGGAATTCTCAAAGTTATCTTCTTTGATGACTGCACTCACTTAGAAGGGAGTAAAATTTTATTTGGATGAGAAATGTTTGAATTATTTTGTTGAGATGAAACGTCTTTTGACTGTTGCTCCAGTGTTGAATATTCTAGAGGTTGAGCAGTGCTATGTGGTCTTTTGTGATGCATCGGTTTCAGGCTTGGGTTGCATTATAATTCAAGGTGATCGTGATGTTTCTTATGGATCTCATCATCTTAGGCTACACAAGAAGAATTACCCAACCCACAACCATGAACTTACAATTTTGATGCACGCACTTAAGATTTGGAAGCATTACCTTTATGGATAAAGGTTCACCATGTTTTCAGATCACAAGAGCTTGAGTTACATATTATCTAAAAAATATTTGAATCTCCTCTAAAGTCTTTGGGTGGAAAACCTACAATCCTTTAACTTTGACATCGCATATACCATGGTGAAATGGAATATCATTTTAGATACTTTAAATGGGAAACTTATGACCCAGGTAGTGAAATAATTGTCTAAAGAGTGGAACTTTATGGATTTGTTTTCATAGTTGCATATTGGAGTTCAAGAATTTGGGGCTGAGGTTTCCTTGTCTAGTGTTCAGTTGACATTCACTCTTCTTAAGATGATTCTTTAGGATCATCATCTTGATGATGAGTTCCATATCATTAGATACTCTCTTTATGGTGGGGAGACCATTTCTAGTTGTTTGTTCTACAAAGAGGACATTCTATGCTATTGGAATCACTTTTTTGTTTCGTTAGCGGTGAGGAAAGCTGTTATGGGGGATTACTATAATTCCTAGTGGGTAGTGCACCCAAGAACCATGAATATGTTCTATGAAATGCGGTGATAGTTATGGTGTCTAGGTATGAGGTGGGGCATTGTTGAGTTTGTCTCTCATTGTTATGCATGTCAGCAGGTTAAGGTTGAGAACCAGAAACCTTCGAGTTTTCTTCAATCGCTTCCAATGCCTACTTGAAAGTGGGATGAGATGTCTATGGACTTTGTTATTGGGTTGTTTCATACCCATAGAAAGAAGAATTCAATATGGGTTGTGATCGATTGGCTAACGAAATCATATCACTTTATACCCATTCATGATACAACCAAAGTTAAGGAGTTGGGAAATCTCTATGTGAAAGAGATTATTCGTTTTCATGGAGTTACATCTGCTATAGTCTCTAATAGGGATCCTTAGTTCACTTCTCATTTTTGGAGAGGCCTTCAGGAGGCATTGGGATCTCACGTCCATTTGAGTACGACATACCATTCACAATCAGATGGCTAGATAGAAAGAATTATACAGATTCTTGAGGACATGCTATGTGTTTGTGTTATTAACTTTGGTGGGGCTTGGTATGATCATTTGGGGCTGGTTGATTTTTCTTATAATAATAGTTACCATTTGGCTATCAAAATGGATCCTTTTGAGGCTTTGTATGGTTGGACTTGTAGGTCTTTGTTGTGTTGGTCAAAGATTGGTGAAAGTTCCTTGGTTGTATTGAGCCTGGTCCAAGAGATGACAATAAAGATTCAGTTGATTTATCATAGGATGTTGATGGGAAAAAGATGATACAAGTCTTGTGTTGATCATAATTGTAGACCGTTATAATTTTTAGTTGGTGACTAGGTGTTCTTTAAAGTTTCACCTTAGTTGGGTCATCGATGACTTGGGAGGTAAGGGAAACTTTCTCCTCATTTTGTTGAACCTTTTGAGGTTGTTAAGCAGGTGGGAAAAGTTGTGTAATGTTTAACACTTCCACTACAGCTGATGTTGATACATAACGTGTTCCATATATCTCAACTACAAAAGTATCTATCAGATCCATCTCATGTTCTAAGATAACTTGATCTTGAAGTTGAACCCGATTTATCCATGACTGAACGACCAGTCAGGATAGTTGATTTTGAAACCAAGGTACTTCTTGGGAGGATGATACCTTTGGTTCGAGTGTTATGGAAGCATGATTCTGATAGTCATGAGACGTGGGAGAGGGATCCATTGATGGGAGAGAAATGACCTTATATTTTTGGCATGGAAGCTTCTAAGTAGAATTTTTGGGGATAGAAAGTTTCTATGGTGGGGAGGTTGTAACATCATGTTACTATTTTTAGGTATTCCTAAACCATCTCTTTTTACCATGCTTTGGTTGGGTTTCGTTTGAGGGTGAATTGGGTGAAATTTTATAATTTTTGAAAATTTCTAAGTTAGTGCATGTTTAGTGCACGATTTACCCAAATTGTGTTCCCTCTCAAGAAAAACTGTGCAAACCCAGATAGTGTAGTTTTTCATGGTTGGCACATAGTTTTTCAGACCCTATTCCCTCTTAGGAGAAACTGTGTGGCCCATTTAAAGGGGCGCATGGCCAGGCTGCACGGTTTGGTCTAACCGTGCGGGTCTACCCAGTAAACCATGCTCGGATTTTAATTAATCTAAAAATATTTTTTTAAAATCCTAAAATCCTCACTTTAGGTGTCGGGTGGACCTAGAATGACCCCATATGAGTTCTTCTTCCTTAGGAGAATCCAAGAGCAATTATTGGCCCCTCATAACCCTCCCAAAAGTGATTCAAAGCTAGACGAATGTCGCTCGATCTCATCCCGGTTAGTTTACTCACCTTGATCTCTATATCCTGTGATCTCTCTTCTCCTCCCTGGGGATTCTTGGATCCTTATGTTACTTTTTGGATCTAATACCCTCTGTTTTGGGATCTTAAACTAAGATTTGATTCCTATTTTTGTTGTCGTCGTTCTACATGGAAAATCTTGATTAGGGTTTGGCGTTAAGATATCCATTGATCTCAAGGTAGGTGGTTCCGTCATGATGCCCAATTTATGTTAACCCTAAATTGATTTCTTTAATTTCAATTGTTTTAATTAAATGCAATTTCTTGATTTTAATTAAATTACTTTCAATTAGTTTATTGGAAAAGCCCAATTCCATTGAATTGGGGTTTTAAAATAGGTTTCTGGCATGATATTAGGGAAACCCCCCATTCCATTGAATTGGGGTGTGTTTATGGAAATTAATGAAATTTAAATTGTTTGATTTGAATTGTGAAATGGGTTTGATGGAAAAATTGTGAAAAACCCCAATTCCATTGAATTGGAGGTTTTTTGTGAAATTTATGGAATTTGTTTGAAATTAAATTGTTGAATTAAATTGTGAAAGTGGATTGTGAAATTGAATGTGTGAATTGATTTCAAATCCCTATTTGTGAAAAATGGATTAAAATGGTTTTGATAGAAACCTTAGGGTTTTATCTTGGAAAAAAGTGTGTTTTTTTATTAAAAACTCATTTTGGTTTTTAAATGGAAAGTGTCATTTTTGAAATGGGGGAATGAGACTTAATTGTATTTTAAGGCTGCTTAAAATAAATTTCCCATCAATGAATTGTACTAGATCACATGAAATCTTAGGTTGTTAGTGATTTATTAGGACAAACACGCTAGGTTGGAATTTCCCTAGAAATGAATCAATGCTTTACAACACTAAAAAAACTTTGGTTAGCACATCCCATTTCCCCATTGGGACATGGATGAGTCCTCTATTTCTAGTGCTAAGGGGCGTCTATACACATTGTAGTTTATCACTTAAGAGTGTGAGGATCCCATAACCCAGAACTATCGTACCTTTTTGGAATATGACCATATTAATCACTTGTTTATATATGAGATATAAATGTATGCCAATGTTTGTGAACTGTTTTACATGACTTCTAATTTATATAAATTATTTTATATAAAAGTTTTTATTTAATCCATTTGTGTAAAGTTCCATTTGTATAAATTATTTCCATCACTTGGAATGTATTTCCATCATTTGAAATGTAAAGCATGATTTTTTGAAACATGCTCTTAAAACGACAAACCTGTTTATTTGAAAATTGAAAGCACTTTATTTGGTTAATTGATATTGTAATCTTGTTATGGAATCCTTGGTGAGACCCTACTGGGATTTTAGCTCACACCCTACTTGTTCCTTTGGGTGTTTGTGAATTATCTTCTTCCAGGTTCAAGTAGGGGTAAAGCACCACTTGGAGGTGGTTCTAGTTGTTGATTTGTAGGCTTAGAGAGTTGCATATATTGGGACTTGGGAAGTTTGTCTTCTACTTTCTGGTGCTTTTTTGTATTACTTTTATTTTTTATACCTGTTTGACTTCTAGTACACTACTCCCAATGGAGTTTCTTTGTATGCATGCTGATTTGTTATCTGTCTTCTATAATGTTCATGACAAATTTATTCCCACTTTCGTTTTGTATGATATAAGGTGCTAGTAGTAAAATCATTGGGATCCAAAACACCCTTTGGTCCTTGTCAGTTTCAGCTCAGTTATCGAGTTACTAGGGTACCCGGGATGGTTCATGACATGTGCCCCTCTCACTTAGTGAGGCTCAGTTGAAATGGGGATATGAGCCCGATCCTGGGCCTTTGGAATATATCGTCGGAATTTTTCAACAGGCATGTGCCCCTATCCCGAGGCATGTGTTGCTCTCACTTGGTGTTCCCCAGTTGGAATGAGAATATTATCTTGATTTGATGCCTCATCCTTTACCATATTATGTTGATAATCCTCCTGGATATGAGCAAGAATGTGAACTTTCTCTAGAACAACCGCTTGTTCATAATGATCAGAGTGTTGAGATACCCTAGGTGTAGGGATAGGAATATGTGCTTGTCCCTATACCTATACCAGTGCCAGAATATGTTGGAAAAGTTCTTCAGTTGTTACTAAGATGTAATGGAATTTTAGAAAAGTGTGTGTAGGGATATAAGCCTGTATATTTTCTATCTCCACTATATACAGGAAAATATATTTGATTGAAGCGGGGATATAATCCCACCTCTTTTCTCATTGTGTCACTAGAATATACTGATGGGATTTATGTATGGGGATAGGGATATGCACCTCCCCCATGCCTGTTGTGTGGATATGCCCACAAACTTGTTCTAGGTGAGTAGAGATACAAGCCTACTTGTTAGTTACTACTGAAATATGTTGACAGACATCATTAGCGGGAGTGGGGATATGAACCCACTCATGATTATCCAAATCCTTCCTTTTCTGATGTGTCTTCCTTATTGCTTGTGCATGGGTATTAGATGTGGGAGTGTGTCAGGTGGTACCCACAGTAGGTGATTGATGGGTACCGGTGGGATGGTGCTGGAGATGGTGGTTGATAGGATTCCTCCTCGATAGCTCCTAAACTAGAAGGGAATCATATTTGACTCTCTGTTCCACCTTCATCAGATACTAAAGGTGGTGATTGCCACATTTCAGGGATAAGCTCCTAAAGTAGTTGGTTATGGAAACAAGGGCCACTAGATTAGATGTAGCTTTCCTTAAACGATGCGAACTCGTTGGTTTCAGTACTTGGAGACCCTCACAGGTAGCTTCAAGAGTCGTTATTATACGACATCGATGGTATTCCCAAACCACTGTGTTTTCCACCTGACATTGAAATTTTCAGGTATGTGAGATCATTTTACGATCTACAGGGGTTGCATCCATAGCTGATTTGCCGGAACAATCGCTGGATGAAGGCATTATTTTGGATCAGGATATTGTTGATGAGAGCAGTATCTACAGTCATACAAATAATAAGTAATAAGTTTACTGATTAGTGAAATATCATAGACATGATGTATGCTCAATTAGATATGCATGGTTAACACAATTGTCCTTTTATTCCTGATCCATCCATTCTGCTTGAGTGGACTTGTCAAAGCAAGGATAGACTTATTTTATGGGAACCCCGATTACAGAGGATCAACTGTAAGATTTATGTCAGGATTATCATCTTTGTTTGATATGCCAACAAAGTGGCCTGACACATGGTAAACCAACTATCCTTCTATTTGAGGTTTTTATGTTAGGCTCGTTTTTTTTGTTTGCACAGAATATGAAAAGCAAAATGGCTTGACACATGATCAACCAATCATTCTATTATTTGAGATATTTCACATCAGTTTCACCATTTTTTGTTTCAATGGGAAAGAGACAATTGGGAACCCTCATTAGGAAAATGAAATGGTTTGATGAGAACTGGGAAATCTATCCTTTTTATATTGTGAATGAGATGTCATAATTTACATCAGTTTCACCATTTTTGTTTCAACGGAAAAGGTGATAATTGTGGTGGATTCGGTTTGGCCCGATGGTTGATTGTGAGGGGTTCAATTTCATGCACAATCATTGATGTCAGGTCACTTTTGTTGTTCTTAATAAAACTCCCAACATTTCCCACGTCCATAACTAGGTACAGACCTGATTTCTAAAGGAAGGTGGTCAGTTGAGGTTTCAGACCCAATGGCACTTAGGAACTTACATTGGTCGAGAGGATGGGAGGTCGAGCTCATCGCACCCTTTTGGGAGGAATTGTTTCCAACTATGAGGATCTCTTATAGATTTAAGATATGTTTTCAAATCTCTTCATAATCCCTATACAAGACTGGTTACCATAACATAATGATCATAGATTAACCCCTTTTATGTGCAAAAGAAGGGGATCTCATTAGTGAATCCATATGCATGTATTTGAGGTTCTTTATCCATTTCTTAGTAGTGAGTAGCTGCTTATATGCTAAAGCTACATAACCAGTCACTTTATAATTTGTTTCCATGAAGGGAGGTAGTTAACATTCCAAGGAGGGGATTGATCCACTATGAGGCATCCTATGTATCCTATTTATAGTAGGAATCAAAACCAATGTAGTTCATTAAACCTGTTCAATTTAATGTCATATGAAAAGGCTATATATTTGGTCACTTGGTACCTAATATTCATGCCCAAGTCTTGAGGAGACGTCATACAAATCCTAATTATGGAAGGAATTAGAGTTATCGTAGTTCATTCATGCCCTTGGGACTAGCCCTAAGGTAGATGCTCTTATATGGAGGTAATCATGTCATACCACTCATTGGGGCTTACACACTAAGGTTTCCCTGTCTGGTAGAGATTCATTATGCGAATGATATGACCATTGCAATTCCCTAAGCTCATGTGAGTTATGCTTGGTGTGAGAAACAAGGGATAACAAGTAATCATCCTTGTTGCATATAGATGCAGGACTTATGTACCGAGACAACCCTTGGGATGTTTATTATGAAGATTGAGCATTAAGAAGATGTCCTACATATCCTAATTATAGGAGGAATCAGAGTTATCGTAGTTCAGTTGGCTTCTCAGTTTGCTGATGTATGAGGTGGAATGATCAGCCCATGGGAATTATTGATCATGATAGTTGAAAGGTCAGAGATATGAGGGTACTTAAACTAAAGTGGATGCCCATTTGAGTTCGGCCTCAGGACTTAGGAAGGCATCCTACATATCCTGGTTATGGTAGGAATTAGAGTCCTCGTAGTTCAATGAGTTCTCAATCCATTGGTGGATGAGGAAAGATGATCATCCCATGGGATAGATTGGGTCATAATGGTTGGAATGTTAGAGACATTGTGGGATTAACACTGAAGTGGATACCCATTTGAGTTCGGGCTTGGGCCTTAGGAAGGTGTCATATGTATCTTGGTTGTGGTAGGAATCATAGCCATTGTAGTTCAATGAGTTGGGGTTTACACGCTGACGTTGGCCTTATATGTGGGACATATCATATTATACCATTGATTGGAGTTTACACATTGAGGTTGCCCTTATCCTGATAGAGGCTTGTGACTTGAATGATATGATCATTACAACTTCCTAAGCTCATGTGAGATATACTCGGTGTGAAAAACAAGGGATGACAAATAATTAGTCTCATTTCTTGTGGGTGCATGAATTATGTGATGGGACTACCCTGTTGATGTTTTAACATGGAGCTCAAGCCTTAGGAATGCGTCCTATATATCCTGGTTATAGAAGGAATTAAAGTCACCTTAGTTCAATTGGTTGGGGATTACACACTAAAGTTTCCCTTATTGGAGGGACATATCATATTATGTTGTTGATTGGGGCTTACACATCGAGGTTTCCCTTTATGGTGTCTAGAAAAGGTTATTAAGTCATGGGATGCCCGATTGACCTGGCATGCTTGTCTGCTTGACATGTATTGATTGTCAGCTCGACATGCCCTGATTGTCTGCTTGACATGTTGGAGGGTGTCTACCTAACATGTTCAAAGACAATCGGATGATCCAACTGGCTTGTCTAAGGGACGTCGCATAACCTGGACGACATGTCTGAAGGTTGTCGCATGATCCTGACTAACATGCTTAGAGGGCATCGCATGATCCAGCTGACTTGCCCTGGTGTCATTGTGAAAGATGGTTGATACACTTAGAGGGTGTAGGTTCCGGGCGCAGCGGAAGCGCGTTTGTGGGTTTGCCCAACTTTAATTTTAACGTTAACAACGTTCAATCTGAGATCTGTCACGATTTAAAATGTCGGATCTTCAGAATAGAACGAAGAACGGAAAAGAAAAGAAGAGTCCTGAAACCGTTGAGATAGGATCATCATATGTCGGTTATAATTAATTTAATTAATTCATAAGAATTACCTCGATGGAATTCTTTCTTCGTTGGAGTCTCCGGTCACGATCCTGTGATCTATCGTTGCGTCGTAGAATCCAAGTACAAGATTCCTCTAGCGGTGATCCACACGTGCTCCACGTATCTCTGGATGTCGCCGAAGGGATCTCTGGGTGCTAGCGCGGAAGAACCTTCGCTTGTGATGTCCGCCTTCTACCGCCTTGATTCGGTGGAGGATCTCGCTCTCGTAACTTGAAAGCGTTATTGGTGGAAAGGGAATTCTCTCTTGGATTGAGAGTATTTTCCAAATCCATTGTGCACAACAATGGCTCTCATTCCATGAGAATAATGTTATTGGGATTATAATACTTAGAATAATAAAATGAATTAATTTCCCGAAAGAATTTAATCATTTCATTTAATTATTATTAATACCCCATGTCTTAATAATGACAGTTGACCATTATTATTACTTGACATGCGCCCAACGTATTACATTTAATATCATTTAATTAAATAAAAAATATTTTCTCATGAATACCAAAAAACAAACTACACGGCGTGTATATAAATATACACGACGTGTACTTTTATTTTTTCATTTTATTTATTTCCTCCACCATATTTATTAGACCTTGAGTAATGGCTATTTATTTCTTAAATAAATGTAACTGCATTACTCGCTAATAAATATATATTATTTCGACCACAATATATTCTCTCGAATAACTAGTGTTGAAATAAATGTGATCAGGCATCCTTAAATAATTATTAAACCACAGTTGGGAATAATATTTATTTAACTTGTTAAATTAATATTTAACTGAGATACATGGACACACTTAGCGTGTGACCCTCTAGGCCTCTTTCTCAGTGGCATTAGGCGGAGCCTGCCTAAAGTCCAAGGTTAGCGTCTAGCAACACGCCAAGGCACCCATAGAGAAAGAAGTTAACGCCGCAATGACGTGTCACCTCCTACGAACGCTTACCGTGTAATATAATCTCTTTGTCTCGATATCTCCAATCAAGTGGGTTGCATGCTAGTGCCATCAACCCATGTGCTCGATTATTCTTTCTTTGACTTCCCAAAATTGAACTCGCCCATACCTTACCATGGCCATGGATTTATTTAGGCTATATCAATTCCATCAAAGGGCCTGAGATATCTACTTCTGTTATGGAACAGAAGGGACAAATCCTTTCTCGCATTATCTATTAATGCAGTATTACTCGTGACGCACCCAACGTATCCTACCTCGCTGCGAACAGTGTGTCGTCACAGTTTTCGTCAATACATCTAAGTGCGCGAGTTGTAATACCCATTAATAATAATCTTAAAGTCTAAGGACCAATACACACGTCTGCAGATAGGAACATCCAATGACACTATGAAATGTGGATTTCCTACTGGCGGGTCTCGTTCTCATAATATCCTCCTGGATATTACCAAGGGCGCACACCATGAGAAAGTGCCTCAAAGTTTTATGAGTCCTCACCCCTAATGACCTGTATTATTTGTGTCCCTCAAATAATATCATCCGGCCATAGAACATATATTCAAGAACGGTGTTATGGAACTTCCGGGTTCTCATCATAGCAGGGATCCGCTATGACCCATTAATGCAACAGTTGTCCTTAGGACATTATCACATGCATTGTCACACAGAAGAACAATCAAGATGTGATAAGGCTTTTATTAATGAATAAAGTACAAAGTAGTTGGTTCTAGACCACTAACTCCAACAGACTCTCACTTAGACTAGAGTCAACTGCTAACAACCTTTAACCCTCTAGCTCTCACATGATATTCATGCTTCTGATGAGATAGGCCTTTAGTCATGGGGTCTTCCACGTTCTCTTCCGTGTACACTCTTCTCACTGCAACTTCACCCCTTTGATAGAAATCCCTCAAGAGGTGATACTTCCGGAGTATGTGCTTTGTCCGTTGATGTGACCTTGGTTCTTTTGCAAGATCCACCGTTGCAGTATCATCACAATACAATGTAATGAGATCTTTATTGCTAGGCACCACATCAAGCTCCTGGAAAAAGTTCTGAATCCAGACGGCTTCCTTGGGTGCATCGGAAGCCGCTATATACTTGGACTCCACTGTAGAATCGGCAACAACTGGCTGCTTTGAACTCTTCCAGCTCATAGCTCCTCCATTGAGATAGAAAACATATCCATATTGCGACTTCAGATCATTCTGATCTGTTTGAAAACCAGCATCAGCATACCCTCTGATGACAAGCTCCTCGTCTCCTCCATACACCAAGAACATATCCTTAGTTCTTCTCAGATACTTAAGGATAGTCTTAACAGTAGTCCAATGTTGTTCTCCTGGATCTGCTTGATATCTGCCTACCATGCTCAGTGCATAGGCAACATCAAGCCTGGTACATAACATCGCATACATGATGGATCCTATAGCCGAGGCATATGGTATCTTTTTCATCCTATCTTTCTCTTGTTGTGTCTGAGGACACATTTTCTTAGAAAGATGTAATCCATGTGACACTGGAACCAATACTCTCTTGGATTGTTCCATACTAAATCTCTTTAGTATCTGGTCAATGTATGTACCCTGACTTAGTCCAAGCAGCCTCTTGGATCTATCACGAATGATCTTGATCCCTAGAATGTAGGTTGCTTCACCAAAATCTTTCATGGAGAAGCATTTGTTCAACCAGTCCTTAACTGACTGTAAGGCTGGTACGTCATTTCCAATAAGCAATATGTCATCAACATAGACTACTAGGATAAGGACCGCATTCCCATTAAACCACTTATAAACACATGGCTCACATTCGTTCTTAATGAAACCAAATTCCTTTATGGCTTCATCAAATCAAATGTTCCATGACCTGGATGCTTGCTTCAATCCATAAATGGATTTCTGCAACTTGCAAACCCGTTTGGCTTCACCTGGTGTCACAAACCCTTCTGGTTGTGTCATATAGACATCTTCCTGAAGGTTCCCGTTAAGGAATGTTGTTTTAACATCCATCTTCCAAATCTCGTAGTCATGGTAAGTTGTTATGACAAGTATGATTCTTATGGATTTAAACATGGAAACTAGCGAGAAGGTTTCATCATAGTCAATTCCTTGATGTTGTTTGAATCCTTTAGCCACTAGCCTTGCTTTATAGGTGCTAACTTGACCTTCCATGCCCAGCTTTCTCTTGAATACCCATTTGTATCCAACAGTCTTTACATCAATTGGATCATCGACCAGAACCCAAACTTGGTTCTGATACATGGAATCCATCTCAGAATTCATAGCTTCTAGCCATCTTGTAGCTTCTGAGATTTCTAATGCTTCCTTGTAGGAGAGAGGTTCATCATTTTCCAACAATAATGATTCACTATCCTCGGTGACTAGGAAACCAAATCTCTATGGTTCCCTTACCTCTCTTGAGCTCCTACGCAGTACTTGTGTTTCTGGAACCTCTTCCACGGGGTCCTGTGGAACTTTTTCCTGTACCAACTCTTGTGTATCTTGAGCATCAACTTCGTCGAAGTCAATCTTGCTCCCACTATCCTTCTTGAGGATGTGATCCCTCTCAAGAAAGACAGCTTGTCTGGCGACAATCACTTTCTTATCTTGAGGGTTATATAGGTAATATCCTTTCATTTCCTTGGGATATCCTATAAAGATACACTTCGTGCCCCGGGGTACTAGTTTGTTGCCTGAGAAGGCCTTAACAAACGCCTCGCATCCCCATACACGTGTGTGTGACAAAGTGGGTTTCCTTTCATTCCATAACTCGGATGGAATTCTATTTTCCACCTTAGTTGGTACTCGGTTTAATGTGTATGCTGCAGTTTGTAATGCATATCCCCAAAAGAATAATGAAAGATTCGCATGACTCATCATCGAACTCACCGTGTCCAACAAGGTGTGGTTCCTCCTTTCACTAACACCGTTCCACTGTGGTGTATAAGGAGGAGTGAGCTGAGATAGAATCTCAGACTCCCGTAGAAGATCGATGAACTTTTGGTTCAGATATTCTCCACCTCGATTCGATCGAAGCTTATTTATCTTCTCACCAAGTTGATTCTCTACTTCATTCTGGAATTCCTTAAATTTCTCTAAGGCTTATGACTTATACCTCATTAAGTAGACAAATCCGTATCTACTCAAATCATCAGTAAAAGTAATGAAGTAATAATATCCACCTCTAGCTTCTACTGGAAATGGTCCACATACATTCATGTGTACCAATCCTAGAAGCTCTGTGGCCCTTTCACCATGTCCACCAAAAGGCGACTTGGTCATTTTACCTTGTAAACAAGCGTGACATCTATCAAGTGGTTTTAGCTTAGTAGAGTCTAAATATCCATCTTGACAGAGCTTTGTCAAGCGCTTCTCATTTACATGACCAAGGCGGTGATGCCACAACTGGGTGATGTATGAGTCATGTGAGTTTGTTTCGTCATCGATTGTCAACACTTGGTTTTCGTAATTTAATACATACAAACCATTATTCAAATGTTTCATACCATAACATACATTGTTATTATAAAAGAGACAACCCTTATTTCTGAACTTGAAAACAAATCCATCCATATCCAAACAAGATACAGAAATTATGTTCTTGGTAACACTAGGCACAAAATAACAGTTATGTAAAACCAAAATCACCCCAGTTGGCAATGAGAGGTGGTAGTTTCCAATATCCAACGCAGCCAGCCTTGCGCCATTGGCAGCTCGAAGATCCACCTCTCCTCTGGCAATCTTTCTAAATCTACTTGGTTCCTGCATTTGAATATAGATGTGAGCCCCACAAGCTGTATATAATACCCAATGTGTAGAAATAGAAATATTGCACTCGATAACGAACACACCTTTAGCATCCCCACGCTTCTGGGTGCAGTTCCTCTTCCAGTGGCCCTACTTGCCACATGAAAAACACACCACCTCCCATTCCTTGCCCTGCCTCTGGATATTCCCCTTCTTGGAGGGATGGTGCTCGGGGGCTTCAGACCGTTTATAAGTCTTTGGCCCCTTTGCCTTGTCCTTCCTTTTCTTGTTCACCATAAGGACTGCGGGTTTTTCATGCCCCATGTCCTTGTCAACCTGGAGAATCAAGGTCAGAAGCTCCGACAAACTCTTCTCATTGCCGCTCATGTTATAGTTGACAATGAAGCCAGAGAAGGTCTTGGGTAGTGATGATAGGATGATATCTGTACGCAACTCATCTGGGAATTTAATCCCTAAGATGTCCAGGCGTTCAATGTAGCCAATAATCTTGACTACATGAGGCCCAGCTGGTGCAAAATCTCCAAGCTTCGTGGTAAACAAAGAATTGGAGATCTCATACCTCTCATGCCTCGCCTTCTCTTGGTAGAGATCTTTAAGGTGAGACATCATGCTATACGCGTCCATGTTTTCATGTTGCTTCAAGAGCTCATTAGACATGGCCGATAGCATGAAACACTGGACATATGTGGCATCATCCATGTGTTTCATGTAGAGAGATAATTCCTCATCACTAGCCTCTTTCCCAGGCGCAACTGGAATAGGCTCTTCCAACACATACAATTTCCTTTCGTGGCGAAGGACGACGCGTAAACGCCTCTGCCACTCTTGGAAATTGGTGATAGTGAGAAGGTTTTCCTTCTCAAGTATGGCGTGCAATGATATTTTTGAAGTCATTTTCTTGTCGTTTCTTCAAATTAATATGGGCAAAGGTTTAGTACTTTATTACAAAAATTGAGACAAATAAATTAATTAATACTTATTAGTCTCCCACTATTTTATCGAAATCCAATAGCCCTCACCATTGTCTTTGGAATATTCTTTTGCATGAATATTCTAGTGGCAAGGATCCATATTTCCCTTCACATTACCCCAACTAGGGTTGGTCAAGCAACTTGAAGGGTTTTAGGTAGGCATTCCAAATGTCAACTGCATTAACTCGCAGCTCCTTGATCCGTTGAGTGGACTCCCCAATCCTAAAATCCTTTTATTTTGGATTTCCTCAACCTTTACCTCTTGGTCACACTAAGTCCTGCTATGGCAGTCAACCCTTGATGCGAACCAAGTCAAGTCAACCCAAAACCTTGAATTAGAATTCCCTGATAATTGAAATCACCCCAACTAGGGTTGGTCAGGCACTTTGAACTATGGTTCGATTCTAACCAAGATTATGGAAGGCTATGCCAACTTAATATTTCTTTTGAGGGATTTTATCCTTATACGTAAATTTCCATTTTATTATCTTTGATTACATGCTTGTTAATATTAAGTGGGATATACATAAGTGATTAACCATGTCTAAGATAATATTTACATATAAGCCGGTTTTATTTTAGTTTCATCTTGTATGCTCGTTTAATTCATTAATTGTGTGATCGTGACAACACACCCACAATAAATAAACCATGCAACTGACAGAAATAAAATAAATGGTATGATCATGAGTTTTTCTATTGTTTAGTTTATCTAGCAGTTGATAAACTAACCCAAGACCTAGGGGAGAAACACCTTGAACCTTTCGGGTTTGTGTTTACAGCTTTCCACCTGTCCACCTTTGTATCTCCTTGGATTGGTTTCACCTTGTCTCCTGACTTGAGCCACCTCCACTAGCTTGGGAGCTCCATCTATTATATATGAATTTATCTCACACATAGGTGAGGGGTAAAAAAGGGGTTTTTAAAAAAAGAATCCTTGGGTGCGCAGACCCTACATATTAATGAGGATATGGATCACAGGCCAACAAATTTAATTTAAATAAATAAATTAAAAGAAACCATTCACATACAAAGGTCTCGGTCTAGCTCATGATCATCCATACATGCAACGATATTTACGCATAAATAAAACTAGCATTCAATTCTTTAATCGTTCTTGTTTAAGATAAATCACGCCCGAATTAATTAATTGTCTTTAATTAATCAATCCTTTTATCTTAAAACCCTTTTCTGAATTTCCTTGAGATTCTCATCCATCATAATTTTAAACAAATAAATTCATTTAAAATTATCCTTGTACGTAACTTGTACCTTGGAGGCAACCCGGTGAATTCTCGTTCATTACGCAGATGTTAAATTAAACACATATATATAAAACACCTATCACGTGTTGTGCCTCAGCTTTACGCATGCACCATGGTACACGTCTCAAGGGTTTGTATAATATAATAATAAATTTTAATAAATCTGCGTAATTTGGGTGAGTACACGGCATGTAGTTCTGACTACACGGCGTGTACTTTTCTTCACCATCCATCTGAAGTACACGCCCGGGGACATGGCGTGTCAATGTACTTCGGAAATTTTCGGAGTACATGACGTGTTCTTTTGGACACACGTCATGTAGTTTCCGCGTTACACGGTTTCCAGCCGGGCAAGCCGTGTACGGGGTACACGGTCCAACCCGAACCCGAAGGGACTACACGCCGTGTTCATTGGACCACATGGCATGTAATCTGGAAACCGTGTGCCACCTGTTTCTGGTCAACACACGGTGTCATAAATGACTTCAATACACGACCAGATTTGGCGGATCGGTCAATGCATTGAACCTCGACTACACGACGTGTACTTCTGAATACATGCCGTGTATTCTGGTGTTGTATGGACAGAAACGTTTGGCTCCTCCAGATGAGTTCCTCTATTTTATTTTAATCAAAATTAAAAGAAAAAAAATCATTCCTGTGAGGTGAACAAGAAACGAGGGAGGAGGAACAGATCTCTACATTCAGATTTCTAGAACGATTAAACATGAATTGAATAACTAAATTATTAAATGCGTAAATCACCAACGGAAAACTAAATAATTATAATCAATGATATGACCGCTCTGATACCACTTGTAGGTTCCGGGCGCAGCGGAAGCGCGTTGGTGGGTTTGCCCAACTTTAATTTTAACGTTAACAACGTTCAATCCGAGATCCGTCACGATTTAAAACGCCGGATCTTCGGAATAGAACAAAGAACGGAAAAGAAAAGAAGAGTCCCGGAACCTTTGAGATAGGATCATCATATGTTGGTTATAATTAATTTAATTAATTCATAAGAATTACCTTGATGGAATTCTTTCTTCGTTGGAGTCTCCGGTCACGATCTTGTGATCCGTCATTGCGTCGTAGAATCCAAGTACAGGATTCCTCTAGCGGTGATCCACACGTGCTCCACGTATCTCTGGACGTCGCTGAATGGATCTCCGGGTGCTAGCGCAGAAGAACCTTCGCTTGCGATGTCCGCCTTCTACCGCCTTGATCCGGTGGAGGATCTCGCTCTCGTAACTTGAAAGCGTTCTTGGTGGAAAGTGAATTCTCTCTTGGCTTGAGGGTATTTTCCAAATTTTTTGTGCACAACAATGGATCTCATTCCATGAGAATAATGTAATTGGGATTATAATACTTAGAATAATAAAATGAATTAATTGCTCGAAATCATTTAATCATTTCATTTAATTCTTAGTAATACCCCATGTCTTAATAATGACAGTTGACCATCATTATTACTTGACATGCGCCCAACGTATTACATTTAATATCATTTAATTAAATAAACAATATTTTCTCACGAATCCCGAAAAACAAACTACACGGCGTGTATATAAATATACACGACGTGCACTTTTATTTTTTCATTTTATTTATTTCCTCCACCATATTTATTAGACCTTGAGTAATGACTATTTATTTCTTAAATAAATGTAACTACATTACTCACTAATAAATATATATTATTTCGACCACAATATATTCTCTCGAATAACTAGTGTTGAAATAAATGTGATCAGGCATCCTTAAATAATTATTAAACCACATTTGGGAATAATATTTATTTAACTTGTTAAATTAATATTTAACTGAGATACATGGACACACTTAGCGTGTGACCCTCTAGGCCTCTTTCTCAGTGGCATTAGGCGGAGCCTGCCTAAAGTCCAAGGTTAGCGTCTAGCAACACGCCAAGGCACCCATAGAGAAAGAAGTTAATGCCGCAATGACGTGTCACCTCCTACGAATGCTTACCGTGTAATATAATCTCTTTGTCTCGATATCTCCAATCAAGCGGGTTGCATGCTAGTGTCATCAACCCATGTGCTCGATTATTCTTTCTTTGACTTCCCGAAATTGAACTCGCCCATACCTTACCATGGCCATGGATTTATTTAGGCTATATCAATTACATCAAAGGGCCTGAGATATCTACTTCTGTTATGGAACAGAAGGGACAAATCCTTTCTCGCATTATCTATTAATGCAGTATTACTCGTGACGCACCCAACGTATCCTACCTCGCTGCGAACAGTGTGTCGTCACAGTTTTCGTCAATACATCTAAGTGCGCAAGTTGTAATACCCATTAATAATAATCTTAAAGTCTAAGGACCAATACACACGTCTGCAGATAGGAACATCCAATGACACTATGAAATGTGGATTTCCTACTGGCGGGTCTTGTTCTCATAATATCCTCCTGGATATTACCAAGGGCGCACACCATGAGAAGGTGCCTCAAAGTTTTATGAGTCCTCACCCCTAAGGACCTGTATTATTTGTGTCCCTCAAATAATATCATTCGGCCATAGAACATATATTCAAGAACAGTGTTATGGCACTTCCGGGTTCTCATCATAGCAGGGATCCGCTATGACCCATTAATGCAACAGCTGTCCTTAGGACATTATCACATGCATTGTCACGCAGAAGAACAATCAAGATGTGATAAGGCTTTTATTAATGAATAAAGTACAAAGTAGTTGGTTCTAGACCACCAACTCCAACAGAGGGCATCGTGAGAGTTAATGTAACATGTCTCGGAGGGTGTCGTATGTCCTAGTTGACTTGTCGAGGTGTTATCGCGAAAGCCGACTAACATGTCTGGGGGATGTCACAAGTGCCAGCTGGCATACTTGGAGGGCATCGCAAGGTCTATCTAGCCTGTCTGGAGGATGTTGCGAGAGCTAGTTGACATGCCCCGGTGCTATCAAGAGACTTAACTGGCATGTATTTATGCCTCCATATGATATGTGTGACATGTCTAGAGGTCATTGCAAGGCTTGGATGGTGAGCCCAAAGGGTTTCACGAGACTTGGGTGGCATGCCCGACGAGCGCCATGTGACTTGCTCTGACGTGTTTAGGGGACTTCGCATGATCCAAATAGTATATCAAAGGAGCATCACATGAGTTGGGCGACATGTCCTAGTGTTATCGCATGACCCGGGTGGTTCATGCGAAGCACATGAGGATCGACGTATATATTATTCGCATAATTCTCTCATCTTTTAGTCTTTGTTTCAGACTTTTATTGCGTATGCTTTAGATTTGTTCGATGTTAGCTTGTTTGAAGTTTCACGTATTTTAGAAAATATATGGGATGTTCTTTGCGTAACCCACCATAAGTCCTTCGCGTGATCTATGAGTGATCACGCGAAGTGTCTATGCATGTTGCATGATCGCTCTGGTTGTTCCCCAAATTTTACCTGACAAAAAACCTTTCTGGTCGTGAGATCAACTGCTCCGAAAAATATGCTCTGATGCCTGGGTGCGTTGGTGTGAGATTCCAAGGAATGCTCGTCCATTTTTCATGTCGTGGTAGGGGATTTATAGGTCTTGCTACCCTGATTATTCCTCACTTTGCGCGACACGTATCGCATAAATACAGGCTGGAGTCAATGGAGGGCTTTAATGTCATGTGTTTCGTGAGATCCTGTCGCAGGTCATTCCAAGGGCGTCGCAAGATTTTTAGCGAGCATAAGACCATCCCGTCAACGCCCCATTTATTGGATTATAGTCAATTACTGGGGTATTGACGAATCATGCAGACATGCCCAGAGACTTTCATATTGTCAGGCTGATATGTCCAAGGGCATTCGCAAGATCATGACACCTGTTGAAAGGCCTTCGCGTGATCTTAGACGACTTGTCTTGTTGGCTTGTCAAGGGGTCTTACGAGACCGTGATGGTGCGCCACATGAGTTTTACAACCGCGAGAGGCTCCCACCCTTTTTTATTTTATTTCCTTCTTTTATTTTTCAAAGGTTTGGGAATCTTGTGATTTTGTTTGAGTGTTGTTGAGGACAATCATTCTCCTCGTCGGTGATGCGTCGCGTGACCAGTAAAAGGCCATGTGGAGATGCGCGAGCATTTCATGGATAAACCCTTATACTTATTTTTGGAGCCAGAGGGAGAGTGTGAGATTATCTGAACATGTCTGAAGCCTTTCGCGCAATGGGGGTGAAATGCCAACGAACTTTTGCATGACCAGGCAAACATGTCACTGAGGCTCCCGCGGTATCTCGCGAGCTGCATGGGTGCGTCGCGTGAGTTTTACGACCGCAAGAGGCACACACCTTTCTTCGTTTTAATTTCCTTAGCTTATATTTACAAAAGTTGAGAATCTCGCGAGGTTATGTGAGTGTTGTCGAAGACAATCACTCTACCTATCGGTGATGCGTCGCGTGACATCTACGACTGCAAGAGACTCCTTTCTTTTGGATATTTCCCTCTTATTTTCGAAGGATTTTTGGATAGCTTGCCAGACGTTTGCCACCTGACAATTCGCGTAACTTGGGAGTGCTTGTCTGGTTGCCGCCGCGTGAAGAGCGAGTGTTTGGGACGACTCCACAAGAACAGGGAGGCTTTGTCAAAGGGGCTTCACGGGATCTTTCGCAGGGTGTGCTATGCGCATTACCATCTGCATGTCATGCGATCGCATGTCTCTTGGAGGTTCACACGATCCGCGTGATCATGGACACCTTCTTCTTCCTTTGTTTTGCAGGGAAAATAATACCCATATTCAGATATTTATTTCTCAGTATTCTTATTTGACGGACGCCAACAACATCATTAATTTATAATGATATCCACATCCATATTATTATTATTATTATTATTATTGATGTTATAGTATATTATAACATGTAAATAACACTATTATTATAATTATTTGATAATAATTAGTGGGATGGAAGCAAACCCGTATGGCTTCGCATCGTGGGGAGAGCTAACCTTGAGGTGGCCCCTCCTCCCCCTATCCGCCCGATTCTCTTTCCCCCCCTCTAGTCTTGGTGCCCGGAAGTGATGCGAACCGCCTTCGTGAGGTATGCCTTTATTCTTCGTTTCTATTTCTTCAAGTTAGTGATTTTGGTCGGATTTTGATAAAATCATGGCAAAATCGTGTTGTGGCTTAGGGACTCCTCCATATCTGTCTTAGATAGAGCCAAGGGAGTCTATCGCACCCCTTAAATCATAGTTTTGGCATCGGTTTCCCCATTTTCTGGACTGCCTTATGTATCCCGGCAGGATTAGTAAATTTTGGGAATTACTTAATATCCTGGGTGAGATTTGGAGCCATTTGAATTGCATAAATTGGGGATTTTATTCAGGAGGTCCTTAGGGCATTGATTTAAGACCATCAAACCTCATTCGAATAAGTTTAGCCACTTTGCACTTGCCGGACAAGGTTCTGGCGGGATTTTCTTTTTTGCACTTACTTTGTGGGTTTATTTTATGTAGTTTATGCCGTGCGATTGTTTAAATGAATATCAGTGAATGATTCTAGGACGGTTATTGAATTTATTAGTGTCATCAACAGTTTGAGGTAGGTGATTCTATTCTTTTCCCTTTCTTTGATTAAACCATGAATTCTTAGTGTTTTATATTGTTTTCTTATGTACGAAATGCTTTTATATATTTTTTATGATTGATTTATGATAGTTAATCATGGTTGATTTATCAATTTAATGTTCTATCACGGAGGGTTTTATAGCAAGCATTATAAAATTATGCACTTGTATTTCTATGCCTGTAAGGTGTTTGACAAAATGCCAACATGGGTTTTTGTTGAATAAATTGAAAGGGCTTGATGACATGATTTCTTGTGAATTATAATGAATATTTATCAAGTTTCTATCAATGTTTTCAATGATTAATGTGTGTTTAATTGAAGTGCACTTTTTCATAAAGCTAACATTTGTCAATTTTACCTCATTTGATGGCTTCCAAGGGTTAGTTAATGTCATAAAAGATGGTTTTCATGCACCTTGAGATGTTTTCTCGGAGTGGGGGAATTAGTTTTCCGTGTTTAGTAATTACATTAGTGTTGGATGTGGAAGTGTTAATTTTCAATCTTTAATGAATCGTGAAAATATGTTTATGATGGAATTCATGTGATAAAGTATTTTTTTTTATTTGTTAAACCTCTTGATTTAGATAAAACTTTATAGGAAACCCTTGGTTCTTGGGTTGGAAATCCTAAAATGGGTGAAGGTCCCTTCCCACTTAATATGTGTGTCGCCTTGACTATTGAAGTAATGTCAAATACATCCCCACTGTCCAGTGAAACCATTTTATATCCATCCCACTAATCGAGGGTATGCCCCTAACCATTTTATATCCATCCCATGTTGTGTGTTTTAAAGGCATGTTTTTTTTACAGTTCCTTCATCGGTTTTATTTGATAAAAGAAATGTACAATGCTGCTTATTTTCTTAAAAATGTTTAAAGGCCAACTTCTTTTATTTATTTTTCAAACTAGCATGCTTTGGTTTTACTAACAAAGTGAATTTATAGAATACTTGGTGGAATCCTACTGGGCTTTAGCTCACACCTTGCATACACACCTTGGTGTGTGTAGTCTTGTCTCTCCTTGGTTCTTTTTCACAAGTACGATTGATGTCCCCAGATTCTGGGTGTGGACCATGGCTTGGGTTTAAAATCTACGGAGGAGGTGGCATGCGGGTTAGCCTTGCGACACATGGTGATAGTCATGTATTTTTATTTTTGAGGATCATGCGTTTGTAAATGTTTGATGTTATGACATGGTTGCTTATTTATTTAGATAAATTTTATTGTTATTTTTACATTTATTCTTTATTGATTGATAAAGGGTAAATCATTCCCTCCAGTCACATTGATACCCTTGCCACTTGTTGTCAGCCCGGGGTGATCGGGAACATGTCTCGGGCCTTGTTGTGAGCCGACTCGGGTTTAGTGGCCAAATATTTCAGTTGGTTCATGAGAGAATGGTATCAAACCATGAACAAGTAGTTGGGTTAGTGGTTGGTGGAGGTAGGATCATTGAAACTTGAGAAGATATTCATGAATGGATTGATCAACCCATTTATGGTGGAAAATCAAGTCAGCATGGGAAGTCTGGGATTGAGTGGTGTATGGAGACCTTTCAAATGGGTTTTCTTTCCTTTTATCTTAACAAAGTGTGGTCTCTTAAGCATTATTGTTTATGACAAATGATGTTATTTTAAATTTCATGCACCTTGAACTGCTTTAGTCAATTAGATGCCTCTTCTAAACATTGGGTGTATTCCTGAATGGTCACTAGTGGTCCTTTAATTGATTGAAACATTCTTTAATGCCTTTTAATATATTTTCATTTCTCGTTTTATGATGTTTATGATTGATTAGTTAATTGAACCGAGTGATACATATATATATAATGATATGTATAATGATGCATGTTTTTTTTAAGTCTAGAGTTTTGACTATTATATGTAAGTGTTTTTATAATGATTCAAAAGAAAGGAATTTCCATGATGATGAATGAGATTATCAAGATTTTAAAAAAATAATATTATTAAATAGTGTTTTTGAAATTTTTCAGTATATAGAGATTGATTTCCACTATCATAAAAGTTTTATAATTGTTGTAAAAGCTTTAATTTTAACCGGTAAAGGAAGGATTATGTTATTTTATTTTCAAATATGATAATCTAAATGGATTGAACTCGGTCTTATAGAAGTGTTTTGGGGAACAAAATAGGTTTTAAACTGGTGTTGTCTTTTAGTAATCTGGAAAATTCATTACATGTTATGACTTGATTGAATGATTTTCACTCATGTGTTGCATTTCTTGAAAGGTATTTATTGAAAAAGATAATTTTAGTTGTCTGCTCGGTATGTATTATCAAATTTAAAGTTTATTTTTGTTGAAATGAAAACCTTACCTCATAATGAGGTTGAATACTTTATTTATAGATGAGCAAAGGAGTACAATAGAGGTGTGAAACCGATTTGGGACACGGATATTAAAAATATTTAGAAAACATCTAATACTCTTAACACTCTCCTCAAGTTGGAACATATATATTTATCATGCCTAACTTGTTACACAAAAATTGGACATGCGGACAAGACACCTCTTTTGTGAGAACATCTGCAATTATCAGAGGTGTGAACATGACCAAAGGTGATATTCTTCTTCTCAAAGTTTTCTCGAACGGAGTGACAATCAACTTCAATGTGCTCTGTCCACTCATGGAAGACTGGATTCGTGACAATCTTGATAACAACTTGATTGTCACATCATATATGTGCCGATTTCTTGATAGTATAGCCAATCTTCTATAGAATTTGTGTGTCCAAATAATCTCTGCGGTCGCATATGCCATGACACGATTCTCTGACTCTGCACTTGATCGAGAGATAACTGTCTGCTTCTTGCTTCGCCATGAGATCAAATTTACTCTAACAAACACTGCAAAACCTGACATAGATCTCCTAGAAGAGAGACATCCAACATAATCTGCATTACAAAATGCTTCAATATCTGTATGCCCATGATCAGAATATAAAAGACCTAAACTTGGTTCATTTTTCACATATCTAACAATGCGAAGAACAACCTCCTACTGTGTTTTTGTTGGGGATTCCATAAACTGACTCACTTTGCTAACCGCACAATCAATATCGGGTCGAGTCATCGTCATGTAGTTAAGCTTCCCAACAAGTCGTCGGTATCTATCGGGTGAAGAAAACATCTCACTGTTAGTATGAAGTGACTTTTCTCCAGGTTCGAGGGGTAAGTCAACTGTGTTGGTTTGAGTCATTTCAGTCGCTTGCAGAAGATCAAGAACACACTTTCTCTGAGATAGAAAAATTCAATTGGTACATCTGGAGACCTCAATCCCCAAGAAATATCATAGTGAACCCAAATCCTTCGTATGAAAATTTTGATGACAGATTTGAGTCGATCAATGCCACCATTATCACTGTCAGTAATGACAATATCATCCACATAGACAACCAATGATAGAAAACAAAAGAATCTTTTATGCCTTTTGACACATGCCAAAGCTAAGCACAACGGTGCAAAAGCACCCGAACCAATCACAAGGTGACTGCTTGAGGCCATACGACGATCGACGAAGGTGGCAAACCTTGGAAGACTCCCCTTGAGCAACACCCAATGGTTGCTCCATATAAACTTCTTCATTAAGAAAACCATGAAGAAAAACATTCTTCACATCCAGCTGATGGAGAGGCCAGTGATAAGGGGCAGCTAGAGAGATAGATAAGTGGACTGATGCCATTTTGGCCATGGGGGAGAAGGTGTCAAAGTAATCAATGCCATACGTTTGCGCATAACCCTTGACAACAAGCTGTGCTTTGAGATGATTTAGAGTACCATTGACGTTGACGTGCATGGTATAAATCCACTTGCAACCAACAACTTGTTTATCCGCATGGTGATGGACACGATCCCAAGTATGGTTGGTTTCCAAGGCCTGAAGTTCATCATGTATGACCTTTAACCAGTCGGGATGAGATTTTGCCTCAACAACAATGCGCGGAGTTGAGTGAGCAGCTAGGGTCACAATAGCGTGAGAGGTAGTGACAGATAATCCCTGATAAGAAGATGACGAACTTGGATTTTGCTGACATGAGCGTTTACCTTTGCGAAGGGCAATGAGTAACTCCGACGATGGATGACCATGAGCCGGTGAGTCATCGGGTGCGATAGCAGCATCATGCTCTGGGGTGGCAGGTTTATGCAAGGGCGACGAGAGTAAACTTGGTCAAAACAGGATCCAACGACATCAGTAAGAAGACATGATGGTGGTGGAGGATGAAGAGAATAGGGTAAAGTGATGGTTGAATCTGGAATATCAGGTGATGGCGGGGGATCAGGAACAAAAAAGATGCATGATTCGACAAAGGAAACATCAGCGAATGTGACATAACGACGCAAGTTCGGGGAAAAGCAACAATAGTCGCGCTGAGTTCGCGAATAATCAAGAAAGATACATTTGAGCGTGTGTGCATCAAACTTGGAATGGGAGGGGCGAGTATTCCGTACATAACAGATACAACCAAAGATGCGAAGATGCAGTGAATGTGGTGATGAAGTTGGAAATAAAGAATGGCAAGGAGTGTCCCCCTCAAGAATAGATGAGGGAGTCTGTTAATGAGATATGTAGCAGTGAAAATGACATCGCCCTGAAAAATGGTCGGAACTTTCATTTGAAATAAAAGGGCACAAGCAACTTCTAACAAATAACGATTCTTACGTTTTGCAACACCGTTTTGTTGAGGTGTATCAGGACAAGAAGTCCAATGGAGAATGCCATGGTCATCCAGAAAGGATTGGAACAGGCCAGAAAAATACCCATGACCATTGTCAGAGCGCGAACAATGAATTTTAGTGGAAAACTGAGTTTGGACTTCATCATAATAGGAGTGAAACACAATAAAAATTTCGGAATGAGCTTTCAACAAACAGATCCATGTCATTCTCGAAAAATCATCGATGAAGATGACAAAATAATGATACCCCAGTTTACAAAGACCAGGACTAGGCCCCATACGTCAGAATGAACTAAATGAAAAGGACTAGATGCACGAGTAATCGCCCGGGGGACATAGGTGATCTGGTGATGCTTGACATAATGACATGATTCACAATCAAAAGGAGAAACATGACCCAAATCCAGACAAAGGGACTGAAGAACGGGTGCAGGTGGATGACCAAAGCGATAATGAAGTTTTATAAGGCGGTCAAAAGTGGCAGGACAGGCGAGAGATGAGGCTGAGTCAAACACGTACACACCACCCTGAAGTCATCCACTACCAAGCACCATAGTCGTCAAAGGCTCTCAAAATACAACCGAAGTAAATAAGAAGATGGCTCGACACTGTAAGTCAGCTGTAAGTTTACTAATAGATAGTAAATTAAAAGGACAGTGTGGAACAAGAACAATGACAGATAGCGTCAAGTCAGGTGTAATCGAGCAACTCCCGTAACCAGCAATCCGTACCGTCTTACCGTCAGTCACAGTAATATTACCTCCAGTTGAAGTCGAGCTATAGGACTGAAGAATACTTGCATGCCTAGTGATATGCTATGAGGCGCCAGAGTCAAGAACCCATGAGGTGGATCGCTGAGATAAATAATCAGCAGGTGCATCGCCACGAGCAATAATGACATTGGATGAAGTACCGGCACGCTGAGACTGGAGAGACCGATAGTCATCGTCAGAGAGATCAACAGTATGACGAGTGTCATCGGGAGGCACTAGGGCAGGTAGGCTCGAGAGTGACATGGAACTGGAGAACCATTCGAAAGTCCATGCAAATGCCAACATACATCAATCGTGTGATAGTCTCTGCCGCAATGCGTGCAGTGTTTGTGAGCAATAGGTTGACCACGACCTCCGAAACAACCATCACCTCTGTTGGGGTCGCGAGAAACAATAGCAGCACAATCAAAGTGACCAGTGCTGAGTGCCGACGGAGGACGACTCGCACAAACAAGGCGATTATAAACCAAGGAGGGATGTAATGTGGTGAGGCTGACCAACATGTCGGTAACGGTGGTAGAGAACTCGACATTGAGCACATGCAGGAGGGAGAACAACTTATCTCGTTGAGTGCGGGCGTCATCACGAGTCTGTGGAATGGTTCACAAGACATTGATCTCATCCACAATAGACTTCCACTCGTTGTAAGAGGAAATCAAACGATTTCCCAGTTGAAGAGCGAAGAGTGTTGAAAAAGAGTAGATATATGAGCGAGATTGTTTTAGAAAACATAAGCAATAAAGAATCCCACAAGTCCTTGCAAGTATTAACAGTCTTGACAACATGTTTAACTGAGCGATCCATGGAGTTAAGCAACATAGAAAAGATCTTGTTGTCCCGCTGTTTCCATTGTCCGAATGCGACATCTTTGGAATCAGGAGGGGATGCAACAAGATGAGAATAATAACCCATGCCCTTCATGGCGACAATAATAGTCTTCTTCCACTTGATGAAATTGGAGGAATCGAGGCGTTCATCCACAACACGTGTGGAAGCAGTGATGGTATCCAACAAGGGTGACGATGTTGCCATAGATGGAGCCGAAGATCAGAAGAGTGCTGAAAGTGCACAATATGCAAGGGCAAGGCGTTGAAATTGCGCAGCGAGTAGAAAATTAGGTGTTGAAAGTGCACAACTGGAACATCGGGTATTTATTAGGTCATGGAAGAAAGATTCTCAGGGATGGCGGCAGGGAGAAACTGTGTAGGGTGGGGCGTCGCATAGGGAGAACCGACAAGCCGTGGGGTTGGCGCAGAAGGAGGGGCTAGCGGCAAGCGGCTGAAGGGTTTCCGGGGGTGGGTTAGAGGCTGGAGGGTCGCAGGGGGGGCTGGGGAGGGGCGACACGCAGAAGGGCGACATGCTAGGAATGCGTCGCGCAGGGAGGCAACGCTCAAGGGGCGGTAGGGGAAGGGGTCGTCGCTTTGGGAGGGGCGACGTGCAGAGCACGAGGAACACGACAGTGATCCGGGTGACAGTGGGGTCGTCGCAGGACGTGGACATGGAGGCGCTCCAGGGGGGGTGAGATTACACATAATACAACCTGGAAGATCGAGAAGTCTAGTATCTTTCGGAATTAGGTACACATTATATAACAACTTAAAACATGAGATACAACAACATTATTGAAAATTTCCTTGACAAGCTCATATTATTCCATTGTATTTAAAACTGTATGAGATAACCTGAGGACATACATAAGAAATGGGTGATCTATAAAGTCCAGTAAGGAAATAAACATGACAAAAATGAAGAATTTAATACATGTTAGACAATAGGCATATTAATGAGACATAAAAAGGTGAGAATCATAAACATGAACAATGCGACATGATATAACATGACAATCTTAAAGCCAACATGGGAAATATGGTAACAACTTAAAAAAATGCATCATAAACATAGTTCAAGGCTAACTGCCAAGACATTATGATGGACAAAGTCCCATGATGGATTAGGTTCACTCCCCAATCCCTTACATATGTCTCATGAGACTAAAACATTACCCAACACATTAGAGCCCTATATAATTCCGGGCGCACCCGTCACTTTCATTTCATTCTCATGCTTAAGTATGTCACATAGATCATAAAACATGGAATCATTTAACATCATATTTTATTCCACGATCAAGATCAAGGAGTGTTGAATATATACATGTAAGTCTCCAATCAAAGAGGTACAAGTGCATAAAGGTGAACACTCTTGATTGAAAATGGGTATGGGTATTCACTACATATTTGTTTACACATTTGTTTGGCATTGTAAATCACGGTGAAATTTCGGCACCATAACGACGTTACTTAATGTTTCATAAAACTGGTTGATGTGAGCGAAATGGGTCTCTCATCATTTGGACATTAAATGGACAGTAATAAGGACATGAAAAAACATATCCCAACATTAAGAATTGGAAATAAAAGGCATAAGATAATGAAAAAACTTGAATAAAGAGGAGAAATAGAGGATTTCTTACTAAATTTTGGCATGGAAATGAGTGTACATAAATGATCATGGGAGGGATTAATGAGAGTGAAAGAGACCTCTCATCATTTATACATCAAATGGACAATAATTTGGATATGGAAGAACATATCCCAACATTAGGAAATGAAGATAAAAGACACAAGATAAAAAAGATACTTGAATAAAGAAGAGAATGAAAGGATCCCTTACTAAATTTCAGCATGGTATCGGGTTTACATAAATGTTCATCGGAGGGCTTAATGAGAGTTAAATGAGTCTTTCATCATTTAGACATCAAATGGACAGTAAGGGGATGTGGAAAAGCATATCCCAACATTAGTACTTGGAAATAGAAGACATAAGATAACGAAGAAGCTTGAATAAAGAGGAGAGGGCTCCTTATTAAATTTCGGCTTGGTAACGAGTGTACATGGGCAGTAAGGGGGGTATGAAATAACATATCCCAACATTAGGAAATAAAGATAAAAGACATATGATAAAGAAGATACTTGAATAAAGAGAAGAAGAAAAAGATCTCTTACCTTGAAAGTGTGATTCCAAATGTTTAAGAGAAGCTTCTTGAGAGCTTGTGGGCTCCTTGGGAGGACTCTAGAGGGGGGGGGGCAGAGTAAGGACATGCACCAAGGTTTTTGAGTGAAGAGAAATGAGAGCATGAGTGGGTTTATATAGGAAATGAGTAGTAAATCTTTTATTATTTCTTAAACTTAGGTTTTAGACTATATAATAAAATAACCAAAACAACAAACCTTTCCATGGTTTTTGCCTATGGTTTCTGCCAAAGAGGGGTGATTTTCATTATTTTATAAGGCTAAAGACCGAACTTATTAAAATATTACCCAAAGTGACGTGGAGGTGAGTCATACTCTTAAAGAAATGATTTTAAAACCTTAAAAAATATTATAGGTTTTGGAGGGTTCATAAAGGCCTTATTAAATTAATCAAATAAACTTAAAATCATATTATTTTAAAAGGGAAACATATATTTGGTTATGGATACCCTTTATGGTATTTATTACATCATTTTTAGGTCATTATGATGTCATAATATACCGTATTTAATTTTTACCCGAAAATTTGAACGTCTCAGAAAATTATGAAAAATTCACCATTAGATGATTTTGATGTTTTGAATCCAAAAATAATATTCATTTTTTCAAAATAATTTTCTAAATATATCAATTTTGACTTTTAAAATAGAATTGACATTTATTGAGAAATGCTGAGTTTTTTGACAATAATTTTCAAACCATTATAGAAATTACATTTTACATCATAATGAATTATATTGTCAATTACATGTATCAATTATCATTTAATAATAATATTTTATTAAAACATCATTTATTTAAAAAATCCAATAATTCATCAAAATGAATGTCTAAATTGAAATTGCATATTACTTAAAAATACAATTTGTGTTTTATCGTATCAAAATATAATTGTTATCAAATTGATTACTTAATCATTTATAAAGTAAAAACAATAAAGAATAAATAAAATCATCATTTTAATGAAAAAAATATAAATATTCATACTATTAGAATTACTTTGTTTCTAGTCTGTTAAATTATTTTTACCCTCAATTTATTTTCCTTTTTCCGTGGTAATTAATATTTAATATATTTACTAATCATATTGTTCAAAATTTAAGATGACCTTATTACCTAATATTAATTATGATTCCAAATATGAAATACATTTTATCAAAATCAATTCACAGAGTTGGAAGAATTTAATTTAATAAAAAACCTGCAAGCATGATGGAAATCAGTTTTCGGAAAAATACATTCTTTTTTTAAGGAAAAGATTATTTTACTTAACTCTATAACTAGTAATCATAATTATACAAATTTCAATTCATAAAGATAGATGTATAATCTAAACATTCCATTTAGATCATTTCTCATTATGGGTTATTTTAATTAATTAAAATGGAGATACATTATGCATTTTAAAACAGTTTTTAGGAAAATACGTTTTTAATTCTAAAAATAAACTTATACTAAAATTCGGTATAAAATTGATTTAAAAGTAATCAATTGAATTAAATATAACTAAAGAATACTTTTGTTACCTTAAAATCAAATTAAAAGAATAATTAGACTTTTAAATTAATTAATATATTAAAAAAATGACAATTTTACATAAAAATTATATTTTTCATTATTTACTGAAAAATCTATATTTTCTAAAAAATCCCAAATTTTTACCTAGGTTAATTTTTGATATGGTGATATAAAAAATGGAGTCCGTTTTATCAAATGCATTTTCTAAATGTTTTACAAAATAATTATATTATTTTTTTCATAAAAAGAAATAAAAAACATTTTTGAAGAAAACGTATTTTGAAGAACAAAAAGACATTATCAAAAATTGATTGATTATTTACTAAGCATTTATAAATATATTTAGAACATATATATTTCATAAATTAGTTAATCGGCAAATTTACTGAAACGGTTAAAACGATCATATTTAAATAATCATTTTTTGTTTGGATTCGGTGTTGCGTATCGCATATGCTATTGAATGTAGTTTTCTTTTTTAAAAACTCGGGACGTTACATTCTTCCCTCTTTAATAAATTGCGTCCTCACAATTTAAACTTGAACTCGGTAAGCAATACTTGAAAATATCTTTATTGAACACCCACATCGTAAAAAAGGTTAATAAAACATCCACTTGAAAAGAGAGAAAGGGAAGTACGAAGGTCATCGTATAATTAAGTTTCCAAGTAGGAGAACATTAGTGGAAAATATAGAAATGGAAGAGAAAACTAACACTAAATAGCTAATTGAGATGGGTGATAAGACCATCAATTCATTGGAAATGCTCTTAAAGGGATAACTTATAAATGACATTTATTCCTTAACTAACGAATTTCTAGGCTTCAATCTAAGTTATCCATTATCTATTTTCTAACATAGACTTTTATGGGTATTCTTGTTCCCTTAATAATATCCCCCGGGAGTGTCAAATCAGGTGTGCAACAATGCCCGTTGTGCACCAGTTCCCCCGATCGAGTCTAACTCAATGCGGTGTTTTTGGGTTTTACCCCTAGACACTTCTGTGCCAGAGCCATATCTACTTATAGTATCTAGACATGGATGTATTTGCTTGATAAACCACTTACTCTATACTTTATCAAAATTTAGGGATGTTTTCTTATACATAATTTTATCCATAAGGCTTTTGCTAGAGTTTTTTAATCATAATCCAAAAAATAACTAAACTTTTTCTTTGATACCAACCATGACAATCCTTCTCTTTATTACACATTAATTCATGATTTATTACATAAGATTACACATAATACAACCCGGAGGATCGAGAAGTCTAGTGTTGAGAATTAGGTATATTACATAACTTAAAACATGAGATACAACAACATTATTAAAAACTTCCTTGACAAGCTCATATTATTCCTTTGTACTTAAAACTGCATGTGATAACCTGAGGACATACATAAGAAAGGGGTGTGCTATAAAACCCATTAAGGAAATAAACATGACATAACATGAAGAAATTAATACATGTTAGACAATAGACATATCAACGAGACATAAAAGGGGTGAGAATCATAAACATGAACAATAAGTCACAATATAACATGATAATCTTAAAGGCAACATGAGAAATGTGGCAACTTAAAACATTGCATTATAAACATAGGTAAAGGCTAACTGTCAAGACATTATGATGGACAAAGTCCCGTGATGGATTAGGTTCACTCCCTAATCCCTTGCACACGTCTCATGGGACTAAAACATTACCCAATGCATTGGAGCGCTATATAATTCCGGGTGCACCCGTCACTTTCATTTCATTCTCATGCTTAAGTGTGACACATAGATCATAAAACATGAAATCATTTAACATCATGTTTTATTCCACGATCAAGGAGTCTGGAATACATACATGTAAGTTCCCAATCAAAGAGGTACAAGTACATAAAGATTTTTTGATAGGAAATGAGTATGAGTATTCGCTACACATTTGTTTGGCATTGAAAATCACGGTGAAATTTCAGCACCATAACGGCGTTAAAGTTACATAAAATCGGTTGATGAGAGCGAAATGAGCCTCTCATCATTTGGACAACAAATGGACAGTAATAGGGACTTGGAAAAACATATCCCAACATTAGGAATTGGAAATATAAGACATTTGATAATAAAGAAACTTGAATAAAGAGAACGAGATGACCTCTTACTAAATTTCGGCATGATAATGAGTGTACATAAAGGATTATGAGAGGGATTAATGAGAGTTAAATGGGCCTCTCATCATTAATACATCAAATGGACAGTAAGAGGGATATGGAATAACATCTCAACATTAGGAAATGAAGATAAAAGACATAAGATAAAGAAGATATTTGAATAAAGAGGAGAAAAGGATGATCATTTGTTAAATTTCAGCATGATAATGGGTGTACATAAAGGTTTATGAGAGAGCTTAATGAGAGTGAAAGAGGTCTCTCGTCATTTAGACATCAAATTGACAGTAAGGGGGATGTGGAAAAGCATATCCCAACATTAGTACTTGGAAATAGAAGACATAAGATAACGAAAAAGCTTGAATAAAGAGAGGATCCCTTACTAAATTTCGGCATGGTAATAAAGGTTCATGGGAGGGCTAAATGAGAGTGAAAGGAGTCTCATCATTTATAAATCACTTGGGCAGTAAGGGGGATATGAAAGATTATATCCCAACATTAGGAAATAAAGATAAAAGACATGATAAAGAAGATGCTTGAATAAAGAGGAGAAGAAAAAGATCTCTTACCTTGAGAGTGTGATCCCAAATGCTTGGGAGAAGCTTCTTGAGAGCTTGTGGGCTCTTTAGGAGGACTCTAGAGAAGGGAGGATAGAATAAGGACATACTCCAAGGTTTTTAAGTGAAGAGAAATGAGAGCATGAGTGAGCTTATATAGGAAATGAGTAGGAAATTCTTTATTATTTCTCAAACTTAGGTTTTGGACTCTATAATAAAATAACCAAAACAAAAAACCTTCCAATGACTTTTGCCTATCATTTTTGCCAAAAAGGGTTGGTTTTCATTATTTTATAAGGCCAAAGGCCGAACTTATTAAAATACTATCCTTGGTGATGTGGAGGTGAGTCACTCTTAAAAAAATGGTTTTAAAACCTTAAAAAATATTATAGGTTTTAGAGGGTTCATAAAGGCCTTATAAAATTAATTAAATAAATTTAAAATCACATTATTTTAAATGGGAAACATATATTTGGTCGTGGATACCCTTTATGATATTTATTACATCATTTTTTGGTCATTATGATGTCATAATACATCGTATATTTATACCGTATTTAATTTTTATCCAAAAATTTGAACGTCTCAGAAAATTATGAAAAATTCACCATTGGACGATTTTGATGTTCTGATTCCGAAAATAATATTCATTTTATCAAAATAATTTTTTAAATATATTAATTTTCACTTTTAAAATAGAATTGACATTTATTGAGAAATGCCGAGTTTTTTTGACAATAATAGTTTTCAAACTATTATTGAAATTACATTTGACATCATAAAGAATAATATTATCAATTACATTTATCAATCATCATTTAATAATAATATTTTATTAAAACGTCATTTATTTCAAAAATCCATTAATTCATCAAAATGAATGCCTAAATTGAAATTGCATACTTAAAAATACATTTTGTGTTTTATCGTATCAAAATATAATTATTATCAAACTGATTACTTAATCATTTATAAAGTAAAAACAATAAGGAATAAATATAATCTATCATTTTAATGAAAAGGAAATATAAATATTCATACTATTAGGGTTACTTTATTTTTAGTCTTTGTTAAATTATTTTTACCCTGAATTAACCTATTTTCCTTTTTCCTAATTAATATTTACTACATTTACTATTCATATTGTTCAAAATTTAAGTTGACCTTATTATTTAATATTAATTATGATGATTTCAAATATGGAATATATCTACTATCTATTCGAAAGTTGGGTGCCTTCCATGACGTGTCGAATTCTCCTTCCACCAATTCCCTCCTCCGCTTCGCTCCACTCTCATTCCCTTCATTCCGACCCCCCCCGCTTGCGATTTCCCTCGGCTCCTCTTAGTGTTCCCACTTAATACCGTATGCTCTGTGGTCGACGCCCCACGAGCTCCTTCCACCGATTCCCTCCGCTTCGCTCCACTCTCATTCCCTCCATTCCCCACCCCTCCCGCTCGCGAGTTTCCTCGCCTCCTCCTAGGGTTCCAGCTGTATACCGTCTGCTCCGTCCTCGACGTCCCGCTAGCCCTTCAATACTTTCTTCACCGTCGACGAGTAACTCTGGCACCTACAGTCTTCCTTCTACCTATTTCCTCTTCCCATCAATCTCATTCCCTTCATTACTCGGCCCTCCCGCTCGACAGTTTCATTGCCTCCTTCTAGGGTTCCCGCTGCATATCGTCTGCTTTGTCCTCCACGTCCTGACAACCCCTTCAATAGTTTCTTCCCCGTCGACGAGCTACTCCGACATCTCCAGTCTTCCTCTATTTCTCCTCAACCGACTATCGACCGTTGTGCTGCAAACCCCGCAATTGCTTCTCGAATCTCTTCACCATTTTCGACACCTCTGTCATTCGAAAGTATATCTTTGTGTTCCTCCTCAAAAATCAATGTGGGGTCAATCCGCATAGAATAATTTCTTCTTCCTATCTTCTCTGTTCTTCGCTTTTTCTTAATTTTTTTCCTTGTCTCCAATATTTACTATTTCTCGTTTCATATGAATTTTTCAAACCTTACTGCAATATATCTGCTTTTCTAATTCAGCAGTTATGACCTCTACTTCTTTTGGTTGGCCAATCTTTCAACATCTGTATTTTCTACCAGCGTTGACAGATTTTTCCTTCACCACATCAAAGCGTGTACCAATTTAGGCAAACCTAACTTATTTTTTTCAATACAAAATTTTTCCTGTTTCTATCATGCAGATTTTATGTACTGGTCATTGCTGTTTTTATAAACGTATTTGACTACATGCTTATTCAACTTGTTGTTTGTCTTTACTAGATATATTACATTCACTATACTCACAATTATGCATAACATGATTTTCTTGAACATCTTGACAATTTAATAAAAAAAACAATACGAACATGCAATCTCCATCAAGATCTAGAGAAACAAGGTTTCAAAGGAGACTACTAAGGCAACAACTGCAAAAAGGTTGTGAGTTATGTATTATCTTTACTTTTAATTGTTCTGTTGTTTATCATTTTTTCACTACATATATTTATTATATTTTCACAATTACAGGTTCAACATCTATTCGAAATTCTTCTATTACATATACTGAGTTGTCTTCTACTCATAACTGAACCATTACCATCAAATGGCAGTACACACAGAGGAACACGCATGTTATTATCACCTATATCTATCAATGGTTCGTTTATTTTAAATTTACCAGTACAATCAATTTGCTTTCACACTTCAATGCAAATGACTACAAATTGGTGAAATTTATCTTCTATTTATTCGACAGTGTCTCAACAATGTGTTGATTTGTCAACCATATCTGTTGGATCAAACAAGCGAAAACAAAGATCGTATACCATGATACAACATGGTCCTTCATATTGTAAGTATGATGTCAATGTACTATGATAAACAATATGTTGTTTATCTAAACCTTGTATTTACTAACTGAATGTTTCTTCATTACTTTTGCTAGCTTTGACAGCTGGCGCTAATATTCTTACTGATTGATCCTTTACCGGTCGTCACAGTAAGCACCACTCATACGAGTACACATTTTATTCTCTGTCATTTCAATATTCTTTCTTATGCATTCCCCTTCTAACAAAAACCGTTTTAATGATATTGTTATTGGCAACTACAATTCATTTTCAAGCCCAGGTATGTTACAAATTACAATTGAAATATTACACACACATATATTCTATAGAATATTGAATTATATTATACATCATGCTGTTCTGGAGTTGTACTTCTCTGCATGCAGGTTCTAGCTAACTGTCAGATGTTCAAACTTCAATGAATCATATAATGTTGGGAACTCATGTAAGAAGAAATGTGGCCATACATCCTCTTGTACATTTTACAGGTATGCCAACATACACGTTTTATTTTTGATAATTAAACGTTTAACATATTTATTGCTATTATGAAATATATAACACTAAAAAATAAAGATTGGTTGCCGCAGAAAATTTACTACAACTACAAACTGTGGAACACACTAGTTTAATTACTTAAATTATCTTAATACTATGATAAAATTGTTAACGAGTTTCTAATATTATTATTACTTTTTAATAACATCTTATATTATATTCCGTTGTTATCTCAACATATTCAGATATTGGAGATTGTTGTAATGTCTATCAATATTGTGGTTCAAAATTCTGGTTTGACGAGAGAAATAAGAAATGCATCAACAAACATAACGCATGTTCGCTTTATGCTGCTCGCTGGGAAAAATTGCTTTGGACTTATTGCCTGCATGTCCACAATACCTTAGAACATTAGTTTTCAATTATACCTTTGCCAAGACAAGAACATTCTAAAGACCACATGTACATTTACAATTCTATGTTTGCATTCATGTTAATGGGTGAGAAGGTTGATAGATTGGTCAACAATGGTCGATCTCTAAATATATTCAGATTAAATGGACAAAACTACCATCGCATAGGTAGTTTATGTTCCCCTGATGGACAACCACCAAGGTTTTCACAACTATACGTGTACGACACTACAATTGAGTCTCACAACAGAGTACGAGCCTTCAGGTAATTGTTAAATTCAGTAGTAATTAATTCATTGACAAAATGTTTTTTAGTTTATATTAACACGAATTTCGTATGCATCTTTGATGACACAAATCTTAACTCAATTATTGATTATAATATTGTTGATAAACTACAACAAATGCTTCATGAGAACAATGCTTCAGCTCGTCATTTCAGAACGACAAAGGATGTTTTTGACTCATGAAATTCCAAATTTAAAGCTACGTATTCTTAAAAGACGTAGAACGGATGCAGTGACATATAGCTTACCAACTACTTCTAAAATTTTAATGCTTATTGTCAGTGACATTGAAGATCTCAATCAAGAAAGGGATATAATCAATCAAAGCAAAAGTGGTGATTTACAACGCATAGACACCCGTTGTATCTTCCATTGCAATATCCATTGGTTTTCATAGGTGACCAGGATAGATACGTTGACAACATTTTCCATCGCGCTACATCTTCCACTACAAGTACTTAACTCCGAAAAGTGACAATGAGAAAGTACTTCTCTTATCAATTGCAATTCCGTTCCAATGATGCATCAACTCTACTTTATTCTAGAAGGTTGTTGCAACAGTTTATTGTAGATGCTTATACAATGATTGAGTCTCAAAGACTGTTGTTTATTCGCTTCAATCAAAAGCGTTTGAGAGTTGAATTATATATTGGGTTTCAAGATGCATTCCTTAGAGGTGACCGTGACAGGTCTTTATGCGGAAAGCGTATCATTTTACCTTCTACTTTTACTGGTGGTCCAAAGTATATGATTCAAAATTACCAAGATGCGATGTCAATTTGTAATTGGGCATACTATCCAGATTTGTTTTTAACATTTGCATTAATCCAATGTGACCTGAAATTTCTAGATTTTTTACAAATAACAATCTTCGCCCTTCGGATTGTTCTCTGATACTATCAAGAGTTTTCAATATTAAGGTTCACCATCTCATGAAAGATTTACGAGAAGGATATTTCTTTGGACAGTCTCGAGCAGGTAAAGATCTTCGTGGCTACTATTTTTCAGGTTTAGAATATCCTTTATTATTGTATCATGTTTTATGTCATTTCATTAATCCTACTCTTTCCCATGTAGTTGTTCGTACTGTGGAGTTTTCAAAACACGGGTTGCCTCATGTGCACATTCTATTATTTCTTTGTTGTGAAAACAAAGTCAATACTCCGGCAGACGTTAACAGAATTGTTTGCGTTCAAATTCCAAATAAAGGTATCTTCTCAAAACTTCATGAAGCTGTTAAAAATTTTATGATCCATGACTCTTATGGTGATGTTAATCATCGCTCGCCTTGTATGGGAAATGACAAATGTACAAAGTTTTATTCAAAAAAATTTGTTGCGCATACAACGATTGATGATGATGGTTATGTCATATATCGAAGAAGGAATTGTGGAAGTATGGTTTTCAAGAATGGTGTTGCTTTGGATAATCGGTTTGTTGTCTCATACAATCCTATTTTGATGTTAAAGTACCTAGCTCATCTAAATATCGAAATTTGCAATCAATCGTCTTCTATCAAATACATTTTTAAGTATATCAGTAAGGGTCATGATCGTGTTACAACGACAATCTATGAGACCAATAGTAGACACTTGTTCTACAATAATGTAGACGAGATTAAAATGTATTATGACTGTCGGGACATCTCTCTTTGTGAAACTTTTTGGAGGATCTTTTTTTATGATATCCATTATAGATATCCTCTAGTAGGCAGATTGCATTTCCATTTATCAGGACAAAACAATGTAGACCTACACTGACAGTGATAATATTGAAGATATCTTGAGTAAGAATAACATTTTTGAAATAATGTTTACTTCTTGGTTTGAAGCAAATGTAACGTACCCGGAAGACAAAAGTTTAATATATGCAGAATTCCCAACGAGATTTGTCTTCCACTCGTGAAAAAAATGGTATCCCCGAAAGCAGGGATTTTGTATTGGTAGATTGTATTATGTGCCGCCAACAACTGAAGAGCTATATTACTTGTGGATATTGCTTACAAAGATCACAGGTGGAACTTCATATGAAGATATTAAAACAGCGAACAATATTACTCATGATACGTTCAGAGAGGCCTGTTATGCTTTGGGTCTACTGGCTGATGACGAAGAGTTTATTGAAGCTATAAAAGAGGTGTAAACTTGGGTAATGGAACAATCTTTGCGCAGATCTTCGCCACTATGTTGTTCTCAAATAATATTTCTCGCCCCGACATTGTCTGACATGAAACCTGGAAAATCTTGACCGAAGATATTTTATATGCCCAATGACGTAGGCCATAAATACAAGGTATGTCATGTTACTGTATTTTTTGAATTTATAAGTATACCTGATTGCAAAAGATAACGTTGCAATATTTTTCTTAAATTTTTAACATCATATGTTACGAAATCACTTCTAATAATTAAATTAAATTTCATGCAAGATGTACATATCCATAAAACAATATGACTAATTATGTTTTATTTATAATACTTCATTCTTCAAATTATGGACATGAATGCAATCACAGTTTCGTAGTCCATCACCAACACATTCGAGCAGTTCTGTTACAACTATGCTGTATTGGAATAGCAAAAAAATAATTTCTAATGTCAAAAACTGTCAAGAAGTTAGTAATATATCCTGAACTTTAAAATTTCATTAGGCAGTATTACGTAATGTTCAATTATGTCCTGCTCTAATTTGGATATTAATATGTACTCAATCTTTCATAGCTTACAAGGTGTTTAATTGCTGGTACAATACAGAGAATTCAAAACACTCACAACTAGTATTATGAATCATGCAACTCTTGCATGAAGAAAGTACACACTTCTGATGGAAAAATTTGGTGCTAGAATTGCAAAGTCTCTCTTTATAACTCTATTCTTAGGTTGACATTTGGGAATTCTGCATATGTTAGACTTTTGCCTTTCGGGTACGTCACATTTGCTTCAAACTAAGAAGTAAACATTGTTTCATAAATGTTGCTCTTACTCAAGATATCTTCAATATTATCACTGTTAGGGTAGGTTACAGTGTTTTGTCCTGATAAATGGAAATGCAATCTGTTTACTGGAGGATATCTAGAATGGATATCATAAAAAATGATCCTCCAGGAAGTTTCACAAGGAGAGATGTTCCGACAGTCATAATACATTTTAATCTCATCTACATTATTGTCTGACAAATGTCTACTATTGGTCTCATAGATTGGCGCTGTAACACGATCACGATCTTTGCTGATATACTTAAAAAGGTATTTGACAGAAGACGATTGATTGCAAATTTTGATATTTAGATGAGTTTGATACTTTAACAACAAAATAAGATTGTATGAGACAACAAACCGATTATCCAAAACAACACTATTCTTGAGGACCGTACTTCCACAATTCCTTCTTCGACATACGACACAACTATCATCATCAATTGTTGTATGCGCAACAAATTTTTTTGGATAAAACTTTGTACATTTATCATTTCTCATATAAGACGAGCGACGATTAACATCACCACAAGTCGTGGATCATAAAATTTTTAATAGTTTCATTAAGTTTGAGAAGGTACCTTTATTTGGAATTTCAGCACAAACAGTTCTGTTAATGTCTGTCGGAGTATTGACTTTGTTTTCACGATAAAGAAATAATAGAATGTGCACATGAGACAACCCACGTTTTTGAAACTCCATAGTATGAACAACTACATGAGAAAAAGTAGGATTAATTAAATGACATAGAACATGATACAATAATAAAAGATATTCTAAACCTGAAGAATAGTAGGCTACGAAGAACTTTACATGCTCGAGACCTTCCGAAGAAACATCCTTCTCCTAAATCTTTCATGAGATGATCAACCTTAATATTGAAAACTCTTGGTAGTGTCTAAGGACAGTCCGAAGAGTGAAAATTGTTATTTGTAACAAATCTAGAAATTTTAGGTCACAATGATTACATGTAAATTTTAAAAACAAATTTGGATAGTTTGTCCAATTACAAATTGATATCGCATCTTGGTAATTTTGAATCATATACTTGGACCATTGGAAGGTAAAATGATACGTTTTCCGCATAAAGACCCATCACAATCACTTCTAAGGAATGCATCTTGCAACTCATTGTATAGTTCAAACTCTCAAGCGCTTTTGATTGAAGCGAATAAACGACAGTCTTTGAGACTCAATCATTGTATAAGCATCTACAATAAACTGTTGCAACAACCTTCTAGAATAAAGTAGAGTTGATGCATCATTGGAATAGAATTGCAAGTGATAAGAGAAGTATTCTCATTGTTACTTTATGGAGTTTAGTACTTGTAGTGAAAGATGTAGTGCGATGGAAAATATTATCAACATATCTATCTTGACCACCTGTGAAAACCAATGGATATTGCAATGGAAGATACAACGAGTGAAGCTCATCTATGCGTTGTAAATCACCACTTTTGCTTTGAATGATTATATCCCTTTCCTGATTTAGATCTTCAATGTCACCGACAATAAACATTGCAATTTCAGTAGTTAGTAAGTTATATGTCATTGCATCCGTTCCTCGTCTTTTAAGAAGACGTAGCTTTAAATTTGGAATCTCATGAGAGTCAAGAACATCCCTTGCAGTTTTGGAATGTGAGCTAAAACGTTGTTCTTATGAAGCATTTGTTGTAGTTTTCTCAATAATATTATAATCAATAATCGAGTTAAGATTTGTGTCATCGAAGCTGCATACGAAATTCGTGTTAATATAAACTAAAAAATATTTTGTCAATGAATTGGTTACTACTGAGTTTAACAGTTATCTGAAGGCCCGTACTTTGTTGTGAGACTCATTTGCAGTATCGTATATGCATAGTTGTGCAAACCTTGGTGGTGGTCCATGATGAGGACATAAACTACCTATGCAATGGTAGTTTTGTCCGTTTAATCTGAACATATTTTTTTGTTGACCGACCTATCAACCTTCCCACCCATTAGCATGAATCCAAACATAGAATTGTAAATGTGCATGTGGTCTTGAAATGTTCTTGCCTTGACAGATGTATAATTGAAAACTAATGTTCTAAGGTATTGTGGACATGCTGATAGTAAGACCAAAGCAATCTTTCCCAGCGAGTAACATAGAGCGAAACGTGAGTTATGTTTGTTGTTGTATTTCTTATTTCTCTCGTCAAACCAAAATCTTGAACCACAATATTGATAGACGTTACAAGGATCTCTAATATCTGAATATGTTGAGATAACAACGGAATATAATATAAGATGTTATTGAAAAAGTAATAATATTATCAGTAACTTATTGACAATTTTATCGTAGTATTAAGATAGTTTAAGTAATTAAACTAACCTGCGATTCCGTAGTTTGTAGTTGTGAATTTTCTGCGGCAACCAATGTTACTTTGTTTTTTAGTGTTATATATTTCATAATAATAATAAATATGACGTTTAATTATCAAAAATAAAACGTGTATGTAATGAAGAAACATTCAGTTGGTAAATATAAGGTTTAAATAAACAGCATATTGTTCATCATAGTATATTGACATCATATTTACAATGAGGGACCATGTTGTATCATGGTATCTGATCTTTGTTTTCGCTTGTTTGATCCAACAGATATGGTTGAAAAATCAACACATTGTTGAGGCACTGTCAAATAAATAGAAGATAAATTTGACCAATTTGTGGTAATTTGGGTTCAAGTATGAAAGCAAATTGATTGTACTGGTAAATTTAAAACGAACGAACCATTGATAGATATAAGTGATAATGACATGCGTGTTCCTTTGTGCGGGCTGCCATTTGGTGGTAGTGGTTCTATTATAGGAGTGAAAGACAACTCAATATATGTAATAGAAGAATTTCCAATAGATGTTGAACCTATAATTGTGGAAATATAGTAAATATATGTAGTGAAAAAATGATAAACAACAAAACAATTTAAAGTAGAGATAATACATAACTCGCAACCTTTTTACTGTTGTTGCCTTAGTAGTCTCCTTTGAAACCTTGCTTCTCTAGATCTTGACGGAGATTGCATGTTTATATTGTTTTTCTTTTCATTGAATTGTCAAGGTGTTCAAGAAAATTTGTGAGTATAGTGAATGTAGTATATCTTGTAAAGGCAAACAACAAGTTGACTAAGCATGTAATCGAAGACGTTTATAAAAACAACAATGACCGGTACATAAAATCTGCATGATAGAAGCAAGAAATTTTTTGTATTGAATAAAATAAGTTAGGCTTACCTAAATTGCTACACGTTTTGATGTGGTGGGGGAAAAATCTGTCAACGTTGGTAGAAAATACAGATGTTGAAAGATTAACCGACCGAAAGAAGTTGATGCCGTAATTGCTAAATCAGAAAAGCAGATATATTGTAGTAACGTTTAAAAAAATTCACATGAAACGGGAAATAGTAAATATCGGAGACAAGGAAAAAAATCAGAAAATGTGAACAAAGAAGATAAGAAGAAGAAATTACTGTATACAGATTGACCCCTCGTCGATTTCTGCGTAGGAACACAAAGATATACTTTCAAAGGACAAAGGAGGTGCCGAAGATGGTGAAGAGATCCGTGAAGCTGTTGCGGGGCGTGCAGCATGACAGTCGATAGTCAGTTGGGGAGAAATAGAGGAAGACTAGAGATGCCGGAGTATCTTGTCGATGGTGAAAAAACTATTGAAGGGGTTGCGGGACGTGGAGGACAGAGCATACAGTATGCAGTGGGAACCCTTGAAGGAGGTGATGAAACCGTCGAACAGGAGGGCCGAGTAATGGAGGGAATGAGATTGATGGGAAGAGTAGGAAATAGGTAGAAGGAAGACTGTAGGTGCCAGAGTTGCTTGTTGACGGTGAAGAAAGTATTGAAGGGCTTGAGGGACGTTGAGGACGGAGCAAAGAGTATACAGCGGGAACCCTAGGAAGAGGTGAGGAAACTCGCGAGCGGGAGGGGTGGGGAATGGAGGGAATGAGAGTGGAGCGAAGCGGTGGAAGGAACTTGCGGGACGTCGACCACAGAGCAGACGGTATTCAGCGGGAACCCTAGGAGGAGTTGAGGGAAATCACGAGCGGGAGGGGGTGGGAATGGAGGGAATGAGAGTGGAGTGAAGCGGGGAGGAGAGAATTGGTGGATGGAGAATTTGACACGTGTCATGGAAGACACCCAACTTTAGAATAGATTTTAGATATCTAAAAAGCATTTACTTTTATTTAGCTTATTTTCAAAGCAACCGAGTGTTTTAAAATATAAGGATTTGAAGATTCATTTAATGATTGATTAAAGTTGTTTTTTATTATTCTTTTGTGTTCAAATTTGGAATCTATTTTGCATTTCCTTGCTTCAATATTACAAATAAATGACTTGTTAAATTGTTTTCAAGCAGATTTTTTTTAACATGAAACTAGACTATAATGATTATAAAAACAAAGGCTTTGGAAACCATGAGTTCGATGGTTTTAAGATAATTTCAATGTTGGTTTCATGGATAGAAATAGGAAAAATTCTAATCACTGTTAACTTGCTAAAATTTACTAGTTTCAAGAGGAAGAGCATAAAATTTTCTCATGTGACATATTGGATAATGTCATGTTTGGTCATGGTTTAATTGGTCAGTTTTTCATTTATGTATTTTCAAATCTGTTGCGATGGTGTTTATTTTTTTTTGAGAAAAAAGAGATGATATATTACTGAATAGGAACATCAGACCTACAAATCCAATCAGGAAAAGAGTCAACCCAACAATGATCACTTCAAGATTTCCCAAAGCTAGCCAATCGATGCACATCCAGATTACCTCCTCGTTTGATGAAAGAAAATTTGCATTCAACAAACCTTCTGATCGAAGACCAAATCTTTCTCAGAGTAAGGCCAAACGACTGCAAATCCTCCTTGATAACGCGGTAATTACCTTAAGGCAATATGATTCCACCAAAATATATTTCCATTCTTTTGAGCGAGCAAGAAGGATCCCATGAAAGATAGGATATGCCTCCGCCACCATGGGACTCTAAGAGGTTTGGACAGCCATGCAATGAGCTTCCACAACCTGACCATTGCTGTGGTGGGCAATGAATCCAACACCAACCCTCGAATTGGCAGAGATGGGCGCATCAATATTAATTTTGATAAAACCCTCTGGGGGAGTCCAACAATGAGATTCCTGCCGAGTACTACCCAACGAGAGCCTCATATCGTTCGCTTTCCAGTAATTCATCCATTCAATGACCCTCTTGATCCAAATACGATCTTGGGTCACCTTCTTTTGGAAAATGCACTCATTTCTTCTAGTCCAAATCAACCAAGCTATTGTGCAAAGCACCCCCACCACTTTCGGTTCCAACGTAGACACCCATTTATTGAAATTTTGGACCAGCCCAGCAGATGGATCAAAGAACTTTTTAAAGTCTGACATTCATTCTTTCCACAACCCTTCCACCCCACGATAGAAAAGAATTGCATGTAGAGGAGATTCCACCTCTTGGAGGCACATAGGAAAGCTGTTGTCTTCTGCAAGATGTCGTCTTACCAAAAAGTCGCGGGTTGGAAGTATGCCAGTGTTGCAGAAACGTCGGGAGTTGCAGCGACAGAAACAAAAAAACACAGAAGAGTAAAAGGGAAAAATAGAAGAACAAGAACACGGAGATTTACGTGGTTCGGGCAATAATCTCTACGTCCACAGAGAGGCATAATATTCACTATATGTCAGGAGCACAATTACAGAGTTTTTTCAGTAACCCTAGCTCGAAATGGCTACAAATGGAGGAATACGATTCAATGTTCCACCAACCACACAGGAAGTTCGCATCGCTACAGTGAAAGGCGACCACCCAAGTCAAAAGTGCTATAGTGGCTGCCAGATGAAAGTCTAAAAAGGCTACAGTAAAGTTGACTCCAAAAGTCCGCACTGCTACAGTGCTCTGTCGGTGTTGGTCGGTCAGCTCTATTACAGTGGTCATAGATGCCATAGTGCCCCAAAAATTGGACTGACGAACTTCGGCCCTCGGACCCCCGAAGTGGAGGCGCGTTGCCCCCTGCAAGCCCTAATGAGCTCACCGCGGAGCTCGACCCGTGAAAAAAAGGAAAGCGCCCCTCCCTCAACAGACTGTGGGGCAGACACCGGTAACTGGGGAAAAAACAGAAAACGCAAATAAAAATGAATAATAAAAAAATCGGTACTTGGGGACTTGGGGTTCGCTGTGTGCGTGCGCCTGCCCTGGACGAGGAGGGTGGGGTCGTCTCGATCGGTCGGTCTCAGTCGGGAAGCGGGTGTTGAGGGAGACGACTCCCACCGCCCGACTTGGTCCAGCAGGGGTTGGATCACGGCTGTCGCGAGAAGAGGATAGGGCTACAAAGTAGGGGAGGTCGCGAGGTATGTTTGAGGGACGCAGGCTAAAAAAATGCAAAAAAAAAAACCCGAACAGGATGGCGCAATGGTGCGCACCACACCACTGCGCTCTATTGTGCACCATAGCGCGCGCCGCTGCGCGCCTTTCAAAATGAGCCATGGCGCCCGCCATTAATAACTAGGCCCTGGGCCAAATCATGAACTCACATTTTGTAGCCTGAACGAACTGAGTACCTCCCAGGAGATTCCCCCGTCCAGCAAATCTGATCACTACCCATCCCTGGCGTGAGAGGAATATTGAAAATGAGACGACGATCAACTTTATTAAACCAACTACAAATCTTTCCCCGATCCCAATCCTCCAATGAACCATTGATCAAATCTCGCACCCTTGCGTTTCGAAACCTAGAACGACAATCGAGGAAACTTTAAGGTTTTCGCCATTTGCTAGCCACAGATCATTCCAAACACTAGCGTCATTCCCATCAGCAATTCTCCAAACACAACCCCTTTCAAGAAGAGATTTAGCGCCTCATATGCTTCTCCATAGAAAACTTGGACGCGGCCCTAACCGGGCATGCAAAAAGTCAGAATGAGGAAAATATTTTGCACGCAAAACCTTTGAGAAGAGGGCAGTTGGATTGGAAAGAAGGCGTCATCCTTGCTTCGCCAGAAGAGCCTCGTTAAACCATTTGAGATTCCTAAAGTCGAGACCACCATGGAACTTCGAAACACACAACTTCTCCCAAGCCACCCAATGGGTGTTATGGTTGCCATCGTGGGAGCCCCACCAAAAGTTAGCCAAACGAGAATGGATTTAATCAACAAGAGTTTTCGGAAATTTGAATAACGACGTAGCATAAGATGAGATTGCTTGGGCCACTGACTTAACAAGAACTTCCTTCCCTGCTTTGGAGATCCTTCTTTCCTGTCTTGGAGATCTTCCTACTAGACCATGAGCAAATCAAATTATCCACTCTTTCCATCATTGAAGCGAACACTTGTTTCTTCGATCTTCCGATAATGGTTGGGAGACCCAGGTATTTGAGGCTTTTCAACCAAAGGGAAACCGCACACCCGCTGCAATTCCTCCCTCTTTGCTTGTAACACGCCTTTGCTGAAGGATAATTTTAACTTCAAAGGGTTAATACGTTGCCCAGAAGCCCTTTCATACGGATTAATGATTTTCAGAACTGAACTGCACTCTTGCGGGGTCCCATTAATATTGATTCTGAAAGAGACCGTCGTAACATAGTTCATGATATTAAAAATCCATTTGCTCCCAAAGCCCAACTTGGAAAGAACTAGTTCAAGAAAAGACCATTCGACTCTCTCATAAGCTTTCATCATATCTAATTTCATTGTCATGATGCCTTTTTTGGATGAGGATCGAACATTCACAGTGTGGAGCAATTCATATGCAATGGATGCATTATCAGTAATGGATCTACTTGGAACAAAAGCACTTTGATTTTTAGTAACAAGCTGTGGGAGGCTCCACCAAGATCTTGGAAAAGATTTTGTAAACGACATCACACAAACTGATTGGTCGAAATTTCGTGATTTTTTGTGGGCACTCGATTTTTGGGATGAGAGTGATAAGAGTTTCATTTATGGTTTTCTGGGGGGATCTTCCTGTCCACACCTCTTTCATCGGGGAAATCACATCATGCCCAACAATACGCCAAAAGCGTTTGAAAAACAATGCATGAAACCCATCAGGTCCTAGGGCCTTTGTAGAGAGAATAAGATAAAGGGCCCCCAACATTTCCTCTTCAGAGATATCTCTCTTCAACTTATGGTTCGTATCCTCCGTGACAATTTTCGGAATGCAGCTAGTCAGATATGCGGGAGTGCCAGAAAACCCGAGAGTTCTGTAATGGAAACCAGGCCACCCATAGAATCCAACAAAAAAGACTAAGGCGGAGAGACTGGAACAACAAATGTCAGGGCGATGTGATTACTTGAAAAGTTAATAACCTGAGCCCCAATGTCCTCATTCCAAAAGAGGCACAGACCACCAGAGTGCCCCTGTCTTCCAATGGGAAAGACGTTCGTAAAGCCAATCTTCAAACCCAAGAGGTCAACATCCTTATTATCCAACATAGTTTCAGATACAAAAACTATGTCAGGGCAGTATTTTGAACTCCAGTGACGGAGTGCACAACCGTTCGGGGGTTGCCAAGTCCTCTACAGTTCCAACATAGGATCTTCATTACTCCAGGCGGGGCTGGGACACACCCGCTTTCGCCTCTGTAATTTCACAAAACTGTCTGTTGTCCCGCTTTCCACCTCTTTGGAAGGTTCTCAGTCATCTGATCATCCTCCAAGCTCCGTTTGTGCTCACCGGCCTGTGAAATGACTGAATCACCACCCCGATCCCCCTCTAATCCTTCTCCACGTCCGATGTTTTTTAGCACATGACGACATTAACCCAAGCATATCTTCTCCATCCCGAGAAGTGAGGACTAGAGACTCATAACCTGGAATAGGAACTGGGTTTGGGGGTTCAACACAAAAATGTTCCGACCCAGACCCTGGGTTTGGTGGTTCCTCACATTGTGGCTTCAGCCCAAAAGGTGGTAAAGACATATCCTTTGCGAAAGCTGAGACCCCGGTTGAGTTGAAAGCCAGATCCTGCTGCTGATTGACCTGCTTTTCCCTAGAGTCTACCAAAGCCACTTTGCTACACAAAGGCACTCCTTCCGCCCGCTGATCCACTTGAATGCCAGCAGAAAACTCCGGTGGCCCGAGTATGATGATATTATTACGATTTGGTGCAGACTCCTTACTGAAGGCCTTCGCAAATCTGTCTTGATCCTTTTTTCAACCTCGGAAATAAAAGTCATTCGTATAGTTTTTGCACGAAGCTAGGGGCCATATTGCATAATAAGATTGTCTTGTTCGTCCTCCTTCAAACCACAATCCTTCTTTAAATGTCCGATACACCCACAAAAGAAACAGAAAATAGGGAGCTTTTCAAACTCAAAGGATATCCAGACGTTAATATCCTCTCTTGACAAGAACATGCCCCCCATTAACGGCTGTGCAACATCAACCATGACTCTGATCCTCACAACAGGTCCCCAGTGAATTGGATCAGATTGATCCCATTCTAGATACTTACCAATGGAGCCTTCAATTTCACGCTTAACTCATTCAGTTTTACCGTGAAACAAAATTCCTTTGATTCGTATCCAAAAAAGTGAACTAGTCAGGTTAATTTTTTAAATATCTTCTCCGCCTTTTAGGTCCTCCATTAGAATGATCTGGTTATCAAAGGACCATGGCCTACCTTTGAAAACTTTTTCTTTCTCTTTCATTGAAAAATTCAAAGATAAGAAATCTCTCTTCCACTTCTCTTATGGCAACGCCTTCCTCCAATCTCTAGATGTTTTGTAGAGTGTTTTAGAGCACCTTGACTGAAAGACCGTTTCGCCATAAATTCCCCGTCGATTAAAAGCGACATCTGATGCGAAAGAAACGCGTCTTCATTCTTCCGTGTAGAGATAGTCGCTTTCTCTTTGTCAGCGAAAGATTCTGCCAACGATTAACCAGATCTGATTCCATGCCTTTGAATCTGTAAGCCATGAGACGCCTTTAGACAAGTTGAAGAGCACCTGAAGAAGGGTAACCGTCACTCCCGAGCACCATTCTTTGCAAGCACAACCCTTTGCGCGCACCAGCCGACCCAAGCAGGAAACGTTGTGAGCAAGGCCTCCGCGTGCACAACCAACGTGGGCACAACTCTTCACGCCCTATGTGAGCACCACCTTCCCGATCATAAAAAGTTGTGAACAAAACTGTGCGATCAGATCTCCGCAGGCGCAACTCTTTGCATCGCGATCACCGCCCTTCGCGAGCAACACCTTCGCGCACAAAAACCTTTCGCGAGCCTAGCCCTACGCGAGCATGACCTACGCGCTCGAGACCCTGTGCGAGCCCACCCTGTGCGGGCAAACACCTTCGCTCTCACGAACCTACGTGAGTCTGACCCTTCGCGTGTCCAAACCTACGCGAGCAAATCCGCAGCGACAATCTGGAAACATATCGACTAAACGCAGGCAAAGGATCGATGTACCGTCGAGCCGACAACGGATCAGAAAACACGGAGTGCTGGACCCAAAACAACACAACATGAAATCGAGGATCGCCAAATCGCCGGACCACAGATCTACAAAAACAAGAAGACCATAGAGCCGGCGCGGGTCGAAACCGCACAGGGGATGTCGACGGACCTCAGAGCCGGTGCGGGCTGAAACCGACGACCGCACAGGGGATGTCGGCGGACCACAGAGCCAGTGCGGGCCGAAGCCTACGCCCCAAGGAAGAACAACCAACAGGAAGACCGCAACCGAGAGTTCACAGATCCGACGAGGAAGCAAAATGACGCAAAGCAGATGAAGAACTCCCTCCCAGGGGATGTAGCCGCAGTCACGGTTTTTCAACTGGGGAAGAACCGAGAAGACACCCAACCCTAGGACGCCTTAGGAGGGAAAATTCTCCAGCGAGAGAGACTTGCGATGGAGGTGTTTATTCATGTCAGGTATTGTTCTTTTTAAATGCTCGTAAGTTGTTTGATGAGTGTTTGGATTTGCTTTGAGATGTGTATGTTCAATACAAAATTTGCAATTGTTAGAATACATGTATTTAGTGCATGGGTGTGTCTAGGTTTTTTTACTTGAATAGGACTAAATACCTATCCAATTTCTCTTTTCACTCTAGTTTGAATGTTGTATGCCCTATTTATCCCAAATCTTGTATCTCTTTATCTGTTTCTATATAAATAGAGTTTTGCCCCACTTAAGTGGAAGGGTTTCCTGACATATTGTTTCAAAATTGTATCAGAGACCGGTAAACCGTAGGCTCCTCTCTCCTCTCTCCCCACACCCCCTTTTCCCTGCTGATCAGGTGCACCTGGCTTGGGCCGTTCAGGTCATGTGCCTCTACTCAGGCCAGGCATGCCAATGCCAAGCCGCATGCCACTGTAGAGCGCCCCCTAGGAAAACGCCCAGGCACCACACCCAGGCCTCGTGCACTACAAGCACTCCTGAATCCCTCTCCAGGAGGGGAAACAGTCGTCACAGAAGAAGATGCACGGGAGGGAGACAGATCTGAACAAATCTGTCAAACGGACAGACCTGCACCAGGCGCCCCACTGTAGAGGTCATGTGTTGCCACCAGGCTTACTCTTTCGCTCGCTGGCCCTATGTCATCCAGACCCCTGCTCATCCATTCAGGAAAGGTTATGCATCCAACCATCAGGCGTCCTGCTTGCCCAGGGCGTGCCCTGCTGCTCATCCAGTGAACCGACGCACCACCCAGGCGCACCTTCTGCATCAGGCGTATCTCCTCTCTGGCTCAACTCTTCAACACCTTCAATCACATTACCTTCTGCATTGGGTGTATCTCCTCTCTGATTCAACTCTTCAACACCTTCAATCACATTGGCTGTCAATGTGCCCCTCTGCTGCTTTTGCTTCCTCTGCTGTGCACTTCAGTATCCTGTGCCCTCTCTCAGGTTTTCCATGAAACCCTAGCAGTATATCTGGCATCACTACTCCAGGCCACTGCCTCATCTGCATACTCTCCAGCCACCAGGCGTCCTGCTCGCCCAGGGCGTGCCCTGCTGGTCATCCGGTGAACCGGCACACCACCCATGCGCACCTTCTGCATCAGGCATATCTCCTCTCTGGTTCAACACCTTGCTGTGTTACATTGATAGGCAGTTGGAAGTTCGCATTGCTACAGTGCCGCGACCACCCAAGTCCAAAGTGCTATAGTGTCGGCGGCTGGAAGTTTGCGGAGCTACAGTGTCGGCGGCTGGAAGTTCGCGGAGCTACAGTGCCCTATCGGTGTTGCCAGTCAGCCCGGTTACAGTAGTCGTGCCAAAGTCTGCACTGCTGTAGTGCCCTGTTGGTGTCATCCGGTCAACTCTGCTATAGTCGGTCAGAGTTGCTACAGTTCCCCCAAAATTTGGACCGGGGACCTTCGAACTTTGACACAACCACTGTAGCTCCGTGGACTTCCAGTCGCCATCCACTGTAGCACTTTAGACTTGGGAGGTCGCGATACTGTAGCTATGTGGACTTCCAGCCGCTTTTCACTGTAGCACACCGGACTTTCTGACACTTGGTGGAATAGTGCTTCATCTCCTTTATTTGCTCATTTCGGTCTAGGGTTTATGTGTTAGAAACTCTGAGAAATCTCCTTGTAAATTGTGCTCCTGAATCATAGTGAATTTCCGGCTCTCAGTAGACGTAGGGATCATTTCTCGAACCATGTAAATCTCTGTGTTCAAGATCTTTTTTCCCCCTTTTAATCTTCTGTGGATCGTTTTACGCTTCGTTGCTCCTAGCGTTTTCGCAACAGCAGGGGCGTGTTGCCCCCTGCAACGCCCCAACGAGCTCACCGTGGAGCTCGACCCGCGGAATTGACGGCCCGGTGTGCAGTATGAGCCGGAAGTATTCAGCCCAATCATCATCCAGAACGGACTGGGCTACATCAATCCAGCATTTAGCATCTTGTGCCCTCCCTCGGGTATTCCAAGCGACCCAAGCAAACACCACTACTCCAGGCCTCTGCATCATCTGCATACTCTTCAGCCACCCCTCTTGCCAAATTTGTTGTCGCAAGGCGCCTATCAAGTCTGTTGCACCTTTTCTGAATTTGTTGTCAGGCTTCTTCTTGCAACGACTCTGAATATGCTTCTGGTATGCTTTATGCCCAACACGCTTGCAGCAATTATCTTGAGCTCGTTGAATCTATTTTTGCTCTATTCTAGGCATTCTCTTCTAGACATCCTATTATAGCCACCCTCTTTCAGGCATCCTATCTCAGACATCATGTTTCAGACGTCTTTTTTCAGGAGTCCGCTTTTAGATATCCTCTCCAGACACCATATTTCAGACATTCTTTTCCAGATGGCTTAATTTCAAACGTCTCTGTGCCTGTCTCAGCACCTTCTCTGACCCCTGAGATGATCACGACATCCATTTGAATTGCAGAAGAGCTTTTTTCATGGCAGTTCCAGCATCATCCACAAATGATTGTCTTTCGTGTCAGTTTCGACATCATCTCAAGTGCCCAGGTGACCCAGTTTGAGTTGTTTATTTATCTCTTCATTCTATTGAATCAGTCTACCAAGTTTGAATATGCTCCAGTTTGAGTTTATTTATCTCTTCATTCTATTGAATCAGTCTACCAAGTTTGAGGGAGAGATCTAACATATTTATGCGTTTCAGATATGGGGTTCTTTTTATTTGAATAGTTCAACCGGTTCATCCTATTCCCCTTTTCCCTCTTAGTTTGAATCGTGCATTTCCTATCCATCTCAAGTCTCGTATTTTATTTATCTCTATAGATAGAGTTTTTGCCTCATTCAAGAGGCATGGTTTTGTGGCCTATTGTTTCAATAGTAATTAAAACATCATTATTATGAAAGAAAGGTATAAAATATTTTTCTTTACGATATCTAAACAATGAGTGATTTGTGGCCTGCTGTTTCAATAGTTATTAAAACATTATCAGCGTAAAAGAAAGACTATAAAATATTTTCCTTTACGATACCTAAACAATGAGTGATTTGTGGCTTACTGTTTCAACAGTAATTAAAACATTATCAGCGTAAAAGAAAGACTATAAAATATTTTCCTTTACGATACCTAAACAATGAGTGATTTTCTCTGAATTAAACAAGTCTGGCACCTCAAACAACATCTATAGGTAGCTTAATTGCCATTGAATGGTTTTAAATAAAAAGGCAAAATATCTTCATTTTTGTGGAAATTCAAAACAAAGTAGCATACTGATTTCAATAAATTCAATTTTTTCCATTAAACCAATTGAGTTAATTCCTGTGACAACAAGGGTCTTATCAAAATTGGAAAAAAAAGAATCTAAGTATTTTTTTAGCCATCGTGTCAATTCTAAAAAATATCATCTGCACAAATGAATAAATACAACATGTGAAAAGTGGACAAAACCAAACATGTGAAAAATTAAGTGATGTTCCACAAGATGTAATTGAAAGCTTGTTCCCCACTACTATTGTAGCATTGGAAATGCATTGAGAAATCAAAAACTGCACAGAAAACAAAAACATCAAACTCCTATAGGCTTGTTACTCAATAACATTAAAATCAACTTGGAGTTTGAAAAATCACTAAGAATTAACATGCCCAAATTTCCACAGGTAATTTGAAGAAAACATTTACACAGAATTGACCATTTTCACAATGGAGTAACATTTTTAGGTCGTTTGTGGTTAGTAAAGCTTGGAAAAACACACATGATAAGCCCGGGACATATCATGAGTCCCAAGTACCAAATTAAAAACAACACGAGGAATGGACATACCAAGTAAAGTTTACTGCATTCTGAACAATGCTGGAGGATATTCTTGGCCTTCTCAAGTGCTAAGTGCAATGAACATAAAGACTGGATGCCTGGTTTACTCCGTGGGCGTGCCTCCTCGAGAGGAGGGAAAATTTCCAGCACTCGGCAATATATGGCAGACAACGCCCTGCACATGTCTCCATTCAACTACAAAAGCAAACACATGCTTATACGTCATTCACATCTATTAAAAAAAGTTGGAACTTTATCACCCAACAACAACAATAATAATAATCAGGAAATTAAATACTTGAGTGAAGGATTTAATTTTTGAAAACCCCAAAATTGCATCACATGGTTAACTTTTTCTTGGAGCGAGTGCTAACACATAATTAATTTGAATGAACATCTTGAACATTAATAAACACCCCAAAGAACAAGTTCAGTTGTTGAAGCAACTTGATATTGGGAACTTGTTATGAGGCCATGTACATTATTTGAACAGGGAGAACATGTTCTGTACTAATGACCAAAGGACATAGTGTTCCTCGAGTTTGTTCTGTGTCAAGAAAATGAGTTGCATGTATTTAAATTCTGGATACAGTGGATGTCCTACCGCCTGAGACTGTTTTGTCCTAGGGATCAGGTACTTTCCTGCGCATGTTCTGTGTTGGGGTCTCTTGTTATGTTCTGTCTTCTCTTGGGGTTTCTTGTTATGTTCTGTCTTCTCTTGGAATGTGTTTTGTTTTTTGCGCTATGTTCTGTTCAGGTACAGTTATATTTTGGGTTGAAAGAGGGGCTTAAAATTAAAATTTGGTTGAAATAAGCAGTCTTTGGGTATTTAGAGCCCTGTTTGGTTACACATTAATGCGGTTTTACGTTTTTCTCTCTCTTAAGGTTTCTTCCATATATGTCTTAGGTAGTAGACCCATCACACCCCTTAAATCACTGTTTTGGCATGGGTTTCCCCATTTTCTAGACTGCCCTAAGTATTACGACGGGTTTAGTAATTTTTGGGAATTTTCTTAATATTTGTGATGAGATTTGGGGTCGTTTGAATTGCATAAATTAGTTCTTTTATTTAGAAGGGCCTTAGGGCATCGATTTAGGTCCACCGCACCTCATTGAAAGAATTTTGGTCACTTCGCACTTGTCCGACAATGTTCAGGCGGGATTTCCTTTTTTTGCACTCTTTGTGGGTTTATTTTATGTAGTTTCTGATGTGCGATTGTTTAAATAGGTATCAGTGAATGACTCTAGGATGGTTATTGAATCTATTAGTGGCATCCACAGTTTGTGGTAGGTGATTCAATATTACCTCATTTGATGGCTTCCAAGGGTTTAGTTAATGTTATTGTTGGAGTCTGCATCCCACATCGGACTTGAGGTCCGGTGTGGTATTTAGTATTCATTATACATTAACCCCAAGAGCTCCTTTAGAGAGTACATCTTGGGGGTTCGGGTCTCCTATTTTCCCATTCTACATGGTATCTGAGGGAACCTAATCCCGACCCCCCTCCCATCTATTTTTTTCCCGTCGGCCTCTAGGGTTTCTTCTAGTTGGGGGGCGGCGACCTCCATGGCCAGCAAGCCATAGGTATTCTCCGCCCCCCCTGCCGGCTATCCCTCCTGCTTCGGCTTTCCCGGCGGATCTCCCCGCCTCATCTTCGACAGTTCTCTCCCAACTGGCCTCTGTTCGGCGGCCCGCCCAATGTAGGAGGAAATCTCCTTCCCTCCCGGCGCCGCCTCCTTCCCTACGGCTCTTCCCGGCAGCCCGCCTCCTGCGGTTTTTCCCGGCAGCCCGCCTCCTGCGGCTCTTCCCAGCGGCCCGCCTCTCGCGGCTTCCGACTGTGCGGATCCCCTCCTGCGCGATGGTCGTTGGAATCCCTCCCTCCCGGCGGATCTCCCCGACCCAGGCGCGGTCCTCCCGGCGACGGGCTTCCTTCCCCGGAGTCTCCTCCTCGCTACGCGCGCTGGCCCCGATATCCTGCGCGGCTCCCGTCGGCTCCCGTCGACTTGGCCCCGTCATCCCGCGCGGCTCCCGCATCTCCCGCTGCGGATCCCTCCCACCGGTCCTTCTCCCTGCGCGTGATCCCTGCGGTGCTCTCCTCTGGCCGTCCTGGCGACGACGGACCATCCTCGGCCTCTACTTCCCGGCGTGATCAACCCCGCCACGTCTCCTGGCTCGTCTCCAGCGGCTCCCGCCCTACCCGCCGCCGTCTCCGGCTCCCATCACCTGCCGACACCCACTCCCGCATCTCCAGGCGAGTCGAACGGCCGGCTCCCGCATCTCCCGCTACGCACGCACCACACTCCTGTTCAACCGGCTCTCGACGCGCCTCTCCCTGCTTCCTGCGAATCCTCTTTTTTTTTTCCAACCAAACCCCGCGCACCAGCCCTACTCCCAGGCAGCTTCTCCCAGGCGGCTGATCTCTCCCAGCCGGCGTCTGTCCGGCGGATCCTGTCGGCCCTGCCTCCTGCGGATTTTTTCCCGCGGCTCCCTGCTGGCTCCTCCAGCAGCCGACCTCCACCCCTGCCTGCTCCTCTAGCAGGTGGCCTCCAGCCCTGTCGGCTCCTCCAGCAGCCGGCCTCCACCCATGCCGGCTCCTCCAGCAGCTGGCCTCCAGCCCTGCCGGCTCCTCCAGCAGCCGGCCTACACCCCTGCTGGCCTCCTGAGCCGCCTCTGCGAAGCTGCTCCCTCTACGCCGACCTCCTCCTGCACTCCTCTTTCGGCAGCCAACGACTCTAGATTCTCCCATCGGCTACCCTGCTTCCAGTTTCGGCTCTCTGGCATCTCCTGCGGCATCCCCGCCTCGCCGGCATCTCCCGACGACTCCCGACAGTCGCATCTCTGTCCGCCGGCACGCCCATGCGCTAGCACAACAGCTCGACCACCTAGGACTGAGCCCTTTGGCGCCGCCAGATCCCGCAACAATTCTGCGGAATCCCCGCCTCTCGTCACCGGCCCCGCAAGTACGGTTTTTCCCGATGCTAGTATGGATTTCCCGGCGTCTCTACGTACACATTGGTTTTGTATATAGCCTTGTCTCTCGTTTTTTTTACAGGTATGATCGATGTCCTTGGATTCTAGGTGTGGACCAGGGCTTGGGTTTAGATCTATAAAGGGGATGGCATGCAGGTTGGTCGCATGACACATGGTGATAGTGGTGTATTTTTATCTCCGAGGATCATGCCCTGGTTATTTGTACTTTGTTTGGTTTGTAAATGTTTGATGTTATGACATGGTTTATTTATTTAGCTAAATTTTCATGTTATTTTTACATTTATTCTTTGTTATTTGATGAAGGAAAAATCGTTCCCTCCAGACACATTGACACCCTTGGCACTTGTTGTCAGTCCGAGGTGATCAAGAACGCGCCTCGGGCGTTGTTGTAAGCCAACTCAGGTTTAGTGGCCAGATATATGGGTTCGTGACAACTTGACTTCTTCATGTGAATTTTCTTGTCTACCTTTATCGCATTCACTTTCTCATGCTTTCTTTTTCTTTCCTTTTTGAGAAAAAAAATCATCACCCAAAGTCTTCTTTCACTTCTTTAAGCCTTCTTTATCTCTAGAAACCTGTATAGTTTGAGAAGTGTTGTCATGCAGTCTTTAGCATAGTGATCTTATTAGTTATATCTTCCACAAATTTTTTCTAAATAATCAAAGTTTTTTTAGTAGTAAACCTTAGATTTTTTGTTCACAAATTTCTTCATCCTAGGGCTATTTTTTCTTTTTACAGAGCTACTTCTTCTCTTGCCCCCCCCCTGATCCCAGTCAATTCCAAGGAAGTGACCAATAGTGACCTTTAAAGTTTCATCTTCCATGATATTAATAGATCTGTTGTGGAAATTTGTTTGCTGCTTAGGTGCACTCTAGCCTCTATTTTGCCTTTTGTCTTCAGAGCCTCTCTCTTCTCAACTCAACTTCAACTCCTTTTGATATAGGAGTAAAGTTTTAAATCACTTTCTTCAGCCCATACAAGTCCAATTTTGGATGTAGAACCTGCACGAAACAAATTTGGTGTCCTTGGAATAAGTAAAAACAACTTATACCTTTTTGTATGGGATGATTTTCACAACAGCTTGGGATGATTCAGCCTAAACATACATATCTTGATCATAATTTTCTTTTATCATTCTCAAGGTGTTTTCATCTTTTGAATGTAGGAGCTTTCGTCATCTCATAAGCAATCAACATATTATGTAATTCATTGAGGGACAAATTATCTCTGCCTTTCAGTGCAAAGACTTTAGCATCAAACTTGTTTGGAAAGTTTCTCATCATTTTTTTGGTAATGTTTTGAGTCTTAAAGTTTCTCTAGTCTCTTCAAACTTTTCTCTCCAAATCTGTAATTTAGCTTCTTTCACTTTGACATTCCCTTCAAATGTATTTTTAAGCTTGTCCCATATTTCCTTGGTAGTTTTAAGTTTCATTGCTCTAGTATATACTCTATGACATTAGAACAACATTCATTGCTTTTCCATCAACCGCCATATTCCTTTTTTCTGTGAATGTTTAAGGAGTATCTTTCTCAATTAGAATGAAGCCCACTATAACAACATTCGGTCACTTATAAACCTTGAGAGAGAATATAATAAATCATCTTGTTTTTCCAACCATGCTAGTTCTTGCCATCGAACGCAGGAACACCTGTATTGTTGAAAAAATTCAAATTCTTCGTTTTCAACTCCAGCCAAGATTGAATCTTTTAGAGAGAACCTAGTTTGCTCGGATACCAATTGAAGTACTCGGGCATCTTGTTGTATCACCAAGAAGGGTGGTGAATTAGTGATAGTCCTTTTATAATTTATTATCGAAACTAACCTCTGTAATTAGTTAAGATATTCGACTCTCTCTTTAAACTTTCATCCTTACCTATATGTAATAAAATAAAGAAATTTAAGGCACAATGTTTTTACAATGTTTGGTCCCTATGTGGGCACTTAATCCTTGTTGTGTTTGGTTCCCACGAAGACACCTATTTTCACTATATAACACGGGTGTTTACAATACATACTATCTCCTGAAAAGCATGAACGCAAGGGAATACAATGCAAGCTATCTTCTGAAAAGCCCGAACGATCTTGACTGTTTAACAAACTCCCTACTGCTTGTTGTCTCTTGGAAGTTTATTTATATCGGATCCTGTCGGCGTTCCTTGATTCTTCTTCTACTCTTGTCTGAACAAGATCTTTATTGCACTTTTGGATGTCTTTGCATCAAAGTAAGATCTTCCTCAGCAATATTGAGTCTTTGATTGCTAGAATATTCTCAACAGTGCTGTATGCATGCCGACCTTCTCCTCAAGCTTTCAAAATGATCAATGTATGCGTGAGAGCATGAACACACACATCATCTTCTTCCTTCTCAATTGCAAGCCTTCATAATCTAATTCTGCCTGCCTCAACCTAGCAAGTGATCATTGATTTCCTCAATCTTCTCAATTATCTTCTATGATATGAGGATATCGTAGGACTTTTCCTTCTTCACACAACCTTTTCTTCCTAGACTTTTTTAGATTCTCATTTCGATACTCAAAATGTTCTCTTCTAGAATTTAGTTTGGGTTCTCTCTCTTAGTAGCCTCTTCTTCTGTTGCTATTATTTATTCCTCCACAAAATCACCACAATATATTTTCCACTTTCCTGTAAAGACTATTTCTATAATCGGGATATGGAAAACTTCCTTAATTTGCGGCAGTATGATCTTCTCTTCAATTCTCATTCAAACTGATATATTGTACGACACTGTCTTTAATACTCCACACAATATCTAGAAATATCACGATCTCATCTTCTCCATGAAATTCATAGGAATTTTAATCCACTTATGTATGATGGAATATCAACATGACATGTTATCTCATACCAGAGAGTGGTTGTATCTCCTTTCTCAAAACCAGCTTCGATTGGCATCTCATACTCACATTTCTTCACAACATGGTCTTCTCCTCCATGATGTGTAGGTCACCTTATCAGCTTGAATCACAATCCCCTTAAATAATTATGATGTTTATTTCATTGAATAATTGCTCGAGCATAGAGCTATTTAATTTCCAAATGTATTTTCTGACTTATGGAATTTGCTACATTTCATAGAACAACCCTCACATAAGAGTAAATGACTTATATTTCTTTGTAATTCCATACCTTTTTCGATTTTCAACTTCAATTGACGACCCTTATATTCTCCAATGAATCTAGAAGTACTTTTCAAATTTATGCATGAATGACTCTTATATTAGAGTTAAACCGCTCTTATATATACTCAGATTACTCTTATGCATGTACTCCTTTATCATCCTCAGTTCTACTTGGTTACTTTTACGCATTGAGAAAATGACTCATACATATCCACCGCCTTTGTGAGTTTTCCACACCATTTCTAAAACGACTCTTATGTTTTGTCAATGACTCTTATACGTCAATCTGAGTGCTTTTACACATCTCAATTTTCACCTTCATTAGCTAAGCTCTTCCTCCAACACCCAACTTCATCACAAATCGACTTTCATTCATGTAAACATATCGACAACAACTATAACCTCAATTTCATCAATCCATTTGGGTTCTTCAAAATACATATCTATCTTCATGTGATACATGAGATCTCTCTACAAGCCACCACCCCCATATCTCTCTCTTCACATGAGCCCATGGTCTACGCCTTATGAGGAAACATCTTCTTATACCTACAAAATAAAATAATATAGTAATCAACATGCACACAAAAGGTGTAAAAGTAAAGAGTGAGTATATAACTTGGTAGGATGCCTCTTAATATTCTATTAACTTTCACCCAATTACCAAAAACGACATACCTATTTTTAAATAATAAGAAATCACAATTCATTTTACCACTTCAAAGATTTTAAATAAAAAGGGAGAGTTATCATAAAACTACCTTTTATAAAATAATTATTAAAAAAAGACTATGAAAAGAGAAATATAAAGTGCGCACACACGTCATTTTAGAAATAAGGTCAACTAAACGATCTCATCATGGGTTAATCAACTCCAGGGACTAAAAATATAATTTCGCTAAATAGAATCACTATGCTAGCAGTGATGTGATCCTACCCACTCACCCTACTCGCGTGATCTATGCATGATTGGGGCATCCACCTGACATGCTGTCACGACCCATCTCAATGGGGCTTGTACCACGACTTCCCAAGCTCGCCTCCAATAAGCCAGAGGATGACGACTAACGCCGAGTAGACATATCACTAACATGAGAGACCTTAGCCTAAGTACCTGTACACACACACATCTCCAAGCCCATACAATGCTGAAATGTAAAAACAACTAAACAACCATGCATGCATACATCTAAATCCCACAATCAGAGTACGATAAAAAATAAAGAAAAATAAACAGGGCCAAATACAAGCTCACCACAAAGAGTCTGAAAACAAGTCCAACCTGAAAGTAAAATTGGGGACTGCTGTCAAGGTACCATAAGAACACACCTCGGTCTGTTCGGTCTCACTAAGTACTGTTTGGTCCTGGTCCGTCTAGAGTTCTGTCAAAAGGTCAATCATATGTACAATACACGACACGTGCGGGCGAAGCTCATGCATGAGTGAGTATAACAATACCAAGTATGACACCCTGAAACCACAAAGTATACAACAAAAGAATCCAATCAGCTCTACACAGGTACATGTCTACAACACATATAACAAGAATATCCAGATATACTCAACAAAGACACACAGTCTAAAGTTAATCACAACCGTAATGCTAGCCTCAGATTCCAGCTCGAAGGTTCCACATAACACTCGTCCGAGAGAAAACACTCCCGAGTCTGATAACACTGATGATATTCGTTCGAGAGGTAATGTTCATTGGGTCTCGTCATAATAAGTACATGTTGAAAGTTCGAAGAGATACGATACACAGATGAGGATCACTCTGAAGGCCATGAGGTATACCAACAACTCAACATGGATTAACCCGCTAAGTAGAGGATCGACACATGTATAGCGTTGGTCACGATGATACCAAGAACTCTACCTAGGGCATGAATATGAATAGAGGATCTCACTCCGGGCCTCATAGAGGGATTCCAACAACTCTATCCAAGAAGTCCTGTTGAAGGGATCTCTGTCCTATGTGTAGGAGGTGATTCCATAATAACCCTCAGGGAATGGATATGGGGAACACACCCTAACGAAACTTGTCCAAGACACAGATGATAAGAGCTTCAATCCAACATTTTAGGAGTACACTGCTTGTAGTAGAGTTACACGTTGTGTCCCTTCAACCCTAGGTCCTGCCTGTGTAAACGACTCGTGTGTCATGTCCGTGTCCGTGTAACAATATACAATGTGTGGTTAGATCATGTACTATACCCGTGTACTAGTATGTGAGTATGCCCATGTACACTTGGCCAAGCCGTGTCTGTGTGGGAGTACACAGCATGCCCGTGTCCGTGTACTCCAGCCCGTGTCCGTGTACTCCAGTCCGTGTCCGTATACCCTTTGAGGTACATGTCGAGCCATCAGGGAGAGGTCGCACACCGTGTGACAGGGTCACATGCTGTGTGATCCTTAATTTTCTCCCAAAACCCTAGTCGCCGCTAGGAGGGACCCACACACCGTGTAATCCCGGATTACATGCTGTGTGGATCGGGTTTTTCCAGAAACCCTCATTCTTCCTTCTGCGCGTGCTCGCGCCGATACCACCTGGAAATCCGACCTCGTTCTTACTAGAAATTAAGGATTTGATTCGGCCAAACTTGACCACAACCGTTTTCCAGATTCCAGCCCTTCGATCCATTCGGAAATCGGCCTCCTTCGCCGTTCTTCATTGTGTGTCGAAGAACTCGAAATCGAGTATCCAAAACCATATGATCCGTCGTTGCTTCCATCGTTGCACCACTATCGTGTCATTCCGATCTTAAATCCACAATATCGAATCGTTGCACCAAGAAACAGATGCACAATAATCGATTTCCCAGTGGATGCCGAATCGCGATTGTTGACGCTCCTTTCGTCACAGAATCTAAAGTTCGGAAAAGGGAATATCTGAGCTCAAAGTGATTAATCCTTTGAAGAAACATCAAAAATCGACAAAGGGATACAAAAGGAGAACATTGCCCATGTATCGCGCAAGTTCCCTCTTGGTCGCGCAAGTACACTTGCGCGCCGCCTCAATACTTGCGCGACGCCTCATGTTCGTGCAAAGGACTTGCGCGACATATGTGGTAACCGCCTGGTAACCACCCAGTAACCGCCCGGGGTCTTCTTTTGCCTATAAATAGACCCTGTGGGCCCCCCATTCAAGAGGATCTTTTTCCAGAAACTCGGATTAAAGCTCCCGACGCCCAAGTCTCTTCTCAAAGCTTCCGGAACACTTCTAAGGTAATTTCTTACCTAGAACGGAAGATCTAAAGAGAAAAAGGAAGGCCTAAGTGTTGAAACTTATCAAACACTTGCGCGCCTACTTAATTCCTTCAATATAACTTGCGCGTCCCTCTTCTGGAAGAACCTCAAGAGGATGGTAAAGGGTTTAATAAAGAGTCGCTCAAGCATTTCAATACTGGTTGAAAATCGCGCAAGTACCCCTCATGTCGCGCAAGTATACTTGCGCGACCAATACTTGCGCGCCGCCGCAGGACTTGCGCGCCTTTCAAGACTTGCGCGCCCCTATCTTTTTGGGTGCCCATCTTGCCCATTTTTACCCCTCTTAAGCCATTTCACCCTTCCTATTCAAGATTCAGTCTTCAAGATACTCTTCAAAGCCATTTATGGCATGATTTCTTGACTTGACATCCTTATCTGAAAGGAATTCTGTGAAATATCTCTCAAAACCTAGTGATTTAAACATCTTTATATCACCAAAGATTGAGAGTTCATTCATTCAACCTCATCCTTTAAGATGAGAGAATCTTAACCTGGGTCTCCTTTTCAGGAATAATCCCCAGTTATAAAACCTTTGATCTGGGCATCTTTCTTAAGAATAAGCCCCAATCAAGTCCTTTAATCTTGGGCATCCTCCTCAGGAGTAAGCCCCAAACCTTAATCCCTAACCTGGGTCTCCTTTTTCAGGAATAAGACTCAGTCATAACCTTGGGCTTCCTTTTTAGGAGTAAGCCCCAAGTCCCCTAACCTAGGCTTCCTTCTCAGGAGTAAGTCCTAGTCATAAATCTTGGGCATCTTTCTTAAGAATAAGCCCCAATCAAGTCCTTTAATCTTGGGCATCCTCCTCAGGAGTAAGCCCCAAACCTTAATCCCTAACCTGGGTCTCCTTTTTCAGGAATAAGACTCAGTCATAACCTTGGGCTTCCTTTTTAGGAGTAAGCCCCAAGTCCCCTAACCTAGGCTTCCTTCTCAGGAGTAAGTCCTAGTCATAAATCTTGGGCATCTTTCTTAAGAATAAGCCCCAATCAAGTCCTTTAATCTTGGGCATCCTCCTCAGGAGTAAGCCCCAAACCTTAATCCCTAACCTGGGTCTCCTTTTCAGGAATAAGACTCAGTCATAACCTTGGGCTTCCTTTTTAGGAGTAAGCCCCAAGTCCCCTAACCTAGGCTTCCTTCTCAGGAATAAGTCCTAGTCATAAATTTTGGGTATCCTTCTTAGGAGTAAGCCCCAAGTCTCTTAAAATTTCTCTTAACCAGTCATAAATTACCTTTGATTTGGGTTTCCTTTTCAGGAATAAAACCCAATCATAAGTCCCCTCCTAACTTGGGCATCCTCCTTAGAAGTAAGCCCCAAGATTAGAGTATTCAAATCTCCATGAAGCACATATAACTTTGTGGACCCTGTTCATGGATTTTCTCCCTAAAAGTAAATCCTAAACCTTCGTCTATCTGGGCAGTCATCTATACATAAGCCCCAAAACAAATTCTTATGATTGCATCTTTTATGGCACAATTGTCTAAATTTTACCAATACCTCTTGTTTCTCACACCGAGCATGACTTACGTGAGCTTAGAGTGTAAAAGTAATTATGACATTCATCTTTGAGCCATCAATCATAAAACATCATATCCCATTCCTCGAACTACGTGGGTTCTGATTCCTTTTTTAAAACAAAGGATACGTAGGTAGCCCATTTATGGGTTCGATCCCAACATTGAAATAATCTCTGTCCTTCTGAATGACGATAAACTTCAAGTGCCCCACTGAGTGGCTTTAAAACCAGCCTGGTCATCAAAATGACCAAGAGACTTTTATATAAATATTTTGAAGGATACCATTGATCAAGAATCTCTAAACAAATATAGATGATTCTATATTGATGAAGAACCTCGAATACATATAAAAGATTCTCTAAATTTCTTGCATATTTAATCATTGATTGTTAAAACTAAAGGAAAGCTCATTTTATACTTGGTAATGTAATAAGGATTCACGAACTTAACTTAAATCTATAAAGAGAGTCCCGGAGTAGACAATAATTCCCCTCAAAAAGGTGTGATGAGTCCGACCTCCCATCCTCTCGACCAATGCAAATTCCTAAGCCTCATTAGCCCACAAGCTAATGAGCGCCTGCCTTTGGAAAGTAGGTCCAAACGGATGTGGAATCATTGGATGTTTCCGGTTCTACGAACAAACCCGTTAGAAACCGATCGGAACGTTTGAATCTCCCGTCCAGGAGGTCATCCCCGGATTCCGCGCGAAACAAAAATGGTGAACCCGACATGAATCCTTAACCAAGTTAAAGTGATGTTATTCTTATCTGTTAGGCCCTTTGGGCCAACAAGGCAATCATTGACATGTGCTCATCCAAAAGATGCAGTGGCCGGATTCATCTTGATTATGTCTGTTACATGGAACAGGCATTCTTTTTTCAAGATCTTCTGCAAAAATGGCTTTCCTTAAATTCACCCCTGTGAATACTGCTGCTGTGAACACCTCTACTGTGAGGTCTGCTGCTGTGAAAACCAATGCTGCTATTCCTGCTGGAACGTCATTCGCTCTGAGGATGACATCACTAACTCAGCGTCTTCAACGCTGTGTTTCTAATGCACTGGTTAAGGAGTACCGTCGCAACGGTACTATCCCAACTCTGGAGGCCGCTCGTCAAGCCCTCCAAGTTAACAATTCTACCTGGTCGTCCGGACAACGGCGACCAGCAATCAAGAAGCAGACGGTGCTGACTACCGTCTCCAACCGTTTCGGGTCGTTATCCCCGGAACGCAATTTCCATTCACTCCCTTACTCCGAGGAAGTGAATGAGCAGGTCCCACAGGACCTTAATTCAAAAAGACAGGAGTCCTTCTCAAGGGCTCCCATCAACAATCGCCGCCAGACTCGTGCGGTAGTGCGCCCTCAACATGATGAGGGTACCGACTCCAGGCATTCAGCTCAGGTTCCTCGAACCCGAGCAGGCAAGATGAACCGCCAGAGACGGAATCCGGTTAACAATAGGCAGGTTGTCATCCCTACCATCTCCGGAGAAGTCCACCAACCTAACTTGGTGGCAAATAACGAGCAGGCATACACACCTGTTCGTTTTAATCCCGCTGTCCAGCAGACTCGTCTGGCAGCATCAAGCCGATCCCGCCAGGCAATTCCAGCGGAGTACCATAGGCAGGAACATACACCTGCTTATACATCAGCAGTTAGTCAGCAGGCTCGTCTGACTACATATGATGGATCTCGTCAACCGCGTTTGGCGAAGTGTAATCAGCAGGCACATGCACCTGCTAATACTAATCAAGCCTACCAACAGTCTCGCTTGATAGCGCACGGAGAAGTCAGTCGGAAAGCCCCGACGACAAACAGGAGGCAGACTAAACTCTCTGCCTCCACACTTGAGTACTGTCAGGATTCACTGACAGGAAAAGGAGGACAGGAGCAGGCACATACACCTACTCCAAGCCCGGAATGGACGTATATCCCTGTTCTGGCGGCTGAAGTCACCAAACATATTTTTTCAATGGTGAAAGAGCAGAAGCAAATTCCTGCTCATATTCTGGATGCTTGCCAGGATATCATAACAGCTTCAGCATCATCTCAGGGACAGACACATAAATCTATCCCTAGTAGTGGAGTGACACATCAACAATTCACTCCGGAACAGACACACACATCTGTTCCAGTCCAAGAGGGTTGTGGGGCCTACTCCCCCATATCATATGGACAACCAAGTCAGGCACATACACCTGATTTGAGCGATGATCGTCAGCCTAACCTGACCATCTTTCCTGATCAGGCACATACACCTGCTCAGAGCAATCACTTTCGTCATCAAGTGGTTTCTAAAGCAAGTAAGAAGGCATCTAAGAAAAAGATCCGCCCAGCACAGTCAGGAGATCAAAGGCCAATCTGCAATAAGGCCTTGCTCGATGCTGGAGTTCTTGAAACCCTCAGACATTTATCTGTCGGAATTCAAGATTCTACTCCCTCAGTTCCCAATAACAGGAACATTAATCCCGAAGGTCTTCAACAGACACTTCCTCATGAAAACTTGCTTCAAGAAAATTCGGTCAATCTTGAAGTTTCTTCTTCAGATGAGAGCCACAAGAACCCTCTGTGTGGTCAGAAGGCCAAGGAGCAAGAGATTTCATCTTTTGCTGTAACCCATCATGAAGGTCCTCCTCATGGTGATGAACTTCGCTGCGAAAGTCCTCTCCGCAGTAGTGATTCACATTGTCTCGAAAATTCTTCAGAAGGCAATGTAGTGACGAGAAAGCCCTCCTATCTCGAGGCACTTGCAAACGTAAAACCAGTCATGTCTGAAGTTTTACTATCGGCAGGTGAAACTCTTTCTCCATCAGAAGATAGCTTGGGGTTCAGGTTATTCTCCGAACCTTCCCTGGGTCATTCATCTTCCAGCATGAATAGTGATTCCTCTACCAATCTTGTTGAATCCGATGAAGCAACAAGGAAACACCAACTCTGGTCCAAACAGGTAGAAGAATCTTCATTTAATGATAAAGAGGAAATGCTGAACATGAGGAAAAAACTGGCAAAAGGTGAAGTACCAGTCATGTTTTGGCCTTTGGCTGATTCCCAGTATGACATTCCAAAGATGTTGACGGATGATGGAATCCATGATATTCGTCTCAACATATGGAAAACTCTTTGTCAATTAAAGAAGAAGGTATTATCTTACGATGAATATGAAAATCATCTTAAGATAATAGAAGGGTTACAACGCCAGATTGATTTGGCATCTCTATCAGTCTCTCGGTATCCGAAGGCTGAAAAGCAACAGAGAACCCTTCAACGTTCATGCCTTGGCGCACTAAGAAGATTGCGTCAGTTAATTTCCAATGCTCCATCTAATGTTCATATCAGAGGATGAGGTGTTCACGGAGCACTACATTTCACAGTGCTTTCCGGTCAGCAAAGCCCGCCGAAAATGGTCTCATGCAATGTTATTGCCCATGGCCGGCCACAGTCAATGGGCTTTGTTCATAATCAAAAGTTTGCTCGAGAGCAAGCTTCAACTAGTTCCTCTCAAAATCAAGTATATAGAGAACAGGTTGTTGAATTGCTTCTACATCAAGCAGGCGAGAATATTGCGCAAGCCTCTCGTCTGGAGCAAACACGTCATCAAATGACAGAAGTTTCGGAAATCATCCAACGGTCTGTTGAACCAGGTGATAAAAGTGGATACAGGTTAATGCATCCAGCTAATTTCCGAACTAAGATTCGCAAGATCAAGAGAGATTTCAAGAAGATCTCAGACATAGCATGTCAAGAGACACCCCAGCTTGCCAGACTGGGGACTTCTCTAACCCAACCCTCAGAATCAACAAATGGGATTCGAGGAGTTGAGCGGAAGCAACAGGAACACCCCCAGTCCACCGGACTGGGGACTTTTTCAAATCTTCAATCCCTCCCTCAGAGAAAGTCAGTATTCTCTCGATTAGGGAATAAGCCTCAAGAGGAACGAAGAGCCAAGATGTCTGGAGATTCTCTCCAAGTGACAGTTCTCCAAGAAATTCCTGAGGGATCAAGTCAACGGAATGCCATGTCTCATCATGGACATAGAAGGAGACAATATCACAGAAATGCTGATAGAAAGGATTCCATGCAATATGCATCCATTAATGTCATCACTGCCGTTGCTGCTGATTCACCAGATGAGGCTCAATCAGAGGGATCAGACGAAGAGGTTCCTGCTCAAGAAGTTGCGCACACAGACCTAAATGAAGAAGGTGTGCGCACACGTAATCAAAGGCTTACCCAAAATCTGGGTATTCCTTCAAGTAACCCACTTCCCCCTCTCCGAAAAGGATCCAATAAGGGGAAAGGAAAGAATCAGGTTACTTCTCACCCTTCCTCTGAAGGAGGTCAATCGCTCTCATTAGAGCAAAGGTTTTCACAACAGGAGGAAGAGATGAAAGAATTAAAAAGGTTGAATGCAGAACTACTTCAGAGTAGTCTTCTTCTTAAGAATGCTGAAGTCCGACAGCCGAAGGAATTTGTTGTAACTACTGAGATGGATCAAGAATATCCTCCTTTGTCAGTACACCCACAAAGGTCTAATCCTACGGGTCAAACGCAACAACGGTTGGCAGCACTACCATCAGTTGCAGCACCAACCTCCACGGCTATCCAAGATCCATTCATTGCACCTACCCAAAACCAAGTTCAACCTGACGTTTCTCAAAAGTTAATAACTACTATTGAGTCATTAACAGCTCGGTTAGAAACTATGGAAGGGAAACGGGCGCAAGTTCAACCTGAAAAGAAAGTTTACCCTGAATGGGTAGATTCAATTTCTCCTCCATCCAGTTTTGGAAACCCTATTTTCCCTACTTTCAATGGATCAGGCGACCCTGAACAACATTTGACGCATTACGTGTCTTGTTGTGATCCTATGATGGGAACTCCAGAGCAACAAGAAGCAGTGAAACTCAGATGCTTCGTGCGAACCTTGCAAGGACCAGCTTTTGTCTGGTATACAAGCTTGCAATCCCGGTCAGTCATCGGATGGGAGGATCTTCGTCAAAAATTCCTTCTTCAGTTCAGCTCAACTTTGCCAAAAACGACAGTTTTCGATCTTACAAACTGCAAGCAAAGGGAGAATGAAAGAGTCTCTGATTTCATTGCTCGTTGGAAGGGATTAACGTATTCCTTGAGTTTATCACTCCCTCAGGAGGAATTATTGCCAATCTGTGTGGCAAATTTGCGTGACGAATTACGCACGCCATTGATCCCTGTGAAATACACAGGAGGGTTTCGAGACCTTACTTCAATCGCTCAACAGATTGAAGATTCCCTTATACAGGCTAAGGTTAAATCTCGTGTAATTCCATCAGCTCCAGGAAGAAGAATGGGTAAAGCAGAAACTGCTACAGTTATGCTTAAACAGGCACCTGTACCTATTTCTACTTCAAAACCTTCATCTTCTCGAAGGGCTCCACCTCCTGAACACCAATAACAAAGGCTGTTTCGTCCAAATGATCAAAAAGATCAACGACGAAAACAATTTGAGGATATGAAGAGTAAAACATACTCTTTCCGAAGTGAGCAAGTTCCTGGTTACTTCATTTCAGCTCTGGAAAATAATTTAGTTCAATTACCAGTGCCGAAGAGACCAAACAAGGAAGGAGATGAAGACCGTCCCAATTATTGTCCCTTTCATCAAATGTTGGGACATCCCATCCAGGAGTGTTTTGTCTTTAAAGACCTCCTACAAAAGATGGTCGACTTGGGACAAGTCAAATTGAAGGGTTCTTCAGCTCATGTAGCGTGTATTACCGCTACAGATCCAGAGGAAGGAGGCGAGTGGCAGGAAGTCAAAAGCAAAACTGCGAAAAAATATGATGATTGGATGGTCAGAAAGACAATCAATCGAACCCATTCCATTTTGCGAACACAATTGAAGAAGCCAATTGTGTCTCCTACAAAAGCTGCAGTAAAGCCTCCATCAAAGGACAAATCCTTAAAAGGGCAGCGCAATTCAAAGAAGAAAGAGGAATCAGGAGAAGATGAGTATGTATCAAAGCCTAAATTGTCTTTGACTCTGGCAGATTTCATGCCATCTACTTCAAAGCCACGGGCACCGTCCCACCAAACGGCACAGCCTAAACAGGCTAACCAGGCAGAGTCTTTATCAGACGAAGAGTTAATCTTTGGTTCTGTTAATATGATTCAATTAACAGATTCATATTCCAGTCTTGATGAGCCTGAATTCCCTGTATCAAATAAGGGAACCCGAGGAAGTTCTAGAGGTTCAGGATATAGGGGAAGACGTGGATCTTTCCGAAGCCACTACTCTAATTCTACCCCTGCTAGCACTGTATATGCAGCAGAAACTCGTGGTAGAGTCCTTCAGCGAGCTCAAAAAGAACAAGCAAGTTCTTCTGCAAATGGCCAACTCAGCTTCGGCACAGTTATTTTGGAAGACCGATTAAAGGTTCCATCTTCTTTATCTCAGCAAGTAAGTGGATCTAATCAGTCTAATTTTCCAAAACCAAAGATGTTGCCAACTCCAATACAAGATGCATCAGCTTCCAAAGCATCTGCTTCCAAGGTACCTGTCAAACCGCATATTCCTATTGGGAAACGCAGGCCTCTAGATCAAAAGTATGATATATTGAAACACTTGGCCCAAGTACCAGCCAAATTATCAATTTTGGATGCTTTGAATCTATCAAGAGATCTTCGGGAAGCACTCATCGAAGCTTTGTCAAGTCCTCAGGAATTTGAAGCTGAAATTGCTGCAGCTGAAATTTATCACATAGAGAATAATCCTGCAGAATGCCATGCAGTGATATCTTTTACTGATAAAGATGAAGATGATGTTGTGCATGGGCACATAAAACCTTTGTACCTATCTGGCAAAGTCAATGGTATAGATGTTCGAAGAGCTTTTATTGACAATGGTTCAGGAGTCAACCTCATGCCCATTCGCACACTTCGTCGATTGGGCCTCACGGAATCTGATTTATCTCCTTCTACCATGATGTTGCAAGGATATGATAAAAATGAACAAGAACCACTGGGAGAAGTTACGCTCAGAACTCAGTTTGGAGATCTTGTTTCCAATTCAGATTTCATGATTGTTGATCAAGACTCAGCTTTCAATATCTTGCTTGGAAGACCCTGGCTACATCAGCATGCAGCTATTCCGTCATCATACCATCAATGTCTCAAATACTGTTTCGATGGTCAAGTTGGAACATTGTATGGTGATAAGGCCCCTTTCAAGACATGTGAGTCTCAATACATTGAGGCGGAATTTTATCACATGAAGGGAAGAGAAAAATCTACAATGAAGGAAATTACCAAAGTTAATGCTCCATATGGTTTGGAAAAAATTCCAATAAATCCATTTTCACATGTGAGTACAGATTATGTGTTACCTATCAGTCGAATTGACAAAATAGGCCCAAATCAAAATACTCTTATGGAAAGATCCATAATGTCAATTACGGCAATTGAGCCAGACAACATGGGAGAAATTGGTAACTTACCAAGCAGTGATGAAAGCATGAGTGGTGACGTTTTCATTTCGTCTGCTGAAATCCAACAAGTCTATACTTCGCTAATCAGGCCAGAAGAAGTTATAGCAACACCAGAGGTGAATATTGATGTCGATTCTCAATCCATCATCCCCTCTTTATTTCCCAAAGAAGACCCTTTTTCATCAATAGGGTCGGAAATGGAAGCTTTTTCTTCAAAATGTGAAAATTTCGACATTTCTTATGATCATGAGAATTTCGTTGTTTCATCTACTTTGCAAGTAGAAGCGGAAGAAATAACACATAATGAAGAGGAAGAGGAAGATCTTAGAGATGCTCCTCCAGCATTTGAAGAGGGTATCTCTACCACTGTGGATGAACTCAGAGAAGTAAATCTGGGTACAGAGAAAGATCCACGCCCCACTTTAATTAGTGCGGCCATGACCCTTGAAGAACAAGAGATGTATATTTCTTTTCTAAAGCAAAATAAAGATATTTTTGCTTGGAATTATACAGAGATGCCTGACCTTGATCCTGATGTTGCCACCCATCATTTGGGTTTGCCAAAAGAACATCGAGGATTCAAGCAAGCCGCGAGAAGAACACACTCAACCTATGCTTCCAAAATCGAGGCTGAAGTGGATAAGCTTATCAAAGCTAACTTCGTCAGAGAAGTTCAATATCCCAAGTGGTTGGCTAATATTGTCCCAGTAAAGAAAAAGAACGGACAAATTAGGGTTTGCATCGATTTCAGAGATCTTAATCGGTATTGTCCCAAAGATGATTTTCCAGTTCCGATTACAGAACTCTTAATTGATGCGACGGCTGGCTATGAAGTACTTTCTTTCATGGATGGATATTCTGGATATAATCAGATCCGAATGGCCCCAGAAGATGAGGAATATACAGCCTTCAGAGCTCCTCAAGGTGTGTTTTGTTACCGGGTGATGCCCTTTGGTTTAAAGAATGCAGGTGCAACATATCAACGCGCCATGCATCGTATCTTCAAACCTTTTCTAGGGAAATTTGTTGAATGCTATGTAGATGATTTGGTGGTTAAATCCAAACAACGTTTTAATCACTTGGCTGATTTGGAAATCATATTCCACAAGCTTCGACAACATAATTTGAAGATGAACCCCTTAAAATGTGCTTTTGGGGTAACCTCAGGAAAATTCCTCGGCTTTGTTGTACGCCATCGTGGTATTGAAGTCGATCCTGAGAAGACCAAATCAATCCTTGGTATGTCACCTCCTCAGAATTTGAAAGAATTAAGAGGACTTCAAGGACACTTAGCCTATATTCGGCGTTTCATCGCTAATTTGGCAGGCAAAAGTTTACCTTTTACCAAATTATTGAAGAAAGGAGTCACTTACCAGTGGACTGAAGAATGTCAAAAAGCATTTGATGTTCTCAAGAAATACCTCTTAAGTCCACCAGTACTCATGCCACCTGTTGAGGGTAGGCCTCTTATCCTCTATGTGACAGCTTTAGAGCGATCATTGGGTGCCTTTCTCGCTCAAAAGAATGATGCTGGGAATGAAAATAGTCTCTACTATCTCAGTAGAACTATGCTTGAAGCAGAAACCCGGTATTCGAGTATTGAAAAATGCTGCCTAGCATTAATCTTTGCAGTTCAGAAACTGAGACACTACCTGCAACATCACGAGGTCCAATTGGTATCTCGTAATAATCCACTCAAATTCATCCTTAGTCGTCCAATGCTTACAGGACGTCTGGCACGGTGGGCGGTTATTCTACAGCAGTTCGACATCCAGTATGTGTCTCAAAAGGCAATTAAGGGCCAAGCTCTGGCTGATTTCCTGGCTGAACACCCTTCAGTGGAAGACACGTATTCAGATATCGAACTCCCTGATGAGGAAGTTTTTTCTATTCAAGAGAGTCCTCAAACATGGGAAATGTATTTTGATGGTGCTTCTAGAAGTCCAACAGGGAAGAAAATAGAAAATCCTAAATTCAACAAAGTTGGTTTAGGAATTGTGCTCATTTCTCCAGATAAGGCAGTGTTACCTTATTCCTTTTTGTTGTGGGAAGGTGGTACCAATAATGAAGCTGAATACCAAGCTCTCATTGCAGGCTTGGAGTTAGCGCTTCAAGCACAAGTGAATCACTTAAAGGTGAAAGGTGATTCAGACCTGGTAATCAAACAAATCAATGGGGATTATGCCATCAGAAAAGAAGAATTAATCCCTTTGTATGATTACGTCAGAGAGTTAATGTCGGAATTCCCTACAGAACCGACATTTTCTTATGTCCCAAGATCACAAAATGCTCAAGCTGATGCACTGGCTAATATAGCCACAGCTTTAGCAGATCCAAATCGGGACGAGACAACCATCTGTATTGCCCACCGTCGTGCAATTTCACCTTATGTTCAAGTCAGAACAGAGGAAATTAATGAAATTAGTCCCATTCCTGAACCATATGGTCATACTACAGGATGGATGTCACCTATCAGGGAATACCTTCAAAATGGAACACTTCCACCTGATAGAGCCGAGAGAGAACAAATTCGGCGACGTGTGGTCAATTTTACTCTTTACGATGGTCCAAACCACCTCGAGAAAATTCTCTACAAACGTGGTTTTGATGGAGTTCTCTTCAGATGTATTGATGGTGAAGAGACAATGGCTGTCATAAAAGAAGTGCATGCAGGAGTCTGTGGTGCCCACCAGTCTGGACATAGATTGTCTGATCAAATTCGAAGGCTTGGATACTTCTGGCCTTCAATGATACAAGATTGTGTTAATTTCACAAAGAAGTGTCATTCATGCCAAGTATATGCCAATTTCATTCATCAACCTCCAGAGTTGCTTCATACAGCTAAATACTCATGGCCATTTTCCACATGGGGAATGGATGTGGTGGGACCTTACCCTTCAGCTACGGCCAAGCAGTTTAAGTACATTCTTACTGCTACTGATTTCTTTTCCAAATGGGCAGAGGCAGTACCTCTCAAAGAAGTCAGTTCTAAATGCATTGTTAGCTTCATCAAGTCTAACATCATTACTAGATTTGGTGTCCCTCATACCATATTGACGGACAACGGCACCAACTTCTGTTCTTCTGAGGTAAAGAGATTGTATCAAGAATACAGCATTAAGTCCAACCATTCATCTCGATATCATGCAGCGGCTAATGGCCAGATAGAGGCCTTCAACAAGACTCTTTCAAATATACTGCAAAAGATGGTGGATAAAGATAAGAGGTCATGGCCTGATAAACTCTATCATGCTTTATGGGCTTATCGGACTACCACTCGCAATGCAACGCGGTCTACTCCATATTCATTGGTATATGAAACAGAAGCAGTCTTGCCAATTGAAGTTCAATTGCCCTCACTCAGAATAGCCATTTGTGATCAGTTATCAACAGATGAGCAATCCCAAAAGCGGTTGAATGAATTGGAACAGTTAGATGAGAAAAGATTGTGCACTTTGCACCACTTGGAAATCTATCAAAATCGGATAGCACGAGCTTTTAACAAAAAAGTTCGTCTTCGTTCATTCATTCAGGGAGAATTGGTATTGGTTCTTAAAACACCAATGATACCAGGAAAGAAACCTCCCAAGCTTGAACCAAAATGGGAAGGACCTTATTCAATACATAAGGTCTACTCCAATGGAGCGTATTCTCTAATCTCAATGGATGGAGAACACATCACGACTCCAACTAATGCCAGATTTCTGAAGAAGTATTTTGTATAAACACAAAATATTGTTTCCAGAACCAAGACTCTTACATTTGGTTCATACAGCAATGGTCCAGTATGACCTTAAACTACAACTTGGTCCAGTATGACCTTAAACTACAACTTGGTCCAGTATGACCTTAAACTACAACTTGGTCCAGTATGACCTTAAACTACAACTTCGTCCAACATGACATTAAACTGTGTCACACTTCTGTCCGAGATGACATTAAACTATAATACGTCCAGCATGACGATAAACTGTACGGTCCATGCATATGACCTTAAACTATTCGCACTTATGTCCCTGCAACATGACACTAAACTGTGCAGCACCAATAGTCCTAACTGCAAGACTTTAAACTGCATAGTCCCTGATTTTGTCCTACATGACAATAAACTATATAGAAGTTCCTATATTTTGTCTGAGATGACATTAAACTATATTGTGTCCTAGCAACATGACATTAAACTGTGTGGCACTTTCATCGTCCAACATGACGTTAAACTGTGTCAGTTCCCTTATCGTCCAACATGACGTTAAACTGTCACATTGGTTACTAATATGTCCTACATGACACTAAACTGTATATGTCCGAGATGACATTAAACTATATTGTGTCCTAGCAACATGACATTAAACTGTGTGGCACTTTCATCGTCCAGCATGACATTAAACTGTAAAAAATCCCCAGAACTGATATCCTCATATTGGTTCACCTTAGTCCTAGCTACATGACTTTAAACTGTACAGCACCAGTTCGTCCTTGCTATATGACGTTAAACTATACAGCAATGGTCCCGTATGACTTTAAACTGCATCATCCCTGGTCCATGTATATGACCATAAACTATTTGCAAATATGTCCAGCAAGACGTTAAACTGTGACGTCCTAACTACATGACGCTAAACTGTATAAAAGTCCCTCACGTCCGGAAAGACGTTAAACTATATAATCCTCAAAAGTCCAGCATGACATTAAAACTGCACAATCCCCCTTTCGTCCAATATGACGTTAAACTGTATTGTCCCCATCGTCCTAACTACATGACGCTAAACTGTACAGAAAGTCCTTGATATGTCCTACATGACATTAAACTGTGCATCGTTAAGGTTGTTATTACCTCTTGTTTCTCACACCGAGTATGACTCACGTGAGCTTAGAGCGAACATCAACCATAACACTCCCTTTGGGCCACTAACCATGTGTAAGTCCCAACAACATTTTTTTTAGATCATTGTCCACAAGAACAACTTGATCATTAATTCATTCTTTAATTGAACTACACAGACTTTGATCCTTTCCCTCCAGGCTGGGTATGTAGGCAACCTCCCAAAGGTTCAAGCCCAAAAACAATCTCTTCACATTGGTTCACCACCATCTCATATGATGATGATTTGTGAAACCACCCCTGGAATCAATATCTTTACATTGATTCACTTTCGTCCTTGTTATATGACGTTAAACTATACAACACTTTTTGTCCGGTACGACAATAAACTACAATATTCTTTGATTTCCTCATTTGAGAAGGAACCATTATTAACATTGATTCTTTTTCAATCATGGTTTTCATTTTTCAAAAGACTACGTACATACATGGTAATGCCTAAACTTTTTATTTTAGGTTAAAACCATCATTGCACTAAAGTCCCCTTTTTCACCCTTCACATGTACGAACCAAATTTGTACAAAGGGTAGCTCTAGAACTACATGGACTTGATTCCCATCCTTATGGGATACGTAGGAACATTCGAGTGTCCCTCGAATCCAGTCCCAAGTCTTTTGGGCCTAACCCCAAATTTCACTTTCAGTCCCTTGGCTGAAAAGTCTTCATGAAAACACACACTGTGTATTCATTATTATGGTCTGAATTCTATGACCCTAAACTAAGTCACTCATACTTTCGTCCTGCACGACGTTAAACTGCATTTCAAGAACTACGTATGGCTTGATTCTCATTCTTATGAGATACATAGTGAAGTCCAAGTTTCAATTCAGGACCCAACCACAACATGATTATGGTTATCATTGACCTATGTATCTCTATATACATTGGACAATACCCATCATTATGTGTTATAATCCTAACCTTAAATATTTTCAGATCTTCATAACCCTTTTCATGACTTCTAGTCACAAAAATGTCAAACTTCTGAGAATTCTTTTGCCTGACTATGCAGCACGTGCCCATAGGTGGCCTTGCATAAACAGTCCACATAACAGACTTGTCAGCCAAAAGATGCTATTTTATTTGACTATGCAGCCAATGCCCATAGGTGGCCCTGCATATTTCAACCCCCTAACGGGTTTGTTAAATAATAGTAACTTCATTCTTGGGAAGAATGCCTCTTTTGTCCTTATTTGTCTTAAACGACAGTATGTAGGGATCCGCAAAAATAGCCATCCTTAACGTATTTGTCCCATATCCTTTTTCATGGTCTGAAAGTATTCAAGTCTATGGTTTATTTTTTTTCCCTACGTTTGGGTCAGACCTTCGTAGGAGTGATATTCATCCAGTTCTTCGATATTCTTGTTTGGAAATATCTTCTCCATATTCAAGTACCTCTTTCCATACAACAAACTCTATGCTTTAGAAAATTTGAATCTCCATAAACTTTCACTGGCTTTTAGCACTAGGAAAGTAAATTTCTGAGAGTTCTTTTGCCTAACTATGCAGCACGTGCCCATAGGTGGCCTTGCATAAACAGTCCACATAACAGACTTGTCAGCCAAAAGATGCTATTTTATTTGACTATGCAGCCAATGCCCATAGGTGGCCCTGCATATTTCAACCCCCTAACGGGTTTTGTTAAATAATAGTAACTTCATTCTTGGAAACTACTTCTTCTAATGCTATTTAGCTCTTTTTCATATCATTCCTCAGATTCAAATATTCTTAAGCCATAGTTTACATTTTTTCCCTCATACTTGAGTATGGTAAATATGTTTTCAGATAAATTGTCAAGGAATTGAATCCATTTTAATCCATTTTCGGTCAAAGCTATTTCGACCTTAAACATTAGCCCCTTTATGTCCGGCGTGCATGACTTTAAACTGCCCACACAAAAGACAAAGGAACTCTGAATAAAAGTCAAGTTCCAGCTCACTAAATATACTTTTTTGTATGATTTAGGTAATATTGAGCAGTTAAAAGGTTCAAAGTTTGTAGGATTATTTGTAATAATCCTAGTAAAAATCAAACTATGCTTACTAGGCCCACTGGCTTAAGTAAATTTGAAGCAGGTAATGGAAGAATGCAAGTACAAATGATTGAAGACAAAAGTGTTTTTCATTGATACACAAGAGTTAGAAGGACATCCACAGATTGGAATCTCTTCTCTTTTTTCAAGAATTACAGAAGATTGTCAACATAAGTCTTCATTTGATGTATAGCATCCTGAGCCTTATCAACAGTTACTTGAAGCTCGTGCACTTGACCAGCTTCACTCTTCTCAGCTTGCTGAAGTGCCTTTTTAGCATCTGCAATGGCTTTCATGCCATTCATATGAGTTTCATCCAATGATTTATTAAGCTGATCCAGTTCCCCAGTAACAGCATCTAACTGTTGCTGGAGTTGCACCTGCTGGACGACCTTTTCTTTGATTTTTTGCTTCAGATCCTTCATCTTGACAGCATAATCAGCTTCAGCCTGGGATATCGCAGCCTCAAATTCGCCTATGTTGACTGACAATTTCACTCTGGTCAAATCTTCGCGACTTGTCTGCATTTGCTCCCTCCTGAAAATAATCTGTTTCACCGCAGCATGGATCTTTTCATACCCAAAACCACCGAGTCCCATTATAACAAATTGGGATGACAATCGGGAAATTTTTGATGGTATCTCTTCTAAAGGCACCCCCGATATGATGTTCCATATGTTGTTCCATGCCTTACGTCGTGAAAAGCTGAACGCTTTGAGCATCTCTGGATCTGATTCAACATCTTCGTCAGAAGGGGGTATGTAATCTGGAATTAACATGCTTAAGGAAGTGCCTCGTCCTGCTCTTTCCCCTCTGACTTGGGCTTCTTCACTTTCAATTACCGTTGGGGCAGAGGCTGAAGCCTCATCTCCGGATCTAGCCATTACAGTTGATGGCCCTACATGATCAATTGAAAGATTTTAGTTGAATCTTAAAGGATAACAAAAGAATGAATTGTCTTGCAAATAAAGTACAATCACAAATATTGTTATCCCTTACCAATGGTGGTTCAGCAACATGAGAAGACTTCTCCCCATCTTTCCCAGTTTCAACAGGATTTTCAAGATGGGTCTCAGGAGAGTTTATTGGATTTAGCTCTACTTGAGCTAATGTTTCTGCAATGATAGGGTTGACATCAGTGTCCACACCCTCTTCGGGCATTGGCAGTTCAGCAGCTTCTACGGAAGAAACTGCATATTATTTTACATCATGATTAGAAATATGTTTTGTTTTTAAAAGAAAAAGTTGGGCGAAGGGTAACACTCACGCCCAAGGTCTTCTAAATCACATGACAATCTAGCATGACCATAAAATTCTTCAAAAGTCATTCCTTGATTCATCATTTCATCTAATGATACTTCAGAATCTTGGTTAGTCTCACCAGTGGGAGCATTTGCTACGTCTTCTTGCTGACTTATGTCCTGCAACCCCTGACCCTGGACAACATCTTCAGTAGTGGGAGGGATACTGGGAATGGATGGTAGCTCTTCTCTAGGAGCAACCAAGTTAGCTTGAGTCTGTGGTTGTTCTACAGCACCCTCCACGACCTTTGAAGAAGGATCAGTCCCTTCCCTCAAGGGGGAAATTGAAGAAGCCCCTGCAATCCTCAGAAATATGAGTAACCATATGATTATGGGTATAAACTCATGATTGTTCGAAGGACTTACCACTGCTAATGAAACGTTTAGCTAAGGATTTCCTCCTTCGTTGCCTTGGCTTCTTTTGTTTTTTTGGAGTTTCAGTTGTCTCCTTTATTGGCACTTGGATTGGCGAATGAAAGGCTATGTCCAGTGCCTCATTCATGGCCTGCTGGCCTGGAGATATCTCGCCTGGTTCGCGAGGAGAATCAGCAGCAGCCCCAACAGCGGTACCACCAGGGCTATATTGTGGCGAAGGAACCCCGGTCCCTTTCTTTGCAAGCTGCAAGATGAAGAAAATAACTTCCTTAAGTAACAAAGCTTCAACTGAAATCAAGTTGCAAAGAAAATAAGGAAAGAAAACTTACATCTTCAGGAGCCACGTACTCTTGCCACTCCTCATCTCCAGAACTACCAGCCCCCTTAGTGGTGCCACGATCAATCATTTCCTTCACCCGCCTGGTGATAGGAACCGAATTATCAGTGGCATATATGAGCATTTCCAGCTCTCTGATGTAAGCTCGCACTTCATTGGGGTTATCTCCGTATTGAAGGTCTTTAGAAGCTAGAAGATATCCTATCCCAGGAAGTTGTAGGCCCTCACACAAATCCAGCCAGGCGGTCTCAGTATCACAGTATAAGCTCTGCCATAGCTGAACAGCCTCTGGTCTTAGATATAAAGGCTGTGAGGAAGGTCCTACAATTTTTGATTTTAATTTCTTCCTGACTCCTGCAACTACATGTAGAGAATAAGAAAGTGAGACTTATTTCTTTATAAAGTAGCAGTGATTGAAATTATTACAATCAAATAACTCACCAGGAGTTGATGGAGTGGGTCTTTTAACTCTGGCCGGAGGATTATATCGGGCACGAAACCGCTTTGCTGCCGGTTGTGCCTCATCATCCCCATCATGATAATCCGAGGAATCAGTTCTAGAGGAGGAGTCTGTTGAACCTATTTCAGGAGGAGAAGCATCACCTTCATGAGGAAGAGTTTCTTTCTCTACAGTCCTCTTCCTCTTTCCCACTTGATATACAGGGTGATTCAATATCCCTTTAGGGTATGATGCTATCCAGTGTTCGGCATAAAATGTAGTCAGATAATGTGCCGCTTTTTCAACTGGTAGATCAAATACTGCCCCAGTCTTCTCTCTTGATGTCAGCAACCATAGTTGTCGAGCAACCATCGGATGTTGCTCTAACCTGACATGTACTGGAGGGGATACAACAATCTGTTGCAAACATTTGAATTGGCGTGCAAATCTATATGGAGCATAGGCCTCACATATGATTTCTCCATCAATCCTGGCTACTAACACGCCATCCCTGCAAGCTAGCATGTATGCCCTCAAATCCAAAGGGGCTTTCCCATCATCAACAAACCGCCCAGATGGCGGACTTCCATAAGGAAAGAAGTTGAATTCCTTATACATGCTTAGTCTTACTTTTATGTCATAACCATTGACATCTAATGGAGCAATTCCAGAGAATGCTTGCACTGACGGTCTGAAAGAGCTTACAAGAATTTGTAATCCATTCTGTACATTGTAAGTCCTGAAGTGAGTGGCGATCCATCCCCACAAAACCTGGAATGGTCCCACTATTCTTAAAGGAGATTTACCCTGGAAGACGTGAAGTAAACTCCTGTGAATCTTTGCTAAAATGGGGGTAGCTAACCCAACCATTTTTCCCTCAGCCAACTTGGCCGCAATGACGAAGGTCCCTGGCCTAACGCCTCCCTTCGAATCCCTGACCGGCAAGAGATAAATACTGAGCCACATTGCCAAGAAACCCGCCAGACGAGTTTTCTTTGGAATTCTTTGATTCACTTCATAGCCCCATTTTTCAAACTCTCCTGCTTCTAGAGTTGGCCAGAATGTGCCAGGAGCTCCTCTCTTCTCAGGTTTTGGACAAGTGGTAGGACGTCTGGGCCGGGTATCCTTGGATTTCTTTTTCTTGGATCCTTTTTCCTTTGGCTCCATCCCTTTCTTCTCAGTAAGAAACACATTCATCCATTCTTCCGGATGGATATCTTTTCTGAAATGAGTTAATGAGGTCTCTGAACTCTTGAGCTTGTGAAAGATTTTGAATAATTCTCGAGCCAAAGCAGGAGTCTTCTCTGGATCATTCCAAGTCACCTTGAGAGGAATGAATTCATCATACATATCGCCCAAGATTGGAGCTCCTGAAATCTTGTGGACATCCCACAAACTGATACCTACTTCTCCATGAGTCAAGTGGAAAGAATTAGTCGCTGGACTCCAATGGCTGAGTATCTCTGGCATGAAGATATCATGTCTGTAAATATATGTTTGCCCAACCCAAACAGCCTCATATATTGCAGCTCTCTTCAGATCCTCAATAAACTCTGCGCAAGTCTGTCGCACCCAGTATACCCACATCCAAGTTGGTTTCACACCTCCCCCAGGACGGAAATCCCAACTTTTCTTCCAGCCTTTGGATTGATCCATCTGAGCATTTCGGAAGATTGAAGGATGACAATGTGGTTGAAGCTCAGGTGTATGTTTTTTCAGATCTGGTGTGCAAGGGCTATGATGCATCACATAAGCCTTCTCCACTGTTCCAGCAGTTTGAAATGATCCTCCGCCTGAGATATTTGCTGAAGCAAAATTGGTATAATTCTGAAACCAAGAAAATGGAAGATAATTCTTTACTTCTGGAATAATGACTTCTTGCAGATGACCATGACCATACAAAGGTAGGTAAGTGCAGTGAGGAAAGTCGTGATGATATTTCTTCAGATACTTAGCCAAATCTGGAAGAGTGCTGTTTTTGACAGTATAGTAATCAGGGCCAATGATATTCATCATATCATCTATCCGCTTGCTAGCCAGTTCATCAATTAATCCAGGTCTAAGAGCCATTGAATCTGCACAGGAGTTGAATAAATTAAACTCTTAAATGGGTTTTATTTTTCATAAAATTTGTGAAAGAATTTGAAAAAAATGGCTAAGGCATTAAGGCGCGCAAGTATGGAGATGTCGCGCAAGTGATACATGTGCCGCGCAAGTTTTGGTCGCGCAAGTATTACCGCGCAAGTCCTATTACCTTGAGAGTAGCGCGGCAGCGAAGAAACAGTGAAAACAAGAGACTTGCGCGGCGAGGAAGACTTGCGCGGAGAGAGCTCGAGAAATCCGGAACTTCAGATGCCATCTACGGCCGGAAGCGGTATATTTATAGGCCAGGGGGCCTATCTGCGCGCCGCACCCAGAGCGCTCAAAGCCTGCGCGACGCAGACTTGCGCGCCACCCACTGACGCTGAAAGACTTGCGCGCCCTCCCTTTTCCTTTTGAGGAATTCAATTTCCTCAGAGTCAAATCCTCATTTTCTCTCCGGATCCAACTCTGAGGGGGGACTTTTGTTGACGCTCCTTTCGTCACAGAATCTAAAGTTCGGAAAAGGGAATATCTGAGCTCAAAGTGATTAATCCTTTGAAGAAACATCAAAAATCGACAAAGGGATACAAAAGGAGAACATTGCCCATGTATCGCGCAAGTTCCCTCTTGGTCGCGCAAGTACACTTGCGCGCCGCCTCAATACTTGCGCGACGCCTCATGTTCGTGCAAGGGACTTGCGCGACATATGTGGTAACCGCCTGGTAACCGCCCAGTAACCGCCCGGGGTCTTCTTTTGCCTATAAATAGACCCTGTGGGCCCCCCATTCAAGAGGATCTTTTTCCAGAAACTCGGATTAAAGCTCCCGATGCCCAAGTCTCTTCTCAAAGCTTCCGGAACACTTCTAAGGTAATTTCTTACCTAGAACGGAAGATCTAAAGAGAAAAAGGAAGGCCTAAGTGTTGAAACTTATCAAACACTTGCGCGCCTACTTAATTCCTTCAATATAACTTGCGCGTCCCTCTTCTGGAAGAACCTCAAGAGGATGGTAAAGGGTTTAATAAAGAGTCGCTCAAGCATTTCAATACTGGTTGAAAATCGCGCAAGTACCCCTCATGTCGCGCAAGTATACTTGCGCGACCAATACTTGCGCGCCGCCGCAGGACTTGCGCGCCTTTCAAGACTTGCGCGCCCCTATCTTTTTGGGTGCCCATCTTGCCCATTTTTACCCCTCTTAAGCCATTTCACCCTTCCTATTCAAGATTCGGTCTTCAAGATACTCTTCAAAGCCATTTATGGCATGATTTCTTGATTTGACATCCTTATCTGAAAGGAATTCTGTGAAATATCTCTCAAAACCTAGTGATTTAAACATCTTTATATCACCAAAGATTGAGAGTTCATTCATTCAACCTCATCCTTTAAGATGAGAGAATCTTAACCTGGGTCTCCTTTTCAGGAATAATCCCCAGTTATAAAACCTTTGATCTGGGCATCTTTCTTAAGAATAAGCCCCAATCAAGTCCTTTAATCTTGGGCATCCTCCTCAGGAGTAAGCCCCAAACCTTAATCCCTAACCTGGGTCTCCTTTTTCAGGAATAAGACTCAGTCATAACCTTGGGCTTCCTTTTTAGGAGTAAGCCCCAAGTCCCCTAACCTAGGCTTCCTTCTCAGGAGTAAGTCCTAGTCATAAATCTTGGGCATCTTTCTTAAGAATAAGCCCCAATCAAGTCCTTTAATCTTGGGCATCCTCCTCAGGAGTAAGCCCCAAACCTTAATCCCTAACCTGGGTCTCCTTTTTCAGGAATAAGACTCAGTCATAACCTTGGGCTTCCTTTTTAGGAGTAAGCCCCAAGTCCCCTAACCTAGGCTTCCTTCTCAGGAGTAAGTCCTAGTCATAAATCTTGGGCATCTTTCTTAAGAATAAGCCCCAATCAAGTCCTTTAATCTTGGGCATCCTCCTCAGGAGTAAGCCCCAAACCTTAATCCCTAACCTGGGTCTCCTTTTCAGGAATAAGACTCAGTCATAACCTTGGGCTTCCTTTTCAGGAGTAAGCCCCAAGTCCCCTAACCTAGGCTTCCTTCTCAGGAATAAGTCCTAGTCATAAATTTTGGGTATCCTTCTTAGGAGTAAGCCCCAAGTCTCTTAAAATTTCTCTTAACCAGTCATAAATTACCTTTGATTTGGGTTTCCTTTTCAGGAATAAAACCAAATCATAAGTCCCCTCCTAACTTGGGCATCCTCCTTAGAAGTAAGCCCCAAGATTAGAGTATTCAAATCTCCATGAAGCACATATAACTTTGTGGACCCTGTTCATGGATTTTCTCCCTAAAAGTAAATCCTAAACCTTCGTCTATCTGGGCAGTCATCTATACATAAGCCCCAAAACAAATTCTTATGATTGCATCTTTTATGGCACAATTGTCTAAATTTTACCAATACCTCTTGTTTCTCACACCGAGCATGACTTACGTGAGCTTAGAGTGTAAAAGTAATTATGACATTCATCTTTGAGCCATCAATCATAAAACATCATATCCCATTCCTCGAACTACGTGGGTTCTGATTCCTTTTTTAAAACAAAGGATACGTAGGTAGCCCATTTATGGGTTCGATCCCAACATTGAAATAATCTCTGTCCTTCTGAATGACGATAAACTTCAAGTGCCCCACTGAGTGGCTTTAAAACCAGCCTGGTCATCAAAATGACCAAGAGACTTTTATATAAATATTTTGAAGGATACCATTGATCAAGAATCTCTAAACAAATATAGATGATTCTATATTGATGAAGAACCTCGAATACATATAAAAGATTCTCTAAATTTCTTGCATATTTAATCATTGATTGTTAAAACTAAAGGAAAGCTCATTTTATACTTGGTAATGTAATAAGGATTCACGAACTTAACTTAAATCTATAAAGAGAGTCCCGGAGTAGACAATAATTCCCCTCAAAAAGGTGTGATGAGTCCGACCTCCCATCCTCTCGACCAATGCAAATTCCTAAGCCTCATTAGCCCACAAGCTAATGAGCGCCTGCCTTTGGAAAGTAGGTCCAAACGGATGTGGAATCATTGGATGTTTCCGGTTCTACGAACAAACCCGTTAGAAACCGATCAGAACGTTTGAATCTCCCGTCCAGGAGGTCATCCCCGGATTCCGCGCGAAACAGCGATTCAACGAAGAACAACTGCGATGAACAAAGAAATATGAGAGAAATGCACAACCACAAACATGAGGAATGAACCTCGACCAATGTTCGTGGTGGCCTTGATCCGTCATCGTTAGAACAACAAGCGAAGAATCAAATATCACAAAGAAATTCTCCCGATAAAATCCCCGCAAATAAACCCATTCCACAAGATGAACGAACCACAGATCAATCCGTTGGTTGATTGATCTGTGTTCATCAGAGTAATTAAGAATGAGGAAAGAATCCAAATCAAACAAACTTCCTACCTCGATATGGATCAATCTCTGACAAAGAACGAGCATGCGTCGTCATCGCTGGCGAGATCCCGAATCCTGTTGTCTGTCGATCATCGATCTACAATCCAGTTGTCGTTCATATGAGAGGGATCCTCCAACGCTCTCTCCTACGACTCTATAATGGCTCCAAGGTTATGCGGATAACCTTGGAATTTCGTCATAACAATCTAAAGACTTATCAGTCACTATGTCAACGAAATAAAAATAAAATAAAATAATTAATTATTTTATCCATTCCACGCCCGCGATGAATTTTCCACAAACGACCAGCGTCAAAAAAGGTCATGTCGTGTCTTGGGTAAAACTCGTGTTCTAAACTCAATGGTGCCCTCAGATTTATGATCTAGGCCCACCGTTTAGAATTTATTCCACTTTTTTAGGAAAACCATGCTCACATGCTATTTAATATAGTTAATATATTTCTAACATCTATTCCGGGCACACCGGGTCTCAGAATCACATACCGTCTCAGCGTCTGGTCTAACAAATAATCCATACAATTTTCAAAAATAATACATGAAAAATCTGAGTCACTACATTCTCCCCACCTTAGGGCTTTATGTACTGAAAAGCCAAAACAATGGCTACACAAAGAGGTGTGGGTACTGAGCATGAATATGAGCCTGCCACTCCCATGTGTTCTCCTGAAGATTCCCATGTTGCCACCGGATACACATCAAAGGAATCACTCGTCCACAAAGGATCCTCTTCTACCGATCCTCATTCTCTACTGGGTACTCAGCAAAGGTAGCTACATCCTCGATGTTCAACTCACCCCATTCGATAACATATGATGAGTCATGCGCATACCTCATCAGCTGCGACACATGGAAGATGACGTGTACATGGTCTAACTGTGGATGTAGAGCTAAGCGGTACGCCACCTCACCAACTCTATGTAGTATCTGGAAAGGGTCAATGAATTTCAGAGATACCTTGTCGTCCCGGCCAAATCTCTATAATCTATATTAAGGTGAAATCCGTAGGAACACATGGTCTCCCTCCTCGAACTCCAAATACCTATGTCGTCTATCCGTATAAGACTTATGATGACTATGTGCAGTCTTCATATGCTCTTGGATAATCTATACCTTCTCGGTAGTTGTTCGCACCAACTCTGGGCCCATACGTGCCAACTCTCCTAGGTCAGTCCAGTAAAGTGGTGACCTATAAGGCTGCCCGTACAAAGCCTCGAATGGTACCATATCGATGGTGGAATGATAGTTATTTTTGTATGAAAATTCCACCAGTGGTAGATGATCATTCCAACTACGGTCAAAGTACAACATGAAAACCCATAGCATGTCCTCCAGAACCTGAATGGTTCGCTCTATCTGGCTTTCAGTTTGGGAGTGAAATGTTGTGCTCAGGTGTAACTGAGTCCCAAACGCCTCCTGCAATCCCTTCCACAACCGTGATGTGAAGCGAGCATCACGGTCAAAAATAATTATTGATGAAACTCCATGGAGTCAGACTATCTCCTGTACGTAGAGGCATCCCAAGCTCTCTACTGAACTCCGCTCTCAGATAGCTAAGAAGTGGGTCGACTAGGTGAGTCAGTCTATGATGTCCTAGATGGAATCATGTCCCATGGACGTATGTGGTAAGCTCATCATGAAGTCCATAGATATCTCATCCCACTTCCACTCTGACACCTCAAGGGGTTGAGCTAAACCTACCGAAACTTGGTGCCCATGCTTCACTTTTTGGAAAGTAAGGCATCGAGAGACAAATTCTGCAACATCTTTCTTCATCTCTAGCCACCAAAACTGACGTCGAAGGTCCTGGTACATCTTTATCACACCTGGATGTACCGTCAAAAGAGATGTATGAAACTCTCTCAGAACCTCCTCCCACAACGTTATTGGTTCCATCGTGTATCCTTTGAAAAGAACAACATGCTCCTCACCTTCAAAAAATCCATCAGGAGCATGCCTAGTGGATATCTGAGTATGTAGGGTCTCACAGTCGGCATCCGTAAGCTGTTCCTCTTTGACTCACTGTAAGAGCAGAGGGGTGATAACCATCAACTGTAGGTAAGCTCTTCCATATTCATCCACAAAGGATAACTACAATGAGGCTAACTGCTGTGACGCCTCATTCAGCAACCACAAACAAGATCTCCTGTTGAGAGCATCTACTACCATGTTCCTCTTCCCAGGAGTATATACCATTTTAAAGTCATAATCCTGGAGGAACTCTAGGCATCGCCTCTATCTCAAGTTAATATCCTTCTAAGAGAAGATATACTTTAGACTCTTGTGATCAGAATATATGATAAACCGCTTGCTCATCAGGTAGTGTCACCACATCTTTAGTGCGAAGACCACCGCTGCTAACTCAAGATCATGAGTCATGTAGTTATTCTCAAGTGGTCTCAACTGATGTGAACCATAAGCAATCACTACCTGCCTCTACATCAAAACATAACCAATCCCAGTTCCTAATGCATCTCAAAATACTACCTACTCGACACCCTCCTCTATAAATCTTAAGATTGAAGCGCTCGTCAAACTCTGTCTCAATTGCTAAAAATCCTTTTGGCACCTTTCTGTCCACACGAAAGGTTATCCCTTTTGGGTCAAAGTTGTCATGGGTGCTGATACCCTGGAGAAATAAATTATGAATTATCCGGTAATAGCCTGCCAACTCAAGGAATCTTCGCACCTTTTTCATGCTCTTGGGTGGCTCCCAAGCTAACACTACATCGATCTTGTCTGGGTCCACTGCCACTCCATCTGCTAAGATAATGTGTCCCAAAAAGTAGACCGTCTGAATCCCAAACTGACACTTCGAGAGCTTCCTATAAAGTTAGTGCTCTTGGAGTACGTCCAGAACCATCCTCAAGTGTCTTGTGTGCTCCTCCTCAGACACTGAGTACATAAAGATATTGTCGATAAAGACTACCACAAAACAGTATAAGAAATGCTAAAAGATTTGGTTCATGAGTCCCATGAACACTGCTGGGGAATTCGTCATGCCAACGAGCATAAAAAAGTACTCATAGTGACTGTAGAGATATATGAATGACGTCTTTGGTATATCATCATCCCGTACTCGCAACTGGTGATAGCCTGACCTGAGGTCAACCTTTGAGAACCATCGAGTCTCTCTCAACTGATCAAATAGGTCATCGATCCTCAGTACTAGATACTTGTTCTTCACGGTCACCCGGTTTAAGCGTCGATAGTCCGCACATAACCTCAAGCTTCTGTCATCCATTTTGGAGAACAAAACTGGGGTTACCCAGGGTGAAACACTAGGTCTAACAAATCCCTTCCTTTGCAAGTCAGTCCTCTAACTGCACCCTCATCTCGTGAAACTCTATAGGATCTATTTGATATGTTGACGCATATATCAGTGTCATCTTGGGATGTAGATTAATGTAGAAGTCTATATCTCGGTGGGGAGGTAAACATGGAACATCATCAGGGAATACGTCCTTATACTCCGCCACCACTGTAGGAAATTGAGAACTCATAACATCCATTGCACCAAGGGCCATGCTAGACAGCTGATGAGTAATCGGTTGCACCCTCTTATGCATGAGTCCATCCTGTGCTGCCTGAGTTTCCTTTTCACCGAAAAAGGAAAACCTAGTTCTGTCATTGCGGACACACCGTATCCTCCACCTGAAACAATCAATCTGAGCATGAACTGTGGATAACTAGTCCATACCTAGGATGACTTTGTAAGGCCTCATTGATGTTACAAAGAGATCCCAATAGAAACTCCCACCTCCAAGAGTCAGGTTACACTGTCGGCGCAAGTGTGTGATTACCGAGTCATCTATAGTAGGAGTCTCCAGGCGCAAGGGTTGAGCCAAGGGCTCAACTGGAATATCTAAGTATTGTACAAGATATGTGGAAAGAGAGGAATGACTAGCACATATGTCCATCAGTACTGTAAATAAGGTAGAAAAGGCACATATCGTACCTCGAATCATTTTCGGAGCCTTTGGATCATGAGTTTCGACCGCTTGCAGCTGTCCCCTCCCATGTCCTCCAACTCCCTGAGCCTGACGTGGACCACCTAGGGGTGGTGATGGTAAAAAGTCAAAGCATCTACCACATCCCATTACTCTCCCAGCTCTTCTGTGACGTCCTCCATCCTACGGGCCTGTTTGCTCCTACCGCTGCCTCGAAGACCCATCCATGGTTTCTCTGTTAGCCGTACTACGGGTCGTATAGTTTTAGGAAAGATGTCCTCTGTCATCACATGAGTAGCACTACCTCTCTCTGGGCTGACTAGACCCATCATGAGAGCCCTAAACCGCATATCCTCTATTCTGTGAACTCCTCCTGGAACCTCTTGCACGCCCAGGTTTCTGAGACCGACGTCGACTCCCTACTATCGAGGTCTCTGCTCCTACTTTCCCACCACCGATAACCACTGGTTGTGTCTGCTCGGCCAATAAACTATCAACCACCAAAGTTTGATCTAACACCCCAACATAGGTAGGAATGCATAGAGGGAAAACACTGACTCAGATATCTCTACTTATCTCTTTCTAGAAGGTCTGAGCCCTAAAGAACTGGTCACGAACCATATCCACTGAGTACCTCGAAAGGTCAGTAAACCTCAATGAATACTCATCTACTGTCGTGCTTCCCTGTTGGAGCAGTAAAAGCTCCTGGATATGTACAACTCTCAACGTAGTTGGAGAGAACTCCTTTCTAAAGAGACGCTCAAACTCTGACCACGCTAGAGTCGTCTTATTGTAAGACTAGGTCACCAACCCCCACCATCGTCCCGCTGATCCATGGAGAAGGCTAGCCATCAAGACCACCATATGATCTACTGGTGTCCTGAATAGACGAAAAACTCAGGTCACCACCTCAAGACAGTCCTTAGACACCTGTGGGTTGAGCTCACCTTAGAACTTGAGGGGTCTCTGTCATTGAAACTCGTGAAAGACACTCAGCCTACGCACCTCATTTGCAGGTACTACGAGTACTATGTGCTGCTCTACAGGTGGTGGTATAGCTAGTGCACCACCTAGAGGTAACACCTCTGGAACTGGTCCATGTATCGATGCCTCATCACTGAGGGGATCATCCTCGTGATCCTGGTGATGAATCCTAGATGACATACGTCGTACAGGAATCTTGAAAGTAAACAAGATATACCACAATCAATGAGTATATTTGGAGAGCTAATTCAAGAAGGACATGAAAACTACAAACCATTCTTATATGATGCATGTATCATTGTTTTTTTGAGTCAATAAGGTTTTCCTTATGACTTTTCCATTCCTTCTTGTTTTGAAAATCACAAACACCTTATACTTAAGCAAATCTATATTTTTCTTCTATAAGGAAAATTTCCTTTCCAAAGGAATTTACCCCTACTATGTTTTCATTGTTCATATCAATGTTTGTTTCTTAAGTATAAAAATCGGATTCATATCTAAAACCTCAGAATCATATAATACTTAGATATGAAGCATTCTGTTTTTAGGATCCGAATTCTGGATACGAACTCTAATGAAGTTCCATTCCGAATTCTGGATACGAACTCTCATGAAGTTCCACTTCGAATTCTGGATACGAACTCTCATGAAGTTCCACTCCGAATTCCGAGTACGAACTCTCATGAAGTTCCACTCCGAATTCTGGATATGAACTCTCATGTAGTTCGACTCCGAATTATGGATACGAACTCTCATATAGTTCGACTCAGAATTCTGATTACGAACTTATCTAAGTTCTGACTCAGAGTTCTCTGAATTCAGACTCCGAACTCTTATGAGTTCTGACTCCGAATTCCCATGAACTCTGACTCTGAACTTTGTAAGTTCTGGTTCCGAATTCAAATGAAACCAGACTCTGAATTTTCTTGAAATTCAGACTCCGGATTTCTACAGAATTCAGGTTCTGAATTCCTACAAAACAGAATCCAAATATCTCTTTATTATAGACTCCGAATTCCATTTTGGTTAGACTCTGAACTTTTATTTGCTTACATTCTGAACTTCAGTCTTACTTATGCTTATACTTGTTTCATTACAAAACGATGTCGTGCTTTCAGTTATTGACTAACAGTTGGTTGAGTGACACGTGTACATGTCCCTCCAAAATTCAAGGAAAAATATGATCGTTGGAGGAGAGAGCCGACCGTTGGAGCTTCACCTATAAATAAGAGCTCATTTGAAAAGAAGCAACAACTTTGACATCTGTGATTACATGCTGTTGAAGTGATTTCTAGAGAGAGAAGCTTTTATCAACTCTCAAAGCTTCGTGCAGAAAGTTTGAACAACTTGTTCAAACTTTTCCTTGTGCATACTTGCTTCGTGCGACTTCGATTGTTGCTGATTACAATCGAGGGCTTCCGGGGATAGGAAGACAGAGGTTCCAACACCTTGAAGTTGAGGGCTTCCTTGCTGAGGGAGACAGAGGTGCCGACTACCTGATAGTTGAGGGCTTGCGGGGATAGCAAGAAAGACTCAGATCTTTATATCGAGGGCTTACCCTGGTGTGGGTAATACAGACTTTCTTGAAAGTATAAATCAAGGGACCTCTTATCCAGGGTTGTTGGATACCCTTCTCTTTGGGTTAAAAGAGTTATTGTTTGTTACATGTAGTTTTACTACATTGTTTTTTTTCCGCTGCATTTTGCATTGTTAAGGAAAGTATAACTTTCTTATACTTCCTTGTACTCTGATTTAGTTAGATTCTATACGCTTTAAGGTAGAATCTTAGCTGGTGTAAACTTTTGTTAAGTTTCATTTCCGAAATCACTTTTTCAGAATCAAGCAAGTCTTTAGAATTTAGAGGTGTTGTGAATTTTGGTTATCCAAAATTTCCTAAGGGAATTTTTAAAGAATACAATTCACCCCCCTCTTGTATTTGTATCTCATTGTACTTATTCGATCCTACGTTTGGTATTACAGAGTATATCATACTCAGAGTCATACCATCCTAACAATTGGTATCAGAGGACTTGGTTCAATCTGAATTAATCTCATGATTAGATTCAGAAGATTTTTTTTGGATTCATATTTCCGGATTCATACTTTTCGGAATCTATTTTTCGGAATCATAGTTCGGATTCACTTTTTTCTTAGAGATACAATTTTTCTTGCTTAAGAATATTTTCTCTTGTTTACAGACTTATACTACTAACAAGTTTGTGTGCCAAAGTTTTTCTTAAGGATGGAAGGTTTAAATGTTGGTTCTATTGACAACCTAAATCCTAATAGACCACAAATCTTTGATGGCAATGATTATGAATATTGGAGAGATCGTATGAAGAATTTCGTTATCAATACTGGGGTAGATAACTTTGTCATGCTTACTGTAGGATACAAAATTCATGATAAGGAAGCAAGTGCTTTTACTAATCAAGAAAAACATGAATATCAACTCAACTATAAGGTACGCAATACTTTTCTTTGTTCAATGACTAGGAACATATATAGTCAAATCTCTTCTTGTGAAACAGCTAACTGTATATGGAAGAAACTTTAAGTTACACATTTTGGTACATCTAAAGTGATTGAGACTAGAAGAGCCATGCTCAGAGCTGAGTATCATGGTTTTAATTTTCCTTATAGAGAACCAACTTGTAAGGTGCAACAGAGATTCATGATTATCATGAATAGCTTACAATCTATGGGAGAGAAAGGTCTAGATGATGAAGCCCTTGTTGAAAAGATCATAGATATTATGCCCAATGAGTGAGAATCAAAGAGAACTGCTATTGATAAAAATAGAAAGGTTACTCAAATTTCTCTTGATGAACTATTTGGAACTCTTCTTCAACATGAGACTAGAATGAAGAGAGATGATGACAACATAAAGAAGAAGAATGGAAATGGTAGTGTTGCTTTTACTACAACTTCAAACCACATGAAAGCTAAGATTCCTGAGAGGGTTACTAGATCCAAGTCTAAGAAGGTTATTATTCAATCTGAATCTAGTGAGAGTGAAATCCCAGAAAATGAGTTAGCTAATCTTGCTCGAAGGATGAACAAGATAGCTGGACAGAAAAATTTCCAATCCAAATATAAGAAGAAGGAAAGTAAAGATAAGAAAGATTCAGAGGTCACATGCTATGAATGCAAGAGAGCTGGATACATAAGACCTGATTGCCCTATGCTCAAGAAGAAAGAAAGAAAAGAGAGACATTCTGAAAGGAACAGAAAGAAGTATTACAAGTCCAAAGCTAAAAAAGTTCTGAAAGCTAATGACACCTGGAGTGCCAGTGGTGGTGACTCTTCAGATGAATATTCTAATTATGAATCTTCTGGACAGAAGAATCTTGGTCTTATAGCCAAGCTACCTATTGATAATCATTGCTTTATGGCTAAGGTACACAATGCTGAATCCTTGACCAACATTTCTCTAAATGATAATGATAGTAAATATTATAATTCTTCTGATGAAGAATCTTCTTCTGATAAATAAAATACTTTACCTACCTATAAAGAAATTTCTAGGTTTGCTGAACTTCTTGAGATTGAGAACTCAAAACTCATGAAGAAGCTTGATAAGGCAAACTCTAGGAATATTATTCTTACTAAGGAAATATCAGATCTTTCTAAAGATCTTGATAAGAAAAATGCTGATTTTGAAAGTATTTCAAACAATCTTGAGGAAGTTCTGAGAAGAATAGACTTTCAAAAGATCTTGAAAAAATAATTTCTAAGAAAGCTGTTTTTGAGTCTAGCTCTAGTTCAAATGCTTTTGAAGATAAGAACTTAGTTATCAAACTCAAATCTGAAATATTTTCCTTGAGGAAGTGTTTGTCAAACTTTACCCATGGTAAGGAAAATTTTGATAAAATGTATTCACAAATTCGACCTCGAAGGAATACTTCTGGTTTTGGTTACACTAGTTCTAAGCCGATTTTTAGTAACAACTACTTTGTTCCTCAAAGTGCCCTATTTTGCACAAAGTGTCAATGTGGTGGTCACTGGGCAAAGAACCGTTCATTAAACAATACCCAATCTTTAGGATTTCACAAGGCTTATTTTTCTAAGAAGATGTGAGTACCCAAAATTTTACTTTCTGAAATTTCCGGATCCAAGCAAGTCTGGATTCCAAAAACCTAAATTTTTCTTATTTTCAGGAAAATATAGGAAGTACCAACAACAACACTTGGTACATGGAAAGTGGATATTCCCGACATATGACTGGTAACAAAAGCTATTTTGAAAAGATTATCAAGATGAAAGGAGGAAAAGTAACTTTCGGAGATGATGCTCAGGGAGAAATTATTGGTATAGGTAACATCGTTCTTCTTAGAAAAACCTTGATTTCAAATGTTTTATTTGTTAAGGGTCTTAAGTACAACCTCATCAGCATAAGTCAATTATGTGATGAAGGCTACCTTGTGAATTTTAGAAATGATAAGTGCTTAGTACACAATTCCAAGGAAGAGTTTATTCTTTCTGCCAATAGGCAAGAGAATGTTTACACACTAAACTTAGAAGACCTTAGGAGCCAAGACTTACCTTGCCTTAGTGCAATGGAAGATCATTCTTGGTTGTGGCATAGAAGGTTAGGACACTGTAATCTTAGGAACTTATGCAAACTTTCTAAGAAAGGTTTAGTTAAGGATCTACCGGAGCTTAGATTTGATTCTTCAAAAGTTTGTGACCCTTGTCAATATGGAAAGCAACATAAATCAAGTTTTAAATCAGTCGGTGAAGTCTCAACTACTGATGCATTACAGCTAGTGCACATGGATCTTTTTGGTCCTACACAAACTGGAAGCATTGGGGGAAAGTATTATGTATTTGTCTTAGTTGATGATTACACTAGATTTACATGGGTCTATTTTCTAGCAAAGAAGTCTGAAGCTTTTTCTTATTTCAAAAGTTTTAGAGCCTAAGTCAATAATGAGAAAAACCTTCCATTGAAAACTATTCATAGTGATCATGGAGGAGAATTTCAAAATTCTGATTTTGAAACTTTTTGTAGTAGAAAAGGTATTACTCACAACTTCTCAGCACCCAGAACACCTCAACAAAATGGTGTTGTTGAAAGAAGAAATAGAATTCTTCAAGAGATAACTAGAATCATGTTGAGTGAGTATTTTGTAGCTAAACATTTTTGGGTTGAAGCTGTAAGTACTGCTTGTTATACTATAAATTGAGTTTTGATTAGACCTTTTCTTAACAAAAATCCTTATGAGTTATGGAATGGTAGAAAACCTAGACTTTCCTACTTTAAGGTTTTTGGCTGCAGGGTATTCATTCTGAATACTAAAGATAACTTACACAAATTCGCACCAAAATCTGATGAAGGAATTTTCTTAGGCTACTCCACAACTTCTAAGGCTTATAGAATTTTCAACAAAAACACTTGCACTGTTGAAGAGACAGTACATGTCAAATTTGATGAAACTGATCCCTTTGTTTTCAAAAAATCCCAACCTACATCTTCGGATGTGTTTTCAAAAACTGATTATCAACCTTTGATAGAAAATCCTTATGATGAGAAAAATATACAAGAAGATACTTCTGAAACATTTACCCCAGAAGATTTCCTACCATATGTTGATGAACAAGTTTTACAAAACCCAAATCAGTCGTTTCTAAAGAATCATCCCAGTGATAGCATCATTGGTGATGTCAATCAACCCGTAAGGACCAGAAGTTCCTTAAGAAATGAGGTAGAACATCTAGCATTCCTTTCCCAATTGGAACCAAAAAGCACTGATGAATCTTTAGGTGATGATGATTGGATTAATGTCATGCAAGATGAACAAAATGAATTCAAAAGGAATAAAGTCTGGACTTTGGTTGAAAGACTTAAGGAAACTTCTATAATTGGAGTAAAACGAGTCTTTAGAAATAAGTGATGAAAATGGAATCATCATAAGAAATAAAGCTAGATTAGTTGCTAAAGGCTATAATCAACAAGAATGAATAGACTATGAAGAAACCTATGCTCAGTAGCTAGACTCGAATCTATTCGTATTTTACTTGCCTTTGCAGCATTCTTCAATTTCAAACTTTTTCAAATGGATGTGAAATGTGCTTTCCTTAATGGTTATGTTCAAGAGGAAGTTTTTGTTGAACAACCTCCTGGATTTGAAGATACAAAACATCCTGATCATGTTTTTAGACTTACCAAAGCTTGTATGGCCTTAAAAAAGCCCCTCGAGCTTGGTATGATAGACTTATAAGATTTTTACTTCAAAATAACTATGTTAAGGGAAATGTAGATCCAACCCTTTTTCTAAAGAAAGATAAGAAAAATGTTTTGATTGTTTAAATTTATGTTGATGACATTATATTTGGTTCAACTCAGCAATCTTTAACTGATTTCTTTGCGGATCTAATGAAATCTGAGTTTGAAATGAGTATGATGGGTGAGTTAACATTTTTTCTTGGTTTTCAAATTTCACAAAAACCAGAAGGAATCTACATATCCCAACATAAGTATATTAAAGATATTCTTAAAAAGTATGAGTATGACAACACTAAGATTATAAGTACTCCTATTGGTACCTCAAACACACTTGATCTTGATGAAACTGGGAAACCAGTAGATCAAACATCTTTTTGAGCTATGATAGGAAGTCTACTTTACTTGACAGCTAGTCGACCGGACTTGATGTTTTCAGTATGCTTATGTGCAAGATATTAATCCAATCCCAAAGAATCTCATTTAAAGGCAGTGAAAAGAATTTTTCGCTACTTAAAGGGAACCATGGATTTAGGACTATTTTATACTTCTGGAAATGATTTTGTTTTAAAGAGCTTTTCCGATGCTGACATTGGTGGATGTAGAATGGATAGAAAGAGTACATACGGAACTTGTCATTTCTTAGGAGATTCATTAGTTTCTTGGTCATGCAAGAAGCAACATTCTGTAGCACTCTCCACTGATGAAGCTGAATATGTAGCAGCTGGAAGTTGTTGTGCTCAAGTGTTGTGGATGCAACACACACTCACAAACTATGACTTGAGTTTTACTAAGACTCAAATTTTGTGTGATAACACAAGTGCCATTGCCCTTAGTAAAAACCCTGCACATCACTCCCGTGCAAAACACATAGATATTAGGCATCACTTTCTTAGGGATCACACACAAAAAGGAGATATCATTCTTCAGTTTATCGGAACACAAGATCAACTTGCTGACATTTTCACAAAATTTTTACCTTCCGATAGATTTGAATACATTAAACAGAAGTTATGAATGATAATCGTGAGGTAATCTTCTTTCATTAACTTCTTGTTAAACCATTCTCCTTACAGTAATAAACTCTTTTTCACAGGGGGAGTACATTTGTTTGATTATCCTTTCAAAACTTTTCGTAATAAGTATTTCAAATTTTTTCGTAATGAGTTTTTCGAAATTTTCGTAATGGAATTTTTGTACTGGAAATTTTCGTAATGAGAATTTTCGTAATGAGAATTTTCATAATGAGAATTTTCGTAATCAGAATTTTTGTAATGAGAATTTTCGTATTGAGAATTTTCGTAATGCGAATTTTCGTATTGAGAATTTTCGTAATGAGAATTTTCGTAATGAGAATTTTTGTAATGAGAATTTTCGTAATGAGAATTTTCGTACTCATACTTTTCGTACTAGAGTTTTGGTACCCAAAGCTTTTGCAATAAACTTTTTGACTTTAAGTTTTTCGTAGTAAATTTTTCGTAGTGAGTTTTTCATAGTAAGTTTTTTCGTAGTAAGTTTTTCGTAGTCAAATTTTCTTCAAGAAGAATATCACCTATTACGAATAAATTTCCTAGCCAATCCGAAAGGTATGACTTCCTTACTCAAGTTTTCGTAGTCATTTTTAGTTGCTGATAGTTTCTTTTTCTTTTACAATTTCTCATATTTGTTTCTTCTTAAATTCGAATGTTTTTCTTAAAAACCTCAAAAGATCGGATTCAAGATTTCCTTGCGGGTGTAATTTCAACCGTTAGATCAGATCAGAGAATTTTTCAACCGTTAGATTGCTTTTGAAAGTTCAAAGGTCACCTCCATCGCCTATATAAAGGGGACCCCCGATGGTTGTCCCACATCGTTTTCAAAGCCCTCGCGTGTTGAAGCTCTGCCTCAGTTCTTAAAGCCCGTTCAGAATCCTTCAGTGCTCCTCCATTCCGAATATTTGTAGAAGCCACTTCCCAAGATATGTCTTCCACGAAGCCAATCTCAAAATGGTTAGTCTACAGGGAAAGGTTAGTCCATCCGGACTTTTCAGTGAGTATGATTCTTTAATTTCTAATAATATCAAACTCAATGGTTGGGAAGATTTCTGCGTATCGAAACCAGGGGATCAACATGCTGTTTATACAGATTTGCTTGTAGAATTTTATGAGTCTATTTCCTTCTATGAAGAAGATGACAGAGACAAATTTTCTTTTAAGAGCTATGGTAAGACTTACAAGCTTTCCTACACCAAGGATGCAAGCTTAGTTGGATTATCATACGATGGTGAAGCAGAATTTTGTTCACATAAGCTACCAGATGTGCAAGGAAGTTTCAGCAAAGTGAAGGCAATGAAATGCCTTGGGCTCAAAGTTGATAAAACAACAAAGATTGTTCATCTCTCCACCAACAACTGGATTCTGCAGTTGCGGGTTCAAGGGTTTTTCGTTCCGAGAAGAGGTGATAAGGATAACCTAAAGAAGAGTGATATTTACATTTTGGATTTCTTGGTAAATCTAAGAAAGATCAATCTGATGAGGCACATTCTTATTACAGTTCAGAATATAAAGAATGGCACTTTGAAAGCTCAAATTATTATGTACCCTGCTCTTCTCTGCAAGCTTATTATTCAGTGTCTTGATTCTTTCAAGGTTTCTTTCACCTCCAAGCCAAGAATTTGTAAGGTGATGCTGATAAGTGATGACACCTTAAAGAGAATGAAAGACAGTTTTTCAAAAGAGTCAGGTGACTTTTACGATCTGCCAGAGGAGGAGGCAGAAGCCGTTCCAGAAAATGTGGAGAAAGCTGAGCCAGTAAAGAAGGTTGGTAAGAAGAGGAAGGTGAAGCAAGTGGTGGCTGAAGACAAGAACCCTAAAGCTAAGGAAACCCAATCCGCACCTCCCAAGCCGAAGAAACAGAAAGCATATCCAGATGAGGTGGTTTCTAAGTGGAGGGAAAATAAAGGAAAAAGGAAAGAAGGGGAATCTCAGTTCGGATTGGACCCTGCTGAAGCCAAATCCTTAAGGGAGAAGACAGCTGAATACCTTGAGAAGGTAGAAAAAGAAAAGAAGATGAAGAAGAAGATGTCCGAAGTTGAGGTTGTACAATCTCTGTTGAGAGATACAGAAGTAGCTTCTGAGAAGATTCCTGTTCCTGAATCTTTTGATGTCCAACCATTACCGGAGACTCCTGGAAAGAACTACTTCACTCCGAAAAAGTCTAAAGGGAAACAAGTTGTTGAAGAAGTAGAGAAACGAGCTTGTGAAGAAGTAGAGGAAGAAGTTGTTGAAAGAATAGAAGAAGAAGAGGAAGTAGAGGAAGAAGAAAAAGTAGAAGAAGGAAGTGGTGATCTAGATGACTTGATTAAACAAGTTGAAGATTATCAAGAAAAGACCGAATCCTGAAAGCTTGTCCCTCTGGGAAAGGGAGATGAAAAAGATGATAAGAAAGATGATGACAAGGAAGAAGAGAAAGAAAATGAATTATCTGAGGAAGAAAGCTATGAGAAACATTTTCTTGAAGAAGGAGCAGAGAAGGAGAAAACAGATGAAGACAAGATAGTTCAACTATTTGAAAGTGAGGAAGAATCTCCTGATGAGGAACCCATTCCGAAAGTTGATTAGGATAAGAAAGTTCTTATGGAAACCCCAATAAAAGATATCATAAGGAAAAATCATGTTGGTGGCTCTTTTAAAAGAAAGCTGGTTGAAATTGAAGAAGAACAATCCCCGAGCAAGGTGTCTGATTCAGAATCATCAGCACTGGGTCATGATTTTGTTGTCGAGTCTTTGAAGAAATTGGTGGATACAATTCCGATCTTTCCCACCATAGACTCCAGGTGCCAGATGCTTCAACACAGCCTAAATCAGAAGTCAGAATCCTTATCCATAGTCATGGATAAGTGTGTGAAGATTGAGGCTGAGCATAGAAATTTCCTTATCAATTATGATGTTCACAGAAAATCATGCTGCAAAATCACTCTATGGTCAAAGAAAGTTGATGATGACTTGGCTGAGTTTGATCGTTTTCAGATTGATGTAAAAGATGCTTTTGATACCGAGGATTCCAAGATTAAGAATCTTTAGGAAAAGCTGACCCTTGAGCAAAATTCTCAGAATCAACAAGTGAGGGATCTGAATGGGAAGCTTAACTCAGTTTCTCAAAACTGGAAAGGGGAAAGAGATCTCCAGATTGAGATCGAAGAGAAGCTTGTGAAGTAGGATGAAATTCTTAAGGCACAGTCTGAGGCTCTAAAGGCTCAAGATGAAAGGATTAAAGCCTTAGAAAAGCAAGATGAGGAGGATCAGAAAGACTTAAAGAAGTTGAAAACCCTGTTGAAGAAGTTAATCCCCAAGGAAAAGGAAGACAAGTAGACCAATCCGATTTTTTGTTGTAATGTCTTTCCTTGTAAAAATCTTTTCAATCGTAATGAAAAGTTTGGTTTCTTGTGTTGTTTGCATGTCTTTACTAATGTTTCAGGTACTTTATTGTTTTTCCATTCCCTCAATTCTTTTTGAAAATCACAAAGGGGGAGAAGGAAAAAGAACTACTCAAAAGAGGGAGAAGGAAAAATCTAAAAGGGAGAAGAAAAATTTCTAAGTTAAGAACTATCCTTAAGTAAGGGGGAGTTTCTCATTATGAAGTTTTTCATTCTCATGATAATGAAAATTCCATTCCAGAAATCCAGAATACAATCCTTAGAGTTTCAAAGCCTAAGGGGGAGTTAGTTGTATTCACCATCATCTATGAACAAAGGGAGATAAGTTTTAATTTCAAAATTCTAATGAAAATTTTCTAAATCATTTTATTCTTTTTCGAAAGGTTGTTTGTGCTTTCCAAAAAGGGGGAGATTGTTGAGTCAATAAGGTTTTCCTTATGACTTTTCCATTCCTTCTTATTTTGAAAATCACAAACACCTTATACTTATGCAAATATATATGTTACTTCTATAAGGAAAATTTTCTTTCCAAAGGAATTTATCCCTACTATGTTTTCATTGTTCAATGTTTTCATTGTTCATATCAATTTTTTTTCTTAAGTATAAAAATCAGATTCATATCTAAAACCCCGGAATCATATAATACTTAGATATGAAGCATTCTGTTTTTAGGATCCGAATTCTGGATACAAACTCTAATGAAGTTACATTCCAAATTCTGGATATGAACTCTCATGAAGTTCCACTCTGAATTCTGGATACGAACTCTCATGAAGTTCCACTCCGAATTCTGAGTACGAACTCTCATGAAGTTCCACTCTGAATTCTGGATACGAACTCTCATGTAGTCCGACTCCGAATTATGGATACGGACTCTCATATATTTCGACTCCGAATTCTGATTACGAACTTATCTAAGTTCTGACTCCGAGTTCTCTGAATTCAGACTCCGAACTCTTATGAGTTTTGACTCTGAATTCCCATGAACTCTGACTCCAAACTTTGTAAGTTCTGGTTCCGAATTCAAATGAAACCAGATTCCGAATTTCCTTGAAATTTAGACTCCGGATTTCTACAGAATCTAGGTTTTGAATTCCTACAAAACAGAATCTGAATATCTCTTTATTATAGACTCTGAATTCCATTTTGGTTAGACTCCAAACTTTTATTTGCTTACATTCTGAACTTCAGTCTTACTTATGCTTATACTTGTTTCATTACAAAACGATGTCGTGCTTTCAGTTATTGACTAACCATTGGTTGAGTGACACGTGTACAAGTCCCTCCAAAATTCAAGGAAAAATATGACCGTTGGAGGAGGGAGCCGACCATTGGAGCTTCGCCTATAAATAAGAGCTCATTTGAAAAGAAGCAACAACTTTGACATCTGTGCTTACATGCTGTTGAAGTGATTTCTAGAGAGAGAGGCTCTTATCAACTCTCAAAGCTTCGTGTAGAAAGTTTGAACAGCTTGTTCAAACTTTGCCTTGTGCAGACTTGCTTCGTGCGACTCTGATTGTTGCTGATTACAATCGAGGGCTTCCGGGGATAGGAGGACATAGGTTCCAACACCTTGAAGTTGAGGGCTTCCTTGCTGAGGGTGACAGAGGTCCCGACTAACTGATAGTTGAGGGCTTGCGGGGATAACAAGACAGACTTCGATCTTCGTATTGAGGGCTTATCCTGGTGTGGGTAAGACAGACTTTCTTGAAAGTATAAATCAAGAGACCTCTTATCCAGGGTTGTTGAATACCCTTCTCTTTGAGTTAAAAGAGTTATTGTTTGTTACATGTAGTTTTACTACATTGTTTTTTTTCCGCTGCATTTTGTATTGTTAAGGAAAGTATAACTTTCTTATAATTCCTTACTTGTACTCTGATTTAGTTAGATTCTATATGCTTTAAGGTAGAATCTTAGCTGGTGTAAACTTTTGTTAAGTTTCATTTCTGGAATCACTTTTCCAGAATCAAGAAAGTCTTTAGAATTTAGAGGTGTTGTGAATTTTGGTTATCCAAAATTTCTTAAGGGAATTTTTAAAGAATACAATTCACCCCCTCTTGTATTTGTATCTCATTGTACTTATTCGATCCTACATTTGGTATTACAGAGTATATCATACTCAGAGTCATACTATCCTAACATGTTTTCCCCACAACCAATGTTCTCATGTACCAAGTCGAAAAACAGGTGATCAGAGTTTTGGTGTATGGATACGCCAGCCACTGCACCAACATTGGTGTCCCTATCCTGAAAGCTGAACTCGAAACACTTAACACTGTTGCCCCAAACCAATCTCACAGACTTCGGTCCTAAGGTAGTACTGATTGCTTTGATACCACTCTATCATGACTTTTCTCAATTGGGCTCATGTTGTGACTCCCCAAGCCCACCTCTAATAGGATAGGGTTTGGCGACTAGTGTTGAGTAGACATATTACTAACATGGGAGGCCTTAGCCTAAGTACCTGTACACATGAACACATCTCCAAGCCCATACAATTCTGAAATGTAAAAACAACTGAACAACCATGCATGCATACATCTAAATCCCACAAGAAGAGTACGACATGAATTAAAGTAAATAGGTCCAAATACAACCTCACCACAAAGAGTCTGAAAACAAGTCCAACCTGAAAATAGAATTGGGGATTGCTATCAAGATACCCCATGAACACACCTTGGTCTATCTGGTCTCACTAAGAACTGTCTGGTCCTGGTTCGTCTAGGACTATCAAAAGGTCGATCGTCTGCATAAGACACGACATGTGAGGGAAAATCCCGTACATGAGTGAGTATAACAATACCCAATAGGACAGCCCGAAACCACAAAACATACAACAAAAGAATACAGTCAGATCTATATAGGTATATGTCTACAATACATATAACAAGAATATTCAAATATACTCAACAAAGACACATAATCTAAAGGTAAGTTACAACTGTAATGCCAACCTAAGATTCCATCTCGAATGTTCCACATTGCACTCTTCTAGGAGAACACACTCCTGAGTCTGATAACAGTGATGACGTCCGTCTGAGAGGTAATGCTCACCGGGTCTCATCATAGGAAGTACACACTGAAAGTTCGAAGAGATACAATACACATACGAGGATCACTCTCAAGGTCAGGGGGTATATCAACAACTCAATATGGATTAACCTGCTAAGTAGAGGATCAATGCCCACATAGTGTTGGTCACAATGATACTAAGAACTCCATCTAGGGCATGGAGATGAATAGAGGATCTCACCCCGGACCCCGCAAAGGGATTCCGACAACTCTATCCAAGAAGTCATGCTGAAGGGATCGTTGTCCTATGTGTAGGAGGCAATTTCATACTAACCCTCAGGGAATTGATACGGGGAACGCACCCTAACGAAACTTGTTCATGATATCGAGGAAAAGGGATTCAAGCCAACATTTTAGGAGTACATGACATGTAGTAGAGTTACACGTCATGTACCTTCGACCTCAGGTCCTGCTCTTGTAAACGGCATGTGTCTCATGTTCATGTCCGTGTAACAGTACGTAGCGTGTGGTTAGCCCATGTACTCTGTCTGTGTACCAGTACACGGGTATGCTCGTGTACATCTGGCCAAGTCGTGTTCGTGTGGGAGTACACGGTGTGCCCATGCCTGTGTACTCCTGCCTCTGTCTGTGTACCCTTCAAGGTACACACTAAGCCACCAGGGAGAGGTCACATGCTGTGTGACAGGGTCACACACCTTGTGATTCTTAACTTTCTCCCAAAACCCTAGCTGCTGCAAGGAGGGACTCATATGCCATGTAATTCTAGATTACATGCAGTGTGGATCAGGGTTTTCCAGAAACCCTTGTTCTTCCTTCCACGCGCGCCCATGACGCCACCACCTGGAAATATGTCCTCGTTCTTACTGCAAATCAAGGATATGATCTGGACAAACCTCTCCACAACCATTTGCCAGATTCTCGCCCTTTGATCCATTCAGAAATCAGCCTCATTCATCATTCTTTGTTATGTGCTGAAGAACTCGAAATCGGGTATCCAAAACCATGTGATCTGCCGCCACTTTTGTCGTCGCACCACCGTCGTTTCATGCCGATCTCAGATCTACTATAATGAACCGTCACGCCAAAAAACGGGCGTGTAACGATTGATTTCCTGGTGGATATCGAATCATGGGTCAACGAAAAACACCTGTGATGAACAAAGAAATATGAGAGAAATGCACAACCACAAACACGAGGAACAAACCTTGGACAATGTTCGTTTTGACCTCGATCCGTCGTCATTAGAACGACAAGTGAAGAATCAAATATCACAATGAAATTCTCCCAATAAAATCCCCAAAAATAAACCCATCTTGCAATACGACCAAACCACAGATCAATCCATTAGTTGATTGATCTATGTTCATCGTAGTAATTAAGAAAGAGGAAAGAATCCAAATCAAACAAACATCCTACCTCGATATGGATCGATTGCTGACAAAGAATGAGCATGTGTCATCATCGTTTGCAAGATCCTGAATCTCGTTGTTCTTCAATCGTTGATCTACAATCTGGTTGTTGTTCGTCTAAGAGGGATTTTTCAACGCTCTCTCCAATGGCTCTCCAACAGATCCAGGGTTATCCAGCTAATCTTGTAATTTCTTCATAATGGTCTACTTAAAGAATCGCCAGTCGCTGCGTCAATGAAATAAAAATAAAACGATTTAATTAATTATTTTATCCATTCCATGCTCGAAATGACTTTTCCATAAATAACTCATGTTGACAAAGGTTATGTCGCACTTAGGGTAAAACCCGCATTCTGAACTCAACAATTCCCTAAGATTTTTAATCTGGGCCCCCATTTAGAATTTATTCCATTTTTTTAGGAAAACTGCGCATGAGTGCTATTTAATATATTTAAAAAATTTATTCCGAGAACACTGGGGCTCAGAATTGCACGTCGTCTCAACGTCTGGTCTCGAAAACAATCCACACAGTTATATATATATATATATATATATAACTATATATGTATCTATCTATCTATATATACATATATCTATATATACATATATCTCTATATACATATAACTATATATACATATATTTATATATACATATATCTGTATATATACATACATATATACATATATCTGTATATATACATACATATATACATACATCTATATATATATCTACCTATATATCTATATATACGTGTATCTTTATACATTTATATTTATTTATATATGTATCTATATATGTGTGTGTATATATATATTTCTATCTATATGTGCATATATCATTATATATTAACAAAAAATGATAATATATATATACATATAATTATTATTATATATAATTATAATGTGTGTATAAATATATATATACAACAATATATAATTATATATATAATAGTGTATATATATAAACAAAGCCATTAATAATGTATATCAATTAAGTGTGGTTTTTAAAAATCCATTAATAATATATATATATATATATATATATATATGTATATGTATATGTATATGATTTAATATAATATATGTATATATATATAAACAAAGCTATATATATATATATATCAATGATTTAATATTATATATATATAATAACTTGTTGTATATTAATAAAAAAATAACACACTCGCCTAATGATGTTCGTGCAAGTCTCTCAACTTCATTAATTTTTTTTTAAGTATGTTGCAACATGCATAAATTATATATACTATACATATATAAATCTATTTAGAAAAAAAAAATTAACTCACCCAATGATGTTCGCGCACACCCCCAATATATATATATAAACAAAACCATTAATATTATATATAAAGGTATTAATAATATATATCAATTAAGTGTGGCTTTCAAAAATCCATTAATAATATATGTGTGTGTGTGTCATTGATTTAATATTATATAATAACTTATTTTATATTAACAAAAAAATAACACACTCACCTAATGATGTTCGTACACGTCCCCCAACCTCATTAATTTTTTTAAATATGTTGCAACTTCCATATATTATATATAAATTTATTTAGAAAAAAAATTAACCCGCCCACTGCAGCGCACCCCCAAACCCCTAATTATTTTTTTACATTTTTCTCATATTATATATATATATAATAACTTATTATATATTAACAAAAAATAACTACTCACTAAATGATATTCGCACACCCCAACCTCATTATTTTTTTTAAAATATGATAAAACTTTCATATATTATATATACTATATAAACATATATAAATCTATTTAGAAAAAAATTAACTCACCCACTGCTGCGCACCCGCTAAGGGTGTAATTTCAGTCCAGACAGGGCCGGGTCGGGCCTGCCCTGCAAAAAAATTAAAAAACGTTTAAAAAAATGTTTTAAATTAAACAAACGCTAAAAAATACTTTTCATAAATAAGTTAAAAAAATAAATGTAAAAAAACGTTTTAAATAAATGATAAAAAACATTTAAATAACAACACTTTAAACTCACCGCTCACTGTTGCGCACCCCCCAATAACTCATTAATTTTTTTTAATTTGTATATAATATATATACATTCACGGACATGTATAAATCTATTTAGAAAAAAATAACATATTCACCCACTGTAAAATGTTTTTACAAAAAACGTGTAAAATGTTTAAAAAAGATACATGTAAAAAATATGCGTTCAAAAAAACTTTTTAAATTAAACGTCTAAAAATAAATGTAAAAAAACGTTTTAAACAAGTGTTAAAAAATGGTTTAAATAAAAATGTTTAAAAAGTTTTTAAAACAAACATTTTAATTAATTTTTTTAAAATAAACACTTAAAAAATACTTTTTACATTAAAATGTGAAAAAAAGTTAAATGTTTTAAAAAAATACTTGTAAAAAGCATGCGTTTAAAAAAATTCAAAAATGTTTTAAATTAATCATTTAAAAATAAATGTAAAAAACGTTTTAAACAGATGTTAAAAAAACGGTTTAAATAAAAATGTTTAAATAAAATATGCTAACAAACGCTTAAAAATTATAAATAAGTTAAAAAAAATAAATGTAATTTTTTTTTAAATAAATGTTAGAAAAACGTTTAAATAATAAGGCTTTAAACTCACTCACGGCAGCTGCGCACCCCTCATTATTTTTTTTACAATTTGAAAATAATATATATATATATATATATAGACAAAAAATATATCCACCCACTGTAAAATGTTAATAAAAAATAAAATAAACGTTTTTACAAAAAACATGCATTTAAAAATAAATGTAAAGAAACGTTTTAAATAAATGTTATAAAAATGTTTAATTAAAAAAAATTAAGAGACAATTATTTTGAAAATAATAAAAGCCCACCACGGCCCGACTTGAAAAAGCCCGGCCCGGCCCGGCCCGACGGTTTTGGCCGGCCCTAGGCCGGGCTCGGTCCGGGCCGAAATTACACCCCTACGTACCCTCTAATCCCAACCTAACCATAAGGTTTCAAAATAAAAATAACATCATAAACATTTAAATAATATGATGCATCTCACGATCTTAAACTCCTTTCATAAAAAAGTCCCAGTTCTATGAGAATTCATCACTTTGCAAGCCAAAAAATCTTTAAAATCATTTGTATATTAGCAACAACCAATAATAAGTTTATTTATATCAAAGACTCAATAAAGAACATTTATCCCTAACTAAATACAACTTTAAATCATATAAAAAATCTTACACTTCTCAAAACCCCTTTCAATTTACTTAAAAACCAAATAAGCATTTATGAAAACTCAAACAATGCATAACTCACCCAAAATGTTTTTTATTATATGCATTTAATGTATAAAATACAAGTGAGAAAAAGATATATATAAAATAAATGTGTGAATAACATAACACCTATATATTTCAAAATCCATACATTGTTCTTTAAAAATGAAATAGATAATATAAAAAGTCTCCAAATCCTTTAAAAGTGGTTAGAAATAGGTAAGCATCAAAGATTGTAGAAAAGAGCATGGGAAGAATAAAATCACCTGGTATTCACTGAGTATTATCCACATAATACCATATATTTAGGCCTATATAATCATACATAGTTATAAAAATTAAAACTCAATTTTGATATAATTTTTCAAATCCTAGATTAGAAGATTATTTATCAATGATATATAAAGCAATGATGTAACCTCGAATGAGGTGAAAAGGATTTGCGGGAGACTCCTCTAACATCATTTAACAAAATTCCTCTCATATTTGGGTGTTTTTCCATCATGTGGGGAAACCCTCAAATCTCCATGAATCCTAAATGAAAAAAAATTACAGTGAAGAGGTGTGAGGGGAAGAGGTGAAGGATAAGATAAGAAATAAAAAATGAAAATGATGAGAAAGAGATGACACCTCATACTCTATCTTGAATTTCCCATGGAAATCCAAAGGAAGAAAGAGCCCTCCCCTCTCTTTGGCCATCTGTGTCACACAAAATCTATGGGGGGGATGAGTCTCCCTGTTTTAAACCCCCTCCTCAAATGTTTAAGTCATATAATAATAATAAAATAATTATCTATATTAGGAAGAGGGGTTATAAAGTGAAAACAAAAACAACACACACACACACTCAAATGGACCATTTTTGGTCTAGACCCTACTACCCCTACAAAAGAAAATTCACCTCATAATTAAACCTCATTACATAATTTAGAATGACCATATTAGGCCCTTGTTTTTTATATGTCAAAGGCCTCTTTATATTTATGACATAGTTTCCATTTTCCCTACAACATTGTCATCCTGCATTCCCCTTGCGTTGTCGCCTCCCCATGTCCAACGTATCTACCCAACCCCCACCTTCAATGAAGGACATTCCCACCCCATGCCTTTTTTTAGTGTCTTCCTCATTCATGATCAGCAACGGATGCCTCCAATCCCACGTGTTACAATTTCCACATCACACGGCCATGTCGCCCGTTTCCATGCCCAGATATTACCGCCCTATAAGGACACACCACCATCTTGCTTACAAAACCAATGACCAGTGTTAGAAGTCACGATAAAAAAGCCAAAGTGGGCATAAATTCTTCCAATAATATCACTAAGTTGGTTCATAAATAGATGATATCAAGTCTCATGAAGTATGAAAATGGAAAATGAAGTTTCGAGCTGCTTTTTAAGAATACATGGTCTTGGGACCGTGCACCACACCACACATTTCCCACCGCTCTGAAATCTACATTGCACAATCATAATGCATAGTCTTGGGACCGTGCACCAGACCATGCATCACCCAAAAAAAATTTAAAATTTAAAATTTTCACTATTTCCAACCCAAAGATAAAATAATAACAAAATATAATTATAATAATAACAGTGTGGTTTTATCATTGAACTGTATTTTTTGTCAATTATTAAAAATGAGTCTTATGTAGATGTTTTTTGGTTGAAGAAATGGTGTATTTCTAGTAATGGTGTATATTCGGTGATGATTAAATAAAATTATGTTCCCTTTGTAAATGTTTTATGGTTAATGATGTTACATGTCCAAAGAATAAGAATATTTTGTCATGTTCTGAATGTTTTGTGTATAGTGTTGTATAGGTTACATGAATAAAAATGTTTTTTTCAAGTTTTGAATGTTTTATGGCTATGAATATAAATGTTTTTTCATTGTTATGTGAGTGAAAAAAAGTTACGTTCCTAATGATGATAAATGTTTCATAGCTATGAAGAAATATTTTTAATGTAGGAAAATGTTCTATATTTGGATGAAACTAAATGACATGTGAATATTATGTTTTATAATACTTGATTATGTTTTGTAAATAATATTCTCTGTGTTGATTGAAAAATATTTCGTGACAATTGTAACTGTTTTGTATCAAATGTAAATATTTTGTGATTATGAAAATAAATGTTTTGTATCTATGAAAGTTTCACAATGAAACATCATGTGTATAAAATATATATATTATGAGAAACAAGCATAAAACATAAATTTATAAATAAATTATTATCGACATATTATACTTATAAAGAACATATATTTAATAAAACATATATAAAAACAATTATTATCACTTTCAAACCACACAAAAAATTATCTCTATTGGAGTTGGTGCCCTAGAACCAATTACTTTGACTTTAAATTATCTATATATTCAAAGAGATGAATATTAAAAAATGTATTATCACATGTCGATTGTCCTTCCATGTAAAATTAATGTGATAATATCTTAGAGTATATGTCACATTGAAAAGTCATAGTAATTCCCCACTATGATGAGAACCTTGAAGTGTTATAACAATATTCTTAAATATATGTTTTGTTATTAGATAAAATCATCTAATTAGACACATATGGTACAAGCTATCAGGGGTAGGAGTCTCATAAGACATCGAGACTTCTTCTCATGAATTTCACCCTTGGTAATCTCTAAGAGTGGAGGTTATGATAACAGACCCACCAATAGGAATTCCAAATGTTTTTGTGTCATTTCATGTTCCCATATTTAAACATGTGTAATGATTCTTAAACTTTAAGATTATTATTAATACATATCATGAATCATGGACGTTGATGTATTAATCAGAACTATGACCCATATGTTTACAGTGAAATAGGATATGTTGTGCGTGTCATGAATGATATTTTATTAATGAGTAAGTCAAGGAAGGATTTATCTCATCCATATTTATGAAAGTTTATATCTCATCCCTTTCATTGAAATGAAACCATTGAACTAAAATCCATGATCATAGTGTATTGATGGGTTAATTTTAGATAGTCAAAGAGAGACATATAGAACAACCTACTTGATGAGTTATTAAGACAAAGGGATTATATGACATAGTGAGTGTCTGTATGTGATTATTGTCATTGTAAAATTAACTTCTTCCTCTAGAGATGACTTTTCATGTTTCTAGACATTGATATTAAAATTTAGGAAAGTCCTCCTAATATCACTGAGGAAGAGGCTTAGAGGGTCAAACACAAAGTGTTTCCATTGATCTCAATTGAATTCTATTTCAATTTAACAACTGGAATAGATGTTATTATCAAGATCTAGGAATAATATTTATTTAGGATTTATTGATCACAAATATTCAGTCACTATTTTATGTGTGAGTTGAATATTAAATAAATTTTTATTCACAGGACTGTGAATAAGATATTTATTTATTTATTTATCGAATGAATAATATTTATTATTCAAGGTTCTATAAATACAGAGGAAGGTGTATGGGATGAGTGATGTTCCTAGTAATAGAAATGATATACTAAATATCATTTAAATAAATAAATATTTATTTATTGATATTTATATTATTTGTGAGACATGTATGCGTCAAAGAAATAATATTATTATTATTATTAAACATGGGGTCATCTTAGAATTAAGAGATTGGCTAAGGATATTTGGGAAATTACCATCCTCTAACCCTAGATCTATTTATACCTAATTATATAATTTTTGTTCATGTATCAAAATCATTTGTGTGCACAATGATTTCCTCTATAGAGAACTCTCTCCACCAATAACTTCTCTTAGATTTTCTCTCAAGATCAAGTGAATTTCTTCCACTTCCTTTCTCTCTCTCAAGAACGAGAGAACACAAATCAATCCTTAAATCTCAAAGGATTGTGTTGTAATAAAAGGTGAGTGATGCAAGATGATTGGTACCATCACACTAGCACCCAAAGTACCATCGATGATGCTTTGGGGTCAAGGAGCATGTGTGGATAACATCTGGTTAGATTCTACTTTAGATCCTATCAAAAAAATGATGGTATAACTCAAGAAGAAGTTCGATTGACCAAGACCTACATTGAAGAAAGCACCTAAGTCTGAGGTAATTTCTTATCACTATTGTAAATTTGACCTATACCCACGGTTTCAAACCATGGGTATAACCCCTAAAACCATGGGTATAGGCTATACCCACAGTTTCAGGGAACTGTGGGCTCTCGAGGCATCGGGATAGCCCCAGAGCTATACCCACGGTTTAGCAAACTGTGGGTATAGGTCCATTCCACCGTGTCAGACACCATGACACTGTGTCATTCACCTATACCCATGGTTTTAAAATAGTGGGTATAACTTTGATAAAAAAAGTGGTCGTGAGATTTGATCCCTAGACCGCTCTTTTATTCCTCCCGCACATAACCACTAGCCTATATATATTATTGGTATATAAATATATATTATGTTATATATTTTTATATAAATCGTGGCTATAGGTACCAAATTGTGGGAATAGGTGTTCCCGTGAAAAAAATTTGTGCCCCGTGAATTTTTTTTTCGCGCCATAAGGCGGGAAAGCTATACCCATGGTTTTGTAAACCGTGGGTATAGGTCTTCAAAAATAAAACCTATACCCACGATTTTTGTTAAACCATGGGTATAGGTCTTGAAAAACTACCCTATACCCACAATTTTCCCAAAACTGTGGGTATAGGTTTCCATAATTTACCTATACCCATGGTTTTCCAAAAACTCGTGGGTATAGGTTCCCATATAATACCTATACCCACGGTTTTGGGTAAACCATGGGTATAGGGGTGCCTATACCCATAGTTTTGGGCAAAACTGTGGGTATAGATCTATTTTCCAGTAGTGTATTATTAAATTGATTATAAATTAATGTGAAAGATCATCTATCGTGGTTCAAAAGATCTTTCATTATGTTTGTTTGGATATAATCATGAGACAGTCATCCTTTGTCATATTCTCATGATTTATTCATTGGATTCAATGAAAACCCATTATTGGGAATGGGCTTGACCGGCTTCCGCTACACCCAGAATCTTCAATTAGTATCAATGTGGTAACATTCAAATTTATAGTTATTTAATTATTTGTTGATCAATATTGGAATTATTTTGTTTTTTTATTTCTATTATCATTCACAGTTCATAAATTTGAGATAACATGTTCATTCACTATCATATGACCAAGAAAAGGTGAAGGATACATGGAGATACCATCCAGAGGTATCATGTGATGTAATATGGGGGAATGGGAATACTAGTGATCAAAGGATATAACACTAGTTTCCTTTCAGATCATTTTGATCTAGGATTGCAGTGAAGCTAAGGTAATATGAAATATAAACTTATTATAGTCTTTGGTTGCTATATCTACAATATTTGAGTATGTTACAACTTATGGTGCTGCTTAAGAAGTAGGTTAGAAACAGTTTGTTCCTATTTTGGTTATACCAAAATAGCATATTATTATCATTTCCTTGATAAACTTTAACTATGGTATTATTGAAAATTTCAGTTTTATGACAAGGATAAAAAAGGTAAGTACTTGGATATATTACTACTTGATGGATTTTTTCAAGATAGTGAGGTTGCAGTAAGCATATTTGCAATAAAGACATTGTAATATGAACCCTAGCCATGAAAAATATGGTAGGCCTAAAAACTATAAACATACTCAATAGAAGCATGTTTAACATGTGAGAACTAACAAGTCATTAACAGTTGGATCTAGTGCATGTGGGAGTCTGTTGGAGTTGGTGCCTTAGAGCCTACTACTTTGTACTTTAGATTACCTATATATTCAAAGAACTGAATATTAATAAATGTATTATCATGCATTTGTTGTTTTTCTGTGTAACATTAATGTGATAATGTCCCAGAGGATCTGCCCATAGAAAGTTCATAGCAGTTCCCTCTCTAATGATAACCTTGAAGTGTTATGAAGGTATTCTTAAATATATGTTTTATAGTCGCATGGAATCATTAGAATGGACATGGATGATACTATTTATTAGGGGTAGGTGGCCCATAAGACATTGGAACTTCTTCTCATGAATTTTTCCCATGGTAATCTCCAAGAGATGAGGTTATGAGAACGGACCCGCCAGTAGGAATTCCACATGTTTACATGTCATTGGATATTCACGTTAGTGAACATGTGTAATGATCCTTATATTTTAATATTATTATTAATATATATCATGACTCATGTACTTTGATGTATTGCCCAAAATCGTGATATTATATGTTCACAATAAAGTAGGATATGTTGGGTGCATCATGAATGATATGTTATTAATGAATAAGTTGGGGAATGATTTATCCCTTCCATATTTATGGAAGTTGATATCTCAGAAATTTGATTTGAATGAAACTATTGAGCAAAAATCCATGACCATATTGTATTGACAGGTTCATTTTAGATAGTTAAATAAAGACATATTGAGCATATAGGACAATGAAAGGAGTGTGAAACCTGCTTGATGGGATATAGAGACAAAGAGATTATATTACATAGCGAGTATCTGTATGTGGTTTTCATCATTATGACCCTAGCTTCTTCCTCTATGAGTGTCTTTACATGTTGTTAGATGCTAATATTGGACTTTAGGAAAGCCTGCCTAATGCCATCTAGGAAGAGGCATGGAGGGTCACACACTTAGTGTTTCTATTTATCTCAGTTGAATTCTATCTGAATTAAAAAATTGGAATAAATATTATTCTCAAGACCGAGGAATAATATTTATTTAGGATTTATTGATCGTAAATATTCAGTCACTATTTTATGTGAGTTGAATATTAAATAAATTTTTATTCGCAAGATCATGAATAATATATTTATTTATCAAATGAATAGTATTTATTATTCGAGGTTCGGTAAATGTCAAGGAAATAAATATTAATTTATTTATTGATATTTATATCATCTGTGAGACATGACCGTATCAAAGAAATAATATTATTATTATTATTAGATGTGGGGATTTCTTAGGATTAAGAGATTGATTATGAGCATTTTTTCAGTTACCAATCATTTAACCCTATCTCAATTTTTTCCCAATTATATCATTTATGTTCATGTGTCAAAATCATTTGTATGCACAAAAATTTCCTCTATATATAAATCTCCATGGATAAATTTTCTAGAGTTTTATCTCAAGATTGTGATAATTTCTTCCACTTCCTTTTTCCTTCTCAAGAACAAGAGAACAAGAATAAATCCTTCAATATTGAAGGATTGTGTTTTGATCAAAGGTGAGTGATGAAAGACAATCAGAACCACCACTCTAGTGCCTAGAGTATCATTAATGATGCTTTGATATAAAGAATCATATGTGGATCACCTCTAGATGGATTATACTTTGGATCCTTTTGACACAATGGTGACATAACTCGAATGAAGGTTTAATCGATCAACACATTTATCAAAGAAAGTACTCAAGAGGTAATTTCTTGTTATTAAATTAATCATAAATTTAATGTGAAATATCTTGTATCGTGGTTCCATGATTCTTTCATTATGGTTTTTTGGATATAATCATGAGACATTTCATTATTCATCACTTTCTTATGATTTATTCATTGGATTCAATGAAAAACCATCATTGGGCATGGGTTCGACCGACTTCCACTATGTTCGGAACCTTCAAACTCATGTTCTTAGATAAAATAATTGAATTTTATCACATAAAATTACATATTATATATGTTATATATTAATAATATATTCATATATAAAAATAAAAAATATCAAATGAAATTTATGTTGATAAACCAATATAAATTAAATAAACACTTATACTTGATTAAACAACATAATAAGTCAAAATTTATATACCTTTTTATCGAGGATTTGATATATATATAAAATATAAATACAATTAACAATCCCACCCTTGGAATAATAAAAAAATCACCCCTTACACATTCTCCAATTATGATAACCAAACCTTCCACAACTACCACATCTCACTTTCTTTGAATGATCTTCAAAGTTGTAATGAATTACTCTTTTTTGGACCCTCATGCTGGCTTCTAAAAAATGGAGGGTACATCATAACTAAACTTATTTCTTCATCATCTTTATAAATAGAAGATATTATATTTATAGATTTCTTATATGTATCATGATAATATGTTACCCTAAAGTAGTAATCAATAAAACTAATAAGTAAATTATAATAAAATTTGATTGCAATAACAACATGATAATAATAAAATATATCAATTTCCCATTGATGAAATTAATAAATGTGATTACCCAAGTCAACAAGAACACTTGGGTCTGGATGATCTTCAAAAAAATTATTAGGTGCTTGATTAACAACTCATATCCTGTATTGAGGTAATAAATCACTCAACCTCCCACTACTGGAAATAAATGGTATACCAATAGTTTTTAACCGTTGGTATAGGTTCCCAAAATGATGGTATAGCCTATACCAATGGTTTGATGAGTTTTTGGCTATAAACCTATTGGTATAGGTTTATACCAATAGTTGTGAAACCATTGGTATATTTACTATACAAAAAATCACAACGACGAGTTTTGAACCCTAAGCCTCTGTTATTATTCAACAACATAACCACTAGCCTATAACCATTTTTATTTATATATTTTGATATGTATATATATATGTGTGTGTGCGTGTGTTCATATATTAAAGTAATTATAAATTTTAAAGTATGTAATATTATTATAAATAAAAATACATAGAAAATGGTCTAACCTATACCAACGGTTATAGAAAACCATTGGTATAGAAATATACCAACAATTTTCTAGATACGTTGGTATAGATCCCAAAAAAATGGGAGTTATACCAATGGTTCATCTAACCCATTGGTATAGGTGGTACATATACCAATGGTTTGTTCAAACTATGGCTAAAACCCTCAATTTTCCAGTGGTTTCCAATCTATAACATGAAAAAGTAGAGTCTTCTAATAATTAGAATCAAATATTATATTAGTCATTTTCTTAATCAAACTAATACATATTGAATCATAGAAACTTGCAATCAGTTGATGTTTAATGTTTTGAATATGATATTTAAATGACTCAACATTATTAGAGGATATTTCATCATTAGTACACACTTCAGATGAAATATCAATAATAACTTATTCAAACTTTTTACCACATTACAAGATCAATTCATATAGTTTTTTATGAAAGATATTATTTGAGGGAGAATATGTACACTCTTAAAACTTACAAATTATTATCTCTATTTTAATCATTCTCATTATTCTAATGTTTTGGGAAAACATGATTAATATTTTGAATCAAACCAAAGTTACAATAAAAAAAATTAACTTATTGACTATATCCAACTAATGAATATAAGTTTTTTCAAAAAAACAACAAACCATCCTCATTTTCATAATATATATCTAAAAATGCAATTAGAAACAAACCTAAAATTAAGAAGGATGAAAATTATCAAAAAAACATTTATACTTAAAGAAAAACCACATATGTTTTGTTATGTTTAAAATGAAAACAAAAAAACTAAAACTAAAAAAATAAGTTGATTCTAATAATTAGAAATAATAACAAACAAATGAACTCTAAACCATCCTTTTTAAAAATTCACCATAAATAAAAAACACGAGAAGGAAAAAATTTAAACCACATATACATGATTCAAAAGATACAAAAAAAAATTAAAATAAATATTCTGAGAATCTAATTCTAATACAAAATGAAATTATAGATTAACCTTAACCACACTTTTTCATTTTCGGTGAACTTGCATAGAACGTGATATGATATTCCATTCTTATACCTTTTTTCATATCTTTTGTAACATCAACAAGATGGATCATCATATTTGACCCAACATGTTCGAAAAATCCATCAATTATATCACTTTAAAAGTAAGATATTTTCACAAACTTATATACACACACACATGATTTAATACTATTAAGTTATTTAATATAGAAATATATATACCATGAAGCCAAAACAACAAGAACCCTCCACAAAAAACCAATAAATTCTTTTGAATCACATTTAACTTTCACCCTTCTCCTATCGTTCTTAGGATACTTGAACTCAAAATCAGCTTTTGTAGCATATTTACACATATCTATATATTCATTAATGCATCCTTAAAATATTTAACAAAACTCAACAATGTCACCGAACCATTGACTATAGAGAAAAAGTTGTTTTTCAAGATTGAAAAAATTTAGTAACATTTCTTCACTTTCACTAAGTTGAACATACTGATTGAATTACATAAATAAATTGTTAATCCACGAGTAACATTCATGTCCAAAAATTCAATATCATAATTATTATCCATAAAAAACATATTATTAAAATCCACATCATTAATCAACATCAATTATGATGTCTATCGGTGCTATAAAAAACACAAATCTTATGTTGAAATATAATATCATCTTCCAAATATAAACTTCACTAGATATATATATCAATAAGATATTTTCATCCTAAAAACAACACTTAATTTAAAATACTTGAATAATATTATCAACAAAATATCATCCATCACACATGCACATATAAAACAAATTATATTACCAAAAAACACATAACATATATAAAAAACACTAAATACAAAACAACATAATAGAAAAAACTTGTGTATATCACAAAACACATTTATTATCTAAAAAATAAATTTTTAATCAAACAAAGAACATGTGTTATATTAGATAAGAAAACATAAATATAAAAAAACATAAAATAAAATTAATAACTAAAACATTATAAGACCCTAAACTTCTCACGAGGTATGTTTTTATTTTAATTTTAGTTAATCTCCCTTAAAATGGTTAATGGAATGCCTCCCAGGAATGAGGAAGGCCTTGGGAGTTTCCTAGGGGTTCGAGACATGAAAATAAGGGGAAAGAGACTATAAGGACCCGACCTTAAACCTTACTTAATCTTGAATTAAATGAATAATTCACATTGAGGATCCTTTCAGGTTTAGAGTTTCAGAGAATTAGGACATAACTATTACATCTCAAAAGATTATAAAGTAGACACATCTACTCAGTTCCCATTTTTTCACAAAATAAAAACTCTTGAACAAAAGAGTCATGTCTAGTTCCTTGTTTTAGACATCCTGACATTTCCTTGATCCAATCCTTGACCCTATTCAACTTTATGTCCTGTGAAAAACATTTCAAAAACTTGGAATGAGCATAAAAATCTCAGTAAGGGTTATAACAATACGGAAATAAAACATCAGTCCATGTATACATAAGAATCAATGAAATCATACTTTACTCATAAAACATAAACACTTTAACATACCTCATGAAATCATAATATTTACGAATAACTCATAAAAATCATAAGACATAAAGGTAACTTGAGGCATTCATAACATTCTTACATAGGGAGTAACCCTCTTGGTTACATTTGGAATACCCATCATAGTATATTCCCTAAATCTCTTCGTATAAACCTTAACGTTTAACCCCTTCGTGTTACCCAATGCATTGGAGAGCTATATCGGGCTCACCCGCCCTTAGTTTATCACAGAACCACCCGTCTTCATAAACAATGCCCAAGAACCATAACATAATCATAGCACATAACTTAAGAATAAAGGAAAGATAACATTCCCACATTGCAATAACAATATAACATTTTAAGATATTGAGATAATTAATCCATTCTACAAACCATTTTTAAAACCATTTAAAACATTTAATAAAGAGATTTTTGAATCAAAGTGTCCCATACCACTTTGAAGCTTTTAACATTTTAAACCATTAATATCCATATAAATAAATCCTTAAAACCATTTTGAAAACATCGATATTAATAAGAAATATTTATAAGAATAAATCATTAAAACATTTAAAACGATATTTTACTTAAAGGGTTTTTAACAAAATGAGTGACACTTGAATACAATAATTGAGGAATAACATTTAATCAGAACTTGATAATATCACGAGAATAAAGGGATGATATAATATCCCAAACGACAATATATACACCATATAAGAGTGAACTGGTGCATAACAACAATGAAGTCTCAATAGAAATGGAAAATAAGATGAAATCCATTATAAAGAAGGTATCCTTAAATTAAGGATAAATCAATCTCATAATTATGTGTGACAAATATAAATACACCCAATATAAGTGGATACTAAGTGTAAAACAATAAAAGGTAATTCACACATATTCAAAGGATGACATATTTAATAAGTACATGTTGAACCCAAAGAAATCAAAATTGGGTTAAGAAGTTCCCTTGGTAAAATTTGACAGCCTAACAGCGTCACTTTAAAATTCAGAAAATGAGTTGATGAGAGATAAAAAGGGTATCTCATCACTTAGAAATAAAATATACATAAATAAGTATATATAATAACATATCCCAAAAAAAATGTAAATTAAAATACATAACAAAATATGTCTTTTAAAAAGAGGTCTGTGAAAGGTTCCCTTACCGATTTGGGAAACTTTCAAAACGTACACCCCATGAAAGAAGGGTCATACAACATTGATGTAAATACTCATAAACGAAAGTATATTACAAAAAGAGTAGAATAATGGATATTACATACACCACTCAAAGGAAATTGTGGCAAATGTAGCATAAATCTCACGGAAATAAAAGTGAGATGAAAAATCCCTTACGAAAACTCGACAGCCTAACAACGCCACTTAAAACTTCCAAAAATGGATTTATGAGATCAAATAGGGTCCCTCATAATATGAACATAATAATTAAAGTATTATAAATATAAAATAACATCTCAAAACATAATAAATATGAGATTAAAAGAAATGACATAAAACAGAGTACTTAAAAAGAACGAGAGAGGTTGGATCTCTTACGAAAATTCGGCAGCCTAATGGTGCCACTCAAAACATCCAAAATGGATTAATGAGAGAAAATAGGGTCTCTCATCATATGAACATAAAAATTACAGTAAGAGTAATATAAAATAACATCCCAATCACAAGAAATATGAGCTTAAAAGGAATGACATAAAAGAGTGTACTTAAAAAGAAAGAGAGGAGTAGGATCCCTTACTTCAAGTCTGACTTGTCTTGTTCATTTCTTTATATTCCTGAATAATAAACTTTGGTCAATTTATAATTTCCTAAGGACCTCCTTTAAATATTATTATTCAGTTCATATCACATATTATAATGTTATAATAATTGTTTAATAATGTTAGTTCATATCATAAGTTTTTGCCGATGTTTGGTACATGAGCCAAAAATGAACTTGTTTGAAAAAATGATTGCCCATGTAGTTATAAGTAAATCATTTACAGAATAGTATTAGTTATTAAAATATCATATATATCCAGTACATATTAATTTTATACTATTCCATATCATTTGGAGATAAAAAACGGAAAGCATCGTTCATGGAGACGGTAGGTCGTACGTACGCATGAACGTTACTTTCATTTTTTCCTGTCATATTAATGGAATTAAAAAAATGATACATTTATATATAAATTATAATTACATTATAATATATATGTTATATAGGTCACATATGTTCATTAATTTCATTCTTTATACATTCCATGTATTGCATGAACGAGTCACATCACTTGAGGGGGCGGTAGTCCACACTTCCTCATATGAAATTATCGCATTTTCACAACATGCAAGGAATAAAGGTATGTTTTAAATATAAAATAAAAAAGCATATAGAAAACATAAATACCATATATATGATATATAAAATACAGTGACATCATAATTTCCACCTTTGAAGGCGTTAAAAGAATATTGAACAATCATCGTTTCGTGAGGCAGTAATTCTCCATCCACAGAAATAATATGTTCTTTAACCATTAGACGGATGTGTGTGTAAGTGTAGCTCGAATACTTCTTATAACAACATCCAAGTATATTTAAGATACTGGTGTTGTTACAAAATAAAATAATAAAAAGAGTTTAGGGGGTTGGAGAAGCAAAATAAAACATAAGAACACAAGAGAAAACACTACCTTTAAAACGGGTAACTCTCTTTGATTTAAGCTCAAAGGCTTCCTTGGAAAGGATTATGCCCAAAGTGAGGCTTCAATGATGAAGAGAGTTATGTGGAGAGATGAAATGGGCAGGGGTTGGCCGATACAAAGGCTTGAGAGGTGTGTGTAAGGTGGTAGAGGTGGGGGCCTTTTATAAGAGGAGAAGAGGGGCACTCTTGGAAAGTTATAAAATATTACTTTATTATAAAATGATTTTCAGATTTTAAAGGTCCCACAATTATATATTTCTAGGATAAGGTGATAATAGTTCTAAATCCACACATCCAATAGGTTTTTGACAAGTGTAGGTCTTATATTTTACATTATCTTTTCATTTTATTTAAATCGTTCATTTATGAGGTAATCACTGCATCATCACGGTGTCATAAATAAATTAATTTATCTAATGTCTAAAAATTATAAAAAAAATATCATGATGTAGGAAATATTTTTATATTTCTAATGATTATTTATAGTTAAAAATATTACTTATATAACCCCATGTAATTTTTTTTAGTAAAACAACACATGGTTGTGACATTATAATTTTTACTTTAAATAAAAGGCATTAATGTCATTATCTTACTCAAGTGGCTCCATGGGGTCCCAAAAATCGACCCATGGGTTTTCATGGTCGGCCATGACTCATCCAATAGGGTTAGGACAAGTTTCAAGTAATTTTCATTTTATTATAATATCATTTTTACCTTAAATCTCACTAATTCCCTCTAATCGCGATCAAAAACTTAAAAGTTACTATTCACAAAAAAATTATTTTAATCCCATTGAACCACATTTTACTTCCTAATGACAACCATGTATGTCGGATTTTTGAAAATAAAATTACAGAAGTTGTAAAGTTTCATTTAAACGAAAAAAATCAGTTTTTAAGTACCACTTAGTGGTTTCACTATTCATCAAAAATTGAAGTTTTTCAGAAAAATATCAAAACTTCACCCTAAGATATATTTGATATTCCAAGTTCAAAAATGATGTCTATTTTACAATATTCAAAACATATAAGTTACATTAATTAATTTAATAATTAATTCTCACTGTCAGAACAAATAGCGTGTTTTTATGAAACAATATCTATTAAAAGATTGACACTAGTTTAAGTCCAATTTCAAAGTGAAATTAATTCCAATGAACAATATTGGATTAAATGGTAAAAATATATTCTAATTTCACTTTAAAAACAATTCAAAAGATAATCTAATCATATAAATAAATTAGATTAAAAAGAGTTTTTGAATTAAAATACAACATTTTTCACTATTCCTTAAAAAATGAACTTTATCAGAAAAATAACAAAAATTTACACAAAGTAAATTTTGATGTCCCGATTCTAAATAAGAATTTTATTTTTTCAAATATAACACATAAAATTGTCAAAAAGTGGATTTAAAAGAGGTTCGCCATCAAAAGGCGGTTAGTCGACCTTTTAAAGAATATTAAAATGTTTACGCTTAAAATTGGATTCATTCGAATTTTTTACCTGGGGTGTTACATCATTCGCCCCTTTTGGGAATTGCATCCTTGCAATTTTAAAATTGGTCATGGAAACTTCATTTAAAATCCCACATCGGAACAAGAGTCAGTAAAACAATCACTTTAAAATAAAGAAATTGAAGTACAAAGGTCACCCGAGTTAACCCATACTAGGATTCCATGTAGGAAAACTTGGATATGGAGGAAACAACAAAGGGTCATGTTCTGAGGGAGAATGATAGTAAACATGTCTAGGAGAAAGTTAACCATAAGAAAATCACAAACTTGTGATGGGTTAAACGGTATTCGATTCCCTAGTAGGAAAAGTTAACAGACAACATTTTTGTTTTAAGTTACTCTTCATTGAGGAATTTATTTTTGAGCTTAACTAAATCATAATGAAACATACTTACTTGTCATGTTGACTTTCATATTTTACTTGATTTCTTACACAAAATCGTACTTTCCAAAATGATGAGTATTTAGGAAGACTTGTTTACATTAAGAGAGATATAATCAACTACTAGAGAATCACCTAATCCACAAAAGAGAACTATATACTTCCCATCTATTTATACCTTAACCAAAACTAAAACCTAGAAGGTTAGTATGAGATCAGATAATACCCAAAAAGGATAAAAAATCTATTCTTAATCTCCAAAATTTGTCAAACAATACCAAAAGTTCAACAAAGACCATTCAATAAACAATTTTCCATAAAATTATTCAAAGTAAACCAAACTAAGATTAAAACCCAAATATTTGAAGGATTTAATCACATATTCTTCCAAGGTACAAATTAACTTTTATCTCCAAATAACATCAGTTGCTCTTAAATTCTCATATTGAAAAGTAATTAACCTAATCACATATCCTCCATGATAGGTTAACCATTTCCATAGATAACCCAAAATAAACTTACTCTTGATTCCTAAAATCATCAAACTAAAAAGAATTAGTCAAAATAACCAGGGACTTCACGTAGTCCAGTGGTAGGCGATAAATACCAGTCGCACTTTGGTTGTGGGTTCGATTCCCGCAACTTTGGCCGACGCGATGGGTTGTCACACGGTCTGCGTGTTGTCCTTTTTCCAAAACTATATAATTCTTAAAACATTCCCCAAAACGAGATAAAATCGTCAAAAATAATCGTAACATTTTTTAACCTCAAGTTTATCTCATGCCTTTAATTTTCCATCATAACATATAATAACCCATAATTACCTCAAAAGTAAGGATTATATAAACTCTAATGGTTACCTTTATAATTATTACATGAACTTCCACATCGATCGGACATCTCGTACATGATGCATTACAGAACATACCAAGGTTCAAGTGGTTGATCATGACTCCTTGATAGTTGGTTTAGAACAACCACGAGTTTCCTCATTGAATCCCCCATTTCATCCAGTCTCTTAATCAGAGAACAACCACGGTTTCCTTCAAACCCATTGTCACTTTGGTGCCTACTTGATCCATCCATTCACTAAAAACAGAAATGTCAGTGTGAGTATATCAACAAAACCATCATGTACTAATGAGGAAGATAAACACTAATATATACTTACTCATTCACTTTATATAAAACTAGTAATCTTTCTGAAATCCTAACCATTATGGTAATGTCACTTATGCTTAGAGAATACCCTAACCTCTAAAGTTATCTAAACCAACCTCTGATACCAACTATAAGGCCCCGACCTTAAACCTTACTTAATCTCGAATTAAATGAATAATTCACATTGAGGATCTTTTCAGGTTTAGAGTTTCATAGAATTGGGACATAACTATTACATCTCAAAAGATTATAAAGTAGACACATCTACTTAGTTCCCATTTTTTTCACAAAATAAAAACTCTTGAACAAAAGAGTCATGTATAGTTCCTTGTTTTAGATAGCTTGATATTTCCTTGATCCCATCCTTGACCCTATTCAACTTTATGTCCTGTGAAAAACATTTCAAAAACTTGGGATGAGCATAAAAAGCTCAGTAAGGGTTATAACAATATGGAAAGAAAACATCATTCCATGTATACAAAAGAATCAATGAAATCATACTTTACTCATAAAACATAAGCACTTTAACATACCTCATGAAATCATAAGATTTACGAATAACTTATAAAAATCATAAGACATAAAGGTAAATTGAGGCATTCATAACATTATTACGTAGGGAGTAACCCTATTGGTTACGTTTGGAATACCCATCATAATATATTCCCTAAATCTCTTTGGAGAAACCTTAACGTTTAACCCCTTCGCGTTACCCAATGCATTAGAGAGCTATATCAGGCTCACCCACCCTTAGTTTATCACGGAACCACCCGTCTTCATAAAAAATGCCCAAGAACCATAACATAATCACAGCACATAACTTAAGCATAAAGGAAAGATAACATTCCCACATTGCAATAACAATATAACATTTTAAGATATTGAGATAATGAATCCATTCTACAAACCATTTTTAAAACCATTTAAAACATTTAATAAAGAGATTTTTGAATCAAAGTGTCCCATACCACTTTGAAGCTTTTAACATTATAAACCATTAATATCCATATAAATAAATCCTTAAAACCATTTTTAAAACATCGATATTAATGAGAAATATTTATAAGAATAAATCATTAAAACGTTTAAAACAATATTTTAGTTAAAGAGTTTTTAACAAAATGAGTGACACTTGAATACAATAATTGAGGAATAACATTTAATCAGAACTTGATAATATCACGAGAATAAAGGGATGATATAATATTCCAAAGGATATTATATACACCATATAAGAGTGAACTGGTGCATAACAACAATAAAGTCTCAATAGAAATGGAAAATGAGATAAAATCCATTATAAAGAAGGTATCCTTAAATTAAGGATAAATCAATCTCATAATTATGTGTGAAAAATATAAATACACCCAATATAATTGGATACTAATTGTAAAACAATAAAATGTCATTCACACATATTCAAAGGATGACATATTCAATAAGTACATGTTGAACCCAAAGAAATCGAAATTGGGTTAAGAAGTTCCCTTGGTAAAATTTGACAGCCTAACAGCGTCACTTTAAAATTCAGAAAATGAGTTGATGAGAGATAAAAAGGGTATATCATCACTTGGAAATAAAATTTACATCAATAAGGATATAGAATAAAATATCCCAAAAAAATGTAAATTAAAAGACATAACAAAATAAGTCTTTTAAAAAGAGGTCTGTGAAAGGTTCCCTTACTGATTTGGGAAACTTTCGAAATGTACACCCCATGAAAGAAGGGTCATACAACATTGATGTAAATACTCATAAACTAAATTATATTACAAAAAGATAAGAATAATGGATATTACATACACCACTCAAAGGAAATTTTGGCAAATGTAGCATAAATCACACATGAATAAAAGTGAGATGAAAAATCCCTTACGAAAACTCGGCAGCCTAACAGCGCCACTTAAAACTTCCAAAAATGGATTTATGATATCAAATAGGGTCCCTCATAATATGAACATAAGAATTACAGTATGAGGAATATAAAATAACAGCCCAAAACATAATAAATACGAGCTTAAAAGAAATTACATAAAAGAGAGTACTTAAAAAGAATGAGAGAGGTTGGATCTCTTACGAAAATTCGGCAGCCTAACGGCGCCACTCAAAACATCCAAAATGGATTGATGAGAGAAAATAGGGTCTATAATCATATGAACATAAAAATTAAAGTAAGATTAATATAAAATAACAACCCAATCACAAGAAAGATGAGCTTAAAAGGAATGACATAAAAGAGTGTACTTAAAAAGAAAGAGAGGAGTAAGATCCCTTAATTCAAGTCTGACTTGTCTTGTTCGTTTCTTTATATTCCTGAATAATAAACTTTGGTCAATTTATAATTGCATAATTACCTCCTTTAAATATTATTATTCAGTTCATATCACATATTTTAATGTTATAATAATTGTTTAATAATGTTAGTTCATATCAGACGTTTTTGCCGATGTTTGGTACATGAGCCAAAAATGAACTTGTTTGAAAAAATGATTGCCCATGTAGTTATAAGTAAATAATTTACAGAATAGTATTAGTTATTAAAATATCATATATATCCAGTAAATATTCATTTTATACTATTCCATATCATTTGGAGATAAAAAACAGAAAGCACTGTTCATGGAGACGGTAGGTCGTACGTACGCATGAACGCTACTTTCATTTTTTCCTGTCTCATTAATGGAATTAAAAAAAATGATACATATATATATATTATAATTCCATTATAATATATATGTTATATAGGTCACATATATTCATTAATTTCATTCTTTATAAATTCCATGTATTGCATGAACGAGTCACATCACTTGAGGGGGCGGTAGTCCACACTTCCTCATATGAAATTATCGCATTTGCACAACATGAAAGGAATAAAGGTATGTTTGAAATATAAAATAAAAAAGCATATAGAAAAAATAAATACCATATATATGATATATAAAATAAAGTGACATCATAATGGACACCTTTGAAGGTGTTAAAAGAATATTGAACAATCATCGTTTCGTGAGTCAGTAATTCTCCATCCACAGAAACAGTATGTTCTTTAACCATTAGACGGATGTGTGTGTAAGTGTAGCTAGAATACTTCTTATAAAAACATCCAAGTATATTTAAGATACTGGTGTTGTTACAAAATAAAAGAATAAAAAGAGTTTAGGGGGTTGGATAAGCAAAATAAAACATAAGAACACAAGAGAAAACACTACCTTTAAAACGGGTAACTCTCTTTGATTTAATCTCAAAGGATTCCTTGGAAAGGATTCCGCCCAAAGTGAGGCTTCAATGATGAATAGAGGGATGTGGAGAGATGAAATGGGCAGGGGTTGGCCGAGCCAAAGGCTTGAGAGGTGTATGTAAGGTGGTAGAGGTGGGGGCCTTTTATAAGAGGAGAAGAGGGGCACTCTTGGAAAGTTATAAAATATTACTTTATTATAAAATGATTTTCAGATTTTAAAGGTCCCACAATTATATATTTATAGGATAAGGTGATAATAGTTCTAAATACACACATCCAATAAGTTTTTTACAAGTTTAGGTCTTATATTTTACATTATCTTTTCATTTTATTTAAATCGTTCATTTATGAGATAATCACTGCATCATCACGGTGTCATAAATAAATTAATTTATTTAATGTCTAAAAATTATAAAAAAAATCATGATGTAGGAAATATTTTTCGATTTCTAATGAATATTTATAGTAAAAAATATGACTTATATAACCCCATGTAAATTTTTTTAGTAAAACAACACATGTTTGTGACATTATAATTTTTACTTTAAATAAAAGGCATTAAAGTCATTATCTTACCCAAGTGGCTCCATGGGGTCCCAAAAATAGACCCATGGGTTGTCTTGGTCGGCAATGACTCATCCAATAGGGTTAGGATAAGTGTCAAGTTATTTTCATTTTATTATAATATCATTTTTACCTTAAATCACACTAATTACCTCTAATCGCGATTAAAAACTTAAAAGTTACTATTCAACAAAAAATTATTTTAATCCCATTGAACCAAATTTTACTTCCTAATCACAACCATGTATGTCGGATTTTTGAAAATCAAATTACAGAAGTGGTAAAGTTTCATTTAAACGAAAAAAATCAGTTTTTAAGTACCACTTAGTGGTTTCACTAGTCATCAAAAATTGAAGTTTTTCAGAAAAATACCAAAACTTCACCCTAAGCTATATTTGATATTTCAAGTTCAAAAATTATGTCTATTTTAAAATATTCAAAACATATAAGTTACATTAATTAATTTAATAATTAATTCTCGCTGTCAGAACAAATAGCGTGTTTTTATGAAACAATATCTATTAAAAGATTGACACTAGTTTAAGTCCAATTTCAAAGTGAAATTAATTCGAATGACCAATATTGGATTAAATGGTAAAAATATATTCTAATTTCACTTTAAAAACAATTCAAAATATAATCTAATCATATAAATAAATTATATTAAAAAGAGTTTTTGAATTAAAATACAACATTTTTCACTATTCCTTAAAAAATGAACTTTATCGGAAAAATACCAAAAATTTACACAAAGTAATTTTTTTTGTACCGATTCTAAAGAAGAATTTTAATTTTTCAAATATAACACATAAAATTGTCAAAAAGTGGATTTAAAAGAGGTTCGTCATCAAAAGGCGGTTAATCGACCTTTTAAAGAATATTAGAATGTTTACGCCTAAAATTGGATTCATTCGCATTTTTAATCCTCTAACATTTATTGTAAAAAGTAAAAATATTTGACAAACATATATAATCATTTTGTATTTAGTTCTATTCATTCCCACCATTCCAATAGCTAGGTGTTAACTACCATTTTAAATTATATTATTTTATTATTAGAGTGCAACGTAAGATTCCCAAGAAACTCGTTGTTGCGTATTGGGTGCATCATTGAGCATAGCGTCCCCTTTAAAGTAATATTAATATTTTATTCACAAATATGGATAAATGTGCAAATGTCATATTCTTTATTTACCTGGAGTGTTACATCCTTCCCCCCTTTTGGGAATTGCGTCCTCACAATTTTAAAATTGGGCATGGAAACTTCATTGAAAATCCCACATCGGAACAAGAGTCAGTAAAACAATCACTTTAAAATAAAGAAATTGAAGTAAAAAGGTCACCTGAGTTAACCCATACTAGGATTCCATGTAGTAAAACATGGATATAGAGGAAAAAACAAAGGGTCATGTTCTGAGGGAGAATGATAGTAAACATGTCTAGGAGAAAGTTAACCATAAGAAAATCACAAACTTGTGATGGGTTAAACGGTATTCGATTCCCTAGTAGGAAAAGTTAACAGACAACATTTTTGTTTTAAGATACTCTTCATTGAGGAATTTATTTTTGAGCTTAACTAAATCATAATGAAACATACTTACTTGTCATGTTGACTTTCAAATTTTACTAGATTTCTTACACAAACTCGTACTTTCCAAAATGATGAGTATTTAGGAAGACTTTACATTAAGAGAGATATAATCAACTACTAGGGAATCACCTAATCCACAAAAGAGAACTATATAATTCCCATGTATTTAGACCTTAACCAAAACTAAAACCTAGAAGGTTAGTATGAGATCAGATAATACCCCAAAAGGATAAAAAATCTATTCATAATCTCCAAAATTTGTCAAACAATACCCAAAGTTCAACAAAGACCATTCAATAAACAATTGTACATAAAATTCTTCAAAGTAAACCAAACTAAGATTGAAACCCAAATATTTGAAAGATTTAATCACATAGTCTTCCAAGGTACAAATTAACTTTTATCTCCAAATAACATCAGTTGCTCTTAAATTCTCATATTGAAAAGTAATTAACCTAATCACATATCCTCCAGGATAGGTTAACCATTTCCATAGATAACCCAAAATAAACTTACTCTTGAATACTAAAATCATCTAACTAAAAAGAATTAGTCAAACTAACCAGGGACTTCACGTAGTCTAGTGGTAGGCGATAAATACCAGTCGCACTTTGGTTGTGGGTTCGATTCCCGCAACTTTGTCCGACGCGACGGGTTTTCACACGGTCTGCGTGTTGTCCTTTTTCCAAAACTATATAATTCTTAAAACATTCCCCAAAACGAGATAAAATCGTAAAAAATAATCATAAAATTTTTTAACCTCACCTTTATCTCATGCCTTTAATTTTCCATCATAACATATAATAACCCATAATTACCTCAAAAGTAAGGATCATATAAACTCAAATGGTTACCTTTATAATTATTACCTGAACTTCCACATCGATCAGTCATCTCGTACATTATGCATTACAGAACATACCAAGGTTCAAGTGGTTGATCATGACTCCTTGATAGTTGGTTTAGAACAACCACGAGTTTCCTCATTGAATCCCCCATTTCATCCAGCCTCTTAATCAGAGAACAACCACAGTTTCCTTCAAACCCATTGTCACTTTGGTGCTTACTAGATCCATCCATTCACTAAAAATAGAAATGTCAGTGTGAGTATATCAACAAAACCATCTGTACTAATGAGGAAGATAAACACTAAGATATACTTACTCATTCACTTTATATAAAACTAGTACTCTTTCTGAAATAATAACCATTATGGTAATGTCACTTATGCTTAGAGAATACCCTAACCACTAAAGTTATCTAAACCGACCTCTGATACCAACTATAAGGCCCCGACCTTAAACCTTACTTAATCTTGAATTAAATTAATAATTCACATTGAGGATCTTTTCAGGTTTAGAGTTTCAGAGAATTAGGACATAACTATTACATCTCAAAATATTACAAAGTAGAAACATCTCCCCAGTTCCCATTTTTTTCACAAAATAAAAACTCTTGAACAAAAGAGTCATGTCTAGTTCCTTGTTTTAGATAGCCTGACATTTCCTTGATCCCATCCTTGACCCTATTCAACTTTATGTCCTGTGAAAAACATTTCAAAAACTTGGGATGAGCATAAAAAGCTCCATAAGGGTTATAACAATACGGAAAGAAAACATCATTCCATGTATACATAAGAATCAATGAAATCATACTTTACTCATAAAACATAAGCACTTTAACAAACCTCATGAAATCATAAGATTTACGAATAACTCATAAAAATCATAAGACATAAATGTAACTTGAGGCATTCATAACATTCTTACGTAGGGAGTAACCCTCTTGGTTACGTTTGGAATACCCATCACATTATATTCCCTAAATCTCTTCGGATAAACCTTAATGTTTAACCCCTTCATGTTACCCAATGCATTGGAGAGCTATATTGGGCTCACCCGCCCTTAGTTTATCACGGAACCACCCGTCTTCATAAAAAATGCCCAAGAACCATAACATAATCATAGAACATAACTTAAGCATAAAGTAAAGATAACATTCCCACATTGCAATAACAATATAACATTTTAAGATATTGAGATAATGAATCCATTCTACAAACCATTTTTAAAACCATTTAAAACATTTAATAAAGAGATTTTTGAATCAAAGTATCCCATACCACTTTGAAGCTTTTAACATTTTAAACCATTAATATCCATATAAATAAATCCTTAAAACTATTTTGAAAACATCGATATTAATGAGAAATATTTATAATAATAAATCATTAAAACATTTAAAATGATATTTTAGTTAAAGGGTTTTTAACAAAATGAGTGACACTTGAATACAATAATTGAGGAATAACATTTAATCAGAACTTGATAATATCACGAGAATAAAGGGATGGTATAATATTCCAAAGGACATTATATACATCATATAAGAGTGAACTGGTGCATAACAACAATGAAGTCTCAATAGAAATGGAAAATGAGATGAAATCCATTATAAAGAAGGTATCCTTAAATTAAGGATAAATCAATCTCATAATTATGTGTGACAAATATAAATACACCCAATATAAGTGGATACTAAGTGTAAAACAATAAAAGGTCATTCACACATATTAAAAGGATGACATATTCAATAAGTACATGTTGAACCCAAATAAATCGAAATTGGGTTAAGAAGTTCCCTTGGTAAAATTTGATAGCCTAACAAGATCACTTTAAAATTCAGAAAATGAGTTGATGAGAGATAAAAAGGGTATCTCATCACTTGTAAATAAAATTTACATCAATAAGGATATAGAATAACATATCCCAAAAAAATCTAAATTAAAAGACATAACAAAATAAGTCTTTTAAAAAGAGGTCTATGAAAGGTTCCCTTATCGATTTGGGAAACTTTCGAAACGTACACCCCATAAAAGAAGGGTCATAAAACATTGATATAAATACTAATAAATGAAAGTATATTACACAAAGAGTAGAATAATGGATATTACATACACCACTCAAAAGAAATTGTGGAAAATGTAGCATAAATCTCACGGGAATAAAAGTGAGATGAAAAATCCCTTACAAAAACTCGGCAGCCTAATAGCGCCACTTAAAACTTCCAAAAATGGATTTATGAGATCAAATAGGGTCCCTCATAATATGAACGTAAGAATTAAAGTATGAGGAATATAAAATAACATCCCAAAACATAATAAATATGATCTTAAAATAAATGACATAAAATAGAGTACTTAAAAAGAACGAGAGAGGTTGGATCTCTTACGAAAATTCGGCAGCCTAACGGTGCCACTCAAAACATCCAAAATGGATTGATGAGAGAAAATAGGGTCTCTCATAATATGAACATAAAAATTACAGTAAGAGTAATATAAAAGAACATCCCAATCACAAGAAAGATGAGATTAAAAGGAATGACATAAAAGAGTGTACTTAAAAAGAAAGAGAGGAGTAGGATCCCTTACTTCAAGTCTGACTTGTCTTGTTCGTTTCTTTATATTCCTGAATAATAAAATTTGTTCAATTTATAATTGCCTAAGGAACTACTTTAAATATTATTATTCAGTTCATATCACATATTATAATGTTATAATAATTGTTTAATAATGTTAGTTCATATCAGACGTTTTTGCCGATGTTTGGTACATGAGCCAAAAATGAACTTGTTTGAAAAAATGATTGCCCATGTAGTTATAAGTTAATCATTTACATAATAGTATTATTTATTAAAATATAATATATATCCATTACATATTCATTTTATACTATTCCATATCATTTGGAGATAAAAAACGGAAAGCACCGTTCATGGAGACGGTAGGCCCTACGTACGCATGAACGCTACTTTTATTTTTTCCTGTCATATTAATGGAATTAAAAAAATGATATATATATATATTATAATTCCAGTATAATATATATGTTATATAGGTCACATATGTTCATTAATTTCATTCTTTATACATTCCATGTATTGTATGAACGAGTCACATCACTTGAGGGGGCGGTAGTCCACACTTCCTCATATGAAATTATCGCATTTGCACAACATGCAAGGAATAAAGGTATGTTTTAAATATAAAATACAAAATCATATAGAAAACATAAATACCATATATATGTTATATAAAATATAGTTACATCATAATGGCCACCTTTGAAGGTGTTAAAAGAATATTGAACAATCATCGTTTCGTGAGGCAGTAATTTGCCATCCACAGAAACAGTATGTTCTTTAACCATTAGACGGATGTGTGTGTAAGTGTATCTCGAATACTTATTATAAAAATATCCAAGTATATTGAAGATACTGGTGTTGTTACAAAATAAAAGAATAAAAAGAGTTTAGTGGGTTGGAGAAGCAAAATAAAACATAAGAACACAAGAGAAAACACTACCTTTAAAACGGGTAACTCTCTTTGATTTAAGATCAAAGGCTTCCTTGGAAAAGATTCTGCCCAAATTGAGGATTCAATGATGAAGAGAGGGATGTGGAGAGATGAAATGGGCAGGGGTTGGCCGAGACAAAGGCTTGAGAGGTGTGTGTAAGGTGGTAGAGGTGGGGGCCTTTTATAAGAGGAGAAGAGGGGCACTCTTGGAAAGTTATAAAATATTACTTTATTATAAAATGATTTTCGGATTTTAAAGGTCCCACAATTATATATTTCGAGGATAAGGTGATAATAGTTCGAAATACATACATCCAATAGGTTTTTGACAAGTGTAGGTCTTAGATTTTACATTATCTTTTCATTTTATTTAAATCGTTCATTTATGAGGTAATCACTGCATCATCACGGTGTCATAAATAAATTAATTTATTTAATGTCTAAAAATTATAAAAAAATATCATGATGTAGGAAATATTTTTATCTTTCTAATGAATATTTATAGTAAAAAATATGACTTATATAAACCCATGTAAAAATTGTTTTAGTAAAATAACACCTGTTTGTGACATTATAATTTTTACTTTAAATAAAAGGCATTAATGTCATTATCTTACCCAAGTGACTCCATGGGGTCCCAAAAATAGACCCATGGATTTTCTTGGTCGGCAATGACTCATCCAATAGGGTTATTACAAGTGTCAAGTTATTTTCATTTTATTATAATATCATTTTTACCTTAAATCACACTAATTACCTCTAATCGCGATTACAAACTAAAAAGTTACTATTCACCAAAAAATTATTTTAATCCCATTGAACCACATTTTACTTCCTAATGAAAACCATGTATGTCAGATTTTTGAAAATCAAATCACAGAAGTGGTAAAGTTTCATTTAAACGAAAAAAATCAGTTTTTAAGTACCACTTAGTGGTTTCACTATTCATCAAAAATTGATGTTTTTCAGAAAAATACCAAAACTTCACCCTAAGATATATTTGATATTCCAAGTTCAAAAATGATGTCTATTTTAAAATATTCAAAACATATAAGTTACATTAATTAATTTAATAATTAATTCCCGCTGTTAGAACAAATAGCGTTTTTTTATGAAACAATATCTATTAAAAGATTGACACTAGTTTAAGTCCAATTTCAAAGTGAAATTAATTCCAATGACCACTATTGTATTAAATGGTAAAAATATATTCTAATTTAACTTTAAAAATAATTCAAAATATAATCTAATCATATAAATAAATTAGATTAAAAAGAGTTTTTGAATTAAAATACAACATTTTTCACTATTCCTTAAAAAATGAACTTTATCGGAAAAATACCAAAAATTTACACAAAGTAAATTTTGATGTCCTGATTCTAAAGAATAATTTTATTTTGTCAAATATAACACATAAAATCCTCAAAAAGTGGATTTAAAAGAGGTTCGCCATCAAAAGGCGGTTAATCGACCTTTTAAAGAATATTAGAATGTTTACGCTTAAAATTGGATTCATTCGCATTTTTAATCCTCTAAAATTTATTGTAAAAAGTAAAAATATTTGACAAATATATATAATAATTTTGTAGTTAGTTCTGTTCATTCCCACCATTACAACATCTAGGTGTTAACTACCATTTTAAATTATATTATTTTATTATTAAAGTGCAACGTAAGATTCTCAAGAAACTCGTTGTTGCATATTGGGTGCGCCATCGAGCATAGCATCCCCTTTAAAGTAATATTAATATTTTATTCAAAAATATGGATAAATGTGAAAATGTCATATTCTTTATTTACCTGGGGTGTTACAGAGACCATCCAATGCATTTTGCATGGTTGGCACATAGTTAGTATTAATCATGTGCCATAATCATGTTCCCTAGTGGAGGGTGGATAACTATTAGCAAACCATGTGAGGAGGACCCAAGAGACCGTACAACTTGAACCCCCTTAAACAAAGGCAACCACATGACTACCACACACCATACTTTCCTATTGGAGAGAGGCAACCGCATGGTTGGCGCATGATTTGGAAAACTGTGCAGCCAAACCATGCACCTTTTAAAAAGTGGTATTTTTACTGTTTTTTTCTCTCAACCTTTATACGCTTTTCACCTAATTTCTCCCCCATTTATTCTCTAGTAGTAAATGTTACAAACCAAAATCCCCTCCTCTATCAAGGGTGGTTATCCTTCAATTCTTATGCATTTGGAGTGTCGTTTAGTGCAAATGAAAGCTCTAAGGAGTTCTTCACCTTGGCATTTGTGACCGTTTTAGCTTGAATCAAGGGCCAAGGTTGGATAAGTGGTTGTCAATGAGAATAAGGTAGGTGGTCTATAAGACTTATCATATAATATTCATATTATTCATGTGTACGTGGTTGTATCATTGTGTTATCTTATTATGCATCTATGTCTTCAACTAAGAAAAGTAAATTCAGCCTTTAATTGAAGTGTGAAACCATTCATGGACCCTGTTGTGTCATGAAATAGCCCAAATACCCTGGTATTCTGATACCCAAGCTAGGTATGACATATCCCAAAGGGTGTTCCCGATCCCCACATGTTGGAGACTAGAACTTGGCATCAAACAATAATCACAAGGGAATGGGTTTTCCACAAAACATAAAATGACAAAAGATACAAGTCGGTATTCTCAACACTCTTCAAGGAGAAAGTACCATAATCAAATAGGTAAACAAAACCCAAAGCAATACATCATCAATGACACAGAAATTTTCAAGATAAAACTCAGAAAAACCTGTGTGGCTGGTGGATCACATATCCATCAGTTACCTATATCACTCCAGGTTTCACGAATCAAGTACACCCACCACCTCTAAGTATCACTTTTCCTTTACTTGGACCTGATATAAGATAATCTAAAAATTCCTAAAGGCAAAGGTTGGGTGTGAGATAAAAAGTCTAGTAGTGTCTCACCAAGTGTTCCATAAAAAATACCATAATAATAAACCATTACGCTTTCAATTTCAATAAAAAAGGCATGGAAATACATTTACATATTTAAAAAAACATGATTTCAAATAAAAAAGATGGCAGATATATCAAAACAATTTTAAATGAAAATTTTATATAAAACATTTATATACAATAGTTTTCATGAATAAAATAGTTTTTTGAACATTGGCATGTATAATCAAGTCAAACAAAACAAATCACCACGCACATAATCCATGTGGTATGTTAGTTTCCGGTAATAGGATCCCCACACTGCTCATTCATCAATACAACTCAAGGCATGTATACACACTTCCCTATGATCGAGCCATAGAGACAATCTATCAATTCCCCATTAGGGGACCCATCATGGGAAACCATTCCAAACTAGTTTTAGTTAATGTTGTCATTGTCAATTCATTTCAAGGGAGTCATATTCCTAGCATGCTTATCCTATTTACCTACTAACTACCTTGGATTACATGTGTTTTAATCAATCAATCAATCAATGTAAAATCAAACATTTCAAATCAATTCAAAATACAATTGCCCAATTTCAGTTTTCAACACGCCTTTCTCATTTCAAAACCAAATAATAGGTTTTCATCTATTCATGCCTTTTCGAATAATATTTCAATTTAATCCATTTATCTCAATTTTTAACATCAAATCATTTCATCTAATCAACTTCTAAATCAATCAATTAATTTTCTAAAATCCACCATACAATTTCAATTCCATTTAAATTGGGGAGTTTTCACAATTTCCATGACCATTTCTAAATCAAACATTAATCATATCAAAACCAAGTTTTTAAATAATTTAAAAATTCATTTCAAATCAATCAATAAAATCAGGGTTTCAATTGAAGGGTAAATATTTATGGAACCACCTACCTTTAATCTCATGGTTAAATTAACACAACACCCGCAATAGGATCTTCCAATGAATAATGAATATATATGAGATCAAGAAATCAAACCTATAATTAATATCCATAAAATAAAAGATCTGATCCATAAACAATGTAAGGATTCACTTCTCTCAAAAGGGAGATAAAGATCGGAGAGAGAAACGCAAATCAAGGGAGAAAACACATACCAGAGAGGGATCAAATATTTCACCAACACTTTGATTCGTAAGAGAAAAGATTTGGAGAGCCAAGTTATCCTCTATAGAGACTTCAAAAGAAAAATAAATTGATTTAGGTTGAGTGGGAATTCTTAATAATCTTAAATAGGGGTTCTGGGATATTTAATTAAATTTTTAGGGGGTTTAAAACCCGCACACATGATTTGCTGGGTAGGGCCGCACAGTTTGTAGTAATTATGTGCCCTAACCATACACCCTTCTAGACTTCTATATGGGGTGCATGGTTTGGCCACATGGTTAAACTAACCATGCACCAAATATAAAAACCCTCACTATCTAGGGATTCATGGTTTGGATGGGTGGCTGCATAGTTTGTCCAAACTATGTGCCACCCTCCAGACCCTCTCAACAGGGTGCACAGTTTGTTGGTCCAAATTGCACGGTTTTCACTAGCTGTGCACCAATCATGTACAACCCCATGAGCTTCCAAAATTTCTCTAAATTCACCCAAAACAACCCAATAAAATCCCCAAAAAAAGTAAAATCAAAACAATGGTAAAAAAGTACCAGAAGAAAGGTAACAAGATGTAATAACCTCCCCACCATAAATACTTTCTGTCCCCATAAATCCTATTAAGAAGATTCTATATCAAAGAGATGTGGTAACTAATCTCTCATTCGTTCCTCACACTCCCAAGTCTCATGTGAATTAAAACTATGATATCATTGCACAAGGACCAAAGGTATTTTCTTCCAACAAAGAACCTTTGTATCATAATCAAAAATCCATATTGGATGCTTAGTCATGGATAAATTAGGTTCAACATCAAGATATTCCCAACTCAAAACATGAAAAGGGTTAGAAAGATACTTTTGAAGCTACTATACATGAATCACATTGTGTATTAAAGCCAACTATGGTGGAAGTTCCAAATGGTAAGCCACTTTCCCCACCTTCTTAACAATCTTAAAAGGACCCACAAACCTTGGCGTAAGATTTCCATGTTTCCCAAGTTGTCAGTGACCCAAATGAGGTGACACTCCCAAGAACACCTGATCACTAACCAAAAAATACAATGATCTATGTCGATGATCAACATAAGATTTATTCTGACTCTTTTACTTCAACATTATCTGATAAATAAATTGTATCTTTGACATCTACTTTTAGACGAAACTCGTCCCAACCAAAGAAGCTTCATCAATCTCCAACCAACACAACATAGATCTACAAGACCTACCATAAAAGGCCACAAAAGGATCCATTATAATATTAGAATAGTAACTATTGTTGTAAGTAAACTCAACCAATCCCAAATGGTCATCCCAATATCCACCAAAGTTAAGAACGGAAGCATGAAACATGTCCTCATGAATATATATAGCTCATTCTGTCTGGCCATCCATTTGATGATGATATGTAATGCTCAATATAACCTAGGCCCCCAATGAATCTTGGAGGTATTTTAAAAAACAATAAGTAAAATAGGGATCCATATCAGAAACTATAGTAGATGGAACTCCATGAAAATGAACAATCTCTTTCAAATAGAGACTTCCCAAGTCCTCAAATCTAATTGTATCTCAAATGGGTATAAAGTGAGATGATTTGGTCAGCATGTTGATCACATCCTATATCACATTATTTTCTTAATGGTTATATGGAAAACCAATCACAAAGTCTATAGATATCTCATTCCACTTACAATTCAGCACTGGAAGTGGATGAAGCAATCCCAAAGGTATTTGGTGCTTGAATTTTACCTGCTGATAAGTATAACAATGAGAAACATAATTAGTAATGTCTCGAATCATATATAGAAACCAGAATCATCACCATATGGAATAGAACATCTTTGTAGTACCTGGGTGCACCACCCATTGGGAATTATGATAATCCCCCATTACAGCCTTTCTCATAGGAAAAGGTACAATGAACCAATTATGAAAACATAAGATACCCTCTAAAGAGAATGTCCACTCACCAGTAGTCTTCTTACCATAAAGAGTGTCCCTAATTCCCCAGAATTCATTATCAAGATACTGATCCTAAAGAACCACTTCAAAAAGAGAGGAGGTTAAATGAAAATTATCTAGAACAATCTCGGTCACATCATCTCAGACTCCCAAGTAGAACTAAGCAAAGAGATCCATTAGATTCCACTCTTTTGATGATTCTTTCATGACCTGTGTTATAATTTTCCTTCTCAAAGCATTAGCAATGACATTCCCCTTCCAAAGGGTATAGGCAATGTTGAAATCAAAAGATAGTAGGTACTCCATCCAATGCCTCTATCAAAGATTCTCATATTTTTTAGAAAAGATATAACTCAAGATTTTTTGGCTGGAATAAATAATAAACCTTTCTCCAAAAAGTTAATTCCACCAACTCTTTAGATCATGCATCACAACTATGAGTTTGAGATCATGGGTTAGATAATTCTTATTGTTTTTCCTAAGAATTCTAGAAACATAGGCACATGATCACCCTACCTAAGAATGAAACCCAAACTCAATGCATCATAAACAACCACATATCCCTACCTAGACTATAGAAGAATCAACACTGGTGCAAAATTCAAAATTCTCTTCAAATCATCAAAATAATTCTGACATTTCACATCCCATAAGAACTTCACTCCTTTTTGAGTGAGTGCAGTCATTGGAGAATCCAACTTCGAGAAATATTTAATAAACCTGCAATAATATCCTACCAAACCCATGAATATCTATATCTTGAAAATATTATCTGGTTTATCCCATGTCATAACAATCTTCACCTTCTCAGGATCAACTGAAATACCTGGTTCTGAGACTATGTGTCCCAAGAAATTTACTGATTGAATCTGAAAGCTTCATATAAATTCAATGATCTCTCAAAATTTATAGAACTTATCTTAAATGATGCACACTGTCTTCCTCGGTTTTAGAGTAAATTAAGATATCACCCATAAAACCACCACAAAAAATCAAGATACTTTTGGAATATTTTGTTCATCAAATCAATAGATACTATAGGATAATTGGTTAGACTGAATGATATAATGAGATACTCATAATGGTTATACCAAATCCTAAAGGTGGTCTTCTGAATTTCAAACTCCTTTATTCTCAATCGGTGATAACTAGATCAAAGATCAATCTTAGAGAACCACTATTTCTCTTTCAATTGGTCAAACAAATCATCAATCTATGGTAATGGATACTTGTTATTTACCATAACTCAATTGGGTTTTCAATAATCAACACATAGGTGAAGTGTTCCATCAACTTTCTTCAAAAATAGAATAGGTTACTCCCATGGTGACACAATTGGGAATATGAAACCATTATCTAGTAGATCATCAAATTGAGATTTCAACTCTTTCAACTTTTCTGGTTCTATACGGTGATAAGGAATAAACATTAGTTGAGTAACAGGTATTAAATCAATAGATAACTCCACCTCCCTTACCAGTGGAAAGCCAAAGAAATCGAATAGAAACATATTGGGAAACTCGATGAAAACTATAAGGAGATAATCACTCAAAGAATCTTGCTCCAAGTCAAAAGTAAACATTAATATTACCCTACCCAAATTCAAAAAATAAGTTCTGAATCTACTTGAACTAGGGTCCCATTCTCACTGAAAAACACAGCACACCCCACCAAGTGTAGTATAGGAGACCCACTGGAGATAATAGTCAATATGGGTCTTATGAACAATTATCCTATCCATCTAGAAAATTATATCAAGAGGTTTAATGTTGAGAACCATAAAATACTAGGTAATCTCAATCCCTAATAAAGAGAAAACACAAGTAGGACATCAAAGACCCTACTCTCTCTTTATTCCGAGGGGCATAATAATATCTATCATATAAGACAAAATATCCATAGGAAGATTTAGAAGGTTTAAAATATGAGTCAATATAAACAAGTGAGATTCACCAGTATCAAATAAATCAGTCACTAATGATGAAGCTATAGTGATGGTACCGCTTGTAGAGACCCAACCCAGGATCCACTTAATTGGTGATCTAGGCTGGAGGGATATTAGGCCTTAGGCACACCTCCCTATACACTAAAGGCTGCCGACTAGCAGTGAAGGTCTAATTAGGTAATAGTGGGAAGACTATAACCTCTAGTGATGATACTAATAATGGTCATATTATTCTAGCACTGTGGAAGCAATGAAAAAACTCAATTTAAGAAATAATAAATAATGGAAATAAAAATACAAAAACAATAGAGTCATACATATCAGATAGAGTATACACATGCCATATCATACATAAAAAACATGCAAGATTGCTCGAAGGCTGATCACATAAGTCTGTACTCAATGCCCAAAAGAGCCTCTAACTCGATGTAGAAGAACTCTCATGGTTAATATATCATCCATCCCATGCACCTATGCATACTTGATCAATATGGTCCATTGCACAATCCTGGTCCCTTAACTGATCTCAAAGACATAAAGTTTGCATGCATCCCAAGGGGCCCCTACAGGGTCTGAGTATGAACTCAGTAGGACACTGTCAACATGTTTCTATCTTACATCCATATTTATACTAGTGTATGTATATGTAAGTAAATAGAAACTAGACTCACACATAAATTAACCTGCTTCCCTTGTGTTCAATAACCACAAGGAAGAGTTTACCAATTTCAGCTAACATTGGAAAAAGGAACGATGTATGTATGGCCAGTCATCCTCAGATAAACCCTGGTCTCACCTCATTTCATACCACCCCAACACCACATGCCAACCAATACCTAGGTATCCCATGTCAAATATAACCAGTGTCCCATCGACACACCCATTATCATGTCATAAGTCCCCTAGAATTATATTATTTGAACATTCACCGGCTCAATAATCCAAAATCTCGAAACCAATCACAAGTCCCTCAAATTTATTCATGGACGACCATCATCGACTCTAAATCTCTATGTCCTAAGGTAAAACTACATCCTTCCTTCAATAATTCATGCCCATCACCCCAAATGTGTACGGTGAGCCTCATCCCCCAACAGATGGTATCTCACACAATCAATTATGGATTCCTATAGTGAGCACCTCCTCTATAGCTGATGTTCAACACCATTACCTAAGTTTTATATACTATAGAGGCCTCCACCCATGATGAGTGTTCAAAAACACATCACTAAGTTATTTTCTATGTGCACACGACTACAAAAATGCTATTGTCCAATCACAATGAGTGGAAATCACCAACTATAGTTAAGACATACCATCCGGTTAAACTCCATTGTAAAGACCCGTAAATTTCAAGGAAATTTTTTTTTCTTAATTTTCTTCGGAATTTTACAAGAACGCAGTTTCTAACGGCACCTGATTCCGAGGCCCGGTGTGCCCGGAATCATTTTTTGAAGTTTGGCTTGGGTACGTTCAGTGAACGAACGAGCGAGTTTTTCTAACTTTTGAATCGGTGTCTGGAATCGAATTCTGAGGGCACCAATGAAATCGCAGCACCGGTATTTGCTTAGAAACGCATCTTCCGGAGTTGCGTTTTCTCGGGTGTGGTTTTTAATTTTCGCTCTTAAAGTTAAGAAATAAAATAATTGTACGACAAACTATATTTTATTTCACTTAAGCCACTTGTAAGCCACTTGAAGCCACTTAAAAGCGGCTTAAGCTGAGTTGATCCGGATAGGATGCTATCCAGAAATATCCTACCCTCTTGGTAGGATATTTGTGAGGTGGGTCCCGCACGAGCCCCGCCGTTTCTTTTCCGCTAAGTAACACACCCGCGAAAACCCGTCATTATGAAAGTCAACTGACGCGTTTTCTTATTTTCTTAATGCACCATTTAATTGGGCGGTTTTATTCGTGAATTAAATGGGTAGTTTCTTTTGTTGAATTAATTCTGCGAATTAATTGAGTCGCTACTTACCCTTTTTCGTTCGTTGGCATAATAATAAAATAAGACCAACACGACTTTTGGAGGATGGCATGTCGAGAGGCCTTGGCAGAATTCTTGAGCCTTATCCTCCTTCACGAAGAACGCGAAGAACGCGAAGAACGCCGTCACCTTCGGAGTTTGACGACGCTTCATCCGAGACGTTCTTCCCCGCCCCGATCTCCGATCTCCAACTGCTTGAGGTAAGAGATCTCGGGTTTCCTTTTTTTTTAAAAATCTCCTTTGTGGTTTTTAACAAAACATGGATTTAATTATTTATAATTAAATCTATTGTTTCTTGGTCTGTTGAGTTCGTCGACGCAACGTCCTTCCGCGACGACGCGACGCCCTTCCGCGATGACGTGACGATCCCCTTCTTCCGCGACGAGCAATTCCGTGAAGAACGCGTGCGACGACTTGACGAGGTAGGGATTTATTTCGGAATTACCCCCTTTTTATATTCCCGTGAATGTTTCTTTAAAAAGTTAAAGAACTGGATTCATATGAACAATTTTAATTTATTAAAATTTTTGTTTCATGTGTTGAATAAAATTCTCCCGTTGTTTTTATCTAACGCGGAGGGTGCGGGCCAAACGAACACGGCCCGGAAACCCTCTGTCGTTCTTCGTTGTTGTGCGGATTTGACGAGCGACGATGGAACATGCCGAAACATAAGTTTTATGGTTCCTCAGTGAAGAACGAGTCCCGAGAGGAGCAGCGGCGCAGACGGGAACAGAATCGGACCACCGGAGCGACTCCAGTGGCCCGCGGAAGCCGCCGGCAGCCGGGGGCAGCGGCGCCCCGGCGCGCCGCCGGACAGGGCCGCCGCGGCTGAAGCTGTAGCGGCGGTGCCCACGGACCTGCGGCCGTGCGGGTCTGGCGCACTCGGACGCGGCAAAGCCGCATCCCTTTGATCCAGCGCGGCCCCACGCGGGGGGCCGCGACACCTCCAAACCGCGGGGGCGGCACCCCGCGGTGTCCAGCCGCTCGGCCGCTCGGCCGAGCTGAGCCAGGCCGGTCCGACCGGCCGGGCCGCGCCCTGGCCGGGCCGGACCGGGTCCGTCCGGGTTGGGTCGACCCAGTTCGGCCGACCCGGGGGGGCGGGGGTCGGGTCGGGTCGGCCCGGGCCCGGACCCCCTGTTTTCGGACCGTTTTCGGTCAAATGCCCGTAACTTGAGCTACGGGCCTCCAAACGACGCGCCGTCAGCGGCAACGCGATACTTGGATCGAGACGGTCGTTTCGGTATATCTTACTCAAGGTTTCGGAATAATTTGAGTTCGGCCGGGTTGGTTCGTACACGAAACCAACCGGGCCCTCGGAGCGGAAACGCTCATATCTTGAGCTACGGTCGTCCGATTGACGTGCCATCGACTTTGTTGTTTTCATCTATGTGAGATGGATCTTTTGTCTCACTCCGCCCGAGGTTTGGATGCAGGTGGAGTACGGTCGGGTTGGTTTTGCCTTAAAAACCAACCGGGCCCCTGGGACGAAAAAGCCAATAACTCTCAGACCGGGCGTCCGATTGACGCGCCGTCTGCGACGTTGAGTTCTGTTGACGATATGGAACTTTTGGATACATCAACTTAGGACTTTGTGTCAGTTGATGTATCAGACTCTCGGCTCATGGAGCGGACCCTCCCGAACGAGCTTGCTGTGTGCGGGAACCCTAGAGATGGCTGCGACTGCTTCTTCGACAGCGACGACTGTGCAGAGATCCTCAGTGGACTCCGACGACGACCGTGCAGAGATCCTCAGTGGAATGTGACGACGACTGTGCAGAGATCCTCAGTGGACTGCGATGACTACAGCACTCAGCGATCCTACGTGGATCAGTTCTACAGGTCCTGTGTGGGCCCGATCCTGTGTGGGTCCGATCCTGTGTGGGTCAGCGCTCAACAGTTCTGTGTGAGCCAGCGCCTACAAGTCCTGTGTGGGCCCGATCCTGTGTGGGTCATTGCGGGGGTTAGTTACCTATCGATCCTTTGTGGGTCCGATGACTTAGATGGATCAGTGATCATCTTTATCGTCATCCGAAGAAGTATACCTGTGTGAGCTGAATCATGTGTTACTCTCCTTTGTGGATTGTGTTGAGCTATCCTGTGTGGATTTACTGTTTACTCTCCTTTGTGGATTGTGTTGAGCTATCTGATAAAACACTATTTTATTGAATATTTCATTGATAATAAATGATATAATTTCCTCACATTGTGTTAAACATGTTTATTTATAAAATATTTGGGATTTGATCATTCATTTAAAAATTTGGTGAAAATTCCAGTTTTACCCTTAATAGTGCACTGTAGTATTTCAAAGATAAATATTTTTATATTTATTATTTGAATTTGAAATATTGTAACAGTGTTACTAACTTAATTATCTACAACTCTTATTCAGGACACTAAAGCTAAAGAGTTTATTTGGTTGTTGAAATTGGGCCATGAATTCAAAGTTGGGCTGGGCTCGCCAGAATGGAGAAGGTTCTGTATTTGGGCCATATCCTCTACATACGGGCTTGGATTGAGCCCAAATTTTGAGAAAAGCTCGGGGACATGATGTGGCACAAATCATCCTTCTGGAAGGCCGGTCAATTAACGCGTTTTGGAGGTCAAATTGGCGGTTCAAGTTGGAATAAAATATTTAGCCGAGATTTTCATTTCACACTTAAAAAGTTATGTATCCCTAGCCCTCACAAACTCTATTTAAAGGGGGTTTTAACTCTTTTAGAGGTCTGGTCGAGGATTTGGGAAGGTGTGGCCGAAAGGGTGTCTCTTGGGAGCCCCTCACAACTCTTGGAGGAAGTAAGCCTTTGTGCAAACCTCTCTTCCAAAAAGGCTCTCCTCTCTCACCTCTTCTTTGTATTTCTTTTCTTTCATGTTTTTTTCTTGAATTTTTCTTCAAATAATATTCTGTGTTCATCCCTCTTCTTCTTATCTTAATCTTCTTAATTGGGTTGGAATCAAGAGTGGATACAATATTGGGTTCTACCCTTTCAATCCGTTGCTTATGCAAAACGTCTCCACGATGACTACACCACCCATGGAAGAGTAGTTCTTTTTAGTAATCGATCGACCTCTATCCTTATTCATTCATTTATTTTGAATCAATGAGCTAATGTAATTCACATATTATGATCTATTAATTGAGTTTTTAATTTAAATGAAACTAAGCAAGCAATTGAATAGTTAACACAAAACACGCGAGGTCGGGAATTGTGTGAACTGTGAGAGCGCAACCTTAACCGGTAATTCAAAAACCACATGGGATCAATTTGTAGAGTTCAAATATAATCCCTAAACTCAATTAATCCTCATTTCCAGAGTGGTTATGTGCCTTAATTTACCACTGACCATAAGCTAATTTTAGAACATCAATCAAAGCAGGGTGTTGCGATTGCATGTTCCGAAGTTAGCCTAAGGTTAAAAATTCACTTCAATCTTCGTGGTAAAGTTAATTCTCGTAGGGTTCGGGATTTAACAAATTAAGGGATCATAATTAAGTGAATATTAATTTAAATGATAATGATTAATAAATGATTGAAGAGGTAGAGTTAGATCGATTACGTCTTTTAAATATTGTCTAAACAAACATCTTCTTGTTGTGTCATTCTAATCGAAAATTCATTTCAAAATTAAAAACAAAAAAAAATGCAATCTTCTTCCAGAAAACTTCTTCTAGATTCATAAACTATAAACAACCACCCCCATCCTTTCAAGTAGTGTTTTTATTCTCTTTTATTTTACTTCTATAATACCTCTAAAAATTGTTTTAATTCACTTCCTTCTTTGAGAGACGACCTTGGTCAGCCACTCTGCTGCACCTAAGTACCCCAAATCACATTAATCATTTGAGGGCGCCCACGACAGCGCTCTTTAAAATTGGCGCCGTTTCCGGGGAGGCAAGTAATTATTTCAACCAATTAGAGGTATTTATTTTATTTTAGATTTTATTCTCTTCCTCTCTTCTTTCTTCCTTCTTTACCCAATCTGATTTTTCTTCTTCTTCTTTTATTTTCTTCTACTTCTTTTTGGACCATCAACTCAAACTTTTCATTTTTATTTTACTATGGTCCACTTTCTTTATTTTCATTTTTATTTGATCTATGACACGAACTAATCCCGAAGATCTCTTAGATCTTGACCCTGAGATTGAACGCAGCCTTAGGGCATGAATCAGACATTCTCAGTCTACGGGAAGTTTCAACATTCAACCAGTTGGAGAATTACTCCAATATCAGAATATTGAAATTGGAAGCAATTCAAATTCAATCATAAAACAAGAACCAATGGCTGGAAACAATGGAAATGAACTTAATAGAACCATTCGAGAATTGGCTACACCTGATATTAACTATCAACCAAATTGTATTGCATACCCAAATCTCGAATCGGACTTCGAACTAAAATCTGGGTTAATTCACTTACTTCCAAAGTTTCATGGCCTCTCTGGTGAGGATCCTAATAAACATTTGAAAGAATTTAATGTGGTTTTCTCAACCCTAAAACCTAGAAATGTCTCTGAAGATCAAATCAAACTAAGAGCATTCCCATTCTCACTTGATGGAGCTGCGAAAGATTGGATGTATTATTTACAACCCGAAGATGTAACTTGTTGGAACGATTTGAAACGTCTTTTCTTGCAGAGATTTTTTCCAGCATCAAGGACCACATCCATTCGAAAGGAGATATCAGGGATCAAGCAAGCCCAAGGGGAGTCAATGTATGAGTACTGGGAGCGATTCAAGAAGTTGTGTGCAAGCTGCCCACATCACCAAATCAGTGAGCAACTCCTCATCCAATACTTCTACGAAGGACTCACACCTATGGAGAGAAGCATGGTGGATGCTGCGGCTGGAGGAGCATTGGTGGACAAGACACCAGTAGCTGCACGTGCGTTGATCGACAAGATGGCCCAAAACTCCCAACAATTTGGTGATAGAGGTACACCACATGTTCGAGGAGTACATCAAGTAAGTCCTTCTTCTCTTGAAAGTCATCTGATTGATACTAAGTTAGAATAATTGACAACTATGGTGAGGCAGATTGCATTGGCACAAAAGACATCTCTACCCCCTCCTTCAAGGCCTTGTGGTATTTGCACTGAGACAAGCCACCCGACTGACTGTTGCCCACAACTCCAAGAAACAGAAGATTGTGCAGCAGTGTTCCCTGGGAGACCATTTCAGCAGCAACAACAACAACCATATCCCCAAAATAAGTTTGATCCAACATACAACCAAGGGTGGAAAGATCTAGCGGACATTAGGTATGGCTTTGGACAACAACAAAGGCCCCCTTTTCAACCAAACTTCCAGCAGCCTCCACCTTACCAACAGGGTTTCCAACAACCCCAAAGGAGATTCGAAGCTCAAACATCAACGAGTCAACAACAAGGGAATATCCAACACAAGGTAGACTCTAACACTGATGATCTTTTGAAACAAATTGTTCTTAATCAACAAAATGAGCTGAAGAGTCAAGGTTCGGAGCTGATAGAGTTGAAGACTCAAATGAGTCAGATTGCCACCGCCCTCCATGAACTTGTGAGTAAGAATTCTGGAAATATACCTTCCCAACCCACTCCAAATCCAAAGGGGAATGTTAGTGCCATCACATTGAGAAGTGGGAAGCAAATGAACGATACATCTGCACCTACCATTCCACCATGATTCACCTCAACTTCAGAGAATCCGCATTCCATACCAACTGATGAGCAATCCAAGGAGAAAGATAAAGGTAAGAAAAAGATTGATGATGTTCCTCCTAAACCCCTTCCTTTTCCAAACAGGGTTGTTCAAACCAAGAAGATGGCTGAAGAAGCAATGCAAAAGGAGGTTTTGGACACATTCAAGCGTGTGGAGATCAACATTCCTCTACTTGAAGCCATTAAGCAAATCCCAAGGTATGCCAAATTCTTAAAAGAACTCTGCACCAATCGAAGAGGGCTCAAGGGGAATGAGAGGATCAACCTTGGAAGGAATGTCTCGGTACTCATTACACCAACTCTAGCAATGCCAACAAAGTGCAAGGATCCTGGGACATTCACCATCCCATGTACCATAGGGGAGTTTCACTTCTCTGATTCTCTTTGTGATTTAGGAGCTTCAATAAATGTGATGCCTCACTCTGTATTCTCTTCCTTACAGGTTGGTGAGTTGAAGCCAACAAGAGTAGTGGTGCAATTGGCGAATAGAGCTACGGCATATCCAGCGGGAGTTCTTGAGGATGTACTTGTCCGGGTAAGAGACATGATCTTTCCAGCAGACTTCTATGTGCTTAACATGGAGGATGATCAGGTAAGTTCTCATGCCCCCATTATCCAAGGTAGACCCTTCCTCAAAACTGCAAAAACTATCATAAATGTCAATGAGGGTACACTTTCCATGGAGTTTGGAGATGAAGTTGTGATATTTAATGTTATGGATTCCATGAAGTACCCCTCAGAGGACCATTCTGCTTTTGTTATCTCCCATTTTGAACCACCAAGTAAAAACATCATGGAATTGGATTGTCCTATGCTTAGGGAGATTATGAGTATTGGTTCTAGTTTGATGTCTAAGAATACTTCTACACCCATTTTTAAGGAACAAGACTCTCTAAGATTTGATTTTGAAATGGAATCATATTCTGATTTTGATCATGTGAACTCTGATTATGACATGGCTATTGAGTATGCTGATGGATTTGGTGCTTTATTCTCTGATTGTGATGATTTTTATTCTGATACTGATGTTCATTGTGCAGATATGTATGTTGCATCAATTTCTCCATCCATACATCACCCACCTACATTGGAACTCAAGCCATTGCCCCCAAATCTCAAATATGCATACTTGCTCAGTGGTGATAGATTACCTGTCATAATTGCTAACAATCTCTCTTTTGAACATGAAGAAAAACTTTTGAATCTTTTGAGAGATAACATTAGGGCAATTGGTTGGACATTGGCAGACATATCAGGTATTAGCCCCTCCATTTGTATGCATAGGATTCTCTTGGAGGATGGGGCTAAACCGGTGAGACAACCACAAAGGAGACTTAATCCCACCATCCTAGAAGTTGTTAAGAAAGAAGTTGAAAAATTACTTGAGGCGGGTATCATTTACCCTATTTCTGACTCACAATGGGTTAGCCCTGTTCAGTTTGTACCAAAGAAAACTGGTTTCACTGTTATAAAAAATGAAAATGATGAGTTAGTTCCTGTGAGAGTACAAAACAGTTGGTGAGTGTGTATCGATTATAGGAAACTAAATCAATCCACTCGTAAGGACCATTTCCCACTTCCATTCATTGACCAGATGCTTGAGAGACTAGCTGGGAAGACACACTATTGTTTCTTGGATGGATTTTCTGGCTATTTTCAGGTTCCCATTGCAGCAGAGGACCAGGAGAAGACAACATTCACCTGCCCATTCGGTACCTTTGCTTACCGGAGGATGCCATTTGGACTTTGCAACGCCCCAGGTACCTTCCAGAGATGCATGGTGAGTATTTTCTCAGATTTCATTGAGACCTGTATGGAGGTATTTATGGATGATTTTACAGTTTATGGGTCCTCATTTGATGAATGTCTCTCTAGTTTGGGTGATGTGTTGCATCGTTGTATTGAGAAGAATCTGGTCTTAAATTTTGAAAAATGTCATTTCATGGTCGAAAAGGGAATTGTCTTAGGTCATATAGTCTCACAACATGGAATTGAAGTTGATAAATCTAAGGTAGACATTATTTCATCCCTCCCATATCCTACATGTGTGCGTGATGTTCGATCATTCCTTGGGCATGCTGGATTTTATCGACGCTTCATCAGAGATTTTAGTAAGATCGCTCTACCCTTATCTCGATTGCTTCAAAAAGATATTGACTTCAATTTTGATGATTCATGCAGGGTATCATTTGATGAGCTGAAGAAGTGTCTGACCACTCCACCAATCATACAGCCCCCACGGTGGGACCTTCCATTTGAGCTTATGTGTGACGCCTCCAACTTCGCGGTTGGAGCTATCTTATCTCAGAGGGTGGAGGGACGTTCACATGTGATCGCCTATGCATCGAGGACGCTAGATTCAGCCCAATCAAACTACACTACCACAGAAAAGGAGTTTCTTGCTGTCATATTTGCTTTAGATAAATTCCGTTCATATTTATTGGGCTCTAAAGTAGTTGTTTTTTCTGACCATGCAGCTTTGAGGTACCTCCTAAAGAAGCCAGATGCAAATCCACGACTTATCTGTTGGATGCTCCTTCTTCAAGAATTTGATATTGAGATAAAGGACAAGAAGGGATCAGAGAATTTGGTGGCGGACCACATGAGTAGGCTTACTCGCACACTAGAGGATGACACCTTGGACCAGGTACCACTTCGGGACACTTTCCCCGATGATCATCTCTATACCATCTCAGGTAAGCATCCTTGGTATGCTGATTTAGTTAATTACATTGTTGGCTCTGAAATCCCAGTAAATTTGAAGAAGCATCAAGTCCAAAAATTAAAAAGTGAGTCTAGGTATTATGTGTGGGATGATCCGTACCTCTGGCGCATGTGTAGTGACCAAGTCATTAGGAGGTGTATTCCTGATCATGAGTTTGAGTCTGTTTTGCAATTCTGTCATACACTTGCATGTGGTGGACACTTTGTACCCCAACGGACAGCTAGGAAGGTTTTAGACTCTGGATTATATTGGCCTAGCTTGTTCCATGATGCCCATTTGTTTTGTAAGTCATGCTCTCGTTGCCAACACACTGGGAACATTTCTAGGAGACATGAGATGCCCCAACAACCCATACTATTTTGTGAGATTTTTGATGTATGGGGCATCGACTTTATGGGTCCTTTTCCTAGTTCATTTGGATTTTTGTATATTTTGGTTGCTGTTGATTATGTGAGTAAATGGGTGGAGGCCAAGGCCACTAGGACTGACGATTCTCATGTTGTTGTGGACTTTGTCAAAGCACATATTTTTTGCAGGTTTGGAGTACCAAAGGCCATCATCAGTGACCAAGGGACACACTTTTGCAATAGGAATTTTGCTTCCCTCCTTCGAAAGTATGGAGTGACACACAAAACATCAACACCATACCACCCCCAAACAAATGGCCAGGATGAGGTTTCAAATCGTGAGTTGAAACAAATCTTGGAGAAAACCGTGCAGCCAAATAGGAAGGATTGGAGCAAGCGCTTGGATGATGCATTGTGGGCTTATAGGACAGCATACAAGACCCCCATTGGTATGTCCCCATTTCGGATTGTTTTTGGGAAAGCGTGTCATCTCCCCGTGGAAGTCGAGCATCGGGCATATTGGGCTATAAAGAAATGTAACATGGATTTGGCCCAAGATGGAATTCAAAGGAAGTTGCAAATTCAAGAGCTTGAGGAGATTCGACTGTCATCATATGAGAACTCAAGGCTCTACAAGGAAAGATCAAAAGTAGCTCATGACAAAATGATCCAACAAAGGGAGTTTCATGTTGGAGAGAAAGTCCTTCTCTATAGTTCAAGACTGAAGTTGATGCCTGGTAAGTTGCGTTCCAGATGGTTAGGTCCTTATATTGTGTCTAATGTTTTTCCTTATGGTGCAGTGGAGATCACACAAGAGGACACTGGAAGGAGCTTTACAGTCAATGGGCAACGTTTGAAGAGATACATTGAGGGACATCCTACTGATGTAGTGGATTTTATCACACTGCATGACCCCATCATCACTTGATCACATCAGGCTGTTCCTAACCCTTTCACTTTTATATTATTTGTCCTATTTAAAAATTCTGCATTTCATGTGCATATATCATCTCATGGGTTCACATTGAGGACAATGCAATATTTTAAGTGTGGGGGAGGGAACCTTTTAGTTTAGTAATTTCAATTGTTTTCCTGTTTTTTAAAAAAAAAACCCAAAAAAAATTGTGTGTTTTTCAAATTTTGTGTGTTTATTTTACAATTTTCTGTGTTTTTTGAAAAATTTTGAGCTAAAATGATTATCATCACCATTTTTAAATCCATATCAATAAGTGAAACAATTTACCCCTTGAAACTAAGCTTAAATGAATGCTGAAATGACTTTGTTTCAATTTCAAATATTTAGTAATTTCATGAAAAGTACGCTGAATTTTGAATCCCATGCCACATCTCACTGTCTTTAAATTTGAAATCACTTTCCTGTGAGGCTTCTGAACCATTATTTTCATATTCTTTACATTCATCTCACTTCTTGAGAGAACCAAACCATACTTGATTTAACCAGAATTTGATCTATTCCTGTCAAAACTTGAGGGTTTGAGGTACTTGTGTTTAAATAATTGAGGAATTTGTTTGGTATTAAAACCCCTATTTCAAAGAATCCTTTTTTATAATGGCCTACCTTGAATATTTAATCCTTGTAGCCCTTAGAATCCATGCACAGCCTGTTAGGTTAAGCCACATTACAAGCCAATTTTCCCAATCCAACCAACTCTTGAAGTGAAATTGCATAATCTAGTTGAGCTTAAGTGTGGGGGAAGTTGTCTTGGGTTTTGCCACCACATTCTGTGATACTTTGGGTGGAAAATTAAATTCTGAAGAGATGTGTTTGCTGCTAAAGAAAGTCATTATATTGAAAGCTGTGCCTTTTCTGGAGCTTTCATGACAAGTGAAGCTGTGCCTTTTCTGGAGCTTCTAATTGAGGTGGAAAGCTGTGCCCATCTGGAGCTTTCAAGAAAATCATGTTTGAGAAGATTGACATTTTTTATGCTGAAATGATGAATGGTGTAAACCTTTCATGAATTTTCATGATGATGGAGCTGAATTGATACTATGGGGATTGAAGAGAAGACCATATTTAAGTGAAAATTATATTAATGCAATTTTGCTTCAAAAGAGTCAAGCCCTCCTCATTCAGCCTCAGAGTTTTTCACATCTTAATCCTACCAACCAAAAGCCACAGAACAACCCTGAAAAGTCCTCATGATAAACATATGTCCTTGACTCATATCGGGTAGCGATGTAGGAATCTATCAAGCCTATGGTGACCCTTGTATGAGTTTGGATGAGAAAGACATTGCAAAAAAAAAAATTGATATTTGAGTGATGAGAGAAAATTCAAGCGAGGTAAGTGTTTTGTGCATGGGCGGATAAATGAAGTGGAAATATATTGAATGATATAAATGGAGAACTTGAAATAAGGTTTTTTATGAGGCATGATATCTTTTTTATTCTTGGTTATAAATTGATTGATCTTAAAGATATGTGTTTTAAAATTGGTTTTGATTTGATATTGATGTTCACTTGATATGAGGTTTTGCCCAGGTGTGCAAAAGGGTAAGTGTGGGGGAGTTGATAAAACACTATTTTATTGAATATTTTATTGATAATAAATGATATAATTTCCTCACATTGTGTTAAACATGTTTATTTATAAAATATTTCGGATTTGATCATTCATTTGAAAATTTGGTGAAAATTCCAGTTTTACCCTTAATAGTGCACTGTAGTATTTCGAAGATAAATATTTTTATATTTATTATTTGAAATTGAAATTTTGTAACAGTGTTCCTAACTTAATTATATACAACTCTTATTCAGGACACTAAAGCTAAAGAGTTCATTTGGTTGTTGAAATTGGGCCATGAATTCAAAGTTGGGCTGGGCTCTCCAGAATGGAGAAGGTTCTGTATTTGGGCCATATCCTCTACATACGGGATTGGATTGAGCCCAAATTTTGAGGAAAGCTCGGGGAAATGATGTGTCACAAATCATCCTTCTGGAAGGCCGGTCAATTCACGCGTTTTGGAGGTCAAATTGGCGGTGCAAGTTGGAATAAAATATTTAGCCGAGATTTTCATTTCACACTTAAAAAGTTATGTATCCCTAGCCCTCACAAACTCTATTTAAAGGGGGTTTTAACTATTTGAGAGGTCTGGTCGAGGATTTGGGGAGGTGTGGCCGAAAGGGTGTCTCTTGGGAGCCCCTCACAACTCTTGGAGGAAGTAAGCCTTTGTGCAAACCTCTCTTCCAAAAAGGCTCTCCTCTCTCACCTCTTCTTTGTATTTCTTTTCTTTCATGTTTTTTTCTTGAATTTTTCTTCAAATAATATTCTGTGTTCATCCCTCTTCTTCTTATCTTAATCTTCTTAATTGGGTTGGAATCAAGAGTGGAGAAAAGATTGGGTTCTACCCTTTCAATCCGTTGCTTATGCAAAACGTCTCCACGATGACTACACCACCCATGGAAGAGTAGTTCTTTTTAGTAATCGATCGACCTCTATCCTTATTCATTCATTTATTTTGAATCAATGAGCTACTGTAATTCACATATTATGATCTATTAATTGAGTTTTTAATTTAAATGAAACTAAGCAAGAAATTGAATAGTTAACACAAAACACGCGAGGTCGGGAATTGTGTGAACTGTGAGAGCGCAACCTTAACCGGTAATTCAAAAACCACATGGGATCAATTTGTAGAGTTCAAATATAATCCCTAAACTCAATTAATCCTCATTTCCAGAGTGGTTATGTGCCTTAATTTACCACTGACCATAATCTAATTTTAGAACATCAATCAAAGCAGGGTGTTGCGATTGCATGTTCCGAAGTTAGCCTAAGGTTAAAAATTCACTTCAATCTTCGTGGTAAAGTTAATTCTCGTAGGGTTCGAGATTTAACAAATTAAGGGATCATAATTAAGTGAATATTAATTTAAATGATAATGATTAATAAATGATTGAAGAGGTAGAGTTAGATCAATTACGGCTTTTAAATATTGTCTAAACAAACATCTTCTTGTTGTGTCATTCTAATCGAAAATTCATTTCAAAATTAAAAACAAAAAAAAATGCAATCTTATTCGAGCAAACTTTTTCTAGATTCATAAACTATAAAAAACCACCCCCATCCTTTCAAGTAGTGTTTTTATTCTCTTTTATTTTACTTCTATAATACCTCTAAAAATTGTTTTAATTCACTTCCTCCTTTGAGAGACGACCTTGGTCAGCCACTCTGCTGCACCTAAGTACCCCAAATCACATTAATCATTTGAGGGCGCCCACGACAGCGCTCTTTCAAATTGGCGCCGTTTCCGGGGAGGCAAGTAATTATTTCAACCAATTAGAGGTATTTATTTTATTTTAGATTTTATTCTCTTCCTCTCTTCTTTCTTCCTTCTTTACCCAATCTGATTTTTCTTCTTCTTCTTTTATTTTCTTCTACTTCTTTTTGGACCATCAACTCAAACTTTTCATTTTTATTTTACTATGGTCCACTTTATTTCTTTTCATTTTTATTTGATCTATGACACGAACTAATCCCGAAGATCTCTTAGATCTTGACCCTGAGATTGAACGCAGCCTTAGGGCACGAATCAGACATTCTCAGTCTACGGGAAGTTTCAACATTCAACCAGTTGGAGAATTACTCCAATATCAGAATATTGAAATTGGAAGCAATTCAAATTCAATCATAAAACAAGAACCAATGGCTGGAAACAATGGAAATGAACTTAATAGAACCATTCGAGAATTGGCTGCACCTGATATTAACTATCAACCAAATTGTATTGCATACCCAAATCTCGAATCGGACTTCGAACTAAAATCTGGGTTAATTCACTTACTTCCAAAGTTTCATGGCCTCTCTGGTGAGGATCCTAATAAACATTTGAAAGAATTTAATGTGGTTTTCTCAACCCTAAAACCTAGAAATGTCTCTGAAGATCAAATCAAACTAAGAGCATTCCCATTCTCACTTGATGGAGCTGCGAAAGATTGGATGTATTATTTACAACCCGAAGATGTAACTTGTTGGAACGATTTGAAACGTCTTTTCTTGCAGAGATTTTTTCCAGCATCAAGGACCACATCCATTCGAAAGGAGATATCAGGGATCAAGCAAGCCCAAGGGGAGTCAATGTATGAGTACTGGGAGCGATTCAAGAAGTTGTGTGCAAGCTGCCCACATCACCAAATCAGTGAGCAACTCCTCATCCAATACTTCTACGAAGGACTCACACCTATGGAGAGAAGCATGGTGGATGCTGCGGCTGGAGGAGCATTGGTGGACAAGACACCAGTAGCTGCACGTGCGTTGATCGACAAGATGGCCCAAAACTCCCAACAATTTGGTGATAGAGGTACACCACATGTTCGAGGAGTACATCAAGTAAGTCCTTCTTCTCTTGAAAGTCATCTGATTGATACTAAGTTAGAAGAATTGACAACTATGGTGAGGAAGATTGCATTGGCACAAAAGACATCTCTACCCCCTCCTTCAAGGCCTTGTGGTATTTGCACTGAGACAAGCCACCCGACTGACTGTTGCCCACAACTCCAAGAAACAGAAGATTGTGCAGCAGTGTTCCCTGGGAGACCATTTCAGCAGCAACAATAACAACCATATCCCCAAAAGAAGTTTGATCCAACATAAAACCAAGGGTGGAAAGATCTAGCGGACATGAGGTATGGCTTTGGACAACAACAAAGGCCCCCTTTTCAACCAAACTTCCAGCAGCCTCCACCTTACCAACAGGGTTTCCAACAACCCCAAAGGAGATTCGAAGCTCAAACATCAACGAGTCAGCAACAAGGGAATATCCAACACAAGGTAGACTCTAACACTGATGATCTTTTGAAACAAATTGTTCTTAATCAACAAAATGAGCTGAAGAGTCAAGGTTCGGAGTTGAGAGAGTTGAAGACTCAAATGAGTCAGATTGACACCGCCCTCCATGAACTTGTGAGTAAGAATTCTGGAAATCTACCTTCCCAACCCACTCCAAATCCAAAGGGGAATGTTAGTGCCATCACATTGAGAAGTGGGAAGCAAATGAACGATACATCTGCACCTACCATTCCACCAGGATTCACCTCAACTTCAGAGAATCCGCATTCCATACCAACTGATGAGCAATCCAAGGAGAAAGATAAAGGTAAGAAAAAGATTGATGATGTTCCTCCTAAACCCCTTCCTTTTCCAAACAGGGTTGTTCAAACCAAGAAGATGGCTGAAGAAGCAATTCAAAAGGAGGTTTTGGACACATTCAAGCGTGTGGAGATCAACATTCCTCTACTTGAAGCCATTAAGCAAATCCCAAGGTATGCCAAATTCTTAAAAGAACTCTGCACCAATCGAAGAGGGCTCAAGGGGAATGAGAGGATCAACCTTGGAAGGAATGTCTCAGTACTCATTACACCAACTCTAGCAATGCCAACAAAGTGCAAGGATCCTGTGACATTCACCATCCCATGTACCATAGGGGAGTTGCACTTCTCTGATGCTCTTTGTGATTTAGGAGCTTCAATAAATGTGATGCCTCACTCTGTATTCTCTTCCTTACAGGTTGGTGAGTTGAAGCCAACAAGAGTAGTGGTGCAATTGGCGAATAGAGCTACGACATATCCAGCGGGAGTTCTTGAGGATGTACTTGTCCGGGTAAGAGACATGATCTTTCCAGCAGACTTCTATGTGCTTAACATGGAGGATGATCAGGTAAGTTCTCATGCCCCCATTATCCTAGGTAGACCCTTCCTCAAAACTGCAAAAACTATCATAAATGTCAATGAGGGTACACTTTCCATGGAGTTTGGAGATGAAGTTGTGATATTTAATGTTATGGATTCCATGAAGTACCCCTCAGAGGACCATTCTGCTTTTTTTATCTCCCATTTTGAACCACCAAGTAAAAACATCATGGAATTGGATTGTCCTATGCTTAGGGAGATTATGAGTATTGGTTCTAGTTTGATGTCTAAGAATACTTCTACACCCATTTTTAAGGAACAAGACTCTCTAAGATTTGATTTTGAAATGGAATCATATTCTGATTTTGATCATGTGAACTCTGATTATGACATGGCTATTGAGTATACTGATGGATTTGGTGCTTTATTCTCTGATTGTGATGATTTTTATTCTGATACTGATGTTCATTGTGCAGATATGTATGTTGCATCAATTTCTCCATCCATACATCACCCACCTACATTGGAACTCAAGCCATTGCCCCCAAATCTCAAATATGCATACTTGCTCAGTGGTGATAGATTACCTGTCATAATTGCTAACAATCTCTCTTTTGAACATGAAGAAAAACTTTTGAATCTTTTGAGAGATAACATTAGGTCAATTGGTTGGACATTGGCAGACATATCAGGTATTAGCCCCTCCATTTGTATGCATAGGATTCTCTTGGAGGATGGGGCTAAACCGGTGAGACAACCACAAAGGAGACTTAATCCCACCATCCTAGAAGTTGTTAAGAAAGAAGTTGAAAAATTACTTGAGGCGGGTATCATTTACCCTATTTCTGACTCACAATGGGTTAGCCCTGTTCAGTTTGTACCAAAGAAAACTGGTTTCACTGTTATAAAAAATGAAAATGATGAGTTAGTTCCTGTGAGAGTACAAAACAGTTGGCGAGTGTGTATCGATTATAGGAAACTAAATCAATCCACTCGTAAGGACCATTTCCCACTTCCATTCATTGACCAGATGCTTGAGAGACTAGCTGGGAAGACACACTATTGTTTATTGGATGGATTTTCTGGCTATTTTCAGGTTCCCATTGCAGCAGAGGACCAGGAGAAGACAACATTCACCTGCCCATTCGGTACCTTTGCTTACCGGAGGATGCCATTTGGACTTTGCAACGCCCCAGGTACCTTCCAGAGATGCATGGTGAGTATTTTCTCAGATTTCATTGAGACCTGTATGGAGGTATTTATGGATGATTTTACAGTTTATGGGTCCTCATTTGATGAATGTCTCTCTAGTTTGGGTGATGTGTTGCATCGTTGTATTGAGAAGAATCTGGTCTTAAATTTTGAAAAATGTCATTTCATGGTCGAAAAGGGAATTGTCTTAGGTCATATAGTCTCACAACATGGAATTGAAGTTGATAAATCTAAGGTAGACATTATTTCATCCCTCCCATATCCTACATGTGTGCGTGATGTTCGATCATTCCTTGGGCATGCTGGATTTTATCGACGCTTCATCAGAGATTTTAGTAAGATCGCTCTACCCTTATCTCGATTGCTTCAAAAAGATATTGACTTCAATTTTGATGATTCATGCAGGGTATCATTTGATGAGCTGAAGAAGTGTCTGACCACTCCACCAATCATACAGCCCCCACGGTGGGACCTTCCATTTGAGCTTATGTGTGACGCCTCCAACTTCGCGGTTGGAGCTGTCTTATCTCAGAGGGTGGAGGGACGTTCACATGTGATCGCCTATGCATCGAGGACGCTAGATTCAGCCCAATCAAACTACACTACCACAGAAAAGGAGTTTCTTGCTGTCATATTTGCTTTAGATAAATTCCGTTCATATTTATTGGGCTCTAAAGTAGTTGTTTTTTCTGACCATGCAGCTTTGAGGTACCTCCTAAAGAAGCCAGATGCAAATCCACGACTTATCCGTTGGATGCTCCTTCTTCAAGAATTTGATATTGAGATAAAGGACAAGAAGGGATCAGAGAATTTGGTGGAGGACCACATGACTAGGCTTACTCGCACACTATAGGATGACACCTTGGACCAGGTACCACTTCGGGACACTTTCCCCAATGAGCATCTCTATACCATCTCAGGTAAGCATCCTTGGTATGCTGATTTAGTTAATTACATTGTTGGCTCTGAAATCCCAGTAAATTTGAAGAAGCATCAAGTCCAAAAATTAAAAAGTGAGTCTAGGTATTATGTGTGGGATGATCCGTACCTCTGGCGCATGTGTAGTGACCAAGTCATTAGGAGGTGTATTCCTGATCATGAGTTTGAGTTTGTTTTGCAATTCTGTCATACACTTGCATGTGGTGGACACTTTGGACCCCAACGGACAGCTAGGAAGGTTTTAGACTCTGGATTATATTGGCCTAGCTTGTTCCATGATGCCCATTTGTTTTGTAAGTCATGCTCTCGCTGCCAACACACTGGGAACATTTCTAGGAGACATGAGATGCCCCAACAACCCATACTATTTTGTGAGATTTTTGATGTATGGGGCATAGACTTTATGGGTCCTTTTCCTAGTTCATTTGGATTTTTGTATATTTTGGTTGCTGTTGATTATGTGAGTAAATGGGTGGAGGCCAAGGCCACTAGGACTGACGATTCTCATGTTGTTGTGGACTTTGTCAAAGCACATATTTTTTGCAGGTTTGGAGTACCAAAGGCCATCATCAGTGACCAAGGGACACACTTTTGCAATAGGAATTTTGCTTCCCTCCTTCGAAAGTATGGAGTGACACACAAAACATCAACACCATACCACCCCCAAACAAATGGCCAGGATGAGGTTTCAAATCGTGAGTTGAAACAAATCTTGGAGAAAACCGTGCAGCCAAATAGGAAGGATTGGAGCAAGCGCTTGGATGATGCATTGTGGGCTTATAGGACAGCATACAAGACCCCCATTGGTATGTCCCCATTTCGGATTGTTTTTGGGAAAGCGTGTCATCTCCCCGTGGAAGTCGAGCATCGGGCATATTGGGCTATAAAGAAATGTAACATGGATTTGGCCCAAGATGGAATTCAAAGGAAGTTGCAAATTCAAGAGCTTGAGGAGATTCGACTGTCATCATATGAGAACTCAAGGCTCTACAAGGAAAGATCAAAAGGAGCTCATGACAAAATGATCCAACAAAGGGAGTTTCATGTTGGAGAGAAAGTCCTTCTCTATAGTTCAAGACTGAAGTTGATGCCTGGTAAGTTGCGTTCCAGATGGTTAGGTCCTTATATTGTGTCTAATGTTTTTCCTTATGGTGCAGTGGAGATCACACAAGAGGACACTGGAAGGAGCTTTACAGTCAATGGGCAACGTTTGAAGAGATACATTGAGGGACATCCTACTGATGTAGTGGATTTTATCACACTGCATGACCCCATCATCACTTGATCACATCAGGCTGTTCCTAACCCTTTCACTTTTATATTATTTGTCCTATTTAAAAATTCTGCATTTCATGTGCATATATCATCTCATGGGTTCACATTGAGGACAATGCAATATTTTAAGTGTGGGGGAGGGAACCTTTTAGTTTAGTAATTTCAATTGTTTTCCTGTTTTTTAAAAAAAAACCCAAAAAAAATTGTGTGTTTTTCAAATTTTGTGTGTTTATTTTACAATTTTCTGTGTTTTTTGAAACATTTTGAGCTAAAATGATTATCATAACCATTTTTAAATCCATATCAATAAGTGAAACAATTTACCCCTTGAAACTAAGCTTAAATGAATGCTGAAATGACTTTGTTTCAAGTTCAAATATTTAGTAATTTCATGAAAAGTACGCTGAATTTTGAATCCCATGCCACATCTCACTGTCTTTAAATTTGAAATCACTTTCCTGTGAGGCTTCTGAATCATTATTTTCATATTCTTTACATTCACCTCACTTCTTGAGAGAACCAAACCATACTTGATTTAACCAGAATTTGATCTATTCCTGTCAAAACTTGAGGGTTTGAGGTACTTGTGTTTAAATGATTGAGGAATTTGTTTGGTATTAAAACCCCTATTTCAAAGAATCCTTTTTTATAATGGCCTACCTTGAATATTTAATCCTTGTAGCCCTTAGAATCCATGCACATCCTGTTAGGTTAAGCCACATTACAAGCCAATTTTCCCTATCCAACCAACTCTTGAAGTGAAATTGCATAATCTAGTTGAGCTTAAGTGTGGGGGAAGTTGTCTTGGGTTTTGCCACCACATTCTGTGATACTTTGGGTGGAAAATTAAATTCTGAAGAGATGTGTTTGCTGCTAAAGAAAGTCATTATATTGAAAGCTGTGCCTTTTCTGGAGCTTTCATGACAAGTGAAGCTGTGCCTTTTCTGGAGCTTCTAATTGAGGTGGAAAGTTGTGCCCATCTGGAGCTTTCAAGAAAATCATGTTTGAGAAGATTGACATTTTTTATGCTGAAATGATGAATGGTGTAAACCTTTCATGACTTTTCATGATGATGGAGCTGAATTGATACTATGGGGATTGAAGAGAAGACCATATTTAAGTGAAAATTATATTAATGCAATTTTGCTTCAAAAGAGTCAACCCTCCTCATTCAGCCTCAGAGTTTTTCACATCTTAATCCTACCAACCAAAAGCCACAGAACAACCCTGAAAAGTCCTCATGATAAACATATGTCCTTGAATCATATCGGGTAGCGATGTAGGAATCTATCAAGCCTATGGTGACCCTTGTATGAGTTTGGATGAGAAAGACATTGCAAAAAAAAAATTGATATTTGAGTGATGAGAGAAAATTCAAGCGAGGTAAGTGTTTTGTGCATGGGCGGATAAATGAAGTGGAAATATATTGAATGATATAAATGGAGAACTTGAAATAAGGTTTTTTATGAGGCATGATATCTTTTTTATTCTTGGTGTGAAATTGATTGATCTTAAAGATATGTGTTTTAAAATTGGTTTTGATTTGATATTGATGTTCACTTGATATGAGGTTTTGCCCAGGTGTGCAAAAGGGTAAGTGTGGGGGAGTTGATAAAACACTATTTTATTGAATATTTTATTGATAATAAATGATATAATTTCCTCACATTGTGTTAAACATGTTTATTTATAAAATATTTGGGATTTGATCATTCATTTGAAAATTTGGTGAAAATTCCAGTTTTACCCTTAATAGTGCACTGTAGTATTTCGAAGATAAATATTTTTATATTTATTATTTGAAATTGAAATTTTGTAAAAGTGTTCCTAACTTAATTATATACAACTCTTATTCAGGACACTAAAGCTAAAGAGTTCATTTGGTTGTTGAAATTGGGCCATGAATTCAAAGTTGGGCTGGGCTCGCCAGAATGGAGAAGGTTCTGTATATGGGCCATATCCTCTACATACGGGATTGGATTGAGCCCAAATTTTGAGGAAAGCTCGGGGAAATGATGTGTCACAAATCATCCTTCTGGAAGGCCGGTCAATTCACGCGTTTTGGAGGTCAAATTGGCGGTGCAAGTTGGAATAAAATATTTAGCCGAGATTTTCATTTCACACTTAAAAAGTTATGTATCCCTAGCCCTCACAAACTCTATTTAAAGGGGGTTTTAACTATTTGAGAGGTCTGGTCGAGGATTTGGGGAGGTGTGGCCGAAAGGGTGTCTCTTGGGAGCCCCTCACAACTCTTGGAGGAAGTAAGCCTTTGTGCAAACCTCTCTTCCAAAAAGGCTCTCCTCTCTCACCTCTTCTTTGTATTTCTTTTCTTTCATGTTTTTTTCTTGAATTTTTCTTCAAATAATATTCTGTGTTCATCCCTCTTCTTCTTATCTTAATCTTCTTAATTGGGTTGGAATCAAGAGTGGAGACAAGATTGGGTTCTACCCTTTCAATCCGTTGCTTATGCAAAACGTCTCCACGATGACTACACCACCCATGGAAGAGTGGTTCTTTTTAGTAATCGATCGACCACTATCCTTATTCATTCATTTATTTTGAATCAATGAGCTACTGTAATTCACATATTATGATCTATTAATTGAGTTTTTAATTTAAATGAAACTAAGCAAGAAATTGAATAGTTAACACAAAACACGCGAGGTCGGGAATTGTGTGAACTGTGAGAGCGCAACCTTAACCGGTAATTCAAAAACCACATGGGATCAATTTGTAGAGTTCAAATATAATCCCTAAACTCAATTAATCCTCATTTCCAGAGTGGTTATGTGCCTTAATTTACCACTGACCATAATCTAATTTTAGAACATCAATCAAAGCAGGGTGTTGCGATTGCATGTTCCGAAGTTAGCCTAAGGTTAAAAATTCACTTCAATCTTCGTGGTAAAGTTAATTCTCGTAGGGTTCGGGATTTAACAAATTAAGGGATCATAATTAAGTGAATATTAATTTAAATGATAATGATTAATAAATGATTGAAGAGGTAGAGTTAGATCAATTATGTCTTTTAAATATTGTCTAAACAAACATCTTCTTGTTGTGTCATTCTAATCGAAAATTCATTTCAAAATTAAAAACAAAAAAAAATGCAATCTTATTCCAGCAAACTTCTTCTAGATTCATAAACTATAAACAACCACCCCCATCCTTTCAAGTAGTGTTTTTATTCTCTTTTATTTTACTTCTATAATACCTCTAAAAATTGTTTTAATTCACTTCCTCCTTTGAGAGACGACCTTGGTCAGCCACTCTGTTGCACCTAAGTACCCCAAATCACATTAATCATTTGAGGGCGCCCACGACAGCGCTCTTTCAAATTGGCGCCGTTTCCGGGGAGGCAAGTAATTATTTCAACCAATTAGAGGTATTTATTTTATTTTAGATTTTATTCTCTTCCTCTCTTCTTTCTTCCTTCTTTACCCAATCTGATTTTTCTTCTTCTTCTTTTATTTTCTTCTACTTCTTTTTGGACCATCAACTCAAACTTTTCATTTTTATTTTACTATGGTCCACTTTCTTTCTTTTCATTTTTATTTGATCTATGACACGAACTAATCCCGAAGATCTCTTAGATCTTGACCCTGAGATTGAACGCAACCTTAGGGCACGAATCAGACATTCTCAGTCTACGGGAAGTTTCAACATTCAACCAGTTGGAGAATTACTCCAATATCAGAATATTGAAATTGGAAGCAATTCAAATTCAATCATAAAACAAGAACCAATGGCTGGAAACAATGGAAATGAACTTAATAGAACCATTCGAGAATTGGCTGCACCTGATATTAACTATCAACCAAATTGTATTGCATACCCAAATCTCGAATCGGACTTCGAACTAAAATCTGGGTTAATTCACTTACTTCCAAAGTTTCATGGCCTCTCTGGTGAGGATCCTAATAAACATTTGAAAGAATTTAATGTGGTTTTCTCAACCCTAAAACCTAGAAATGTCTCTGAAGATCAAATCAAACTAAGAGCATTCCCATTCTCACTTGATGGAGCTGCGAAAGATTGGATGTATTATTTACAACCCGAAGATGTAACTTGTTGGAACGATTTGAAACGTCTTTTCTTGCAGAGATTTTTTCCAGCATCAAGGACCACATCCATTCGAAAGGAGATATCAGGGATCAAGCAAGCCCAAGGGGAGTCAATGTATGAGTACTGGGAGCGATTCAAGAAGTTGTGTGCAAGCTGCCCACATCACCAAATCAGTGAGCAACTCCTCATCCAATACTTCTACGAAGGACTCACACCTATGGAGAGAAGCATGGTGGATGCTGCGGCTGGAGGAGCATTGGTGGACAAGACACCAGTAGCTGCACGTGCGTTGATCGACAAGATGGCCCAAAACTCCCAACAATTTGGTGATAGAGGTACACCACATGTTCGAGGAGTACATCAAGTAAGTCCTTCTTCTCTTGAAAGTCATCTGATTGATACTAAGTTAGAATAATTGACAACTATGGTGAGGCAGATTGCATTGGCACAAAAGACATCTCTACCCCCTCCTTCAAGGCCTTGTGGTATTTGCACTGAGACAAGCCACCCGACTGACTGTTGCCCACAACTCCAAGAAACAGAAGATTGTGCAGCAGTGTTCCCTGGGAGACCATTTCAGCAGCAACAACAACAACCATATCCCCAAAAGAAGTTTGATCCAACATACAACCAAGGGTGGAAAGATCTAGCGGACATGAGGTATGGCTTTGGACAACAACAAAGGCCCCCTTTTCAACCAAACTTCCAGCAGCCTCCACCTTACCAACAGGGTTTCCAACAACCCCAAAGGAGATTCGAAGCTCAAACATCAATGAGTCAGAAACAAGGGAATATCCAACACAAGGTAGACTCTAACACTGATGATCTTTTGAAACAAATTGTTCTTAATCAACAAAATGAGCTGAAGAGTCAAGGTTCGGAGCTGAGAGAGTTGAAGACTCAAATGAGTCAGATTTCCACCGCCCTCCATGAACTTGTGAGTAATAATTCTGGAAATCTACCTTCCCAACCCACTCCAAATCCAAAGGGGAATGTTAGTGCCATCACATTGAGAAGTGGGAAGCAAATGAACGATACATCTGCACCTACCATTCCACCAGGATTCACCTAAACTTCAGAGAATCCGCTTTCCATACCAACTGATGAGCAATCCAAGGAGAAAGATAAAGGTAAGAAAAAGATTGATGATGTTCCTCCTAAACCCCTTCCTTTTCCAAACAGGGTTGTTCAAACCAAGAAGATGGCTGAAGAAGCAATTCAAAAGGAGGTTTTGGACACATTCAAGCGTGTGGAGATCAACATTCCTCTACTTGAAGCCATTAAGCAAATCCCAAGGTATGCCAAATTCTTAAAAGAACTCTGCACCAATCTAAGAGGGCTCAAGGGGAATGAGAGGATCAACCTTGGAAGGAATGTCTCAGTACTCATTACACCAACTCTAGCAATGCCAACAAAGTGCAAGGATCCTGGGACATTCACCATCCCATGTACCATAGGGGAGTTGCACTTCTCTGATGCTCTTTGTGATTTAGGAGCTTCAATAAATGTGATGCCTCACTCTGTATTCTCTTCCTTATAGGTTGGTGAGTTGAAGCCAACAAGAGTAGTGGTGCAATTGGCGAATAGAGCTACGGCATATCCAGCGGGAGTTCTTGAGGATGTACTTGTCCGGGTAAGAGACATGATCTTTCCAGCAGACTTCTATGTGCTTAACATGGAGGATGATCAGGTAAGTTCTCATGCCCCCATTATCCTAGGTAGACCCTTCCTCAAAACTGCAAAAACTATCATAAATGTCAATGAGGGTACACTTTCCATGGAGTTTGGAGATGAAGTTGTGATATTTAATGTTATGGATTCCATGAAGTACCCCTCAGAGGACCATTCTGCTTTTGTTATCTCCCATTTTGAACCACCAAGTAAAAACATCATGGAATTGGATTGTCCTATGCTTAGGGAGATTATGAGTATTGGTTCTAGTTTGATGTCTAAGAATACTTCTACACCCATTTTTAAGGAACAAGACTCTCTAAGATTTGATTTTGAAATGGAATCATATTCTGATTTTGATCATGTGAACTCTGATTATGACATGGCTATTGAGTATGCTGATGGATTTGGTGCTTTATTCTCTGATTGTGATGATTTTTATTCTGATACTGATGTTCATTGTGCAGATATGTATGTTGCATAAATTTCTCCATCCATACATCACCCACCTACATTGGAACTCAAGCCATTGCCCCCAAATCTCAAATATGCATACTTGCTCAGTGGTGATAGATTACCTGTCATAATTGCTAACAATATCTCTTTTGAACATGAAGAAAAACTTTTGAATCTTTTGAGAGATAACATTAGGGCAATTGGTTGGACATTGGCAGACATATCAGGTATTATCCCCTCCATTTGTATGCATAGGATTCTCTTGGAGGATGGGGCTAAACCGGTGAGACAACCACAAAGGAGACTTAATCCCACCATCCTAGAAGTTGTTATGAAAGAAGTTGAAAAATTACTTGAGGCGGGTATCATTTACCCTATTTCTGACTCACAATGGGTTAGCCCTGTTCAGTTTGTACCAAAGAAAACTGGTTTCACTGTTATAAAAAATGAAAATGATGAGTTAGTTCCTGTGAGAGTACAAAACAGTTGGCGAGTGTGTATCGATTATAGGAAACTAAATCAATCCACTCGTAAGGACCATTTCCCACTTCCATTCATTGACCAGATGCTTGAGAGACTAGCTGGGAAGACACACTATTGTTTCTTGGATGGATTTTCTGGCTATTTTCAGGTTCCCATTGCAGCAGAGGACCAGGAGAAGACAACATTCACCTGCCCATTCGGTACCTTTGCTTACCAGAGGATGCCATTTGGACTTTGCAACGCCCCAGGTACCTTCCAGAGATGCATGGTGATTATTTTCTCAGATTTCATTGAGACCTGTATAGAGGTATTTATGGATGATTTTACAGTTTATGGGTCCTCATTTGATGAATGTCTCTCTAGTTTGGGTGATGTGTTGCATCGTTGTATTGAGAAGAATCTGGTCTTAAATTTTGAAAAATGTCATTTCATGGTCGAAAAGGGAATTGTCTTAGGTCATATAGTCTCACAACATGGAATTGAAGTTGATAAATCTAAGGTAGACATTATTTCATCCCTCCCATATCCTACATGTGTGCGTGATGTTCGATCATTCCTTGGGCATGCTGGATTTTATTGACGCTTCATCAGAGATTTTAGTAAGATCGCTTTACCCTTATCTCGATTGCTTCAAAAAGATATTGACTTCAATTTTGATGATTCATGCAGGGTATCATTTGATGAGCTGAAGAAGTGTCTGACCACTCCACCAATCATACAGCCCCCACGGTGGGACCTTCCATTTGAGCTTATGTGTGACGCCTCCAACTTCGCGGTTGGAGTTGTCTTATCTCAGAGGGTGGAGGGACGTTCACATGTGATCGCCTATGCATCGAGGACGCTAGATTCAGCCCAATCAAACTACACTACCACAGAAAAGGAGTTTCTTGCTGTCATATTTGCTTTAGATAAATTCCGTTCATATTTATTGGGCTCTAAAGTAGTTGTTTTTTCTGACCATGCAGCTTTGAGGTACCTCCTAAAGAAGCCAGATGCAAATCCACGACTTATCCGTTGGATGCTCCTTCTTCAAGAATTTGATATTGAGATAAAGGACAAGAAGGGATCAGAGAATTTGGTGGCGGACCACATGAGTAGGCTTACTCGCACACTAGAGGATGACACCTTGGACCAGGTACCACTTCGGGACACTTTCCCCAATGAGCATCTCTATACCATCTCAGGTAAGCATCCTTGGTATGCTGATTTAGTTAATTACATTGTTGGCTCTGAAATCCCAGTAAATTTGAAGAAGCATCAAGTCCAAAAATTAAAAAGTGAGTCTAGGTATTATGTGTGGGATGATCCGTACCTCTGGCGCATGTGTAGTGACCAAGTCATTAGGAGGTGTATTCCTGATCATGAGTTTGAGTCTGTTTTGCAATTCTGTCATACACTTGCATGTGGTGGATACTTTGGACCCCAACGGACATCTAGGAAGGTTTTAGACTCTGGATTATATTGGCCTAGCTTGTTCCATGATGCCCATTTGTTTTGTAAGTCATGCTCTCGTTGCCAACACACTGGGAACATTTCTAGGAGACATGAGATGCCCCAACAACCCATACTATTTTGTGAGATTTTTGATGTATGGGGCATAGACTTTATGGGTCCTTTTCCTAGTTCATTTGGATTTTTGTATATTTTGGTTGTTGTTGATTATGTGAGTAAATGGGTGGAGGCCAAGGCCACTAGGACTGACGATTCTCATGTTGTTGTGGACTTTGTCAAAGCACATATTTTTTGCAGGTTTGGAGTACCAAAGGCCATCATCAGTGACCAAGGGACACACTTTTGCAATAGGAATTTTGCTTCCCTCCTTCGAAAGTATGGAGTGACACACAAAACATCAACACCATACCACCCCCAAACAAATGGCCAGGATGAGGTTTCAAATCGTGAGTTGAAACAAATCTTGGAGAAAACCGTGCAGCCAAATAGGAAGGATTGGAGCAAGCGCTTGGATGATGCATTGTGGGCTTATAGGACAGCATACAAGACCCCCATTGGTATGTCCCCATTTCGGATTGTTTTTGGGAAAGCGTGTCATCTCCCCGTGGAAGTCGAGCATCGGGCATATTGGGCTATAAAGAAATGTAACATGGATTTGGCCCAAGATGGAATTCAAAGGAAGTTGCAAATTCAAGAGCTTGAGGAGATTCGACTGTCATCATATGAGAACTCAAGGCTCTACAAGGAAAGATCAAAAGCAGCTCATGACAAAATGATCCAACAAAGGGAGTTTCATGTTGGAGAGAAAGTCCTTCTCTATAGTTCAAGACTGAAGTTGATGCCTGGTAAGTTGCGTTCCAGATGGTTAGGTCCTTATATTGTGTCTAATGTTTTTCCTTATGGTGCAGTGGAGATCACACAAGAGGACACTGGAAGGAGCTTTACAGTCAATGGGCAACGTTTGAAGAGATACATTGAGGGACATCCTACTGATGTAGTGGATTTTATCACACTGCATGACCCCATCATCACTTGATCACATCAGGCTGTTCCTAACCCTTTCACTTTTATATTATTTGTCCTATTTAAAAATTCTGCATTTCATGTGAATATATAATCTCATGGGTTCACATTGAGGACAATGCAATATTTTAAGTGTGGGGGAGGGAACCTTTTAGTTTAGTAATTTCAATTGTTTTCCTGTTTTTTAAAAAAAAAACCCAAAAAAAAAATTGTGTGTTTTTCAAATTTTGTGTGTTTATTTTACAATTTTCTGTGTTTTTTGAAACATTTTGAGCTAAAATGATTATCATCACCATTTTTAAATCCATATCAATAAGTGAAACAATTTACCCCTTGAAACTAAGCTTAAATGAATGCTGAAATGACTTTGTTTCAAGTTCAAATATTTAGTAATTTCATGAAAAGTACGCTGAATTTTGAATCCCATGCCACATCTCACTGTCTTTAAATTTGAAATCACTTTCCTGTGAGGCTTCTGAACCATTATTTTCATATTCTTTACATTCACCTCACTTCTTGAGAGAACCAAACCATACTTGATTTAACCAGAATTTGATCTATTCCTGTCAAAACTTGAGGGTTTGAGGTACTTGTGTTTAAATGATTGAGGAATTTGTTTGGTATTAAAACCCCTATTTCAAAGAATCCTTTTTTATAATGGCCTACCTTGAATATTTAATCCTTGTAGCCCTTAGAATCCATGCACAGCCTGTTAGGTTAAGCCACATTACAAGCCAATTTTCCCTATCCAACCAACTCTTGAAGTGAAATTGCATAATCTAGTTGAGCTTAAGTGTGGGGGAAGTTGTCTTGGGTTTTGCCACCACATTCTGTGATACTTTGGGTGGAAAATTAAATTCTGAAGAGATGTGTTTGCTGCTAAAGAAAGTCATTATATTGAAAGCTGTGCCTTTTCTGGAGCTTTCATGACAAGTGAAGTTGTGCCTTTTCTGGAGCTTCTAATTGAGGTGGAAAGCTGTGCCCATCTGGAGCTTTCAAGAAAATCATGTTTGAGAAGATTGAAATTTTTTATGCTGAAATGATGAATGGTGTAAACCTTTCATGACTTTTCATGATGATGGAGCTGAATTGATACTATGGGGATTGAAGAGAAGACCATATTTAAGTGAAAATTATATTAATGCAATTTTGCTTCAAAAGAGTCAAGCCCTCCTCATTCAGCCTCAGAGTTTTTCACATCTTAATCCTACCAACCAAAAGCCACAGAACAACCCTGAAAAGTCCTCATGATAAACATATGTCCTTGACTCATATCGGGTAGCGATGTAGGAATCTATCAAGCCTATGGTGACCCTTGTATGAGTTTGGATGAGAAAGACATTGCAAAAAAAAAATTGATATTTGAGTGATGAGAGAAAATTCAAGCGAGGTAAGTGTTTTGTGCATGGGCGGATAAATGAAGTGGAAATATATTGAATGATATAAATGGAGAACTTGAAATAAGGTTTTTTATGAGGCATGATATCTTTTTTATTCTTGGTGTGAAATTGATTGATCTTAAAGATATGTGTTTTAAAATTGGTTTTGATTTGATATTGATGTTCACTTGATATGAGGTTTTGCCCAGGTGTGCAAAAGGGTAAGTGTGGGGGAGTTGATAAAACACTATTTTATTGAATATTTTATTGATAATAAATGATATAATTTCCTCACATTGTGTTAAACATGTTTATTTATAAAATATTTGGGATTTGATCATTCATTTGAAAATTTGGTGAAAATTCCAGTTTTACCCTTAATAGTGCACTGTAGTATTTCGAAGATAAATATTTTTATATTTATTATTTGAATTTGAAATTTTGTAACAGTGTTCCTAACTTAATTATATACAACTCTTATTCAGGACACTAAAGCTAAAGAGTTCATTTGGTTGTTGAAATTGGGCCATGAAGTCAAAGTTGGGCTGGGATTGCCAGAATGGAAAAGGTTCTGTATTTGGGCCATATCCTCTACATACGGGATTGGATTGAGCCCAAATTTTGAGGAAAGCTCGGGGACATGATTTGGCACAAATCATCCTTCTGGAAGGCCGGTCAATTCTCGCGTTTTGGAGGTTAAATTGGCGGTGCAAGTTAGAATAAAATATTTAGCCGAGATTTTCATTTCACACTTAAAAAGTTATGTATCCCTAGCCCTCACAAACTCTATTTAAAGGGGGTTTTAACTCTTTGAGAGGTCTGGTCGAGGATTTGGGAAGGTGTGGCCGAAGAGGTGTCTCTTGGGAGCCCCTCACAACTCTTGGAGGAAGTAAGCCTTTGTGCAAACCTCTCTTCCAAAAAGGCTCTCCTCTCTCACCTCTTCTTTGTATTTCTTTTCTTTCATGTTTTTTTCTTGAATTTTTCTTCAAATAATATTCTGTGTTCATCCCTCTTCTTCTTATCTTAATCATCTTAATTGGGTTGGAATCAAGAGTGGAGAAAAGATTGGGTTCTACCCTTTCAATCCGTTGCTTATGCAAAACGTCTCCACGATGACTACACCACCCATGGAAGAGTAGTTCTTTTTAGTAATCGATCGACCTCTATCCTTATTCATTCATTTATTTTGAATCAATGAGATACTATAATTCACATATTATGATATATTAATTGAGTTTTTAATTTAAATGAAACTAAGCAAGCAATTGAATAGTTAACACAAAACACGCGAGGTCGGGAATTGTGTGAACTGTGAGAGCGCAACCTTAACCGGTAATTCAAAAACCACATGGGATCAATTTGTAGAGTTCAAATATAATCCCTAAACTCAATTAATCCTCATTTCCAGAGTGTTTATGTGCCTTAATTTACCACTGACCATAAGCTAATTTTAGAACATCAATCAAAGCAGGGTGTTGCGATTGCATGTTCCGAAGTTAGCCTAAGGTTAAAAATTCACTTCAATCTTCGTGGTAAAGTTAATTCTCGTAGGGTTCGGGATTTAACAAATTAAGGGATCATAATTAAGTGAATATTAATTTAAATGATAATGATTAATAAATGATTGAAGAGGTAGAGTTAGATCGATTACGTCTTTTAAATATTGTCTAAACAAACATCTTCTTGTTGTGTCATTCTAATCGAAAATTCATTTCAAAATTAAAAACAAAAAAAATGCAATCTTCTTCCAGCAAACTTCTTCTAGATTCATAAACTATAAACAACCACCTCCATCCTTTCAAGTAGTGTTTTTATTCTCTTTTATTTTACTTCTATAATACCTCTAAAAATTGTTTTAATTCACTTCCTCCTTTGAGAGACGACCTTGGTCAGCCACTCTGCTGCACCTAAGTACCCCAAATCACATTAATCATTTGAGGGCTCCCACGACAGCGCTCTTTCACTATCCTGTGTGGATTTACTGTTTACTCTCCTTTGTGGATTGTGTTGTGCTATCCTGTGTGGGTATACATTTGCTTTCCTGTGTGGACTGGGTTGTGCTTGTGCTTGGACGTTGGAGCCGAATGGGAATTGATGACTTAGGTATATGTATGGGCATATACCTAAGACGTGTCAGATGTTACTTTGTGATTGCATCTTTCCTTTGTGGTTATCCTTTGTGGATTTCGGGAGACCTTCGGGGGTCTCGGGGTCCCTACCGAGTAGCTTGTACTCACCCCTGTACGGGCTATGCCCGCACTACGTTGTATTGGTTGCAGACGACGGACATCGCTGATCGTGGTGGAGGCTTGCGGAGAAGGACGGAACCTGGAGGTGGACCACTGGGCGGGACGTACTCGGAGCGGTCAGGTGGACCCGAGAAGCAGTGGAGGCTATCTGTACCCACCCTTCAGGTGGGACTTCCAGAGGACGGCTCGACACTGCGGCTTTTATTTCCAGTTGTTATTTTTCCTTTCAGTTGTACTTTACAGTTGGGCTTGTATTTCCGGCCCCTTTTACTTTCAGCACAGCTTGTTACAGTTTTTACCTAGTGTTTACTTTTCCGCTTGCTTACTCTGTGGTGCTTGTTTACTTTTCAAAGGCAATGCCTTCCCTTTTGTTGGGATTTACTCCTTGGTGCTAGTCGCCATCCCTTGGCCTATGGAAGACGGGCTTGGGGTAGTCACGACACGGGCCCCGAGGACGGGTCGTGACAAATTGGTATCAGAGGTGGTCGATTCTACCGCAGACTCTGATCTTTATTCCATTTGAAGCAATAGTGTTTAGCATATTGAGTGTGGTTATCAGTCCAGGGAGTCCAGTGTTGGTGCGGTGGCCGACGTATCCGTACACCAGGACCCTGACTTCTGATTTCCGACTTAATGCACGAAAACATTGATTGCATGTGTGTTTCAAGTTTTCTTTGTGATTACTTGTGTCAGCTCACCAGGTATACTGTTCTGACCGTGGCGCACTTGTTTCCTTTTCAGGATGGCCCGACGACAACAGGTAGCTAGGGTTCCGATAGTAGAGCGCGACGATAGCCTGCCGAGCGACGAGGCCTCGGTACAGGGCCCGTTGACAGCAGAGGCACCGACGGTACCTTTACCCGCCGAGCCCCCGATGCTTCCAGCACCGACCGCTGACGATGCACGAGGCCTCGGAGCTCTGCACGAGTTCCAGCGCCAGAGGCCACTCAGGTTTCATGGGGAGACGGACCCCCAGGCAGCCGAGGACTGGCTGGAGGCGGTCGTTCGAGTTTTCACGCTAGTGAGGACACCAGCAGACCTCATGGTGATCCTCGCGGCGAGCCTACTGGACGCAGCAGCGGGACGATGGTGGAGATTGATGCTCTAGGTGCACGATGATGCCTCTATCATCTGGAAGGACTTCGAGAGCCTTTTCCGCTCAGAGTTCGTCCCGGCCACCCTCCGTGCGGTGTGCATTCAGGATCTTCTTCAGCTGCGGCAGGGCAGCTTGACGGTCGCCCAGTACGCGGCGAGGTTCACCGATCTTTCTCGCTACTCGAACGACATGGTACGGGACCCCTTATTCCAGGCCCGGACCTTCGAGAAGGGATTGAGACACGAGATAAGGGCATCACTGATCTCCCTCAGCATCCTGACCCAGGCAGGAGTGCTGGAGTGAGCCCTTCTGATCGAGAGCTTTCTGGCTGAGTCTACAGCGAGACCTACCGCAGGGCGGAAGGTGGCGGAGTCTTCGGCAGTAGGTAGCCGATGGATGAATCAGGGTTCTAGGAAGACCAGAACTTCTGGCAGACGACCTCGGGACACTGGCTCAGCAGTGCAAGGCACATAACGCGGAGCCAGCCTTCCGAGAGGCAGGCAGTGCTACGCGTGCGGCGGGCAGGGCCACATGGCTCGTGACTGCCCGACCCGTCGTACCGAGGAGCAGCAGACGGTGGAGGGGCCACCCAGGAAGAGGTATAGGGTCGACCGTGGTGGTCCTTAGGGAGGAGGCGGACGAGGCAGAGGAGCTGGCCGAGCAGCGGGTGGTGGGCGACGCTTTGAGGCTCTACCCCCACCACCACCAGGAGGTCCGCCCCGACCACAAGGAGCTGGTGGGCAGAGACAGGAACAGATCCAGGCAGCGGAGGCCTACGACCACGGCGCACCAGAGATGATTCTAGGTACGATCTGTGTCTATTCCACCCTTGCTGCAGTTCTTATAGACACAGGAGCGAGTCACTCTTTCATAGCCGCTGCCCTTGTTCGGAGCTCGGAGATTCCGACAGAGCCGTTGGCTCGATCCTTACGGGTAGAGACCCCTACGGGAGCAGACTCGACGATTACGCACTAGTGCCGGCAGTGTGAGCTTACTCTAGGAGGTGAGAGCTTCGGCTGGGATCTTCTTTTAGCGGCGTCGAGGCCTTACGACGTCATCTTGGGCATGGATTGGTTATCTACAGTCCATGCTCAGATTGACTGTTTTAGGCGCAAGGTGCGATGTGTACGCACCGACGGGAGCAGGTTCACCTTCACCGGTGAGAAGGGAGCCTTAACAGCACAAGATGGACTCCCTCAGAGGAGAGGTCAACCCATCACTCATCAGTTGTCTAGCCTCATACTAGGAGCAGTTGACGTACGGAGTCCTAGTTTTCCTGCAGTGGTGGATCAGTACGCGGACGTCTTTCCCGATGACGTTCCAGGGCTACCTCCTCGCAGAGAGGTAGACTTTTACATTGACCTGTACCTCGGGACAGCCCCGATATCCACTCTAGCATATCGGATGGACCCCGTTGAGCTTCGAGAGCTACGGGTATAGTTGGAGGACTTGCAGGGCAAGGGGTTCATCCGACCCAATGTTTCACCCTGGGCTTCGCTGATATTGTTCGCCAAGAAGGCGGATGGGAGCTTGCGACTGTGTGGCGATTATCGTCGCCTAAACCAGGTGACAGTGAGGAACAAGTATCCGCTACCGAGGATTGATGACCTCTTCGATCAGCTCAAGGGAGCACGGTGGTTCTCGAAGATAGACCTCAGGTCAGGCTATCATCAGCTCAGAGTTCGAGATGAGGACGTGCAGAAGACGGCCTTCAGGTGTCGGTATGGACACTATGAGTTCTTGGTTATGCCATTCGGCGTAACCAATTCTACAGCAATGTACATGAGCCTCATGGACAGGATCTTCCAGCCATACCTCGATCGATTTGTCGTGGTCTTCATCGACGAAATTTTGGTGTACTCGACCACGGAGGAGGAGCACGCCTACCACTTGCGGGTTGTACTAGACACACTTCGAGAGCACCAGCTTATGGAAAGCTCTCGAAGTGCCAGTTCTGGTTACGTGAGGTCCCCTTCTTGGGGAACGTCATTTCTGAGGCGGGAGTTGCAGTGGATCCCGCGAAGATCGAGGCAGTGCTAGCTTGGGAGCCACCCAGGAGCGTGACAGAGGTGCGGAGTTTCTTGGGTCTAGCCGGATACTATCGGAGATTTTTTCCGGACTTCTCCAGAGTTGCGGTGCCACTCTCATCTTTGACGAAGAAGGGGAAACCCTTTGTGTGGCCAGACAGATGTCAGCAGAGCTTTCAGAAGCTGAGACAGAGATTGACCAGCGCACCTATCTTGAGGCTGCCTGAGGAGGGAGTTGGATACGTAGTCTACTGCGATGCATCAGGGACCAGACTCAGGTGTGTCCTGATGCAGGAGCGGGCCGTGATTGCCTATGGATCACGTCAGTTGAGGCCACATGAGCAGAACTATGCTACCCAAGACCTGGAGTTAGTAGCAGTGGTCTTCGCTCTGAAGACATGGCGACACTATCTGATGGGCGAGCGCTTTACAGTCTTTTCTGACCACCAGAGTCTCAGGTACATCTTCTCTCAGAAGGACCTGAACCTGAGACAACGGCGATGGCTCGAGTTCCTCCAGGACTATGACTTTGAGATAGTATATACTCCTGGGAAGGGGAACGTGGTAGCCGATGCCCTCAGTAGGAGGACGGGCATCCAGCTACTTGAGGAGGCGACAGAGCACCTAGCCGCTTTGCAGATATCCTTCGTGGATAGGGACGGAGCAGCCTTCCTTCAGTCTCTCACAGTCTCTCCTCCACTTCTACAGCGGGTCAGAGAGGCACAGTGTGGGGACGCTGACTATGAGACACGGCGTGCACAGATATCCTCAGGACAAGCACCTGATGGTTTCTCCCTTTGAGCAGATCACGACGTCCTTTTCATAGGATGTACCTTGGTACCAGTCGCTTTACGAGAGGAGGTGCTGAGGGAGTTTCACACTTCACCTTTGGCGGTACATCCTGGAGTGGCGAAGATGTACCAGGATCTCAGACGACAGCACTGGTGGCCGGGCATGAAGAAGGTTGTGGCAGAGTTCGTTTCACGGTACCTCACCTGCCAGCAGGTGAAGGCAGAGTATCAGGTACCAGCAGGCTTGGTACAGCCCTTGGAGGTCCCGGAGTGGAAGTGGGATGGGATATCTATGGACTTCGTGACTGGACTTCCACACACTTCCAGAGGTCACGACTCCATTTGGGTGATTTTTGACTGACTCACCAAGTCGGCACACTTCTTACCCATCCGAGAGCAGGGCTCAGTGGAGAGCTTGGGGCGTCTCTACGTTCAGGAGATTGTATGGCTTCACGGTGTGCCATCGTCTATCGTCTCTGATCGGGACGCTCGTTTTACTTCCCGGCTTTGGAAGGGGTTGTAGGAGGCGTTCGGGACGCGGCTACGTCTGAGCACCGCCTTTCACCCTCAGACGGATGGTCAGATGGAGAAGACCATTCAGACTCTCGAGGACATGCTCCACGCATGTGTCCTCGACTTTGGTCGTAGCTGGGAGGACCACCTACCCTTGGTGGAGTTCGCGTACAACAACAGCTACCACTCCACCATCGGGATGGCACCATATGAGGAGTTGTACGGAAGGCCTTGCAGATCTCCTTTGTGCTGGACAGACCCTGGGGAGTCAGCACTTGTGGGACCAGAGATGGTCTGGGCCACGACAGAGAAGGTCTAGGTCATCCAGGAGTGCATGAGGACAGCTCAGAGCTGGCAGAAGTCATATGCTGACAGGAGGCGGAGGCCACTAGAGTTTGAGGATGGCGACCACGTCTTCTTGCGGGTCTCACATCGACGTGGTTTACGGAGATTTGGCCGAGGCGTCAAGTTGTCTCCATGCTTCATTGGACCATTCCAGGTCATCAGCAGGATTGGCGAGGTGGCTTATCACCTGGCTCTACCACCTCAGTTGCACCGGGTGCATGACGTCTTCCACGTATCTCAGCTGAGGAGGTACGTGCACTACCCGACGCACATCATTGACCATGGGGAGCTAGACGTGGATGATGGAGCGACTTTTACGGAGGTCCCGGTGGAGATAGAGGATCGACAGGAGCGGTTCCTATGTGGGCGATTGATTCCTCTTGTGCGCATTAGATGGCAGCACGGGAACCTCCAGGAGAGAACTTGGGAGCGGGAGGCTCAGATGCGTGCTCAGTACCCACATTTGTTTCCCTATTTTTTGATGTATCTTTATGGGGACGTAAAGCCCTGAGGTGGGAGTAATGTAAAGACCCGTAAATTTCAAGGAAATTTTTTTTTCTTAATTTTCTTTGGAATTTTACAAGAACGCAGTTTCTGACGGCACCTGATTCCGAGGCCCGGTGTGCCCGGAATCATTTTTCGAAGTTTGGCTCGGGTACGTTCAGTGAACGGACGAGCGGGTTTTTCTAACTTTTGAACCGGTGACCGGAATCGAATTCTGAGGGCACCAATGAAATCGCAGTGCCGGTATTTTCTTATAAATGCCTCTTCCGGAGTTGCGTTTGCTCGGTTGTGGTTTTTAATTTTCGGGCTTAAAGTTAAGAAATAAAATAATTGTACGACAAACTTTATTTTATTTCACTTAAGCCACTTGGAAGCCACTTGAAGCCACTTAAAAGAGGCTTAAGATGAGTTGATCCGGATAGGATGCTGTCTAGAAATATCCTACCCTCTTGGTAGGATATTTGTGAGGTGGGGCCCGCACGAGCCCCACCGTTTCTTTTCCGCTAAGTAACGCACCCGCGAAAACCCGTCATTATGAAAGTCAACTGATGCGTTTTCTTATTTTCTTAACGCACCATTTAATTGGGCGGTTTTATTCATGAATTAAATGGGCAGTTTATTTCGTTGAATTAATTCTGCGAATTAATTGAGTCGTTACTTACCCTTTTTCGTTCGTTGGCATAATAATAAAATAAGACCAACACGACTTTTGGAGGATGGCATGTCGAGAGGGCTTGGCAGAATTCTTGAGCCTTCATCCTCCTTCGCGAAGAATGCGAAGAACGCGAAGAACACGAAGAACGCCGTCACCTTCGGAGTTTGACGACGCTTCATCCGAGACGTTCTTCCCCGCCCCGATCTCCGATCTCCAACTGCTTGAGGTAAGAGATCTCGGGTTTCCGTTTTTTTTAAAATCTCCTTTGTGGTTTTTAACAAAACATGGATTTAATTATTTATAATTAAATCTGTTGTTTCTTGGTCCGTTGAGTTCGTCGACGCGACGTTCTTCCGCGACGACGCGACGCCCTTCCGCGACGACGCGACGCCCTTCCGCTACGACGCGACGATCCCCTTCTTCCGCGACGAGCAATTCTGCGAAGAACGCGTGCGACGACTTGACGAGGTAGGGATTTATTTTGGAATTACCCCCTTTTTATATTCCCATGAATGTTTCTTTAAAAAGTTAAAGAACCGGATTCATATGAACAATTTTAATTTATTAAAATTTTTGTTTCATGTGTTGAATAAAATTCTCCCGTTGTTTTTATCTAACGCGGAGGGTGCGGGCCAAACGAACAAGGCCCGACAACCCTCCGCCGTTCTTCGTTGTTGTGCGGATTTGACGGGCGATGACGGAACGTGCCGCAACGGAATTTTGATGGTTCCGTAGTGAAGAACGAGTCCCGGGAGGAGCAGGGGCGCAGACGGGAACATAATCGGACCACCGGAGCGACTCCGGTGGCCCGTGGAAGCCGCCGGCGGCGCGGGTCGCCGGCGCGGCGGTGCCGGCAGCCAGGGGCGGCGGCGCCCCGGCGCGCCGCCGGACAGGGCCGCCGCAGCTGAAGTCGTGGCGGCGGTGCCCGCGGACCCGCGGCCGCGCGGGTCCGGCGCACTCGGACGCGGCAAAGCCGCGTCCCTTTGATCCAGCGCGGCCCCACGCGGGGGGCCGCGACACCTCCAAACCGCGGGGGCGGCGCCCTGCAGTGTCCAGCCGCTCGGCCGAGCCGAGCCAGGCCGGTCCGACCGGTCGGGCCGCGCCATGGCTGGGCCGGACCGGGTCCGGCCGAGTTGGACCGGGTCGGGTCAACCCAGTTCGGCCGACCCGGGGGGGCGGGGGTCGGGCCAGGTCGGCCCGGGCCCGGACCCCCCGTTTTCGGTCAAATGCCCGTAACTTGAGCTACGGGCCTCCAAACGAAGCGCCGTCAGCGGAAGCGCGATCCTTGGATCGAGAAGGTCGTTTTGGTATATTTTACTCAAGGTTTCGGAATAATTTGAGTTCATCCGGGTTGGTTCGTACACGAAACCAACCGGGCCCTCAGAGCGGAAACGCTCATATCTTGAGCTACGGACGTCCGATTGACGTGCCGTCGGCTTTGTTGTTTTCCTCTATGTGAGACGGATCTTTTGTCTCAATCCGCCCGAGGTTTGGACGCAGGTGGAGTACGGTCAGGTTGGTTTTGCCTTAAAAACCAATCGGGCCCCTGGGACGAAAAAGCCAATAACTCTCAGACCGGGCGTCCGATTGATGCGCCGTCTGCGACGTTGAGTTCCTGTTGACGATACGGAACTTTTGGATACATCAACTTCGGACTTTGTGTCAGTTGATGTATCAGAATCTCGGCTCGTGGAGCGGACCCTCCCGAACGAGCTTGCTGTGTGCGGGAACCCTAGAGCTGGCTGCCACTGCTTCTTCGACAGCGACGACTGTGCAGAGATCCTCAGTGGACTCCGACGATGACCGTGCAGAGATCCTCAGTGGACTGCGACGAAGACTGTGCAGAGATCCTCAGTGGACTGCGACGACTACAACAATCAACGATCCTACGTGGATCAGTGCTACAGGTCCTGTGTGGGGCCGATCCTGTGTGGGTCCGATCCTGTGTGGGTCAGTGCTCAGCGGTTCTGTGTGAGCTAGCGCCTACAGGTCCTGTGTGGGCCCGATCCTGTGTGGGTCATTGCGGGGGTAAGTTACCTATCGATCCTTTGCGGGTCTGACGACTTAGATGGATCAGTGATCATCTTTATCGTCATCCGAAGAAGTATACCTGTGTGAGCTGAATCATGTGTTACTCTCCTTTATGGATTGTGTTGAGCTATCCTGTGTGGATTTACTATTTACTCTCCTTTGTGGATTGTGTTGAGCTATCCTGTGTGGATTTACTGTTTACTCTCCTTTGTGGATTGTGTTGTGCTATCCTGTGTGGGTATACGTTTGCTTTCCTGTGTGGACTGGGTTGTGCTTGGGCTCAGACGTTGGAGCCGAACGGGAATTGATGACTTAGGTATATGTATGGGAATATACCTAAGCCGTGTCAGATGTTACTTCGTGATTGCATCTTTCCTTTGTGGTTATCCTTTGTGGATTTCGGGAGACCTTCGAGGGTATCGGGGCCCCTAATGAGTAGCTTGTACTCACCCCTGCACGGGCTATGCCCGCACTACGTTGTGTTGGTTGCAGACGACGGACAGCGCTGATCGTGGTGGAGGCTTGCGGAGCAGGACGGTACCTGGAGGTGGACCACTGGGCGGGACGTACTCGGAGCAGTCAGGTGGACCCGAGGAGCAGTGGAGGCTATTTGTACCCACCCTTCAGGTGGGACTTCCAGAGGACGGCTCGACGCTGCAGCTTTTCTTTCCAGTTGCTGTTTTTCCTTTCAGTTGTACTTTACAGTTGGGCTTGTATTTCCGGCCCCTTTTACTTTCAGCACAGCTTGTTACAGTTTTTACCTAGTGTTTACTTTTCCGCTTGCTTACTCTATGGTGCTTGTTTACTTTTCAAAGGAAATGTCTTCCCTTTTGTTGGGATTTACGCCTTGGTGCTAGTCGCCAGCCCCTGGCCTATGGAAGGCGGGCTTGGGGTAGTCACGGCACGGGCCCCGAGGACGGGTCGTGACATCCATCACCACATGCGAACCACGTTGCTCAACTGTTTCATGGTCATCACCATCTTCCTCAACCTAAATATCACATCACTTCAAATTCAATGGTCAACACCATCCCATATATATCATTCCATGCCCAATACTTTCCCATAGAACTAATGTAATCATGTCACGATTTATTTAATTAAACAACCGAAACATCATGCCATCCCAAACCAAAAATAATGTTTCACAAATACCATTCCATTAAAGCCTAAATTCACTTAATAAACATGGATTTGACCATCTAAATCCTCCAATGATAATTATAAAAGACAAGTATTAAATTAAATTTCTCACCCAGGCCACCCCATTCACACTTATTTAAATGTGAATTCCATATAATGAGTATAAAATAGGAGAAATAAAGGGTCCACCTACCTTATTATTGTAGGTTCTCACTTGTCGAATATTGACCTCTAATCCGAGCCAAAATGGAAGGAAACAAAGAATCTAACAATGACCCTAGAAATGGAGAAAATGAGATCAGATGGAAATATAATTCCAAATAGTGAGATAAAATAATAAAGGAAGAAAGTGGGATAGTATGTTTATCGCTATCTATCTAATGCACTATACGACACTCAAATTGGAGGTTGAACGAAGAAGATAGGCCAAATACTAGAGGAGGAAGAAGAGGATCTCCACAGATGGAGGAGGCACACGAAATGGGAGAGAAAGAGGGAGGAAGAAATAAATAATTATGGAGGGGTAAAATATCAATTTTACCCCTTTAATGAGCCGCACAATTAGGTTTTATGTTCTTATTAACCATGTGGCCACAATCTAAAGGGGTCACCCCCTCACATGGGTAGGTGCATAGTTTTTCAAACCATGTGTAGCCTTTGTGCACCCTCTGAAATTTATTACAGGTTCCTCACATGATTTTCTAGACACCTCTCATGATTTTTTATAATCATGATATTGTTCAAATGGTCCACAAGTTTTGGGCCACATGGTTAGTGCTAACCGTGCACCAACTATACACATAGTGTTGTGTCTCCTGGTTTTTGGTTTTCAATGCTCCTCACTTATGAAACTAAACCAAACCCCTGTGACACTTAATAGACATTAAAACATATACAGAAACAAAAATTTAGAATGTATAAACACTTGAATATCTATTTATAATCTCAAATTCAAATTTGGTCTGCTCACAAATCTCAAAATTCAAATTTACCTGAAAATTATGACCCACTCAAAAACTAGGGATGTTACAACCTCCCCACTTTATGATAGCTCATTCCTGAGATATATGGTCTCACATAGAGATGATAACAAATGTACCTATCCTATAAAATCACTCTGATCTACCCCAATCACCACTCATAGGCTAATTTCTCTTGCAGCACTCCCCACATTAGGAATTCTCCTACCTGGCTTCTCACCGACCTAACCTAAAATTCTGATAGTTCCTCTGACCACCCTTAATACATACACATCCCCACATGACATAACATCATTCTTGAACCTCTATAGGTGATTAATTTATAACCATGTCACTCATGACACCCACATTCCTACATCGAAACTGATTCCCAAGAGTTCCCACATCACATCTAATGCTCAAATCCTTCTTGTATTATCCCCGATGCCCACAAGGTCCTGAATCGTAACCGATGCTTGAAATAATTTCATCACATCTGTTACCAAAAAATCCCATATCACACACACACACATATCATATACACAAAAGTTATTGGATTCCTACACACCCATACAAGACACACATCACATATGATTCCACATATTAACCCATACCTGGTTAATTCACCTAACATATGTGAACCTCATGCACCAATATTAGTCATATAAAAAAAATGAAAACATGTCCACTCTCATGGTGTACCTATAATAGTAATTTTTTCCCCTGGTCTGATCTGATCCTACCAGATCAACTACATGCACCAGGCCTGTCACGACCCGCCCTCGGGGCCCGTGCCGTGACTACCCCAAGCCCGCCTTCCATAGGCCAGGGGCTGGCGACTAGCACCAAGGCGTAAAATCCCAGTAAAAAGGGAAGGCATTACCTTAATAAAGTAAACAAGCACCTCAGAGTAACAAGCGGAAGTAAAGCAGTACACAAAACTAGAATAACTGTGCTGAAGTAAAGGGGCCGGAATACAAGCCCAACTGAAAGTAAAGTACAACTCGAAAGGGAAAACAGCAACTGAAAGTACAAGCGGCTCCTGGGACGTCCTCCTCGATTCCTACCTGAAGGGTAGGTACAGATGGCTCAGCTCCTGGATCGTCCACCACGGATCCTACCTGAAGGGTAGGTACAGATAGCTCACAACTCCTCGGGTCCAACTGTCCGCTCCGAGCACGTCAAGCTCAGTGGTCCTCCTCCGGGTACCGACCTACTCCGAAAGCCTCATCCACAGTCAGCGTTGTCCGTCGTCTGCAACCAACACAACGAAGTGCGGGCAAAGCCCGTGCAGGGGTGAGTATAAGCTACTCAGTAGGGACCCCGAGACCCCTGAAGGTCTCTCAAATCCAAAAAGGATAAACCACGAAGAAAAGTAACAATCACAAAGTAACATCCAGTATTGATTAGGTATATGCCCATACATATACCTATGTCACCAATTTCCGTTCGGCTCCAACACGAGCCCAAGAACAATCCAATCCACAAAGAAGAGTAAACAGTAAAATCCACATAGGATAACAGTACAAGTCCACACGGTTTATAACAAGTTTATGAAATCAACGGATAACTATTACCCAGGTATATGCCCATACATATACCTAAGTTATCAAGCGGTCCATCTCAATCATGAGGAAACACAAAGATCATTGACTCAGCTCAAACCAGAATTTTTATTATCGAAACCGTAGCTGCTGAAGAGCCCCGTCTCTGAAGTGTGCAGTAGTCCTGTCACGACTCCGAGGTACTGCTCACTAACCTAAGACTGCTGAAGTACTCCTCCTGTCGAGTACCGCGGGTCTGCTGCCAACTACCGGGTGCTCCGTCCGCTGAGGGTCTGCTGCCAAATACCGGGCGCTCACCCAAATAGCCTACTGAGGTACTCCTCCTGTCGAGTACCGCGGGTTTGCTGCCAACTACCAGGCGCTCCGTCCGCCGTGGGTCTGCCGCCAAATACCGGGCGCTCCGTCCACTGGGCTAGTCGACTCACTCCAAGTCGAGTTGGTCAAGAAGTCGTCAGGTCGCAGTCATCTACACGGTCTCCGTACTCCGCACGCACGTCTCCACCGTCGCGGGTCTGTCGCTACAACCAAGCGCACACACTCCGTAGAGTATCGCGGGTCCGCCGCTACAACCAAGCGCTCCACCGCCAAGGGTCTGCTGCTGCATCCAAGCGCACCACCACTGTCAAGTACCACGGGTCCGCCGCTACACCCAAGCGCTACACCGCCCAAGGTAAACAGAAGATTCAGCTCACACAGGTTCGGTAGCACTGTTCCACGTAGGATCGCTGAGTGCTGTAGTCGTCGTCGTCGAATCCACACAGGATCTCTGTACTGTCGTCGTCGCAGTCACAGTAGCAGTAGTAGTAGTCGTCACAGTAACAGTCGCAGCCAGCACTAGGGTTCCCGCACACAGCAAGCTCGTTCGGAGGGTCCGCTCCACGAGCCGAGAGGCTGATACATCAACTGTCACAAAGACCAGAGTTGATGTATCCAAAAGTTCTGTATCGTCAACAGGAACTCAACGCAACAGACGGCGCGTCGATCGGACGTCCGGTCTGAGAGTTATTGGCATTTTCGTTCCCGGGGCCCGGTTGGTTTTTAAGGCAAAACCAACCCGACCGTACTCCACCTGCGTCCAAACCTCAGGCGGAGTATTCCAAAAGATCTGTCTCACTTAGAGGATTCCATCAAAATCAACGGCACGTCAATCGGACGTCCGGAACTCAAGATATGAGCGTTTCCGCCCCGAGGGCCCGGTTGGTTTCGTGAACGAACCAACCCGGCCGTACTCCACCTGTGTCCAAACCTCGGGCGGAGTATGCCAAAAGATCCGTCTCACTAAGAGGAACACAACGCGACTGACGGCGCGTCAATCGGACGTTCGTAGCTCAAGATATGAGTGTTTCCGCTCCGAAGGCCCGGTTGGTTTCGTGAACGAACCAACCCGGCCGAACTCAAAGTAACCCGAAACTTTGAGTGCGATATACCGAAACGACCGCCTCGATCCAAGGATCGCGTTTCCATAGACGGTTCGTCATTCGGAGGTCCGAGGCTCAAGTTATGGGCGAAAAACCGATTCTGGTTCGAAACGGGGGGGTCCGGGTCCGGGCCGACCCGGCCCGACCCCCCCCCCTGGGCGGCGCGGTGGCCGGCGCGGCGGCCTGGCGCCGCGAGGGGCCGCACGTGGGGCGGCTTGTCGCCGCAAGGAGGTCGCGCGGGGGGATCAAACCCCCGCGGTTTTCAAAAGGCGGCGCGGCTATGCCGCGCCGTTATTTTATAAAAGCGCCCCCCCCCCCACGTGGGGGGCCTGCTGGTGTGGATCCGGGGGGGCCGGCTGCCCCCCTCCCTTCAAAGAACCGCCCCCCCTCTTAAAGAGGGGGGTTTTATATTAGGTGGCCGGGGGATTAATTCCCCCGGTTTTAAAGATATCCGGCCGGCCAGTTGGCCGGCCGGTTTTCTCTAACGGGACCGGAAATTCCGGTCCCCCTTTCGGCTTCCGACGCCGGCGGCCCGGCCGCCGGTCTTCTCTTCCGCCGCGGCCCAGAACCGGCCGCGGTCTCCTCGTCCCGCCGCGGCCCGGAACCGGCCGCGGTGTTCGTCGTCCGGCGCGGTGCGACGGCACCGCGCCCCTTTCGTCGTGCCTTGATTCCTTTCAACGCGGCGCGACGGCGTCGCGTTCTTGAAGATTCTACCTCGGCGTGGCGCGACGGCGCCGCGTAGAATAAAGTACGATCATCCGCGTGGTGCGACGGCACCACGCCACTTGCTTCCATCCGCAAATATAAACAAGAACGATGGAGGGGGTTTCGGCCGTATTCGTGCGGTCCGGCCCCCCTCGCGTTAACAAAAACACTTATATAAAATATTCAAAATCCTCACGTAGACATGCGATCCACGAGCAAGAAATGGAATAAATTAACAATATTCAACAACCCCTACCTCGAAGGAAGCTCGCGGAGCTCATCAACGATCCGCGAAGGACGAGCGTCGCGGAGGTCGGACGTCACGGAAGAAGACGTCGTCGGCATCGCGGTTATGGCGTCACGGTAGATGGACGTGGGTTCGCCGCGAGAGGCACGTCGCGGAAAGTGCGTTGCGGCGTCGGACGTAGGTTCGCCGCGGAAAGCACGTCGCGGAGAGGATGCGTTGCGGCGTCGTGGAGGAAATCCAACGCGTTGCAGTCCGACGTCGTGGAAGAAGGACGCCGCGTTCTTCGTCGTGGAGGAAGAACTCACAAGAAGCCTCCCTCTTTTCCTCTCCGCACAGCAAACGCCAACCCGCAAAGGAAACTAAAAACTGAATTAAATAGAAGGGTTTGGAATTTCAAAGGTTTGAAATTCAAACCTCTTCATTTAATTCCCCACAATTAAAACTTAAGTTATAACTTAAGTTTATTAAAATTAAAGCATGACCTTACAACTTAACACAACACAACTTAAGTCTTTTGAAATTCAAGAGTTTGAATTTCAAAACTTAAATTAAACTCACTTATTAATGACATAAGTTATAACCTAAGTTTACATCATTAATTGTGAGTTGGGGGGGTTAGAGGATATGAAGGGGTGGGGTTCGTGTGGGACCCACCACCCACTTAACCTCCTAAGGGAAGTTGGGTTGTCACCCAACTTCCACCCAAAGGATAAAAACACTTAAGGAAGATAAAAATAAAAATTGAAGTTAAATTTTTATTTTAACAATCACAATTTAATTTTTACAACTCCCCTCGTGTAAACGCAACTTCGGGAAAGGTCTCCTTAAGCGAATATCGGTGCTACGAGTTCATCGGTGTCCTCGGATTTCAATTCCGAGCACCGGATCAAAAGTTAGGAATTCCCCCTCGTTCGTTCACTGAACGTACCCGAGCCAAACTTCGGAAATTGATTCCGGGCACTCCGGGCCTCGGAATCAGGTGCCGTCTGAAACCGCGCTCTTGTAAAATTCTAAAGAAAATTAAGAAAAAATTTCCCTTGAATTTTACGGGTCTTTACATTACTCCCACCTCGGGGCTTTACGTCCCCGTAAAGCTTCAACTCACACTTAAGGGAAACAAGGTAGTACTGAGCACGCAACTGAGCTTTACGCTCCCATATGCTCACCTGAAGATCTCGTGCTACCCGAGAAGCACCCCAGAGGAAGCAACCGTTCACGTAGAACCTGATCCTGTTGAACCTTGATCTCTACTAGAACCTATGTGCTTGTCGCCCTGTCATCGACGTCCAACTCCCCGGGGTCGATGACGTGTGAAGAAACATACACGTATCTCCATAGCTGAGACACGTGGTGGACATTATGCACCCGGTGCGACTGAGGTGGTAGGGTCAAGCGGTAAACCTCCTCGCCTACCCGGCTGAAGATCAAAAGGGTCCATCGAACTTCGGAGATAACATGCCGCCTCGGCCACATCTCCGAAACGTCATCGGGGTGAGACCGTATAAGAACGTGTTCGTCACCCTCGAACTCAAGAGGTTTCCCTTTTTAGGTTAGAAATGAAACTCAAAACTCCTGCTGCCACAAGGGTAGGGTTGACCAACTCAAGAGTGATCGGTCACACCCTCTTATGCCTGAGTTTAACATGTGCTGCCCAGGGTTTCCTTTTCGCCGACCAAGGAAAACCCATTCCGACGTTTGCCTAAAACAGTCAACCGGGGTATGATTTGTGAATCATACCCAGATCAACGTCGTAAGGCCTCTACGCTGCCTCCAAGAGATTCCAACCGAAACTCTCGCCTCGAGGTCAAATCACACCGTCGGCGTAAGTGTGATTATCGAGTCTCCTCCCAAAGGTATCTCCAGACGTGAGGGTCAAGTCTACGGCTTACCCGGAACCTCTAGGTCTGGGACATGATTCGTGGAAGGGTAGAATGATTGGTTCCTATGTCTATAGATATGGCAGCTCGTAGTAGACATAATTCGTACCCCGAATCATTCTTAGAGCTCCTGGGTCACACTCCTTGACCGCAATGCAGCTATTCTCCTCCCCAGCCCTCCTGCTCCCTGAGCCTGACGGGGACTACTAAGTCGGGTGGTCGTAACATGTCGAAATGTACACCACCACATGCTGCTCTCCAAGCTCCGCTTCCACGTCTGCTACCCTGCAGATTCATCTGTCCTTAGCACTTCCTCCTCCTGAAACATTTTACAAGCCCGAGTCTCTGAGACTGGCGCTAGTTTCCTTCCTTTCACTGCTAACGTTCACAACCACAAAGGTTCTCTCTAGCATCCTAGCATAGGTAGGAATGCATAGAGGAAAAGTAATGGTCCGGATGTCCTTTAGACACACTTCGCTCAGAAGTTCGAGTCTAAAGAACTGATCACAACGTAACCAACGAGTACCAAGATTGATTGGTAAGCTACGTTGAGTGCTCTGCTTCCGACATGTCGTACTGTCGAAGCTGTATTAGCTCCAGAAAACTCACAACCACCTCCTCAAGCCAGTCCTCAGCCGCCTACGAGTCAGGCTCACCTCGAAACTTGAGGGATATCTGGTGCTAAAACATATGTAAGGCACTAAGCCTGTGAGTCTCTGCTACCGGTACCGCCGGTAGTGTCTACTGACCAACAAGTAGTGACATAGCTGGCGCACTACCCGTAGGTACTATCCCAGGTATCGGTTCGCGTACCGAAGCCTCATTACTATAAGGACCAACCTCATGGTCTCTCACTGGAAACACCAGGAGATAAGATCATCATCCGCTCTACTAGTATCCAAGCTAGGCGTAGAACTCTAGCAACCGCCTCCATCCAGTCCACTGCTGCCTGGGAAATCTGTCTCGCCTCGTATCCTCAGAGGCCTCTACTGCTGGAACTCGTGCATCGCGCTCTGCTAGCGTGCACCGTCAGCTAGTGGCATCTGCTGCCTAACGGGTGGTGGTGCTGCTGGTACACCACCCGAAGGTGCCAACACTGAAAAAGGGCCCTGCACCGGAGTCTCGCTGCTCGGTGGGCCATCATCGAGAACTCTCTCGGAACTCCAGCTAACTATCTGCATGGTGACATCCTGAACAGTTGTGTCACGGTCAATGATTTATACCTAGTGAGCTGACCTGGTTTGAGCTGACTTTAAACCTTTTGGGAAACACACACGCAATCAATGTTTTCGTGCATTAAGTCGGAAATCAGAAGTCAGGGTCCTGGTGTCTGGATACGTCGGCCGCCGCACCAACACTGGACTCCCTGGACTGATAACCACACTCAATACGCTAAACATTATTGCTTCACATAGAAAAGATCAGAGTTTGCGGTAGAACCGAACTCCTCTGATACCAATTTGTCACGACCCGCCCTAGGGGCTCGTGCCGTGACTACCCCAAGCCCGCCTTCCATAGGCCAGGGGCTGGCGACTAGCACCAAGGCGTAAAATCCCAGTAAAAAGGGAAGGCATTACCTTAATAAAGTAAACAAGCACCTCAGAGTAACAAGCGGAAGTAAAGAAGTACACAAAACTAGAATAACTGTGCTGAAGTAAAGGGGCCGGAATACAAGCCCAACTGAAAGTAAAGTACAACTCGAAAGGGAAAACAGCAACTGAAAGTACAAGCGGCTCCTGGGACGTCCTCCTCGATTCCTACCTGAAGGGTAGGTACAGATGGCTCAGCTCCTGGATCGTCCACCACGGATCCTACCTGAAGGGTAGGTACAGATAGCTCACAACTCCTCGGGTCCAACTGTCCACTCCGTGCACGTCCCGCTCAGTGGTCCTCCTCCGGGTACCGACCTACTCCGAAAGCCTCATCCACAGTCAGCGCTGTCCGTCGTCTGCAACCAACACAACGAAGTGCGGGCAAAGCCCGTGCAGGGGTGAGTATAAGCTACTCAGTAGGGACCCCGAGACCCCTGAAGGTCTCTCAAATCCAAAAAGGATAAACCACGAAGAAAAGTAACAATCACAAAGTAACATCCAGTATTGATTAGGTATATGCCCATACATATACCTATGTCACCAATTTCCGTTCGGCTCCAACACGAGCCCAAGAACAATCCAATCCACAAAGAAGAGTAAACAGTAAAATCCACATAGGATAACAGTACAAGTCCACACGGTTTATAACAAGTTTATGAAATCAACGGATAACTATTACCCAGGTATATGCCCATACATATACCTAAGTTATCAAGCGGTCCATCTCAATCATGAGGAAACACAAAGATCATTGACTCAGCTCAAACCAGAATTTTTATTATCGAAACCGTAGCTGCTGAAGAGCCCCGTCTCTGAAGTGTGCAGTAGTCCTGTCACGACTCCGAGGTACTGCTCACTAACCTAAGACTGCTGAAGTACTCCTCCTGTCGAGTACCGCGGGTCTGCTGCCAACTACCGGGCGCTCCGTCCGCTGAGGGTCTACTGCCAAATACCGGGCGCTCACCCAAATAGCCTACTGAGGTACTCCTCCTGTCGAGTACCGCGGGTTTGCTGCCAACTACCAGGCGCTCCGTCCGCCGTGGGTCTGCCGCCAAATACCGGGCGCTCCGTCCACTGGGCTAGTCGACTCACTCCAAGTCGAGTTAGTCAAGCAGTCGTCAGGTCTCAGTCATCTACACGGTCTCCGTACTCCGCACGCACGTCTCCACCGTCGCGGGTCTGTCGCTACAACCAAGCGCACACACTCCGTAGAGTATCGCGGGTCCGCCGCTACAACCAAGCGCTCCACCGCCAAGGGTCTGCTGCTGCATCCAAGCGCACCACCACTGTCAAGTACCACGGGTCCGCCGCTACACCCAAGCGCTACACCGCCCAAGGTAAACAGAAGATTCAGCTCACACAGGTTCGGTAGCACTGTTCCACGTAGGATCGCTGAGTGCTGTAGTCGTCGTCGTCGAATCCACACAGGATCTCTGTACTGTCGTCGTCGCAGTCACAGTAGCAGTAGTAGTAGTCGTCACAGTAACAGTCGCAGCCAGCACTAGGGTTCCCGCACACAGCAAGCTCGTTCGGAGGGTCCGCTCCACGAGCCGAGAGGCTGATACATCAACTGTCACAAAGACCAGAGTTGATGTATCCAAAAGTTCCGTATCGTCAACAGGAACTCAACGCAACAGACGGCGCGTCGATCGGACGTCCGGTCTGAGAGTTATTGGCATTTTCATTCCCGGGGCCCGGTTGGTTTTTAAGGCAAAACCAACCCGACCGTACTCCACCTACGTCCAAACCTCGGGCGGAGTATTCCAAAAGATCCGTCTCACTTAGAGGATTCCATCAAAATCAACAGCACGTCAATCGGACGTTCGGAACTCAAGATATGAGCGTTTCCGCCCCGAGGGCCCGGTTGGTTTCGTGAACGAACCAACCCGGCCGTACTCCACCTGTGTTCAAACCTCGGGCGGAGTATGCCAAAAGATCCTTCTCACTAAGAGGAACACAACGCGACTGACGGCGCGTCAATCGGACGTTCGTAGCTCAAGATATGAGCGTTTCCGCTCCGAAGGCCCGGTTGGTTTCGTGAACGAACCAACCCGGCTGAACTCAAAGTAACCCGAAACTTTGAGTGCGATATACCGAAACGACCGCCTCGATCCAAGGATCGCGTTGCCACAGACGGTTCGTCATTCGGAGGTCCGAGGCTCAAGTTATGGGCCAAAAACCGATTCTGGTTCGAAACGGGGGGTCCGGGTCCGGGCCGACCCGGCCCGACCCCCCCCTGGGCGGCGCGGTGGCCGGCGCGGCGGCCGGCGGCGGCGCGCGGCGGCGCGCGGAGGCGGCGCGGCGGAGGCGGCGGTGCGCCGAGGCGGCGCGGCGGCGCGGCGGCGCGGCGGGCCGCGGCGGCCTGGCGCCGCGAGGGGCCGCACGTGGGGCGGCTTGTCGCCGCAAGGAGGTCGCGCGGGGGGATCAAACCCCCGCGGTTTTCAAAAGGCGGCGCGGCTATGCCGCGCCGTTATTTTATAAAAGCGCCCCCCCCACGTGGGGGGCCTGCTGGTGTGGATCCGGGGGGGCCGGCTGCCCCCCTCCCTTCAAAGAACCCCCCCCCCCTCTTAAAGAGGGGGGTTTTATATTAGGTGGCCGGGGGATTAATTCCCCCGGTTTTAAAGATATCCGGCCGGCCAGTTGGCCGGCCGGTTTTCTCTAACGGGACCAGAAATTCCGGTCCCCCTTTCGGCTTCCAACGCCGGCGGCCCGGCCGCCGGTCTTCTCTTCCGCCGCGGCCCGGAACCGGCCGCGGTCTCCTCGTCCCGCCGCGGCCCGGAACCGGCCGCGGTGTTCGTCGTCCGGCGCGGTGCGACGGCACCGCGCCCCTTTCGTCGTGCCTTGATTCCTTTCAACGCGGCGCGACGGCGTCGCGTTCTTGAAGATTCTACCTCGGCGTGGCGCGACGGCGCCGCGTAGAATAAAGTACGATCATCCGCGTGGTGCGACGGCACCACGCCACTTGCTTCCATCCGCAAATATAAACAAGAACGATGGAGGGGGTTTCGGCCGTATTCGTGCGGTCCGGCCCCCCTCGCGTTAACAAAAACACTTATATAAAATATTCAAAATCCTCACGTAGACATGCGATCCACGAGCAAGAAATGGAATAAATTAACAATATTCAACAACCCCTACCTCGAAGGAAGCTCGCAGAGCTCATCAACGATCCGCGAAGGACGAGCGTCGCGGAGGTCGGACGTCATGGAAGAAGACGTCGTCGGCATCGCGGTTATGGCGTCGCGGTAGATGGACGTGGGTTCGCCGCGAGAGGCACGTCGCGGAAAGTGCGTTGCGGCGTCGGACGTAGGTTCGCCGCGGAAAGCACGTCGCGGAGAGGATGCGTTGCGGCGTCGTGGAGGAAATCCAACGCGTTGCAGTCCGACGTCGTGGAAGAAGGACGCCGCGTTCTTCGTCGTGGAGGAAGAACTCACAAGAAGCCTCCCTCTTTTCCTCTCCGCACAGCAAACGCCAACCCGCAAAGGAAACTAAAAACTGAATTAAATAGAAGGGTTTGGAATTTCAAAGGTTTGAAATTCAAACCTCTTCATTTAATTCCCCACAATTAAAACTTAAGTTATAACTTAAGTTTATTAAAATTAAAGCATGACCTTACAACTTAACACAACACAACTTAAGTCTTTTGAAATTCAAGAGTTTGAATTTCAAAACTTAAATTAAACTCACTTATTAATGACATAAGTTATAACCTAAGTTTACATCATTAATTGTGAGTTGGGGGGGTTAGAGGATATGAAGGGGTGGGGTTCGTGTGGGCCCCACCACCCACTTAACCTCCCAAGGGAAGTTGGGTTGTCACCCAACTTCCACCCAAAGGATAAAAACACTTAAGGAAGATAAAAATAAAAATTGAAGTTAAATTTTTATTTTAACAATCACAATTTAATTTTTACAACTCCCCTCGTGTAAACGCAACTTCGGGAAAGGTCTCCTTAAGCGAATATCGGCGCTACGAGTTCATCGGTGTCCTCGGATTTCAATTCCGAGCACCGGATCAAAAGTTAGGAATTCCCGCTTGTTTGTTCACTGAACGTACCCGAGCCAAACTTCGGAAATTGATTCCGGGCACTCCGGGCCTCGGAATCAGGTGCCGTCTGAAACCGCGCTCTTGTAAAATTCTAAAGAAAATTAAGAAAAAATTTCCCTTGAATTTTACGGGTCTTTACAAGGCCTGAAGCCTAACCATAAAATGCATGAACTCCATATGGAGATACACCAGTTACCGGCCACTGACCCCACTAGTGGGTCTCTATCTATCTCTATCCACTATTACCTACACACGTAGAGTGTCCTAGCTATCGGCCCCTAGTACAGCTCCCGATCCTACTTAAAATACTTCAGTCTAACTCAGTCCCTAACTCCTAGCTACCTGATAAGTCTTCTGATAAAACCTCTTCACATGTCACATCTATCCACATACCCATCACTCCTTTGGATCCCTCTCACACTGAGTTTGAAAATGTCTGAGCTGCCCACACTGGAAGCACACTGTCAAAGACCCACTCCTCAGTGGTCTACCTGAGTCCCTGACCTAGCTTCCCTAATGGGACTCCTCATGATACCACTTCTGGATACCCAAAGCACCACTACCAGTCTCACCTGTCTCTATCACTCAAATCAAATAAATTTGGTTTGTCAAGTTTCCCTTGGTTGTGCCTAATTTAATGCCTTTGAGAACAAGGTCAACCTAAATATGTTCACCCACACCCTGATGGTATGTCATAATCCATCCTTCAAATGAATCACCTTGGAAATTTCATCTCCTGCCATAGAAGGTGAAAATTGAGATAGTTCTATGAACCTCCTAGTATATCCTATAATGGATGTATCCCATTACTGAAAGTTCATGAAATCATGGGCATAGTCCAACCTCAATGTCTTCAAAAATAAATTCTTGAAATACTTGGTCTTGAAATCCTTCCATACCAGTCCCTCATGTCTACCAGTTTGTACCTCTACATCCTAGCAATGCTTTTCTAGTACTATAAGCATATAAGTAGCCAACTTAACCCACTTAACTAAATGTGTCTCGAGCTTGTCAAATATCATCTGCAGTGACCCAATCCAATTCTTTGTTTTCTACAGTCCACCCTCACCCTAAAATAATGGTGGATGCTAAGACTGGAACTCAATTATTAAATAATTCATAGATAAATCATATCCCCTAGATCCCTTTTCAATAATCTTTATAACTCATACCAAGCTCACCTTGAGTTTCTTTTCTAACCATGGCCCAAAATATGTCATCTTTTATGACTGACCCACCTACCTCAGATCCTCTACCTGTGACTCATGATCATCCCAACTCTCAAGGGCCTCATCCCAACCCTCAGGGGCCTCATACTATGCATGATCCAACAATACCACATATATTCTATCTTTATGCTCCACCAGAGCTCATCTAGGAAACATCATGATGAAGACCAAATACCATGGTCAATAATAGTAGTAACGATCATATATCAAAAATAGGGAAATCTGTAATAGGCAGCGCATCTCACCACTATTACACTTCCCTACCACACCCACATTGCATATCATTTGGCCTCATTGCCCCCTACATACCCATATTAGATTCAGGTATCACATATCATGTATATCAAAAATCACCAGTCTAAGGCGGATGAGTATAATTCCACCAAGAAGTTATGTAGGAAAACAATGTTTAGCCTGTTGTTAACATTTTAAATAGCTCACCCTATTCCTTTATTCTTGAATACCCATATCAGAGTCCAACCCACATGCACCATACACATAGGATCACATGTTAATATCATCTGGAACCACATATCTAGGCTGTATGAGTAGAATGCCACCAATAGACTATATAGGAAAACATTTTTTAGCTTCTTGTTGACACTTTAAATAGCCCAACCCCTTTTCACATATTCTAGGTTTTAGAAAATAGTCATGAGCACATACACATGTCATATGAGCCTAAGTGCCTACCATGATGCATAAACACACCTCCCTTTTCATACCGGTCCAAGGGTCAAAATCTCATAATCCAATAACATCACACCTGATTGAACCACTCAAGGTGGAAATCAATCAACTGTAAAAGTGAAAAACATAAAATCAATTTCCCACCCCAGTTAACTCGGTTTATCCCTCATGCATGGGGCTGTAGGCACCCAAGCATGAGCTCTTACCAGTTTCGACTAGATCCTAGTCTTCTATCTTCCACAACCCAGATATTATGACAAAAGAAAAAGAAACACTTCTGATACAATTTGTAACACCCCGACCTGAGATCCACTTACCCAGTGCTCCAGGTTGAAGGGCCACTGAGCCTTAGGCATGCCTCCCCATACACCAAAGGCTGTCAACTAGCAAAGAGGGTCTAATTAGGTGATAGTAAAGAGACTACACCCTATGGTGATGATACAAATAATGGTTATATAATATCATCATTGTAAAAGAAATGAAAAAACTCAACAGAAGAAATAATAAACAATGGAAATAATGATCCAAAAATAGATTCATATATATCAGATAGAGTATACACATTACATATAAATCATATAAAACATGAAATATCACTTGAAGGATGATCATATAAGTGTGTAATAAAATCCCAAAAGAGACTCCATCTCAATGTAGAAGAACCCCTATAGTCCATCTTCTATCCATCCCATACACCTGCACATCCCTACTCACTATGGTCCAATGCACAATCCCGATCCCTTACATGATCTCAAAGCCATAAATTTAGCACACATCCCAAGGGGACTATGTAAGGTGTGAGTATGAAATTATTATGTAACACCCCAATATTTTTTGGTATATATCTTTTTAAACTTAATCTCTTCAATAGCTTATGTTGCACGCAACACTGAGCTTAAATAAACCATGATATACTATTAATATTATTATTTAAAATGAAATTATCTCATAGCCATTAAATTGATTGGTATTAATAGGATTAACTAACTTATGAAAATATTATATTGAATTCATTGGTTACTAAATAATTATAAATAAATATAAAAACCAATTTAATATAAAAGAAATATTTTTATAAAAACTATTTAAATGTGAAAAAGTGTGTTTTATATTAATAAAATAAAAAAATCAAAATTTTTGGATTATATTAATGAAATATATTCAATATAATTTTTAACATTAATCGTATTTGTTTTCTAGACATGATATAAATACAAATCCAATTTTACGCATAACAGATGTATTTTTATAAAAAGATAGTTTAACTGCCTTTTGATGGTGAACCTATTTTAAATATAATTTTTTACACCTTTATAAATTATATTTAATAAAATAAACTTCTTATTTGCAATATTATTATCAAAATTTACTTTTTATTTTATTTTTTGATAAGTTTCATGTTTTGATGAATAGTGATAAAATATTGTATTTTAATTGAAAACAATTTTTCATCTAAATAATTTATAGTGTTAAATTATATTTTTAATTGGTTTTAAATTATAATTAGATAAATTTTTTACCATTTAATCTAATTTAGGTCATTATAATCAATTTCAAGTTCAATAAGAATATAAAAAAATTTCAATCTTTTGGATGTTTTTACTTTAAAAACCCATTTTCTTGATCTGTCAATGAGATTAATTTTTAATTATTTTATAAAAATTATGTATTTTGAATTTTGAAAAATATATTCCATGTTTTGAATCATAATGTCAAAATTTAGTAAATATATCCCTTTTATTTTTTGACAATATGAATAGTAACTAGTATTTTTTATAATTATCACAGTTAAGGGTGAAAATAATATTATAAATATTAGAAAATTACCCTAACACTTATCCTAATTTTATTGGATGAGTTTTTTCCATCCCTAAGAATTAAAGGATAATTTATGAGACCATTTATGGCCTTTTTTATGATAATATAACCTTTATAATATTATATTCAAAGGAAAGTCAATTTTGTCATACTTTTGTTTTTAACAAGAGAAATATTTTTAATATGGGTTTATATAAGGGATATGTTTGACTATAAAAAGTATTTATAAAGATAAAATGTTTATCTACATCATGGTAATTTATTTAAAAAATTTAGTGATAAAATAATTACCTTAAATGGTGACACAATGATGAGGCAGTAATTGTTTAATTAATGGACATATCAAATAAATGTTATTAAAAATATTAAAATAAATATAATTTAATATAATTAATGTCCTAAATGAATTTTATAGATGACCTAAACATATTAAGGATTTATTAAAGGTTTTTTTAAGTTATCTTATTTATTGATATTTTTTAAAAAGTTAAGAAATGAATAGTGTCAAAATTGACATTAATGATATTTTAAAATAAATAATATTTTATTAAGTGATATAAAATTCATAAAAATCTAAAATTCATACAAATGATTTATATCATTCTTAAAATGTCATCCATGATTCATTTAAGGTTATTTTATCATTTTATAGTAATTATATTAACCTTCAAAGAGTAAAATCATATGTTGACACGGTAAGAGCTAAAGTGTTTAAATAAGGGTTAAAACCAAAATATAAGGGTAATAATGCGACCTAAACTTGTACAAAAATTATTGTATTAATATAATTAGAACATTATCACCATAAGATCAAATTTTAGTTGTTTAATGAACACCTATCCATGAAAATAACTTATATATTATTTAAATCAAAGATAGTTACAAAATGTCACTCATTGTATTTAATATCATTTATATGTAGAAATAGGTAAAAAATAAAGATATGAATGAAAATAAATGTCTATTTTTATCTTAAGATAACTATTTTCATTACATAAATTTATTTTTAATTTTTATAAATTATATAACTACCTTAAATGCTTCTTCAATTCTAAAACAATATTTATTTAATGAACAGAAAAATAAAATAATTGATTTTAAAAGTATTATTTTTGATATATTTGGGATGATTTAACGTTTATAATTAATTTTATAGATCTAAGGAATATAATAGAGATGTTTGAAATAATTATATTCAAATTCACACCTTTTATTGATGTATTTCAAGTCAAATTAAGTGAATAGTATCAAATTTGACAATAATGATATTTTATTGAATTAATATTTTATTAAATTATTTAAATCATAAAAAAATTATATAATTAAAAATTGGATAATATATGGTCTAAAATTTATTACCTTTGACTCCAGAATAGCCTTATTTTATTTTAATATTTTGAGGATTTCCGAAAGTGCCCCTCACCTCAATTATAAAAGGGCTCCTCCTCCCTCACTTATTTAAACCACTTTGATCCTTCTATATCGACTAATTACTAACCATTTCTATTCCCAAAATCCTTATCTAAGTTTTTTAGATCTTGGTATGCCAAAAATACTAACCCTAAATCCCTTAAGAATAGATCTAAATGAATTCTCTCGAAGAAGAGGTAATTGTTTTTACTAACTCATTCAAGTTCATTTGTTCTTCTACCTCCTATTCATGTGATTTTTCCCTGATAAATTAATAACCAAATTATAATATATATTATGATATGTTATTATGATTATGGGAAAACCATATTCCACCTTTTATCCATCCTATGAAAAATGAAAACACTGCGCGTGTGTACGTACGACTTACCGTCTCCACGTTGTGGTGTAATATTTTTTTCATCACCACTTTACTTGGATGAGTATATTAATGGAAATAATGGGTATATATTATAATTATGTAATGATATTTATTCTTTAAAAATTAATATACCATACACTTACATATCCTTTCACTTATTCAGGGAATGATATTGTTGCTCGTGTGTACGTATGGTTTACCGTCTCCACGACGTGATGCAATTCAATTTTCATATCCAACATTAAAGAATGGTTATAAAAATTTATTTAATGGTTAAATATGATATTTATATCATTAATATAATTATGAAGATGTTTTTTATATATCCTATGTAAAAGAACCGAGACTTCCATGACAAAACATGCGTGGGAAAATGAAGTAGTTAACACCTGAAACAAAGGTAACAACAAAATATCATCAACAAATGGGTGATAAAATAATATAAGAGGATCTAAATATGTACATGTTTTATAAAAAGGTTTTTGAAAAGGTTTTTAATATTATCCTACAAAATTTTAAAATATATTTACCCATGTTTGAATTTTTATTAAACGGTTTGAAATAAATCTTTTTTTTTTCATTTTCCAAATGATCTACTTTATGAATTTTTCAAAAAAATATGAAAGGAAATTTTTTAACTTATACATAATGAGAAGATTCTTCCACCTTCATGATGCCTTAATTTTTAAAGCTTAATTTACAAGTTTAAAATGTTATTTTCAATGAAAATGTTTTCTTTTAAAATTATGTGTCCTTTTAAATAAATGATTTTAATGTAAAAAGGGTATTTCTCTCAATAGTTTTCAATGATTTTATTAGAGTATTTTAATATATGTAAAAATCCTTTGTTGAATTTTAAACTTCATTTAGGTTTATCTATTATGATATCATTTACCATATTTTATTAAATGGTTTATGATCAGTTTGACTGTTGATGTGCTATATTGATACCATTCACCATATTGCTCATAATGGTTTGTGATTATGTTTACTGATTGGGTAAATTTATTTAAATTTCATATGTATATATTGTTTATATTTCTCTCCATTCATATGAGGAATTAATTAGACTTAGTATGTGATGGGTGGGACCCTCTATATCTCCTTGATGCATGGATAAGTCTCATGAAACAAATCAGACATGGACTTGGCTAAGGCCTTTCCATTTATTTTTAGATATGGATTTGGCGGAGGCCTTAAGAATTTATTTTTATATTTCTTGGACAAGGAATCTACAGTATGTTTCAAATGTCCATAATTATACATTCCATAATTATGAGATTAGTTATTGATATTCCATGTGATTATTTAACTAGTATAATATCCATGGTTAAGTTTACAAGCTCATGTGATTATTTAAATGGAATGTGTTTTAGTTATTTACCTTTCCATATTATTTATGTCATATTTACTCATATTTTCCATTGTGAACTTACCCTTACTGAGAAATTTAGATCACCCATTTTCATATGTTTCAATTTTTCCCTAGAATCTCAGAAGTATATTATGACTGATATGCAGGGTTACACAAAGGGGGAATAATAGATGACTCAATGAAACACTTTTTGTACTTTATGTTTTAAAATTTAATATATAATTCAAGTATGTATCTACTTTAGTAAGACTACTAAACTATTCGGTCCTTTGGGATGTGATTACTTATATCTTAGTCAATGTAATAAAGTAATGCACTGGCTCTGGACTTCTGGGGTCAGGGTTTTACACAGTATGCCACTACCAATGTGTGCCTATATTATATTCATATTTATACCATTGTATGAATAATTAAGTATATAGAAGCTACACTCATATATAAATTAACCCAATTCCCTTGTTCTTAATAACCATAAGTAAGTATTTACCTACTTTGGAAAATGCTGAAAAAAGAAATGATGTATCCGTTGTCAATCATCCTCAGAGAACCCCTAGTATCACTTCATTTCATACCACCCCAGCACCATGTGCCAACCGATACCCAGGTATCCCATGTCAAATATAACTAGCATCCCATCGATGTTCCCATTATCATGTCAAAATTCCCTTGGACTTCCTTTATTCAAACCATTACTAGCTCAAAAACCCAACATACTGAGGTACAATGACATATGTACTTCAATAATTTCGTCCCATCAGCCCAAACGTATATGGTGATCCTCATACCAAAAATTATGGTCTCTCACACCATCAATTATGGATTCCTACAGCAAGAACGTCCTCCATAACTAATGTTCAACGCCATTCCCTAAGTCGCATATAATACAGAGGCCTCCACCCATGATGAGTGGTCAACACCACCTCATTGAGTCCTTTCTTATGTGCACATGAATCTAATAGAACTATTAGACAATCATGGTGAGAAGAAATCACCAACCATACCCAAGCCACACCATCTTGTATAAATCCATCATCACATGTAAACCATATCCCTCAAATGTGGAATGATCATCAACATTTGCCTCAACCTGATGATCACATCACCTCAATTATAATGATCAACACCATCATATATATCTTGGGCCATGCCCAATACGTTCACATGGAACCAATGTAATCACATAATAATTTATTTAATTAACCAACCAAGATATCATTCCCTAACAAAATTAAAAACCCCATTTCACATATATCGTGAAATTCAAGGCTCAATGCACTTAAATAAACATGGAGTTTCCCATCAGCATCCTACAATGATAATTATAAATGAAATCATTAAATTAAAGGCATAACTCAGACCACCCCACTCACACATATTTAAATTCACATCCCATGGAATTAATATAAACAAGGAGAAATCTAGTCTTCACCTACCTTATGTTTATAGTCGTTCACACATTAAATACTGACCTATAATCTAATATAAAATAGAAGTAAATGAAGAATCTGACAAAGACCCTGGAAATAAGTTAAATGAGTTTGAATGGAAATAACATTCCAAAAATGAGATAAAATAATAAAGTAAGAAATAAGACTAGTGGCCTTACTACTAGATATCCAACTCACTTGATGGTGTTCAAATCGGATCCTGAACAAAGGAGATAGGCCAAAGCCTGGAGGAGGAGGAAGGGGAGATCCATAGCTAGAGGAGGCACAAAAAATGGGAGAGAAATAGGGAGAAAAATAAACAAGGAGGGAGGGGTAGAAATATAATTTCACCCTATTTAATGAGATACACGGTTTAGCTAATCGTGCGCCAACTGTGCGGTGCCACTATCTAAAGGGATCACCCCCTCACATGGATAGGTGCACAGTTTTCCAAACCATGTGATTCCCAGCACACCCTCTATAATTTATTACAAGTTACTTACATGGTTTGCTGGCCACCCCACACGGTTTATTCCAACCATTCTCTAGTTCAAATGGGACACACATTTTTGGGTCACACGGTCAGCACTAACTATGCACCAATTGTTCGCCCAGTGTTGTGTCTCCCAGTTTTTGGTTTTTGAAGCCCATAACTTTTAAAACCAAACTAAACCCCTAATACACTTACCAGGAATTAAAACACATCTAAAAAAAACACCTTAGAGTGTATAAACCCTTAAAACCAAATTTTGAATATCAAATTAAAAGTTATCCCACTCTCCAAACTCAAAATTCAAATTTACCTAAAAAATATGATCCGCTCAAAAACCCGGGACATTACACATCTCATAACCACTAGACCCACATAATCTTCCTATGGATACTCTTCCAGTGTGTGAAGAATCTTTTTTCTAGATTACTATGTCAAGAACCCATTATTTCTTGAAGTATTTTATTGCATCGTGGTAATTTTTGGTGTTGATGAGCTTGTGCCATTGCATGGAGAAAAAAAATATATGGAGGAAATTCTATAGGTGGCCTAAACATCCACACAAACTAAAAGTCTTAGGTGCCTCAGTGAAAATTCATTTAGAATTCCCAACCTTACCACACTAGAATCGTGTCAAATGTCCTATTTCAGGCAATGTAGGAGGTCTAGAAGATTCCTATAGTCTAGAACCACCATGAGACTTGACACGCTTTCCCTTTCCTTTAAAGGAACTCACAGAACTACCACTAGGGGAAAAAGGAGTCCCGACAACCTGACTTACCAGCTAGATAAAGATCATCCATCAATGTCCTATACAAAATGTTATCATAAGATATGAGCTTCATCATAAATTCTTGAGATAATATTTCATAATGAATACCCATATCAAATATTTGGGATTTCAGTTTCTCATTCTCACCACCTCAAGAGAAAACTAAAAAAGCTCAGAAAAACTACTCACATATTATGTCATAGTCTTTTCACCCTAATGGAGACTAAGAAACTCCATAGAATTCACCAAGATCATCGACTCTAGATAGAACTGACTAGTGAAAAGAACCTTAAAGTCTATCAACTCAAAGACCTCATGCTTCTTCACCATCATTATCAAATTTTACCATTTACTACTAGGTCCCTCAAGCTTGAAGGTATCAAATTTCACTTTAATTGAATTAGTTGTTTCTAAGAACTCAAAAAGAATATATATCTTTTTCAACCAATCCACAGATTCTTGAGGATCATTAGAGCCTTATAAATCTAGTGTATTTTGGAAAAGAAACTCTTGATCATGATTTCTCAATTTATCCCATTGAGGTTCCTTATTCAAAGACTAAACGAGAATAGTTGTAGGTACCTATCCCAAAGCTTATACAACACGCGCCATTATCACAACAAGATTCTAGTCCACTAGAGGATTCATTAATTATGGTTCACCAGAAGCTTCCTCCTGTGGCCTCTTCAAATGTCTTCTTAGAGGAATGATGCTACAAAACATCAATAGACAACACTAAAACATTAGCGAGGATACATAGATCAAGGATACAATGATTGAGGATACAAAAGCATCAATTCTATCAAGAAAAAATCAAGATTGGGATTTCAAAAAACTCAAAACAAAGGTGGTAAAAAAACCATAATCAGATCAAAACATTCCTCAAGTATGATTTTCCCAAACACCCATGGTGACTTAAGGATCATTACGATAAGATCTGGACAAACACTCACTCACAACTACCTCCTAAGTCCCAAAAATCTTACCTCTTATATACCAGTACAACCCAAACAACATACTAACATCAAGGAAAGATGAAAAACCTACACCTTTAATACCAATTTTTCATGAACCATCTCAGATACCCTGATATTTTGATACCCGAGCCAACTATGACATATCTTTAAGGGTGTTCCCGATCCCCATGGGTTAGTGACTAGATCCTATATAAAAAAGAATCATAATGGAATGGGTTTTCCAAAAAATAGTGGAAAAAAAGATACAAGTCAGTATAATCAAAACTTATCAAGGAGAAAGTACTGGAATCAAATAGGTAAACAAAACCCAAAGAAGTGCATTATCAAGGACATAAAAACTGTCATGATAAACCTCATAAAAAACCCATGTAACAGATGGATTACATCTCCACTAGTCACCTCCATCAGTCTAGGTTCCATGAATAAAGTACACTTACCACCTCCAAGTGGAACTTTTCCTTTGCTTGGACCTAACATAAGATAATCTACAAATGGACAAAGGTAAGGATAGGGTGTGAAATAAAAATCCCAGTAGGGTCTCACCAAGTTTTTCATAAACAATATCCTAACAATAATCCATTTATGATCTCAATTTAAATAAACAAGGCATGACATGAAATTTATATATTTTAAAAAAAATCATGTTTTCAAATAAAAAAGATGGAATATATATTAAAATAGACCTAATTTAATATTTTATATAAAACATTTATATAAATTAGTTTTCATGAATAAAAAAGTTATATAAACAATTAAATGTATAATAAAGTCAACCAAAACAAATCACCATGCTCATAATCCCTACAGTACGTTAGTTTCTAATAATAGGATCCCCACACTTCTCATTCATCAACATGGCTCAATACATGTGTTCACACTGTTGTTCTGGAGAATGTCCAGCTAAAAACTCAATAGGGGTAAATTGAGTTCTTAAAAAAAAATCTTAACATAAATCCTCCCTCTTCAGGTATAATAGTTCAAATATTTTTCCTTAATATGAAAGGGTGATGTAAATATAAAAACATAAAGAGGAGAGATTTAAAATAGGATATTTATAGTTGTTCGGAGAACAAAAATCCCCTAGTCCAATCCACCAACACTCTACTCCACGAGTTTGGTGATTTTAACTAAAATTGATCTTTTATCAGGGGCTCTTAGATGAGTACAAGAAGCGGTCACTTAATAAAAAGGCCCAATATCTTTCAACTAGGCTCTCCCTTTACAATACCTATCCATGGTCTTAACACACATTCTTATAATGAGTGTAAAAAAATAGAATGAATAAAATTTTGAAAGATCAATTGCAGCACACAAATGCAAGAAGCAACTGACAGTAGCTGAAGATACGTCCCAAGAAGATGATAGTCTTCAAGGTGTAGATCGAAATGATATTTAGTGAAACTAATAAACTTTTAAGCACAACATGGGCATTTCTATTTGATATTTTCTATGTATAAGAATTTAAAGTATTCATATGTATGTATGCGAATTCTACTCATTCTTCTCATCTATCCCTCTCATCCATGTAATGACTAACTCTTACTTTTATATCTATTATTTAATTTTGAACTTAAGCATGAGAAAATCGTAGCGATCAAGTTGATAATCCATTGGAAATTTTATATAAAAGACTATTAATGGAATGTGTCCATTCATTCCAAATATGGAATAAGCTTCTATAGAAACCCTGTTAGAGATCTTCTTCTTCAGATATTTCCACTCTCGGCAACACAACACTTTGTAAAGATTGATCTTTACTTAAATGGAAAATCCTTTTTTTGATAGGTTCTAAAATCATGAAATGATTTATCAAGGGATCAACAAATTATTCATGAAATTATTCATATCAGCCAATTCTTTATAAGATGTTCAAATGGAAATATTGTTCTTCATAAGATAAACTTGTGAGAGAATTCATAAGATAAAATAGATATTTGTCTTCTTCAAGGCATAAGATAAACTGAATTCAATATTGCATAGGATAATTCTTTAGTGTAAGATAAAATTGTTATTGAGTTGAGATACTTAGCTTCCATAACTTCTTCTATCATTCGTAAGATAATATTTTATGAATATATTTCTGTAAGATAACATCTTCTTATAACTTCATTCTATAAAAAATATATGAATCTGATCAAATAACACTTTAATCATACTTTTTATAAGATAATATCTTATATAGTAAGATAAAATTTTAATACTAAGCTTTTTGATTTTGAGTAGATGGAAGATAATATTTGATTCACACAAGATAAAACATTTTATTGTAAGATGAATTCTTCACACATTGTAAGATAATAACTTATAGAATCATCATAAGATAAATTTGATAAATGTAATCACAAACACTTAAGAAAAAATTATTATAATAAAAATTGGGATTTTTTGAATCATCAAAACATATAAAAACTGACATATGTTGGAACAACATAAGTCTGTCAAAAAATATCCCTCTTTTTGATGATCTAAAAACCCATGAAATAGAAAAAAAAATTCAAAAAAAGGATCTTTAAAATAATCTTGTGAATCTTTAATGACACTTTTAAAACATGTATTCTTCATTTTTCATATCCCCCTTAAAATAATTCCCCCCCTTGAAATAAATTTAGACTTTAAATAAATATTAAAGTTTTTGAATTCTTGGATTCTTCTTTTCTTCTTTCTATCGCAAAATTTAATTTTTTATAAAATAAAGCCATTTTAAGGGAAAATGGCAACCAAGGTTCACAGCTAAAAGCCACTACGTGCTAAAAGAGCTCACAAAATCATTGAATACCAAACTAAGATTACATGAATCAGCTATTCTATATAGTTCCCAGTGAAGTGCACTAACCTGGGTGTCTGAATCCTTACCAATGAGCTCTTCAAAGTGAGAGATCAACTGTTCCATTGTATGAATGAATTCCTCTAAGTTGACTTTATTCTGATTGAAGCCTCAGGTCACAATGTGGTCTTGTTTATCTATCCACGCTATTTGCTCCTCATTGATCTCCACTTGTATCTTCCATTCATCCATTTTTATGAGATCCTCTTCTGAGACTTTGGGACGTACCTCTTGTTCAAGCATTTCTTCCTTGCTGTGCAAGATGAGCCTCAAGCTCTCCCCATCATCTCCATCCCTGTCTCCCGAAGTCCTTACCACTACTTTACTCCCTACTTTTTGAGGGATTGTGATTTCCTTTTCCCTACCCTTATTGGCCGACCTGGTCTCCATAGGTTTTGGCAGATGGGAGTAGTCTTTGCGAGCCTTATATTTTTCCCCCACACCACAATACAATCCCCTAGGTCCCGAGTTCCTTGTTTCCCTTTCTTCCTCCTAACGTTATGAGGTCCTTTCCCTTGAAAACGATCCAAGCTGTCTATTGAAGAGTGGAAAAGCCTGTCATCACTTGAAGAAAACTCCTCATGAGACAATGGCGATTAATCAACCTCCAAAACAGAAAAACGGTTCCCCAAAATTAACTCAGAGCCTTCATTGAGGGGGTTGTGGTCACTAGAGGACATCCCCATACCATCCTTGTTCTCCAAGCCGTAGTGAAGAGCAACCTCCTTGGAGGACTTCCCCTGAACCATGTCAACACCATAAAGCAGGTCATATCCACGGCCCATAAACTATAACTGCTTGATATTGTCCTCCCGTCCATGACCTTGCGGGCCACCGGGACCATGATCACTACTCACTGGCACCTGACCTTTCTGCAAGCCGCCCTCCTTAACTATTTTAGCAAAGGAGGGAGCCACCGAAGGACTGCATTCACCTAGTAGCTGAACAGGTTTGGGAGGATCCAAACCACATTTTAACCTAACAAATATGTCATCAACTCTTGGATCAGAGTGCACGAACTTTGTCTTGGAAGTGGGGGGTTCCAAGATGTGGCCATTCACTGGAGGCACCCCAGCATTCACTGAAAATGTAGCTGCAACAACAGAAGTAGATCAAGTAATATAATCATTATTTCACAATAAAAATGGTAAATATTTAATGATACTGATTATGAATAGAATTTTTCATGAAGTCATTATATGGAGAGATGAATAAAGAAGTACATAGAAACCACAAAACCATCCTATATGATGCATGTACCATTGTTTTAACTGCAACCAATATTCTCGTGTACCAGGGAAAAAAGCAGGTGATCAGAGTTTTGGTGTATGGATACGTCGACCACCACACTAACACTGGAGTCCCTGTCCTGAAAGCCGAACTCGAAACACTTAACACTATTTCCCCAAACCAATCTCATAGACTTTGGTACTAAGGTAAAACCAACTACTCTGATACCATTATGTCCGCACTCATCCCAATTGGGCCCATGAAATGACTCCCCAAGCCCACCTCCAATAGGCCAGGGGCTAGAGACTAGCGCTGAGCAGACATATCACTAACATGGGAGGCCTTAGCCTAAGTACCTATACACATGCATACATCTCAAAGCCCATAAAATGCTGAAATGTAAAATCAACTGAACAACCATGCATGCATACATCTAAATCCCATAACCAGAGTATAATAAAAAGTAAAGGAAAATAAATAGGTACAAATACAATCTCACCGCAAAGAGTCTGAAAACAAGTCTAACCTGAAAGTAAAACTAGGGACTTCTATCAAGATACCATAGAAATACACCTCGATCTGTCTAGTCTCATTAAGCATCGTCTGATCCTGGTCCGTCTAGGACTCTATCAAAAGGTCTATCATCTACACAAGATCAGACATGTGTGGGAAAATCCCATATAGGGTTGTGTATAACAATACCTAGTAGGACACCCTGAAACCACAAATCATACAACAAAAGAATATAGTCATATCTACATAGGTATATTTCTATAATACATATAAAAAGAATATATATATTTAATAAAAAAATACACATATTCTAAAGGTAATTTATAACCATAATTCTAACCTAGGATTCCATCTTGAATGTTCCACATAACACTCTTTTGGGAGAAAACACTCCTGAGTTTGATAATAGTGATGATGTCCTTCCGAGAGGTAATGCTCATTGGTTCTCATAATAGGAATTACACACTGAAATTCTGAAGAGATATGTTACACATATTAAGATCACTCTCAAGACCATGGGGTATACTAACAACTCAATTTGGATTAACCCTCTAAGTAGAGGATCAGATCCCATGTAGTGTTGGTCACGATGATACCAATAACTCCATCTAGGGTATGAATATGAATAGAGGATATCACCCCAGGACTCATAGAGGTACTTCAACAACTATATCCAATAAGTAATGCTGAAGGGATCATTGTCCTATGTGTAGAAGATGATTCTATACTAAACCTCGGGGAACTGGTATGAGGAATGCACTTAAATTTTTTTTCCAAGATATAGAGGACAAGGGATTAAAGCCAACATTTTAGGAGTACACATCGTGCCCCTTTGACCCCAGAACTTTCCCATGTAAACGACACATGTCTCATATTTTTGTTTGTGTAGAAATACATAGCGTGTAGTTAACCCATGAACTCTGCCTATGTACCAGTACACGGGTATTCCCATGTACACCAGGCCAAGTCGTGTCTGTGTGGGAGTACACGGTGTTCCCATGCTCATGTACTCCAGCTTGTGTCTGTGTATCCTCTGAGGTACACATCAATCCACTAGGGAGAGGTCACATTCCATGTGATAGGGTCACATGCTGTGTGATCCTTAACTTTCTCCTGAAACCCTAGCCACCATAAAGAGGGACCCACACACTGTGTAATCCTAGATTACATGCAGTGTAGATAAAGTTTTTCCAGAAACCCTCATTCTTCCTTCCATACATGCTTGCATTTCCGTCACATGGAAATATGGCCCCGTTATTACTAAAAATCAAGGATATGATCTGGACGAACCTCAACATGACCATTTTTCAGATTCTTCCCTTCAATCCATTTAGAAATCAGCCCCATTTTTTCATTCTTCATTGTGTGCTGAGGAACTCAAAATTGGGTATCCAAAACCATCTGATCCTCTTCCACTTCTATTGTTGCACCACCATCATGTAATGTTGATCCCAAATCTACAATATCAAATCGTTGCGCCAAGAAATGGGTTCCAAATGATCGATTTACCAGTGGATATTGAACTGCGTCAACGAATAACAGCTGCGATGAACAAAGAAATATAGGAGAAATACACAACCAAAAACATGGGGAATGGAACTCGACCAATGTTTGTGTTGGCCTCGATCCATCATTGTTATAACAATAAGAAAATAATCCAATATCACAATAAAATTCTCTTGATAAAATCCCTACAAATAAACCCATCTTGCAATATGATTGAAGCGTGGATTAATCCATTGGCTGATCAATTCGTGTTCATCATAGAAATTATAAATGAGGAAAGAATCTAAATCAAACAAACATCCTACCTAGATATGGATAAATTGTTGATGAATAATGAGCATGTTTCATTGTTATTGGAGAGATCATAAATCCCGTTGTCCGCCAATCGTTGATCTATGATTTAGTTTCCATTTGTTCTAGAGGGATCCTCCAACGCTCTCTCCAATAGCTCTCTAAAAGCTCCAGAGTTATGTAGCTAACCCTGGAATTTCATCATAACAGTATACTTAAAGGCTCTCTAGTCGCTGCACTAACAAATAAAAATAAAATAAAATAATTAATTATTTTATCCATTCCACTCCCATAATGACTTTCCCACAAACAGCCCCCTCCAACAAAGCTTATGTCATGCATAGGATAAAACTCGTGTTCTAAACTCAACAGTGCCCTCAAATTTATGATTTGAGGCCCCATTTAGAATTTATTCCACTTTTTTATAAAAACTATGCATGCATTATATTTAATATATTTAATATATTTTAATAATTTATTCTAGGAACACTGGGCCTTGGAATCACACATCGTCTCAGTACGTGGTCCTAAAAATAGTCTATACAATTTCCAAAAATAATACATGTAAAATCCAAGTCACTACACATGCATAATCCAAGTTTAACTTATGTAGCACTTATATATAATATACCCTTTAATCCCAACCTAACCATAAGGTTTCAAAAAAAAAATAAAATCATAATAATTTAAATAATCAGATGCATCTCATGATCTTAAACTCCATTCATAGAAATAGTCCCAGTTTTATGATAATTCATCACTTTACAAGAAAAAAAATAAATCAAATTGATTTTATATAATAAAAAATCAATAATAAGTTTATTTATATCAAAGACTCAATAAAGAACATTTATCCCTAGATAAATAAGGCTTTAAATCATATAAAAACCTTTAACACTTTTCAAACCCACTTTAAATTCACTTAAAAACCAAATAAACATTTATGAAAACCCAAACAAGGCATAACTCACCCAAAATATTTTTTAATCTATGAATTTAATGTATAAAATACAAGTGAGAAAAATATATACATAAAATAACTGTGGGGGTAACATAATTTAATGTCCCAAAATTCTATGGATTCTTTTTTCAAATTTAAATGAGATTTTTATGAGACCAGGCTCTGAGACGAAACGTAATTCCGAGACCCGGAGCGGCTTGAATAGATTTTCGAACTTTTTTAAATTTTATTAATTAAACATGTGGTTGGGTTTTTCTATCTCTTGAATCGGTGTTCGGATCAAAAATCCGAGGGCATCATTGAACTCAGAATGTCGGGATTCTTCTAGAAAGGGCCTAATATTGGTTGGCACAGACCAATAGTGGAAGTCAGTTTTTTGCCGTAAATAAAATAATTAAGTAACAATTATTTTATTTTAAAATCCTTATAACTCTTAAATGGTAACTCGGATTGGAAATATGAGAGTACCATTGATCTTGTGAGGGTGTTTTTTCCTTTGGAAGAGCTTAACCTTGACCGACACAGGTCGAGGGTGAAAGTTAGTTTTTGAGTTTTTTTGAGTGAATTAAAATGGCGTGGGCACGCGGTTTTGGGAACTTCTAAACGGGTGCCTGAATTGAAAATATGAGGGCACCGTTGCATCTAGAATGGAGAAATTACCTAATAATGGACTTAACATCAACCGGTGTGGGTTGACTGAAAAAGATAGTTTTCGGACTTTTTAAGAAAAAGTTAAAATAAAATAAAGTGGATGTTTTATTTTACTTTTTTGAACTTTTGAAACTGTTGCATCGAAATGGCGTGTAGCGCAATGAAACTGAATATTCTGTTTCATTAAATTAAATAGCATAACAATTTTTTAATAGAAACGTAACTAAAATGCTAATTCTTGTTTCGTCCTTTAATGGCCAAGCACACAATGCAGGATTGTTGGCACAATCCTGGTTCTGCTCCAAATCTCTGGTGGGTGACGACGATGAATGTAAACCCCCCTTCAAATGGATCATCCCCAATGATGATCGACCAACAACCGTAAATAGATGATTGCTGAACAACGAATACAGAGGCACTGTTCATTGCTAATGAATGATCCGACCCAGGTAGGGGTTGTTATTTAAATTCCGTTCTTTTCCCCGTTCTTGGTTTTAAACGACGAACGCGGATCAACCCACGAACAAGTTGACCCAAGGTCAGATCATTCTTGAGGGAGGTATTTTTTTATCGAGATTATCATTCATCCAAGTTTAATTTTTTATTAAAACCATTTTTAGGAAAAATGGGAAACCGTAGTTCACAAAAAGTTACCACTATGTGCTGAAAGAGCTCACAAACTGGTTAAACACAAAACTAATGTTACTTGACCCAGCTATTCTATAAAGCTCTCAGTACAGAAAACTAACCTAGATACCTGGATCTTCTCTGATGAGCTCTTCAAGATGGGAGATCATCCTTTCAATTGTCTGAATAAATTCCTCTGAGTTGTTTTTTCTCTGGTTAAAGCCTCAGGCCAGAATTCTATCTTGCTTATCTATCCAGACTTCTTGCTCCTTTGTAGCATCAACTTTCAACCTTCGTTCATAAATCCTCTTGAGTTCCTCTTCTGAGACATTGGGTCGTATGTCTTTATCAAGCATGTATTCCTTGGAGTGAAAAATTAGTTTCAAGAACTCCCCATCTTCTCCCATATTTTCTTTGTTCCTACCTTTCTTGGCCGATCGAGTTTCCATAGGTTTTGGTAGGTAAGAGTAATTCTTGCATCCCTTTTCCTTTTTCCCCTGAAACACTATACATTTTCCTAAGTCTTTAATGTTTTTCCCCTTCTTCCTATAAGGGCTTTGTGGACCTTTCCCTTAACATCGGTCCATGCTATCCACTGAAGGTAGGCTATTACTTTAATCCCATGATGAGTCATCCTCCTCATTCAATGGAGGTTCTTGGTATTCTAATCCATCCAAGTGGTTACCAAGATTTAAATTAGAGTCAACTATAAGTGGCCTCTACTTACTTTGAGATTTCCCTTTACCTTCCATATTCTCCCAGCTAGTTATCTTCTCCCTAGACCCAGCCTTCGGATGGATGAGAGTGTTTGGGTCTAATTCCCTCAATATATTCACATCATCAAACTTCCTTTGACCCTTATGAGATGTTGCAGCCAACAAGTAAGGATTCTCCTGCACTGATTATGATTCATTTAATTGCACATACCCTCGTCCCATATACTGCTGTTGTTGATTATTTTCCTCCCAACCTCTATTTTGAGATCCACCGAAACTATGGACCTCTCTCCCAGCTAGTCTCATCTCACCATCCTCAAGTGTAGCTATTGGGTCCACTAAGGAAACTACTAAGGGAATCTCCTTTTCAACTCTACAAATGCCCAAGTCCTGCTTCAACTGGGAAAAGATTTCCTCAACCTGTGTTCCAGCCTCCTCTGGACTCACCTTCTTCACATCCCCTGTGGAAATCAAGGGATTTTCTGGATTTTGATACTCCCCGTTACCAGCTCCCGCTACTGGAGAATCATGATTCCTAACTAGATTAAGCTATAATGGAACTTCCCTACATGAATCTTTTTGCATGCCCAATTATCCACTATCCCGCAACTGATGGTCAAATGCTGCATCCACTTGCACCGCTGAAAGCCGGTCCCGGTTCTCATGGCGACACTCAGAGGTGAAATGGCTGAATTTGATGCATCCTGAGCAGAAAGCAGGCCATGCTTCAAACACCACTCTCTGCTTCCATCTAAACTCCTCTCTAACCGAGATCCATAGCCACTCTGATGGTGGTTTGGAGATGTCAACCTCAACACAAGCGTGATGAAAAATTAGATGAAAGATCACAGAGGTATGCTGATCCGAACATAGAAATCTTCCAACCAAGTTCCCGATCTTGAAAATAATAGAAGGATTTTGGAAGGGTAGAGGAAGATTAGGAAATATTACCTGCACTGTAGCCGAAGGCAGGTCACGATTCATGTTGAGATCGAAAGACCATCGCAAGAGGAAGAAACTGCATCCATTGAACACCCGAGGAGCGTTGGACCAGGCGATGGAAAAATCCTCCTCTGATGAGAAGCGAATCATCAGTTGTCGACGATCAAGAAGACCCACCACCACTTGGTTTTGGAGATCCCATGCTTCGAAGAAAAATCGGTTAAAGGCGTCAACCGAAGGGTGACGACCCCTGAAGCGAGTGACCAGAATCGATCTGTGAAGATCTGATGCTGCATTGAACTCCTGTAAGGAAATCACAAGCTGGGGATATCCTTCATGAAGGTCGAGGACCTTAGGGAAAAGAGGGGTCGGCATGAAAGTAGGAAGATGATTCGGGTTGGTGAAAGGGGTGAAAGGGAGAGTCGTCGAGGAAAGAAGACACACCCCCTCCCCCTAGCGAGGAGGAGGGAGCCGGAGCTGCATGAATCTTCGGGCTAGGGAATCTCCACCATCGAGGAAGGAAGATGCTCTCCACTTCCCAAGTCCCTCCTTTTACCCATCGAGATTATCATTGAGGAGTAAATAATTTCATAAATTAATTGTATTTGATTTTCCCCTTTGATCCCTCTAACAGGAGCAGATCAAATCCATGATGAATGAAGAAAGAGGTATGTTCCTCACTTTGTTGTTTGGTTTTCATCTCCCCATTTACGTGCGTTATTCATGTTCTTTTTAGGTTGATTAACATTCAATTTTTTCGCAACCGTTCTTGGTGAAATGACGACAGAGGTGCGACGACGACAATGACGATCAGATTGAGGAGGTGTAGGAAATACCGTCGGACGAGCGCTTCTTAGCGGAAGAAATGACAATGGGATTTTGAACCCTAGGTGATGAAGAAAGTATCCTGAGGTATTCTAAACACCCTACAGATCAAATAATATACCACTAAAGCATGTCTGGTGGTCCGTGAAAGAGGATGTCGGCACACCGGTGCACCGCGGAGGCGGCGACGGCGACAACCATTTGGCTGTCACATGAAGAAAATCGTGGCCCCGACCACGGTGTGACCAGGACTCGTGGAAAGATGTAGGTTATGAAAGAGGTCTAGTCCGCATGAGCAGACCAGTTGACCCAGGGAGCAGTGCTAGCTGGCGCCGCGTACTGCTGGACAGATGTGACAGAGCTGCGTTCGGGAAGAGGGAGCCAGCCCGCTCCAATGTGGGCCAAGCTCGTTCTGGCGGGTCGTGCCCAGCCAGGTGGGAAAACCCAGAACCACGGGCTAGGCCATACCCATTCATTCTGGGATGGGCCCATTAGGCTGGGTTGGGTTGGGTCAGCCTGATCGGGTCGGACAGGACCTGGACGTAACCAGCCCCTGTTTCGCTAAAACGGTCATAAATTCTAAACGGAGCATCCATTTGACGATCCGTTTGTGGTGTTGGGACTCTTGGGACTCGAAAGTCCTTTTAACATACTCTAAGTGAGTTTTTAAAAAATTTATAGGATGGAATCATTGGTTTGAAGTGTAAAATCTCCCGGTACGGGCATATTTTGGGTAGAATCGGGGTGATTCTTAGGATGAGATGTTAGGACGGTCACTCCCTTGATGACTCAAGGCACGGGTAATCCTTATCTATCTCCTTTGGTAGATATGGGACTCCACTATTGGATTAGGTCACGGGTTCTTAGATAAGTTCGTAAAGGAAGAGTCGGTACTCCCCTATCGTGCTAGGGAACATGTCCTCTATCCTTGGAGTTGGTACTCCCCTATTGGACTAGGGAATAGGTCCTCCATACTTAACACATATAGAGTTGGTAATCCCCTACCGGGTAGGGAGTGGGTCCTCTATTGTAGGATTTGGTACTCCCCTGCTGTTTCAGGGTGCAGATCCTCCTTATGCAGTGCTACGACAGAGTCGGTACTCCCATGTCGTGCTAGGGAGTGGGTCCTCCAAACTGAGGTTGGTACTCCCCTAATGTATTAGGGTACGATTCCCCCATAGAGAATAGACTGACAAATTCGATACTCCCCTATATTACTAGAGTGTGGGTCCTCTAGTCATTGAGTGGTATTCCCCTACCGAGTAGGGTGTGGGTCCTCGATATATGAATTTGTACACCCCTGCCGATACAGGGTGCGAGTCCTTCATGAGTAGTACTCCCCTGTCTCACCAGGGTGCAGGTCCTCTAGTCACCGAGTAGTACTCCCCTGCCAGATAGGGTGTGGTTCCTCGATTGGAGATGGATCTCCCTTGGCTTTCGTGCACAGTAGTGAGGAGAGGGCCCATCCACTTAATGAAAAGGATACCTAGATAGAAGTTAGTGATCCCTCGATGAAATGAGGCATGGGCCACTCCTTATATAAGCGACTGAGGTATCACAGGTTAGTTTGGAGCAGTGCTCCCTCAACTAAGCTCAGTGATGAGGAGCATGCCTCTTCACTTGGGTTTCCTTAGTCTTGCATGGGGCTCATGACTGTGACGACTAAACCTCTAGTGTCAGGCACTAGAGTCAGACCTAATATATTGTTCTTGATAGAGCACATTCTCTCAGACATACCATTCAGAATGGTAGGATTATACCCGATGGAGTGCATCTCTTGGACAGGTTCCATCAAGGATGGTTGAGCTCGTGGAGTGTGATCTCCTGGTTTGTGTGTTATAACTTGATCCTTTGATGAGAATTCTGAATATAGTTGTGTGTTTGGGACCACATTTTTTCTTAGTGGTTGAGACGAGTATATCTATATGTTCATGGTATTTATATGGGCATATACCTGAGTAAAGATGACTGTGCATTCCTTAGTGGGTTTTCTCTTGTGATTTACCTTTGTTGTTTTGGTTTCCCCTACTGAGTATTATTTTACTCACCCCTGCATGGATTTTCCCGCACATGTCATGTCTTATGTAGATTATCGACACTTTTACAGAGTTCACGGAGGACCAGGGCCTGGTGGTGTTCAGTGAGATCAGACAGATGAGGTGCACTTCTATAGCTCCAGAAAGCTACCCTCCACCTACCCTCCAGGTAGGATTCCCGGTGGACGAGCTTTAGGGACTTGGAGTTTACTTTTTTTCTATTTTCCTTTTGGTGGGATTTTATATTGTCCTAGGCTACCACCCTGCACTTTAATTTCCATTGTACTCTGGTTGTGTTTTACATAGTGGATTACATGCATGGTTTTCTTGGATTTTACTTTCTATTACCTTTGGATGGGAGTTGTGTGTGTGTGTGTATAGGTACTCAGGAAAATGGCTACCACTTATGGAATAATGCCTTCGATGCTAGTCGTCAACCCCTATAATTTAAGAGGTGGGCTTGGGGTAGTCATGGTATGGTCCTCGGGGGATGGGTCGTGACAAATTGGTATCAGAGGTGGTCGGTTATATCTTAAAGATCGGGGGTCTGTTGTTTTTGGTTTTGGGAAATAGTGTTAAGTGTTTCGAGTTTATCTTTCAAGACATGGACTTTAGTGTTGGTGCAGTGGAAAACATATCCATACACTAGGACTCTGGGAACCTATTTTCTGACTCGGTACATGGGAACACTGGTTGTAGGGAAATAAAGGGTACATGCATCATGTAGGAATGGTTGTGCTATCCATGTCCTTCTTGATTCATCTCTCTAGATATACTCTTTAATTGGAGTTCATCTTGATATATTTCAAGATTCCACCACAATAAAAGCCATATAGGATCGTATAACATGATCGTGATGATGATCCACCTAGAGTGGAGGCTTCAGCACAGGGCACTGAATCTGTGGCTTTACCTCTGGGTGGTGCACCAGTGATGCAACTACCCATCGATCAAAAGTTTATACCAGCACTACCAGTGGAGGATGCATGCTGGTTGAGTGCACTACACAAGTTCCAGAGGCAGAGACCTCCTAGGTTTCAAGATGAGATAGATACTTAGGTACCTGAGGATTGGCTTGAGGCAGTTACGTGAGTCTTCTACCTTGTGAGGATGCCTCTCAACCAGATGTCAGTACTAGCCGCAAGACTTCTATAGGGATTGGTGGGATTATTTTAGAGCTTATTGATCCATAATCATGACGAGGAGACCCTCACCTGTATTGAATTTGATCTCCTCTTCAAAGAGGAGTTCTTTTTGACAACTTTACGCTTTGTGCGTATACAGGAGCTGTTGCACCTACGGAAGGGAAGCATGATAGTAGAAGAGTACTTGGTGGGATTCATAGATCATTCTCACTACTCTACAGATATGGTGTGGAACCCTTAATTTAGGGCCCGAACCTTCGAGTAGGGACTACGCTAGGAGATCAGGGTGTCGGTGATACCCCTTAGCATTTTGATGTATGTTGAGGTGTTGGAGAGAGCCCTGTTGGTTAAGATTTACCTAGACGAGGAGTAGATAGATGTGAACTACATCATAGGTTATGAGGTAGAGGAATCTACTAGAGTTAGCAGATGATAGGAGATAGGATCATGGCATATGAGGTATACCCATACTCGAACATAGATATGTGGGTCTATGACGCAGGAGTATCGCCAAGGAGCATATCATCCATAGGATAGGTGGTGTTACACTTGCAATGGTCAGGGGAATCTCGCAAGAGATTTTAAGACTCGTCTTTCCACTAAGAGGGATCTGGAATACGGGCCTCCTTGGAAAATACAATGCTTGGATCAAGGAGTTTCGTAAGATGGCGGGCTAGGTAGAGGATCTAGATGAGCAGAAGGAGGTGGAAGGTAGTTTGCATATTTTTTACCACCACCCTCAGGTGTTCCATGCCAGGCTCAGGGAGCTAGAGGACATGGGTGAGGACAACTGCATGAAATCTTGGCTTATGACCAAGAAGCTTCAGAAGAAATTCGAGGTATGATTTGTGTCTTTTCTTTTGGCTAATTTTTTTAAATAGACACAGGTTCTAGTCATCCTCCTTTTTCTGCAAGTTTTGTTTGAGACTTTGAGTTTCCGATTTGACTGTGGACTTGACCCTCACGCTTAGAGACTTCTGCTGGAGGAGACCCATTGATCAAACACTGGTGTTGATAGTGTGACCTGACTCTTGGAGGAAAGAGTTGCAATTGAGATCTCTTATTCGTGGCGTTGAGGCATTAGGAAATAATTCTAGGTATGGAATACTACCATTCATACCTGGATTGATGATATTAGGCAAAGGATGTGGTGCGTCTTCAATGGTAAAGAAGGGTTTCCCTTGTGGTGAAAGGAAAACCCAGGCAGCACATGGTGGACTCTCGCAAAGAGTCCTATTTTGGATCATTCCGTGGTGGAAAAGTTAGACCCTATGATGTTTCTGCAGTATGAAATAGTTGTTTACCATCCATACTCAGCTGAGATTCCACTAGTGAGTGTGGCAGTGTTCTAGTTTTGGCAAGTTGTGTGGCCGCTGTAGGTTGTAGATAGAGGGCCTAGTAAGACCCAACATTTTCTCATGGGAAGCCTTGTTTCTTTCGTAAATACCCCTACATTTTTAGCGTCAACCTTGAGTGCATAATTTTTGTGGAGTCTTTAGCATAGTTCATCCAGGGATGGATGTGAACTGTGGGTTTCTATTTGTATCTGCATTAGGTTAGCATATAGGTGAGCCTCTAGACCCCATTACTACAAATGGATTAGAGTGCTTAGTGCTTTTTCCACTTGTCGCATCCAAAGAGACATGTGCCCGTGGTTACACAATGTTGAACTAGCAGAAGATGGACATGAAAGTGGTCGATCTCAGTGGTTCCTTGAGGTGTGTTCTTGTAAGAAGTGCAGAGACCCTTGATGAACTCAGTTTTCTTCCCTTGAGGATAGGATTTTGCTTTTTGGGGATGAAAAGTCTCAAAGTAGGGAGAATGTAATGTCCCATAATTCCATGGTTTTTTTTTCAAATTTAAATGGGATTTTTACAAGACCAGGCTCCAAGATATCACATAATTCTGAGACTTGGAGTGGCCGGAATGAATTTTCGAACTTTTTTAAAAGTTTATTAATTAAACATGCGATTGAATTTTTCTATCTTTTGAACCGGTGCTCATATAAAAAATATGACGGCATCGTTGAACCCAGAATTTCAGGATTTTCCTAGAAAGGGCCAAACATTGACTGGCGCAGGCTAATAGTGGAAGTTAGTTTTTGGCTATAAATAAAATAATTAAGTAACAATTATTTTATTTTAAAATCCTTATAACTCCTAAAAGGTAACTCAGATTAAAAATTCAAGAGTACTATTGAGCTCGTGAGGGAATTTTTTCCTTAGGTGAAGCTTAACCTCAACCATCACAGGTCGAGGGTGAAAGTTAGTTTTTGAGTTTTTTTAAGTGAATTAAAATGGCGCGGGTCTGCGGTTTTGGAAACTTCTAAACGGGTTCCCAGATTGAAAATAAGAGGGAACCATTGCATCTGAAATGGTGACATTACCTAATAATGGACTTAACAACAACCTATGCGAGTCGACCAGAAAATATAGTTTTCAGAATTTTTAAGAAAAAGTTAAAATAAAATAAAGTGGATGTTTTAATTTATTTTTTTGAAATTTTGAAACCGTTGCAGCGAAATGACATGTAACACACTGAAACTGAATATGTTGTTTCATTAAATGAAACAGTGTAACAACTTTGTAACAAAAACATAACTGAAACACTGATTTGTGTTTCGTCCTTTAATGGCCAAGCAGACAATGTAAGATTGTTAACACAATCCTGGTTCTACTCTAAATATCTGGTGGGTGATGATGATGAATGTCAACCCCCCTTCGAATGGATCATCCCCAATGGAGATCGACCACGAGTATAAATAGAGGATCATAGAATGATGAAAGCAACGACACCATTCATTGCCAATGAACGATCCGAACCAAGTAAGGGTTGTTATTTAAATTCCATTCTTTCCCCATTATTGGTTTTAAACAACGAATGCGGATCAATCTACGAACAGGTTGACCTGTGGTTTGATCGTTCTTGCAAGAGGGATTTTCTATCAAGATTATCTTTGGGGAGTAAATCATTTCATAAATTAATTATATTTGATTTGCCCTATTGATCCTTATAATAGGAGCGGATCAATGCTGTGAAGAATGATGATGGAGGTCCATTCCTCACATTGTTGTTTGGTTTTCCTCTCCTCATTGATGCACGTTCTTCATGTTCTTAGTGGGTCGACGAATGGTTAATCATTGCGCAATCGTTCTTGGTGCAATGATGACAGAGGTGCGATGACGACAGTGACGATCGGATCGAGGAGACGTGGAAAATACTTCCAGATGAGCACTTCCTGGTAGAAGAAATGAAAATGGGATTTTTAACCCTAGGTGATGAAGAATATGGACTGAGGGCTCTGGAACACCCTCTATATTGAAGAATGGATCATCGGAGCACGTTTGGTGGTCTGTGGAAGAGGTGGCTGGTGGCGGCGAGGCGACGCACCGTAGAGGCGGTGACAGCGGCAGCCATTCGGCTGTAGTGTGAAGAAAATCACAGCTCCAGTCACAGTGTGACTAGGACCTACAATAAGTCGCGGGCCGTGCAAGATGTCTGGTCTGCGTGAGTGGACCGGTTGACCCGGGGAGCGGCGCCAGCTAGACGGACGTGGCAGAGATGCGTCTAAGAAGTGGGAGCTGGCCCGCTCTAATGCAGATCAGGCTCATTCTGGTGGTCTACACCCAACCGATCCGGGATGGGCCCATTGGGCTGGGTCGGATCGGGTCAGTCTAACTGGGTCGAACTGGACCCAAACGCAACCAGCCCCCGTTTTTCTAAAATGACCGTAACTTCTAAATTGAGCATTCGTTTGACGAGTTGTCTATGGAGTTGGGACCCTCAGTATGAGACGGTCCTTTTGAGATACTCTAAGTGATTTTTTGAGAAAGTTATAGGACAAAATCTTTGGTTTAAAGAGTAGTATCTCCCGGTATGGGTAGACTTTGGGTAGAATCGGGGTGATTCTTATGATGAGATGTTAGGATGGTTACTCCCTTGATGAATCAAGGCACAGATACTCCTTATCCCTCTGTTTTGGTAGAGATGGGACTCCCCTGTAGGATTAGGGCACGGGTTATTAGAGAAGTTTGTAAAGGAAGAGTCGGTACTCCCCTACCATGCTAGGGAGTGGGTCCTCTATCCTTGGAGTTGGTACTCCCCTATTGGACAAGGGCGTGATTCCTCCGTACTTAACACATATTAAGTCATTACTCCCCTACTGGGTTGGGAGTGGGTCCTCTATTATTGGATTCAGTACTCCCCTATCATTTCGGGGTGTAGTTCCTCCTTACGTAGTGCTACGACAGAGTCAGTACTCCCCTGCCATGTCAGGGAGTGGGTCCTCTAGCCTAGGGTCAGTACTCCCCTAACATATTAGGGTGCGGGTTCCCCATAGTGAAGAGACTGAAAGAGTCGGTAGTCCCCTATATTACCAGGGTGTGGGTACTCTAGTCATTGATTGGTACTTTCCTACCAGGTAGGTTGTGGGTCCTCTATATACAAAGTTGTACTCCCCTACTGATACAGGGTACAGTTCCTTCATGAGTAGTACTCCCCTATCGCACCAGGGCACGAGTCCTCTAGTCACTAAGTAGTACTCCCCTACTGGGTAGGGTGAGGGTCCTCAATTGGATATGGAGATCCCTTAGTTTTCGGACACAGTAATGAGGATGGGGCCCATCCACTTGATGAAAACGATACCTAGATAGGAGTTAATTCTCCCTCGATGGATTGAGGCATAGGCCACTCCTTACAGGAGCGACAGAGGTATCATAGGTTAGTTTGGAGAAGCACTCCCTCAACTAAGTGCGGTGATGAGGAGCGAGCCTCTTCACTTGGGTTTCCTTAGTCTTGCATGGGGTGAATGACTATGATGACTAAACCTCTAGTGTCAGTCACTAGAGTCAGACCTAGTAGAATGTTCCCAATGAAGCATGTTCTCTCGGATGTACCATTTTTAATGGTAGGATTGTACCCAATGGAGTGCATCTCTCGTATGGGTTCCATTAGGGATGATTGATCTTGTGGAGTGTGATCTCCTAGTTTGTGTGTTATAACTTGAGCCTTCGATGAGAATCCCGAAACTGGATGTGTGGTTGGGACCACGTGTTTTCTTAGTGGTTGAGACAAGTATATCTGGATGTTCATGGTATATGTATGGGAATATACCTGAGTAGAGCTGACTGTTCATTCCTTAGTGGTTTTTCTCTTGTGATTTACCTTTGTGGTTTCGAGGCCCCCTAATGAGTATTATTTTACTCACCCCTACACGAGCTTTGCCCACATGTGTCGTATCTTGTGTAGATGACCGACGCTTTGACAAAGTCTAGGGAGGACCAGGGTCTAGTGGTGTTCAGTGAGATTAGAGAGATGAGGTGAAATTATATAGCTTCAGGCATCTACCCTTCACCTACCCTTCAGGTAGGCTTCCCGACAGACAAGCTTCAGGGACTTGGAGTTTACTTTTGTTCTGTTTTTCTTTTGGTGGGCCTGTATACTAGCCCAGGCTTCCACCATGTACTTTACTTTTGTTGTACTCTAGTTGTGTTTTACATAGTGGATTGCATGCATGGTTTCCCTGGATTTTAATTTCTAGTACCATTTTATGGGAGTTGTGTGTGTGTGTATAGGTACTCAAGAAAATTCCTCCCACTTGTGTAATAATGCCTTTGACACTAGTCGTCAGCCCCTAGCCTTTGGGAGGCAGGCTTTTGGTAGTCACGACATGGGCCCCGAGGGACGGGTCGTGACACATAACACCCATAAAATTCAAAAATACATATATAGTTATTCAATAAAAATGACATAGATAATATAAAAGGTCTATAAATCCTTTAAAAGTGGTTATAAATAGGCAAACATCAAATATTATGTCAAAGAGTGGGGGAAGAATAAAATCACCTACCTTAATGGAATTTGATGATATTCACTGAGTATTATCCACATAATAACATCTATTTAGGCCAATATAATCATACATAGATATAAAAATTGAAACTCAATTTGAATATAATTTTTCAAATACTAGATTAAAGGATTATTTATTAGTAATATATAAATCAATGATGTAACCTCAAATGAGGTGTAAAGGACTTATGGGAGACTCATCTAACATCATTTAACAAAAGTCCTCTCATATTTGGGTGTTTTTATATCATGCGGGAAAACCCTCAAATCTCCAAGAATCCTAAATAAAAAAAATCATAGTGAAGAAGTGTGATTGGAAGAGGTAAAGGATAGGATAAGTAAGAAAATTTGGAAATGAGGAGAAAGAGATCACACCCAAGACTCTATCTTGAATTTCCCATAGAAATACAAAGGAAGAAGGATCTCTCGAATACGTGCCGGTAATGGGGTGTGAAAAAAACAAATATTTACTATGTTAAAATGTAGTAAATTAGTTAAAACTAGGTTGTATTTACGAGTACACAACAAGAAAGTTGTCACCTTAAAATTTGAGAAAGAAGTGATATTTTTTTTGAAATTATTTTTTTTAAAGAGAGAAAGCAATTAAAATAAAGTTTGAACACTAATGGATGAAGATAGTGATGGGGTCAGGATAGGTTCACCTTTTTAAATTTCATCATGGTCATGGGAATCATTCCTCCTCTCTTCCTACTGAATTATAAATGAACAACTCCTCGATCGAGTTGTCAATCACCCTTGGTTGAAGGAAGCAACGAAAACCACTCCTATGTGCATGAAAGTTCATGAACCATTCCTAAACAACTAAGGAAATTATAGATCAAGAATTTTTATCCTTATAAATATATAAACAATTCAATAGTTCCACACACATGCCAACGATCTCTAGACACTCACTACCTAACACAATCTGCTCGATTGAGACAAATTGCACTAGGCAGAGGGAGTTTAAAGTTATTCAACCAAAGCTATTAAAAATGAATACACCCAAAACCCAAAAAATGATCACATTAATAAATTTGGGAGCCACTAAAAATAGACATCATTCAATAGAAAAATATAGTTTTAAATTTAAGCACAAGACTCCTAAATTACAAAAGTGAAACTCCCCCTTCCCCGATCACTCAAAGGTTTTACCCCTCCATGCAAAGGGTAAAAGAGTTGAAAGGGGAAGAAGAGAGAATAATGAAACTAAGAAAAAAGAAAAGATAAAATGCACAAAAATTCAAGACTCCAATCCTCCATCACATCCCCTATTTCACCTTCTTCAACAACCCTTGAATGGAAGTAGACACACATATTTATAGGCTTGAGGGTGGAAAATTTTTCTCCATGATTCAATCCTCCAAAAGTTTAAGTTCAATTCGAATAGTAAATGCTTGAATATTAGGAAGTTATCTTCATAAAAGTTCTTTCCCTATATATTTTTCATTATCCAAAAAAAATATTAGTGGATTTGGACGTTTTTTCAAAAAATTATACTCGAATTAATGATGAAAACTTTTTTTCCCGATGAGACTTCTCAACTACCACCACTATGGAGCATAAAATGGATACCTTAATGACCCAATTTCTCCATGAAATTTTAAATACGCATGATTAATTGATTCATATTTACACTACAACTATAATAACTTTATTTGGAGTTATGTAGGCTGAGGTATGATTCAATAACTGATGTGGGTTCCATTCTATTGGTTAGCAAACTTTTTCCACTTGAATTATTTTTCTAGGCCATTGTGTGTCGAATTAGGTCTAGGTATAGAAGACAAACTTGAAGACAACAAAAAAAATTGAGCCCTAAAAAAAGGAATAACTCAATTTGTATCAAAATTATAAAATATATTCTATAAATATAGAATAACCATAAAACTGTTAAATTTAAATAATTAAACAATTTATACAATTAAGCCCAAAATTCACCAAAAATATTAAAATGATTCAAATCAGATCAAATTGATTAATTGGAAGGGAATAAATCATTAAAATATAAATTAAAATAATAGAAATATTATCTCTATCAATTACCCCACACTTAACACTTGGAATCCTGGATAAGTCAACATCAAAATCAAATCAATACAAATTCAAAACACGTGCTTAGGAAATCCACCAATTCCCATACCAAGAAACAAAAGATATCATGCCTCATAAAAAAATCATAATTTCAAGTCCTAAATTTAGATAATTAAATATTTTTACTCTTAATTTTTCCTCCCATGCACACAAGACACCTACCTCACATGAATTTTCTCTCATCTCACAAATATCAAATTTCAACAAATATTTTCTCATCCAAACCCATGAAAGAGTCACCATGGGCTTGATAAATTCCAAATTCTCCACCCAATGTGATTCAAGGATATGGTTTTATCATGGGTAATTTTAAATATCTTTTTGTGTCTTCTAGTTGGTAGGATTTTTTATATGAAAAAATCTGAGACTGAATAAGGAAAGCTTAGCACTTTTTGAAGAAAAATTGCAAGATTCTAATTTTCACTCAAGAATGGTCTCCTCCTCACTCCCCTAAGTAGAAATAAGATACATCATCATGAAAACTAAAGGAAAGTTCACATAATTCATAATTTTAGTAGTAAAAATGTCAATCTTCTCAAACATAATTTTCCTAAAAGCTTAAGAAAAGGCACAACTTTTTTTCTCTATTTAAAGCTCCAGAAATGCAGAAATTATCTTATAATGAAAGCTACAGAAAAGGAAAAACTTTCAAAAAAATAATTTTTTTATCAGAAAACACATCTCTTAAACATTTTATTTTCTACCCAATGTATCACCAAATGAGGTAGCATAATACAAGAAAGCTTCCCCACACTTAAGTTCAACTAGATCATGCAATTTCACTTCAAGAGCGGGTTGGATAGGGAAAATTGGCTTGTAATGTGGCTAACCTAATAGTATATTAATGGATTTTAAGGGAAAAAAGGTAGAACAGAATGAAAATGATTCTCTTGTAAAGGTGGATTTGAAACCAAAGAAATGTCTTAATCATTTAAAACATAGGAACCTCAAACCCACAAGTTTTGAAAGGAATAAATCAATTTTTGGTTAAACTAAGCATCATTTGGTTCTCTCAAGAAGTGAGATTAATGAGAAGAATTTGATAAAAAGGGGTTCATAAACCTCAAAGGATTGTGATTTCAAATATAAATATAGTTATATGTGTCATGGGATTCAAAAATCAGAGTACTTTTCATGAAATTCCCAAAGATTTGTACTTGAAACAAAGTCATTTTGAGCATTCATTTAACCTAGTTTTCATGGAATAAATTAGTTCACTCATTGATATGGGTTTCAAAAATGGAAATGATAATCATTTCAGCAGAAAAGTTTCAAAAACACACAAAATATGAAAAAAACACACAAAAATTTGAAAAATACACACTTTTTTTTGAAAAATAGAAAAAACAAACAACAAATAAAAATCCTAAAAATCAAATTTTCCCTCCCCCACACTTAAATAATTCAATGTATTTGATTAATTCAAGTGGATTTAACATGTAATTAAATTTTTAATTGAATCACCATAAACAAGTGTTAAGGAGAGGTACAACCTGACTTATTAGAAGTGAAACATTGAGTTAATATCTTAAGTGTTACACACTAAAAACCTACACGAAAAAGAATAAAAGAAAACATAAGATATTTATTAAAAGAAACGAAAATAAAAATAGGATAAGAAAAGAAGGATAGATCTTGGTTTAATCCCCCAAGTGGGCCTTGAGTTTTGTCTACATTCAGATGGGCAGTTTCACTTGGTTATCCCCAATCTGATGGTGGGTGGATTTTTTTAGATGAACCAATAGAACTTATTTACATATTTCACTTATTACTTTTTATTGAGGATTACATTGATATATTACACCAAATATACCCTCATTATAATCATATATAACATGCATGGTGGGGTTAGGACAAATAATGAGTCCTCCTTTTTCTTGGTTTACACTTTCACAACTTATTATTCATTCTCCAATGATTTCTCAAGGTATGTTGTATCAATGGAATAATCAAATGGAATGTTAGGGTGTAATTCTATTTTAAAAAAATTAAATCATGAAGAATCAATATCTAATTCTTCCATTTTAACGTACACATCTTGTGTATTTATTTCCTCATGAAAGGACACTTTAGCCTTCTCGTGTACTCCCTCCAATAAATGATCAACATGTTTAGGGATCTCTATATGTTCCTCTTTAGGTGAATATACTTTTTTATATAATTCATCCTCCAAGGAAATACAATTGTTCGAATATGAAAATTTCAAGCAAGGGGAGGTGATACTCAATTTAGATTCAATAAAATTAGAAGATAATGTGTTCAATAAAATATCATCTCCATAAGTTTGTTCAGATTCAATTTCCTTTTCAGTGGAAGGTTCCTCATTGAGTTGAATTTCACTAGGTAAAGGTAGGTAGTCAGGCTCCTCTATTTAAAAGATGAGTGGAGAAATATCTTCCACCATTGGTTATGATTCTGGTTCAGGTTGATGTCCTTTATCCAATGTAACTTCTTCCTTGGAATTAAATCTTTAAAAATCGATTTTGGATTGATTAAACATGTCCATTAGTTCTTTAAGCGAGA